>CM046960.1:1384105-2758210 GCA_025698475.1 Gossypium anomalum
TTAAATATATTTTCATATCCAACCAAAATTGACAACTAAAAAAATATCTAGGTCTAAATTCATTATGATAAGATTGGACGACATACCCCTATCTACAACATTCAATTAAATACACATTAAATTTTGTACCTATCTAGGTATGTTTTTTTTTTTTTTTAATTTTTGCTGTTAGGACTTATATTATGTATAAATTATAAAAATTAATTAATGTTTATATATTTTTTTAATTTTTGAGATTACTATCGTAATCTAAAAATTTATGTAGCAAATATATGATCATATTTTAATGTCATGTTAACTTGTTACTTTTACATATTACTCGCAAAAAGTCAACTAATAAATTCAACGACTATCGTTTGCATCAAGACTAAAGATGCTCGAATTGGAGAACATGGACTAAATCTACAACTTTACGTTAGTTTAGAAGTATTAGTAGAATTAAACCAAATGGATTTAATTGTTATTATTTGAGTCAAGACTGCAATTTAAAATTTATAAAGTACAAGACTTAAAATTAAATAATTCGAAAAGTACAAAAATTAAAATTTTCATGCTATTTGAGTATTTAAATTTTTCTCGCACCACCGAACGAAATTGTGGTCCTACTAAATCAAATTATGTAAACTTAAAGTAGTGAGATTAAATCTCAAATTTAACCGGACTAAAATCAGAATTAGACCTATCCAAACAAAACAAATGAGTTAAAATATGTCATAAGTCCCTACACTCTTCGTAAAATTGAAATTTAGTCCTTGTACTTTTATTTCTAAAAATTTAGTATCTCTACTTTTTATTTTTTAAAATGTATTTCCAACTGTTAACACTGTTAAGGTTATTTTGTTAAATTCATGTTCATTACGACATTAAATTTTTTAGTTAAATTGTTATCAAGTGAGTTTTTATTTTATTTTAAATTTAGCAGTGTTAACAACTGAACTTTAATTTTGAAATTTCAAAAATATAAGGATTAAATCCTTGGGAATTCAAATAGAGACTAAATTTCAAAAGTTTGAAAATTACCTATTAAAATATTGGTTCTCAATCTAAGTAAAGTCAAGTCCATTTCTTATCAATATTAAACATTAAACTTCATTTCCATCAAAGATCCAAAGATCAAGAAATGGAGAACGAACTTCACAATCTCATCAAGGTATGGATTTTAGCTATAATTTCCCTTTGTTATTGTTACTACATATCATCAAAGCTCCCCAAAGGCATTTTCAAGCTTTTTTCTTTAACCCCAATCTTCATCTTCTTCCTTTACCTCCCTCTCACCATCTCCACCGTTCATCTCGTTGGCATCACCGCCTTCTTCCTCTCTTGGTTAGCTAATTTCAAGCTCCTCCTCTTTTGTTTCGACCAACCACCGCTCTCACCACCACCGTCCAACCTTTTTCACTTCATTTCCTTAGCGTCTCTTCCCATTAAACCTAAACAAAAAACCCCATCTCAAAACAAATCTAAACAACTCCAAAGATCAATCTTGTTTGCTATAAAAGTTCTACTATTAGCTTTGCTTTACCATTGTTATAGCTACAAACAAAATCTCCATAAAAATGTAGTTCTAGCAATGTACTGTGTCCATACCTACATTGAGCTTGAGCTCACCCTAGCCTTGGCCGCAATCCCGGCTCGAGCCAAGTTTGGGCTCGAGATCGAGCCACAGTTCAATGAACCCTACTTAGCTACCTCTTTACAGGATTTTTGGGGTCGTAGATGGAACCTTATGGTTACTAGTATTCTACGACCAACCGTATATTACCCCATACGCCGTATTTCTACTCGTTTGGTCGGATCAAGGTGGGCATCTTTGCCGGCGATCATCGCCGTGTTCGTTGTCTCCGGCTTGATGCATGAATTGATTTATTATTACTTGACTCGTGTGGCTCCTACTTGGGAGGTGACATGGTTTTTCATCTTACATGGGGTTGCGGTGGCGGCGGAAGTGGTGGTGAAGAAGGTGGTGCCTGAGAAAGTGAGGTTGAACCCGGTGGTTTCCGGGGCGTTGGCTTTGGGATTTGTGGCGGTGACTGCCGTTTGGTTGTTTTTCCCGCAGTTGTTGAGGAATGGCGTAGATGAGAAGACCATAGGAGAGTACTGCAAGTTGATGGATCTTTTAAAGGGTTTGCTTCCATTTTGAATATATTTTAATTTTAAAAAAGTCATTGTTTTTCTTTTTTAAATATCTGAGGCTCAATTTTATCCCTTCATTTGGATTTAATTGAGAATTGATTTCCTAGTGTAATAATAAAATATTTTCAATTGAAATAAATTTTTGATTTGATGAGTAATATTTTATCGTGTGCTATTAATAGGAGTGTTCGAGTATTTATACATATTGTTACATGATAGGGCCCCACTATTTTGTTTTGACTCCGCTGCCTCTGGTACTGACATTCTCTGTTCCTAGTACTGACATTCTCTGCGAACTCCAAGTTTGCTAGGCACGTGTCTATGGAACACGCTGTCCTTTCTGTTCTTGGGACTGACATTTTGGACGAGCTCTGTACTTGCTGGACACATCTTTTTGCGAGCTCCCTAGGTGTATGCGAGCTGAGACAGTGGCCTTCCCTAGGTCCCTGCGAGTTGGATCTGTGGCCTTGCATTACGAATTAGGTCCTTGGCTTTGCCTTGCGAGCTGAGTTTGAGTGCTCGCTCTGCGAGCAGGGTTCGCAAACTCGCCTTGCTGTCAACCTTAGAATAAATTTAGAGTTGAGAAAATACCTTCAATCGATTTGGAATCACCAATATTGAACATTGGATCAAATCTTTGAAGAACTTAGATGAGTTTTTTTTCTCAACTTTAGAAATTTTTTCTGAAGAATTATGAAAGAATTTTGAGAGAATAAAAGATAAGATCTAATCTTTGATATGTGGACTTCCAAAATGAAAATGAAAAATGAGAGAAAACACTTAGAAATCGGGTGAGAATTGTGTGTGAAGTGAGGAGGCTGCAACATTTTTCAACTGAAGAACCCCCACCTGATTTCCAAAAATTGGGGAAATTGCCATCAGACCACTCCCACAATCCCTTTGTTTTACTAAATAATTCTTTCCCTCCAAAATTTTGAAAATATGGGTAATTTGTTATAGAACCACTCAAATATTTCCCTTGTTTTGCAAAATAGTCTTATGTAATTAATATTTTAAATTCTCTCAATTAAACCCCCATTTTAATTTTTTTTCAATTCTAATTTGACCCAAAACATTTATTTTACCCAAAAATTATTTAAAACTATAAAATTAATTTTTCTAAAAATATTTTTATTTTCTGGAATATTATTTTCCGATTTTTAAATAAAATTAAGCTAACTAAAAATTTACTACTAAACTTGATTAACTCTTAATTTTCACTCGGAACCCGGTAAACTTACTCGAAACTACTAGACCTATTTTTAGGGCCTTACACAAGCCCGTGTCCCTAGCCTGTGTGCCTCTAATTCATAAACGGTGAGTTACACAGTCTGCCACACGACCATGTGGCGTCGACAACCATGTTTTCCAGCGTTCAAAAATCGCAGAAAACTGGGTTTTCGGTACACACCTGGTACGATTTTGACGTAGAAGCACCTGGAAGAAGTTCAAAACCTAACAACGATAATCCAAAAGCCAATTAAGCAATTATTCACAATGCAACGCTAAGATTATTGCACCACCCAAACTTATGTCAAAAAATTCGACATAGAACCCCAACTCGGGAAACAACCGTTACCTCGTACGTAACAACAAATTATGAAATCAGTGCGTTGGAGTAACCGTTCCCACAAGACCTTCGCCTTACAAAATCACAATCACACAATTAATGTAGATTCAAACAAACAACAGTCATTTCTAACTTCAAAACAAACAATGAAATTTCATGAGACAAAAGAAAATAACAACAAAACTTACTCAATAACCTTTCAATTGACACAACGAAAAACTTAAAGTTTCCAATTAAACCCGATAGCAGTCAATAGAGCAAGTAGAAATGAAAAAGAGAAAAAAATAAAAGAAAGAAAGAAGAAAAGGAAAACGTGAAGTGAAGAAAAAGAAAGAGAAAACAAAAACGTTAAATAGAACTTCTAAACAAGACAAACTAAACTAAAAAAAAAACTAACAAGCTTTTACAAGTAGCATAAAAATATTTCCTTAACACATGCGCCAATATTCAAACACAGGACCAAAAAGTTTACAGATGCTTAACCATCGAACCAGTAAGCTCATTCTTGACATAAATTAGCGTAAAAATAAATATAAGTCGAGAGTTCAAAGGTAAATGTTAAGTCAAAATAAATAGAGAAATTTCAAAAAGGAATACTCGAACCCCAATCTCAAACACATAAATAGAGTACTAAACCACAAATATGGAAACTTAATTATTGAAAAAAATTATCAAACAAATGTTCAAATTTTGGGGTGTTACAAGCGAGAGTAACATTTACTGAATTTCAACCATAAAACTTACATTGATACTATTCAGTTGAACACGACAAAATACGCAACTTCTTCGATAGAGTAGTAGCAAAACTAACGAAAAGAAATTAAAAGTAAAAAGGAGTAATCTAGAAGAAAACAATAGGAAAAAGGAAGGAGAAGAAAAGAAAAGAAAAATCAATTGAAAGAAAGAAGAAAAGGAAACAAATAAGTTAGTTAAACATTAAAAATAAAAAATAATAATAACCAACTTAATGACATAACACAAAAATTATTCCTCCACAAAATTTAGGGAGATTCAAAAGCTTAACCATTGAACCAGCAGTTCATTCTTAATATAAATTAACGCAAAATTAAACTTAAATTAAGAGTTCAAGGATAGGGATTAAACCAAAATAAATAGAAAAATTCAAGAAGGAAAACTCAAACCTCTGATCTCAAACACATAAACAAAGCACTTAACCCCAGATACAGAGACTTAGTTATTAACAAAATTTATCATAACAATCGTTCAAAATTTGGGGCATTTCACTATTCTAGAAATTTTAAAAATTTTAAGTTAACTTTATTTTAATCGAATTTGAGTAAATTGAATTCTAATATTGCTCACTAGTCTAATATTTTTTAATTAGTATCACTCGAGCTCAAATTAAGTATAAATAATCGAGTTTGAGGTTACATGAAAATCAAGATTTTTTTTTCTTCCATCAATGAACTTTAATTTAGTATAATCAAGTTTACTTAAACTACTTGATTTTTATATTAAATTAGGCTTAAGCTTCGTTACTTATAGCTTGTGACTCACTTACACCTAATGATATCGATACCATACATAGTTGGCCAAACTTGACTCTACTTGAAATATGGATTTCAAATTTTGCCTAAAGCAACCCATATTTGCAAATGATTCGCTCAAGCCTACTTAGGTTCACCTATATCATTTTATATTTTTGAAATATAATTATTTTATTTAACATTTAATATTTAATAATTATATATATATCTTTTATTAAAATTTTAAACATAAATAATTTAACATATTTTTAATGTTTACATTATAATATAATATGTTTAATTTTCATATGGTATAAATTAAATAATCTATAAAAATAACACATTATAAACTTTAAATATTAGAACCCCACCCATATTTCAAACATATCTTTTATTTTCTTTTTCGACCAAACCAATTTTTTTAATTAATGTTTTACCTAAACTCTTTCAAATTTCAGATTATTTTTGAGTTTGGATTTGAACAATTTTTTTATATCAAATCAACTTTTTTTATTTAAGTTATCATGTATCTTTATGTTAATTTTTTTAAATAAATATAACCAAGAAATAAATTATTCAATTTTATAAAAAATAAAAAATAAAAAATAAAATCATAAAAAATAAAAATTTTAAAAGGTATAATTAAAATTAAAACATTAAACTAAGGAACTAAATATATATAATTAAAAAGGTAACTAAAACAAAAAAAAAAAATCACTCAAATGTACAAAAACAATTTAAATTACATTTAATTATATTTTCATATCCAATCAAAATTGACAACTAAGAAAATCTAGCTCAAGATTGGAAGAAATACCCCTATCTACAAAATTCAATTAAATACATATTAAATTTTAGCTTGGCCCACCTAGGGTTAACATCCTGGTTCCGCCGTTGCAAGTCACATTGATCCGACTCTACTAACTTGTTTCATTACATCCAAATACAACTGTTATGAGTGTCGAATCCATCAAAAATAAATTTTTATGTCTGAAACTGAAATTAAATTTATAGTATAGAGAGTAGGGCCGATTCCATAGAGATTGATTTATTCGAATATATATCTCTTTATAAAAAGAATGCGTCGCAGGCAGTTTTCTTTCCCACGACTCGTGCTAACCTGTACAAAATAGATGGGGGGATTAAATTAGAATATAAAATAAACCACAAAAAATTAAATAAAAATAAAAATAGAGTAGAAATAAGTAAAACAAAATTAAAACTTAATAAACTTAAAACTCTAGTCTTAGGCGTGATTTTGACTCTGACTTTGAACTGATCCTAGACAATGGATTCTCTCTCCTCCAATTGATTAGTCACTTATAGAGATCAAACAACAACATCAAATCTTCTTATTCTTTTGTAGTAATAAATTAATTGTGGGAACAACTCGACAGCTAACCCTTACAAAGTGAATAACCCTTACAATAATAGAACTTTTTGCAACAAGTTTGTGACGAAATTTAATGACAAAAATAAAACTCTAGTGACAAAATATGGTGATGAGCAATTACTCGATTCAAGAAAAAAAAAATTCTCAGTTAATTGATTATAAGAAAAGGCGTTGGGATTACTCAACTCATACCAATTTGAACTAGGAATCAAAAGCAGCCAAACTATGCCAAAACAGAGCACAAACAATCAGAAAAATGGCAAACCCCAAAATAGATTACCAATATGCTCTAAATAAGGTATTCCTTGACAAACTTGCTTTAGCCAAGGTTTTCGCCATTCCATTCTTACCTCAATTTGTGACCCGATTCAACAAATTATTGTGATAGAAAACGTAAAAATTTGTGACGGAACTTTCATCACAAATTTAGTGAGAAATTTGTAAAATTTGCTATACTTTATTAGTGAGTGGTATCTGTGACAAAAAAAAGGTCACAAAATCCGTGCAAAAAAATGTGTTAGCCATAACCAAACATGCCTAATCAATCGTATAATCGACAAACTTAATTAAAAAAAATACAAAAGTGAAGCAGCATATATGTTACTAAGATGTGTTAACCCAATTATTACATAATCAACAACACCAATCATATATGTTAACCCAGAAGCCAAAATAATTTTTTAGGAGGTCGAATGAAATTTTAATTTTTTATAGTCTATATCTTTATAAATTTTAAAGGGCTAAGTCAAATTTTTATAATTTTAGGGGAACCAATGTGTAATTTTACCTTTACTAGTTTAAACTTTTAAAAACTTTAAAGGACTTAAATAACAATTTTCTATTTTTAAGGGTCGGAACCCGTGCTAGCCTCTAGATTCCCCTCTACACTAAGGCATGTATATAAATAGCAATTTCAAAACTAATGAAAAAATTTGTGTTTTATTCTTATAATCAATATTATATAACTTTACAAAACTTGTAATAATTTCGAAATTAAATGAAGCATTACAAAACTTGTAATAATTTGAGTAATAAATTTTTTTTTTTTGTAATTAACTTTACAAAACATTACGAGATTTATATTATTTTATGTAATTAGGTAACTTTTTTTTAATTAGAAAAAATGTGTTCATAATTGTTTTGATCAAAGAGAAAATATATTGTAATCTCCCAAACTCGACCTAGATGTTATGGTTAAATCATGAAGGTCACATTGGACACCTAATCGGTGAATTTACCCTATCGCTGATTGAAAACCTCAAATATGCTCTCTTTTAAATAAAATTGTGATTACCTTTGCTATTTCGGGAAAACATTCATTAAATGAGTTCAACCTTTATTAAATCAAGTTAGTAACATTGGCGTGGTTTTAAGAAAAGCACATGGCTCGTCATTCCTTTTGAAAAACCCTATTAAATTTAGTTGTAATAAAAAATCGATTAAAGATATCATTCCTTTCTGTCAACTTCTTTTTATGGGAATTCAGCAACCCTTGCACACTTTTCCTATTGGAAGTGAGAGATATGATTACAAAGTCTCTAGACTACTCCCTTAAGTCATCTATGTGTTCACCAAGCACATCGTGTGACTCTTGTGCATCCCCCATGGTTTCCTAGAGTTTATTCACTCGTTCCTCTACTGATAACAACATATGCCTCAAATGGATTGGTTTTTTGGCCCACTTCTGATAGGCAACTTCTTTCGACATCTCGATGGTGCCTTTACCACCAAAACTCTGATACCAGTTTTTATGGGGCTAGAACTTTTGTCTCACGTTCCATATGGCCTTAAGCAATCCTTTCGTTCCAAGCATGCCTAAGTTAGTCTAACCACCAAACAATTAATGATTCATAAAGAATTCCTTCAAGGCACCAATTTATATAGCGAAAACAACTTAGCCAAATGAAGAGAAAGTCACAGAAAGCTATGCACGAGAGGTGTCAAAGTAAATGCTCTCAATTGTATTACTTTCTCTCAAAGAATACAAGAAACAATAAAGAATGGAAAGAATTACAAGTGAGAGGGAGGCTCTCTATTTATAGTTGAGCTCCCCCAAAATTGACGATCAAGATCAAGTTATATTGACGGATAAGATTAGTCTATCCCTAAAATCTAGGGATTTACAATATTACATAATCAATTTACATAATCAAATCCAATCTAATCTTATAAGATATGATTCCCCTTAATCTTCTAATATTAGTTTCCCTATTTACTAAGGTAGCCTATGTTGTCATATCTGTAACACCCCTAACCCGTATCCGTCGTCAAAACAGAGTTTCAGAGCATTACTAGAATTTGCAGATCACCTAAAAAAATTAATTAAATACTTACCGATTTAATGCATCATATAAATAAATATATTACTATTCAATCAACAGTTTGGCACTTGTATAAGCATCAAACAGCAACATTGTTAGTATACTAGTACATATTTCATATAATTCAACATTGATATACTTATTTTCTCGACATGTCACACTTGAGTTTAATAATTGTCTTTACTTACATAATTTCCATGTATCAACATATCAAAGATAATCATATATGTACATGTCACGAGACATATTATTCTCTTACTGTTTCTTCATAAGCATATATCATTCATTTCGTTATATCAATATTTCATGCACCATAATTTCCATATATCTTATGTATATTTATTTCGGTAATAGTTCATATTAAAATTAACATAAATTAAATTCCATGTACCTATACTTATTTCATTTATCTATCTTCTTAATTATTTCATTCAATTATTTTGTACATATATTTCAAATGACCAATTCTTGTAAACATTTCACAGAACCATTCATCATCTGATACATATTACCTGAATATCAATTGTTCAACTGATGTCATAGCATCTCCCATCCACAGTCTTATTTATCTTCGACATGATGCCATAGTGTATTTCAACTATGGTCTTACTCATTTTCTGTCAGGTTGCCATGGTATCTTTCAACCATGATCTTACACATTTTATATCCTGTTGCCATGGTATCTTTCAACCATGGTCTTACACATTTTATATCTTGTTGCCATGGTATCTTTCAACCATTGTCTTACACATTTCATATCATGTTGCCATGATGTCTTTCGACCATGGTCTTACACATTTCATTTCAGAAAGCATACTCCCGCGAACCTCATCCTTACAGCGAGATTACTAGTTTAGGCTAAATCCCCTGTAATATAAACTCATAGAGTATTGTCGGGATTACCAGTCCAGGCTAAATCCCCTGCAACGACAATTACTCTAATGAGCTTGGATCTAAACTACCAGTCCAGGCTAAATTCAGACCCTAATTCGGATTACCCGTCCAGGCTAAATCTATTTTCCACATATTCTTCGAGAGGGCTATATTAGAATAGGATCACCCGTCCGAGCTTGATCCTTTTTACCGTCAATTCCTTTTCTAATGAGCCATAGAATTCCATTTTATTCAACCGGGATTTATTTTCAATTTATATCGAGTATTATCAATATTTCATCAATTATCATGAACTGAACATTCAAATCATATTTTCATTACATAACCACATATTTCTAGTATTTAAAAATACAATTCAAGTTACGCAAATTTACCTCATTGCTTGTTTGTGTTTATAATTTCATTAATCCGATATCTTTTCTTTTCCACGATCAAGTCTCTTGTTTGAGTCGTTCGGATCTTTATAAATAAATTTGATCATCATTTTCATTCATTTCATATTCTAATGCATTTAATTAATGCTCTAGGCAAAATTACCATTTTGCCCCTAAACTTTTATTTAATGACGATTTCATCCTTAGGGTTAGGAAAATAAAATTCTCACAATTTAATCCTTATTCCAGCTATTATTCTCATACATATTGATAACAGCCCATGAATTCTATAAAATATTAGAATTTTCCATAATTTCAACACTTTTCAATTTAATCCCTAAAACATGTTTTTCCCCGATCTTAAACTAAATTAATAATTTCATTCAATTCTATAATTTAAATAATAAAATAATCCATTTCATGCAATTTGGTTATTTCTAACATTTTTACAAAATTGCCCATAAAGTTTTACTTTTATTCAATTTAGTCCCTGAGCCTAAAACATGCAAATTAACCATGCTAGATGAATATTCATACATATTTTCCTCCTCGTCCTCTCCATTCCACATCCTTAAATTTATTTAATATGCTTATAAGTAGCATTATCAATAATTTCACGATTTACTTATATGTATATTCAAAGCTGTCCATTTGAGTCATAGTCACTAAATTATTTATATCTTGAGCTACAGAACTCCAAATTAAGACCCGCTAATTTTACCTGAAACTAGACTCACACATCTTCTTACCATAAAATTTTCCGAATTTTTGGTTTAGCCAATTAGTAAAGGTTATTCATTAAAGCCACCCATGTTCTGCTATCTGACAGTTCTGACACTTCTTCACTAAAAATTAATTATCTCCTTGTACAAAATTCAAATAATGTTCCCGTTTATTTATATTGAAAATAGACTCATTCAAAATTATAATTATATAAGTTTAATTCCATAATTATTTTTCTCCAATTTTTTATGATTTTCCAAATTCAGAACAGGGGAACCAGAATTCATTCTGACCTTGTCTCACAAAATTCATTATATCTCATGATTTACAAATCCATTGCATACACCATTTCTTCTATGAGAAACTAGACTCAATAATATTTAATTTCATATTTTTTTCATCTTCTAATTCGATTTCTACAATTTATGGTGATTATTCAAAGTTAGTCTACTGCTGCTGTCCAATATTGTTTTAGTGCAAGCTGTTTATTACCATTTTTCCCCTAAGCTTTTAATAAATAACAATTTCATCCCTACTCAATTAGCCTCTCAATTGAGATGATTTTTCTCAATTAACACTTTATTCTATCACTTTAAACTACTTTAAAACTTTTGGAAATCATAATTTCAGCACTAGACTTTAATTCCAAACATTTTCACAATTAGGTCCTAAAATCAATTTCTATCAATTTTACTTGATAAAATTATCATATATCAAAATTAAAGCTTCAGTTATATTTTTATTCATCATATTCTTCCAGCACTCATCCATAATAACTTTAAAAATTAGCCATGAAATAAAAAACTAATGAAATAGTAAGTTGGACCCAATTTTAAAAGTCCAAAAACATAGAAATTTCAAGGAGAAAGCAAGAATTAAACTTACATGTAGCTAGAGTATGAAAACTAGCTTGAACCCTCTTCCATGGCTGTTTTTTAGATGATGAAAATAAACAAAAATGAAGAGAATTCTAGATATTCCAATTTGGTCCCATTTTTATTTAGCTTATTTTGGCAATTTTTCAATTTTGCCCTCATTTCACCCTTTTCCTGATTTTTCTCAGCTATTGCCGCTCAAAATATCTCCTTTGGGCTTATTTGCACTTTAGGTCTCTCATTTGACAATTAAGCTATTTAATCCTTTTAGCAACTTTACATATTTTTCAATTTAGTCCTTTTTATTTAATTAACCACCCCAACGTTAAAATTTTCTGACGAAATTTTAATACTACCTTATTGAAACTCCATAAATATTTATAAAAATATTTACGGCTCAATTTATAAAATTGAGATCTCGATAACTATTTTCTTCAATTTCTTGACTTAATAAATCTTTATAAAACACAAATTACTAATTTAAAAATCTCTCAAAAATTACATTTGGCTCATAATTATTAACTAAATAAATTTACGAGCTTATTTTTCAAATTTAGTGGTCTCGAACCACTATTCCCGACATCATTGAAAGTTGGCTATTACAATATCTTCATCATTAGGCCACTCAGGCTTCAATCTGACAGGCTTCTTTAACAACTCTTTGAATTGGGTCAGTTCTTGTGGGCCAAATGATCCCCTTGTCAATGATAGACCTCCCTGAGATGCATTGTGTGCGATGGTCACAGGCTTTGTACTCTGCTTGTGACATTAGAGTTTGATTGAGTCGGAATCAGTAGAGAAAGAATCACGCCGGGTCATTACGACGTCATGTTGGTTCTCGTCGTGACGATTTTGGCTCCTTTTCAATAATTGCAGTTGCACTAGTAACCATTGACCCTTGCAAAACGTATAGGCTGCCCTTTTTCTGTCCTTTCATTACAACGAGAGCTCCACGAGAGATTGTTACCACCGTTGAAATCCTTCTATTAAATTCTTTGGTGTGAATTTTTAAACTTTGTAAAACTATTCACTTGATAGTCATATAAGAACAAAAGTATTGTTGAAAATATTTATTATGCTTTTTTTTTCTAAAAAAAATTATTCAAAATTATCACGATAAAATAATTTTTTTTGTTGGAATAGTATTCTTGAGAAAAATTGGCATCGGCATTTTGATTGAAATAGACCTAAAACTTGTTATTTAATTTTTTTAAATGAAAAAAAAAAAAAAAAAAGCTGTCGACTTACCACTTGACAGCAGAAGGAAAGTGCTTTGGATATATAGATATAGATTTGTCCTAAAGACAGCACCCACTTCCACAATCCCTCGCATGTTACTATTATTGCTCAACTTCGTATTTACTTCATTAGAACTAAAAAAAAAAAAAAAAAAAAAGGTGTAATGATATTTTTAGCCCTTTAACTTTAGAAAATATCATTTTAGCTCTTGAACTTACATAATTTGTCAAACCACTTCAAAATAGATGGAGAGAGTTAATGTTTGTTAACTTTACCAAAGTGGCATACACGTGGATTGCCACGTTAACATTTAATTAATTTTTAAAAAAATTAAAAATATATCTAATATAATTTTTATAATTTTTTTGTAATTTTAAAATATGTTTTTAAATTTTTAAAAATTTAAAAATTAATTAATTACCAATATGACATCTCGTGGCAATTCATATATATGACAAGTTAACAAAAGTTAACGAACATTAACTTTTCCATTTATGTTAGGTTGATTTAACAAACAACACCAAATTAATGATTAAAGAAAGCAGAGTATTGAATGAAGGACTAAAATGATTTTCTTTAAAATATTGGAGGGCCAAATAAATTATTATGTCAAATTTTAATATTTTCTTTTCTTGCACCCATATCTAGCGATAATAACTAGTAAGTATTGAGATTGCAAACTATTCTAGTAATTTTAAAAATTTTAAGTTAATTTATTTTAATAGAAATTGAGTAAATTAAATTTAAATATTGCTAGTATTACTCGAGCTTAAATCGAGCATAAATAATCGAATTTGATGTTACATGAAAACTAATAAATTTTTTTGTATTAATGAAATTTAATTTAGTATAATTAAATTTGTTTAAACTATTTGATTTTTATCTTAAATCGATCTAAAAACGAATGTATAAACATAATTTAAATTACATTTAATTATATTTTGATATCCAACTAAAAAAATCTAGGCTAAATTCATTATAATAAGATTGGAATACATACCCCTATCTACAACATTCAATAAAATACACATTATTTGTTCAAAAAATTAAATGCACATTAAATTTTGTACCTATCAATTATATTATATATAAATTATAAAATTAATTAGTTTTTATATATTTTTTAATTTTTAAAATTACTATTTGTGCAGCAAATATATTATCATTTCTATAATGTCATATTAACTCGTTATTTTTACGTATTATTACATTTAATTATATTTTCATGTCTAACCAAAATTTACAACTAACAAAACCTAATCTTAAATTTACAATGATAAGATTGGAGGCAATACACCTATCTACAACCTTCAATTAAATACACATTAAATCTTGCACGTGTCAATGCACGCATCTAAGTAAAGTAAACTACATTCCTTATGAAACATTAAACTTCATTTTCATCAAAGATCCAAAGATCAAACTATGGAGATTGAACATTACAACTTCATCAAGATATGGATTTTAGCTATAATTTCCCTTTGTTATTGTTACTACATATCATCAAAGCTCCCCAAAGGCATTTTCAAGCTTTTTTCTTTAACCCTAATCTTCATCTTCTTCCTTTACCTCCCTCTCACCATCTCCTCCGTTCATCTCGTTGGCATCACCGCCTTCTTCCTCTCTTGGTTAGCTAATTTCAAGCTCCTCCTCTTTTGTTTCGACCAACCACCGCTCTCACCACCACCGTCCAACCTTTTTCACTTCATTTCCTTAGCTTCTCTTCCCATTAAACTTAAACAAAAAACCCCATCTCAAAACAAATCTAAACCACCCCAAATATCAATCTTGTTTGCTATAAAAGTTATAATATTAGCTTTGCTTTACCATTGTTATAGCTACAAACAAAATCTCCATAAAAATGTAGTTCTAGCAATGTACGGTGTCCATATCTACATTGAGCTTGAGCTCACCCTAGCCTTGGCCGCAATCCCGGCTCGAGCCAAGTTTGGGCTCGAGATCGAGCCACAGTTCAATGAACCCTACTTAACTACCTCTTTACAATATTTTTGGGGTCGTAGATGGAACCTTATGGTTACTAGTATTCTACGACCAACCGTATATTACCCCTGTCGAAACCATTTTTTTGAAAAAAACGGGGATCGACTTTTTGGAAACGAAAATGGAGTCGCCACCAATCTTTTCTTATTTAGGTGTGATTGGATCACCTAGAAATTTGGTTGTTTTAATAAAACATCTTGGTTTACTAAAACTATGATTTTGGTCTACAAAATTTTGAGAAAATAGGTTCGGGAGTCACTTACGCACGGGGAAGGGTTAGCACCCCCGTAACACCCAAAATTGGCACCAAACCGATTAAATAACTGTCTTTGTGTCTAAGATTTGAAATGTTTTTGAAATAAGATTCCTTTTTTATTACATTTGAGTAATCCGAGTTGATTATCAAAATTTCTTGTTTCCGAAGAATGTAACACCACATCCAGCACAGTAGGATGTGATCCTTTATATCCTCGAAAACACGATGTATTTTGACTTTCAAAAGTTTATAATTCGTAAATTATGAAAGGATGTTCGACTATTTAGTCCAACGAAAAAATCGAAACCCAGCACAGTAGGGCACGATTCCTCGAATTTCCAAATATTCAAACATTGCCTTATTTTAGAAAACACGAGTAAAATTGAAAAGGGATATTCGATTATTTGGGACAAATGGAGATCGCAACCCAACACGGTAGGGCACTATTCCCGAATTACTAAATATCAAATATTTCCTTTTCAATTTTACTCGTGTTTTCTAAAATACATCGCTATGGTAACCCTGTTCCATGACATGATGCACAAAGAAATCGAAGTCTATGTTGACGACATGATCGCTAAGTCCCGGACGGAAGAAGAGCATGTGCAGGTCTTGAAGAAATTATTTTTGAGATTGAGAAAATTCCAGTTGAAACTCAATCCAGCAAAATGCACCTTCGGGGCCAGGACAGGAAAGCTGCTAGGTTTCGTAGTCAGAGAAAAAGGGATTGAGATTGACCCAGACAAAGTCAAAGCCATACAGGAGCTACCTCCACCGCGTACTCAAAAAGAAGTTCGGGGTTTCTTAGGAAGATTAAATTACATCGCTCGGTTCATCTCACAGCTGACCGAGAAATGTGATCCCATATTCCGTCTCCTTAAGAAGCATAACCCTGGTGTCTGGGACGAAGAATGTCGAAAACCTTCGATAAGGTTAAGCCATTATTTGTCTAATGCTCCAGTGCTGACCCCACCTAGTCCAAATAAGCCACCGATCATCAGATTTAACAAAGATTTGAAAATTCTATGGGATGTGTGCTTGGCCAACACGATGAGTCGGAAGGAAAGAAAGAGCGATATATTACCTCAAGAAAAGTTCACTTTGAGTGTGAAATGAGATACTCGCCAATTGAAAAATTATGTTGTGCCTTAATTTGGACAACTCGAAGGTTGAGACAATACCTGTTGTATCACACAACTTGGCTGATTTCCAAATTGGATCCTCTGAAGTACTTGATGGAGTCAATCGCTTTGAATAGAAGAATGGCCCGATGGCAAATCTTACTCTCTGAGTTTGATATCGTATCGTGAACCAGTAAAGTGTAAAGGGAGTGCAATAGCGGACTTTCTAGCCATGAGAGCTCTAGAAGACTATGAGCCTCTGAACTTTGATTTCCCAAATGAAGATCGATGTATGTGGCAACCAAGAAAACCCTCGAGAAGGTCATCCTTGGAAGCTAAACTTCGACGGAGCATCAAACGCTGTGGGTAATGGAATCGGGGCAGTCTTGGTATCCCCAGACGGAGATCATTATCCTTTCACCAGTAAATTGGATTTTGATTATACGAATAATATGACGGAATACGAAGCATGTATCATGGGCATCCGTGCGGCCATAGAACGCGAGATTAAAACACTAGAAGTATATGGAGATTCTGCCCTAGTGATTTATCAACTCAAAGGCGAATGGGAGACGAGAGATCCCAAATTGATCAATTACAGAAATCTGGTCCTCGAATTGATTAAAGAATTTGACGACATCATGTTCTACTACCTCCCTCGAGAAGAAAATCAGATGGCTGACGCCCTAGTAACTTTAGCTTCCATGGTCAAGGTGAGCAAACAAGAGGATGTGAAACCGATCCAAATGAGTATTTACGAGGCTCCCGCTCATTGTTGCAACATCGAAGAAGAAGCAGAAAATGATGATCATCCTTGGTACCACGATATCCTGCGATATGTGAAGAATCGTGAGTACCCCGACCAAGCTACTGAGAATGACAAAAGAACATTGAGAAGATTGGCTAGCGACTACGTCTTGGACGGAGAAATCTTATACAAAAGAAGAAAGGACCAAGTGCTGCTAAGATTTGTAGACGCTATTAAGGCTAAGAAAATCGTGGAAGAAGTTCATGAGGGCGTTTGTAGGACACACGCTAATGGTTTTACAATGGCCAGGCAAATTATGAGGTTTGGCTATTATTGGTCCACCATGGAAGGAGACTGTATTAACTACACCAAAAGATGTCATAAGTGCCAAATCTATAGAGACAAGATTAACGTGCCTCCTTCACCTCTGCATGTTATGACTTCACCTTGGCCCTTTTCGATGTGGGGCATGGATGTGATCGGACCAATCTCACCAAAAGCTTCAAATGGGCATCGATTCATCTTTTTGGTCATCGACTATTTCACCAAGTGGGTGGAAGCCGCTTCATATGCCAATGTGACTAAATCGGCAGTTAGCAAGTTCCTAAAAAAGGAAATCATTTGTCGATATGAAATACCAGAAAGAATCATATCTGACAATGCATTGAATTTGAACAACAGTACAATAGCAGAGGTCTGCAGTCAGTTCAAGATCAGACACCACAACTCGTCGCCATATCGCCCAAAAATGAACGGTGCAGTCGAAGCAGCCAACAAGAACATCAAGAAGATTGTAGGAAAGATGACCGAAACTTATAAAGATTGGCATGAGAAGCTACCATTCGCCCTCTATGCTTATCGAACATCCGTCCGGACTTCTACCGGGGCAACGCCTTTCTCATTGGTCTATGGAATAGAGGCGCTTTTACCCATCGAGGTCGAGATTCCTTCCTCGAGTTTTGTCGAAGTAAAGTTGGACGAAGCAGAATGGATCCAGTCCCGATACGACCAATTGAATTTAATTGAAGAAAAGAGGCTAAGGGCTATTCGCCATGGTCAAATGTATCAAAAACGAATGATGCATGCTTACAACAAAAAAGTTCGTCCCAGAGAATTCCACGAGGGAAACCTAGTATTGAAAAAGATCCTGCCCATACAAAAAGATTTCAGAGGAAAATGGATGCCGAATTGGGAAGGACCTTATGTGGTAAAGAAAGCCTTTTACGGAGGAGCATTGATATTGGCGAAATGGATGGCAAGACTTTACCTAATCCTGTGAACTCGAGTTCGGTCAAGAAATACTTCGCCTAAAAAAAAAAAAAAAAAAAAAAAAAAAAAAGAGGCCAAGGTGAAAACTCAAAGAGAGCATCTTGAGACCAAGGGGTTTTGAATTGAAAACCCGCAAAGGGCGATTCAAATTTTGATCAAAAGTGGGGCATGTGATACCCAAATTAACAAGGAAGAGGATGTTGCACCTTGGGGCATCTACAAGAGTACTCTAGATCCCCAAGCACATATTAGGCAAAAGGAGTCCTCAAGAAGTTAAATGCAGAGAAGCTCACGCTGCGATATCTGGGGCACCTATTTTCTTTTTATTCATTTTGTATTCTTACAACGCTAGTTGACTATGATTAATTTATTCCCTTCAAATTTTGTTTCTGACAAATTTCAGTTCTGTCATTATTGTGATCTTTTTAAGCATTTTGCATTGAAATGATGATTAATGGATTAATGACACTTTCACAAAAGAAGTTACAGTATATTACTCGAAAGTTTCTAAATAGTGCAGGGAGCACAAAAGCAGGGGCCATTATTTAGAACTAACCCAAACTTAAAGATTGGAACACTTGAGAAAAAAGAGTTTAAATTTGGGCCACCAAATTGGGTTTTCTGCTCAAGGATCTAAGTTTAATAAGAAGACAGGGTACCGATTCAGTGAAAGAACCTTGATGAACAAAGAGCAATGATAACCTAAACATTAAAAGGGAATTCATGCTCACAACATGCTGTATTCATGCATTTATAGAACATTCATAGCGTAGCTAGTTAGGAACAATTGATTCATTTCGATCATAGCATCCTAATTCTTTGGCATAAGCATAAATATATGGAACTGATTCCACAGGTCATATTCTAGAATCAGTAAATTCATAAGCCTTAACCCACTAGGCGATAGGGTAATAGGCTGAATTGCTAATCACTTTCCCTGAAATGGCGTTGGAGCGGCTAGAAGCCATAACAGATCTCCTTGAAGTTTCAGTGAACTTTCTCCCTGAAATGGCGTTAGAGCGGCTAGAAGCCATAACAGATCTCCTTGAAGTTTCAGTGAACTTTCTCCCTGAAATGGCGATGGAGCGGCTAGAAGCCACAACAGATCTCCTTGAAGTTTCAGTGAATTTTCTCCCTGAAATGGCGACGGAGCGGCTAGAAGCCACAACAGATCTCCTTGAAGTTTCAGTGAATTTTCTCCCTGAAATGGCGACGGAGCGGCTAGAAGCCACAACAGATCTCCTTGAAGTTCAGTGAATTTTCTCCCTGAAATGGCGACGGAGCGGCTAGAGGCCACAACAGATCTCCTTGAAGTTTCAGCGAATTTTCTCCCTGAAATGGCGTTGGAGCGGCTAGAAGCCATTGCAGATCTCCTTGAAGTTTCAGTGAACTTTCTCTCTGAAATGGCGATGGAGCGGCTAGAAGCCACAACAGATCTCCTTTAAGTTTCAGCAAATTTCCTCCCTGAAATGGCGTTGGAGCGGCCAGAAGCCACAGAAGATCTCCTTGAAGTTTCAGAGAAGAAGATTAAAGTTACAAATCTTATCTCCCTGAAGTCCCAGTGGAGTAGACTGAAAATGGTGAATCTTATCTCCCTGAAGTTGCAGTGGAGCAGACCGAAGCCACTAGCCTTATCTCCCTGAAGTTGCAGTGGAGCAGACCAAAGATATCAAATCTTATTTCCCTGAAGTTGCAGTGGAACAGATTGAAGCTATAAATCGCAGTCTTATCTCCCTGAAGTTACAGTGGAGCAGATTGAAGCCATTAGTCTTATCTCCCTGAAGTTGCAGTGGAGCAGATTGAAGCTATAAACCACAGATCTTATCTCTCTAAAGTTGCAGTAGAGCAGATCAAAACAAACCCTATTTCCTTGAAGTTGCGGTGAACCGATAGAGCAGGGTAAAGCATCGAGATGCAGAAGATTGAAACGAGACTACTTGAAAGAAGAAGCACCAAGAGAAATCAAGACTTGACAGGTCCCGGTAAATTTGGCTTTGTCTATAATCTTTACTCTATTATCATTGCACGATAATGAACAAAGAGGGACAGCTGTAGACCCTAAATTTACCCGGGCCCATTAACACTAAGCCCAATCCCGTTTAATCCCTAAACCCAAACCTAAACTAAACCTAAGGCCCAAATCATGAAATAAACCCTAGCCCATTCCCAATTTTCAGAAAACACAAAAAATACCTAACCCCTATTCTCTTTCGGCGCTGAACCTAGCCCCGACAGCCCTCACCTGCTCCACCACCAAACCTGCAAAGAAAAGACGGAGAGTTAATGTGAAAACAGTGAAGGAAACAAGAACATTACAAAAAAAATCAGTTATATAAAGGATTGAAGAGACCGAAAATAAGGGGGATTTTTCTTTTCTGCTTCTCCTTGAACAATAAAGATACACAAAATATTGTAACACAGAGAAAAGAGTGAATATCGAAAGGTGATTATTTCCGAATATTCTCGATTTTATTTTTTTTCTGAATCTATATCATTCTTCACGATTTATGTATAATAATACAACATAAAACACAAAAAAAAGGGAAAAGAAAATATACCTCACGTTTAGGCCGTCGACCCCTTTTTGCTTCGTTGAAATCGGAGTTTAAAAGGGGAAATCCGAGGCCGATAGAGTAACATGTTGAGACATGCGAACGTTAGCCGCCAAGCCTAGCAGCAGGCTATCGTCTTCGGGGAAGGACCATCCCAAATCGGTCGAGGGGGATGAAACGGAGGGGTTGGAGCTCCATTTTTCTGGTTCGGCTGAGAAAAGGGAAGGGAAAGTTGCTGTTTTGATTTGTTTTAAATGGCTAAACAAGAGGCTTTTAGGGTTTCTTGATCAGAAGTACAAAACGTCACCGTTTGGGGCCTATCCCAGTGGCTCCAAAATGGTGCCGTATGACCCACACCAGCGCGACCCGATCCAACACCCAAGGGATCCGCGTGTTTTTACCTTTGAGGGCTAATTGCGCCCTAGGTCCCTCCCCTTTGCACGCACAATCAATCGCGCCTCGGTTGACCATTTTTTTTCTTTTGAAATTCGCCCTGTAATCCGCTCATGTTTGCGCTTTGGTCCATGTCTCTGCTTTGTATTTTAGAACTTGGTTTATTTCTAGTTCTAGTCCTTATATGTTGATGCGCATTACGTGTTAATCCTCTCCTGACTATTTTATTTATAAATCGGCCCACTGGTTTTAATCGCATTTTAATTAGGTCCTCCCTTTCATTTTTAGCTTTTGATTTGGCCCCAGAACCTTATTTTTGTTGCGATTTTAATCCTTTTTACTTCTTTTCATGTCTTCATTATTTGAACCAATTATTTTTAATATGATATCACCATTTTTTTCATTGTTAAGTTTATTATTATTATTACTATTGTTTTCTCATGTTATTATACTCACTGTTTATTACCCTTTCAACACTATTATTATAATTTTGTGTTGCTTTATAATTGTCACATTATGCTTAGCATTATTTTAACATTATATTAACCATTATTATTACATTATTGGTACGTTATTTTATTATTTTTATTTACAGTATTATTATCAGTCTAAAGTTGTGTTTGTATATTTGTGTTGATTGCCGTTTACATCGTCTATTTATTTATGTAATTTCGTAATTCGTATACCATTTTATGTAAATGTTTTACGTATTATTATATACTTTAAAATAAAGTTAATCTTATTCTATATAGATTATCAGCCCTATATTGTTTCATATATGTGTAGTTATTTTCGTTTTACGTATTTTAAATATATCTTCGTTAGCTAAAAGCAAATTATGAATATTACATGTCATTTCAAATTATTATGAAAATGTTAGTATATATATATATATATTAAACCTATAGAGTCATATATTTTATACTTATAGTTCTCTTTGTATATACAAGTATGTTTCTAAGCCTTATAAAACTCATGATAACACTAACTTAATTTTACCTATATATTCCTTTTATTTTAAATTCATATAAATATATATCTCTATAATTTGCGAATTTAATATATTCTTAAGATTATTATATACTTGTACTGTCTTTGCATACTTATATTTTTAGTATTGTCCTTTATAAATTATTAAATTTTCTAAACCGATTTTCTTTAATACTTCGCATATTATTTGGTTTAAATACTCATTTTATAAAATATATTTTACTGACCATGTATATACTCCTATTTTAATTCTGTAAAAGTTTCTAATTCGACAATTCATATAATATATGTGGTATGTATTCATCTTTTTAAATTTGTCTTATGCACATACATATTTTTTAACTTTCATCTTGTTTTGCATTTTTCATATTTGAATTGTGGTATATTAGATTATAGGTGTTGTCGGTATATTATTTCGCATTGTCATCATATCGATTATTCTCCATCCATGATTAGGAAATTGATAACCTTTTAATAATTCGGTTGCTATCTTGTTAGTTATTAAACAAATTATGTTATCTCCTTTCATCCATCATAGCATTTTATACATGTTGTTATTTCCTTTTCATATTTTTAAATATTGTTCATAATTTTTTTTAACCCTTTTAAAAAACGATTATCCCATTTTATTTCAAATCGAATTAGCACATTACAAGCCGTATTCATAATTGTTTGCTGAAATTTCTTAAAACGAAAGTGATGTTCGATTTTTTTTAGCAATTCGAAGAATCGTGCCCTACCGTGCTGGGTTGCAATTTCTCGTTTGCTCTAAATAATCGAATACCTCTCTAGAATTTCATTCCTGTTTTCTAAAACCTTTTTTAAAAGAAAAAAAACAACAAAGGAAATATTCGATATTTAGTAATTCGAGAATAGTGCCCTACCGTGTTGGGTTGCGATCTCCCATTTGTCCCAAATAATCGAATATCCTTTTTCAATTTTACTCGTGTTTTCTAAAATAAGGCAATGTTTGAATATTTGGAAATTCGAGAATCGTGTGCCCTCTTGTCTTTGGGTTTCGATTTTTTCGTTGGACTAAATAGTCGAACATCCTTTCATAATTTACGAATTATAAACTTTTGAAAGTCAAAATACATCGTGTTTTCGAGGATATAAAGGATCGCATCCTATTGTGCTGGATGTGGTGTTACATTCTTCGGAAACAAGAAATTTTGATAATCAACTCGGATTACTCAAATGTAATAAAAAAGGAATCTTATTTCAAAAACATTTCAAATCTTAGACACAAGGACAGTTATTTAATCGGTTTGGTGCCAATTTTGGGCGTTACGGGGGTGCTAACCCTTCCCCGTGCGTAAGTGACTCCCGAACCTATTTTCTCAAAATTTTGTAGACCAAAATCATAGTTTTAGTACACCAAGATGTTTTATTAAAACAACCAAATTTCTAGGTGATCCAATCACACCTAAATAAGAAAAGATTGGTGGCGACTCCATTTTCGTTTCCAAAAAGTCGATCCCCGTTTTTTTAAAAAAAAATAGTTTCGACAACCCCATGCGCCGTATTTCTACTCGTTTGGTCGGATCAAGGTGGACTTCTTTACCGGCGATCATCACCGTGTTCGTCGTCTCCGGCTTGATGCATGAATTGATGTATTATTACGTGACTCGTGTGGCTCCTACTTGGGAGATGACATGGTTTTTCATCTTACATGGGGTTGCGGTGGCGGCGAAAGTGGTGGTAAAGAAGGTGGTGCCTGTGAAAATGAGGTTGCACCCAGTGGTTTCCGGGGCGTGGGCTATAGGATCTTATGTGGTGACTGCCGTTTGGTTGTTTCTCCCGCTGTTGTTGAGGAATGGTGTAGATGAGAAGGCCATAGGAGAGTACTGCAAGTTGATGGATCTTTTAAAGGGTTTGCTTCCATTTTGAATATATTTTAATTTTAAAAAAGTCACTTTTTTCTTTTTTAAATATCCAAGGCTCAATTTTATCATAAATAAGAATCGAGCCATTTAATTCCTTCATTTGGTTTAATTCTCCTAGTGTAATATATTTTAATTTCTCGTGTGTTATTGATAATAGTGTTCGGATATTTATATATGTTGTTACAGATATTATTACTGCTCATAATAGGGCCCTACTATTTTATCTTGATTCCACTGCCTTTGATATTGGCATTCTCTGTCCCTAGTAATAACATTCTCTTCGAACTCTAGGTTTCCTAGGCACGTGTCTACGGAGTATGCGGTCCTTTCTGTTCCTGGGACTAACATTCTGGGCAGGCTCCATACTTGTTGGACACGTGTCTGGGTGACCTGCGGAGTATGTGGCCCTTTCTACGAGCTCCCTGGGTGTATGAGAACTGAGACTGTGACCCTCCCTGAGTCCTTACGAGCTGGATCTGTGGCCTTACGTTACGAGCTGGGTCCTTGGCTTTGCCTTGCAAGCTAAATCCACGAACTCGCCTTGTTATCCTCTTCTAGCTCGTTTCACACTTAATCTTCTGGTGAGACCTATCCAGGTCACAGGTTGAAGACCTGGATCTCTAGTAGGGCTCGAGTCAGTGATTACTGATGTATAACACGACTTATATCATATTTAAACTCAATCTTTAAGCTTTTTTTCCCTTTATATCCAAAGACGACATGATTAATTATTTTTATTTGAATTTTAATCAAATGATTATTTCAAAAAAGTCGATGGTTTTCGTAAGCCTTTCCCTTCAATAAGACTAGGGGAAAGAATGATATAAGATTGGTCAAGCGGTTAGATCCTTTCGGTGGACTAGGATATAAGGAAAAGAAAACTCCACCTTGTATTTAGAAAACTCTTTGCAAGCCTAAACTCTAGCATTGGTAAAGTCAATAAATTTTTTTGAGTTGAAATTAAATTATATATTTTTATGATAATAAAAATTAAAGTTTATCATTTTAATAGTTTATATTTTTATAATTTTTAAATAATTAAATTAATTTTTTATTAATTTTGAGGGTTAAAGAATAATTTTATTATTATTAATTTAAAATTTTATAAATTATAAAGAGATTTAAATGAAAATTTTTCATTTTAGAGGAATCGAGGACCCTGCCAGCCCACTTGTGTTTTCCATCTTACATGGGGTAACGGTGCCGGTGGGAGTTGTGATGAAGAAGGTGGTGCTTGGAAAAATGAGGCTGCATCCGGGCCGATCTAAGGCAAAATTCAAACCTTAAAAAAAAAAGAATAATGAAATAAAATAAGCAAAAAGGCATAGTGATTCCCATTAAGAAACCAAAAGTCCAAAAATGGAACAACAGATATCAATCATTGTTTCAATTTTGACTTTTTATACACAAATCCAATAGTTGACTCTTTGAACACAAAGCTTTCTTTTGGTAATCAACCATGGAAACTTCTTGGCAGAAGGATATTAATTTAATTTAATTTTTTTTAAAATATTTAAATTTTTATAAAATAAAAAATATTAATACTAATTCAGTTGAGAAATAACTAAAACATATAAATCTAGAAAACTATATATGCATGGGAGAAGGGATGGCATGAAACTGTAATTCCACGTCATCCCTATCTCTTTTCATTAGGAGAATGACAAATCAGATTTTTTTTCTCATAATTTTCAGTTTTTTTTTCTCTTGAAAAAATTCAAATTCAGCTAAAAATGCTAAAAATCAGGAGGAAAAATCTTACATTTGTCATTCTCATATTGGAAAGGGATAGGAATGATGTGGAATCACAGTTTAGCCATTCATTTAATTTCTTTTATCTCTTTTAGTTATTAAATATACATTTATTAACAAATCACTCTAAAATGGATGGAATAATTAATGTTTGTTAACATTGCTAATGTGGTATACGTGTGAATTGTCATATAGATGATATATCAGCATTTAATTAATTTTATAAAAATTATAAAAAATTAAATATTTTTAAAAAAATTAATTAAATGGTGATGTGTCATCCACGTGACAATTCACACATATACAACATAAGTTAAAAAAAGGTTAGCTCTCTATTCATTTTGGAGCGATTTGACAAAAAAAATACAAGTTTAAAGACTAAAAAAACAAAAAATTAAATGAAAAGCTAAGATGTCTTTTTTTTTTTTAAGTTGAAAGACCAAATAAATCGTTATTTCGTACCATTATTAAACAAATCCATGAACATTCAACACTTAGATATTTTCATTTAATTAGCAGCTAAAAGTTACAAAAATAGAATTTCATCATTATTTTCATTCCTACTTTAATTATAGGTTGAAGTTCTTTTTACTTTTATAAAATTTTAATTATCGAAATAGTTAATATATTTTAATTATATCCAACAATTTAAACTATATTATTTTGGATAAATTATATTAGTAGTCATCTAATTATTAGTAAATTTTTATTTTTGTCACCAAACTATGAAAAATTATAAAATTGCCACCCAATTATTCAATTTTGTATTTTTTTGTCACCAGCTGGCTAATAGTGGCCAGTTTTAAAATTGGCATAATAGTAACTTTAACTCTCAATATTTATATATTGTGTCAATTTTAGTTTTGATTCTAAAAAATATAACTCTCAACATTTACACATTGTGTAATTTAATCTTCTTTTTCTTCTTCTTCTTTTTTTTTTTTTTTTTTTATAGTTTTGCTATTCATTGTGGCCATTTCACCTAAAAAGCTAAAAAATTTATCAACTAAATTTGATTGAAACTATAAAAAAAAAATGAAAAACCCAAAAATCCCAAGATAGTAATCTTGATCTTTTCTCATTCTTTTAAAATCAACTCTTGACGCCGCAAAGAAAAACAAAACTGCAAAAAAAAAAAAACCCTAATTGTACAATGCGCATATGTTGAGGGTTAACTTTTTTTAGAATCAAAACTACATTGATATAATTTATAAATATTGAGGGTTAAGTTACTATTATGCTAATTTTCAAACCTACTTAGCTCGTTGGTAGTGCAAAAAGAAAAACTTGAATAACTGATTAATCATTTTATAACTTTTCATAGTTAGGCGACTACTTACTCTATTTATATTAATTACATATATAAAAATACATCAAATAAAAAATAAAATAAAAATTTAAAATCATACGGGCTAAAGGCCCATAATATCACCAAAGAGGCCCAAGGCCCATTGAGCTACCTTTTGTTCTCCTACCAAAACTACACAACTTTGTCTATATGTTAAACTTTATCGGTTTAAGTTTAACACACAGCTCAGAAT
The DNA here is from genome assembly GCA_025698475.1 of Gossypium anomalum. Classification (NCBI taxonomy): domain Eukaryota; kingdom Viridiplantae; phylum Streptophyta; class Magnoliopsida; order Malvales; family Malvaceae; genus Gossypium; species Gossypium anomalum. The sequence continues at coordinate 1,411,624 of CM046960.1, forward strand.
CTGAGAAAAAAGAAAAAGAAAAAAATACAAGAAAAAAATTCAATTTTTAAAAAAAAAAACTCCTGATAAATAGAAGAACTAAGAAATCAAAAGAAATAAAGCAAGGGTTGAATCGATCTACACTCTCTTATCAAAGCTTTGATCTTTTTGTTTTAAAGGTAGCCCTTTTTTCCTCATTAATTTCAGCACCCTTATTTTTGTTTTTGCCTCCCATAATTATTTCATATTTAGGGTTTTCTTTCACTCAAAATTGGGAACTTTTTTTTTGTTTTGTTAATCTTCCTTTTTTCTTATTGCTTGAATGTTTTAAATTCGATAATTTTCTCTTGGATTAGGTTATATACCTTAGCTCACTGTTTTGGACTTTTTTCTGGGTGAAGTTTTTGAAGCAAAAACCTCTGTTTTATTTTGGGGGAAAGGAGCAAAGATTATAAGCTTCAATCGGTCCATTGTTATTGCTTAGGTTTATCATTCCTTGAAGCTTTTTGCCTAATTTTTTGGCATTGTAAGTTAGGTTGAACTTAGAAGGTTATTAGTTTGCTCTTATTGGTGACTATTTGCATGTGTATGCATATGGGTTTGGAGGAAAACGCCTTTTTCATTTGTGGATTCTTTTATTATTGGTCTTATTATTAGGTTGCCTATTGAATTTGGGGTGTTTGGAGCAATGGGTGTTCTGTATCTAATGGAATTTGTTTGGAATTCTTGTTTGTTTTGTTGGTCATTCCTCGAGCTTACGCCATTATTGTTAGCCATTTAATTTCATTGCTAGGATGATTTAACGCCGGGGGGATGGTTTTTTGTATGTGGATATGCATGGTAGGCTTTGTTCATTTGTGGGGATTCTGACGGTTCTTCGAGTTATTGGGTTGGCATTTTAGGTATGTTGCATAATTAGTTTAGCAATTATGCTTGTACAGTAATTATAATCTGTTTAATTAATTTATTGTCAATTTATAAGGGTTTTAGATGTAAAGTATGTTTTATTGCCAAAGTAATTGGAATTCTGTTTTAATCAGATATTTGATTTGATATACATGCCAACACAGTTTGTGGTTGGATAATGGCTGTTGAGGCTCCTTCCAAACATGTTTATGATTATGATGATGAGGATGACGACGGGCCCGTAGTTTTCAAGAGGAGTAATACCTCATCCTCTAAGCAAAATCAGTTAAACTCGGAAGTAAAGAAAGCATCATCTCAAAGGTCTGATGGACAGTCTGGCAGACAGGCCTCCAGTGTACGAGCTCCTAATGGTCAAAATTCTGTTGCCCAGACCAACAAGTCAATCCCGCTGTCTAAGTCACCTCCCATCAGATCACCTATTTTGAGCCCGAAATCATCTAATTCATCCGCCAAGGCATCACCAGTGAGGTCACCAGTGGTTAGTTCTAAGGCATCGACTTCATTAAATGATCAGTCAAAACAAGTATTGAAGCAGAATAAGTTCACTGCTGTCAAGGAAGAGAAAGGCCCGATTAAACGTACTGATGAAACAAACAGCGACGACGACGACGATGATGACTCAAAACCTTTGAGTGCAAGGCTTAAGGGGATCTCAAGCCAGGGCAATAAAGGGGTGAGCACTTCAACTCCTGCCCAGTCACAGCGGTTTGTACCAAAGATTGAGGTAAAAGGGTCTGCTGAAGACCCAGATGATGATGCTCCTTTGTCTGCGAGGTTCAGCATGAAGTCTAATACTGGGACATCGAGCAGTAAGCCATATGGATCTCATGAGAAGAAACCTCTGGCTTCTAAAATTCAGCAGAATGGTTCTATCATGAAGGACAAGCAGCAAAAGTCTTCCATGTTGTCAGATAAGAGACCTCTTGATAAAGGCAATTCATCAGATCAGTCTTATGCTAAGAAGCCAAAGATTTCAGATACTCCTACAATGATGAAAACCAAGCAAGTTACTGTGAAAGCAGAAAAAGATGATGAAGATGATCATATTCCAATTTCCCAACGGATAAAAAAGTCAGTTTCATCAGTCAGTAAAACATCATCCGTGAAGCAAAAGGCAACCAAGGTTGTATCTTCATCATTTAAAAAGATAAATAAGAAGTCGAAGAAAGATATGAAAAAATCTAAATATAGCAAGTCAACAAAGCTGTCGCCTAGTTCTGGTGATGGACAGAAAAAATGGAGTACCTTGGTTCACAATGGTGTCATATTCCCTCCTCCATACAAGCCTCATGGGATTAAGATGCTATATGATGGGCGACCAGTGGATCTAACTCCTGAACAAGAGGAGGTCTCTTTTTCACTCTCTAAATATATTTGATGCTTATATATCAATTCTGTTTTCGTGTGTTTTTGTGAGGACCAAAGCCTGCAAGATTTTTAATGGATATTTTAATGTGATCTTTCCATTCTGCAGGTGGCAACAATGTTTGCGGTAATGCAAGAGACCGATTACATGAGTAAACCACAGTTCAAGAAGAATTTCTGGGAGGATTGGAGTAAATTACTGGGGAGAAACCATGTCATTAAGAGCTTGGACAAATGTGATTTCACTCCAATCTATGAGTGGCATTTGCAGGAGAAAGAGAAGAAGAAGCAAATGAGTTCTGAAGTAAGTTGGTTGTAAATATTTTTGGCTTTGATATACTATAACTTTTTCTATGACATCTATCTTAGAACCTAGATATCTGTTCTTGTAATATTCCTTCAAAGTAAATTCTATCTTAAGGTTTTACAATCATTAAGGATGGTTACTGTTTGTAGGAGAAGAAGGCTTTGAAAGAAGAAAAATTGAAGCAGGAGGAAAAGTATATGTGGGCTATTGTAGATGGTGTCAAAGAGAAGGTGAAGATTTAGCTTCAATGTAGAATTTGATTTGTCCCATTTAAAACTACTTTCTTTTCTTCTGGATTTAATTCAGATGATTGTTTTTGACTGCAGGTAGGAAATTTCAGAGTTGAACCACCTGGACTTTTCCGAGGTCGAGGAGAGCATCCCAAGGTATTGATGGCATGCGTGACAACTTTAATGTCGCAAAAAAACTTTATGCTTTAGTCGCATAGTTCCATTTATAGGATTCTTATATGATGCTCTTTCAATTTATTGTTGCTTTCAGATGGGAAAGTTGAAAAGACGTATTCGTCCATGTGACATTACCATTAATATCGGAAAGGATGCCCTAATTCCAGAGTGTCCAATCCCTGGTGAAAGGTTAAGACTTAAAAGACAAGAAGAGCATTTATTTTCTATAATATACGTAAATATTGAAGGTTATTTCATTCTAATGATCTTAACTTTGAGATTTCTTTTTTGTCTGACTGGCAGATGGAAAGATATAAAACATGACAATACTGTCACATGGTTAGCTTTCTGGAATGATCCCATTAATCCAAAAGAATTCAAATATGTATTTTTGGCTGCTAGCAGTTCTTTGAAAGGGCAAAGTGACAAGGAGAAATATGAGAAAGCAAGGCTGCTGAAGGTGATAAGCAATAGGATGGTGCTTTTAGTTTTTATTTAGTTAACCCTATATAAATAAATGGATGTTTGCACTTTAAATGCAGGACTATATCAAGAACATCAGAGCAGCATATACAAAGGATTTTACAGCAAAAGATGTTTCAAAAAGGCAAATAGCGGTCGCTACCTATCTAATTGACAAATTAGCTCTTAGGGCGGGAAATGAGAAGGTATATCATATTTACCATGGATAATCTAATTTGTGTTTCCTTTTACTTCTGCAAGTACATTAACATGTCTTTGTACATTAATTGTGGGTAGGATTGAATTCAATGGAGGAAATAAAATGTCCGAGCTGATGTAGTTTATTAGGCTTTTTGTGTTAGTCAGGTATTATATTTGGTGGTCCTATGTGCATTCTATTGATGTTTATGGAAAATGTTAGTGGCTGCTCCTAGAAATAGCAGAAGGGCAGAAAGGCTAAAGGCTAAAAGTTGATTGCATCTTCCACTGAATCATTTTCAGCTATTGCTTTTCTATTCTTTTTTAGTTCTTTTCGGTCTCCTTCTCTCTTGACCTTTTAACTCTTTCAACTTCAAGTAGTAGTCTTTACTTAGGTCTTGTTTTATCTTTTAGGTTGAAAGATATTGATAACCAATATTTAATCTATGGTTTGTCTTGAAAGTTGCTGGGTTCTATTAACTTTTAGTTACGAAGAAAACTTTCAGACAACTCTCTTTTTTTGGGGTATTCCTTATGTTATGTTTGGCCATTTGCAGGATGATGATGAAGCTGATACCGTTGGTTGCTGCACTCTTAAAGTAGGAAATGTGGAATGTATTCCTCCAAATAAATTGAAGGTAAGGTTGGAATATGCTCCAAGAAAAGATGGTATTTCTTTGGTAACTGTTGGAATGGGCCTAATTTTTCTGGGAATTTGCCTGTTAAAACTCTTTAGTTTTGTTGAATTCTATGGAAGCCAAGTCATTTATCTGCTAGCTGAGACTGTTGTTAACATTTTTGTCCGTGTTTTATTCATTCAGTTCGATTTCCTCGGTAAAGATTCGATCCAATACGTGAACACGGTAGAGGTTGAGCTTCCTGTATACAAAGCAATTGGACAGTTTCAAACTGGTAAGTTGTTGACTACCTGTGGCTAGAATTGATACATATATGATATGACTTAAGCCAAAGGGTGTGATCTCTCTTTTATGCAGGGAAAAGCAAAAGTGATGATCTTTTTGATGAGCTTGATACGAGTAAACTAAATGCTCATTTGAAGGAACTCATGCCTGGTCTTACAGCGAAAGTCTTCCGTACCTATAATGCTTCCATTACATTGGACGATATGGTATGTCAACCTATGCATGATCTGCATGCATTTTACTCTAATATTGCTTGTGTGCATGCCCTATTTGCAAGTCATCAATAAGTGTACGAGACAAATATACTGGACTGTAACAATTACAATTATATATAAAATATATTTAGGAGAGCTTTCAATGTAGTGAGTAACAAGATTAGGAGGTCAATACTGTGCATGGAAATTTGCATTTTGCAGCGTCTGTACTTGTGTGATATGGTTGGATTAATTTTTTAAAAGAAAGTTTTAACTTCATGCTTATTTAGATTTTCTTTTCTTCAATGCAGTTAAATAAAGAAACCAAAGATGGTGATGTAGCAGAAAAAGTAGTAATTTATCAGCGTGCAAACAAGGAGGTAAGGACCGTTTCTGGCTAGATGCTGAGCTGATGAAGCAATCTATTTTCTATTTAACTTTCTTGTATCTAGAATTTTGATTGTTTTTCCTGCAGGTTGCAATCATTTGTAATCATCAGCGCAGTATCTCGAAATCTCATAGTGCGCAAATGTCAAGGCTGACCGAGAAAATAACAGAACTCAAGGTAATAACTCTCGCTAGAAATTTTCTTGGAAAACGATAGATGTGAAGTATGTTGAATTTTCAAAGCTTTTACATGTATTCGGAGGATCATATCCCTGCACCCTTTTATGAATATATGTTGGGTTCAAACATGGGTACTTGAAGAAAAATGTAGAGTCTAAGCAACATAGTCACTTTGGCTTTTCCATTCCATATCTATCAGACTGACCTTTTTCTGTTGCTTGTAGGGTGTTCTAAAAGAGCTAAAAACTGATTTGGACAGGGCTAAGAAAGGGAAGCCGCCATTGAAGGATGCTGATGGGAAGCAGAAGAGGAACTTGACCCCTGAAGCGTAATATAGCTTGTTCCCTTTTCTTTTTCTTAAAGCCTTCCATGCAAATTTTACAATCGAACTTCGTTTCATTGATTCATTTTTGATGCAGGATAGAGAAAAAGATAGCTCAAACAAATGTAAAGATTGAGAAGATGGAACGTGACATGCAGACTAAAGAGGATCTAAAAACTGTAGCATTGGGCACATCCAAAATCAATTACCTTGACCCTCGAATCACGGTTGCATGGTGCAAGCGGCACGAAGTTCCCATCGAGAAGGTAAAACCATGTTTGTTATAATTTTCAGAATGACACATTATTCAATTTCTTGATTGTATAATGATGTTTCACAGATATTCAACAAGTCACTTCTGGCAAAGTTTGCTTGGGCAATGGATGTGGATCCGGATTTCAGATTCTAATCATCCGTAACAAAAACAAGGTTGGCGCCATTAAATTCTTACTCCGACCTACCAGTCCCCGGGAAAAAAAAAAAAAAAAAGAGGGGGAGAAAGGAACAACCAAAACTCCCCTCTTTGTTGAAATGATGATCCATTTTTCCATATATTTTTTTTTTGTCGGTTTTAGAGGGAAAAATTCATGTTATATGTCGATCTAATCTAATCAAAGGGCTGGTTGGCCCATTTCTTTTATCCATCCCTGTTGCTAAAGAAATTTGTTTGCTTTTTGAACATTCCCTACTAACTGTTAAATGTCGAACTGGATATACATTGAACAATGTTTCATAAACAGAGTTAAATTTTATACATTTGCTCCCTTTTTCTTACTGCTTTTGTCATGTTCAATTCTTGGTATAACAGAGACCAGTCCTCAAATTTTGTATTATTAAGCAAGTTTTATTGACTTCACTGTCCCTCATGATGGTCCACAAGGAGTGGGATTTTTAAATTAAAAAAAAAAGAAAAAAGAAGAGGTTATTGTTGGACTGGAAATCGATTAAGGTATCGGTCTAGTGAAAGGTCTAAAATCGGTTGATAATCAGTACGGTTGAATTGGCTTAAAGACATAAAGATATGTTGGTTAAGGTTGATGGTTAAATTTGACTCTTTTTTATGAATAAATTTAGTAACAAAAAAAAAAGGGGTTAAATTGACAAAATGTGTAATTGTTAAGGATTAAATTTGTCATCATGCCTTTTAACAAACAACTAAATGGAAAGTTTGAAGCTAATAATAACAACATATATGCAATATGTACGGAATTAAAATAAAAAAAATTAGTTTAAATTGAGAGTAAAATGAATTTTTTTTGAGTTAATGTCGAGTAAATTTGTAACACCAACTCAATCAATAATATTAATAATATGTACAAACAACGTGGGTGAAAAAAAAATTTGTGTAATAACATTGAAATATATAAAAATATAAAAATAGAACTTTTGTTGAAATGGTAAAATGAGATATTATAAATGTTAGTGGTATGTTATAAATTTTTTAGTGATTTTTCTTTAAATAAGAAAAAGACAAAAATATCCTTGTAATAATATAAATTATTTAAAATATATAAAACTATTTTAATAATATTCTTAATTAAATTGATGTCAAGTTAAATCGTGACACCAATTCAATCACACACTTAAATAATATACACATAAAAGAACAAGCTTCAGAAATCCGATAAGAATCCACTCCAAAAAAGACTTTTCAAAATAGTTACAAAAGAAAATAAATGAGATTATATAAAAGGTAAATACATATTTAGTCATCCGAGTTTATTTGTGTTTTTATTTCGGTCATTTATTTTAAAATTTTGTTATTTTTGTTATTCCTGTTAGATTAGTTGTCAATTTTAGTCACTCTACCATTAAAATGAATTTTATCACCAAACAGAATGCTGACGTTGCCTGGTATAATACCAAAATTAGTCCTCAATGTTTATCTATTTTATTAATTTAATCCTAATTTTTAAAAAAAAATTACAATAAATTTAACATTTAATATTTACACAGTATATCCATTTGGCCATGATTCTAAAAATTAAAAAATATAATTAAAAATTAAAAATTTTATAATACATAAAAATTCAAAAATTATTCAAATTTATAAAAAAATATATAAAAAATTCAAAAAATTATAAAGAAAGAAATAGGCGTTAGCCCCTTAGCAACGCCATGAAAGGTTCCCTCTTTCTTTCATTTTTTTTAAAATTCCTTTTTTAAATCTTTTTATTGTGTGAATTTTGCGCCTTCGCTTTCTACTTGTGGTTTTACAAATTATGTCTTATGAGCAGAGATGCAAAGGTATTACAAGAGAAGCTGGCGAATAAGGTGGCACAGGCCATGGCTGGAGGGAACCATCAGAGCAAAAAAAGTGAGAAGTAAAAACAAGATATAACAGTGGAAACATGGTAGGAGTATGAGATGATTTTAGAATCCAGGACAAGAAGATAGTGTTATTATTATATTAATTGGATTGGAAAAATCAAGTCTTTTTGTCAAAAAAAAAAAAAGAGAGATAAAAATAATAAATAAGTAAATAAAAATGAAGTAGAAAACCCAGATTTCAAATGAACAAATTCAAATTTAAAAAAGAGTCAAGGCATTTCGAATTGTTTGTTGACACAGATAAAGTCAGAAAAAACCTTTGAAATTATTTCAATATTGGACCTTCTTGGACATATAATAGTTCTGAATTAAATCTCTTTAGAAAAAAGATCTTTTGTCTCATCGTAACCTACTTTAGAGATTCTAACTATTTTATGCCAGAAATTTTATATAACCAATGTATCATCTGGAATGCTTTCATTACCATTCTTCCAAACTTTTTTGATAAATTTTATTTTTATATTTCTTTATAAAAAATAATATATATATTTTCAAATATATTGGTTTATAACTATTCCTATATATATTTTTAAGTAACTTATTATCTTATAAAGATTCTTTTAATTTTGTTATGTTTTGTTTTAGTGATCATTATGTCAAACATTGCAAAGCTCGAGTTTGCAGCTCTTGATATATCTGGAAAAAAAATTATTTATCATCGATATTTGATGCTAAAATCCATTTACATGTCAAAGGTCTTGGAAATACAATTGTGCAAGGCAATCAGGAATCTCAAGACAAAACCAAAGCTATGATCTTCCTCCGTTATCATCTTGAAGGTAGATATTTGAACATAAAAGATCCACTTGAATTGTAGAATGATTTGAAAGAAAGATATGACCATAAAAAGAATAGTAAACCTCCCTAAAGCTCGTTATGATTAGATGTACTTCAGATTGCAAGATTTCAAATCAGTGAGTATAACTTTGAATTATTCAAATAAACTCTCAATTAAATTTGTGTGAATAGAAAATTACTGATGCAAATTTATTAGAGAACCTTTCATGCTTCTAATATGCTCTTGCAACAATAATATCATGAAAAGGATTTTAAAAAATACTCTGAATTAATCTCATGCCTTTTGGTGGTTAAACAAAATAATGAGTTGTTGATGAAAAACCACGAAAGTCATCCCACTAGTTCTGCTCCCTCCCCAGAAATGAATGTGGCAGTACACTGGGATTTTGAGCATGTGTATGTATATATATATATATATATGAATATGTACATGTACATGTGTGAAAATGAAACATGCTATGAGATTTGATGTATATAAAAGAACAACAATATAATTTTTACCCTAGTAAGATTGGTAGAATAGTTAGGAACTTATGTACAATTGGCATGCCATAGGAATTAGTGTGCGCGCTTTGGATCGGCAATGTGATGATTTATGAAATAGCACTTCGGTGCACCTTAGGTCGTTTTGTGTTTGGTGTGTTAGGTTAGATGCACAATTAGTGCAATATGTATGGTGTGATAAGTTGGAATCTCGAGTATCCGTGTCCTATTCCACTAGAGTAGGGCTAAGTGTTTATAATTGTTGATAAATGAACTTATAAAAATGGTATATGCTAAAATGACTATAAATAAAGTGACTTGATTAAAATGTGAAAAGAATGAATAATTGGGTATAAGTGGAATTAAATGTGAGCAAATTTGAGAATTACAAGTTAAAAACAATTAAATAAGAATTTGATATTGAAATGATTAGTGAAAAGCAAACAAACCTATTATGAGTCTAATGAAAAAGATAACTATGTGGGCATAAGTGGTATATGTGCATAATGCAACTGGTAGAACTAATGACTAGGTGACCCAAGTGATTGATCAATAAAAGAATGAAAAACCTACCTAATGGTAAACTCCTCTAGTGTATAAAGTGACTAAATAGTAGAAATTGTGCTTAAGAACTTTGACCCTTATTGCGTAAATTCGATAAGTGATATAAAGGAACTTAGACTCAAAACTTATTAAAAAAAAAGGCTCAACACTATTATGAGATAAGGATTAAGTAGGAAATTTTCGAGTGTACTTACTAAGCTTTTTGAGCTTAATGCGTTAGTTGTTTAAATATGTAGGTAGAAAGCTTTTTTGAGAAGCTTAAGACTATATCTTGGGAGGGTTGCATCATCGACTCGGTTTAAGGGTTGTAAAGTGAGGATTTGTATTTGCTTCTTAGTATTTTGACATGTATATAAAGGCTTAGGCTAGTCTTAGTAATTATGAGTATATTGGCTTGTATAACCATGGGACATTTGAAACTATTTTGATATTTTAAGTTAATCTTTGGTTCTTGATTTGAGTTGACCATTTTTATGACTTAAAATTGAATTTAAATGAGCTTAGATTATCTTTTAAAATTGATTTGAATCTTATTGGTATGATATAATGATGTTTGGAGTTGATTTAGAGTGTTTTTCAGCCAATTTTTGCTCCGGAAAATTCAAGTTCCAGAACATGTCCTTGCATACATCGGAGCATGCAAGTCAGTAGCTAAAAAGCTATAGTTCCAAGCCAAGGTACCAATACCTTACCCTTAAACAAGTGTCACTGCATTGTTTTGGTCGTTTTGAGCTCCTGAAACTCGTAATTAGTTTTGGACACCTCCCAATCACTCACGAAAAGTTTCTAAATGATTTTAAGATTTTTTTAAAACCTCTAAAATGATTTTATCTTATTTCTATGATTTTATTAATTCATTTAAAGTTTAATTTTTTAAATGTTTCTTGATATTTTTATTATACATGTGTTCCAATAATGTCTACTATCCATACCAGACGTCGAGACGAATAAGGGATGTTGAAATGTTCAATTGAAAAAGAAAAGTTGATGAATGACTATTGAGTTGACAAAAAGAATTGAAGCAAATCCCTGTGTTAAAGAAAAGCCACGTATTTTCAGAGGTAAAAGTACTATGAAAGTCCTTGTATTAGAAGTCGGATTTCATTTTACCTCCTCCACTCAAAAAATGGGCAAATTAGTCATTATATGTCAACATGATGTACTCGTACTTTTTGAATAAATGAGATAAAATACAATTTGACTTCCAATACAAAAGCTTCCATCGTACTTTTACCTATTTTCAGAATATCCTTGTAAACTTTTTTGGGTAATACTTTGGAATTTCAAATAATTAAGCTCATTGGGTTCTAAAGTTTCGATTTTTCTTTTATAATATCTAATCTGAAACTAATAATTAAACATCTAAAATTATTTAATTGAGAAAAGAAATGGAAAGCAAATAATTCCTGGACTGGCCTTTTGTTAATGTCGCCATGGCCTCTGTCGCTTAGCTTTCGTTTCATTCCCCAATTCATCATTCCGAATTTCAATTTAAAAAAAAAAATCAGCTAATTTCAATCATTTTCTAACATTTTTATGGTATGGGTTTTTCTGAAAAAATTTCATTTCTTAATGGGTTTTCAATCAAGTGTTTTTTTTTTTTTTTTGTTAAATTTTAAAGCTAAAAAATGTAGCTTAAGTCAGTTCTTATCTGTTCTTCTTTCATTGTATTACTGATGATTCAGTTGTATTTATGCTCTTTATAATTATTAGATATTAGGTCCTTAAGAATCAGTCTATTGATTTGGTTATCGTTATTGTTTAAGGTTTTAATGGCATCTCCTTCAGATACATGGATAAAAGAATACAATGATGCAATAAAAATTGCAGATGATATCAATGGCATGATATCCGGCAAGGGTTCCTTGCCTTCGTCCGGACCGGAAACGCAGCGTCACGCTTCAGCTATTCGAAGGAAGACTACGATCTTAGGGACTCGACTCGATGGATTGCAATCCCTCTTGTCTAAACCTACTGGGAAGCCACTGTAAGTCACCTTAATTGAAGTGAATTGATGTTGGATTTAGTGTTTTTTGATCGTATACGTCTTCTAGGGTGTTTATAACATTGGTACTTCGATGTTCCATCGGGGTACTCGAATGGCCTTTATCATGAACTATAAATTGGCTTTGATGTTGGATTAGTGTTTTTTGATCATATATGTCTTCAAGGATATGTATAAGACACTGGAAATTTTGAGGTTCGATAAACCAGTTTTGACTGTTTGTTGATGCTTGATATGTTGGTTACAGAACAGATAAGGAGATGAATCGACGCAAAGACATGGTCACGAATTTGAGATCAAAATCGAATCAAATGGCTTCGGCATTCAACATGTCGAACCTTGCTAATAGAGACAGCTTACTAGGGCCAGAAACTAAGCCAGATACTATGAGTAGAACAATCGGTTTGGATAACTCCGGCCTTATCGGTCTTCAACGACAAATAATGAAAGGCAAGTTACTTTACTTCATCCTAGCTTTGTGAAATTGCTCCGACTTTTGATAGTGTGTTTACGAGCAGAGCAAGATGAGGGTCTCGAGAAGTTGGAGGAAACGCTCGTGAGCACGAAGCACATCTCATTAGCGGTCAGCGAAGAACTTGATCTGCATACCACACTAATTGTATGTTTTTGTATTTTCTCCGATAGTCTTATTGAGAGCCTTCAATTCATCCTCGACGAACATTACATTATCCTCCGCTCTCTTATGCAGGACGACCTCGGCCAACATGTCGATGTCACCGATTCTCACCTACAGGTAAAACACTTCGCTATTGATAAGTTTCTTTTTTGATCACTCAACAAAATGGTCATCCAACTATTTGATTTTTTCTTTTTTGATCACCGACCTTTAAATATTTAAGAAAAAGATGACATTATAGCTTTTAAAATTAACATAATAGCAACTTTAACCTCAACATTATACGTTGTGTCAATTTAGTCTTTGATTCTAAAAAAGTTAACCTTCAAAACTTACGCATTGTGTAATTTGATCTCTTTTTTTTTTCCTTTGTGACATTTTCACCTAAAAAAAAAAAAGCAAATCTTCATCGAAAATATACAAAATATCTTTTCATAGTTGAATAACCAAAAAATAAATTTATTAATAGTTGAGTGACTGTCAATGTCGTTTACCCTTAAAATTTTCGGATCATTTCCGGTTCGAAAGAATTTTGGGTTGTTTAGAGTTTTAATTTTGTATTTTGTTTTCTTTTCTTTGTTGTATCAGAGAGTGCAGAAAAACTTGGGAATTATGAACAAGCACATCAATGGCGGATGGTCGTGTATGTGCATGCTTTTAGCTGTCATTGGAATTGTGGTTCTGCTTGTCCTTATATACCTATTCATCAAATACTTGTAAGAGATAATATCACATTTTGTAACGGTACTTTCATAAAATGTCTAATGTGGTACTGAACTATTAATATGTGTTTTATTATGGTACATGTAATTTTTATAAAATATCTAATGTGGTACATGAACTATCAATATGTGTTTTATTATGGTACTTAGTGTTAACACTGTTAATGAATTATTAGACCAACCAATGAAAATTCGACACGTAGAATTTTCTTCCTAACGCATCAAGTCCGCATATGTATAATAAAACATTACGTGAAAAACTAAATAAAATATTAAACTAAATTTAAAAAAAACTAAACAGATGATTAATAAAGAAGAAGTAAACACCAAACTTACATAACCAAAAATGTTATATTTTCCATTTAAGCAAATAATCATCTTCTCCAAAGAATTTTCCCTTTAAAATAATTTTTTCAATTGATTTTTAAATAATATTTTTTTATTATCTATGAAAGTACAGGTTTTTTTTATTAACCATATGTTTAGTTATTTATTTTTTTAATTTCATTTAATTATTTTTTATTTAGTTTTTCACTATTATATTATCCACAGGACTTGATAATTTTTAAAAAAAAGAGTTCTATGTGTCAAATTTTCATTAGTTGGTTTAGCAATTTTCTAATAGTGTTAATACTAAGTACCAAAGGTGGATCCAGGGAGTTGGGACTAGTTTTTTTTTTGTGGGGTTGGTAAAATTTTCTAAAAATTTAAGGATTTAATAAGATTTTTTTTAAAAAAATTAGGGGTCTAATAAAAAATTTTAAATTTTTTGTGAGATTAATGAGAATTTTTAAATTTTTAAGAGTGCTTAATTAAAATTTTCAAAAAAAAAATAAATTAAAAGGTATAATGAAAATTTTTAAAAAATTTGGGGGCTTAATTGAAATTTTCTAAAAATTTCAAAGGAAAAAACAAAATTCTCTGATTTTTTTTTTGCGGGGGTGCCGGGATAAAGGGCCGCCCTAAGCCACCATAATGGTCCGTCTTTACCAAGTATCATAATAAAACACATATTGATAGTTTAAGTACCACATTAAACATTTTCAAAGTATATGTACCATAATAAAAATACATATTGATAGTTCAGGTACCACATTATATATTTTCAAAGTACTTGTACCACTAGACATTTTATGAAAGTACATGTACCAAAGGTGTAACACCCCAAACCCGTCCTGGATGTTATGGCCGAATCTGGTGCATCACATTGAAGTGTTTTAGCAAAAATCGTGTTTTCATTGAAACCCTTCTTAAAGTAAAAGAAACCTTAACTATCCTTAAAAAAAACTCTTTTCAATCACTTGTTTAAAATATATGATTTTATGAAAACATGTCATTTTAAAATGTAGTTGCGAAAACGTAGAAAAGTCATACTATAGTTTAAGAAACCATGTTACACTTCTTATAATTACATCACATAAAAATAATAATCCAAATAATAATAAAGTGGAAGCCCTATTACAATCTGATTTGAAAAGTACTTAATAACATAGAAACTGATAAGCTTTAAAAAAAAACAAGTCCAAATTATCTTGCTAGCTGACCACCCAGAGTCCCTCCAAACATCAAACCTTCTACTGAGCATCGCCTGAAAATAAAATAAAAGAGGGGGTGAGTTTTCGCAAACTCAGTGTGTACAACCCTCGACGAAAACAAGCATTCAAAAAATCATCATACATCAAACATGCAATACAATCCCATCCCAATAATCCATCCGCTACACACCAGCTCTGTCCTCCGTCACATCATGTGGGGATATAAATATCGACCCACCCAACTGACACATCAATGGTAGCTCGGTTGCGGAACTACCTCCATTTACATATTGGGCTTTAAAAGCCGTCGGTGGATCCATGATTGTCAAGTAACCATGCGATCCTCATATACTTCCTCCGTTCCATATTTCCCCATCCCATATACAACCTAAGCAGAATATCATATGTATGCAACAAATAGGCATGTCACATTCATAAAACTTACATTTAACACATAGGGGTATTTTGGTTATTTTCGCCTTTAGGGGCATTTCAGTAATTTTTACCTTATTACGGTTCTCACTTGCCTTGGCCCGTTAACAAATCCCGTGAGCTAAGATGAACGAATACTATGCACCAGGTAGGATTCCAAAGAAGAGGAGGTGAGTCATTAAGACCGCTTAAGTACCAAGCTCTCTTTAGATCCAATCCTAGACATGCATATACCCGTTGCCACACCTTAACTCTATGACTTGTCCATGGTCGCAATATATTAATTAAGTTTTATGTGTTTATCATATACTAGGCCCAAAACCCCTACATACATGCATATGGCCCTCTTGGCCCAATCTCATTTATATGACCCATCAGGCCCAATTCACATTCATATGGCCCATCAGACCCAATTCATGTTCATATGGCCCATTTGGCCCAATCTCATTTATATGGCCTATCTGGCCCAAATCACATTATATTCATGCTCACATACAAATTTCCTATCACATAGCATCGCTTATCAAATTTTGCCTATTATGGGCCCAACAGCCCATCGGGCCCATTTAGCCCATTCCGACCCACTTGGCCTCTTCACAACCTAAGTCCATGGAATCGCCCATGGGCCTCAGGCAACCTATCGGTCTCCCCCTTACGAGTATTCGCGCACTCGCAAGACTACTGTAGCCAAACTTTCGGCTTTTCAGCATTTCGACTTTTCGACATTTCGACTTTTGCCGATCTACTTGTGTGTGCAGTGTAAGTACACACCTGGTAAGCAAGCGTGCTGCGATTTCCTTAGTCACCAACCTACAAACGATATCACCCTTCAATTAATCGCATGCTTAATACATAACTTTACTAAAACCGAAACCTCACTTTAACCTCACCTTGCACGATAAGTATAACAGTCCCTTCTTAAATCCCTAACCACGATCAGCTCCTAGATCTGCACCAATCTTAACTATTAAAACAGAATAATAGGTGACCCATATCCAACACAAGTCCCCTTACCTTAACTATGACCTTAGCCAATGGGAGAGGAATACTTACCAAAATCGCAAGCACCTAAAGAGCAATTTCGGCAAAGAGCTAAGATTCGAGATCCGATACTAATTCCCTACCACAGTTGATTAGAAAGAGTGAGGAAAGAACAACGTAATATATTCTTAGCAAAACCGATTGAAAGAACAAACACTTACACTAGATTCGGTCGAAGAGTATTTGGCCCTTGGAAGATTTGGCTTTTCAACTTAGTATGGTGAATAAGGTTTATTTGGTACAGATTAAAGAAGAAGAGTAGAAGAAAGGATTGGTTAAGTGAAACAAAAAAAAAAAAAAAATTTGTGTAGAGAAAGAATAAAAATCGGCACAAAGAAAAGAGAGTAAAATAAAAGGGTTTTCAGCTTTTAGGGAAAAGGGTTTCCGGTAACAGGGTGAAGGAAATTCGGCACTAGCTTGGCAACCCTGCATTCAGCACTTATTTATAGCCCTTATAGCCGAATTGCCTGGCCCTCAATTCCCCATTCGGCTCCATCACGTCCCCCCTTCTCATCTCCTGAACACTCCCAGTCCATCTTCACGCCACTTCCAACCTTCTAAAAGGCCAAAATTAAATTCCCAAAAATACTAAGCTAAGATTCGAACCTTGGATCTCCTTACTAGCTACTTAATGCCACCTCCCCGCACCCTAAGTGGGGTCACTTATCCACTCCACCACAAGGCTTTTTAATACCATTTTCCCTTATCTTTATTTAAAAGCCCAACTACTTGCCAACAAGGTCCTTTTAATTATTAAACTATAATTTCTTCTACGCCTAGATTCGAACTCAAACCTTGACCAAGACCTACCAACGCGTAATTAACACTTAACCGGAATTGCTAAGCACAAAAAGAAAAAATCAAGATTTCAGGATTTTTGGGGCGTTACAAAAGGTGACATTATCCTGCTTATAATAATAATATCAAAGTTAAAAGATGCTTTTAGTCCCTATATTTAAAAGGTTAGAAATTAAGTTCTCCAACTTTTTTATTTAAAAATTTCAATACAATCATTAAACTCGTAAATATTTTCTGTCAAAATTTGATAATTTAACATGTTGATTAAGCTACCAGGAACTACAACTAACATAAATGATTAAACTAAAATTTTTAAATTAAAAAAATTAACTTTTAAAGTATAGGGACTAAAACCCAAATTCCATAAACTATTGTTGTTTTATGCATGTCGTGAACGTATGGAATTTGCTTTCAATTATTACTTTCATCTCTGAAAAAAGCTTGTTACTTTTTATTTGGTTTTCTCTGATTTTCTCTTTATATCATTTCATTTCATGCTTTTTAATTAGGTGGTTCCGATTGATTTTAGGTGGTGTGAATTTGGGTTGGATCAATTTTAATTTAAAAATTTTCGGGTTATTTCGAGTTTATATTATATAAAATTTGGGTTATTTTAGGATTAAATTATTTTGGGTTTGAGTTGGTGTAAGGTTTTTTTTCCTAGTTTAATTCATTTGATTTGTGTTTTGGGATTGCATTATTTTGAGTTTTGTCATTCGAGTTTGACAATTAATTCAAATCATTTCAAGATTATTTCATTTTTGATTCAAATTATCAGTTTTTTATAATCAAATCGAGTTGAGTTGAGCTTAAATTCAAATTAATTAAGTTGTATTTTTATGATTCTGATATAATGATCTATTTTACAGTCCATGTTCGAGATTCATGGAGACCCCACACAATCTTGTTATCTCCAATGTTCGAATATGCATTCTCTCATTGAGAATGTAATATGCTTTGTCACTACACCAAACACTTGTTGGTATCTAAAATGGGTAAAAACACATTTCTCGTCCCTCTCAATTTCTATATTGAATAAATTGGTTCCTCTCAAAAAATTAGAGCAATTTAATCATTATCAATTTTGAAAGGTAACAACTAAGGACAATTAATCATTGTGTTAATGCTTTTCGTAAATTGTACAGAATTTTTATTGATATAATAGCAAATTTAACTCTTGATGTTTATATATTATGTGTAAATGTTAATAGAATATGTAATTGTTGTGGGCTAAATTTATTAAACTAGGACCAAAATGGCATAATGTAGGCTAAATTTGTTAAATCAAGACCAATTTGATAGAATGTGTAAACTTTGAGAGCTAAATTTGTTATTATACCAATAAAAAATGTACAATTGATGGAAAACATTGACGTTGTGACTAATTGTCCTTAGTTGCTCACTTTTAAAACTAACAAAGATTAAATTACTTTGGTTTTTTTTTAAATGGACCAATTTACTTAATATTAAAATTGAGAGGGACTAAAGAGGGTTTTTACCATCTAAAATGTTATCTAATACAAGAAAAACTTAACAACTACTTTTTTTAATTATGAAAGGGTAAACTACATAATTAGCCACTGAATTATGGGTAAATCTTCGTTTTGGTCACTTAACTAAAAAAGTTACAATTTGGTCATACTGTTGTTAAATGACACTTTTTAGTTGCTATAATAACAATTTTAGTCTTCTGTTTTTATAATTTTTTTTTGCCAATTTAACTCGATTCTATATAAAAATTATAAAAAAAAACTCAAAATTATTTTTAAAAATATAAACTTCTATATAAAAATTCTAGAAAAATAAAATCTCGAATATGTTGTTGTTGAAGAACTAATACATATGCGAAATAAAGAAAATTATCATTAAATAGAATCTCATAACAAATAAAAAACAGAACAAAAACAAAAAAAGTTAGATCGTTATATGCTTCCTCAATGTTTTTTGCAACCAAATTAGTAACATTTTCAAGTTGAGTTCCATGCCCTTGAAGAACATCCATAAGTGGTATTACAAAAGCTTATGAAATCGACTTTGATGCTGTTTTCTAGCAAAAATATAAAATATACCACAAAATTTTCTTTTTCAAACTCAATTTGAATTTTCAATTCATTTAAATTTATTTTTCAAAACCCAAATTATAAAAACAAATTATTTTCTGAATTTTTTTTTTCTTATAACAAAAAAGCTATGTAAAAAAACAAAAGAGGTAAAAAAACAGAGAACCAATAATTTCACTTAAATCTTTTTTTTTTTTTTACCTTTTTCTATGTTTTCTAAAAGAATGGATATTATAATACAAAGAAAATTTGGAGGGTTTAAAAATAATTTTTCCCTCATTTTCTCTCACTTTATTTATTTTTGAAAATTTTGTCTACTTTCATTGAATTTTTAGATTTTTGTAAATTTTTAAAAAGAATTTCAATTTTTTAATTATTTTATGTAATCGGTGTCAAATTGATAGAAAGTATAAAAATTGAGGACTAAAATTGTTATTATACCAGCTAAAAAGTGTCACTTAATAGTCAGGTGACCAAAAAAACAGGGGTAAACTATAAAAATAATCACCCAACTATTAATTTTTCTAATTTAATCACTAAACTTTTTGAAATTAAATATTTTAGTCACCCTCCCTTTAACTGTCTTTAGGTGAGTAACGAAAAGCTGAAGTGGGCTTTTTTATTGGTCTAATAACAAATTTGACCTCCAATGTTTATATATTCTATCAATTTGATCCTAAATATAAAAAATTCAAAAAATTTAACGCTTAATGTTTGCAAAATTTGTCATTTTAGTTCGAACTCAGAAAAAAAAATCAATAAAATTAGCCCTCAACATTTACAAAATTTATCTAATTTTAATTCTAAATTTTTAATAAAAATAAAAAAATTAAATAAAAAGTCTTTTTAGCCCTTTAGCTTATAGCGCCCACTTAGAATTTTTGAAGCTAACAGGCATAAACCTAAACTATACTCTTTTTCCCATGTTGGTGTCTAAACTTATTTTTGGTCACAAGTGGTACCTAAACTACTTTTTTTTTCCCAAGTTACTATCTCCATTAGTCAAACCGTTAAAAGTCTATTTTAGAAATAAGCTTAACCCATAAATTGGTACCTAGACTATGTCATTTTTCCCATTTTGGTACCTAAATATTTTTTTGGTCACAAGTAGAACCTAAACTATTTTTTTCTCCAAGTTGGTACCTCCATTGTTAGTCAAACCATTAAATCTATATAAAAAAATTAATCAATTAAAAATTGACATGTAGCAAAAAAAAGAGAGACAATATTATTTTCTTTATATAAAAAAAATAGAGAGAATTAGTTCAACTAGTTTTTTTTAGCTTAGTTCAACTGATTTTTTTGGTTCGCAAGTCAATCGATTCAACCCTCATCTTTGGACCTATTCTCGGTCCAATCGACTAAATTAGTGTAGCGACGTAAAAATTTTAGCTTAGCTTGGTCGCTAATTGTGGCGATTTATTAGAAAATTAGAAATTTAAATTTAGTTTTAAAATAAACCGGGAGTCGCCACCGATCCTTTTTCTAGGTGTGATCGGACACCTATTAGATTTTTCTTTAAAAACGAACAAAAGGCCGAGTTAAGGTCTACGTTAAAAGTCAGAGAAAAATTAGGGTTCGGGAGTCGGTTACGTGCGAGGAAGGTATTAGCACCCTCGCGACGCCCAAAAATTGGTATCTCATAAACACGTGTTGTCTTGATTTTCAAAAATCCAAGTTCAATGTAAAATTTAATCGTGATCTGATTGAAAAGACAAAAAGTTTTAGTTTTTCGATTTTTTAGAAGGATATATCGCTTTAACACGAGTCAATTGACGTTCACCCAACCTAGCGATGAACTCGATGACCTAATGTTAAATCGGTATATTACCTTGATTATTGAAATTAATTCGGAAAACAAGAACAAGATTCTCGAAATAATGTAAAGCGAATTGATATGAAATAGAAATGAATAAAAGTGCCAGGTATATGCTAAAATAAATAATAACTATGATAAAAATATTAAAAACAATAATTATGCATGCGATATTAAACATAAATAATGATAATATTAAACATGAGATAAAAAAACATTTAGTATGTACATAATATTATTAAATGCGTATACATAAAATACATATAATAAAAGAGTCATAAATATACTATATCTAGTATTTAAAAAAATATATATAAAATTGGGAAAAGACGAACTAATATAGTAAATGTATACAAAAGAAAACATGTGTGCAAATGTATGTACGTAAGACCGTATAAAAATATACAACTAGGATACTAAAGTGTATATATATATATGTATATGTATATGCATGATATGTAAAAATCCCGCATTGAGAAAGTATATACACATATAAAATACTCATGTAATAATACTCAAATATTTACATAATACATATACTTGGGAAATAAACCCATTACAATGTTACATAAGCATGTACTTATATACACACTAGAGACAAATACACGTACATGTATAAAACACGTATTAAGATTAACAATAATAATTAAGATAAAAATATAAAATAATAATAGTGTATAACTGACAAGAAATAAGAATAATGAAACATGTATGATATGTACATAAACCTATATGATATATATATATATATATATATATATATATATATATATATTGAAAATGATATATATATAAAAGAAGAATATACGTATACTACATAGATGCATACATATATATATATAATAATGACGTTATAATATATGTTAGTATTTGAAATGTACATAAATTTTACGAAAGATAAATAGCTAATAACATTAAAACGTATACATAATATAATATTATAAAAGTACATATATATGCTTTAATATGAAAAATACAGGTGTATATGTATTATAGTATTAGAACATTTACATAATATACTAATATAAGTACTACTAATATTTAAAAAAAAAACTTAGTAATTATATTTAAAAATATGTTATAAAAACATAATAATATATGTAATAATAGCTATAATAATAATATATTAATATAAGAAGAATAAAAATAACAGTGAAAAATAAAGGCAGTATGAAAATACACTTAAATCTGAAGAAAGGACTAAATTTAAAACGAAAACAAAGTTTTGGGCGATTTTAAAAATAAAAACAAAGAGAAGGACTCATTAGAACACGGGCAATATTAAGGAGGATCAAAAGCGCAATATTCCTCATTGTTAAAAATTACTACTTGTGATGCAAAGGGTTAAATTGAAAACAACGCAAAAATTCAGGGCCAATTTATAAATAAGCATAAACTAAATTGTAGAACGCCTAAAAAGCGGAAGGGTCATTCAGCGCAATTAGACCCTTCCGCAAAAACACGCGATCCTAGCCCTCAATGGGTCTGTAATCGGGCTACCCCAAAACGACACCGCTTTGGGTGTGCGTTTGGGGGTCCTTCAAAACGGGCGCCGCTTTCCTTTGTCTATAAAGCCAACATTTTTTTTTTTGTTTTAATTAGTGTAAGAGGAGAAAGAAAAAAAAAAAGAGGAGAGAAAGGGAGAGAGAGGGAGAGAGGGCGATTTCCGGTGGGACTCCGGCCAGGGGTCCGGTCACCGGACCCTCGCCGGCGCCGGCACGGTGGCCGGAAAAAGGTAAATTTTCAGATTTTCTTCCTTTTTTTTTTGCTTGTTTATTTTATTATTTTTATTATATTTTTATGTATATATGTGGTAAAATGGGTTTTATAGCGAAAATGAAATAATAATAAAGAAAGAAATAACCTCTAGTTTTTCTTAGCTTCTGATTCTTTGATTTTGGTATACGATTTGCTTGTATGCTTTGAACGTTGCTATTGAATTCAAACGATTAATGGACTGCTATTTCTGATTCTGGATTTTTTGATGATCTTTCTTATTATTTTTTTTGATTTTAAACTGTCAAGAAAAGAGAAAGAAAGGCCAGCCCCTTTTTTACATTTTCTTCATGGCCTTTATAGCCTATTCTCACTGTCTATCTGTTCCCTCTGTTGCTTTTGCGTGTTTGATGTGCAGGTGGTGGTTGAAGACGGTGGAGCAGGTGGTGGCAGCAGCATGGGCGATGGGACATTGCGGCGCTAGTGGGTGATTAGGGTTTCAACTTTTCTGAAACCCTAATTTGGGCTAATTGGGTCATTTGGGGTTTGGGCATTAGATTGGTAATGGGCCCAGGGGTTAGTGGGTTAGTGGGTTTGGTAGTTGGGTTAATTTAGGTGGGTTTGGGTTATGGATTTTTAATGTTGGGTTTTGTGGTATGGGTTTGGTAGTTGGGTTAATTTAGGTGGGTTTGGGTTATGGATTTTTAATGTTGGGTTTTGTGGTATGGGTTTGGGGGTGGCCCAAAATTGGCCTGTACAGCTGCCCCTCTTTGCTCATTGTCGTGCAACGAGAATAGAGCAAAGGCATAAAGAAAGGCCAATTTTGCCCTGTCTTGCCGAGTCTTGACCCCATTGGTGCTCCTCTTGTTCGCACGGTCTCCTTCCACCCATCGTATCTCGTAGCTTTGGTTCAATCCATTGCATTTTCTCGATATACGCCTTGTAGCTTCAATCTTCTCTAGTGTAACTTTAAGGACATGAGATTTGTGACTTGATCCGCTTCCATGTAACCCGTAAAGATGAGATCTACAGCTTCAATATGCTCTTCTACCGCTTCAGTGAGATAAGATTTGTGGTCTTCTCTTCTGTCACTTTAGCAAGGCAAACTTTGATATCTTCGATCAGCTCCACTGCAACTTCAGGGGGACGAGACTTGCAACTTTGACCTGCTCCACTGCAACTTCAGGGGATCCAAATCTAGTGTCTTCCATCAGCTTCAATCTTTATTCTTTATTCGACATATGATTCTGAGCTCAACTCATTTCTCACAATATGAATTGACTCTTTAAAAACAGAAATTGAGAATAGCTCATCACATGAGCTAGGGCTCAACTCACTTCTCGCAATATGAGTTGATTTTTGAAACATAGAAATTAAAAGGCTCAACTCACCTCTCGCAATATGAGTTGCTTTTTGAAGACTGAAATTAAAAGACTCAACTCACCTCTCGCAATATGAGTTGATTTTTTAAAAAAGAAATCAAAAGCAGAAATTAAAAGGCGCAACTCACCTCTCGCAATATGAGTTACTTTTTGAAAAACATAAATTGAAATGTTCAACTCACCTCTCGTAATATGAGTTGATTTTTGAAACATAGAAATTAAAAGGCTCAACTCACCTCTCGCAATATGAGTTGCTTTTTGAAGACAGAAATTAAAAGATTCAACTCACCTCTCGCAATATGAGTTGATTTTTAAAAAAGAAATCAAAAGCAGAAATTAAAAGGCGCAACTCACCTCTCGCAATATGAGTTACTTTTTGAAAAACATAAATTAAAATGTTCAACTCACCTCTCGTAATATGAGTTGATTTTTGAAAAACAGGAATTGGAAAGCAGAAATTGAAAATACCTCAGCGTGCCCCGAGGCTCAACTCACCTCTCGCAATATGAGTTGATTTTTGAAACATAAATTGAAATTACCTCAACGTGTCTTGAGGCTCAACTCACCTCTCGCAATATGAGTTGATTTTCTTGAAAAACAGAAATTAGAAACGAAAATACCTCAGCATGTGAGCCGAGGCTCAACTCACCTCTCGTAATATGAGTTGACTCTTGAAACAACAGAAATTAAGAATACCTCAACACACACAGAGGCTTGACTCATCTCTCGCAATATGAGTCAATTTTGAAACATAAACTAAAAATACCTCGGCGTGTGACCTGAGGCTCAACTCATCTCTCGCAATATGAGCTGATTTTTTTGAAAACATAAATTGAAAATGAGAATTAAAAACACCTCAACAGTGTCTCGAGGCTCAACTCACCTCTTGCAATATGAGTTGATTTTCTTAAAAAACAGGAATTGAAAAGCCAAAATTGAAAATACCTCAGCGTGTCCCGAGGCTCAACCCACTTCTCGCAATATGAGTTGATTTTTGAAAAATATAAATTAGAAACGAAAATTAAAAATACCTCAGCATGTGAGCCGAGGCTCAAATCACCTCTCGCAATATGAGTTGATCTTTGAAAAACAGAAATTTAAAATACCTCAGCTTGCCTGAGGCTCAACTCATTTCTCGCAATATGAGTTGATTTTCCTTGAAAGGCATGAATTAAAAACATCAAAATACCAAAACCTGTCCTTTGGTAGAACTCAGGTGTCTTTTCACTTGATTCAGTACAGCCATCATTCAAGATTTCTTACTCTGCTGGAGTACCTGTATATGCCATGCATGATGTTATCATGATATGCACATGTTTGTCTTAAATGCCTTTATGCCTACATGATTATGCTATGCGTCTTAGGCATGTTTGTCGTGTGTCCTTTTCGCCACGATTGTTGAGGATCTGCGTTCATTGTTTTGGCTCTTGACTTTCTCTTCAGGCTTTGTACCCATCTTCAAGCTTTCGACGTTTCTCAGATAACACTCTTTTGCCCCTGGTTACTTTGTTCTTGTTTTGAGGCTCTTGTGCTTATCAAAATTTCACCCAGGTAATACTCAACATTTGTTTTGTTTAGAGTATGTCATTTCAAAATGCTCTAGATGTTCAACGCATGAACTTCTCCACATTTGTTAATCAAGAATCTTTTCGAGCATGGCTTCTTGCGTAAAAAGTTTCGACCACACTAAAATGCTTCAAATATGTAGTCTCATTGTTTGACTCAAAGGCTTGAATCTTTTTACTCCTTTGGTTCAAATCTGCTTCACTAGGACGCCCTTTTCGGATCTTTATCCTGATTTTTTTTCTTTTTTTTTTTTTTGGAAAAACTTAAGGCGTCATCACCCATTGCCTCTCAGGGCCCTATCACTGACATAGTACGCTACCCTATTGCTCGGCTAGTATCTCACCCCAAAACTCGAGGAAATAATCGCATTCTCGCTTCACCACTTTGCTCCATCGTAATTTGGGGACACAAGGTTGGCACTATCTTTAAACCATTCCACTGTAATTCCTGGTTATAGGATCTATATCCTACTGTAACTCAAGAATGTATGATCTGTAACTTGTTCCCTCGACTGATATTTCTTGATAGAAAATCCAAGGAAATAAACCCAATTTGAGCTCAAATAGTTCCAACCCTTATACTTGGTGAGCTTTTAAACAATCGACTGATTTCAGGTTCCTGTACTATTTAGAAGCCTTCAGAGTAATACGCGAAACTCCTTTTATGAAAGTATGATTAGTCCATTAATAATTATTTCAATGCGAATGCTTGAAAAGGATTATACTTATGGACAAGAAGAAAATTGACTAAGAGTATAACTCGAAACAAACAAGTTAAACAATGAGAGCAAATGTGAGTTTATTTGAAGCGCATTTTGAGAAGAATAAGATAATCAAAGATAAATTCTAAAATGGGTAAAATGGAAAGCTAAGTGCCCCAAATATCACAAATGAGCTTCTGACAAACTCCTTTGAGACCATTTTGAGTTCAACATGTGTTTAGGGATTCAGAGTACTTTGTCGATGCCCCAAGACGTAGCATACTTCTTCATCATCCAATTCAAGTATAGCAAGACTACTATATGCCCCACCTTTGAATAAAATTTGAGTTTGCTTTTTTGTGTTTTCAACTCAAAACCCTTTTTGGTCTCAAGGTGCCCTTTGCGGGTTTTCACCTTGACCTCTCCATTTTCTTTTCTTTTTTTTTTCTCTTTCTCTTTTTTGCTTTTTTTTTTGAATGAATGAAGGTCACAAAGTGCCCTTTGCGGGTTTTCACCTTGGACTCTCTTTTTTAAGTATCTCTTGACTGAATCTAAGTTTGGAATTGGATCAGTGTTCTTCCAGGGAAGGCCTCATTTACCTCATAAAGCTCTTAAGCATCCATTTTCCTTTGAAATCCTTTCGTATAGAAAGGATCTTCTGCAATACCAAGTTCCTACTATGAAATTCCTTTGGGTGAACCATTCCCATCATAACTCAGCATCATACACGTTTGACTTTCAAACCCTTTTCTATAGTCAAGTTTACTGAAGACATTTTACTTCATCCAATTCTCGAACCGATCAAAGCTTGGAGAAAAAGAATCTTAATTTCCATGGACAGAACCATTTCTAATGCCCTAGTGAAGGTCCTGGTCGACTTTAATAAACACAAAGGGTAAAATGGTAGCTTCTTATGCCAATATTTACAAGTCTCGGTCACCTTCCATAACTTTTCTTTTTGTATTTTCTTTTGGCAACCCTTTGTTGCATTGTGATATGACATTGTACAATTACGCATTAAAACATGATTCTTTCTGGCATCTGATCTCTTTTTTTATTTTTTCTTGTCTTTTGTTTTTTTCCTTTTTGTTGTTGTTTTTTTTTCTTTTCATGATTTATCGACTTTATAATATTGGTATACTGAGCTACATTCACCTTCTTAGTGAAGCAATTGACGGCCACGACACAATGACGTCGACTAGAAGCTTTTGATGAGCTCATCCCCAGAACATCTATGCCCCACGTATTAAAAAGTTTGTGAAGACATGGAAGAAGCACGTGAGTCTTGACGACATAACTAATGCCATTCCCTTCCCATGGTGGACCAACAGTATCCGATCCTCATTGATGCACCTGGCTATTGCAGAACCACTATCATGTGTTCCTTAGACACCCTTATGGACCTCTTTCAAGATGTTCCTAAGTGCGTCTTAATATGATCGTGCGAAAACATCCTTGAATTCATGGAAATAACTTAATAGTCTTGCCTTATTTCTGCGATGGGCTAGGTTCATATCTTCATATCTTTCCTAAGCTTACAATATCAGCTGACCCTTTGTAAGTTAGGGTCTGTCTTTTGTCTTATTCTGTCATCCTTCACGAATAGTAAGATAGACACAATCTCTGTCATCTTCGAAGTCCAGAGATTCCTCTAGACACATATCTTGCTTTAAAGGGAATTAGTGACAGCGTCACTCGCGACATTGATATTTGGGGACCTGCTGTGGGTGCGAAAGCAAATTCCAGAGAATAAATGATTCTAAGGATGATTATTTGTATAGGATGATCATGAATGTAAAATAAAAGAATAAAAATCCAAATAATAAAAAAATCTATAAATAGAAGAAAATTTACTCAAAAAGATGCATTTCATTAAAATAAAAATCTTGGACTGAAACCTATTTCTCAAAAGAAGACTTATCACCTCTAGGTCTTAAGGCGATAAGTATGTTTTGAATATTACTCTAGATTAGCTTTAAAAGTACACGGATCTCTTCCACTGTCCCATTGTTCAAAACACTCCCAAGTATGTGAAATTCAGAGTTTGGTGAAATCGAGGTCGTGGTTGAGTTGGGTACGAATTAGAATAATAGTGGCTTCCTATTCCCACCACATGGGTTTCTGGCTTCTTTTCTTCATGGGTGCTGCCCTTTTGAGCTCTCGGGACCTTCCATCCTTCCATTTTTTATGGCACTCTCTATAAGTTCCCCAGATATCACAATGTCCGCAAAGTCTTTCGTAGCACTTCCTACCAACTTATCGTAAAATGGCGTTTTCAAAGTGTTGATGAAAAGAATTGCTATTTTAGTTTTGGTTAAAGGGGGTTCTACTTGTGCCGAGATGTCCCTCCATCTCTGCGTACTGTCTAAAAGTTTTCGTCGGCTTCTTTTCCATCATCTGCAGGGTCAACCGATCAGGCACCATGTCAGATACATGCTTGTACTGTTCATAAAACGCTGATGCTAAGTCTTTCCATGATTGGATCTTTTCTCTACTAAGTTGATTATGCCATCGAAGAGCCGATCCGACCAAGCTGTCTTGAAAACAGTGTATTAGCAACTTATCTTTATTCACATGACTCGTCATTTTTTGACAAAACATGACAAGATGCGTTCTCGGACATCCCGTTCCATCGTATTTTTCAAAATCTGGTGCCTCAAACTTCGGAGGTAGAACCAGATCGGGCACCAGACTGAGCTCCTTGGCACTTAATGCAGAGAAGATTTTAGTGCCTTCAATTGCCTTGAGCCTTTCTTCCAAACTCCTATACTTGTCCCAAACATCATGATCGTCTAATTTCAACTTGGCTATCTCTACTGGGTTATCCAAATCTGGAATATTGGGATCAACAAGATTAACTCCGGGGTTTGATACAGTTATATCTTGCCCTGGATGAGTATGTGGTACAGGTCGTTGCTCCAGGCCTTCAGGTTCCCTTTGAGGACATCCTCTTTGTGTTACATGAACGTGAGATGGGGTGAATCTTGGGGGATAAAACGGATCCTGATCATGATTAACTCTCGACTGAGGTTCTATAACGTCAGAACTCCGCATAAGTCCCTTCCCTTTAACTAAGGTTGACATCATCTCTATCATTTTGGCCATCTGATCCCTTTGCTCGAGTGATTCCTCCCGAGATCTTACCATCAGATCTCTCGTTTCCTGCTGTGATTTAGCCAACTGTTCTTGCAATTCTTTTTGGGCCCTTTCTATTCTTTCAATTCTCTCATTGAATTCGGCCTCCATAGTTCTAGCTCTTAGCCGCGTCTTATACAAATGACGTGATTCCAAACTCGTAGCGTCACACAATCAGAGATCATACGGTTTCACTCGATGAATGATTAAGGGACATGTACATGCAATGAATGGATGAATGAATAAATGTCGAATGAATGTCAGTCATGAATGAATATGTAAAAATTTGGTGTTAATTTCAAGATAGCCCCTATTTAGGCATTTCCTTAATCAAAAGAGTTTATTACACAGCGTTTCGGTCACTCGTGTAATTGACTCCTCCATCAGAAACCCATTTTTGGCAACCAATCTCTAATCAACACCTTCCTAACAAGATGCCTTTGATGCATGATAAAAAATAGAAATACAGACAAACAACCCTGGTTAGCACAACACATATGGATAGAGAGAAAACTGTGGAAAATCTAACAAATTAAGCTACTTGGTCCAATGGACTCGATTCCCTTACATAGAAAGCGTAAATGTCAAAGAAACAGAAGGTAAGATGTGTCTTTCCTGTGTACTTATTTCAGTGACTAGTAAACGGACAAAGGCTAGGCATGGCTCTAGTCGGATGGCTCGTATGGTTCATTACATGTTGTTTTGGTTCTAGACAGGTACTCGAATCATTCGTACCATCGTCTACTAAGACTAGTACGAAGCCTCGGTCGTAGCTCATCACAAGCTCACGAGTTCAATTCGAGGGATTACATTTACTTATGCATATGCGGAGGGACAAGTTAACTCACGAAAGCATAAGTCATATGTAACCCGAAAGTATTCACTAGCCTGTGCGGAGGGACGAGTTAACTCACGAAGGCGTAGCGTTTACTTTCACTTAAACGGGCGGAGCCCGGGTAGAGAGCTCATGTTATGCAAAAATGCAAGTGCACGGTGTGTGGGGAAAAACTCATAAACCTTTACGTTTTATTTAAAAACTAAACCTAAAGTAACCATAAAAATTTAAAGCTGAAAAACAAAAGGACAAAAACGAGTTAGAAAAATATTTACAACACGATACAAATGCATAAATTTTGAAAGTGAGATTTTCGGATCACGACCAAATATTTACTTTGAACAAGGAAATTTGAAAACTTTGACAAAACATGTTTAATTCGACTCGACTAGCACCTGTGTCCCCAGTGGAGTCGCCAGCTGTAGCGACGTAAAAATTTTAGCTTAGCTTGGTCGCTAATTGTGGCGATTTATTGGAAAATTGGAAATTTAAATTTAGTTTTAAAATAAACCGGGAGTCGCCACCGATCCTTTTTCTAGGTGTGATCGGACACCTATTAGATTTTTCTTTAAAAACGAACAAAAGGCCGAGTTAAGGTCTACGTTAAAAGTCAGAGAAAAATTAGGGTTCGGGAGTCGGTTACGTGCGAGGAAGGTATTAGCACCCTCGCGACGCCCAAAAATTGGTATCTCATAAACACGTGTTGTCTTGATTTTCAAAAATACAAGTTCAATGTAAAATTTAATCGTGATCTGATTGAAAAGACAAAAAGTTTTAGTTCTTCGGTTTTTTAGAAGGATATATCGCTTTAACACGAGTCAATTGACGTTCACCCAATCTAGCGATGAACTCGATGACCTAATGTTAAATCGGTATATTACCTTGATTATTGAAATTAATTCGGAAAACAAGAACAAGATTCTCGAAATAATGTAAAGCGAATTGATATGAAATAGAAATGAATAAAAGTGCCAGGTATATGCTAAAATAAATAATAACTATGATAAAAATATTAAAAACAATAATTATGCATGCGATATTAAACATAAATAATGATAATATTAAACATGAGATAAAAAAAACGACGAGTATGTACATAATATTATTAAATGCGTATACATAAAATACATATAATAAAAGAGTCATAAATATACTATATCTAGTATTTAAAAAAATATATATAAAATTGGGAAAAGACGAACTAATATAGTAAATGTATACAAAAGAAAACATGTGTGCAAATGTATGTACGTAAGACCGTATAAAAATATACAACTAGGATACTAAAGTGTATATATATATATGTATATGTATATGCATGATATGTAAAAATCCCGCATTGAGAAAGTATATACACATAAAATACTCATGTAATAATACTCAAATATTTACATAATACATATACTTGGGAAATAAACCCATTACAATGTTACATAAGCATGTACTTATATACACACTAGAGACAAATACACGTACATGTATAAAACACGTATTAAGATTAACAATAATAATTAAGATAAAAATATAAAATAATAATAGTGTATAACTGACAAGAAATAAGAATAATGAAACATGTATGATATGTACATAAACCTATATGATATATATATATATATATATATATATATATATATATATATATGTATATTGAAAATGATATATATAAAAGAAGAATATACGTATACTACATAGATGCATACATATATATATATATAATAATGACGTTATAATATATGTTAGTATTTGAAATGTACATAAATTTTACGAAAGATAAATAGCTAATAACATTAAAACGTATACATAATATAATATTAAAAAAGTACATATATATGCTTTAATATGAAAAATACAGGTGTATATGTATTATAGTATTAGAACATTTACATAATATACTAATATAAGTACTACTAATATTTAAAAAAAAAAAACTTAGTAATTATATTTAAAAATATGTTATAAAAACATAATAATATATGTAATAATAGCTATAATAATAATATATTAATATAAGAAGAATAAAAATAACAGTGAAAAATAAAGGCAGTATGAAAATACACTTAAATCTGAAGAAAGGACTAAATTTAAAACGAAAACAAAGTTTTGGGTGATTTTAAAAATAAAAACAAAGAGAAGGACTCATTAGAACACGGGCAATATTAAGGAGGATCAAAAGCGCAATATTCCCTGTTGTTAAAACGCTGCGCAGTGCAAAGGGTTAAATTGAAAACAACGCAAAAATTCAGGGCCAATTTATAAATAAGCATAAACTAAATTGTAGAACGCCTAAAAAGCGGAAGGGTCATTCGCGCAATTAGACCCTTCCGCAAAAACACGCGGATCCTAGCCCTCAATGGGTCGGGTAATCGGGCTACCCCTAAAACGACGCCGTTTTGGGCGCGTTTGGGGGTCCTTCAAAACGGCGCCGTTTCCTTTGTCTATAAAGCCAACATTTTTTTTTTGTTTTAATTAGTGTAAGAGGAGAAAGAAAAAAAAAGATGAGAGAAAGGGAGAGGGAGGGAGAGAGGGCGATTTCCAGTGGGACTCCGGCTAGGGGAGGGAGAAAGGTAAATTTTCAGATTTTCTTCCTTTTTTTTTTTGCTTGTTTATTTTATTATTTTTATTATATTTTTATGTATATATGTGGTAAAATGGGTTTTATAGCGAAAATGAAATGATAATAAAGAAAGAAATAACCTCTAGTTTTTCTTAGCTTCTGATTCTTTGATTTTGGTATACGATTTGCTTGTATGCTTTGAACGTTGCTATTGAATTCAAACGATTAATGGACTGCTATTTCTGATTCTGGATTTTTTGATGATCTTTCTTATTATTTTTTTTTATTTTAAACTGCCAAGAAAAGAGAAAGAAAGGCCAGCCCCTTTTTACATTTTCTTCATGGCCTTTATAGCCTATTCTCACTGTCTATCTGTTCCCTCTGTTGCTTTTGCGTGTTTGATGTGCAGGTGGTGGTTGAAGACGGTGGAGCAGGTGGTGGCAGCAGCATGGACGATGGGACATTGCGGCGCAAGTGGGTGATTAGGGTTTCAGCTTTTCTGAAACCCTAATTTGGGCTAATTGGGTCATTTGGGGTTTGGGCATTAGATTGGTAATGGGCCCAGGGGTTAGTGGGTTAGTGGGTTTGGTAGTTGGGTTAATTTAGGTGGGTTTGGGTTATGGATTTTTAATGTTGTGTTTTGTGGTATGGGTTTGGTAGTTAGGTTAATTTAGGTGGGTTTGGGTTATGGATTTTTAATGTTGGGTTTTGTGGTATGGGTTTGGTAGTGGCCCAAAATTGGCCTGTACAATTAGTCTGTCTTTGAAAACACTAATTTTGATCGATGAAAGAACTTTTTCAATCCCGTCAGGTCAAACAAGTAGGCGGTGAAATTCGAAACTAAAATTAATCGCCACCATTTCAACTTCAAATGGGCCAATTTCGAACATTGTTGACATTGTCAAACATTATAAAGGAATAAGAAAGAAGATTAAAAAAAATGAATTACTAACTATTTTTAAAAGTTTATACAACATACAATCTATTATTTGTCAGAATCTTTTTAGCGGATATAACATTTTGGTGTAAAATGAAAAACAAAAGAAAAGGTACTACCTGTGACCAAAAAAAAGTTTAGTATTGTTTAGGTACTAATTTGTTGTTCAAGTCTTTTTTTTTAAATATACTTAACAGTTTAACTAATAAAAATACCAATTTGAGGGGGGAAAAGTAGTTTAGGTACCACTTATAACTCGGAAAAAAAAAATAGATCCCAAAATGGAAAAAAAATGACATAATTTAGATACCAATTTGTAAGTTAAACCAATATATTATTATAAGCATAACGGCACATCTGCTTGTTATTTTCGCACATACTTGCTAAAAAAATCAATTAATGAATAGCAACACTCATTATTGAAATTTCAAAATTTAAACCGTATAAAGACTTAGAATGACCCAATTGAAAAACATAAAAACTTAGAATAACCCAATTGAAAAATATGAATTAAATTTATAATAGGCTACATAGTAAAAAACTAATAATTGAATTTAAACATGCATATTTAATTATTATTATTTGGGTCAAGACCAAAATTTTAATTTTCAAAAAGGAAAAAGATTAAAATTGACGAATTCAAAAATTACAATGGCTAAAATTGATCAAATTAAAGTATAAAGACTAATTGCAAAATTTAACCTAAAATTTAATATAAATAAAATCCAAAGTAGAATATATTTTTTGATAACTACATAATACATTTATGAGTAAGGAAAAAAAAGAAGACTTATAAAAGATGAACACAGTAAGACTGAAAAAAACTATGGAGATAATTTACACATTCCTTCAAAAACAATAACTTTTGGAGGTAAAATGTAATCAAAGGAAGAATGAAAGCTCAGGTTTGGGGGCAAATGATAACATACTTTCACCAAAAAGTTCAAATAATGATGCTAACAAGTTCCCTGGGTCTGTATCTTCTTTCCAAGCCTGAGCTAGAACAGTTGATGTCTTTGAAACTCGACCCCCGACCTCCCTTCCTAGCATGTTATCGTTTGATAACGGCCGTGACATTGATGATACACCAATACTGGAACCTCCTACGGTGGTAGAAAAGCCGCTAACTGTCCCTTGTAAATCAGTTTGCATGGAATTTATTGGCATCATACCTATTGCACTCTCAGTTGCTATTTTCTTGGCAGGTGGTTGCTGCTGCATCAAGGTGTCCGTGCTTGCTTTTCGTTTATCTTGATTGATCAGAAAAAGGAATATCGTAAAGGGGGAGAAGAGACTTGTGGATTAAGTGTAAATATGATGGTTCGAAGAAATCATACTTGTCGCAACTTTGTTGTTGCTTTTCCAGATGGGACGAGTTGGGGGTGCTAGCAAACTGGGGAACATTTTAAGCCGATCATACATGCACAGTCCAGCTGCACGCTGTTAGTGGAAAGTTTATGCAGTGTTGTTAGTTCTACAGCAAATAAATGAAACGATGCTCATAAACTGATACCAAATTTGATGTTAAACTTACCAGCAGGGCCGCATAAACACACCAGGCCTCGTGTCTTTTTATTTCAGGTTCAAGAAGCTGCAAATACGCTTCAAGATTTGGTAGTATAAGTAAACGGACCTACATATGGAAGAAGAAGCGTTAGCCAAACATATGAAAGACAACTTTACAGATGCCATAATAAAGATATCTATAGAGAAACTGCGTATTTACACTTTTGGACTATAGATTTGCAAGTTCTTTCTTTCTTCAGATCTTGCAGAAAAGAGTGACAAAACAGTTTTCTGAAAGACATTGGCTAAAAAAGATAGCTATCATTGCAATATCTTTGACCAATTGATCCCACAAACAAGTATCTTATTGTGTTGCTAGTAAATATTTGAGATTAGAATTATACCACACTGGGTCCAAGGGCTGCTAACCCTTGAATTGCTCCGTAATGCTGGGGAAATGTTTTCGTTGGATCCAAAAAAGCGTGGAGCAGTGTCCTTGTCACACGTGGCTGAAGATTGTGATAAACATGCCCAAATCTATAAAATACTGACTTGTAAGAAATGCATGTAAAAATCTGCATATCCAAGACAAATCATTATGCTGGAAATTCAGTTCTAATCTTTTCCGCATTCAAACTAAAAGCAAAGCATATCGGAAATTGGATCATGTAAAAAAAAAAAGTAGCCACACACAATGATCAAACATAGGCATGCTTAATGATCCACATGTAATTAATCTATGTATTCTGCATATAACATGCACGCTCGCACCATTTGTTTTGCATGTGTGAAATAGCATAAAAATGATATACGCATGATTTGAAGGATAGATCCAAGTTTATAACTAAAAAATCAGACACCTGAAATTCATAAAAACGAATATGCATGTTTAAGTCCAAAAGAAATGAAATTTTCACCTTTTGCATATTGATGCCACTAGCTTTGCTGCGAAGTTTCTAAGCTCCCAATGATTGTCGGTGAATTTATTTCCTAACCTTTTTGCAACGAGGCAGGTAATAATAGATGGCATCAACTGGTGTAACTGAAGAACATTTTCAAAGATCAGATAGGTGGAAAATAAACCACTAGCATATTTGCATTAGTTAGTGTACTTCTAAATGATTGAAATAATAAACTCACGTAAGGTTCTATGTGTAAATGTTCATTCTGGAGAAGACTCCGGGCAACACGCATCAAAGCAAACATGAGAGGGAAATTATTCAAATTCCGTGCAACCTGAGATAAATGTGGCAAAGATGTAAGCTTGAGATAACCAACCAAAAGTTCTTTGCAACACACATATATAATGAGGTATGAAATATCTTTAAGACAACCTCATCAGCAATGAAATATGTAAAATAAGGAACTAAAGGATGTAATCCCGAATCTGTTGCCAAACTCAGTAATGCTTGTTTAAAGAGAATCGAGACTGATTTATTCATGGTAATGTCCACGATCTTGTCAAAGTAAAGCTGCATAACAACCAAATTAGTCTTTTAGTATCGTTCTGTACAAAAAGTATTTTAACATAAAAATGTTGCTGAAGATGTACAACATACTTGAAGTTCTCTAGATAATACATGCTTAACAGGTAATTTGACATCAACGGAAAGCCCATCTTCTTTGTATTCAGCCTTTTTACCATCAGAAGGTGCTGCATGGAAAGCAAAATACCAATTCCATGTAGAAATGAAGATAAGTCGTATTAGATTAAAGTGATAAAACCAGAAAAGAACATGACCCATGAGAGTCTTCAACACAAATAGCTTCGAGAGAATATTTAGGTTAGCTAAGATGGTACCTTCAATTGAAGCATTTTCTGGAATTGCTGGTTGAATGCCTTCAATCGCAAGCCAGTGGCATGTAACAGATGTATCAAGTGGTGCTTTTGGCAAAGGTGACTCAAGAACCTACATACATAAGGCAACATAGAAGAATTTAAGTGAAGACTTCTTTAATAAGGCAACATACAACAGAACCTCGAATATAGTTGATAAGTTCTTACTTCTTTAAACTCCACATCTTTGTCATCAATGTAGAACAAATCCTTATGCCCAGTGGCTTTCTTGAATCGTAGTGCATCACGAGAGGCAAAACCACATATAGGCTGATGCCAGAGAAACACATAACACAAGCCAATTAACCAAAATGCAAAATCTAAAGCGGGAGGTTAAACTTACTATTCAAACGTCCAAAACTAAGTTTTCAAAATTCCACTTTTGATAAATTTTATGGATTAATACACATGAAGTAGAAATTATCACATTAGTCCAACAAATCAAGATATAGTACATCATTAAAAATTCATAAGATTCTAACAGAATTATACTAACAAATAACATTAATTAGCACTATTTTCAACTAAAAAGGAAAAAAATAATAATAAAATACAATAAACAGAGAATTTTCAAAACTTGAAAATGTACCTCCACGTTTCTCAGATTAAGAGCACTGTCAACGTCATCAGCTGTCAAAACCGTCCGCCGTGAGTGGCGCATGCATTTAATTGCCTCCTACACTATGACTTGAATTAGAAAAAATGATCCAAACATTTGATTGTACAAAGACAAAAGGCAAAATTGAAAATTACCTGCATGATTTCTCGAACGCGATATTCAACATCAGGAGCCAAAGCAAGGGCTACATCTGGGGACAAATTGGTAATGCCAATGCTCTGTGCTATCACTTCAATGGCTTCTTTTGGAACGTTACTCATTCTTTCTTTCTTTTTTTACTTCAAATTTGGGGGAAAAGGAGAGAGATGAATTGGAATTTTTAGGGCTAATTGATGAAGGGGATTAACGACAATGCTGCTTCTTTTTGGGGCCTAAATTGGGCTCTTACTTAAAGCCCATTATACCATTTCATAAAGGTTAAACTACAGTCTTAGTCACTAAACTATAAGTAAGTTTTTATTTTGGTCACTTAACTAAAAAAAGTTACAGTTTAGTCATTAATATTTTTTAAACTGTTTTTTGGGTAAATTACAAAAATAATCGCCAAACTATACCTTTGCTTCTATTCTGGTCACTCAACTATTAATTTATTCGTTTTAGTCACTAAACTTTTTGAAATTAAATATTTTAGTTACTCTTCCGTTAATTGCCGTTGGATGAGCGATGTAAAATTAACATGGGTTTTTTTATTGGTCTAATAAAAAATTTAACCTTCAATATTTACACATTTTATTAATTTAATCTTAAATATGAAAATTTTAATTAAGTTGTCCCTAAATATTCACAATTTTATTATTTTAGTTCAAATTCTAAAAATTTAATAAATTTAACCTTCAACATTTGTAAAAATTATCCATTTAATTCTAACACTAAAAATTTTAAAAATATCTTTTTAGCCCTTTATCTCACATTTCGATTTTTTAGGTGAGCGAAGTCAAAATCAAAGCTGGCAGCATGTCACCGAGGAACTCATATATCTTCTTCTCTAAGTTAAGGTAATTTCACCATTTTTTTCTTACTTCAAGTTTTGTATGCACCTGAAATTTTTTTATCTCACTCTTGATTTGTCTTTTCGTTTAAAATTTATCATTAGATTCAAGTTATTTCTGCTTTTTTTTTTTTGTGTGTGTGTGTAGAGAAATTTCATTTACGATCTAATTCATTATTGTTTGAATTTTTTTTCTTTTTTTTAAACAATTTTTAAGTACTATTTATTAACTAACATCTTTGAGGTAAAGGCGATACTGCAACTATAGATTTATCGCCGGTGGTGTTGTACCGCCCCAAATTCATTCTCCGACTAGCTAGGGCCCGTTTATGTTCGAGTTAGGAAAAAAAGAACAGAAAGTGCTTCCGATGCTAAAATATCAAAAGGTGAGTTAAAAAGGCAAAAAATTATTATTTTTTAATATATATATCTTTTTAATTTTTAAAATTAGAACTAAATTGATAAATGTCGTAAATGTTAAGGGCTAAATTTATTAACTTTTTAAAATATTTAAACTAAAATGACAAATTTTGTCAATATTGAAGGTTAAATTCTTTGAATTTTTTATATTTAACATCAAATTAATAAAATCTATAAACAATAAAGGTCTAAATTTATTATTAAACCAATAAAAATACCCCATAATTAAAATATTTAATTTCGAAAATTTTAGTAATTAAATTAAAAAAATTAATAGTTGAATGACCAAAATAGAACAAAAGGCATAATTAAAATGACTATTTTGTAATTTACCCGGTTCATATTCACATTTCTTCTTTTAGATGCTAATTACCAATCACAGATTTTGTGCTTATATATATATATATATATATATATATATATATATATATATATGTCTCTGTCTGTGAGTGTGCATTATTTGGGGGGTGAAAAGCAACAATTAACAAGAGATGCCATATATTTTTTTTCAAGCAATTATTATTTTATCAAAATTACACACATAATTGATAGAATAACATTAAAATTTATAGAAAATTTAATAAAATGATAAAAATATACATCAAAGAACCAACACAATTCCAATTCAAAGCACGTACAAAATCAACATATGAGAACACACTGAATCATCCATTCCATTAGACAATGAAATTCAGGTATTCCCTCAATGGCCAAAATCCATAATTGCTGATTTACTGAAAATCTTCCAAATGATTTTTGTGCAATATATATATATACACACACACACACTTCACTCTTCTTCACTTAAAATGGGGACAATGAGTGGTTTCATTTGTGCTAGATATACAATTGCCCACCTATCAAAAGCAAATGAAATTTAACA
This sequence comes from Gossypium anomalum, assembly GCA_025698475.1. Lineage (NCBI taxonomy): Eukaryota > Viridiplantae > Streptophyta > Magnoliopsida > Malvales > Malvaceae > Gossypium > Gossypium anomalum. The sequence goes on from CM046960.1 coordinate 1,451,575, forward strand.
TCACAAAACTAGCAAGACAATAAAATAACAAGACATGTGATGCATTATGTTACACAAAACTCCTGTGTGAGTGTCAGATGCAAGTATGTTTAGTTTTTTCTGAGATTTTCGTGTATTTGGAGAGTTCTTGAAGGATCATCTCCGGTAAAAATACCATTGCATTTTGCTTCCTCTACTAAAAAAATGGGCAAATTAGCTCTTGTACATTAGATTAGAGAGCAAACTAATCCTTTCTGTTAAAAAATTCTTCCATTTCTACTGTCAAAAACTGGTATGGCTGATAAAATAACCAAACAATGACACATGACAAGCCACGTGTACCTTATACCAGTTTTTTATAGTAGAAATGGTTGAATTTTTTAGTTACTTGAATTTTGAAATATGAGAAGTAGAGACTAAATTAGAATTCTGTTTTTAGGGGATCGAAACTTAGTAATATGCCGCAATGCAGAAGTAGAATTAGAATATATCCTACGACAAAAAAGTAGTTTGCCACAGCAGAAATACGTAGAAAAGGCACTGGCATTATATTCTTCATCCAACAAAAGTTGAAATGACAACATAGCCAAAAGATACCCTCTAATACGTATGTATGTGTTTGTGCATACATATATGAAACTAAACATAAACTTACATCATCCAACAACAGACGGTTGCTGTAATGACCAATGTTAGATGTAACCTGTATGATAAAACAAGGAAAAACCGGTTTGTTCAATGAGAGCAAAGAAAATATAGGGAATCATGGCAGGAGATGATAAACAAACAAAAGTGAACTTCCCTAGTCTGTAGATAACAAACCAAGCTATACTAAATCATGATGAAAATCTGGGAATATTGGTTTCCGAGGATCACCAATCTCCTATCCAAATCAATAAGGTTCATTCAAGTTCAGAGTATACAACCATGGCAGGAGATGATAATCAAACAAAAGTTAACTTCCCTAGTCCCTAGATGACAAACCAAACTATACTAAATCACGATAAAAATCCAGGAATATCTGAAGACCACCGTTCTCCTATCCAAACCAATAAGGCTCATTCAAGTTCAGAGTAAACAACAATGGCAGGAGATGACAATCAAACAAAAGTGAACTTCCTAGTCTCTAGATGACAAACGAAGCTACACTAAATCACGATGAGAAATCAGGAATATCTGTTTCCGAGGATCACTGATCTCCTATCCACATTGAAAGGTTCATTCAAGTTTAGAGTAAACAACCATGGCAGGAGATGACAATCAAACAAAAGTGAACTTCCCTAGTCTCTAGATGATAAACCAAGCTATACTAAATCACGATAAAAATCCGGGAATATCGGTTTCCGAGGATCACCAATCTCCTATCAAAATCGATAAGGTTTATTCAAGTTCAGTGTAAACAACCATGGCAGGGGATGACAATCAAACAAAAGTGAACTTCCCTGGTCTCTAGATGATAAACCAAGCTATACTAACTCAAGATGAAAATCTGGGAATATTGGTTTCTGAGGATCACCAATCCAAATCGATAAGGTTCATTCAAGTTCAGAGTAAACAACCATGGCAGGAGATCACAATCAAACAAAAGTGGACTTCCTTAGTCTCTAGATGATAAACCAAGCTATACTAAATCACGATGAAAATCCAGGAATATTGGTTTCCGAGGAACATTGATCTCCTATCAAAATCGATAAGGTTCATTCAACTTCAGAGTAAACAACCATGGGAGGAGATGTCAATCAAACAAAAGTGAACTTCCTTAGTCTCAAGATGAAAAACCAAGCTATACTAAATCACGATGAAAATCCGAGAATATCGGTTCCGAGGAACACCGATCTCCTACCCAAATAGATAAGGTTCATTCCAGTTCAGAGTAAACAACCATAGCACAAAAAATTTTCAGTAATTGGTTCACAATGCTAGCTATTCAATCTAAAAGACCTACTTATACAGTATACCAACTTAAACATATATCAATCACAATACAACAGATTGTACAAAGGGGAGAAATTTTTAAAAGGGTACTTACAGATTAGCAGAGGGACCTCTGTTACAGCAAATTCTGGTACAAAGTGATGCAATTACCCCAATCACAGAAAAAATTAGGGTTGTTACTAAGAAACCCATATTCCAGATCTCGATTTTACACAAAATTTCCTGCCAAAGTAGAAAGAGAAGAGTTCTTTAAAATAAAAAAAGGACCAATTTGAGTTCAGCAAAGCCAAATAGTAAATTCGGATCAGATATAATTTCGCTTACCTTCTGTTTGGTTTATGAGAAAATGCAAGAAAATCTATTTTTACTCATAATCTAAGCATGATGTATAGATGGTATGTCATATTTGTCTAGTTATTTTATCAACGGCATCAGTTTCTAACTGTAAAAATAGATTAATTTTTTTAATAAAAAATACTAAATTACTCTTGGATTGAACATATAAAAATTAATTTACCTATTTTTTGAATAAAAAATTAAATATAATCTAACTTTTAATACAATGAGCTTCGTGATAATTTTACCTTTTGAGTGGTTTTAGTGCGATGATATATAAAGTGACATCTCATTGCACAAATCAATTTCTTTTAATATAAATACGAAGTTTTGTTTTTGAAGTTATAACACTATGATTACATTCAATTATTACAAACATTTAATTAAATAATTAATTTAATAACTAAATTGAATAGTTAAGTAATAACTAACTATAACTAACTTAGAGAATTCACACATTTTACCAATGTTTTTGGAAATAGATAAGTGGTCGAATCGGTCAGAGTATTGGTTCTCAGTTCAACTAGTTTTAATTGTTCAAAATAAATAAATTTTAAAAAATTAAAAAAAAACGTGTTCAACCGTTAGTTTAATTGGTTTGTACAAATTTCATCTCTTTCACTAAACCGAAACCTTCAACCAAATTAATTATTATAAAACATAAATCTAAGATTTGGGTATGGTGTCATCATTAAAAAGAAATATGAAAGGGGGAAATTGAAAAAATAGACAAGAAATTTGGGGTCAAATTTGAAAATTTCTTTAAATACGACACGTAAACAAGCAAAATACCAAAGCAGCAGTGACACCAAAAAACGAAACTGACTTACCCAGTTAACAAAATCATCCCGAGATTCTCAGATTTTGGGGTTTAGGGTTTTAGCCTTTGAAATCTCGGCTTTATACGATTTCTAGGCTTCCCAAAACAAAATGTCAGACCTAGACAGGCAAATAGAGCAGCTAAAGAAGTGTGAGCCTTTGAAAGAATCCGAAGTGAAAGCTCTTTGCCTTAAAGCCATGGAAATCCTCGTTGAAGAAAGTAATGTTCAAAGAGTCGATGCCCCTGTTACTGTAAGTATATTAATTAAATGGGTTTTTGTTAATTTTTTATGATTATGATTTGTTTCTGGCTATTAGGGGTTTGATTTATTGAAAGTAAAGAGTTTTTTTAGGTTATTATGAATCCATTGATTCGTCAATTGGTTTTTTGCTTTTTTTATTTCTGTTATTTTTGTGTATTTGTATTTTGGGAACAAGAAATGTAATGGAATTGATTAGGGTTTTGAAGGTGAATTAATTGAAGAATTTAACAATGGTGGAAGGGTCTTTCAAATTTTGGTCAATTTTGGATTCTATATTGAATGGAACAGTGTTGGCAATCGCATTTCAGGTTCTAAACTGATGCTTTCTTTTCCTTTATTATAACTTAGAGCTTGTAGGATGTCGTGCTCGACCAGTGTAAGTCCTAGGCATAAACGTTAGTGCATCTTTTCTGGTTGTTTCGAAAACTTGAGCAGGGAATAAAGCTAACTCGAAATAGTTTATCGAAGCTTTGACGACATTTTTAATTTAGATGAATGCCTATGCGGTTCGGAATACTTACAATTCTTTGATTGTTTTTCCGTAGATATGCGGCGATATCCATGGGCAGTTCTATGATATGAAAGAGCTTTTTAAAGTAGGAGGCGATTGCCCTAAGACAAATTATTTGTTTCTCGGAGATTTTGTCGATAGAGGGTTTTACTCGGTGGAAACCTTTCTACTTATGCTAGCTTTGAAGGTAATCTATATATATACATGTGTGTATCCAAAAGGTGCGTTGAAAGTTTCTTCTTTTGATAATTTGAGGGTCATCAGGTGAGATATCCGGATCGCATAACACTCATTAGAGGGAACCATGAAAGTCGTCAAATCACACAGGTTAAACAATTTTATTTGGCTACGCTGTTGAATTATCGTGTTTTACGGAGTACTGAATCACTGTTGTATCTTATCAGGTATACGGATTCTATGATGAGTGCCTGCGTAAGTATGGCTCGGTGAATGTTTGGAGATATTGTACTGACATATTTGATTATTTAAGGTTTGCCTATTTCCATTATTAGAAAATATAATCAGCGGCATCTGTAGGTTGGAGGGCGAGTAATGTTTCCGATTGTCAAGGGCGAGTTTTAAGTACCGTATCTGATGATCTTTTATGTTGTCATCGATTATTGTATGTTAGTCTTTCAGCCCTTATCGAGAACAAAATTTTTAGCGTCCATGGTGGTCTCTCTCCTGTAATATCAACTTTGGATCAGGTCAAAGAAGTACTATCTTAAATTATTCAGTTATTATCTGAAGTTTTATATGGGCGGTACTAATATGTTATTTCTTCCAGATTCGGATAATTGATCGGAAGCAAGAAGTACCTCATGATGGTGCCATGTGTGATCTGTTGTGGTCAGACCCAGAGGAGAATGTCGACGGTTGGGGTTTGAGTCCCCGTGGTGCAGGCTTCCTCTTCGGCGGCAGTGTCGTTACTTCGTTCAACCACACAAACAATATTGACTATATATGCCGTGCGCATCAGTTGGTTATGGAAGGGTACAAATGGATGTTCAATAACCAGATAGTCACAGTCTGGTCTGCTCCCAATTACTGTTACAGGTAAATGACCAACTCGAGATTTTTTTCTCTTCCATTGTGCCGTGGCTTAATGGTTGGTTCTTGCTCATGTTATAGATGTGGTAACGTTGCTGCAATTCTTGAGCTGGATGAGAATCTTAACAAGCAATTCCGGGTTTTTGATGCAGCACCACAGGTTTGTACATAACATACTTACAACCGACTGCCAAATGCAAAAATCACATGAAACAATAACTAATTCGATTTTTTGCATTAGAAATATGCTACAATCAGTAAAAGTATCATGGAGACCCTTGTATTAGGAGTTGGATTGCATTTTGCTCTCTCTACTAAAAAAATGACAAATCAGTCCCTATGAGTAAATTGGTCTTTCTGTTAAAAATTTTATCCATTTCTACCATTAAAAACTGGTCTCTTTATGTCAACATGAGGTACACGTGGCACGCCACATGTCACTGTTTAGTTATTCAGTCAATCATGCTAGGTTTTAACAGTAGGAATAGATGACAGTTCACTCTTTGATCTAATGTAGAGGGATTAATTTGTCCTTTTTTTAGTAGAGGGGGCAAAATGCAATCTGACATATAGTACAAGAGCCTCCATGGTATTTTTACCGTTACAATTTAATGTCTGAACCATATTTTCCTCCTACTGAGCAGCGTATCCTCAAAGTTCATCTCCCTAGCCATTCACTTTCATTTAAATATGTTACATCATACAGTTTATCGGACTTACCCAATGTTTATTATCAAATGTAGGATTCAAGAGGCACTCCGGCCAAACGACCTGCACCCGATTACTTTCTATGAACCAGATGTGAAATCCTACCTTTAGTAGTCTGCTCCACTTAAATCAATCGAGAGGATATATTCACTTTGTGCATACATTCTCCTACGAAAGTAGAAAAAAATCAACGACAATGATGAACAGGATTTGTGATGAGATTGTTTCAATCGGCTTGCCGTTGTTTTTGGATTGATATGTGCTTTTTATTTTTTCAATTGTTGGTATAGAGAATGATTCTTAAACTAGAGATTGTATAGGAACAACACAGAGGCTGAATTGTCAAAACTACAATTCTTAAAAGGTCTAATTTTGGTTTTGGTCCCTTTACCATCCACAAACCCTCGTCAAACTCCTAAATTGGAGGATGTTATGTGCATAAGTGTGATCTACTTTTATAATTTACTTTTATTAAACTGCTAACATGGAGTTTTTTTCTTTTCCTAACACAAAAAAATCTCTTAGGAAGGTGAATTGGAATGGATGCTTTTTTTAATATTAAAAATTCCATTTATTATTAAGTGGAATATCGCAAATTTGAGCATAATAGAGGGATAAAATTATAATTTGACCATTTCTCAAGTTGGTTTTTTGCAACTGATCTTTTGGGGATTAATAATAAGAAAAATTTTAATTAAGAAAATGAGGTGCTTTGTAGATTATTTATGAGAATAGATCGTTTTAAATAGTAAAAATTAATATCATATTGTCTTGCGACATTATTCTAAAAGTACATTTATCATTACCAAATGATTCTAATTAAAAAAATATTTTTTTAACTGATGTCTTCATCCTATACAACGATACCAAAAAATTATTGAAATACGAGAATATTAACAAATACAAAAGAAATAAGTACGATATATTGATGTCACTTGATTAAATGGCGATATTGATTTAAAATTAAAAAAAAAACAACAACTTTGTATAGTGTATTAAAGGAGGGGCTATTATGACTGGTTGATCACATGACGACAGAGGACCGAGTTAATGCCACCTGAATGTGACCAATCGGCCAAAGCAGCCCCTACCCCAATACACATTGTATCTTCTTCTTCTTCTTCTTTCCTCAAACCACTATTTAAACATTGGTCCCTTGCCCTCCTCCCACACATATTTTCAGCATGAGCAATGGTAAAAGAAATTTCTCACAAGTTGGAGTTTTGGACATCTTATGAAATTGGCAATGGTGAATTTTCTTTTGTTTGCGATAATTTACGTATTATATGTTTATGTTTATATTTATTTTTAATGTTTAGATTTAGGGTTTAAGGTTATATTATATGTTTATAATTTATTTATTGGAGTTTTGGGCAACTTGTGAAATTGTTTGTTTGAAGTTTTTGACTTTTTTTAATTTTCATATTTGTAATTTATATATTAATTAATTATGTTTATATTTTATTTATAGTGTTTTCGTTTTAAAAGTCAGCTTACGAATCAGTGTGTAATTGAAGCTTTTGCTTTTATTATTTTTTATGTTTGTAATTTATATTTTTTTAATAGATTAGTTATATATATATATATATATATATATATATAATAAAGATATTTATATTTTAATATTTATTTGTGTAGAATAGGAATATTTAGTTGGAAACATTAGAATTAAGGTAATTTATTTTTGTATTTGTTTTATTTAGTTGGTGATTAATATTATTATGTAGATATTTTGTTTAAAAAATACGAAAAAAAATATTTATGAAAATGGATTAAGATAAAATTTATTTACTTACTAAAATAGGTTGAGTTAAGAATTATTTACGAGAATGCTGTTATTATTTAAGGTTATTAATCTAAATAATACGAAAAAAATTATTTATGATAAATGGGTGGGAAAAATTATTTACTAAGATGTTTGGAAGAGTTATACTGTATGTGCTTATATATTGAAATGACTTCATTGATAAGAGCAATTGATCATTCTACTTTGATAATTAATGTTACTTGTTATTTATTTAAATAGGAACGTTATTTATTTAAACGGAAAAAATATGATTGATTATTAATATTTTAATTGGCATATTTAAGTAATATAATAATTGGTTATGGGCAAGGTGAGTATCGTGTCTTGAAGGTATGTGTCCACGCTCCGAGCTATGAGCTGGACAATTGTATTTTCTCGTATTTGAATGTCGTGAGATTTGGAATGGCAACATTGATTATCACATTTGAGCTTAGGCCTAACTTAATATCAGCTTTGATCAAAATGTGGCACTCGGAAACCCGCAAATTTTATTTGTCATGTGGGAGTGCACCATCACTTTAGAAGATGTTGCATTGCAACTTTGGCTCCCAGTTGACAAACTTGTGGTCATGGGTTCAAGTAAAGTAACCGATGTTGTGTTGCTTTGCTATCAGTTGCTTGGACGATCACCGACTGATGGTGCTACTAGATTTAACACTTTAAAATTTTGATGGCTCAAGCAAAATTTCGAAACTTCATCGGATGATGCCTCTGAGTCAGAGAAAATGCGCATTGCTCGGACGTTTATATTGGAACGAATAGGGGGTACTCATGCCGGACTCATCTAATAATAGAGTCCACTTGATGTACTTGCCTCTATTGATAGATTTTCAAGTTTTTGATTCGTACAGTGAAGGTTCAGTAATATTAGCTAAGTTATATCGTTATTGAACTCGTTTCTAAGACTAATAATAATGAGTCTATGCAAAATTTTAATCCCATTAATTTGTGCACGAAACATATACTCACTCATATTTGACTATTTGAGGATAAATAGGGGGCCTCTAGTATTACTGAACTCTTAGGTTCCTATGAACGTTATGTTGGGTCGAAGTTTACATCAAAGAATTGGTAGAAGAAAACACCTCATCATGGAATTTGCCGGTGGTCGCAACTTGTTTTCTAATAATAATGCACAATCCATCTTGCAGTTGTTGATTCCTACAGTGCCTTCCAAGGTTGGCTACTCCATAATGAGTTGAGTGTTGGTCTTCATAGATAGTTTTGGTGATTTATTTGAAAAAAACAAGACTCTACCTAAGGTGGAGACTTGGTTATGGTATTCTATCCATTGCGGCAAAGACTATTAGTACTATAATGTCAAATGATCCTTCTTTTAAGAGATGTGGGAATGGATTAAAGGATATTTTGCATGCTCTTAAGGTTTGTGCTTATTCTAGGAAGGTTCTTAGATTAAGAGAGTTACATCAATTAGCTTAAAAATGCAATGAGAATCATGGTCAGTCATGCTTATTCTAGCTTTATTGTTTTCCTTTGGCAAATATGGAATATGCGTAATGAGTTTGTGATACAAAGAAAGACGACTCCTCCTAGAATGGCGTTTGATCATGCATAAATACTACAAGCTAACTTTACTTGCACAATTTCAACGACTTCTAGTGGGCTCTCTCTATTAAACTCAATATGGATGGTGCTTATTTTGCGGGCGTGGTGGCAAGGGATGTAGATGGCTTTGTTACTAGAGGCCTTGCAAATTCGATTCAAGTAGATTTTCCTACTAAACTAGTAAAGGTGAGGGCCTTCACCTTGGCTATAAAAATTGCTAGGTAGGGAGGCTACTCCTGTTAGAGTTATTGTTAAAGTCAGTTAATAGGTAGTTGATAAAGCAGTTAAGTTGTTAAAGATACTGGTACTACAGTAGCCTCTCTCTCTCTTCTCTATAAATGCATGTACTGCCTACTCATAAAATACAAGAAAGTTTTATGAATACGTAAGACTTTATTCTATAGTTTTCTCTATAATTCATCATGGTATCAGAAGTTCAGGTTATCTTAGAACTGCAGGTCTAAGCTTCTAGCTGTTCATGGCTCCACCGATCAGTCCGTCCGTTATTCATCCCTCTCCTCCTGCAATGGTGTCGAATCTTACCGATAGCATAGTAGATGGTGGATTATTTTTCACCAAGAAAGTTAGTATTCTTCTTGATGATTCTAATTACCTCTTATGGCATCAACAGAATCTGTTAGCTGTTAAAACCTATCAACTTCAACGTTTTCTTGATCTACACACGGTTCCGCCGCCTCAGATGATTCTTGGTGAAGATGGTGATCTTCAAGAAAATGTTGAGTTCTCTAGGTTCGAACAACAAGGCAGTGCGATTGCTTCTTAGCTTCTGTCTTCAGTCAGCCAGGCTGTACTTGTAACATCCCGAAATAGGGCCTAAACGGAATAGTGGTTGCGAAACCACAAATCCGAGGTAGAAAAATTTATTTTATTATTATTTTGAGGTTCATGATATAATTACATGATTGTGTGAAAATTTCGTGATGAAATTCTATGCATAAAGTGCTTAAGTTGAGATTAGGGACTAAATCGAATAATTTGTAAAACTTGCATTCTAGAAGTTTTTAGTATGAAATTGCTTTGGAATATTAATTAGGAGGGTTTAAATAACAATTTGACCAATTTTAAGTTCATGGAAAAAAAATTAGGACATGGAAGGAATTTTTGAAAGTTTAGTAATGAGGGGCATTTTGGTCATTTGGTTATTAACATTAATAAAAAGGTAAAAAGATGACAAAATTGTATCATCTTCTTCAAGTACCAGCTGAATCTTACCTCTCTCCATAGCTAGGGTTTCTTCAACTTCCAAGCTTCATAATCAAGAAGAGCGAAATTCGGGAGTAGATTGGGGAAAAGAAAAAGTAAAGGACTAAATTGTAAAGTTTAGTCACATTTTGTATCGAGGTAAGTTTACAGTAAATAAATGCAATATTATTTTATTTTACATTATTATTGTCAATTTCTAGCATTTATATACTTATTTTATGAGAATATTTAAAGTCGAATTAAAGGCTAGTAAGTGACAGAGAAAAAGGCATTAGGAAGTCCCGTTTGAATCTTAGGAATGTTAGGATATTAGGGTTGACAGACAGGGACAGGATAGAAATGAGCCGTGTAAGTCCATATCGAGATATATGGCTTTGGAGACAGAATGAGCCATGTAAGCCCATATTATATATATATGGCATTGGAGACAGAATAATTCATGTAAGTCCATGTCGAAGACATGGCATTGGCGAGATATTGATAGATCAAACGACCCTAATATCCTTAGTATTCCGAGTGGTTCAACGGGTCAGGATACGAGTTAGATTACAGTGAATTAACAGCAAAGGAAAAGTAGATTATATTTATGAAAAGGAAAGGTCAGATAAGAAAGAAGGTAAAGGAATAAAGAAGAAGATAGAAATTGAGAAGTAAAGAAATTTATGATGTTAGATGATATTATGCATAATTATCCATTATGTTGAATGTTGTGATTTAATTGCTTGTAAGCTTACTAAGCCTAGTGCTTAATCCCTTTATTTTCTTCTTCTTATAGTACTTATCTAGCCACTCGGGGATCGAAGGAAACGTCGGAGGCCGATCACACTATCAAAGAAATAACTCGGTATAATTAGACGTTTTGTTTTGTGTATGGCATGTATAGAAACTTAGCTACTTTTAGTATAATGTGAACAATGAATGATGTGTAAATACTTGCTAGAGATTAGCTAATGAAAATGACCGATGATATGCATATTTATTAATATGTATGATTGAATGGTGGTTATCACATGAAAATTATGAAAAATGTGAAAGTAACCTAAAAACAGATTCAAATAACAGAAATGATGTGACTTTGAAAAATCACTAAAAATTGTATAAACATATTTTTAAGATGAATAATATATGAAATTAAAGCTTATTATGTCTATTTTCTTATGGAATAAGCAAAACAGGTAAAGGTATTATATTTTATGAGATATCTGAGTTTTAGTGAAACAGGGTCAGAGAAAATTCTAGATCCCCTGTTTCAACTTTGAAAATTCACCATAAATTGTAAAAAAATAATTAGGTGGTGTAATTTATATGGTTAGAATACTTATTGAATCTAGTTTTAATAGAAACAAATGGTATAGTTATATAAATTTTTTATAGGGAGAAAAGTGGTTCGAAGTAAGTAGAGGTCTGTGCAGTTGAATTCTGAAATAGGGGTAACTTTAACTAATAAACTGTACTAATTGGCTAAGTAAAAAATTCTAGAAAAAAATTAGTGGATAGATATATGAGTCTAGTTTCAGGAAAAATTTACGGATCTAAATTTTGAGTTTCGGAACTCAAGATATGAATTTTTAGGCGACTACAACGCAGAATGACAGCACATTCCGAAAAGTTTAAATAAAAAAATTTAAAACTATTTAAGTGATAGATTAAGTTTAGTAATGCCTCGTGCTCGATTTTGGCAACAGTCTCGGGTAAGGGGTGTTACAGTACTTCCACATCTAATTGGCATGGACACCAGTGCTCAGATCTGGAATGCTATTGTATCTCAGTATGGTAGCAAAACTACTTCACGTCTGATGTTCAATTGGAGTGCTCTTCACTCACAACGAAAAGGTGACTTGGTAATGAAAGAGTTTCTGATGAGAGTTAAGTCCTATTGTGACAGCCGGCAAGCTGTGGTGAAATTATCAGTGATCATAAACACGTTACTGCAATTCTCAATGGGTTGCCACCTGAATATGAGTCCATCATTTCAATCATTGTTGCTAGTCAGCTTCCCTACAGTATCCAGGCAATCACGACCATGTTAATTGATGCCGAAGAGCACCAACAGGTCATAATAGCTGAGATCCCTAGCTTGGCCAATCTAGTCTCTCACCATCATCAAGAGGCTGTGTCTGACAGTTCTACACCCGTCTATCACCTATCTTCTCGTGGTTACAGTAGTCGCGGTCATGGTCGTTCCTCAGGATCACGGGTTCAGTGTCAGTTATGTGGCAAAACAAGGCATTTGGTTGATCATTGCTATCATTGGTTTGATGCAACCTACAAGAGCGCTGGGTACAGGCCTCCACCTTAGGAAAATATGTGTCTATACATGCCTAATCAGACTCACTGGAAGCCACCCTCTCTATCACCAATGTCTATGCCTTCACCCTCAGGCTGGCCATATCAGATGGCGCTTACTACAAACTGGTCAAATCCTTTTTTGGGTGCACCTATGCAATCTGCTCCTCCATCCACAACTGTGCAGCCTCATGCTCTTCTGGCTACACCTGATACCGTGAGAGACAATGCTTGGTACCCTGATTCTGGTGCAACACATCATTTGACTCATTCAGCTACCACTATTGGATATAATCCCTCACATGATGGTCCAAGTAAAGTTTATGTTGGCAACGGTAATGCTCTTCCGGTGTTATACTCTGGTCAATCCTCTCTAATTACTAAGACACGGCCATTGCATTTGAAGTCGTTATTGTTTGCACCTAGCATACAAAAATTTACTTTCTGTGTCAAAATTCACGAGAGATAATTAGGTCATGTTTGAGTTCTTGCCCACACAATACCAAGTTCATGACTTACAGACCAAGGAGGTACTTCCACGAGGGTCCTTACATCGTGGTCTATATAGGCTTCACTTACCAGATGCTCGTATGAAAGACAATGACAGTCACACAGCTCAGTGCCTTACAGTCAATGCCTCAGCTCCTCTAAGTGCGTGGCACTCTAGACTAGGTCACCCATGTAAAAACATACTACTCAAGGCAGTACTACACTGTAATGTGTCTGTTAAGGACAATAAAACAGATTTTTCTTATGTTGCTTGTCATCTAGGCAAAGAGTGTAAGCTACTATTTTCCCAGTTACTCTCTTAGTATACTGCTCCTCTACAACTTGTAACAGTTTGGGGGCCAGCTCCCTTTCAGTCCAACAGTTTTCGGTACTATGTGGCTTTCACTGATGCATGTTCTAGGTATACATGACTTTATTTTCTACACCAGAAATCTAAAGTTCTTACTGTCAACTGTTCCATAAACAAGCTGAGAGAGCACTTGGCAAGTAACTGTGCACTTTACAGACAGATAATGGGGGGAGTTTCTAGTCCTAAAACACTATCTAGCTCAGCATGGAATCACTCAGTGGTTCACCTGTCCGTACACTTCAGCACAAAACGGCATAGTTGAACGCAAACACCGTCAGATTGTAGAAACCGGGTTATCCATGTTAGCTCAAGCCTTCATACCTGTCACCTATTGGAATGAAGCTTTTAGCCATGCCATCTACCTTATCAACAGACTACCTTCAGCCCCACTAGGTTTTGTTTCTCCTTATGAAAAATTGTTTCAAACTAAACCAGCTACACGCTCCTTAGAACCTTTGGTTGTCTCTGTTTCCCAAACCTCAGACCGTACAATAGCCATAAACTTCAATTTAAATCAACACTATGTACTTTCTTGGGTTTCTCTCCATTTCACAAAAGGTATCGCTGTCGAGCCACTGATGGTCGAGTGTATATCTCCAGACATGTTACATTCCATGAAGAAATATTTCCATTCAAAAATATCATTACCAAACCTGTTACAGTCGAGTCTCAACCTCACACTAGCTCTAAATTACTTGTTTTAGCACCTAAGACTCAGACAAATAGTCCCATGTCAACTATGCCTATCCGTACTACTCTACATACACCAGCCCTATCACTGTCATCCCCACCTACATCAACCCAATCACCCTCTGCTCATTTAGGCTCCCCTACTTCTAATAATCATATACCTCCACCCTCACATCCTACTACACAAAACATACATGCTATGACCACCCGAAGTAAAGCTGGAGTATTCAAGCCTAAGGTTTATCTGACTGGTGTTACACATACTGTCCCAGACAATGTTCATGAAGCCATGACACATGCAGAATGAAAAGATGTTGTTCATGCTGAGCTACGTGCGCTAGTGCACAACAACACCTAGACCATTTGTCCATTACCTTTACATCGCTGCACCATTGGCTGCAAATGGCTGTTTAAAGTTAAACAAAAAGCTGATGGCACTGTAGAGCGATACAAAACGTGACTGGTGGCGAAGGGCTTCTCTCAACATGCAGGCACTGATTTTAGAGATACATTTAGTCCAGTGGTTCGGGCTGCTACCATCAAGACCGTTCTTGCACTTGCTGTGACAAAGAGGTGGCTGTTGCGTCAAGTAGATGTCAACAACGCATTTTTAAATGGGGAGCTCACTGAAGAAATCTTTATGGATCAGCCACCTAGGTTTGAGTTACCAGACCTCAATGGGCAGAAAATAGTGTGTAAGTTGAATAAAGCACTGTATGGACTCCGACAGGCCCCTAAAGCATAGTTTCACACGCTCAAAAATTTCTTAGTCAGCGAGCTTGGATTCCAGGCCTCAAAGGCTGACCCATCGTTGTTTATTCTCAAGTCATCAGTATGTCACTTACTGCTAATGGCTTATGTTGATGATATAGTGATCACTGGCAGCTCATGTCAATGCGTTGATAATGTTCTGCAGCAGCTTCATGCAAAATTTGCCCTCAAAGACATGGGCCAACTATATTACTTTCTAGGCATTGAAGTTCAAACTTCATCTCAAGGACTATTCCTCAATCAGAAGAAGTATGTGCAAGAGATACTAAGGAAGACATAAATGGAAGGAGCAGCTACTACTCCCATTCCTATGGTAGTCATAACTAAGTTGATGGCCATTGATGGTAGTCAGGCCCTTGCAAACAGCCACCTCTATCGAAGTACTATTGATATGTTGCAGTACCTATGTATTACAAGACCGGATTTATCATACTGTGTGAATAAACTTAGCCAATATATGAATGCACCAAGTGACAGTTATTGGCAAGCAGTCAAACGTGTTCTACGCTATCTTATTGGTACTATAGACCATGGTTTGTGGTTCTCTCAAGGTCCATTACAACTGGTCAGCTATTCTGATGCCGATTGGGCCTCTTCAGTCGATGACAGGCGGTCAACCACAGGTTACGTCATATTCTTAGGGTTGAATCCGATAACCTGGTATTCAAAGAAGCGCAGCGATGGTTTCTCTGGTCGTCTTGTAAGTGAGTATCGCACCGCAAAGCGTGTGTCCGAACTATTGGGGATCAAGCAGCTGCTAGAAGAAGTTGGTGTCATTGTGGAACAGACACCCGTAGTCTAGTGTGACAACACGTCCACTGTCTCTATATCAGCCAATCCCACTCACCATGCCAGAGTCAAACATGTTGAAATTGATCATCATTTTGTCAGATAAAAAGTGGTCGATGGCACCATACAAGTTAACTTTGTCATGTCAGCTCATCAAATTACTGATGTGCTTACAAAGCCAATTGCTCCCAAGTAGTTTGTCGTGCTTCGCAGCACTTTACAAGTCACAACAAGAGATGCAGCTTTCAGACTTCAACAGATCAGAGAACCAAGAGAATGTTAGAGTTATTGTTAAAATCAGTTACTAGGTAGTTGCTAAAGCAGTTAAGTTGTTAAAGATACTGGTACTGTAGTAGCCTCTCTCTCTCTCTTCTCTATAAATGCATGTACTGCCTACTCATAAAATACAAGAAAGTTTTATGAACACGTAAGACTTTATTCTACAGTTTTCTCTATAATTCATCAACTCCAACATTATTTTTAATAACCATAACAACCTTTTCTGTGCAAAGTGGATACTCAGATTATTGGATGTAAACACAATCTCGATTCTTAATCCTTTTTTGCGAACCAAGAAAGCGAAGTCTCAATTGAACAGGCCCCCTGCTAGAGCAAGTAACATGATCACACCTTAGCTTGATAAAGATGGTATGGTAAAATTTATAGCGGAAATAGGCTTCATCCTATGATTCTACTAAAATCAGCGAAAAACAAAGGCAAATGTAGTTCTAACATTCATTACCCGAGTAAATTCGAGTAATAAATGTTACATTTAACATTGAACATACATTTACGATTTCAACCACTTTTAAATAATAATTTCAAGGCCTTATTATACTTTTAAGAACATAATTAGACTATTAATAAAGATTGATTGAATATAAAATTTGTTTCAGGTCTCATTAATTCCAAAAAAAAATTAGTTGCAAGTTCGTATGTCTTGAGACCAAGACCTACGTGTCTCGAGACATAGCCATGGCATTGTAAAAGTTTAGCTTCGAAGTTGCCCTGTCTTAAGATAAATAAGTACATGTCTCAAGAAAAGATCCTTTATGTCTCGAGATATGGCATTATTACTATAGATTTTTATCTTTGAAGTTTCTATATCTCGAGACACATTTGGCATATCTCGAGACTTGAAATAGGGGACTTGAAAAATACGCATTTAAAACACTTCTAAGCCATACTTAAGTGCCCAAAATCAATCCAACAATATACCACAACTCACAAACCGTATAATACATTATATTCAACAATCCAAAACATATGAAACATAAGTGTGAGATCAACTAAACACTCACCTTCTTATACAAATACTTAACCTATGTACATACCATATATTGGGATCAAAATAAAGGAAGGTTTCATACTCTTTTCCGAGTCTTTGAGATGTGAAGAGACTGATCCTTGATAAATCCTCATTTCACGTCTTTACCTACACGTTCAAAATAATGCGGTAAGCTTGTGAAAGCTTAGTAAGTACAACGAGAATTAAACCTACCTTTTCATAATTAAATATAAAAAAATACAAAAATGTTATAACAAATAAGTTAAGAACTTAATAGCAATAGAATTTCTACTTTACACTACATTTATTATTCTTGGATTCATTATCATTTCAATCACTTATTAATCTTGTCACAATGATCGTAACTCTTTTAAATTTTATCAGATGCTCAATGTCGACTTAATAGAACATGCAAGATATGCAAAAGTAATACAGAGATGCACTAAAGTGCAATAATAGTACAAAATAGTATCGGAGTGCAATCTCTGAACAGAATAGCATTGAAGTGCTTAATCAGAATAGAGTGGCATTGAAATGCATTAACAAAACAAAGAGCACGTTAAATGCTTCCTAATGGCATGTCATCTATATTCTACAAGTTCATATTTTGTCTAGATAGACAAATATAACAAAATTAAATTCCCATCTGCATTTCAAAATAGAATTATATACTTTTAAATTATTTTCAATTTAATTCTCATCAACTCAAAACTCAATAATCACGCTCGTAGCAATTCAATATGGTCTCACAGATCATTTAATAACATACATCACTTCATATATATATGTATGTATGTATGTATCTTCTTCTCCTACTACTACTCTTTGGCGAGCTCTTTGTATTTGTCATCAACTTATTCATTATCTTCTTCTTCTTTTTTCTTCATTTTCATATCAAAATATACAATATTTACTTATCAAAATTACATTTAAATAACATATCTATGATCTTTAAACAAAACTAACATGAAATTCATAAAAAAATTTATCATATTGACCTTAATTTCTTATGATCAAACCCTAATTCTTATTTTCTCTCTCTGTAACGCCCCTTACTTGTACCCAAGACCGGGACCAGATACGAGGCGTTACCAAACATGTACTCGAACATTTTCTGGAAAAACGGTTTATAAAATTTCGTTCCAAGTCAAAACCATTCAAATAACATCTCAGTGAGCCTATTATGGGCCTACGAGGCCCTAAACAAACATTAAGAACGGTCCGGGACTAAACCGATGACCTGAGAAAATTTCTAGGTTAATGCCTCACACGCCCGTATGGAGGCATTGCACACGCTTGTGTCCCCTATCCGTGTGGAATTAATTGAATTTATTTTCCATTTCAAACTTACAATGGTTTTCACACGACCAAGCACACGCCTGTGTCCCTAGCCCGTGTCCTTCACATGGCCTAGACACGCCCATGTGGTCGCCCGTGGCCAAAAACTTGAGCATTCTATTTATGACGTCAGCATGCATCTAGGGGCACATGGCCAAGACACACGCCCATGTACTAGGCTGTACCCTCCACAAGGTTGAGACACACGGCCGTGTCTTTGCCCGTGTGTTTACTACCATGCATTTTGACTTAAAATTTTTAGGTGCAAGGGACACACGGCCATACCACACGCCCATGGGACGATCCGTGTGTCTACCCGTGTGGACCTTGCTAGGCTATTTCCCAAGCCTTTTGTCACCCTCTAATATCCACTAACACTTATAGACCCCTATAATACCCAACATGGCCTAATTACTCTCTTAAATGGCCTTGGCAAACTTTATTGCATGTAAACCTCATCTCATCGGTTTTACTCATGCTAGGTTATTCCCTTTTTGTATTAAGGGTTTTTATGTCTTACAACACTTTTAAGATTGGCTCATTATTATAACTCACTGCCAATTGTGACCTAGTCATCCCATGTGATTTGGTCACATTACATATATTTAAATGTGATATGTCGTAATTCATCCTTACTAGCACAACTGAACATAAGCATGCATAAAACTTGTAGGTTATAACCTACATCAAAATGAGCCGATTCCCATGGCCATATACAAGCGAATTATGCATATCCTTACAAGCCTTCATATTGGCAAATCAAATGACACATATAACAAAATAAACAAAAGCCCTATACATGCCATTGAACAAAATAAAAGTGTCTATATATCAATGCTGGACTAGTTGATAGTGTGTTGACTCTCCAACCGTCTTCCAATCTTTACGAGTCCTCGAGCTCTATAAGACAGGGAAAAGAGAGGGGTAAGCACTTACATGCTTAGTAAGCTCGAATAACTGGAAAGTAAACTTACCAATTAATTAGCATACAACCATATTAGGCAATAAAACCAACAAGAATGGAATGGTTTCTCTAACACATGCACTCAATCAACAAGTTAGTCACATAACAATGCACCATGTAAGTAATCTTAGATGAGCTCATCATTCAACATTTCCATTTATAAATGTCTCATATTATCCCGTTAAGTTTCTCAAAAATCTCGATGGATTATCCATTTACCGTCAAGTCATAAGAGCGATCATTTCATGTATGCACTCCCGCGAACCTCACATCTTATGGCGGGATTACCAGTCCAAGCTAAATCCCCCGTAATATAAACTCATGAAGTGGTGTCGAGATTATCAGTCCAGGCTAAATCCCTTATAGAGACAAACACCCTTAATGAGCTCGGATCTGAATTACTAGTCCAGGCTAAATTCAGATCCTAATCGGATTATCCGTCCTGGCTGAACCCAAATTGCACACATATTCTTCGGAAGGCTCGATCACTCAAGGAACACCCATCCGGGCTAGATCCTTTCTGTATTTGAGATCAATGAATTACCCGTCCAGATTAAATCCTTTCTGCAACACATGCAGGATCTCAAGTCACATGTATATCATGGTTTATTCATCGAGTTTCCCTTTTTAACCTCAACCGGGACATTTATCAACATGTCATTATTAAGGATACATTTCATGGATTTTCATGCCATCATCGAATGCAGTTATCATACATTCATAAATCGTGCAATTAGGCATATTATGAGTTTACTTTAAGTTATTCGAACTTACCTAGTACTCGTTCCAGCATCGTGTTTCGGTTATTCCGAAACCTTTCATTTTCCTCGATCGACCTCTAAAATTTGTTCTTCGGGGTCTATAACAATAAAAATGAATCATTAATAGCTCACATTATAATTTTAGAGTCTAAATTTTACCCCCGGTCTAAATGACCGTTTAGCCCCTAACTTTTTACATTTTTACGATTTAGTCCCTAGGCTCGTATAATGAAATGCCTGCAATTTGTACCTTACCCAAGCCTATCTGAATGTTCTTTCCTCTTATGGCAGCCCACATTTTTCCATTATTCCTCATCTTTCTACCCATTTTTACAACTTTTACAAAATGGCCCCTAAAGCCATTTCCATGAAAAATCACTTAGTAAAAGTTGTTTACCATCTTTTAAACTTTCATATTCCTCCATAAAACATCAAAATACAAATAACTCATGCATGGGTAAATTTCTAAACATGAACCCTAGCATGAAATATGGGTAGAAATAGAGAGAGCAAGTTACCGGGATTTCAAAAATACAAAGATCATTAAAAACGGGGCTTGGGAGCACTTACTATCGAGCTTGAAAATGTTGAAAACCCTAGCTATGGAGAGCTTGAGAATTTTAGCTGGATGAGGGAGAAGAATGGCTGACTTTTGGCTTATTTTTCTCATTTTATTTCATTAATTAGCCAAATGACCAAAATGCCGTCAAGCCCTTTCCCTTAAATTTCATCCATACATGCCCATTTTTGTCCAAAAACCTAGAATTTAGGAAAATTACTCTTTAAGACCTTCTGATTTATAATCTAAAGCAATTTCATACAAATTAATTCTAGAATCCAAGTTTTACAATTTATTCAATTTGGTCCTTATTTTCCAATTGGAAACCTTACTCATAAAATTTCTTCATGAAACTTTAACACATGCATATTCTCATATTCTAGACCTCATAATAATCATAAAATAAATATTTCAATGTCGAATTTGTGGTCTCGAAACCACTGTTCTGACTAGGCCCTATTTCGGGATGTTACACTCTCCTCCAAGGCAACTATGGATGCACTTCTCATGAAACTAAAATAACTACTAAGTTTATTTCAAAAAATATTCATGAAGGAAATTGGAGGAGTTAAGCTTAGAAAGCTTGGAGATGGTGAAAATGATCCATTTGTAATAAAAACAAAAGTTGTAAAGATGGAGAAAAGAGGGTGGCGTGAGAATGGGAGAAAGATATTATATCTTTTCTACACCATTCTAAAATAAAATCTATTAATTTAATAATTCAAAATATTAAATATTAAAATATTTCCACTAACTATAAATTTATGTCAATTTAATCCTTAATCATTACCATGTCATAATTATTTAAATTAAAATTGTGTCATTTAATCCCTCAACTTTCTCTACAATATCATTCATGAGTTATGCTCTCTTTAAGCAAAATTTCACCTCTAGTCCCTCAACTTTCTCTACACTTTATGCCAAGTGTCTACCCTTCCAAAGCTCGCCACCTCACCAATAACAAGGACCCTCTGAGGGCCACCTATCACTTGTAAGGCATGTTGGCCCATCATTATGTAGATTGGGAGAATTTTGTGAAAAAACATGTGGCTTAAGATCCTAACATATGTGTAGGCAAGATCACGTGACTCAACTCTCAAGTACTAATAAAAGGACACCTATCTAGGAAATATATATACACTCTTACTTATCATGAAAAGGGGACATATTCTCTCTCTTTAATCTCTCGACTCAATTAACCTTGTGTGAACCTTCATCAACTCTAACCGTCCAAACTTCTTCTTTTTCCTACTCCTACTTTGTGTCTGACATGTCTGAAAAGCATGCTTATAAAGGATTATACACTTGTAGGATTGAAACGATTTCAGTTCAAGTCAATTTAAATCTTAAAATTTTCAAATTATTTCAATTTGGTTTAGTTTCATGTCCAGACCAATTTTTATTTCAAGTCGTATTATATTCAGTTTTAAGCTCAACTTTTCAAATGAGATCATTTGGCGTTCGAGCCACATCAAGTTTGAAATATTCCAAATTTAAATTATTTTAAATTTAAACCATTTAGATTATTTTAGATTCAAATGAATTTCAAGTTCAAGTCAACTAAAACTCGGATTGGACAAATTTGAATTAAAAATCTTTTATGATCAAATAAAATGGAGTGAAAATTAAATTAAATTAAATTAACAAGTTTAGATGATTGTTACTTGTCAATATATCAGATTTTCTTTAGGTTTTTCCCTCTATATGCATAGTTTTGGATTTCTCTTGTCGTTTTCTCACTCTGAATAAAATTGGCTGAAAAAATAAAGACAAATTTGTAATAAAAAAACATGATTTGATTCTCGAATGAAAATTACAAGACAAGTAACAGTTGTTCATAATCTCCAAACTCTGAATAAATAAATAAAAACCCTTCACAAATCAACCCACATAATTCAAAACACCAGAAATGGGTAACACTTAATGACTGGCCGATGGATTAGTCAGCAATTCAAGTGATTTCTTCAAGTGCTCGACTGCCGTCGACACTTCATCAAATGCTAAGGCCCCAACCGCAAACCGAGCAGCCTTGTGTGCCTCGGCGATTTTCTCCGGTGGCGGTTGGTAATTCCTGTCGTATTGGTATTTCTCAGAAGTAGGTGGTGAAGGTTCCACGATTTTCCCATTTCTGCTACTTGAAGAGTATTGAGCGGTTGTTGATGGATAGCTTGTTGTCGGAGGAGCTGACTGGGGAGGATTGTAAGGAGTCTCGGAACCTTGATAGGATGATGGATAGTGAGACGGGGCTGACTGTGGATGATTGTAAGGAGTCTCAGAACCTTGATAGGATGATGGATAGTGAGACGGGGCTGTAGGTAAACTACTCTCCGTGAAACTCGGATATGACTGGAAATTAGCAAATGAATAAGAGGCAGAAGATTCGTGGGGTGGGTAATTAACTGGCATATGCGGTGGCAAATCTTGTCGATAGGGTTGATAGAATGGTTGATGAAAGTCTCGTTGGGGTTCGTGCTGGTGCGAGGAGGATAGATCATGAGTAGGGTAACCGTCAGAAGGAAATGAAGGAGGTGACGGTGAAATATTCGAAGAATGCTGACCATCAAACTTATCATGAAATTGAGATTGTGGTGGAATATAACGCTGGTTATTTACTTCATCATGAAACTGAGGTGATGTACTGGACATTTGTCTCGGACTGGTAACTGCAGGTTCGTGCTGTCCGAGATCCTACAAGGACAAGCATAGATCAAGATTATTGAGAATTTTGGGTATCTGTCAGTGACATTCAGTTCATACAATGACTAAGCATTGTTCTGATTAGAGACATACATGTGCAACACCAGGTGTAGCTGATGGAATTGACAAATCTTCATCACCATTTGGAGGGCCCGGGATGGGCTTCCTTCCTTCTTTCAAAGCTTTCCTAATATCAGCAGCTTTCCAAACGGCATACTTCTGTTTCTGCTCAAGCTGCAGAAGAAAACCATAAAAGTCTCAAAACTGAGAAACACCACTAAAACGTTACAGTACAAGCGACCACCAGCATTACAGAAGAAGAGAACATTATAACAAGTAGAAACTCACATCAGGCTGAAGTTCACCAAACTGGTTTATAATCTCGAAGAAAATGCTGGCAGCGTAAAATGTCTTTGCCGTATTCCTGTACCAAGCTCCAAAGTTAATCTTATAACACTTATAGATACATCAAACTACTAAAGTAAAAGGGTCAAAGGTCACAATTGAAGGAACTTTCAAATTTAGAAGATAATGCGATATATATTTAACCGAAACTGCAACCATGCCATTTAGCTCAACAAATGAGCTGATTGCCACAGGTTCCTCGTACCTCCAAAAAAGGTAAGCCTCAAAGGCATGGAGACAAAATAAGATCTAATATAACGGCCATATATAATAAAGATTCACTTACAGGTCTGCTCGTCCAGCACGATCTTGTTTGTCTGCCTTTCCAAAGACATTCAATGCAAAGCCCTCTAGATGTAAATGATCTTCAGGTCCCAACTTCAGCGTTTTCTTATCCTGCAATGCATCAAATATCCTTGGATATCAAAATCCTCTAACAATAACGAGGAGAGATATATAGTTTACATAAATAAATAAATAAATTTCCTCCTCCTGAAAGATAACATTGATTACAAATGAACAAAGAACCTTTAAACAATGTAAGGGCATTACAGGCAGCATAAACATGGCATAAAAGTCGATGCTGCAAAGTGGATCCCACCAATTGATTTTGCACATTAAGTTAAGCCACCAAGCAAATTTTAACTAGTGACTTGGAGCCTCAGTACTAGTGCATAATTTGGATTTAACTTATTACTTAAAGTTCCCTAAACTATGACCCTGAGATTCCTAAACTATGAGCCAAAGTTTCCTAAACTACAAGCCTCGGTACTAGTGCATAGTTCGGATTTAACTTATTGCTTAGAATTTCCTAAACTGTGACCCTGGGATTCCTAAACTATGAGCCCAAGTTCCAAACTTCAAAATGTTCCAATGTATCAGTATCATAGCAATTAAGACCAATCTAGAACCAGGGCATTGTTCGGGGACACCTTGCACTATTAATCCAAATTCATATATATCATAAGACAACTAACTGTTAGGATAAACAACCCCATATCCATGATCAACAAGAAGCAATCAGTTCACAACAAAGAAATAAATATATTTTCCTCCTGAAAGATAACATTGACTACAAATGAAGAAAGAACCTTTAAACAATGTAAGGGCATTACAGGCAGCATAAACACAGCATAAAAGTTGATGCTGCAAAGCGGATCCCAACAATTGATTTTGCACATTAAGATTAAGCCACCAGGCAAAATTTTAACTAGTGACCTGGAGCCTCAGTACTAGTGCAGTCTGGATTTAACTTGTAGTTTAAAGTTTCCTAAACCATGACCCTAAGATTCCTAAATTATGACCCCAAGTCCCAAGCTTCAAAACGTTCTAGCATATCGGTATGGTATCAATTAAGCCTTTTCATCAGTCTAGCCACCAGCTTAGGTGTTAAATGTCAACACGGATCAGATGTGAAGAATATTTAAAACATGTGAATCAAATTTTAAACACACGAATACATATTGTATGGAAATATTAAGAGAGGGAGAGAGAGAGCTTTGATCAATTGTTTAACTAACATTTGTCTTCTACTGCTTTTTAACATGCCATATTCAACTTATCCATATGACAAGTACAGACATCTTTAAAATTTGATCACATGCTCCATATTATATTCAAATTCACATTTGACGGGAAAAGCCAGATCGATATATTACCATACTGTAAGGCCTCAACTAAAACCTTTTGAAGTTTGGGGCCAATTTCGAATCAGGGCATAGTTTGGGACATCTTGTACAATTAACCCAAATTTATATATATCAAATGACAAAATGGTACAATAAACAATCACATAGTGATGATCAATACAAAGCAAACCGGTAACAGAAAGGAAATATATTTTCCTTCTTCTGAAAGATAACATAATTACAAATGAAGAAAGAACTTTTAGACAATGTGAGGGCATTACAGGCAGCATAAACATGGTATAAAAGTCGACCCTGCTAAGCAGATCCCCAACAATCGATTTCGCACATTAAGATTAAGCCACCAGATAATTTTTAACTAACAACCTCAAGCCTCCAAGGTACTAGTGCAAAACAGCAACTCTCAAAAAAAACCAAAAATTAGACCCAATTGATTAAACAGTTCTAAGATCAATCATAAAATCGCATCAATCAATCATAAACATCTGATTCAACATTATAGATCAAGTTTTTTCATAAAGTAAACTAGACCTAAATAATTAAACAATTCAAATCAAAATACCCATAATTTAAAACAAACCTTTTCAAGCTGCTTCATGAGAGAAACAAGAAGAGAATTGGTGGTTTTGGTTCTTTCACTCTGGGGTATCCTCAATCCTTTTTCCATTGCATATAAACGACCTTTAACCCAAAAAAAAAAAAAATCAAAGCCTTAAAAAAACGATCTAATTAGCTTCCACAAATAAAATAAAAAAAAAGATTAACAAAAAAAAAAAGGATTTACAGTAATAAGCAACGAGAGGCTCATGTTTTTGAAGCTCATCGGCTCGTTGAAGGTACGGTAACAGTAGCTT
The DNA here is from genome assembly GCA_025698475.1 of Gossypium anomalum. Taxonomy (NCBI): domain Eukaryota; kingdom Viridiplantae; phylum Streptophyta; class Magnoliopsida; order Malvales; family Malvaceae; genus Gossypium; species Gossypium anomalum. The sequence continues at coordinate 1,477,680 of CM046960.1, forward strand.
CGCTGGCTCGTTATCGCTTGCCATTGCCTTCTTTTTTCTTTTTCTTAAACCTGTAATCAAATAAGGAAAAAAGATGCGTTGAGAGAGAAATTTCAAGAAGTGAAAGAAACAAAACCTACGTCGTTTTATACGAGCAAGAACCTTCGTAGTTGAAAGTTATGACAAAGGTGAAATTCTGGTTTTAATCCCTGCAATATGCTTAACCTAAAATTTAGTCCTTATACCTTAATTTGGTATTATTTGGTTCACCTATATTTATTAATGGGTAAAAGTACCATGGAGGCCCTTGTACCAGGAGTCCGATTGCAATTTCTCCTTTTACTCAAAAAAGAATAAATTAGTACCTATACATTAGATCAAACAGCAAATCGGTCCTTCTGTTAAAAAATAGTCCATGTACGACAACATAAAGTACACACGGCACACCACATATAACAGTTTGGGGATTTCATCAATCACACTAATTTTTAACAATAAAAATGGATGAATTTTTTAGTAGAAATGATCACTTTGCTCGTCTAATATACATAGATTAATTTGCTCATTTTTTTTTATAGTTTTGTCGTAAAATGCAATCTAAATCCTAATATAAGGGTCTTCATGGTACTTTTATCAGTAATGTTTGGTACACCAATATTTATTAATGTTAGTCCTTAGTCCAAACCATTAATACCATTAAAAAATCTTAATTATTCAGCTAATATAAGTTATTTTTTAGTAAAATGATACGAAAATGATAGTTTAAGTATTTTTTTTTAATCAAAAACTTAAGTAAAAATAATATAGTATAGTTTAGAAGACAATTTTGTAGTTAAGAAAAATTTAAAAAGAAGAAAACAATGCTTTCTTTTTACTTCAATTTATTGGTCGTATTTTTTAAAGGTATAATGATAAATTTAGTTTTCGATGTTTATATTTTCTATCAATTTGGTTTTTATTCTTTTTTTAGTTAAATTTGACCATTAATCTTTAAAAAAGAGTCAAATAGTTCTTCTTTAGAGAAATGTTGGCTAAAACATTAATTTTTAATAATGTTGGTGTTGCAACCCGTGTGACAATTCATGTGCATTTCATGCTAAATTCAATAATTATAAAAGAAAAACAAAAAATATATATCAATTTTCAAAAAATATATAAAAAAATCGTAAAGATTAAAAAAAAAAAGTATGAAGTACATGTGTGCTGCCAAGTTTAAAATTTTAATATTTTAGTCCATATTCCCATTAAAAAAATCAATTAAACATTTTATCAAGAGGTTGATGGTCAAATTTGACTATTTTTAAAAGTTTAAGGGCCAAATTTAACTCAAAAAAGAATAAAGACCAAATTGATAAGAAATGTAATCATTAAGGGCTAAATTTGATATTATACCTTTTTTACCGGATCAATAAAATTGAAATAAAAATAATGTTGGTATTTCTTTAGTTATTAGTTTGTTAATTTGGCTCAAATCGAAAATACAAGACGATTGAATAAAACCAATGATCTCTTAGTTCTATTAGCAATAATGTTGTAGTTTTTAAGTCATAGAAAATCCAAGTTCTGAGTCTCATGTGTAATGACCATTTATGAGCTCAACAAAAATCCTTCAAACCCTTAAAACGAAAGATAATAAGTAATTACTATTTATGAGCTCAACGAAAATCTTTTAAACCCTTAAAACGAAAGATAATACGCTTGAAACTGAGCAAAAAGATGAAAACCAGCTCCCAAATGCTAAATATTTATATCACATTATTAAGTTAATATAACAGTATATAGTATACTATCCAGTCACTAACTAAATCCCTTACAAACAACAGCTCTTGGATTCAAACCAATACACTAAATAAACAATCTCGTAATAACAAGACAAAAGGGGTTGTTAAATCTCTCATGGTGATGCCGGAACCGAATCCGTTCTCGAAACGTGGGAGGCAGCATCTTCTTTTGAAACCGTAACGATGTTGGCGGCTCCAGCCAACTTCATACTGTCTCTCTTCCCGTCTTTTCCTGCAGATCTGTTGCCATTGTGATTAGCATTTAGAGACAACCGCCTGCTCGGGGTTCCGTTGGCTCCTCCATTTGCTCGAGGCCCCACCACCTTCTTTGGACCAGCTGTCCGAGCAGGGCTTAGCCTTGAACCAAAGGCGGTTTCTTGCTCCATGTTTTGCTGCTCACTGACCTTTTTCTGACCCTAAATATGAAAAATGTCTGTGTTAGCAGAAAATTCTTTATAGTTCACCTTCTTGGACTCCTAGAACCTGACCTAATCTCATTTGACCAACCTAAATCCGAAAAATAATTCAAACCTAGAATGACCTGAACCCAAAATAACTCGAACTTGACTGTCAAACCTGAATGATCTATCCCCGAAATGATAGATGAGTATGTTCAATGCAGAATCATACCTCATATTCATGACTAAATATGTGTCGTATAATGGTCTAAAGCATTGGTACTTTTAAGGAAAATGAAGAGTCGGAGCAACAAAATTCTTCAAATTAAGATCTAGGTTCATGCTATAAGTTATATAGTATGAACTAATAACAAATCAAAACCGGTAAAAGTATCATGGAGGCCACTGTATTAGGAGTTGAATTGCATTTTAGCCCATCTACTCAAAAAAATGGGTAAAGTAATGCATATACTTTAGATCAAAGAACAAATTAATATTTCTTTTAAAAATTTCATCCATTTCTATCGGTAAAAATTAGTCCTCATACATCAGGATGAGGTACACGTGGCACTACTTAGCTCTTCCGTCAAACATGCCAATTTTAACAGTACAAATGGATGAAACTTTTAATAGAAAAGACTAATTTGCTCTTTAATTTAATGTATAGGGACTAGTTTACTCATTTTTTTAGTAGAGGGGCAAAATGCAATTTGACTTCTAGTACAAGGGTCTTCATGGTACTTTTACCATCAAAACCATACCCTAAGCCTCCTCTTTTCTTCTTCTCGTTCTTGCCTCAACATTGCATATTCATCTAGCATGGCAAGAAGGGGAACACCATCATACATAAACGATATGCCACGATCTTCTTCCCAAGCTCGAGTTTTGGCAACCAAAGTGTCAACCATACCTACAGAAGCCCAATAATACCACTGAATAAAAAAACTATTGCCATGCATGCATGCTAAACATCATTTCACCTCTCAAAATTTGAATCCCATGCAATAGCAATATGATGACCATCTTAAGGTATATACACGAATTTTATTCACTATCAAACCTCCATCTTTGATATATGCATACATATGTACGTGTATATATATATTGAGCGTCATCAAAGGTAGATTACAAGGCAATATATTGAATTGCTAACAACAGTTCAGGGAAATACAAGAGTGCACATTAGCCACAGATGGATATGAATCATACATCATTAAACTATTACTCTAGATGGTCCTACCTGGAATTTTGTTGACCAGAATCCGAGCTTTCTCAGCACGCTTGAGATTTAAGTGTGCACCCCTACTTGCATTGTACCGATTCTCGTCCTGTTTCAGCAGGAAAGTATCAGTGGAAGCGAAACACTTAATTTCAGATAGAAGAAATAAGCTTATGAGCATTCACAAGGAAGAACACCAGCATATCGGTGTCTTTAGTACTATTTTTATACTTAATGTACTATATTTGAAAAAACACAAAATGTTTATAAGTGAACATGGCACTTCAGGCCAATATTCTTAATTGTATTGTGTTAGGATGAAATATAGGACAACTATATAAAGACACAAATCGGCACACCCACTGACAGAGAAAAGAACGGTGGCAGCAAGAAGTCAAAGAGAAACAAAGGCTGATGAGTGATATCGTAAATACCCGATTGTAGTCTTCAAGCCAACTTTCTTCTTCACAAGCTGACATCCACTTTTCAACCCGGTCCAATATTTCTTTTCGACTAAGGGCTTCTTCTTTTGCTTTCATTATCTGATTATCCATGTCAGCTAGTAATTCAGTAGGCTCAACATTACCAGAATCAATCAGAGCCATAATTTTCTCCCTAGCAGCTTCCGGATCTATCTCTATATGAACCGAGGCAAATATCTTCTCAAGCTCCACTTGTCTTTTCAAAGCTATTTCCTTCATTCTGCTTGACTTTAGCTTATCTAGCCTATCAACTTCCACCTCCGCCTTAAGGACAAGAGAAAATGAATTTAAATAAGCAATTGTTCTCACTTAAACTTACAAACAATCAAGCAAGAAACTCGATTACCTGCTCAATCAGATCTAGAGCAAGAGCACCAGGAACAGTCACTTTATCAACCAATGCAGAACTGTTGCAGGTAACATGATCGAATAATCTTTTTTCTTCTTCGGGAGTGTCCATCAGATTCCAAAGATCAATAAGCTGAGTAGCTAACTCTTGAAGCTGCCAAAAGAGGAAAACGTTGACTTCAAATTTTAAAAACGAAGAAGAATATATTCGCTATCAAAAACAAAAGAGACCTTATGAAGCCTCTGCTTCTTATCTTCATTTAGAGCTGAAACCGTCTTGGCCAACCTCGATAGTGTATCATTGCTAATGCTTTTTGACTGCACACCGGTAGAGGCACCTAAGCTTGGATGAACTTCAGTTATAGTACTAAAGAAATCCATTCCGAGGACAGCACAGAGATCATGTACAGTGCTGACAAATTCAAGGACTTTACTAAGTCTATCACTCTGCAATGCAATGAGAAAAGTTACTGGTATTGATTTATGTAAAGGCTAGATACCAAGATATTGGAAAAAGTACTATCGAGGCCCCTATACTAGGAGCCACATTGCATTTTGCCCCTTCTACTAAAAAATAGGCAACTTAGTTCCTATACGTTAGATAAAAGAGCAAATTGATCCTTTCTGTTAAAAATTTCATCAATTTGTATTGTTAAAAACTAGTGTGGCTAACGAAATAATCAAGTAGTGACATGTGACGTGCCACGTGGACCCTCATGCTGTTGTACACAGATCACTTTTTAATAATAGAAATGGAAGTAATTTTTAACAAAAGGACCAGTTTACTCTTTGATCTAATATACATGGACTAATTTGTCCATTTTTTAAGTAGAGGGGACAAAATGCAATCCGACTCAAGGGCTATCATGGTACTTTTACCACAGGATATTTAAGCCAATGAATTTTACCTTCTCTTTTTGAAGTTCTTTCAGTTTTACTTGATACTCATCCAACTTCTTCAAGGACAAATCGGATTCATCGACCACAAGAGCACCTGTCTGTTCACTGGCATTTCCACCAATTTCCCCACATATCTTCTGAATCTGAGACCGTACATCGGAAAACTCCTTAACTCTCTCCTCCTTTTGTTTCCATAGCCGTTCAAGTGCTGGTGCTATAGCAGCAAGTTGTTCCTTGATTGTTTCGGATGCCTTCTCTGTCTGTTATCAAACCCAAACGAATAACATGGGCTGTAGCTCGAACTATTTTAGAGTAAACTTATAAATAAACATTTATTTTGCATACCAAGATAAATAGCTTCCCACTTATCCGTAGCAACTTTGAATATAAGGTGAAATTAAGTGATTACTCACAATGCCAACAGAACTTTTGTCTCCAAGAGCTGATACAAGTGTTGAAAGCTCGAGTTTGGCATCAGATAAGACCTGAAGAAGTTGTGCTCTCGAATTTGCAGCTTGCTCAACCTTCCTCTTGTACACATCCAAGCACTCTTGTTCTATCTGAAGAAGCATCTTGTCTCTCTCTTCATCACTTTCACCCACTTCATCCCAAATTTCCTACGATCAAACGGATAACATTTTACCAGCTATATTTCTTACAAAACAAACAGGTGCTAGAAACAAAGATTTTATCGGAGAAAGCAAACTTAGAAGCCATATTACCTGCAGTTTCTGCATTAAAGAACCACAAGTGATTTCTCCTAGAAGTGGGTTTTCAGCATCCGCCATTTTGCCTGCACCATGGGGAGCATTTAATAAATATTACTACGTTTTTCTTTAAAATCTTGAAGCACACACGAAAAAAAGCAACAAGGAGAAAACAATATATATACACACACACACAAACACACACCTTATTGACTAGCTAGAAACAGCACTTTACTAGACTGAATGACATAAAACACCTAAAGCAAAAGTCACAAACAATGGCAAATCATTAAATTAGAAGAAGTTTCAAGAATTATAGTAGTAACTAAAGAATATAGGCAAAAGTATCATGGAGACCATTGTACTAGGAGTCAAATTGTATTTTGCCCCAATTACTCAAAAAATGAGCAAATTAGTCCTTGTCAGTTAGACCAAAGAGCAAACTGATCATTCTATACAAATTTCATCCATTTCTGCTGTTAAAAACTGGTCCACATGTGTTAACATGATGTAAGTGGCAACAAAAGTATAAATTCAAAATGTACAAAGCCATATAAAAGAACCTCAAAAGGTGTATAAACAATGTGAGATTCAACTATGCCACTTAGCATAGAAATTATATTATATAATGCCTCTAACTAGAATTGAAATAAGGTGAGTAACTTGAAGTATTATAAAAAGCACCAAAGTGCAATTGATAGAGCAATTAAACCAGCAGAAAATTTACAAAGAATTTAATGCAAGAACCTACAAAAAGTAACCTTGAATGTCTTGCTTCAAGAATCTTTACTTCAAGAACCAATAAAAACTAAACTATTGAGCTTCCCATATGTTCACCAAAAAAGCAACACAAAAACAAAACTTATTAGCAATATGAAACTCCATTATCACATTCTTCACTCAAAAAATGAACAAGCCCTTACTTCAATTTCATTATAAAACCAAACAATCAGCTTCAACAATAAAACCCCAACTTCACAAATTCACAACTTTCTCACCATTTGCACTAAGATAAAGACGACTGAAATGCAGCAAATATAAAGAAAGAAAGTATAATGCATACCCAGATCTTGTTTTAAGAAGAGATTTCTGGGTTTTTAACTTTTTTCAGATCCAAAGCTTTGATCTTTGCGGAGACTGAACAAAGTTTGTGGGAGTGAGAGAAGCAGAGAGATACAGAGACGAGAAGCCGAAAAATGCAGAGTAATGGGACCCTTTTTCCTTACAAATTCTTGTGGTGGATAAGTACCCGTGTTTTTAGGAATATTTACAGATATGACACTGTCAAGTGTCAACGTAAGAAAATAAGTGAATGTACTTGGTAAAATTAGTCCTAATGACTATAAAATAAATCTATTTAAATAGAAAATGTTAATTATGTTGAAATTTGGTATTATTTAATTTTTTTATAGTAAAAAAATTAAATTGATATTTCGTAAATATATTTACCTATAAAAATAAAAGGTGTTGATTGAGTCTTAGTTCGATTGACATAGATATTATTGCCAATTTAGGATGACGTAAGTTTGAACGCATTATCCTCCTATTTATGGGTTAAGGGTAGGCTATAAGTAGTTTTAGATGTTGATCACCTAACTATTCAATTTTTTTCCTTTTTTTTTTCATCACCAATCGATTAACGTAAAAAAATGAAAATACAAAAAAATCCAAGATAATTGGGTGACCAAAAAAGACAAAATTGAATAATTGAGTGACCATTTTGTAACTTTTCATAGTTTGGTGACTAAAAAAAAAAAAAAACCATAGCTGAGTAACTACTAATGAAGTTTACCCAAATTTAAAATGATGGGCAAAATACACCTTAGGTCAATTAACTATTAGTAAGTTTACATTTTGATCACTCAACTTCAAAATGTTACAAAATCGTCACTGAACTATTCGTAAATTTTTATTTAGGTTATTGAGCTATTAAGTTTTTCTTTTTTTAAATCTAGCTAGTGAGCTTCAAGTAACAATTCACGATCAATATGGTGGATCAATACCCATCAACGAATAGAAGAACATACATCAGATCCAAATCAATCTGACGGTTGGTTTCAGAGATTAGAGAAAAAAATTATTTAGATTTTGGTTCGTAAATTTGTAGCGTTCGATTGGTGCAACCTGTGCAAATGTAAGCCATGCAACAATTTTAACAGTCTAATGACTTAAATGAAAACTTTTGAATAGTTTAATAATTATTTTATAACTATTTTAAATTGAGTGATCGAAAAGTAATCTTACTAATACCCAACGAGGTTAGCACGATCCATCTTAAGTCATGCTTGGACTTAAATTTTTTTTTTTTTAAATTAAATTAGAAATCAATCCAAATCTATTGTAATATAAACTATAAAGATTCTAATTAAACTTGTACATTGCACGGGATAAGAAACTAGTTCAAAATTATATGATTATTATAATATAAAATTTTAAAGTTAAACCAGACTTCACATAAACGTCATTAGGTAAAAAAAATTATATAAGTTTTGTTCAAACTAGAGGTGTGCATGGGCCGGGCCGGGCCGGGCCCATAAAAAAATTTTGGCCCGTTTTCAAGGCCCGGGCCCCGCCCGGCCCGAAATATGGGCCTAGAATTTTGTCCAAGCCCGACCCGAGAAAAAAATGATAGGCCCGAGCAGTCTGCTGCCCACCATATTAAAAAAATTTTACTTTTTTTTATTAAATAAAAAACTTTAAAATATAATAAATCAAATGCATTTAAAACATAAAAAAATATATTAAAAAAAAATGGGACTAAAATAATTCTTAAAATAATATATAAATTAAAAATATAATAAAAAATAATTATATTAAAATTAAAAAATTGAAATAAATTAGAACTAAATTAAGAACTAAATTATATTAATAACAAAAATTTTACAATATCAAAATAATATTAAAAACAATAAAAAAAACCTAAAGTAAAAAAAACTAAAGTTACTTAAAATTTAAAATAAAAAAATTTTAAAAATAATTTAATATTAAAATCGGGCCGGGCCCGGGCCAAAAAAATCTTGCCCGAGCGGGCCTCTTTTTTTGCCCAAGCCCATTTTTCGGGCCTATATTTTTACCCAAACCCTCCCATTTTTCGGGCGGGCCGCCCGCCCATGCACACCTCTAGTTCAAACCAATTTTGATTATTTTTTAATAATTAAACTATTCTATTGTTTTAAAGTTAAAATTAATCTTTTTGAGGATTTGTGTTCCAATAAGGGGCGGCGCTGGGAGGGGAAGGACCCGTAAAATATAAAATTTCATTTTTTGGCCCTTTAAATTTTACAATATTTTAATTTAATAAATAATAAAATTATACTTTAACCCCTAAAAATATAAAATTTTAATTTAATCTTTTAAAAATTATAAAAATTTAAGCTATTAAAATTGTCAAATGGCACTTCAGTTCTCATAAAAATATACAACTTACTTTCAACTCCTCAATATTTTTTTTTTTGGCTTCACCTCTGCCTCAACAATATTGCCTCGTTTGAACTTACGTTTCTTCCTTTAAAATATAATGTATTTTACTATTATACTCAACATTTATTTGTAACTTCGATTATTATTATCATAAGATAAATCCCACGTAACAACAGCATATTTAAAGCCTAAATGATATTAGCATTCCCTTGCGACTAGATATTACATGTAACTAGCGTACATGTAATGTCACTTTCAACCGGGTCTTAATTCAATTGTGAAATTACTAAAAATTCAATATTTTTATAAAGCCACAAATATATTTTTGAAAATATTTTCTTTTTGCATACATTTTGAAAAATACATGCACATAATGAAATCTAAACTTAGGACCTAAAAACCCTCTCTCCCTCAATATTACTACTTTAACCAAAGACCAAAGGCATGTAAATTTTTTATTACTTTTTATTACTTTTTATTCACCATATCGTGAGTATAGCATAATTTATTATAAGTACTGATTTAAATAAAGGATTGGATTGATTGAAAATCAATCGGATTTGTTAAATTCATTTTTTTCCATTTTTAATAATTCATTTAATTCAATTGGACAACTTGATTGAACCAATCAAATCAGATACCAATTATTTAATATTATTTTGAATAGTTTTGAACGAAAGATAAATATAATGATTTGAATGTCTCTTTTTTTTTAAAAGATAATTTATTTTAGATTTTTAATAAAACAAAATTAACTATCCAAAATCAACATTTTTCTACATTAGGTGATAAGTTAAGAATGAGAAACTACATTGATTGCTCCTTGAAACAGTTTTTTGATGCCATGGTGCATTGATACTAATTTGATCCAGTCCCTATAATATAGGAACCTACTAGGTAGGTTCACTTAAAAAAAACTTATAAAAAACTCGATCAATTTTATCAGTTACTCAAGCACTTTGTTACAGCCGACTTGATAGCTCGAATTGCTTAAGTTTAGCTCAGCTCGATAATGATCGAATCAAGCAGTAGTTCATTCATAACCCAAACCCTAAACAAGAGATTGATGACCAAAAATATAGATGAATCTTAACATAGAAAACCTTCATATGTGTATAGTTCTTTTATCACAGAGGCAAAGTTCTTGAAAATTTGCCATTAAAAACTCAACCTACAATCAAGCATCAGAGACTTTGTCACCTGTGTTATTCTCAGTTGCACCATCATCCGTTGCTTGAGTAACACCGACCTCAGCCGGTCGAATAACTCGATCATAGAGCATGTAACCTGCCTGTAATAAACAACGGAAACATACATTTACCGGTAACTAAATGAACTATGAACATTTCGGTCATTCAAACTTCAAACAGCAAATTGTGGTTAACAGAGACAAGGGACCTTGAGTCAAATAATGTAATCAGTTACTAATCATATTTCTTGACACAAAGTCGGATTAGAAGATAATACCTTCAAAACATGAGCAACTGTGCCAGGAGGCTTGGAATTATCCGGTACTTGGAATACCGCATTGTGCCTGTGTGGATCAAATTGTTCATTGGTAGGATCGAATTTTTCCACTCCAAACTTTCTAAATACCTGAAAGCAGTAAACATTCTAACTGGTCAGTAATAAAACTAACATGTTATAGAAACAGCTGTTGAGGCCAAACATTGTCCAAGTCATAGGAGAAACCTATGTTACTTGGATTAGGATATAATGATCCGACACGGGTATATATTTGACATGGGTATCTACAAATTTTTCTCTTCTTTTTCATGTATTTAGAGAGTCCTTAAGGGTCTCCCCAAACCCAAGTCTGAAAATGTGTCGAACAAGGAAGAATTCATAACTTGCAGGATTAACTAAGCACACATCACTGTGTAAACACATTTTCAGATGAAGTTCAATGATTTAAGAGGAATCCAATTCACCAAATTTGTCCCATTTACCAGTAAACAGATGTGATAATCGAACCCACAAAAGTTGGAGTATGAAAATTCTAACAACTCAGCTTCATGAGAACTACCAAAATTATAGACAGGTTCAAAACTAACAACCTGAGTTTTGGCGAAATAACAAAAAGCCTACCTCTCCAAGCTGCTTCTCAGTCATTTCAACTCCTTCTAAGAATGTTTTAAGGAGCGGTACAGCTCCAGCAGTGTCATTAGATTCGTCGATCTTAGAGAAACTACCTTTAACATGTGTAGAAGCCCTTCCTAAATTGTCCGCAACATCAAGTAAGCCCTTTGCGAAATTCTGCAGCACAACGACAAACAATTACAATCAATTTCAGATATCCCAAACAGAATTTGGGTGGTTTAATGATTCATCAACGTTACCTGTATTGCAAATTTTTTCGAGTTCTCCGCTTCCCGTCTTGTCCTAGCCATAACATTCTCCATTTCTGCAAGAGTTCGAACAACTTTGTCCTTCATTTGTTCAATCTCCGTTTGCTTGGTCTTCAAGAGTTCTTCTTTTTCCTCCACGAGTTTCACCATATCAGCCATCGATAAGTCACCATCACTCTCGGAATCTGAATCTGAATCAGAAAATGCAGTTCGTTTAGCGGCTTTTCTCCTCCTTTTATCAGATTGAGGCATCGCATTTTGGGATTCTGAGTTAAAACCTGATTCTTTTGTAGCTTCAGCTTCTCCAGGATTTGTATCGTCACTCGGCTTCACAGGATCTTGACCATTATTGTCTACGGCACTCCCATGTTCCTTTTCAGAAGGCTCGGGTGAGGCCGATGAAGAGATCCCAAATCGTCGGAAAGCGTTCCAATGGAGGTTCGAATGATGCAGCAAACACACATCGTTTGTAATCACCTGCATAGATAAACTAAGTGAATGCAACATACAATAATGCACCATAATTCAACCAAAATGCACTAAAATGAGAAATTTTAGGTAAACGTATTATAAAGACCCTACTAGGAGTCAAGTTGCATTTTGCCCCCTTTACTAAAAAAAATGAGCAAATTAGTCATTGTATATCAGATCAAAGAGCAAACAGGTTTTTTTATTAAAAAATTCATCCATTTTCTACCGTTAGAAACTGGTGTGGCTGACAGAATAACACGCCACGTGTACATCATATCATTCTAACATATACCAGTTTTTGACAGTAGAAATGAATGAATTTTTAACAGAATAGCCAGTTTGCTCTTTGATGTATAGGGACTCATTTAAGAGGGGGGAAATGCAATTTAGCTCCTAGAACAAGTGCCTCAATGATACTTTTACCGAATTTTTTTCAATATGTATGAAATTGATTATGCTTTCAAGGAATCAATTTATAAGTTTAGGATCATAATTCCTAAATGGTCAATCAATATCTGATTAAAAAAGAAAAAAAATGAGAACCTTAGAACCAAACAAGATTCTGATAAAAATGAACATGAAAAAATATGAAATTAAAACTGATAAATCATTAATAATGCAATTAGTAACATTCGTTTCAATAACAGAAACTGAAATTCTACTTCAAAGTTCTCAACTTTACAAATCAGAACACATAATTTAAATAAAAAAAGCAAAATCAATAGTAATAAAAAAAGAACAAATCCCTTAAACCCTAGCAAAACCCTATCAGAACTAACCACAAATTCATTTATTGCAACTAATTTTTGTACCTTATTCGGAGATTCACTAACAAGAGAGTGAAACTGAGTGGAAAGGCTTGGAGATTGGAAGCTCTTCGGAGCAGAGAGAAGCAAGGAGCGTGCACCAACGCTCCTTGAGACGCGTGACAGAGCCCTGGACATCAACATCTCAGAACAAGAAGAAGGAGGTTTAGGGTTTTAGAGGGTCAAAAATGGGAAATTTAAAAAAATATTAATAGGGTTTTTAAAGAGAGAAAAAAGGGGAAAGAAGGGAAGAAATTTAGAGCGAGAGACCGTGAATATAGAGATGAAAAAAAGAAGAAGTTGGTTTTATTTATTGGTTGACTAAAGTATCCTCTTAGTAGGATTGAAAACGACATCGTTTAAATAGGTAGATCGGTGAATTTGAACGTTCTTTGAGGGTGTTATTGTCTTTGTAAATTGGTCGTTAGTTCTTTTGATATATAAGAATTTAGAAGCATCCAGAAGGTTTTTTTTTTTTTTTTTTTTTTAAATATATGTGGTCAGGACGTGTAGTCAAACGGTAGCGTATAGCAAACTTTAATATGCAAGTGAAAATTTTGTATGTTTTTATTGTATTTGGATACTTACAAAAAATTTCATAAAGTTTTTATTAAATAATTTTTAACATAATGTTAATTTATTCTATTTATATGATTCGGTTACCCACTACGTGAGAACTCATGTAAGCAAACTATGCAAGTTATCACTACTGAAGTAAGGAGGATTGGGTCGGTCCTAGTCGGATAACGGGTTAGTAATGGTGAACACCATAACAAGATAAAATAATATTTAGTATTTTTGAGGAAGAATTTAGTAATTTTTTCAACATACGATGATGTGGCACTAAAATTGTTTTACATATCACTTAAGAATTTAAAAAGTTATGCTGATTGAATCTTTATATCGATTGGTATGAATATAGTTACCAATGTAAGAAAACGTGGGTTTAAGTGCACATTATGCTCCTATTTATAGGTAGTTCTAGGCATTGTCCTAAAAAAAAACAGATATCATCAAAACTTATAATATAATTGTTCAAAACTTTTTTAAAAAGTTGTATAATTTTTTTAATTATAAAAAATATAGATATAATATTTTTATCATTTTAATTAATATTAGGAGAAACTATTATGGTAGTCACTTAATTATTAGTATTTTCTTTTTGTTATTCAACAATAAAATATTATAAAATAGTCAGCGAACTATTTAACTTATTCTTTTCTTATCACTAGGAGTTAAATTATTAACGGAAAGATAACTTGACAACTTTTAAATTGATATAATAGTAACTTTAACCTCAAGATTTATATATTATGTCAATTTAGTCTTTGTTCTAAAACAAATTAACCCTCAACAATTACACATTGTGTATTTTGTTTTTGTAATTTTAATTTTCTTTGTGACATTGAAGTTAATTTTTAAAAAAATGTGAAAATATTAAAATTATTATCTTAGATTTTTAGTGTTTCCATTTTTGGTATATTTTCGATTAAATTTAGTTGATAAATTTATTTTTTTAGCTTTATAAATGAAAAGACCACAACTGGGATATATATTGGTAAAACTCTAACAACAACGCGACTAGCGCAACTTAAACCCAAACCACAATTGAGATAGTAAACATCTTGACCATCAGATTAACAATATGGACAGCTAAATGATTTTACAAAAAGAAAAAAAAAATACAAGATGAGGAAATTGGAAATAAACTATATAACCCAAATTTAAAAAGGAAAAAAAAAATCAAAGAAAAGAAAAACTCTAGAATACCCTCCAAACACTATGAACCTCTCACTCCCTCGAAAAGGGCAGTCTTGGAATTTTCTATTGTGTGAGAAATCAAGAAATACCAATGGTCTTGGAAAGCAACCATAGAACAAGAGATAATTCAATGCCAAAAATGGTGTGAAGTGTGCTCCTATCTAACATGAACCCATAGATTGTAATCCCAGCTCTGTTGTTCTCAAAATATGTCACTGCAAAATCATCCCCACAAAAACACCATCAATGGCACATCAAATAAGATTAACAAACATTACACTTAGACAATGTGTGGATTGAGTAGGTCGAGTTGATTTTGATTCAAGTTAACATATGCCAGATCAATTGAGAGTTTAAATTCTTTGAGTCATTCCAAGTTTGAATCATTCTAAGTTTAATTTATTTCGGGTTCAAGTCATTCATGTTTATTATGTACATACACAAGACAGGTCATTTCGAGTTTAAGTCATTTTGAATTTGAATCATTTATAAATAAGTTGGGGAGTTCAGGTTGACTTTTTATGGCCAAAATGGGTTGTTTATCTAGGTTGTTGACTTTCTATGGTCAAACAAGGATGAGTGGAGATCATATTTAGATTAATTGGATCAGAATTAACAAGCTTCTATCGTCAAGTCATTTGAGGTTGTCATTTAGGTTTGACATTTAGGTTTAGAACGAGTTTGGGTCATCTCAGGTTACAATTTCAAGTTCGAATCATTTTGGATTTTAGCCAATTCGGGATTGGATCTTTTCAAGCTTGGGTCATTTTGGGTTCAGACATTTCTGGTTCTAATCATTTTTAGGTTTGGTTCGAATCATTTTTGAAATATTTTGAGTTTGAGTCATTTCAAGTTAAAATCCTTTCTGAATTTGAGTCATTCCGAAATTGGGACTTTTCAGTTTGGGTCATTTTGATTTCTGTCATTTCTAGTTGGAATCATTTTAAGGTTTGGGAAGGGAGAGCTCGGGTTAACTTTTTATGGTCAAAGTGGGTCGTTTTTACGTTCGGGTTGGGCAAGTTCAAGTTGTTGACTTTCTATAGTTAAACAAGGATGAGTTGAGCTCATATTCGGATTAACCGGATCAAGTTTCTAGACTCAAATCAGAACTAACAAGTCTAACTACACTAAAAGAGAAACCAGGCACTAATCTTACCTAGAGCGTGTCTTTTCTGGTATGAAATGGTACTATAAGCATAAGCTGGGATCAACTTATTGTTATCCAAGTCATCTTCTTCTTCCCCGACATCTTCACTCTCCGATTCACCATCGGTTCCCACATTAGGAAACGATTGGCAGACATGAATAGCCGGTGTCCTCGGCGTCTCACCATCGTTCACGTCGAAAGAATCTAAGGTTGCACAAACATGCCATTTCGAAGCAAGGCACGTAACCGATTGCGCTTTGTGTGTTATTTTCGTTGCGCTTCGTAATAATATACAGAGTCCGGTGACAAGAGTTAAAGAACACATCTACAAACGATAAACCAATAAGAAGGTTAGATCGAACCCAAACTTTATAATAGATTTTTGATGAAAATGAAACACTTACAAGAAGTTCTCCAGCTTTGTAAATGTTCAATTCCGAAGTAGCCTTCAAAGTTACAAGCAATGAAGTGAATTGGCTACCTGTGACCAAAATCAAACACCATAATATGAATGAACGATACCGATGGCTAATGATCCGTAAATGCCTCCGGATTCGTAGGTGTTCGGACAAAACCGAACCCACATCAGAATCAACTTGGAAAACCTGCGCGAAGTCTTGGAGCCGGAGAACTTGGAGGTTACAAACGAGGTGGAAGAGGACGCACACGAGGAAGAAAACCGTGGTCCGATAAAGCCATGAGCATAGCTCCATGAAACAAGCTACACTATCGCTCAACCAGACGATACCAAGGAAAGGAATTTGCGAAGCGCCCGAGGCATACCACCATACTTTGTATGCCGTCTCGGCTAAGAAACACGGAATAACAAAAGACGATACGATCTTCAACGATCTCTGCAAATGAAAAAACACATAAAGATAAATCACATTAACACAAAGAAATTTGAACTTTTTCAAATGTTGATCATCCCGAATCTTCAAACCCCATAACCCAAAACAAAAAGAGTTAAAAAGTAAGTTGGAAGAGACAATTTTACAGACACTTGGGGGCACCATATTCTACCTCTTAATTTAAAACTACAGGCCAAAACCATGATCATGGCTGTAATTTCAGTCAATTATGGATCTAAACTCAAAATGATTAACTTGAATTCATCCAATTCAGAAATACGGGATATTAGTCAAAAACCATGATCATGGCTGTAATTTCAGTCAATTATGGATCTTTGACTTCAAGTAATTTCATAAAAACAGAAATTTTTTCAAAATTTTAAAACCAAACCCAGAAACTAAATCAAAAACCCATATAAAATCCCCCCCCCCCAAAATAAAAGAACAGAACTTACATTGAGCTTAGCAGTATACCCTTTTCTAACAATCTCACTTTCATTACAAAGCTTGTCGAAAAACAAGAACCTTTTCAACCCATATTTCTTCACAAACCTAGTTAAACAAACAAACGACATGGTCGAAACACTGCTCAAAGACAATTGAACCACCCAATCATAAGGTCTAGCATGTTTAGCATCACAAGAAGAACAAGCTAAGAAAAAATGAGACAAACAAGGAACCACTAGTCCTAAAACGATGAACAAAAACCAAGACAAAGTAGTTGTCCAAATGTTGGATTGATCTACACACATCCAACGTAAGTATGTTCTAAAGCTGTGTAGTTCATCTTGGGCATGGGATATGGTTCTTTGGAACCTGGTTGATCGGTCCATTAATGGTTCCCTAGTAGTATCTTCCATTAAAGGACTTGTTTGTTTAGCTGTAAAAAGAACAAAAAAAAGTGAGGACCTTAAAGGGGAGGGGAGGGGATTAATGGAGTTTTAAAGATGTTCTAAATCCTATAAGAGGAAAACAGGTGTTGGGATTATGAGACAGGAAATATGTGTTTTAAAGGAATTGTTTTGAAACTTGCTCTGGGTTTGGCTTTTTTATTGAACAATCATTTATAAATTGACAAATTTTTTTTTTTTGGTTTTATTTGGAAAATCCTAACATGTTGTGATTGTTGTTTTTCCCATTGGTAGAATTATTAAAATTTATTTATTTTATTTAAAAATCTATTTCAATAAATTGTATTTTTCATCAAAAGCTTTTTTATTATTATAAATTATGCTTATCGAGTACATAATTACTTGAGTAAAAGTATTATAAAAGTTTCTGTATTAAGGGCGAGTTTGGATGGACGGTGTGTTTAATTGCTGTTAGTGTAAAAATAACGGTGATAATAAGATTCAATTCTATAATGATACTGTAGGGTAAGATAAAAAGTAAATTAAATTCACCGCACTGCACCGCACATCTAAACTCACCTTAAGACTTTGATTGCATTTTATCTCATTTATTTTAAAAAAAAAGATAAATTAATCATTGTAAATAAAATAGTAAATTGGTCATTCTCTTAAAATTTTCATTAATTTCTATTTGGATTTTTTTTTTCATATATTTTAAGTTTTTTCAAATAAAAAATTAATTCCATTTTGAATATTATCTTCCACATCAATAGTGAATTTTTAATAAGACTAGTTTGTTCTTTTATCCGCTCTTTTTTACACAATACTTAAAACTACTCATAGTCCCTCTCAACTCATATATAGGAGGATAACGGGCTTCAACGTGCTCAAACCCACATCCTCCTATATTGACAATAATACTCATGCCAATCAAATTAAAACTTAATCGACAATATACGGTAATTTTTTTAAAAATTAAAAATACATGATATTTTGATCAATTTTATTAATTAATTTTGGGTTTTTCAGCATCAAATCAAGTGGTTATAATCTTGTGAAATCATAAACTTGGATTTTGGGACAAAAAAGCATAATGATACTTTTGATTAAAGGATTGGAATTTAAGGTTGAAAAACATCATAATCGCCATGTTTTGAGGAGGCATTTTATGTTCCAATTAAGACAAATTGCATCATTTCTTTGACAATGAAAGCTATACATTTTAAATGATATATAAATTGATTTGATTATTAAAGATAAGACTGAATTATATTGAAATTTATAATCTAAATTTTAAAATATTTTAATTAAAGTTACCAAGATATAATTCTTATTAATCAAATCTTGTTAGTCAATTAATACTAACATATTATTTGTTTTATTATTTATAAACTTTAATAAAACTATTAGTCGAGATTAAATTTAATGAATCAGAACTTAACATGGTTGTCAAGGATTTAACCCTTTATTTTTAAGGTGAAACTGCTCGTCAATTGGTGCACACGATTTTAATACCATTGCCTTTCGAGACTCCAACACGAGCACCGTAAAAATCGATAACGAAAAAAATATATAACAAAAACTTTAGAGAACCAAAGAGGAAAGAAAGCTCTGTAATCAAAATTTCTTTTCTTATAAGAATAATAATGGTAAAAATTTTATGAGAGAGAAAATAAATTTCTTTCAGAAGAATGAACTACTATTTATACTAATAGATTAGGAGGAAATGACATAATGATTATTAATTAAACTTAAGCAATTGTTAGCGTAAATTAAGGTTTATTAAACTTAAACCGAAGGTTTATTTCGATGAAAGATTATTAAACTTGCAGAAAGGAAAATTGGAGTTAACCCTATAACACTTTAGTGGTGGATGGTAGTTTGTTTTGAAAGCATTTTAGAGAGAGCTTTGGGGGTTAGAATGTCAAAAGTCTCTGAATGAGTTGTGAGAACTCATATTTATAGGTGTGAGGAATAAAATTTACAAAATCAAGCATTTAGTAGGAGTAACGAGATTAACTTTTTCAGTTACGAAAGCATTAATGATTTTTTTTTATTAGTACAGAATTTAAGTTGTTGGCGGTGAATAGTTAACAAGAGTTTGTTATATTTATGAAAGAATAAGGGAGAAGCATTTAATGTTACAAGAAAATGTTAAGAGAAAACCTTTTAACTACCTCCATATTTGATCTACCAAGTCGAGTTTTTTAAAACATCCTAAGAGTGAAGTTACCCTAAGAACCCTACCATCTTCTGGGTTGTTTCCACTTGTTCTACTGGATAAAATTGTACCTCGTGAAACATCATTTGCAAAACATCTCTTGAAACACAAACTAATCTTAAAAATGAGGTTGTTCCAAGAGGTGTTCTTGAATAAATATTATTCTGATATATTTTAAACATAAGTTGTTCTCAACATAAATGTTTTTAGTAAAAGTTATTCCGAACAAGAGTTGTTCTATGGTAATACTTTTCTTAGAAAAACTTATTCTGAATAATAACTCTTCTTAAAAAACACAATTATTCTAAATAGATGTTACTTTGAACAACAATTGTTCTGAACATAATTGTTTTTGAAACACAAATATTCTAAATAAGAGCTGTTTCAGACATTAGTTATTCTCAATCGGAATTATTCACGAATAACAATTATGCTAGATGATGGTTATTCTAACTGAAGCCCTATTCTAAACATAATTGTTCACAATATAACTATTTTGAAATAACGATTGTTTTGAACAATAATTATATTAAACAATAATTGTTCTTCTGAAAGAGAGATTAAGTGAAGCAACGTTGCAACTTATTTTGAGTTAACTTCATTATTAGCTTTAAAACAATAGTTTCCTAAAACATAATTTTATTTATTTCTAAAAAAAATAAAATATTAATATTCAAAACAAAGCATTTTTTTAGAAGGTATTAATGTCAAGTTTTATGTTTCAATTAAGAGGATTTGTCAAATGATAAAAAATACTTATTAAGTTTAAATAAATAATAAAAAATTAAAATAATTTTTTGGTACAAATGAATAATAAAATGTAAATAGATATTATATATATATATATCATAAATAAATAATTTAAATTAAAAATATGTTTTAAAAATTAATTTTTTTTGGATATTTGCCAGTACATCATATTCCGGCCCATAAATGTGAAATCAACTGGTACGCACTAGTATGGCCAGTATGCACTAGAATGGAACTTAAAGTTTGTTATTTTAATTTACTACCAGAACGGAGGGTTCTGATCAGTACTACTTTTGTTTTTATTTATTTGTCTCATTATAAGTTTAGAATTATCCATAATCTCTTACTAACTCATAAATAGGAGGATAATATATTTCAGCACACTCGAACCCATATCTTTTCGTATTTACAATAATACTCACATCAATCGAGTTAAAAGTAAATATTTTTTAAATTTAATCCAATCTCCAGAAAAATAGTATTTTCCCCACCTAATTCTTTCTACTTTATTGTTGGATTCTTTTTTGAACAAAGAAAGGTACTTCCCATGTGAAGCAAGCTAATTGGCATTGAGACATAAAAAAAAGACAGCTGGTGTAGGGACAAGACAAGCATCATCAAGTTGCGACGTGTAATGTGAAGCCGTCATTCACGCAAATCTCCCACATTTGACATTGCCAAATGTCTTAATGTTTTTATTTAATCTTGTATTAAATACTCAAACATTTGACTCTTACTTGTCCATTTTGCATTCAGAAGAATTTCATCTTAGTTAATTAGGGAATAAAGTTGGCAAATTAAATCCCCTTTGTTGTATTCATTTGCGTGATGGGGTTGGTTTGGAATTTTGGATTTAGTCCCTATGGTTTTTGTACTTTTCGAATCGGTTACTTTTAGTATTTATATCTTTTAAATTTTAAAATTTTAGTTCAGACCCAAACATTTAATTATTAATCTTGTACTATGCGTAAAGTTATATATTTAGACTATATTCTTCAATTGAATCATTTTAAGTCCTTATACTTCTTAAATTTTAAAATTCTAATCTCGACACAAACAACCGTAATTAATCTATGAACATGATTTTTAGTGAGTAGTATATGAGAAAAACAAAAACAAGTTGGCATGACATTACACATATGAAAAAAATCTTTACCGCATCAGATTTTGAAAATAGTACAACTCAACATAATAAATTTAATAGTTATCGTCTAACGAGGACTGAAATTTTAAAATTTAAAAAGTACATAGACTAAAAATGACAAAATTAAAGTATATGGATTAAAATCCATAACTTTTGTAAAGTATAGCTACTGATAGTAAAATTTAGCCTTTTTCTTATGTGGTACATGTGTTATTTTTTGGTCCAATGTGGTACTTATATTAGACAAAAATTATACATTTTGGTACTTAATGACGGTGTTAACTTTTTAGTGCTTAATTTGGGTTTTATAATTTGACTCGATGAAAATTCATAATCAACTAATAATTCAAATCGACTTTAAAACCCGAATTATATCATATCTATCAGACTGTATTTAACAAATTAA
This sequence comes from Gossypium anomalum, assembly GCA_025698475.1. Taxonomy (NCBI): domain Eukaryota; kingdom Viridiplantae; phylum Streptophyta; class Magnoliopsida; order Malvales; family Malvaceae; genus Gossypium; species Gossypium anomalum. The sequence goes on from CM046960.1 coordinate 1,499,670, forward strand.
ATAAATTCATAATTAACACCAAATTTATTCTACTAATTAAAATAATAAAAAATTTAAGTCTAATAATATTAACAATTAATTTTTACCCGATTAATCCTAAAACTCGAATTCCACACTAAGATATATAAAAAATAGTATTAACCATTATCCTTTTGTTTAAAGTAGAAGTGAAAAGTTACGTCATATTAAAGTATATTTAATTATAAATTATAAGATAAAGATAAGTTCAAGAACTTATCTAGATGTATAAAATATTATATAAAAAATAAAATTTATTGGTTTATTTTTGTTTGAGTCCCTTTTTCATTGCGGAATTTGGTATTTAGATTAAAATAAAAATAAAAAAAAAACATTGAATTGTTTAATTGGGGAATAAAGTTGGCAAAGAAATAATTTTACATCGGATAAATATCAAAATTATACTCGAATTTTAATTTAATATGAAATACGATACCTAAATTTTGATTTTGTGCAATTATATGTATAGAACTTTAAAAGTGGTTCAAATATAATGTTAATTTTGATTCAATTGTACATATTTAAAGGAATATATAATTATTGCTTTTTGACGCTATGTAAGTATAATATTTTGTGCATGTAATATGTAAACGTAAAGGGGTATTTATCGGTAACGGTATTAATAATTTGCAAAATTTGAATTTAATCAAAATTTTATATATAAGATTACGCATAATTAAAGTTTGTGTATCACATTGCAGGTTAGATTGAATTTTTATTTTTTTTAGTTTTTTATGTCCAAATTTTAAAAAGAAGTAGGTTTGAGGTGGTGCATTATGTGATGGTGATTGCTTTGGGAATTTTGAGATTTGCTTGGCTGTTATATTATTTAGATTTTTTTTTAAAAAAATATTTGGTATTTATTAGATATGGTAGGCCATAAAATATAAGATATGATTTTCAAAGAATTTAATATTAAAAATAATTAATTAATATTTATTTTTAAATGTAATAAATTTACATAAAATATAATTTTTAATAATTGATAAAAATTAAATTGTATCTTTTGGAAACACGCTTAGTTTTTCTTCAGAAATTAAAGTAAATGTTTTAAACAATAGTTTTTAAACTCCGATAGTTCTGCTAGGCCATTTTGATGACCAATATAATCTTTTGCATTCGATCTTGACGTCTAAGCCAGGGTGTAGAGGTTACAGTGGCGGTGAAATTAGTTACTATAGTAGTGAGATTAAAACCAATAGTAAGGAATGTGTTTGGATTCAAACGCAACAATGATGATGAGATAAAATTTAAAAATGACTATTAAGGATATTAAATTAAAATGTATATATAATAAAATACTAAAATATTTTACAAATTATATTTAAATTAAATAATAAAATATAAATATATATTATATTATCCTAAATTATAAATAAAAATTATAATAAATATGTATATTATATTGGAGTACAATATATTAAGATTATGTTAGATATATTAATAAAATAAATTATATTAAAACTGAAAAATAAATTATTGAAAGGGTAAAATAATACTTACCTTTGGAGTTCTAGTAAGTTCTTTTTTTAAACTCATGAGAACTTAATGTGAGTTTGGATGGATGGTGTGTTGCGGTCTGGTGCGTTTAACTTACTTTTTGTCTCACACTACTATATTGCTATAGTATCTAATTTCACCGCCATCGTTATTTTTACACTAATCGCAAGTAAATGCACTACCCATCCAAACTCACCCTTAATCTTACTGAAGATGCGAGGCACCCAAATAATGGTTTAATCATTTTTTAGTTAAATTGTTATTCATTTTACTCGTGACATTAATTCAGAAAAAGCTTTAATATAATAAAAATAATTCAATATTTTTTAACTTGAGACTCTTTAAAAATTTTAAAATTTAAATTAATTTCAAATTTAAAGAATTAAGTCTAATTTAATCTAATTTTAATATTTTAAAAATTTGTAAATGTTGAACTCTTTAAATTATACAACTTTCTAATTTTAAGGTATATTTAATACAGGCTTTTATTTTTATTTTGAGTTGGATTATTTTCTTTATTTAATATGTCCATAATTTTATTTTAGATGAATTTTATTTTATTAATAAAATCTTTACTTAAGTTAGTGTAATGGTTAACCGGGTATCAATTCGATTAAAAATGATTAATATTTTTTTTTATTTTCACCCATTGAAATCTTGAGGCATAATATTCTATCAAAATTTCAAAAATAAAAATTAGAATATTTAGTAAAATTTTTCATATATGTTTTGTTTTAAATAACAAGGCAATATTTTTGAATTAATCTGATCTATAATTCTTCATCGTGTCAGGTATTATTCTATTGATACTTATTAATAACGAGATATACTTTTTTAAACCGAGTGAGTTTGCTTTCTTTTAACAATGTTTTTTTGGTATTTTTGTGGATACCAAGAGATATAAAAAAAAGTATCGTATTATGAAATTTTAATTCACTTTAAAAATATAAATGTTTTATTTGAAGACAGGGGCGAGGTCAAAAAACTTTTTTTGGGTGAAATTAAGTTGTATATTTCCACGATAGTAAAAATATAATTTCACCATTTTAATAGCGTATATCTTTATAATTTTTAAATGATTAAATTAAATATTTATCATTTTTAGGGAGACAAAGTGTAATTTTACTCTCTCTCACTAAATTAAAATTTTATAAATTATAAATGCGCTTTAAGAAGGTCGGAGCCCTTAGCTTCGCCACTGTGAAAATTGCCCCTGAGTACCTCTAATGTGAAAGGGGAAGCTTCAATTGCTCCAAAAGTGTTGTGGCTACCATTGCTTCTTCATTTTTGTTTATGCAAGTCTTACAGTTTACTAAAGTGTGTGGATTGCGTAGCTTTGTTAAGTGCAAAGATTTGAAGTAACAATAACCAAGATCATTGGTTTAGAACTGTTTCTTCTTGTAGATGGAAATGGAAAGGGAAGCACATCGATCTTGAGACATGGCTCAAAAAGATTGGCTTGCTTACTTCAAGGCCGAACTTAGATGATTGGAGAAATTGCTAGTTGCCCCTTCTCTGGTGGACAATTCTTCAACATCAATTCCATATATTCTTGAACATTTTGAGGATGACACGATGGAGGACACTCCTATGGACAATACTTGAGATGATCCTACACCTGCTGCTGAGAGGATGGTAAATTCTGCTGGTGCTCAAATATACGCAGGGAACGCACGATAATGCTACTCAAACTCTCCTCCATGAACCTCTTCATAGGCCTCCTTATTCTATGGGGAGCTAGCTCCAGAAACCACAACAATATATAAAGGAGATGAGTGGGAAAAAGAAGAAGATGCCATGAATCTTGGGCTCATACTGTATTTCTGAAATTGCATGAATCTCTGTTGGATTTAACTTGGATGAACTTTAACTTTTTGTTTGTATTATGGTCATGTTTCTTCAACAGCTGTGTCCACCTCTCAAAAAGGGGCACTACTGCTGGAAGATGCAAGTCTTCAAAGTATGCTTTTCCTCTTGCCTTTGTTTCAACTGTCCAAGCTAAACATGATATGGGCAAAAATAGTTGAGCCCCAACCAAACTTGTTTATTTCCTTTGTATCACCCATTGTGTACAAAAATTCGATTGGGACCCCAATTTATTTATTCCTGGACATACCACGTAGCCAATAACAAAAAGGTAATATCCCCTAATATATGGAATTTCAAAATTTTACAATTTAGTCCCTACTATTAAAATCATGTCAATTTTTCACAAATTAGTCCCTGATTTTCAAACCATTAAACTTTCATATTATGATTTTAGAATTTTAAATTCTCAAATAATATAAATCAGTCCTAAAACTCATGTTTTGAAATATTTACAATTTGGTCCTTTAATTTAAAACATGCTAATTTAAGTATAACTTTTCCAATACTTTAGATATCATATTCTTATAGTCTTATCATAAAAATTCAAACTTTAAGTTCTCTTTGATTTTGAAATTTTGCATAATTTTCAATTTAGTTCTTATTTAAATTTTTATTAAATTAATCACTAAAAATCATCCACCAAATTATTCATAAAATCATTCACGGTTCACGTCATACATGAGCATAATACTTTCATCACTTAGAACATAGAAAATAATTACACACACTTAATTCTTACAAATTCACATCAAATTATACATTAAAATAAACATAAAATAATAATTGGAACAACTTACCCATGCTTTCTCCCACTTCCATCTTCATCTTCAAGCCTCCATGGTTGGTTTCATATGAAAGGACACTCTTGAACTAGAATTGGATGTAATATCTCACTTTAATTTCAAAGAATTTTAGGTTAGAAATATGTTTGAATAAGAAATGGACCAAATCGAAATAAATGGAAAAAAAACATATTTTTCCTCTCTCTTCCCTCCATGCACCCACATTGGGGTTTTAATAGAAGAGAATAATTTCTCTTCATATCTCTAGACTTTTCTTTATTTAACATTTACTTACTTAATTAATTAAATCAATGGTTCACATTTAATTACATGATTTTAATCTAATGGTTATAATTTTTCCCGTCATATATTTTTTCTTTTTATAATTTAAAATTCAAAAATAGTATTTAATGACAAAATGACCAAATTGCCCTTTAAAATATCTTTTGTCATATTTAAGACACAAGGGCACAATAGTCTTTTTTGAAACATGGCATATTTATTTGTCCTAAGTATGTAAATATTATTTATTCATGATATAATTGCAATGAAACCATTTTCTCACAAAATGGTAAAATTACACTTTAGTCCCTATACTTTTCACCACTTTCCAATCTAGTCAAATCTTAATTTTTGGACTTCACCTATCAATTCATATCCATGTCACATTCATAAAAAAGAAATTTCTTAAAATTTTTCCCTTTTCCTAAAATAGTAAATTTTCACTTTTAATCCATCTTTCACAAATTTCTACTTTTAATCTTTACTAAATTTTCACTATTCATACTTTCTTTCTCAATGTCAAATTTTGACTTTACTATCATTATTCAATTGATAAACACTTGCTTTTTGGGAAATTTTAATATTTATCTTTCGAAATACTACTATTGGCGACACTGAAATTTTTGGGGTGTTACAATCAAAATTTTTTATCATTCCACCAGTGATTCAAATGACACATTTGGTTCTCCTCAGAAAAAACCAACACATTTGGGGCATTATTGATTATGATTGTATATTAAAATGATTTTTAGATAGGATTCAAGTATTCTGGATAAAGAAGACAACTTCAAGAGAGTTTTGTCTCCCGTTTAAGCATTCAACCTAATTCAACTCAAAATTTAATTAGAATCTATAATAAAACACATATCGATAGTTCATATACTATATTAGATATTTTCAAAGTACATGTACCACATTGAAAATTTTATGAAAGTACAAACACCATAATAAAACACATTTTGATAGTTCATGTATCACATTAGACATTTATTTTCAAAGTCTAAGTATCACGTTGCATATTTTATAAAAGTACATGTACCAAATGTGACATTATCCACTCAAAATTTAATCAGAATCCAGTATACACAAAGTCCTATAATAAAAATTAAATAAATATATAAATATTTATCCATTCTGAATCAAACTCGGTTGGTAAAATAAGATTGTGAGTTGGATCTGTATTATATACCATAATGATACGGCTACCAAGTTTATACTCAAAATTCCCAAAAATGTGATGCAATAAATATGAATATATATTCATTTATTTTATGGATAATTATTAAATTTATACATCAAAATTTGTCTAATTTAATACATGAAATTTTCTTTGGTATATTAAATCAATCGAGTCTTAGTTTGGTTGGCATTGGCATTGTTGTCAGTGCAGGAGGGCGTGAGTAAAAGGGATCAACATTCGCTTAATACATAATTAAGTACTTAAATTTCATATTTTTTAATGTGATATATGTATTATGTTATTCTTTAAAGGTAAATTACACAAATAGTCACTCTAATTTCAATTCAGTCACTCAACTTTTGAAAAATGACAAATCAGTCACTAACGTTATCAAAAAGTGACAAATCAGTCACCGACTAACATTTTCTGTTACAGACCTAACGGGACAACTGAAGTGGCTAGTTAACTAGCCATATTGGATATGCCCATGGTGGAAACTCACCCAATTTATGAAGAAATTGAAAAAAAAAAAAACCCTAATAACAAAAGAAGAAGAAGAAGAAAAATAAGAAGAGACTATAAAATTCCTCTCAAAGTCTCCAACGGCCCCAATACAACTGACCCCACAAATGAACCAGCAGCACCGATAACAAGTGCTCTAGCCACTACCACTTGCACCACCATTAAACTGGGTTAATGTAATAGCCCGATTTAGTGCCTAGTCGAAACAGTGGTCTTGAGACCACGAATTTGAATGACAAAAAAATTATTTTATTATTAAATTTGAATCATAGCATGTTTATATTAGTGCATGAGAAATTTGGTGAAGAAATTTTAATGTTTGTAAGCCCAATTGTGAAAAAGGACTAAATCGCATAAAGGGTAAAAGTTTTGTTTTATTACCCAAAGGTGTTATATAGCTAAAGAAATTTAATTGGAGGCCTTTAAAGGGCAATTAGACCCTGGTAGCTAGCCATAGATACAAAGAGAAGACAAATTAGTCAAAATTAGGTGAGTTGGTGACCAATTTTGACTAGACTAAAAATAAAATAAAAAAGAAAAGATATCATCTTTTCTCTAGTTTCTTCTCCTCCAAAAATTCAGCCATTTTTGGGGGTTTTGAGCTTAAAAAAAATTTCAGCCACTCAGTCTCTCTACAAGTAAGTGATTTTTATGTTCTTTGTTAATGATTTTTACATTTTTGAGACCCTTCAAGCATAAAATTTCAAATGAGGGGACTATTTTGCAAAATGGTGGAAAGTCTAGGGTTTTTTCATGAAAAAATTTAGGGTGCTTTTTGAAATTTTATGGAAGAATATGAGTCTTGGGTATGTTAGAAACAATTTTTGTGAAAGGTGTTAGCATGAAAACACCTAAAAGGACCATTTTGCATAAGTTGTAAAATAGATGATAAATGTATGAAATAATGGGAATTTGGGATGCTTCTAGTTATAAAATGTATTCGGCTATGCTTAAGATATGAGGAGATTCGATAAAAATTGATTTTCGGACCTAGGGGTAAAACAGTTATTTTGCAAAATTTTAGGGGCAAAGTGGTCATTTTGCCTAATTATGCGTTCTTGAGTGTCTAGTTTGATATACTGATGAAGTGAATAAATTTTATTAATATAGATCAAGAGAAACGTGATTCGGATCTTGATCGGGGTAAGAGTAAAGTTTACGAGGATTAAGCTCGTTTACATCATTTTGTATCGAGGTAAGTACATATGTAAATAATGTGTTATTAACACTTATTTTGAAATATATTGAATGATATACATGTGTAATTGCTTTATGGTATTCATGTGACCAAATTGCAATTGTTGCCATGATAGTGTAAATGATGTGTTATGAGAATAAAGTACATTGTGAGCAAGTGAAATGCTACCCAGTTAGTTAAGAAACCCCGTTGAACCCTAGATTTAGTATCGGATACAAAAGGGGATACCATGAGAATTAAATGGTCTGAACTCATGAGATACGTCTGTGTTCATGAGATGAATGAAATATGTAACTTGGGTCCGGGTACTGACTTTGTGTAAAGACCCGTGAGTAGCTCAATGAGTGTATGTTACATGATAACACTATAGCTCAATGAGTGTATGTTACATGATAACACTATGGGGTCCGGGCACTGACTTAATAAAAAGGCCCGTGAGTGGCTTAAAATGAAAGCATTTCATAGTGTGTGGTAGCTTTGGCTACTAAACTTATAAGGCACTTGGGTGCAAATTCCCCGTGTATCTGTAAGTATCCCGAGCGTTCAACGGGTAACCCAAAGGCTTAGTTAATGAGATTCCGATAAGGTATGTATATTGAATTCAGGATTTGAGCTGAGCATGTGATGGAATGTGACAAGTATATGTGAACGAAGTGAAGAGTGAGATAGAGAATTTTAAGTGATTTACATCTTTTATTTTAAGTATGATATGTTATCATTTGGTATATGATTTAATCACACTTTATTTGTAACAGTCAAATTTTTCAGTGGTGTCGGAAACAGTGATTCGAGATCACTAAATTCGACGAGTAAGTTTAGAAATTTTAACAAATAATAATTATAGGCCAAGCGCGAACTTAAAATAATTATTTTTAATTAGTGAATTTTTGCGATTTTAAAAGAATTAATCAGGTAAATTGAGTTAAAAACGGGGTATCGAGACCTCATATTCATAAACCAAGCCATAAATATTTTTATAAATATTTATGGAGTGTTATTAAGTTAGTATTAAAGTTTCGTTAGAAAATTTTAACGTTTGGTTAGTCAATTAATTAAAAAGAACAAAATTGAAAATAGTGCGAAATTTATTAAATTGTGATTAAATAGTTTAAGTGATTAAAAAGGAAGGATTTAAAGGAAATTGGACCCAAATTGTATGGGCTGGACGGTTGGGCAAGAAAATCAGTAAAAAAAAAAAAGACAAGGAGAAACAAGGGCAAAATGGGAAATTTTGTAAATTAAATATATAAAACAAGACAAATTTGAAAAATCTAGAGATATCATCATTTTTCTTCAGCAAAAACGCCATGGGAGGTCTGAAAGCTGCTGGTTTTTATACTTTGACATATGTGAGTTCAATTCTTGCCCTTTTCTTTGAGATTTTTCTGTTTTTGTGACTTTTACAATAAGGTCCAAGTGTTTAATTCATTAGTTTTTGATTTTATGAACAAAATTAAAAGCTATCATTATAAGTGTTGGCTTTTTATGATGAAATAAAATGAATTTGAAGCTTTGATTTTGTTGTTTGATGATTTTATCAAGTAATTTCAATAGAAATTGATTTTAGGACCTAATTGTAAAAAAGTTGAGAATTAAGGTTTAGTGTTAAAATTATGATTTTCAAAGGTTATGTAATAGTTTAGAATGATGGAATAAAATGTTAATTGAGAAAAATTAGCTTAATAGATGGGCTATTTGAGCAAGGACTGAATTGTATGGCCTGTGAAATTTAGAGGAAAAATGGTAATAAACATCTTGAACTAAAACAGTTTTGGACAGCAGCAGTAGGTTGATTTTGAAAAATCACCATAAATTGTAAAAATTGAATTAGAGGATGAATAATATATGAAATTAAAGCTTATTGAGTCTAGTTTCTCATAGAAGAAACGGTGTAAGCAATTAAATTATAAATTATGAGATATAATAAATTTTGTGAGACAAGGTTAGAATTAATTCGGGTTCCCCTGTTTTGACTTTGAAAAATCACTAAAAATTGGAGAAAATTAATTAGAGGCTCAAATTTATATGCTTATAATCCTTAATGAGTCTATTTTCAATAGAAATCAACGAGAACATTATCCGAGTTCTATACTATGATATAATTAATTTTTATTGAAGAGAGATCAGAACTGTAGGATAGTGAAACAGGGTAAACTTAAATGAATAAAATGTACTAATTGGCTAAACCAAAAATTCTGAAAATTTTATGGTGGAATGATATATGAGTCTAGTTTCAGGGAAAAGTTACGGATCTTAATTTGGAGCTCTGTAACTCGAATTATAAATAATTGAGTGACTATGACTCGTGTGAACAGCTTGATGTGAGCATTAATAAGTAAATTGTGAAATTGTACTTATACAAGAATGTTATATACATTAAGGATGTGGAATGGAGAGGAGGAGGAGGAAAACAAATGATATATGTTTATAAGAAAATAGTATGAGAACGATACATATCATGACATATATATATATGACTAGTTTCAATATGATGCTTGTTGGGTATGAAATTGGATTGAAATGTCTAAGGCAAGTATTTTATTCCGCGCATCTGAAATGTGGTATTTTATAAAGATATGATCTAGCTTTAAATATAAATGCTTGATGATTAAGCTGAAAATATTTGGTAAGATGATAATCATGGTATAAAAGTATAAGTGGTACCATAATAGACAAGGTAAAATGAGTATGAGAGACACATGTATGATGACATACAAATGCTATGTTTGTAGTTTAATTGAGAATGTTCAATCATTAAATGAATACCATGTTATATGCTTTTGATTTTGTATAAGTGTGTAAGAGATTAAGGTTGACCAAGGTTTAGAAAATAGCTTAAATATTGACCATATATGCAGAGACACAACCATGTGTCTCAGCCGTATATGGAACACGACTTTAGGACACGGGCGTGCGATGTGGCCGTGTGCCCCTAAATTGATGATGATGTCATAAACAGAAAGCTCCACGGAGAAGGGACACGGGCGTGTCCCAAGCCACACGGGCGTGTGGGTACTATTCACAAGTAAAATTTCTCTTAAAAAAAAATTAAAAAATTAAGCGAAAAATTTTATGAGAAATTAGTTGAGCTCCGACTTGATTTTAATGTTCATGTTGGGCTTCGAGGGCCCAAATAAAGGTCGTTATATATATATGATCTCAGAAAGTGAATAGTAATGTTTCAATTAATCTGTAAATGTTCTGTATGTACTGGTAACACTCTGTAACCCTGTTTTGGCGACAGATACGGGTTAGGGGTGTTACATTATTTGTATATATGTACTTACTAAGCTCTCAACCTTACCCTCTTTCCTTTCCTTTCTTATAGTGCCATCACAGTAGATCGTGGATCATCAGTCACGTCGGGAAAGCCAGTCACACTGATATTTGAAGTCTCTTGGTATAGTTGAAATCTTTTATTTTGATTATGGCATGTATAGGACCTAGGCTTTTTGAGTTTTGTGTTATAGTTGATTCGCCAAATGTGTTGGCTTGGGATAGATCCCACACTTTGTATTAAGCCTTAAATGATGGCTAACATTCATTTTGAGTTTATAAAAGATGCATCTTCATGGTTGAATGAATGTCTATTGTGACTGATTTGATTATAGAAATTATGCTTGTTTTGACATTGGTTGGTATTTGTATGAAAATAGGTATGCAAGAGTGGCAATAAGGCTTAGTAAATAGCCTTATATTGTGCACACGGGTAGACACATGGGTGTGTGTCTAGGCCGTGTGTGACACACGGTCAGCCCCATGGGCGTATGGTCCGGCCGTGTGTTTCTTGCACGTAAAAATTTCAAGTCAGTATGCATGGTAATAAATACACGGCCAGAGACACGGTCATGTGTCTTAGCTGTGTGAAGGGCACGGCTTACTACACGGGCGTGTGCCATGGCCGTGTGACATTTTAGGGATGCTGACGTCAGAAGCAGAATACCCAGGTTTTTGCAAATGGGCTAAGACACGGGCGTGTCGTGGCCGTGTGAGGGACACGGGCCATTGACACGGGTGTGTGTCTGGCCGTGTAAAAACCCCTGTAGGTGTGAATTAGAACTTAATTCCACACGGGAGTTGGACACGGGCGTGTCCCAGAGTGCTTAGGTCGTGTGAGCCACCCGGGCCATCGAAATGGTCACACGAGCATGTTACCCTTCCACACGGGCGTGTGCGCTGTTTTAAAGGCAAAATTTTTATAGATGGTTTAAGGACCCGGAATGGTCCCGATTAGTTTCCAATGGTCGATTTGGGGCTCGTAGGCCCTAATAAGAAGTTTAAAGTAGAAATTAAAAAAGTTTTAATTAGGACCGAGTCTCGGTAGCTTAAGATTGGTGGTATGCATGAAATCGAGTTAGGTAATGCCTTGTGCTCCGCCTCGGCATGGGTTACGGGTATAGGGTGTTACAGTTAAGGTTTTTTCCCCATATTCTTTCTCTTCTTCCCTTAGTTGTTGCTATTGTGGATAAATTTCAATCTCCCCCAACACTTCATCCCCTCGACACACAATCAAGTATGAAGAAAGGCCCTCTCGTAAATCCCCCTAAAAATTACCTTCGACAACCTCTTTTTATAGTACAAATTGGAAGGTGAGAAATGAATGACATCATTGACCAAGAACCTCGGAGCCATCATCGCTTAGGCCTGGGGGGCCATTAGTAAGTTGATAAACAGAGGCTAAGAGTACTTTGCTTGAGGGGATCCAAGGTTTCTGGTTGAAGAAGATTCCTGTTAGCCTTCCGTCCACGCAAACCATCGCATAAGATTGCTTTGTTGATTTCCAGTTTCGTGTTTCAGAACCCCCCAAAAAAAATTACAAATAAATGGCTTTCTTATGGTTTGCTTTTTTCGGTGGCCTAGACACACGAAATGATTAGCAGAGGGAAAGGAATGGTGGGGGAAAAAGAGAGGGTTGAATTCTTGTAAGGTAAGAGATTGAGTACGGTGTACAGGCTACTGTTGATGAATCAAAGATGGCCTGAGTAAGGATTTTTTTTCTTTATTTTTTTTTATTCCTCTTATTATTCTACTGCAAGTTACCAGGAGATGGCATAGACGTTATCGTTTCCACATAGGATGCCAACATAGCAAATTAACGAGTCACCTTAGCTTTCTGTTATGTCTGTTATGATAGTGATCAATTTGTCATTTTTCGAAAGTTAAGTGACCGAATTAAAACCACAGTGACTATTTTATCAACTGCATCAAAATTGAATTACTATTGGTATAATTTACCCATTTTTAATTCAACGTAATACATATATTTGACAAAATTATACATTCTGCTACCTAAAGAAAATCGTGTTAACTTTTTAATATTTAATTTAAGTTTTGAGGTTGATTCGTTAAAAATTCATACATAGTTAATAATATTAAAAATTAACTTTCAATAAATCAATCCTAATACCCGAATTCAATCTTCCATCAAATTGTATTTAACAAAATATAAAACTTCACAAATTTACAATTAATAAAATAATGAAAAATACAAACCTACTAATTTTAGCAGTTAACTATATCCAATCAATCCTAAAACTCGAAACATTTCGTACCAAAATATGTACAAATAATAAAAGCTAAGAAAAAAGTTTTGGCAAGAATTGGGGATTTGGATCCATTATTTTAAAGTTCTAAATTAACATTTATATACAAAGCAAAACCCTAAATCACCATTACTATATATTCCTAATTACAAATATTTACAATCATCAAAATGATAAAACACAAAATCCCTTTTTTAATCTTTGCTTCGTTCAAACAAAAATAAGCCCCAAAAAAGGAAAAAAAAAAGGGGTTTTTACTTTTTAATCCAGTTTGAGAAGGGTTGAAATTGAAAAAAAAGAGAAAAATTTTATACAAATATTAAAAGTTACAAAAAAGAAGAAGAAAAAATCAGATCTGAGATATAATAATAACATCACCAAACCCTAAATCATATATATTCTCCAAGAACAAAGATAATAATCACCGTTTGATCGAAATCAAAGGGCTTAGATTTCATCATACTCATAAAAAAGACTAGGATCATTTTTTTCCATCTTAATCATATATCTCTTCTTTTTCTTTTCTTTTTTTCTTAAAAATAGCAAAAATTAGAAAAATAGATTTGAATAATTCTTCATCATCAATCATGATCATCATGTTGATCAAAGACATAAAGCAGTGCAGTAGAGATCATCAACTTCATCCAACGGTGGAAAATTGAGATCAAAAGGCATCAATGTTTGATTTTGCTTACATGAAGATGAAGCCATATCCCCATCGTCGACGACAACCGACGATGATGAATCACAGTCACTGTGAAAATCCTCTGGCAACACCGGCGGTTTCCGATGATGATGATATTTCCGGTCCGACACAACAGATTCCGGCGGCAGTTGGGTTGGTCTTGGTCCACTAAAAGACTCCACCGTACTACTCATACTGCTCCTCGTCGGTCTTTGTGGGTTCATTTCCGGGTCTTGAAAATTACCCATCGGGTATGACCGACGGTGGTGGTGATCGATCGGAAAAGCGGTAGTATTCGAGGGATTGATTGGGAAATTCGTTTTGGCTTTCGGTCCACGCAGTGTCATCGCCGCCGTATCGTAAGCTCGAGCCGCTTCTTCGGCGGAATCGAAAGTACCTAACCAAACCCGGGTTTTTTTCCACGGGTCTCGGATCTCAGCTGCGAATCTACCCCATGGTCTTTTTCGAACACCTCTGTATTTGGGTTCTTCTCCATCGGGGACGGCGGCGGCGGCGGCGGGACCCCTCCCTCTCCTCATCGGAAAATAAGTAAAAAAAAAATGGGATTTTTTTTCGAATCTCACAAAAGGGTAATCCAAAATCAAGTGTATAAGCTCAAAATATTAAATAAATGGTAATAATTGTTATAGAAATACAAAGGAGATTGATGATGAAAAAAGGATTATAGATAAAAAAGGAAGTAAACTGACTAAATCAACCCAACCCAAAACTAATATATTCATAAATTTTATATAAATTTAAAAAAGAAAAGAAAAGAAAAGGATTGAAGATGAGAGACAGAGAGAGAGAGATCAAAGAAAACCAAACAAAATAACAGGGAAAAACAACTTGAAGAAGAAGGAGATAGGTGTAGGATGGGAACTGGATGGCACCAAGGTAGGAGGGGGAGGCCAACCCTTCTCATCTACACATAAATTATTTTTATTTCTTTTTATTAAAGGATTTTTTATTTTTATTTTTATTTTTATTTTTGTATGGTTTTTTTATATCATATTAAAAATCTTTTAATTTATATTTGATTTAAGAGTTAGAATTTGATTAAGGGAAAATTAGATAAAAAAGACGTTTTTTAAAATAATTAAGGATCTAGGCTTTTTTTTTATTTAAGAAATATGTAGGAAGATTTTTTATTTTTCTCTTCAAAATCTCAAATTACTTTTAAAAAACGGCCTTTTTATTTAATTTACCCTTTGGTTCATATATTATTGGTAAGGATTAGAGGTGTGCATGGGCCGCGCCCATAAAAAATTTTCGGCCCGTTTTCAGCCCGAAATATGGGCCTAGAATTTTGTCCAAGCTTGGCCCGAGAAAAAAATGATAGGCCCAAGCCCGACCCGGCCCGACCATATTAATTTTTTTTTACTTTTTTTATTAAATAAAAAACTTTAAAATATAATAAATCAAATGCATTTAAAACATGAAAATAAATATTAAAAAAAAGAGACTAAAATAATTCTTAAAATAATATATAAATTAAAAATATAATAAAAATAATTATATTAAAATTTAAAAATTGAAACAAATTAGAACTAAATTAAGAACTAAATTATATTAATAACAAAAATTTTACAATATCAAAATAACATTAAAAACAATAAAAAAACTAAAGTTACTTAAAATTTAAAATAAAAAAATTTAAAAATAATTTAATATTAAAATCGGTAGGGCAAGTGGCAGAACTGGGCCAAAAATCTTGCCCGAGGCCCGGCTCGTTTTCTAAACGGGCCTCTTTTTTTGCCCAAGCCCATTTTTCGGGCCTATATTTTTACCTAAACCCTCCCATTTTTCGGGCAGGCCTTTGGGCATGGGCCGCCCGACCCATGCACACCTCTAGTAAGGATGAAATCGATTTGATTCAGTCAGATTTTTTGAATCATTTATTTTAATTCAGTTCGGTTATTGATTTTTTTATATTAATTGTTAATAAATTTTAAATTATTTTAACTAATTTAAATATAAATATTTATTTTTATATAATAAAAATTAAAATAAATTATATATTAAATAAAAATAAATTTTAGTTCAGTTTCATGTAACTACGATTTTTAAACTCACATTTTATAAACCATCCAAACAACTTAATTTGAGTTGATTTTTGGTTTTTCATTTTTCTTATTCAACCCTACTTTGGTGCAATATTTTAACTCTACAAACAAATTTACATATAGTTATATCATTTATTTTTTTATTTTTGCTAAAGTACACATGTAATCATTCAATTATTAGTATTTTTTTTGGATAAATTAAAGAAATATTTTATTTTTTAATTTAAGTATTTAGGTTGTTTTTTTTTTATATTTATTGAGATATGTTGTTTCTGGAGAGAGAAATGAAAACGCGTCCTACAGGACGTGTTTTCACTTTGTTAAAAATTGTTTTTTTTTTCTTGTTGTTGAAAATTAGAAGTTAATAGATTTATTCTTATATGTGTTTTAGATAGACATTGTTATAGTTTTAAGATATGTTTGAATTTACATTGATGCCTTGGAGGATGGTGACCTACAAATTTCATCTGCCATTTGAGGATGGAGCCATCACCTGAGAAGTCGGGATTGCATTGCAACTCAAGGTCCCAGTTGACGTTGATTAAACTGTCAGGGGTTGAAGTGTATTTAGGGCTTCAAGTTTACAAAGGTTATGCTGTCAAGGGATGAAGTATAACTAGGGGCCCAATTGACAATGGTTATGCAAACACAACAATGAGTTTCACCTTATCAAATGAGGATGCTTTATAAAACCCATATAGAAGTCTAAGATCATAGTCATAGTGAAAAACACAGGGGCTTTTCAGTGTAATCAAGTTATTTATTTTATCTGTCTCTACCAAAGGTGGTAAGCTCATTACGGTAACCTATGACAGAGTTGGCAGCAACAAGGTTTCCAGCGGGAAAGAGTTATTGTACGGTGCATAAAAGATAAAACGCAAATCAGGCCAGCATCAATTGTTTGTTGACATACATGTGTTGTTGCAGGTACGTATCATGGTTAACAATATTGATTCCCATTCTAACCTTTATTCGAGATTCTATTACGTATGGTGAGGTACTTGTGTTTTTTAGGCATGTCGAATGATCATTCGAAATTGGATTCAGACATGATATCTAACTTTATATTACCTACGGTGAAAGCGAGTCCTAGGATCCCTATCTCAGTTTTGATCGCACACATCCGTAGTGAGTAAAATTACACTATGTCATACCACAAGGTATGGTTGGCAAAATAGAAGACGTTGGATAAGATGCATAGATAATGGGAGAAATTATATAATGATTTGTGGCAATGATTACAGGTACTGGAGCGGTACGTACTAGGTTCCGTAACCGATCTACAAATGAAGCTTTTGTATTACCGCGATCGTTTGGTCTCTGGAAAAAAAACTTTTCCATAATTTTTCTAGACTTTCAAGTAATGCATAATTGCATTCTAGTATTGTAAGCCACTTGTACAAATTGACAACACATTCATGTATGAGAGATACCAACATCAGTTGTTGTTGGCTATTGCACAAGATGGTAATCGAAAAATCCTGCTAATAATTTTTACAATAACGCCCGAAGAATCCAGAGATGATTGAGATTTCTTCTTGACTAACCTGAGAAGGCATGTTGTGCCGTAACCTAATATATGCATAATTTACGATAGGGGAACCGGAATACAAGTTGCAATCGATTGACGTTCAAGCCTCTGGAACCGTGCACATTATAGGTATTGTGTATAACATAAAAGGGTCTAACTACATAGGCTGATACCATAAGGATGCAGAGCGGTGACATGGCATTAACATGTATATATTGTACATGGTATTTTCTATATCACTGCTTAACATATATATTGGGTCGCAATGTATGGATATAATATTTATTATCTTCGACAGAGTACGAGCTTGTCTAACATCGATTCTATGAAATGTTGGAGAAATTGTAGGTTGTAAATGAACACAATACGATGTACCTCAATAAGATACTTAATGAGTAGTAGACACAGTCGTATGATGGAAGACTACGATACAGGCACATGACAACGAACCTAGCGAAATACATTAATTTCGTATGAAAGGGGATGTGCCATTTGTCAGTAACCTCGATAGTCAAACAAACGTATTTCTTATTAGCATCCCTATTTCTAAAGCAGACTGAGACATACAAGGGACAGATACAAGGTACTCACATTTGGTGCGAGTTAGTGTTAAAAGATATTGGAGAAAATACAGAAAGAATGAACTCATTGTCTTTAGTGTGTTACTCGTGTCTAAATCAAATATTTCGGGTTACAGAGTTCCGCAAACCTGACGAAGGAGTTATTGAGGGAGTGTACCGTGTAGACCTAAGACAAAAGACCTACGATTCTAGGAGATTTCAAGTACTTCGTTATCTATGCGGACATGCAATTGTGACATGTACCTCGACATGTGTAGATTGCATGACCTACGTTGACGAAGTTTACAAACTACAACGTATATATAATGTTTGGAAATCTAAATTCCCACCTGTCCTGGATGAAAGCATGTAGCCGCCTACCTCGCACAATCCTTTCGAGTTGGTCCCAGATATTAACTTGCGGCGCAAGCCAAAAGGTCAGTCAAATTTAACTCGGATAAGTGACAATATGAATATTCGAGGGTAGACAGAGCAATCGAGATTATGCAGTTACTACAGGAACCCAGGGCACACTAAGCCAACATGTCCACACCTGGATGGAACATCAAGGAGAAGAGTTAATTAAAATACTAACTCATTCATTGATAAACATAGAAAAAAATACAAAAAACCTGTATAAATTCCATATGTTTATGTTATTCATTTATTTTTTTTTGGAAATTGTAAGTTAATATTAATCATTAAAGTAAGATAATTACAATACAAAATAAAATATTTTAAAACAAATCATTACTTTTTAAAAATATTGTAATTGATAAATGGAAAGAGAGAAGCTTAAATGAAAAAGTAGAAAAAATGAAAAAAAAATGATTGGAACTAACCATATGATATGGTACAAACAAACCAATTTAATAAATTTATTGTGTAGATTGTAAATAAGTGTCCATTTGGGATGTAAATAAAGTATACAATTTGGTGTCAATGAAAGTGGAACAAGTACATTTTGGGTGGAAACATTTATTATAATATAGATTAAAATTTAACAAACTAAAGGATGAAATATTTGAGAAAAAAATTACAAATAACATAATCATTATCATCTAGAATGTGTGCTACAGCAAGGTGGGCGTTGGGTACGCCTAAGGTTCTATTGAACAAGTTGGGGTAGCGACTCCTCATTGTATTCATCTTCGTCTTCATCTTCACATGGACCTTGATGTTGATCTCTATATTCACCTCCTTTCTCTATGGTTAACTACGTTTGGGTCCTAGTTGCCCATCGTACATCCCCCCCTGAATGAATAGGCGGTTGTGAGGATAATCCTCATAGGTAGAACAATGATGCTAAGGCTATTTGTGATGCTATCAACAGATAATTGTATGGCCTTGCATAATCAGATTGCAGATAAAAGGTGAAAATTATCGACGATATTGGATATGTCGGTGTTGCTGGTGATATCGGCATGTAATATGGTGCGGTGGGTGGCAGTGGTGCGAAATATACACCTGGAGAATGTGTTGATGCAATGAATGATGGTGTGTGCTGTGGTGCTTGTGTAAAATAAATTGGATTAGCTCTAAAAAAATATGAACCATACTAACTAGGAGGTTGCATGGCAATCGGGTTCTTGTGTGGAGCTAGAGCAAATGTTGGTCCCCTCGCGACAAGTTCTCCTGACTTAGTATTGATGGGCCCTCGTCTTGGTCTTCTACGACGATGTTGCCTACTCATTTCCGCATCCGAAAGTAGATACAACTTGCTGTTATTGTTGAACCAATCCATGTAATCTGGAGATGTCGTCAACTTTGGTGTGAGAAATGTTTCATGCATTGGCAAGTAATCATACCTACGCTGCCACATCTCGATATACATTTTGTGGAATGTTGACAAATCTTTCTTGAGTCTCCCCCACAAGTCAATCTTCTGTAGGTCATCGAGCTCCTAGGGTGGCGGCAAAATACGTTACGTACATCCAAACTCTTGTATCACTCGGTCGAATTCATGCATCTCGACCGTTACAAAAACGATCAATGGCACTTTGATGTAGCAGATGTTGCGATTGACCAAAAATTTAGTTGGTACGCATTCTTTAATTTTCAAATCCGCATATGGCATCTATACAAAGTATTGTAAGAATTTACAAATTTTAGCACATGCCTATTATTTAATTTCAAATGCTGGAATAAATATTATATAAATTTAAATTTCATAAACTAATCTCCTCTTCAGATTATTGATTAAAACTAGCCGGATATCCTCAAGCTCGGATGGTATACTTGTGTATCTTACTTGATTGTTCCACCTATTCAAATAATATTTTTTTTTCAAAATTACAACAATGAAAAAAAAATAGGATAATGATATTATGAAATGAATTTTACCATATTACGAGTGGGAATTCATAAGAGGGTCCACTCGAGGCCATAAAAATGGTAGTCGATACCATGCCCCTAATTGAAGAAGGAGCGTGCAACCACTAATTTTAACTTTTTTCTAGTTTTTTTGCTCGACACCTTTCTTGGTACAATGTCCCTAACACCGCTAATCCCCAACTAAGTTGTCTTGTTTCTTTTAAGTCAACTAGTAGTATTAGCCACTTTTAATGTACCAGATTTTGAGATTTATCTGGCATAAGCATTACTCCAATCAACCTTAAGATGAATAAGCGCACGAATTGTTCTTTTTCACCCTAAATTCTAACACATTCCCTAGTAGTTGCTTGAATGTTGCGCTCCAATCGACACTTGCCACTGGCCCCGTAATGACTTCCCCATCGACCAGTAGATTGAGTTGTAAATCAACATCCTTGAATGTAATTGTACACTCACTGCAAGGAAGATGGAATGTGTGTGTCTCGGGTCTCCATCTTTCCATCAAAGCACTGATAAGTTGGGGGTCCAATTTAGTCCCCCCGAGCATACGAGCCACGTATAAGAATCTTGTATCTCGAAAGTGGCCATGAATGGCAACTAATGCACTCCTACTTAAATTGTGTATGTACGTCTCCAAAATCCGGTCTTCTGCCTGAGTATATAAACATAAGAAATAATGATGTTAATAACATAGTAATTAACTAATTAAAATTAAAAAAAATTATAATATTTTCTTACAATTTGTAATTGAACGCTAGAGATGTGCTTGTCATCCAAACGAATAAGCTGATTTACCATTTTACAAATTATAAGGAATAAAATAAAATCGAAGAGAATAGGAATCAGAGAAAGATTTAAAACAAAATTATTGAGAGAATTACGAATTAAGAAATGAGAAATGAGAACTAAGAATTGAGTTTGAATTGAAAATAATGAAGTTTGAAGGGGTTTATATAGGAAAAAAATATGGTTGTTGGGGTGTAGTCATTGGAATTGTGACCGCTGGAAAAATTATCGTTGCCCTGAAAATGCATCCTACATGTGTGTTTTCATTGCCTTGTCATTGAAAACGCATTTTGTAGGACGCATTTTCATTTCTCTCTCCAAAAATAGCATACTTAAATTTAAAAATAAAATTAACATATTTCTTTAATTTACCCTTTCTTTTTTGGTCACTGGCCATTAAATGGTTAACGAAAAGATTACGTGGTCATTAAATGGTTACTCGGTATTTATACAATGTGCCAATTTAGTATTGATTCTAAAAAATATTAACCCTCAACATTTATGCATTGTGTAATTTGATCTTTTTTGCAATTTTATTTTTCTTTGTGAAAATTTCACCTAAAAAGCTTAATGAAAAAAAGACACATTTATCAACAAAATTTGATCAAAATTTTACCAAAAAATGGAAACACTCAAAAATCCAAGTTTTTCTCATTGTTTTAAAATTAGCCCTCAACACCGCAAAGAAAAACAAAAACTACAATAACAAATCAAATTACACAATATGTAAATGTTTAGAATTAAATTTAGAATCAATACTAAATTAACATAATGTATAAATATTGAGGGTTAAAGTTGCTATTATATCAATTTTAAAAACTGTCAAATCATCTTTCCGTTACCTTTATATTTTAGTAAATTTAATTTTTTTCTTTTGTGAAATTTTTCATAGGATGTATATCAAACTATTTGTGCCTAACATAATATTCATTTGGTGAGTCGAAAAAACACATCTAAGGCTGTTTGGAGAGGGATGGCTAATTAAGGGTGGCTAAAATTCCCCACTTAGAAATAATTCCGAAGTTGATTGCCGCTTTATTTAAAAAATGGAGGTAGAAAATGAAAATGCATACTTTCCAATTCCCATGCAAGAAACCTACTATTATGTTGGGAGATGTATATTTAATATCCAACCTTCTAGTTGATAAATAACCAATAACCAAAGAGAGTTATAAGTTGCAATTATGCCAATTTTAAAAACTGTCAAGTTATCTTTTCGTTAACGTTCATTGACAAAAAAAATTTTGATTAGTTGGTTGACGATTTTGTAACTTTTCATAGTTAGGTAACTAAAAAAGAATCTTACCAATAGTCAAATATGTGCTACTCTTCCAATTTTACTTGTGGAGTTTAATCAAATAATTTTCTTTTAATTGACTCCTATCTTTGATTTATTCCAATCAATGATTTTTTCATTTAAAAATTTAAACATAAATTAAAATTTTAGATTCATTTTAATTTTTTAGTAAAATTAAAAATAAAGATGTTATTGAAGGTTTCTTTTTATCAAAATGTTAGCATTTATAAATAATAAAAAAAACCTAACTTTTGAGATTATTTCTCAAAATAGGTTTTGAGATTATTTCTAAAAAAAAAATCCAAAATTATCTTTAAAAACCTTAAATTTTTTACTTTTCTCACTCCCATTTTAACTCAAATTATTATTTTTAACTCATTATTCTCTAATGCTCCATTGAGGTTTCAATATGAACACATAGCTCCTCGGGCTATGCTTGGGCCGGGCCTAAGCACAATATTAACATACTTTATACTTGCTTAAGCTCAGCCTGGCCCAAAATATGCGCTTAAAATTTTGCTCGAACCCGCCCATATTTGTAAAAGATTAACCCAAGCCCATTTTAGGCTCGTCCATATTATATTTTAATTTTTTAAAAATATTTATATTTATTTTAATATTTACATTAGAGTAATATTATATATTTAGTATAAATTTTTTTTAATGTGTTCAAATTACATAATATATAAAAATGACGTAATATAAAATATTACAAACTTAAAAACGGGTCGGGTTGGGCTAGTCTCAGGCCTTGAATGTTCAAGTCCGAGCCGACCCATATTTTAAAAGAGCCTAATTTTTTCTGCCCAAGCCCATTTTTCGAGCATAATATGTTTGCCCAAACCCTCAAATTTCTGACGAGCCTTTAAGCTTGGACAAGTAATTTGACCGATGAATAGGTCTAGATGGATATTCAACTATTTATGCCTAACATAATCTTCATTTTGGTGAGCCAAATAAACATATCTAAGGCACTTTGGAAAGATATGGTTTATTAAAGGCAGCTAAAATGCCCCAGTTTGAAATAATTTTAGAGTTGATCATTGCATTATTTTACAGATGGAGGCCCAAAACAAATACTTTCTATTTTTCATGCAAAAAAAATATTATTATGTTAGAAAACCTGTAATCGAAGAAAGATCAATTAACTTCTTATCATTATATTATCAATCATTGGATGTTGTCCTAAACAAGGAGAATAAAGAATGCAATGGGAATATGATGAAACTCACGATACAACTTATCAATTTGGCCCCCGATGATAGTACAATTGTCAAGAAAATGGATCAATATGCCATAGATTGGATGTTATACATTTAGGAGGAATGATGTTAGCAAACAAGTTTGACAACTTAGTTCATTGCATGCATTTGAATTTATTGTCTAATTTTGATTTGGCCAGCGCATTCAACTAAAGGCAAAACTCTAACATTCGCTTTGCAAAGTGGCTCGACATCATATCGATGAAATAAATTATTTTTATATGCTTTTATAAATATAAGCATGGATATAGATGTCGTAATTAGCTCTCATCCCTTTCTAACCACATCTAGGATCTCATGCTGAATCTACTAAATTTATCCAGCTTGAAGAGCCGCAGCCATCTATCTAGCATTACAGACCTCAGTCACTTGTTAAAGTTGCTTACTTAATTGGATTTGCCATGTTTGTCTCTGCAAACTATCCAAGTGCATCATCATCCTCATATTATTTTGGGGAGAGATTTAGTCAACCAAATCGCATAACTAATGATGGATATGGCAAGTATCAGGGCCGATTTTAAGTCGTTCACACCACAAACTCCCCATACATTGTAGCATTATTTGGCAAGGGGTCATCTGGGTTTGATTTTTCTCATTAGCTACTCGAAGGAATGAAGCTGGATGTGAAGATAAAGCTCCGATCCACTCTCCACCGTGATGGAATCCAGTTTGTATCTGTCAGGCATCAAGTTGTAGAATGCATTTGCTTCAACGCCACCGATGATTGTATTATATTTTATAATTTTTTTATTTAATATAGAAAAAAAATTATGTAGTTATTTTTAAGTTATGTAATTTTTTTATTTAGCTTACATATGTTTTATGTAATTATTTTAAATTTGATTCATATGTATTACAGAGCCTTCTCTTCAATGAAATCCTCCTCCTCCGATAAGTGGCGGGGCTAGAAAATTTTTTTGGAGGGTTGGAATTAAATTGTATATTTTTACGATAGTAAAAATAAAATTTTACAATTTTGATAGTCTATATCTTTATAATTTTAAAGGATTAAATCAAATTTTTATATTTTTTGGGAGGGGCAAAGTGCAATTTTACCATTATCAATTTAAAATTTTATAAATTTTAAAGGGTCTAAATGGAAAATTTTTCATTTTGAGGGGGACCGAGGCCCCTACCAACCCCCTTAGCTCCGCCACTGCCTCTGATGATACTAAATAGTGACGTAATTTCAATAGTTACAACAACGAAGCTAGTTAGGAATAGTGGTCTGAGATAGGGAGAGCTAGATGGTGGAGGGTGACAATGGAAGGATTCCTACCTCCGATTAGATTCCTACCTTTGGTTCCTCAGTTCCTAAGGCTCAAGCAATTTGACCTGTCACCAATTCTAGTGGTAGTTTAGGTACATTTCGGCACTTAACGAGCTTGTTTTATAGCTCTTTTATATTTAATTATTACATTTTTAGCATTAGTAGCTTAGGTTTAGATTATTAGAAAAATAAGAGTTTTTACACAATAATTGACGTTAGTTGACCTATTAAGCCAATGTAAGCCTTATATAGTGCTAATCAATCTATTTGAGTGTGTAGGATGTGTATTCCAAAGCCCAAATGTAACAACCATAAAGTCAGTGGTGTCAGAACGTGTAGTTTCTGAATCCCATTTTCATAAATTGGACTCGTGAATATTTTTGAAGTTATATTAGAAGTGAACTGAATTTCAGTTAAGTAATTTTATTGAATTAGAAATTAATTAAGGTACAGAAACTAAATCGCATAAGTGATAAAAGTGTGAATTGTTAAGGATTTATAATTAGAAATCAGTGTAAGTAAGAGGTTTAAATGGGAAATATACCTTGGTTACATGATTATTTGGCCGGTTGGTAATCTATGGGGTATTTATATTATATTATAAATTATTAATTAAAGTAAATTAAAACAAAACAAAACATTAGATTAATAAAAAGAAAGTGGGAAGGAAGAGAAAAACATGAAAGTTTAATGTTTCAATCAATTTTGGGAAAAGAACATAGCTCGACGCACGACCTTAGGGTCTAAAAGTTTCAAGCTTAGTTAAATTTAGTTTTTTTTATTTATAATTTTTATGTTTTCAAAATTCCGGGAATTTAAGCTAGTCGACTCATATAGTACTTTTTAGTACTGTTAAAGATTGTGGATATTGTCATTGATGGATAGCTGAAGTTCTAGAGATTAATTTGATGGATTTTAAGTTTAGAATTGAAAAATGACTAAATTGTAAAATAAAAGATGATTTTGTGCAATAAAGACTAAATTGTAAAAATATCAAAATTTTGACGTAGAAATGAAAAATAGGGATTTAAATTAGGCCTAGAGTGAAATTAGTATTAAAATTTGAGGTTAAATGTGAAAGCTATTGTAGTCTCGGTTTTAAGGACTAAATTGAATAAAATACAAAAGTTGCATAAATTAGAAATTGAATGTAAAATTTGATTGTGTATTGATGAAATGTCTTGTTGTTTTAATTCGTAGTTAACGTCGACTTGGATCTCTCGAAAAATAAAGGAAAATATAAAGTTGTCGACGAAAAGCTCAAAGTTCAAGGTTTGTATTTCTATATTATGAAATATTTCAATTGTTGCATATAAACTTTGCATCGTATGGTAAGTTTATAAAGTGACTTAGTTCTTTGGAATTATGTGTGAAATGCTAATTGAATTGAATGGATTGTGATTGAATGATTAGTTGTGAAAATATACTTAATTTGATAGTTATGAAAATAGCATATATTGAATTATATGTTAAATTGAATTGATACAAGAAATGAACATTGTTGACAGATGCATGATAATGGATTATGAATTGATGGAGACTTGGTTTGATGTTGAGGATCTGGTATGTTGATTTGTATTGAGAAACATGTTACCTTATTAATTGTTCGAGTAGGGTCAAGTATAATTGGCATGCCAAAGGATAAGAAGAGTTCAGGGTTATACGACTACCCCATTTGTCAGTTATACCGACCAATGCTAGGCACATTTATTTGTTGGTCTTTATTGGCGAATGCATGACAAAATTTATTATTACGGATTTATCCATTAGACACTGGGTGCCAAATTGGTGTGTTGGTTGGATCCGTGTATCCGCCTGAGCCCGAGTCATGCTAATAGGGAATTAAAATGAAAATATGATAGTGGAACATCTGAGTTAAGAATGAATGTGAACTTTGAATGTATTCAATGGCAAATTATGGGATGGAATGTGCTAGAATATGATTTGATTTACCAAATGGTATATGTAATGAATTTGCCATGTTCTATTGGTAATAATGTGATGGTTTTGAGAAATTAATAAGTGAATTGGTATATATTAATTGCTATGTTGCATCTCATTATTTATGTTATGTATCATTTTATGTTAAATTAGATATTAATATTTGGATTATTGAAATACCATTGAGTATACTCAACGTACGGTTTTGTTTCCCATGCGCAGGTTAGGTAGTTTATGATTTAATCATCAACTTAAGCATCCAACAGCAATCCTAAACTTAAGTGTTGGAGATGTATTCGTTTGGGTATTGGCATGTACCTAGGACGTCTAATGGTTATAATGAACATCGTGTATTTTGGTTGGCATTTGGGAGTTATGTATATAAGTGTATATGCATGTGATGGAAATAGTCATGTTGTTTTTATCTTGTTAGGTAGTTTGGATCATATGTTTAATGTTTAATGGTGGAGAAAATGATATGTTATATTATATGCTTTGATTGATGCTTGGTTATGGAATGATGATTGGTAAGTTTTGGTATGCTTGAAATGAATTGGTAAGCTTGGTGACTGAACATGAGATTGTTTGAATGGTCATTTGATGTTTGATTTAAATAATAGTGAAAGTGTCATTAAATGTTTATTGAATTGGTATATATATGTGCTCTTTCGATTGTTCTTAAAAGGGTTGAACTTGTTGAGGTGCCAATTATGGCATATTAGTTAGGTACTTAGGTTGATTGTTAACGTGATATTTTTTATATGTTGGAAATAAATAGGAAAGTCCTTAGTTGATGATTTTTATGTTATAATTGTATTTATAACGTACCATTAAAGTTTAGGTGATTTTGGCATGAAATGGACATTTTAAAGATGAGATTTTACCATTTCTGGGCTTAACTATCGATATTTTAGCATTTGGTATCGATACTTGACAATATGAATAGTTTTAAAACAAACAAAATGCCAAAATGGTATCGATATTTATATGAGTATCGATACTTTTCATTAAATATCGATACCAAAAAATAAATATTGATACCCTTGTTTTGCAAAATAAACAAAATTGTGATTTGGTATCGATATTCAACAAGGTATTGATTCAGTATCGATACCTGAGAATTAAATATCGATGTCAACTCTAGAATTTTGAAATTTTAGAATTCAATCTAATTTCATCCTAGTTTTTTCACATTTAGGTCCGTATATATCTCAATTTACTATATTTGTATGGTCTATGAACTATAATTATATAAGTTGTGTATAAGTTTGAATTATTTGATGTAGGTTGCTCCAACAATGAATATGACATCCCCTTATATGGATTCGACGATTGAGTCGAGTAAGGGGTGTTACATTAAAAGCCTAAGGAACAATACCCAAGCTTTCCGAGATGCAACATGCGAAACTAGAACTTCAAACTCAAGAAACTGGTGTCGTGTCATGACACACCTTTCCGTATGCTGAGACATAGCCCCTCTGTTGAGACGTAGCCAGAACATAGGGCGTAAGCAATGATGACGTCATCAGCCGTATCTTGGAAGATTTCTCAAATTTTATTTATTACTTGCACCCAAAGTATCAAGGGTATTTTAGGCATAAAGCACACCAAAATTAGCCTATGTAAAGAGGTTCCTGTAACCCTAACCGACATCAATTTTAGATCTAGCCACATAGTTTTCTTTGTATTTTTCTTTAGTTTTTTACTTTTAGTTTATTTTTCTATAGTCGGAATTCTTTCTATTTTGATGTGAAGACAATTATGAGTGGAGATTGTTCTAGAACCGCGCTTCAATATATTTATTCATGAGCATTCTCTTTTACTCTTGTATTTTATTCTTTTATTTATATTTCATTTACCTGACCAATTAACGTTATTATGAATTTTAGGATAAATTCTTCTGTTTTATTTCTATCTTGAATGATTCGGTTATGGTTTTGATTAATTAAACCCTAGGATTGACGATCTCAGTAGGTAATCTAGGTTAAACGAGGTTGGGAGATAAGTTTTCCAAGTAAATCATAATTTATCCCGGTGGGAAAAGTAAAGTCGGGAGATAAGCATGTACTTATCGATTAGTTAATTAGTAACGGTTGGGAGGTAATACTAGTTAGTTAATAACTAATTCCCTAAAAATAACTCGAGTTCTGAATTTAAATTTATGTCTGTTAATTAAGATTTCTTAATCGATTGTAGGCTAAAGGATCGCATTGTTGACACTAGGAATAGGAAATCTCATTAGGTTAATTTAGGTTAATTAATTTAATTAGTTACAATATAATTATTAATATTTATATTTGATTATTTTATATTTAAAAAATTATATATATGTTTATTTTTATTGTTTGTTTGTTTGTATGTTAATATTCATGTATATTGTTTGTGAACATGTTCATTATATATTCATGAACATGTTTATTTAGCATTCACGAACATGTTTGTTTAACTTAAACAAACGAATATGAATACACATAATTTTAAATAAACGAATACAAACAAACATTTTGAAATTCTTAACGAAGACAAACTGAATGCAAACAAGCTTAAATATAAACAAAAGAACATGAATAGAGGTTCGTTCGTTCAAGCTCGGTTCATTTACAGCCCTAAGAACATACCTTAGTTCCAAGTAAATTTGATGGTCAGTGTCGAAGATCGAAGAATAAAATAGTTTTATGAAAAAAATTAAACTGTAGAAGAGAAAGGAAAATGAGAGCTTTCAATTGGTGCAAGTGGTACAAACATAGAAAGCCATACAACAGCGTTTTTAACAACCCAGTGACTTAAATGAAAACTTTCGAATAGTTCAATGCCCATTTTGTAACCTTTTAAAGTTAAGTGGCCAAAATGTGAACTTACTAATAATTTAGTGACCTTAAGTATAATTTACCCAATTTTTTTATACAATTTCTTTTTTAGTTTTCATTTTAAATTTAACGGATATCAATTACTTTAGAATACTAAGAAAAACCCCAAGTTAATGTATTTTATTCATATAAGTCCTTAAACATTTTTAAATTTAATTAAAATATTTTTAAAAAAATGTTATTTCCCAAATTAGAAACAATGTTCTTGAGATATTAAATTGTTATTATTTATATATGATTTTGTATTATATATTTTCATTAAAAAATTGGTTTATGATATCTTCATGCCAACATCTAAGTCTTGTATATTTTTTAACTTTATGAATCCAAAAATTTAAATAAAATACAAACAAAATTATTACTATTATATCTCAATATCTGATTGTAATTTAAAAAAAATTTAAAAATTAAATTTTGAGTTAATCGAATTGAGTTATTCAAGTCAACTCGAATAACATATTAGTGTAAATACCCCTTTAGTTCCTATCAATTTTAAAAATAAACAAATTTGTCTCTCTTAACAAAAATTACAAAAATTTTCAAAATAATTTTCAAAATTCAAAATATTTATAAAATTCCAAAATTTATATTTTAAAAAATATAAAAAATTTTAAAAATCTAAAGAATATAGAAAAGAAAGTTAAATTTTTTAAAAATTCTAAAACAATAATTTTGGGACCTAAATAAGTTAATTAATAATTCAAGTTTATCATACTAAAGTATCTGTTTTTTATTTATTATTTTGCTTTAAAAAAATTTCAAATATATACGGGTTTCACATTTATATGCTCTAACATAAAATTAGTTATACTGTAACAAGACTTTAATTTAACATGTTTAATTTTTTAATTTAACTCGAACAATGTTACTCGATTCAACTTGACTCGAATTTCATTTCACTCAACTCGACTTGAAAAAAATTCAAATCGAGTTAGGATGATAAAATAGGACTTATCAACTCGATTAACTCGAATTTTTTTCACTTGGTTCGATCAAACGTTCACCCTTAATTTGATGATCTAAAAATTTTTAAAAATTTATATAAAATATTCATCTAAATATATTTCTCATTAAGATATTTCATGAATAAAAATCCATATAATTGAGGTTTTATTTATATAATTCATATATAAAGAAATATTTTAATAATAAAGTGTATTAAATTTTGACATTTTCACCGTGGATGGAAAATAAAATTATCTAATAAATATATTTATAAAGATGATATAAATAATAAATAAGGCTTTGGTTAAATGGGTATCATCCAAATCGTTGTTGTATAGTTATCTTTATTCATACTATCTATACCAATCGAAAGCTCTTATTTTTTTTTTCTACAGTTCATTTTTTAAATAAAATGACTTTAAATTTCACGAATCTACAAACCCAAATTCAAACAGCTTTCTTCTCTACGCTCTAACACTGACAGTCAAATCAACTTAAATCTAATATATGTTTTTTTACTCCTCGGTAGGTATTGATCTACTGTACTAATTATCAAATCGTTATTTGAAGCTCGCTAACCGAATTTTTAAAAAAAATTAATAATTAAGTGACTTAAATAAAAGCTTTTGAATAGTTTAATAACTTAAATAAAAACTTTTAAATAATTAAATGACAATTTTATAACCTTTTAAAATTAAGTGACTAAGGCTCTGTTTGGTAACTTGTAAAAGCTTTTCCGTAAAAGCTTTTACGGAAAAGCTTTTTAGGCTTTTCTGATGTTTGGTTGGGTGAAAATGATTTCCCAGGTAAAATATTTTACAAACACGGGGAAAAAGAGAGCCCTTTCTTAAGGAAAATGTCTTACCCTTTTGAATTCGGTAAGACATTTTCTGAAAAATGACACATTCTTCTCCCCTTCCCCTTCCCCTTGGGTTGCAAATCAGTTTGGTCAAGGAGCTTTTCTGGTTCCTCCTTCATCCAGGTAAGGCTCCTTCTCCTTCTTCCGTTCTTCATTCCTTTTCCTTCTTCTGTTTTTCATCTTCTCTTCCAGGTAAAAGTTCGTCGCATATTCTGTTCTTATGGAGATAAGTTTCCACATGCCCAACGCCAACACCCAATTTGTTGGTGATGAAAATCGTCCTCCTGCTCAGGTAAGTCTGTTGTCACTTCTTTATTAGGAAAATGTGAATTTACAACCAATGATTACTTTGGTGATGCTATGTACCATTACCTTCTAGGTTTTCCGTGAAAAAATCATGTCAGTGGCTGATATTGGTACTGGAGTTGAGGAAGCTGTTGTCACTTTTGAGGGCATTGCAATCCTCACACCAAGGTAGCACATTGACATTGGGATGAAAAATCACCTAATCAAAACCAATGTGTCATTTGTGTATATTTGATTTTTGGTTTGTTTCTTTTGGTTTATACAATTTTGTTTTCTTCCTTTAAATGTATGACTTAGTATGCTCTTCATACAGGGCTCGGTATAGTGTTAAACTTCATCTGTCATTCTTATGAGTCCAAGGATAGGCTAATGATTTCAAAATTCAATATAGCAGTGTTGTGCGTCTTTTTTTGCTTCTAAAGGTTCAATCCTTTCACTGATATAAGATAATAATGTTCATTGGTATAAGAGAGGCAAAATATATTTACAACCTCTTTAATATACTTTTCTATACTCTGTTTGTTTGGCAATTCAACAAGCCACATACTTTTGCCTCTTGATTGATCTGTTGTTCTAGATGCAAATGACAAGTACCCATTTTAACTGACATGTTTGGTTTTCTTTCCCTTTCTGCTCAAAATGCCAGATTTACTATGTTGAATTTGAGAGGCATGCTGCTGGTGGCTCAAATATGCATTACTTTGATCTTCTTATAAGATTAAAAACTGAGCAAGAACATTTATTTCGAAATATTCAGAGAAATGAATATCACAATTTGTTTGACTTCATCAGGTTAGGTTAATAGGTTCTTCCATTGAGTTAGCAATTCTGGTCCTTTTGGCAATTCATTAACTGCTCTTTTACCATGCAGTTTTAAGGGTTTGAAGATTATGAACCTTGGCGATGTACGAACTGCAAATAGTGTGGCTGAGATTTTTCAAAATGATGATGATGATGTAATTGATCCACATCTTGAACGCATTAAGAACGAAGCTGGTGTGGATGAAAGTGATGAGGAGGTATTTTTTTTTTCTTTCCCCATCTTTATTTAGGTCTTTAATATGCACATGGTTCTCTGTTTTTGAAATATGCATTGATTACAATTTTCAATTGGTCGTCAAATGACCCCTAAACACATTGGTTTTAGTAGTAGTTATAGGAAAAATATCTAAACACATTCTAGATATTGACATCTGAGCTATTAGCTTCTGGCTATCCCTATTGATGAAGTTGTTAATGCAGGATAAGGACTTTGTTCTTGATAAGGACGACGAAGGTTCTCTAACTGATGATTCTAGGGAGGAAGAATCTGATGCTAGTGAAAGTGGAGATGAGAAAGAGGTAAGTCATTTTGTTCCTTCACATAGTTTATTCTCGTAAATGGAAATTGTCGACAAAGTATAATTTGGTATCTCACATTGAATTGCCAATTACGTAAACTCGCGAAAAGGATCAAAGGAAGGAAGTCATTGTTGTTTGCAGCCTACCTCTTCTTCTAAAGAAAGTAAGAAGAAAGGTAGAGATGGACAAGATGATGGAAATAAGAAGAAAAGGAAAAAGAATGTTCCTAATGCACCAAAGAGGGAAATGATCGGCTTCTTCTATTTTTCACAGGCGGAAAGGGAGGTGGGTTTTATATATATATACACACATTTATAGTGAAGAAATAGGGCAGCCAATGAACCGAATCCCTTAATTTGTAATGCCCATCTACATTAAAACGCACTATTTCGACTTACATATCTATCTACTGTGAGCAAATTCGGTAATACCTTGGGCTCTACGTCAAAGGTTTAACTTTGCAGGCTGCTTTAATCTGATGTATCAGACAGATAAACAGAAGAACTACAATTATATCAGACTTTGCAGCTTCTTAATTACCATTCTTGCTTGATGTCTGTTCCAAATCGATCTTTTCTTGCCATGACCGCTTCATGTTATTTAAGTTTGATATTAGTATTTAAGTTTGGAAGTAGACATGATTGTTTGGTCTTGATTGTTGTCACTCTGAGATTGATGCCTTACACCATACCGGACAATCACTTTTGAAACAAATGAAATCAGTAATCACCCTTGTTAGGCGTGTAACTATGTGCAACGCCAATATTAGAGTATAAGGCTCCTGAAAAACATCATTGACTGTCATTTTCTGCTAACAGCCTCATATGTGGTTTAACGAAGTCCACCTATGTTTGCTACTAGTCTTACAATAAATACAAGAGTGGTTGTTATTATGATTTTATTTCTCGTGTTGAGTTGGACCATGTTTTACTTAAGAATTACTCAAAAACACAAATAAATGGTTGCTTTGATGCAGGATCTCTTTCATCAACCTTTCCTATTGAGAACCGTAACAACCTCGTGACAATGAGGACATCAAGAATCATCTAGATAGGACAAAGAGCCTTCCATTCGTGAAGTGTATCGCGGATTTCCATTTGTTTTTGTTTCCGCCATGTCTCATGGCCTTGGTTCCGATGTTCTAGCACTAGCAGCGTGTGTGTTAGCACAGAGAGAGACAGATGATTTAGAAGGTTACCACTCTAATCAAGTCCATGGCCAACACATCCTGATTCACTTATTATGCTTGGTCGTCTATTGGAAAATACTGTATATTTATGATCATAACAACTTCCTCTTTGTCATTGTTTACTAGCATAATTACAAATCTCAGTTATTCCTAGAATCTTAACATTATGCTTTACATTCAAAGCTGAAAATTGGTGAGCTGTCTCTAATACAAAATTCATGATAAAAAATTGTTTTCAAGTAAGAAGCCTAGAAAAATTTTGGCTTCAGAAATTTTCTCAAGGTTGAAGATATTGATACTTTTAATGTGTTGTAATATTAGTTATGCACTTGAACAATATTATTGAAATTATGTGGTGTACTACTAATTCTGCATTTGGATAATATTATTAATTTCTAGTATTAATTGTGGTTTGGAAGCTAATTTATAATTATTCAATCCTTGTTTTTTTTTTTTATAACACAATTACAAATAATTTATTTGACTTTGGTTGTTTTCAATTTATGACGGTTAATATTCTAACTTAATAATTGAGTATTATTATATGTTTAATTTGATTTATTTATAATAAATCATTGCAATATATGTAAATATAATTTAAAATATAATTTTATTAATATATATATATATATAAATTTATTAATATATGTAAAAATAGTTTTTCTAGAAAATATTTTCAGGAAATCTGTCAAACAATAGAAAATATTTTACACAGGTTCATCCAAACACCAGAAAAATAAATCATTCGCAGAAAAGTAAATCATTTTTTAAAAATTATTTTTCGAAAAATATTTTATTGATAAACAAACGGAGCCTAAAACGTAAATTTTTTAAAATAGATTGAAAAAATTAGGTGGAGTTTACCGAAATTTAAAAAACATCTAATTTTTAAAAAGTTATTTATTTTCAAAAACTTAACCGAGAGCAGCCGGTTTCCCGGTGAGACCTAACCGGTTGATAGGGGCAGACAAGGAATAAAGTCAATCTGACACGTCTCGTGACTCGGGAGCACTTTAACCACAGCAGTGTTTTCTTTTGGACCTCATTAGGTCCATTAAAATCTGACACGTTTTATATGTGAGTGGACTCTTTTCTAGCACCTTCCTTTTTCTTTTTCATATCGAAATCCCGTTTTTAGCCTTTAATGTGCTATGCTTTTTTGTTTATTATTATTATTATTATTTATTTAAATGTTGGAAATGTGGAAATAAGTAAGGCCCACACTGTGCTTGTGTCCTGTAAGAGATCGGATGAGCTTACCACTTGACTAATAATTTTGTGCCATATCACCGTCATTACACAAGAATTAACAATTTTATGGTAAACAAAATTTTGACCATTTTACCAATAAATGCTTATTTCTAATTTTATTTATGGAAGTGGCCAATTATTTCTTTATTTATCGAAAAAGGTCGAAATATGCAAAACGTGTCCACATAGGATTAGGTGAAATTTCAACAAATTGCGTTCTTGAGGGATCGATTTTGCCATGTCAGCACAAAATGCACTGACGTGGACGCGCTTTGTTGATGTGGCAAAATAGCTCCCTCAGGGATGCAATTTGCTCTGTGTTTTTCTAGGGGACTATTTGCATGTTTAGTCCCTAGGGTTTTTTAGTTTAGGGTTTTGTTAAAATAATTTAGGTTTAGGGTTGTAGAGTTAGGGTTTTGTTAACATAATTTAGGTTTAGGGTTATCGTGTATTCCTCTCAAACAGCAGTAGATGTTGAAGTTGCAAATGCTTTATTTGGTGATGAAAATTATACATATAACTCAAGATAGGTGATCCACTAGCGAGTTGAGTCTGCACTATCGCCTCCAAGCTACAACCACCTTTGATATCAAATGAGTCATATGTCACGGGATCAACCAAAGCACAAAATCGATACTTAATAGATGAAACTCTCATTAGTGTCATTCCGAAGATTTTGCGCCTAATTCTTTTACAAAGTTTTGTTTAAAAACCAGTCGCACTATGTTCTCCGATAATAAAACAACGTCGTTCTCGGTGTCACGGATCTTACCATCATAGTAAAGAACCGCACTAATACGTTCACTCATCTTCAATTTCTATTCTGCTTTGCCTCTCTAATTTTTTTTGCTGTAACTTATGCAACCTGAGAATGAAATTCGGCTAATTTATAGCCTAAGGCCAAACAAAAACTACTGTAGGAAAAGAGCGTCCATGTGGGAGCTTTTTTCATCAATTTTGCTGACAGTGCATCCTGCTTGAAGCGTTTTTGACATTATTTTTTCAGAACCGTCTTCTCAAAATTATTTTTCAGGAACTATTGTAGAAAAAGAGCATCTACGTGGGAGCTTTTTCAGTAATTTTACTGACAGCGCATCCTGCTTGAAGCGTTTTTGACATTATCTTTTTAGAACCATCTTCTTAAAATTAATTTTTCTGAAACTACTGTAAAAAAATACAAAATCCTTATTGTAAATATAATTTTTCCTAAACCCTAAACCTAAACACAATTATTTTTTTAAAAAAACTAAACCCTAATTTAATTAATTTTCTTAAAAACTCTAAACCCTAATTTAATTAATTTATTTAAAACCGCTAAAACCTAATTTAATTAATTTTTTAAAATAAAAACTCTAAACCTAAATTTATTTTTTAAAATTCTTAAACTCTAAACCCTAAACCTAAATTCTTTTAACAAAACCCCAACCCTACAACCTTAAACCTAAATTATTTTCACAAATCCCTAAACCAAAAAACCCTAGGGACTAAACATGCAAATAGCCCCCTAGAAAACACGGAGCAAATCACGTCCCTGAGGGAGTGATTTTGCCACGTCAGTAAAGCGCGTCCACGTCAGAGCGTTTTGTGCTAACATCGCAAAATCGCTCCCTCATGGACACGATTTACTGAAATTTCACCCAAAAAGCTCCTATGTAGACGCGTTTTGCATATTTCGGCCCTTTGCGGTAAATAATGAAATAATTGGCCCACTTCCATAAATAAAGTTGGAAATGGGCCTTTATTGATAAAATGGTCCAAATTTTTCTATGGTTTTTTTTATTAAAATAGTATAAAAAATTAATTACAAAAATGAGATAGATTATAGATTAATTATAAAAATGGTGCATTTTCTACAATAAAATATAGATAATATTATCTTTAACAGTTCCATTTGTCTGTCAAGATTTTGCCTATTATAAAAAGGTGATTGTTATAAACTTATAACAACATGTAATTATAAAGAGATAATTGTTGTAAACCCACCATAGAATTCATGTCATGGACAGGGGCAAAATTAGGGGGCTGGAGGGGCCCCGACTTCCCCTAAAATAAAAAAAATTTCATTTAGGCTCTTTAAAACTTTAAATCAATAAAGGTAAAATTACATATTGGCCTATTAAAAATATAAAAAATTGATTTAATCCTTTAAAAATTATAAAGATATAAGCTATTAAAATGGTGAAATTGCATTTTTACTATTGTAAAAATTACAATTTAATTTTGCCCCCTAAAAAAATTTTCTAGTTTTGCCCGTGGTCATGGGTTTCATTCAAATAAAGAAAGAATTATATTTAAAAAAAAAATGAAAGTGAGAACCAAATCAACAAAATTGAAAGACATATAGTAGATGCATTATTGCTTTTATGCATATTTTATTTTACAATATTTCACACGATTAATTATTAAGTTCATAAATCTAATAAGTCTAAAAAACAATATGAGTTTTCAAATTAAATTAATTAATTTATCATGAGTTATTAAAATCAAGATTGTCATATTTAACATGTGTTTGCAATTTTCGCCGGTACTAGAGATGCTTGGGTCGGGCTCATATAAGGTATCTAGAGTAATTTTTTAAGCTTACTTTTTTGTCCAAGCTCAGTCCAATTTTAGAAAAGTAAACTCAGACCCAACTCGCCTATATTTAATTTTTTTTAGATTAATTTTTATTTAAAAAACTATAATACTCTAAATACGCTACCATAAATATAATAAATCTTTTATTGTATTAAATATACTTTTTAGAATTTTATATTTTGGGTTAGATTATCTTAGAATATATTTTTTAAAATTTTATATTTTGGGTTAGATTATCTTATATTATTATTTAGTATATAATTAATATAATATTATTTTATAACATAATATTTTCTAAATCTTCTTCCCTTTCGGGGGGTGTGTGAGTGACCCAACTAATGACTATTTTATAACATCATTAATATAATATTATTTTATAACATAATACTTTGGGGGTGTGTGAGTGACCCAACTAATGACTATTTTACAAGAAATCAATCTCTTTCTTTTTCCATATATGTGTGTTATTTTTGTTTCAGCCCAAATCATCTTTCTATTAGCCTGTTCCTCATGGAATCCCATATTGAGAAACAAAATGAAGATGCGCTTCAAAAATCTTTCAAAGAGATGATATCTACTCTCCCTAAAGGGAATTGTTGGGGTTATTTTGAAGATCTATGTCAATATCAAGGTTTTTGGTTCTTCTCGACTTTTCTACAAGGAGCTTTGTCGGCTCAACAACAATTCCAGGCGCAACCCATTGATATCATCCTTTGTAGCTCTCCAAGAACAGGCACAGCCTGGTTAAAGTCCCTCACTTTCGCCACTATTACAAGAAACTTATACGATGATTCCACCAGCCCTTTGCTTTCCAAGATGCCTCATGATGTTGTGCCTTTCATGGAGTTTGATCATGCCCAATTTTCCACTAATCGACATCTTGGAATTCCTCTTTTAGCTACTCATCTTCCTTATTCTTTCTTACCCAGATCTATAATTGATTCTGGTTGTAAACTTATTTACATTTGCAGGGACCCCAAAGATACATTTGTTTCATTGTTTCATTTCGCTGCTAGGCACTCCAAATCCCAAAATGCTCAACCTATTCAACTTGATGAAGCGTTCGAGTTGTTTTATGAAGGTGTAAGTCCGTATGGGCCTTATTGGGATCATGTTTTGGGGTATTGGAAAGCAAGTTTGGAACATCCAGACAAGTTAATGTTCTTGAAATATGAAGAACTGGTTGAAGATACTGTTTTGTATCTTAAGAAGACAGCAGAGTTTGTGGGCTATCCTTTCTCGTCGGAGGAACAACAACAAGGGGTGCCTCAAAACATTGTGCAGATGTGCGCTTTAGAATTTAAGTGGCTTGAAGTAAATAAAACCGGAAACATCGTGGTCTTTAAGGAAATTTGGGGACGAAAAATAACATTTTCTTCCGAAAAGGGAAGGTTGGAGACTGGAAGAATTATTTGACCACTGAAATGGCTCAAAGTTTAGACCAGCGAACAATGCAAAAATTGAGTGGTTTAGGTTTAAGTCTGTAATTGAAGGTTGATAATCTAGGGTTGGTAATTATCCCTTTTAATAATAATATTTTCAAATAAGGTTATTTTGGTCAGGATTTGTAATTATCCCATTTAGTAATATTAATGGGTATTGATCTATTGTACTTTTCATTGAATCTTTAGTTGGAGCTCGTTAGTAGAACTTTATCAGTTAAATAACTATTCCTTGAATCTTTAGTTGGAGCTCGCTGGTAAAATTTTATCAGTTAAATAATTTAAATAAATAAAAGCTTTTAAATAGTTTAATAATTTAAATAAAAAATTTTAAATAATTCAATAATTATTTTTCAATTAGACCTAACCGGGGTTGGGTCTGGTAAGAGATAAGATTTTCTCATAAAATGATTCTATAAAGACAAATAATGTGTCTTTTTAGGTGCATTGGTGCAATTTTGGTCAATTTTCTTTTAGCCCCTATATTATGTGTAAGTTGCATATTTAATCCCTATAGTTTAACCTAGTTCATTTTAGTATGTGTTTTTTTAATTTTAAAATTTTAGTTTTAGCTCAAATTATACCAGTTAAATTTATTATGTTAATTTCTATTTGCAGTCTCATATTATCCATAAGTTGTTGATTTAATCTTTGTTCTTTAATTACATTATTTTTAGTCTCTATACTTCTTAAAAATTTTTGGGGAGGCTACTTAAAAATTTCAAAAAAAAAATTAAGAGTTTAATAAGATTTTTTTAAAATGGGTTCTAATTAATTTTTTTTAAAAAAATATACAATGAGTTTAATGAGAAGTTCTAGAAATTTTAGGAGAGTGTAATTGAAATTTTTAAGAAATAAAATAAAACGCATAATGAGATTTTTAAAAAAAATTAGGGACCTAATTAAAATTTTCAAAAAAAAAGTAGTTTAATAAGAATTTTTAAAAAGATTGGGTTCTAGTTAAATTTATTAAAAATTATGTGAGGCTAACAAGATTTTACAGAAATTTTAAGAGAGTTTAATTAAAATCTTTAAAATAAATTAAAGGTATAGTGAGAATTTTCAAAAATTCAAGGGACTTGATTAAATTTTTTTAAAAAAAATTAGGGATTAATGAAATATTTCAAAATTTTGAGGGTGGGGCAAAGGCTCCCCACCATTACCATTGGTCATTACATTTATTAACTAAAATAAAAATAACTCTGGCTCTATCTTTCCTCTGTTGATGTTTTTGTGTTTTGGCTTGACTGTGGGTGTGCTTTATGTCCTTTCATTTTACCCACAAGCCGCCGAGAGTTTTATTGCATATTTTATGTATATTTTTTGTGTTCCAGCTGGGGTGAGCAATGACTTTCTTGCTCTTGCTCTCCTTTTATAATTTAAATGAAATTTCTCGAATAATTCAATAATTATTTTTCGATCAGATCTTATGGGTTGGGTCTGATAAGAGATAGGATCAGCTTACTAATTGACCAATAATTTTGTGCAATATCACCATCATTACACAAATATTAACAATTTTATCCTAAACAAATATTTCTCATAAAATGATTCTACAAACAAAAATAACGTGTACTTTTAGGTGTATTGGTGTAATTTTGGTCAATTTTCTTTTAGCCCCTATATTATGTGTAAATTGCATATCTAATCCCTATAGTTTAACCTAGTTCACTTTTGTACGTGGTTTTTGAATTTTAAAATTTTAGTTTTAGCTCAATTATACTAGTTAAATATGTTGGACAAAACACGCTAGCGAACAAAATATATAAATATAAATAAACAAATATTTTTATATCAAATAAAATATAAATAGAATAATTTATATTTAAATTGTCAAATACGTAAACGAATAAAAATCGTAACAAAAAGTTAAAATCGAAAAGAAGAAAAGAGATTTACTAAATGTTGAGGCCTGTTTAATATAGTTTCTTTAAGACAAATTCGGCCGCTCATATGGTACTTGAAGAAACATTGGTCAAATTTCTCCCAGGATGGAACAACACAATGATCAAAGCAGTAGCACTTTTGTAGCGATCAATGAACAAACATTGCCTTTTTCTATCACCGGAACATTGGAAAATATGGAGAAGAAAAGAAGAATTGAGAGAAAATATTCTCAGTGTGAGAGAGTGGAAATTAAGCAAAAAATTCTGAAAAAGTCTTAGCCTTTTTTATAGGCATTCAAAGTGGATGAATTTTTTTGGGCTATACATTTCACGTCGCACACATCATGTGGGTGCAACCGAAACTCAACGGGTTTGGACTTACACCCCCCCTTGCACGTGAGGCAAGATTCTAAGCTTGGTCATTCAATCACTATTTAAGAGGGTTCTCATATATATACATATCTCACATTTGGTATTTAATCAATGTAGGATCTAAGCTTTTCTTTTCATCAATTAATTTAATCAAGGCTACTTAAAATTTTCAAAAAAAATTAGGAGTTTAATAATATTTTTTAAAATGGGGTATAATTAATTTTTTTTTAATATTGTGAATTTAATGAGAATTTCTAGAAATTGAGAGTGTAATTGAGTACTTTTAATGCTTCTATTTTGTTGTTCAAATTTCCATATTAAAATCCAGCTCATTTAAATTTTGACTTGACAATAGAGGTGTGCATGGGCCGGGCCGGGTCCAAATAAAATTTTAAGCCCGTTTTCTAGGCTCGGCCCAAAATATGGGCCTAAAATGTGTTCAAGCCCGATCTTAAATAAAATTGTTAAGCTCGATCCCAGTTCAGCCCGGCCCATATTATTTTTTTAGCTTATTTCATTAAATAAAAAATTTTAAAATATAATAAATTAAATATATTTAAAAACATAAAAACAAATATTAAAACAAGAAACAAATAAAAAATGAGACTAAAACAATTCTTAAAATAATACACAAATTGAAAATATAATAAAAAGTGGTTATATTAAAATTGAAAATAAAATGTAAATGTGATTAAAAATACATAAATATATATATATTTAGTATATAATTCGGGCAGGGTTGGGTCGGGCCCGGGCCAAAAAAAGTTTACCCGAGGCCCGGCCCATTTTCTAAACTGGCCTCTTTTTTGGCCCAAACTCATATTTCGGGCCTAGTTTTTTACCTGAACCCTCCCATTTTTCGGGCGAGCCTTCGGGCCGGGCCGGGCCGAGTAGCCCGGGCCATGCACACCTCTACTTGACAACTCGAATAGGATTAAAATCATGGGCCTCATAACTTTCCTTTCTTTTATTTATTTCTTTCTTTTTCTTTTAATGTTGAATGCTCCTATTTTTTTTTTTTTTTTTCTCTCTACTCCTTAATTGAAAACCCTAGCTGACATACTCAATAGCATCGATTTCGGTGTTTATGGTGGCCTTTTGTGCCGATTTCGACACCAAAGAAGAAATTTTCTCTTTCTCATTGACTTCTACAATTCAAATCTCCCAGTAGCTGGCTCCAAATCTTCTAAAATAATAACCAAAGCTTCGAACTACTCTTTCTTTGATCTCCATTTTGCACTGCCGACTCATCACCAGTCGGAGATATGTTGTTCCCCGCAGTTAAACACACCACCTCACCGTTCAGATCATTGAATGAAGTCACAGAGCTTTGAACCCAAACAGAGTCACGGGCTTCCACCGCTAACACCCTTTTTTTTCATTTCAGACCACTTTTTTAAATATATCAATGCCTCTTAACACACCGACGAAACCATTAAAAAATATTTTTTTGTTCTCTAGTATACCCGTATTTTCTCGGGTATTTTTGGAAAAATACATACCGATGCCACCTAACATAGTGGCGGTACCAAAAAAAATTATTATTTTTTTAAAAACTCATGATTGCTTTATTTTTTTTAAATAAACCGTCCATTTTCGTAAATAATTTTTTCTTGACCCAATTTCGCAACTACTTTTTTTATATTATTTTTGTAAATAAACCGTTAATTGGACACTTAATTGTATTATTTTGGGCTTTTTTACCCCAATAATGCAAGAAAAAAAACAATTTAATAACTTAAATGGTATGCTCACCAAATTATTTACCAAAATTGTATGGCTTGAGTAGTAACCCCAGGTGGTGCTTGAGAAGGTGGCGACACCACCCAACTTTATCCCTAAAATCACGACGCCATCATTAGGCCATTGTAAGGTTATAAAAAAATAAATAT
The DNA here is from genome assembly GCA_025698475.1 of Gossypium anomalum. Lineage (NCBI taxonomy): Eukaryota > Viridiplantae > Streptophyta > Magnoliopsida > Malvales > Malvaceae > Gossypium > Gossypium anomalum. The sequence goes on from CM046960.1 coordinate 1,543,223, forward strand.
TTTATTGATGGTGTCGCCCTATACGGAGGCATCAGTATGAAGAACAACTGGGTAAAATACGGGGAATGTACGTGTTTATAAAGTTATTTTTAATAGGTGGAGGGGGAAAGTTAGGCGACACCATTGTTTGTACAAAAATAGTAACTCGGGACTGAGAAGCATGAAAAATGGGAGTCAAAAAGGGAGATTTCAGGCTTAAGAAATAATAAAAAGGGGTGACCCCGTGATTCCGTGATTGTCCAGTCATGTTTGCTGTAGGCAGTCAGACAGGTGTTGCCTGACCCAAATTTTTGTGTTATGTCCCTATTTTTTTATTCCCCTTAACCCACTATATATAACATGGTAAGCTATCGAGTTTATAAAACAGACATTTTAAATCACTTGTTTATTTTTAATTGACAAAAACTTAGTCTACTTCTGAAAAACTTAAGAGTTAAAAGAAAACCATTTAAATTCGCAAACATATGTACATAAATTTACCTTGTTGGAAAAACGGTTTTAAAAATGCAGTGGAAAATAAATTTAGGGAAAAACCAAAGTTTTAAAAGTTTTCCAAAACAAAAGTTTGGTTGTGATATCTAAAGTAATAAATACTTAATCAAATTTTTACCTTTTCGATTCGTTTAAGATGAGCGCTTCGACCAAGTAATCTTCTCTGCTATCCTTAAGCTCACGTCTGTCGAGAGTGAACTCGCTTCGAATAAAAAAATTCACAAAAATTACAAGTGGGGTAATTTCATAATTTCTCTAAACTTTTGGGTGAAGTTGTAAATTAAAAAATATTTCTAGAAATTTTATGGAATAATGTCCTCGGAGAATTTTCTCTCTAAAACTTTCTCTTAAATTTAAGTGTGTCAAATTGTAACGCCCCAAAAAAATTTGGGTATCTGGTCATTGGATTCTATCGTAATTAAATTTTTCATGTTAAAATCCAGCTCATTTAAATTTTGACTGACAACTTGAATAGGATTAAAATCATGGGCCTCATAACTTTCCTTTATTTTATTTCTTTATTTCTTTTTCTTTTAATGTTGAATGTTTCTATTTTTTATTTTATTTTATTTTATTTTTTCTCTTCTACTCCTTAATTGAAAACCCTAGTTGACATACTCAATAGCCATCGGTTTCGGTGTTTATGGTGGCCTTTCGTGCCGATTTCAACACCAAAGAAGAGATTTTTTCCTTCTCGTTGACTTCTACAGTTTAAATATCTCAGTAGCCGGCTCCAAATCTTCTAAAATAATGACCAAAGCTTCGAACTACTCTTTCTTTGATCTCCATTTTGCACTGCCGACTCGTCACCAGTTGCAGATATGTTGTTCACCGTAGTTAAACACACCACCTCACCGTTCATATCATTGAATGAAGTCACGGAGCTTTGAACCCGAACAGAGTCACGGGCTTCCACCCCTAACACCCTTTTTTTTTTTCATTTCAAACCACTTTTTTTTAAAATATATTAATGCCCCCTGACACACCGATGACACCATTAAAAAATATTTTTATGTTCTCTAGTATACTAATATTTTCTCGGGTGTTTTTGAAAAAATACATACCAATGCCACCTAATATAGTGGCGGTACCAAAAAAAATTATTATTTTTTTAAAAACTCATGATTGCTTGATTTTTTTTAAAATAAACTGTTCATTTTCGTAAATAATTTTCCCTTGACCCAATTTCGTAACTACTTTTTTATATTATTTTTGTAAATAAACCGTTAATTGGACACTTAATTGTATTATTTTGGGCTTTTTTACCCTAATAATACAAAAAAAATAATTTAATAACTTAAATGGTATGCCCACCAAATTATTTACCAAAATGGTATGGCTTGAATAGTAACCCCAGGTGGTGCTTGAGAAGGTGGCGACACCACCTAACTTTATCCCTAAAATCACGACACCATCATTAGGCCATTATAAGGTTATAAGAAAAACAAATATTTTATTGATGGTGTCACCCTATACGGTGGCATCAATATGAATAACAACTGGGTAAAATACGAGGAATACAGGTGTTTTAAAAAATTATTTTTAATGGGTGGAGGGGAAAAGTCAGGCGACACCATTGTTTGTACAAAAAATAGTAACTCAGAGACTAAGAAGCATGAAAAATGGGGGTCAAAAGGGGAGATTTCAGGCCAAAGAAAGAAGAAAAAGGGGTGACCTCGTGATTCCGTGATTGTTCGGTCATGTTCGCCATAGGCAGTCAGACCAGTGTTGCCTGACCCAAATTTTTGTGTTATGTCCCTATTTTTTTATTCCCCTTAACCCACTATATATAACATGGTAAGCTATCGAGTTTATAAAACAGACATTTTAAAAACACTTGTTTATTTTTAATTGAAAAAAACTTAGTCTATTTCTGGAAAACTTAATAGTTAAAAGAAAACCATTTAAAGTCGCAAACTTATGTACATAAGTTTACCTTGTTGGAAAAACGGTTTGAAAAATGCAGTTGAAAATAAATTTAGAGAAAAACCAAAGTTTTAAAAGTTTTCCAAAACAAAATTTTGGTTGTGATATCTAAAGTAATAAATACTTAATCAAAATTGTACATTTTCGATTCGTATACGATGAGAACTTCGACCGAGTAATCTTTTCTACTATCCTCAAGCTCACATCTGCCGAGTGTAGGCTTACTTCAAATAAAGAATTCACAAAAAATTACCAGTGGGTAATTTCATAATTGCTCTAAACTTTTGGGTGAAGTTGTAAATTAGAAAAATATCTTTAGAAATTTTCTAGAATAATCTCCTTAGAGAATTTTCTCTCTACAATTTTCTCTTCAACTTTTTCTTGAATTCAAGTGTGTCAAATTGTAACACCCTAAAAAATTTGAGTGTTTGATTGTTGGATTCTATCATAATTAATTTTTTATCTTTATGACTATATGCTCTATTAATGTGTTTGTGCTCTGGTAATTGGCGTCGCCTTTCCCACGAGCACCACCACCCAAACCCGTATTTAGCCCATGTAATTGTATGGGGAAAATATTTTGGTGTTGCCTATCAACAAGGTTGCACCATTTAAAATTTGTTTTTTTTTTTAACTGTCGGCTGTTTGTGTCAAAATTTAGGGGTGGTGCCATCTATGCATCACCCTCCACCACCACAAGCATCTCGTTTTCGTAATTAATCAAAGTGGTGTACCATTTTAGATATTTTTGTATTTCTTTATATTATATATGTAAAAAAAACATTGCCTATCTCTCTCCCTCCACCTCACCTGCAACATTACAACTGCCCATAAATTTATTTTGTATTAAATGGTCGCATATGTTTTTATATCAAGTTTTTTATAACATGAATACTAGTGTAGTCTCTCTCACATCGTCCACCTTTAAAATATATATATTTTACCCCATATCATTTTGTAATGATGTTTTGATGAATAAGTCAGACAAAAATGGTGCCACATTTCCATGCTCTCTATCCCAACACTGTTGCAAACATACCATTTTGGTAAATAAGTGTATTGGCATGCGATTATGGTATTTAATTATTTATTTTATATTATTCGGGTAAAAAAGCCACAATATTATTTAATTACATGAACAATGATTTTGATTTTTAACTTTAGAAAATATAAACATTTATTAAAATGACATAATAACTCGAATTGTGTTTTTCATATTTAAGTTAAACTGAAAATTTTGATTTTTTATTCGAGTTGATCCGAATAATTTAAATAACTCAAATTATTTAATTCAAAATTTAAATTTTTATCAAATTTTTTAATCAATTCAAATTTTACTCATCCCTATATTATAATATAAAAAAGTAAACTCTTATATTAGCAAGGGCTTCAAATGAAGTTGGGCAATACTATCTGGGGCATAGTACCAATAAAGGTCGATTTTCGAAATTATTTATGGAAATGGGTTGCTTTTAAAAATAATTACAGGTATGGATTAAAAATTCAAAAATAAGCTGACGAGGACACGTTTTTCCTCGTGTCAAACAAAAGCACACTGACATGGATATATTTTAAAAAAAAAAGCGACCATAATAATAAAAAAAAAAGAAAAAGAAGTACAAATTGCACGTATGAAACTTGTACATGCAATAATCTTCTATTCAATTTTAAATGTTTGAAGTTAATATTAATGCAATTCTATTTTTTAAAATAATTTTCCATTATTGCAATTTAGAAGTTATACATAAAATATAATAATAATTTTTCATTTTTTATATCTAGATTAAATTACATTAGTAGTCACTTAACTATGATTTTTTTACTATTGAATTATAAAAACTTACAAAATGATCCCTCAACTATTAGTTTTTTTTTTGTCACCCAATTATCTTGAATTTTAAGGTATGTAGAAAAAAAGAAGAAGAAGACAAATTTGAATAACTAAATAATAATTTTGTAACTTTTCATAAACAGATGATTCAAAAAAATATAATTAAATGGCTATTTTATAACATTTTATAATTAAGTGATAATTTTTTTAAATATTTTACTATACTCATTAATTTTTTAATCCTAAAAAAATAAAAAAAAGAGATATCAATTTTTTAAAATTAAAAAAAAAATATACTGAGTACTAAACAATTCTAAAATGCAACAAGATTAAACATCTCAAAAAATAATTTTATAATATGAGAAAATATTAACAAAATATAAAAAATAGAAATTATTTTGTAAAAATGTATAAAATATAATGTAGACTTTAATCTTATATTGTTAGTTAAAACATGATGGAATCTCACATTATCTAGGAATAAGCTGCAAACATATTCATGAGTCTATATAAACACATATCTCACATTCTATATTACTTAAGAAAATAACGGAAATGAAACTTTGGGTTTATATAAAAATCTGCTTTGTAAGTTTTATTTTTTACATTAATTGGTGACACCAAAACAGTGTTATCACTTTGGATTTCATAAATTTAAAATAAATTTATTTATTTTGTAATATTTTAAAAAATAACTTTTATTAAAAATTTAGCTTGTCGTTTATTTCTGTAAATAATTTTAGAAATTCACCATCATTGGCACTATGCCCTACTATCTAAGTGGAAATTGACGCGGGGTCGAGCAGGTCTGCAAGTCCTTACAAATTGCACACTGCCCAATTTAAATAATTGAGATAATGAAGTTTTTCATTTTCATTTTCTTTATATTTTCATTTTAGTATTTCTTTATATATTAAAAAATATCATTTCATCAGTGTATCAAAATAAAAAAAATTTTACATTGTGACACGAAAAATGTATCTGGTGTCGGCCATCTATTGGCCAACACCAACAAAAAAATTTTATTTTACATATGTGGTGTTGGCCATTTTTTTTCAAGTACTAGTATTTTTGTATACTAATACGATATGATTTTAAAAGAAAATACCTTGGTGCCGGTCATTGGGTTCTTAAAACCCTATTTTACTGTTCATTTCAGGTTATTTTGGTAATTATTTATAAACCTGAGTTATTTTTGTAAATATCAAAAAATTTTGGATTATATTGATAAAATAGCCTTGATTGGGGCAATAATTGAGATAATGATTTTTTCATTTTTTTTCTTTATATTTTCATTTTACTATTTCTTTATATATTAAAAAAATATCATTCCATCCCACTGCCTTCTTATAAAAGAAAAAGAAGAGTGGCAGCCTACTTACAAAGCCATCCTTGTATAATATAGTATTTACACTCATTAGCCTATCCCTTATGGAATCCCATATTGAGAAACAAAATAGAGATGTGCTTCAAAAATCTTTCAAAGAGATGATATCTACTCTTCCTAAAGAGAATTGTTGGGGTTGTCCTGAAGATCTATATCAATATCAAGGTTTTTGGTTTACCCCCCCCCTTTTCTACAAGGAGCATTTTCGGCTCAACAACAATTCCAGGCTCAACCCACTGATATCATCCTTTGTAGCTCTCCAAGAACAGGTGCAGCCTGGTTAAAATCCCTCACTTTCGCCACTATTACAAGAACTTCATACAATGATTCCACCACCCCTTTACTTTCCAAGATGCCTCATGATGTTGTGCCTTTCATGGAGTTTGATCATGCCCAGTTTTCCACTAATCGACATCTTGGAATTCCTCTTTTAGCCACTCATCTTCCTTATTCCTTCTTACCCAGATCTATAATTGATTCTGGTTGTAAACTTATTTACATTTGCAGGGACCCCAAAGATACATTTGTTTCATTGTTTCATTTCCTTGCAGGGTGCTGCAAATCCCAAAATACTCAACCCATTCAACTTGATAAAGCGTTCGAATTGTTTTATGAAGGTGTAAGTTGGTATGGGCCTTATTGGGACCATGTTTTGGGGTACTGGAAAGCAAGTTTGGAACATCCAGACAAGTTAATATTCTTGAAATATGAAGAACTGGTTGAAGATACTGTTTTGTATCTTAAGAAAATAGCAGAATTTATGGGTTATCCTTTCTCGTCAGAGGAACAACAACAAGGGGTGCCTGAAAACATTGTACAGCGGTGCAGTTTCGAGAATTTAAATGGCTTGGAAGTAAATAAAACTGGGAAACATCGTGAAGGGCAAGGAAATTTGGGGACGAAAAATAACATTTTCTTCCGGAAAGGGAAGGTTGGAGACTGGAAGAATTACTTGACCACTGAAATGGCTCGACGTTTAGACCAACGAACACTGCAAAAGTTGAGTGGTTCAGGTTTAAGTTTCTAACTGAAGGTCGACAATCTATTGATCAAAGATCAGAGTTCGTAATTATACCTTTTAATAATATTATCTTCAAATAAGGTCATCTTGGTCAGGATTTGTAATTATCCCATTTAATAATATTGATGGGTATTGATTTATTGTACTATTCCTCCAATCTTTAGTTGGAGCTCGTTAGTAGAACCTTATCAGTTAAATGATTATTTCTTAAATCTTTAGTTGGAGCTCGTTGATAGAACTTTATCAATTAAATGACTTAAATAAATAAAAGCTTTTAAATAATTTAATAGTTTAAATAAAATTTTTTAAATAATTCAATGACTATTTTTCGGCCGAACCAAACTTGTTGATAATAAATAGGGACCCACTTGTAGGTTGTGTCCCGTAAGAGATAGGATGAACTTACTAATTGACCAATAATTTTGTGCCATGTCACCATCATTACACAAAAATTAACAATTTTATCCTAAACAAATATTTCTCATAAAATGATTCTACAAACACAAATAATGTGTCTTTTTAGGTGTATTGGTGCAATTTTGGTCAATTTTATTTTAGCCCCTATATTATGTGTAAATTGCATATTTAATCCCTATAGTCTAACCTAGTTCATTTTTGTATGTGCTTTTTGGATTTTGAAATTTTAATCTTAACTCAAATTATACCAGTTAAATTTATTAGTAGTCTCATATTATCCATAAGTTGTTGATTTAATCTTTGTTCTTCAGTTGCATTATTTTTAGTCTCTATTCTTCTTGAATTTTGAAATTTCAATTTAGTAGCTCTTAGTGACGGATCGTGGGGTCTTTAAAAATCATGTGAGACTAATGAGATTTTACGGAATTTTTCTAAGAATTTAATTGAAATCTTAAAAAAAAAAAAAGAGAGAGAGAGAGAGAGACAATTTTTCAAAAATTTAAGAGACTTAATTAATTCTTTTTTAAAAAGCTGGTGATTAATGAATTTTTTTCAAAAATTTGAGAGTGGGGCAATGGCCCAAGGCTCCTCTCGACCACCATTACTATTCGCCATTGGTGGCCGTTACATCTATTAACTAAAACAAAATAGTTTTTTTTTTTGTTAATATTATTTGAAATTAGCAAAATAATGTGACATTACACATGGAATTATATGTCTACGATATAAGCTTTGAAAATAACATGATTTAACGACTATTATTTGTGTCAAAATTGAAATTTTAAAATTCGAAATATATAAAATTAAAAATAATCAAATTAAAATACATAAATTAAATCTACAACTTACTCATGATACCAAAATTAATAGCCAAAATTTAACTTTTTCGATTGATATCCTGAATTATAATAACACATTAAATATTTGTAAGAAGCTATAGTAATTTAATTTGCAATGATATGATAAAACTTGATTAGTTGTATACAAAATTTCATAAATAAATATGCATATTATAAAATGTTAAAAATAATGTAAGAAAAACGTTTTTATTTACTTAAATATTATAATTTTTTATATTTATTAGAATTTTTTTCCAAAAATTATTTTTCACAATACGAATATTTCAATACTCGTATAGTCAAAAATTTGAGAGTGGGGCAATGGCCCAAGGCTCCCCTCGACCACCATTACTATTCGCAGTTGGTGGCCGTTCCATCTATTAACTAAAACAAAAGAGTTTTCTTTGTTAATATTATTTGAAATTAGCAAAATAATGTGACATTGCACATGGAATTATATGTCTACGATATAAGCTTTGAAAATAACATGATTTAACGACTATCATTTGTGTCAAAATTAAAATTTTAAAATTAAAAATAATCAAATTAAAGTACATAAATTAAATCCACAACTTACTCATGATACAAAAATTAATAGCCAAAATTTAACTTTTTCGATTGATATCTTGAATTATAATAACACATTAAATATTTGTAAGAAGCTATAGTAAATTTATTTGCAATGATATGATAAAACTTGATTAGCTATATACAAAATTTCATAAATAAATATGCATTATAAAATGTTAAAAATAATGTAAGAAAAACGTTTAAATATTATAATTTTTTATATTTATTAGAATGTTTTTTTTTTCCAAATATTATTTTTCACAATACGAATATTTCAATACTCGTATAGTCAATTTAAAGTTGTGTTAAATCACCACTACTTAAAAGTACAATCAATGGCATCTCGAGGTATTGAATTCAAGAGTTTGAACTTTCACTAGAAAATTTATTTATTCGTTGTCTTATTAATAAGTGGAATTGTGGAAGTACGTGGGGTTTTTTTACCTAAATAATATGAAAATAATAATTATTTATTGATATGGGATAATTTAATCATTATTTACAAAAACGAGGCAAAAGCAACAGTTGATAAATTGTGCCGCTCGAGCAATCGACAATACCACACTTAGCTGGCAACAATCATTAGGTCATTGGTTAGATTTTAAAAAAATAATTTTTTTGTACTACCTGAGCAATCAGTGGTATCGATATGTATTGACCATAAAAATACAAGTATTTTTGTATGAATGAAAAAAATATAACTTTTTAATATTGTCACTGATGTTTTAGGCGTCACCAGTATAAATTAATATTTAATTACATTTTTTAAATTAATTGAAACAAATGAAAAAAAGCTTGAAAATCAAAAATTAGGTAGAACCTGTGACTGACCGGTCACGTTGGTGCAAGTCGTCAAGCCAATGCCGTCGTGCTCCCCCAACCCCTACATAAACAGTAACAAAAAAAAGTCCCCACCCACAAATAAAGGGAGTCAGGATAAAAAAAATTGAGTGTTTATTTGGAGGTTTGAGGGAAAAAATTAAAGATTATTAAGTTATGTTAATTATTTTTTGTAATTTTATATTTTAAATTTTTTATTTTTTCTTTACTTAAATATTGTAATTTTTTATATTTATGATATCGTTTTTTTTTCAAATGTTATTTTTCAAAAGACATTATATTTCAATACTCGTATATTGAATACGAAGTTTTATCAAATCACCACATATTTAAGAGTACAATATTGTAAACTACAATTAATAATACCTTTCAAGAGTTTGAATTTTGATTAGAAAATTTATTTATCAATTGTTTTATTAAGAAGTGGATGTCGGCTCCCATGATTATTTTAATAAATGATAACTTAGAAGAGGTCAAAGCCATGAAAGATGGGCATTTGGCTGATTCGAACTCCGCCTTGGTTAGAAGGATTCAACATATTTTATAGAATTAAGGGCAATGGTTGTTAAGGTATGCCTTTAGGAAGGATAATCAAGTTGTTGATTGCCTTGCCAAATTGCCCCTAGGCTCTTAGTAGTTTTATCTTCAGATAGAGCGAGTGGCTCCTTTACCTTTAGAAGCTTGATGTAGGGTATCAATGTAATTAATGGGTTTTTACTAAACCAATTTTTTCGAAAAAATACAAATATACATTGATAAAAATAGTACATTTAAAGCCCCAGATCCAACACTATGTAGATAGAAAAAAAGTCATAAAAAGTGGGTAAAAATAATAATAATAATAATTTTTTAAAAATAAAACCCACCGATGCCATTAAAACTGAAGAGGACACGTTACATGTAACGCCCCTAACTCGAATCCGTCACCCGAATAGAGTTACGGAGCATTACCGGAGTTACCGATTTATTTATCAGATATTATTTCATCTAACGTTCATATTTGGAACCAATTAAAATCAAACATATTGTCCCTTAAACGTAGGGGTGAGCAAAACTCGATTGGACTCGAAAAAATCGAAAAAAAATTTAAATTTCGAGTTAAACGAATCGAGTTATTCGAGTTAATCGAGTTATTCGAGTCAACTCGAATTTTTTTTCGAATTTCGAGTTCGAATCGAGTTGAGTTTTCAAATTCGAATAACTCGAATAATTCGAATAATTCGAATATCAAGCTATAATATTTTACATTTTTACCCCAAACTCCCAAACCTTTTTACTTTTCCCTCAAAACTTTTACTCCTTCCCACTTCCCCTAAAACTTTTACTCCCCTTCCATCCCAACCCCAATCTACCCAAAATCCATTTCCCACCAAAATTTTACTCTCCCATTTACTTTTTTTCAAAATTTTACTCCCAAAACCCTCAAAACTTTTTATTTTCCCCTAAAATTTTTACTCCTCCCACTTTCCCCTAAAATTTTTACTTCCTTCCCATCCCACCTCCCATCTACCCAAAATCCACCCCAATTTTTTTTTTTAATATTTTCCTCCACAATTTTACTCCACCTATTTACTTCCCCTCAAACTTTTATTCCCAAAACTTTTTATTTTCTCTCTAAACTTTTACTTCTCACCTTTCACTCTCAAATAAAAATCAAAATTATCCAAAAAATCACTAAACATAAATAGTAATAATTTTATTTATATCTATTATTTATATTATTAAATTAAATTTCACATTTTATATTATTTATATGATTGAATTGTTTAGTCGTATTGAATATTTATATTAAAATTGAATTATTAATTATGCCATTAAATATTCATGTTAAAATTTTATATTAGTATCAATTTCACATTTTATCTTTAAAATAACTTTTATTAAAAAATCACATTTTTACATTTAATATATTTTTTAATTCCAAAATACATAGTGACAAGAATTTGAAGATAATTGAAACAACTAAGCAAACAAAGAAGCTAACCCGTATATAAAAAATTAATAAATAAATTATGAGGTGATGAAAGTTAATAAAAATTTTGATTAAGGTGGAAAATTTTTATTACGATGGGTGACAGTGGTTACAAGGACCCAAAATTATTTTATAAAATTTAACTCGAACAAATATATTCGATTCGATTCGATTCGAATTCCATCTCACTCGACTCGATTCGAGAAAATTTCAAATAAAGTTAGGATGATAAAATAAGATTCGAAAACTCGATTAACTCGAAAATTTTTGATTCGATTCGATTCGATTCGATCGAATGCTCACCCCTACTTAAACGTACTTATTTTTTTCTCGATATGTTTTACTTGAATCTATTACTCGTCTCACTATACTTAATTTCCTTGTATCAACATATCAAAGATAATCACATATTTATATGTCATGATAAATATCATTCTCTTGCCATTTCTTCATAAACATAAATCAGGTAATCAATTATATCGATATTTCATGCATTTAAAAATATAATTCAAGTTACACTAACTTACCTCGTTACTTGTTCATGTTTATAATTTCATTAATCCGATATCTTTTCTTTTCCACGTTCAAGTCTCGTATTCGAGTCATCCTGTAATAGCCGACTTTCAATGATGTCAGGAATAGTAGTTCGAGACCACTAAATTTGAAAAATAATCTCGTAAATTTATTTATTTAATAATTATGAGCCAAATGTGATTTTTGAGAGATTTTTAAATTAGTAATTTGTGTTTTATAAAGATTTATTAAGTCAAGAAATTGAAGAAAACAATTATCGATATCTCAATTTTATAAATCGAGCCGTAAATATTTTTATAAATATTTATGGAGTATCAATAAGGTAGTATTAAAGTTTCGTCAAAAAATTTTAACGTTTGGGTGGTTAATTAAATAAAAAGGACTAAATTGAAAATGTGTAAAAGTTGCTAAAATGATTAAATAGCTCAATTTGCAAATGAGGAAGGAACTAAAGTGAAAATAAACCCAAAGGAGATATTTTGGGTGACAATAGCTGAGAAAAAATCAGGAAAAGGGTGAAATAAGGGCAAAATTAGAAAATTGCCAAAATAAGCTAAATAAAAAAATGGGACCAAATTGGAATATCTAGAATTCTATTCATTTTCATCAGCTGAAAAACAACCATGGAAGAGGGTTCAAACTGGTTTTCATACTCTAGCTTCATGTAAGTTTAATTCTTGCTTTCTCCTTGAAATTTCTATATTTTTGGACCTTTACAATTGGGTCTAACTTACTATTTCATTAGTTTTTTATTTCATGGTTAATTTTTAAAGTTGTTATGGACGAGTGCTGGAAGAATATGATGAATAAACATAAAATTGAAGCTTTAATTTTGATATATGATAATTTTATCAAGTAAAATTGATGGAAATTGATTTTAGGACCTAATTGTGAAAATGTTTGGAATTAAAGTCTAGTGCTGAAATTATGAATTCCAAAGGATGTAAAGTAGTTTAAAGTGATAGAATAAAGTGTTAATTGAGAAAAATCAGCTCAATTGAGAGGCTAATTGAGTAGGGCCGAAATTGTTATTTATTAAAAGTTTACGGGAAAAATGGTAATAAACAGCTTGCACTAAAACAATTTTGGACAGCAGAAGTAGACTAAATTTGAAAAATCACCATAAATTGTAGAAATTGAATTAGAAGATTAACAAAATAAGAAATTAAAGCTTATTGAGTCTAGTTTCTCATAAAAGAAACGGTGTAAGCAATGGATTTATAAATCATGAGATATAATGAATTTTGTGACACAAGGTCAGAATGAATTCGGGTTCCCTTTTTCTAACTTTGAAAAATCATAAAAAATTGAATAAAAATAATTAGGGGCTTAAATTTATATGTTTAGAATCCTGAATGAATTTATTTTCAAGAGAAACAAATGGGAACATTATTCGAATCCTGTATGAAGAGATAATTAATTTTTAGTGAAGAAGGGTCAGAACTGTCAGACAGTAGAACATGGGCGATTTAAAGAATAAACTGTACTTATTGGCTAAACCAAAAATTCTGAAAATTTTATGGTAAGAAGATATGTGAGTCTAGTTTCAGGAAAAATTATCAAATCTTAATTTGGAGATCCATAGCTCCAGATATAAATAATTTAGTGACTATGACACTGGTGGATAGCTTGAATATTCACATAAGTAATTAGTGAAAATTATGGGTAAGGTTACTTATAAGTGTGTTATTTATACCAAGGATGTGGATGGAGAGGGAGAGGAAAAATATATGAACGACTTGTGTATAAATTGATTACATGCCCTATTATAAACAATAAACGTTGAATTAGTAATGATATAATGTTTTATTTCATATGTTTATTATTAAATTGTAAATAGTGAAAAAGATGAATTGACGGTGAATTACCCAAGTAAACCGAGATTCAGCAATTGTTGCAAATTCTCGTGTTTGCTTTCCATTTAGCTCTTATGAGCTTTCGCTAACTCATGAGTTTCAGTTAACCCTTTTGGGGTTTCAGTTCAGCTCTGATGAACTTCAGTTAGCCTCCGGGCTTCCGTTTAGCACTTGTGTGCTTCAGTTAGCCTTCGGGCTTCCGTTTAGCACTTATGTGCTTCAGCTAAACTTCGGGCTTCAGATCATGAAGTACTCAATTTCGTAAGACGTTCACTAATTTGACAAATTTTGGTAAGTGTTATATGGAACTATGTGATATAAGGAAGTACGAGTTGATATGACATGAGTATAGAACTTGGTTGATGAATGAATTCATTTGTAGCTATATAATTGTTCATCTTAAGTGTACTGTCCGTATGTATTGATATTTCAAATTTAATGAATAAAGTTCTGACATGGAATAAACTGAACACGAGACAAATAATTATGAAATTGAACTCAAAATTCATGAAAATGACGGTTATTGATATATGGAGACATGAGACATTGATATATGAATATGGAATATGTTTGATAAATGTGTTCATTCATAATTATGAAATTATGTATCTCAAGTGTACTATTTGAATAAAGATGATGTCGAAACCTCTTATTAAGCGTTTGTTTGAAAAAAGGGGATCGACTTTTGAAAAAAATGAAAACGGGAGTCGCCACCAATCTTTTAAAGTGTGATCGGATCACTATATAAACGTTTTGGTCTACGAAATTATGAGAAAATAGGTTCGGGAGTCGGTTACGTATGCTTTTTGAAAGAAATTTGTACCAAATTGAGTAATTTTATCTTAATGTCAGAAATTTTGAAAGAAATAAAAAACGATATTTCTTTAAAACTATGATAGTTTGAGAAAAGAATCAAGATTCATTCGTTCTTAAAAGAGTGCAAACATCACATCCAGCATGATTGGACATGATATCTTTAATCTTTCATAACTAAAATCATCTTGCGATTTATAAAACTTATTTAAAAGGATATTTTAGATAATTAGACAAACGAGAAATTGCAACCCAGCATGTTAGGGCACTATTTCTCGAATTTCTAAGTATTCAAAACATTGCCTTGCACCCCTTTTTAAAAGTCTTTTTTTAATTAAACAAAACATGACTTTTGGTTTTTTTTAAAAAATAAAAATAAAAAATGATATGTTTATATATTATATGAACTTATAATAACCTAGCTACTATATACATGCTTTATCATTTCATGCAAGCATAGTAAAAGTGATGGACAAGGATCTAAATCATCTAATATGCTATTATTTTAATGCATGGTCATGGATAACATTATTACATACAAATTTCAACATGGAATATAGTGAATTAAATAGTATAAATTGTATAACACATACATAACAACATTTCATGCAAACATATCTAATTTATCATAATTAATTAATTTTATGTGAATATAAAAAGCAAAAACAAAATGATATATAAAATTTAACATATTATACAATATCAAATAAAAGTGAGTCTAGAAATAAGCTATTAAACGTAAAAATATAAAATGGCTATTAAAAAATAACATAAAAATGATAAAGTGAACCCCTTTTTTTAAAAAAAAAAAACGAAGAATGCATATATAACTTAGTATATAAGAAAAAAAATGTACTAGATATTACTATATATATTTTAAAAAAAAATGAAGAACGTATTAATAAGTAATAATATATATTTTGTAAGGTAGTATAGGAAATATAATAAAATATAATGAATAACATGATTTATAAATAAAAATATATAATAATATAGCATATAGCAATAATAATATGCGTAATATAATATTTGATATAATGTAAAGAATATACAATAATAATTTAATGGGTATTCTCATACTAAAACATAGTAAAATGGTTAATACATATAGGAAAACTCATAGTATTTATTAATAAAAACATATAATAACATAATATAATTAGTAGTATATAATAAAATATATAATATGAATAGTATAATATTTAGAATATATAACAATAATATAAAATATAATAAATAAAGATATAATATATGATAAAATACAAAATAAATAATATATACATAAAATATATTAGATGATAAAAATAATATTTTATGATTGATATTTAAAAGAGTAATATATAAGGTATTTAAAACAAAAGGACTAAATTGAATTTAATTAAGAAATCTGGGATTAATTTGTAAAATAAAAAAAATATTTGTATCTGATTAAAACGTTCATTAAAAGTCGAGGGACTCATTGGGTAATTAAACCCTAATCCCAAAAACGACTTCATTTTCTGAATATACCTCGAAAATCTGTTTGGACTAAATTGAATTAAAATTAGAATACTGAGGTTAAATTAAGAAATGATTAAAATGAAATTATGAGAAATTAAAAGTTGAAAGGACCTATTGGATAATTAATCCATTTTGCAAAAACACGCGGATCCTCCCCGGGTAATCGGGTCAACACGCGGATCCTCCGTTGAAACGTCGCCGTTTTAAGTGCTTATTGAATTAAGCCAAACGACGTCGTATTACAGGGGCTATATAAGCCAAATTTTGCACCTAAAAATCATTTTAATATCCGATTTTTAAAAAAAACGAAATCCTCTGAAGGAGGACTTGAGGGCCGATCCCGATGCTGTTGAGACTCCGTCCAGGGGTCTCCTCACGATCTCACGCGCCACCACACATAGTGGTCAGAGGGTTAAAAACCTTCACCCTTTTCAGCAAAAATCAGGTAATCCCTTTCCCTTTTTCATTATTTGTAATATATATTAAAAATATTCACCTTTGTACTCGATCGATTCTTCGTAATCGTAAGTTGGTATCTTGTGCTCTGTTGAATCAGTGTGTATATTTCTCTCTGGAAAAATCGTGTGTTACAAATCAGAAAAAAATGGGTTTTTATAACCCTTTGTAAGTGATTTACAATCTGGGAAAGAAATCTTTTGATTTCTTTCCATATTTTGCCCCTGTTTTCTGTTGTTGTTTTTTCATTTTGCAGATGTCTCGCGAGGAAATCAGTGAGCCAGGATGATTAGGCCCTGATAATGACGGTGCTGGCGCTAATCTTGCTTTCATTTGGCTTCAACTACGGCCAAATTCGAGGCCAAGAATCACGGCGTCGATGGGGTAGATGGAACGACGTACTGATTTAGCTTTTGGAGCCTTCCATTTGCGGCACCTAGGGTTTCTAAAACCCTAGGGCCTTCCGTGTTCTGTTTGCTATTTGGGCCTTCCTGGGCTTCACTAGATTGGGTCAAGGGTAGGCTTAGAAATGGGTTTGTAATGTAATGGGTTGGGTCTGCCGGGTAGTGTTGTAATTAGGCCTCGGGTGTAATGGGTTTATGGGGTATAATTTCTCTTTTGGGCTTTATTTCTTTTGTAAATGGACTTGTATAAAAGGGACTTTATTTATTTTATTTTTGGTTTTCTGTTTGGTTTATTAAGCCCGGGCGAATTTGGGCTATTACAGATGATATTTCAAATACTTTGGTTATTTAAGCTCAAATATGAAATAGTATGAAATCAAGATAAGTTGTTATGAAAATATATTTAACTTACAGAGATATGGCTGATATATATATTAATTGATTAGTCAATGTTGGCTTATGAATAGTATAGCTGTAACTAGCCATTGGTATGACTTGTATTTAGTAAGTTTGAGATTCAAATTATTATGATTTTATCATGATTGATATGACTACGAAATGAACAAACAATGATAATTATAAGGCTTGGTTGAATACCTTAAATTGATTCATAAATGTATTAAAATGTTGGTGAAAATAAATGATTAAATGAGTGAGAAATATGGCTTGGAAAATAGCCTAAGTGTTAGCCATACGGGCTGAGACACGGTCGTGTGTCTCAACCGTGTAAGGGACACAACTTGGAGACAACGGCATATGGCCCAGCCGTGTGGTTTGATTTGCATGTTGACGTCATAAACAGAAAGTTACACGTCCTGAGGACACGGGTGTGTCAAAGACACACAGGCGCGTCCAAGACACACAGGCGCGTCCAAGACACACAGGCGTGTCCTTATGTCCACACAAGCGTGTGACCCTGTTTCTTAGGGAAAATTTCCTAAGTTTTCCTAAATCTTCTCAGAGCTCTCAGTTCAGTCCCAAATTAATCCCGATGTATATTTTGGGCTTCGTAGACCCAATTAAAGGACGACATGCATGTGTTTAAAAAGTTTGAATTAAAAAAAATTATGGCCTAGTTTTTGCATGTATATGAATGTTTAGGTCCGGTAATGCCTCGTACCTTGTCCCGGCATTGGATACGGGTAAGGGGTGTTACACATCCTGATCTTTATAAATAAATTTGATTATCGTTTTTATTTATTTCATGTTCTAATACATTCAATTAATGCTCTAAACAAAATTACCATTTTACTCATAAACTTTTAATTAATGACGATTTCATCCTTAGGCTCAAAGAAATAAAATTCTTGCAATTTAATCTTTATTTCCAGCTGTTATTCTCATACAAATTGATAACAACCCATGAATTCTATAAAATATCAAAATTTTTCCATAATTTCAACACTTTTTAATTTAATCCTTAAAACATGTTTTTCCCCGATCTTGAATTAAATTAATAATTTCATTCAATTTTGCAATTTTAAATAATAAAATAATCCATTTCATGCAAATTGGTCATTTCTAACATTTTTACAAAATTGCCCATAAAGTTTTACTTTTATTCAATGTAGTCTCTGAGCCTAAAACATGCAAATTAGCCATGCTAGCTGAATATTCATACATATTTTCCTCCTCCTCCTCTCCATTCCACATCCTTAATTTATATAACATGCTACAAGTAACATTATCAATAATTTTACTATTTACTTATATGTATATTTAAAATTTTCCATTTGCGTCATAGTCACTAAATTATTTATATCTTGAGCTAAAGAACTCGAAATTAAGATCCGCTAATTTTTCCTGAAACTAGACTTACATATCTTCTTACCATAAAATTTTTAGAATTTTTGGTTTAGCAATAAGTACAGTTTATTCTTTGAAGTCACCTCTGTTCTGCTGTCTGACAGTTCTAAACCTTCTTCACTAAAAATTAATTATCTCCTCGTACAGAATTCGAATGATGTTTCCATTTGTTTCTCTTGAATATAGACTCATTCGGGATTCTAAACATATAAATTTAAGCCCATAATTATTTTTATCCAATTTTTGATGATTTTCCAAAATCAGAACAGGGGAACATGAAATCATTCTAACCTTGTCTAACTAAATTTGTTATATATCTCACAATTTACAATTTCATTGCTTACACCATTTCTTCTATTAAAAACTAGACTCAATAAAATTTATTTTTATATTTTATTAAACTTCTAATTCAATTTCCACAATTTTTGGTGATTTTTCAAAGTTAGACCACTACTGCTGTCCAAAACTGTTTTAGTGCAAGATATTAATTACCATGTTTATAACACCCTTATTTTCTTTCTCTACACTATTTCTCATCACTTTCTCTAGACTAACATATCAAGAACATAGGACCATATGTAAGGAAACTCTACATTAACATCAATCCCATGCTTTTTCAATAATATCAAACCTAAAAATATATTGAAATCATGATGTTCTTACCTTTTCTTATTGATTTCAACCTTTAACTTGATCTTTCTCTCTCCTCCAGCTTCTATTTCTTGAATTCAACTTGATATTCTAGCTCTTCATAGTCTCCTTGTTATCTTTCTCTCTTGATGACTATGAAAATTCTTTTGATTTCTAGGTGAAAATGGTGAATTTTTAGTGGAATGACCAAATTGTAAGAAAAGGAAAACTGCTTTTCTTCTTCTTCTCACCTTAGTTGCATGAGAAAGGTGATCATCCTCCTCTTTCTTTCCTTACATATATATATTAAATAAAATAATAATAAAATAATAAAATATTATTTAAAAATTAATTTAAAGTTTAATAAACTAATATTTATTTATTTAATTTATCTAAAATATCTCCAACATCATCATTGTCTCTAGATTTCTCTCTCTTCCAATTGGCCATTTTGCCTTTTGTGATCTTTTAAAATTCCATTCTTGAGTCATCACTTAATTTGGTAAAATTACAATTTAGTCCCTCATAATTCTTCACCTATTCAATTTGGTCCTAATTCATCAATTTTCCTTGGTTTCTAGATCATTCCACCCTTAAAATATTTTCACCATTAGTTCTTTAACTTTTTTATATTTACACTTCAACCCCTTAAATTTTGGGTATTTACTCTTGGGCAACAAAACTTTTCTCACTTTTACAATTTAGTCTTTTCTTGAATTAATATGTCATAATATACTTCCCAGTGACATAACTCAAATTTCCTCTTCTTGTCACTTTATTTCCTTATTTTACTATATAAAGGATAATATCTTACTGTAAAACTTTTCAGGGTGTTACATTACACCCTTACAAGAATGTAGCCCATCTATTGGCCACCTAAATGGCTACTGGGAGCTTGTGAAACAGTTGGAAAATAAAACAACACCCAAGACAAGAAAATAAAAACCACAAAAGGAAACCAACAATCAAAACATGAAAATGAAACAAAAACAAAACCCCCTAGATCCCAAATTTCTTCTCTAAAACCTCCAACGCCCTCATGAGCACTAGTAAATCGGCAAGGAACCCAAGCCAAAATAGTATATTTCGGTGCTAGTAGCCTGGAAATCCTCTCAACCGACCTTGAGTTCATCAGACATCCTCCTCCCATGCTCCTGACTCAGCCATCAATCTCGATCAATTCTTCCACTCCCTCTTCTGTCCACAATAACAATCCTTTCCACCTCCCTTGGAACCTCTTCCATCCTGTACATTGCTCAATCATGCTTCTTGCCCTCTACTGCTATAACATGTGTCGCCTCATTCACTTCTCTAGGTATGAATCTGAACTTTAAAGTCCTGAATCTAGTGCTTCTCCCTTTAATTTCTAAAATGATAGTACTGATACTTGATCTGTCCTCATCTCCTTATTGTAGTTTTCAAATGATGGTTAAAGCATCCCTCTCAATGCACACATCTTGAAACATTAACTCTTCTGCAAAGGAGATCACCTCCAAACATGCTTTTACCTTCATCGTGGTCGGGTCCACAACATTCTCCTACGAGTAAGTGCACGACACCATAGCCCAACCCCTCCTTATTTCATGCTACAATACTCGAATGTGATAATCGCAACTGTTGGTGAAAAGAAGCATCAAAATTAAATTTGATAATCTCCACCTCTGGTGGCTCCCAGCTAGTAGGCCTTGATATATGCACAGGACAAGAAAGCTCATTTAACTGCTCTATTTCTAACATGGAAGCATGTATAAACTCGATATCATTTTACCCCTATACTTTTAATTAATTACAATTTCATCCCTAGTCTCGAAAAATGAAATTCATGCAATTTAATCCTTATTCCCAGCCTAGCCGATTTTTACATGTCACAATAGCAGCCCATGTATTTCATAAAATTTAGAATTTTTTCATGAATTTTATATTTTTGCAATTTAGTCCCTAAATCACAATTTCACGAATATTCACTTTACAAAAGTTGTTTATCTATCAATAATCTTTCATTTTCTACCATAAATTTCATAATTCATACATACTCATCCATGACAAAACCCTACTACTTTGATAACTTTACAAATTAATCCCCGAGTTAGCTAAATTAAGCTATTACGATCTCGAAAACATAAAAATCATTAAAAACGGGACAAGGATACTCACCTAATTAAGCCAAATAAGCTTGTCTTTCTTCAAGTCTCCATAGCTAGGGTTTTCATGTTTTTATTTAGGAAAGATGATGATAAATGATGATATTTTATTTGTAGCACCCCCTAACCCCAAACCGTCGCCGGAACAGGGTTACGAGGCATTACCGAACATATCAGACAACTTACGAATAATTCACAATTATTACCGAACATATCAGACAACTTACGAATAATTCACAATTATTATAACATTAATAGTAAAATTTAAGAATTAAGTCCCTATATTAGACTCTCGAAGCCCAACACATGTATTAAAATAGAACAGAACGGGACTTATTCGAATATTCCGGAAATATATATATAGATTTTTTTTTGACAACATATCCCCTTATTTTTACATAAAACCCCCTGCAAATTCCAACCAAAAACCAACTAATTCAAACCAATGACATAATCAAAAACAATTAAACCTAAATATACAAATATCATAACCAATTCATTAACATAATCATTTAATAACTAAACATTCAGGATATTAATCAAAAATTAACTAATCACTTCATTCATTTTCCATTCTAACTTAATACTAAATTATATAATATAATCTTTACTATTTTATCAAGCTAGTAACAAAATATGATATAACATTCTTACAACCAACATTATAAGCATATTTATATAAACTATACAACACCTAGTACATGCCACTCTCAATTAAGAGAGAAAACGTCACCAAAAATTTGCTGAAGTCGGGATCGTTCAGATGCTGTACCAGGACACTAGACTCCTATTAACCTGCGCACGAAAACAACCTCACGCTGAGTATTTCATACTCAGTGGTATTACCATAATTCAAAATATAATAGCAATAAAGAATCACAATTACCAAACATGTAGCTATTTAATTCCTCAAATATCAATTCGTTCTTAAACTTTCATTAATTAATAATAACAATAAAATTTCTTTAACTATTCTTCAATTTCCATCACATATCACATGTAACAATTTTAATCACTACATGAACATTAGGTTCATGCCTTCCATTTACAATCTCAATTTCAATCCATAACTCAACTTTCACATTTCTTTCAATATTTCAATAACATAACCAATCAATTTATTTTAATTCTCACTTTAGATGTTCACCCTATTAACAAACCCGGACTTTGACGGATACACGGATTCCAACCCAAACACACCAGTACGGCACATTGTGCCTAAAACGGTACATAGTACCTGATCAGTATACGACACATAAAGTGCCTAAAACGACACACGAGGTGCCTGGAATACGACACATAAAGTGCCTGATTGATAAAGCCGGCAAATCCCGTACAATTCCATATCCTATGGCATGCCAATTATATCTGACTTAGCCCGACTAGTTAACAGGGTATTTCAATTCTCAATTCACTTTCATTTCCAATCCAAGATTATTTTTCAATTATAATTTTCACATTCAAATCAATTTACAATTCAATTATGCATACACATTCACCATTCAATTCAATTCTTATTCAACTCAATATCAATACTTACCTATAACTCACTTATTAAGTATAGAATTTGTATAAAACATTTAATAAAAGGAAATTTGAATTATAGTAATACAAACTGTGAGTTCCTCGTTTTAATCCTCGGTCGTTTTCTCCTTTCCTTTGTGCGCCGATGTCTTGGGTTCTTTGTTAACTACGAAAATAATAATAATTTATAACCATCAATACAACACAATTCAATTTAATCCATGAGCCTAAACATGCAAATCTAACCATTTTTGTACATATAATTCCACTATTTACTTATATGTTCATTCAAAACTGTTTACTTGAGTCATTGTTACTAAATCATTTATATCTTAAGCTAAGAAACTCCAATTTAAGATCCATTAATTTTCCCTAAAACTAGACTCACATATATTCTTATCATAAAATTTTTAGAATTTTTGGTTTAGCCAATAAGTACAATTTATTCTTTAAAGTTGCCCCTGTTCTGCTGTCAACAGTTCTGACCACTCTTCACTTAAAATTATTTATCTCCTTGTACAAGATTCGAACAATGTTCTCATTTAATTATCTTGAAAGTAGGTTCATTGAGGATTTTAACCATATGAATTACAACCCATAATTATTTTTATACAATTTTTAATGATTTTTCAAAGTTAGAACAGGGGAACCCGAATTCATTGTGACCTTGTCTCACAAAACTTATAATATCTCATAATTTACAATTTCATTGCTTACACCGTTTCTTCTATGAAAAACTAGACTCAATAAGCTTTAATTCTATATTTTTTTCATTCTCTATTTCAATTTCTACAATTTTTTGTGAATTTTCAAATTCAAAACACTATCATTGCCCAAAACTGTTTTGGTATAAAATGTCAGTAACCAATTTACAACCCCCAATTCACACTTTATTTCTATTCAAACTCAAATTTAGCTATTAAATTTTCAACATATTTTCCTAATTTCGAATTTTCCTCAATTTAGTCCCTAAAACACAAAATTTATAGTTTTCTATACATTTCAATCTCTATTCTAACTTAATTTCATTCAATTAAACCCCTATTTCATCATTTTGTTCAACATAAACTTTGTTTAAAAACCTAAAAACTTCTAGACTACTAACTTAATTCTATCAAAACCTTGTTTTAATACTTTTAAAACATCAAAATTAAGAGAAAAGGACTTGATTGAGCTTACCAATTAAACTTCAAGCTTCAAAAACCCTACTTTCCCTTTTCTCTCTCTTTTTCTCTTCTTTCCTTCCCCTGTTCGAATGCTTTTTGATCTCTTTTCTCTATTCTTTTGTTTCTTTTCTTTATTCTATTTCTTTTATTATTTTAGTTACTAATAATATATTTTAATAATTTATTTATTATTATTATTATTTTTCACCACCCACTTGTCAAAATATTACTATATTATCATAAAAAAAATCCTAGATTTTTACTCTACTTTGCCGCCTCATCTTCTCATATAGGTTTAATTGCCTATTTGGTCATTATTATTTCCTATTAATCTATAATTAGACTTTTACCCCTTATTCAATTTAGTCCTTTTTTTACTAATTACCCTAAATTAAGCTAAATTCACCTAATTTAAACTTAATTTAACACATCGCTAAACTCATAAATACTTCTAACAATTATTTTCGAACTCAATTTACAAAGACGGAGGCCCGTTAATGAACTTTTCCGATGCCCGTGAATTTTGGGTCATTACATTATTATTTAATCATTTATCATCTTTTATTATTTTTACTTTCTAATTTCATCCTTTTCTTTATCAAATTTTACATTGATGAATCATCATTCTTATCTACTAACTCCTTTTAATGGTCTATATAAGGACCTCAAATTTTGAATTCCATAGCTAATTGTTACCTATAGCTACTAGAACTCAACTTTTGCATTTTATGCAATTTTGTCCTTTTCATCTAGAGGTGTGCATGGGCTTGCTAGGCTCAGGCCTGGCCCAGCCCGAAAAATAGGCCTAAAATTTTGTCCAAGCCTGACTCGGATAAAAATGCTAAAATCAGGGCCCGACCCAGCCCGCCAATATTAATTTTTACATTATTTTTATATAATTTAAAAATATATATAATACATCAAAAATACTAAGATAGATGCAACTTAACAAGAAAATGTCTCTAAAATAATAACAAAATTCACAAATATCTTTAAAATAATAACAAAATTAATAATAAAATAAATTTTATACAATATCCAAACAATAACAACATAATAGTAGCAACATAATAGTAAAATGATAGCAAAATAGGGAGAAAACAACAAGAAAATAATATTAAAAAATCAATTTTTTTGTCATTTATTGAATTCGGGCCGGGCCGGGCCGGGCTCAGGCCAAAAATGCCTTACCCGAGGCATGTCCCTTTTTTAAACGGGCCTTATTTTTCTGTCCAAGCCTATTTTTAGGGCCTATATTTTTGCCCAAACTCTCCCACACCCGGCCTGACCCATGAGCATGTCTATTTCCATCTAATTAGACATGTAACCTATAAAATTTCTTTACAAAATTTTTATACAATAGTTCTATTGTAACACAGATCATGAAATAATATTAAAATAAATTTTCTTCTGGGCTCGAATTTGTAGTCCCGAAACCACTGTTCCGATTTCATTGAAAACGGGTTGTTACAGTTCTTCCTTTCCTCTATTTCTCATTTCCTTTCTTCTTGTTTTGCTTCCTTTTTTTTGTTTCTTTTCCTTTGATTTCTTTTTAAGATTTGAAATGATATAGCATTAGCGACAAACTTACAGCATACAAGACTGCAAAAAGCTCAAATTGTGTTAGACTCCAATCTGTTGATTCATTCGTCATAAGCAATGTTGTTTCTACCATCAATACAACACCAAAACGATAGGATAAGGTGGTGACAGATCCCAAAACAATAGGATAACAATTGGTGTCGCCTTTCCCATGGGCACCACCACCCAAACCCGCATTTAACCCGTGTAATTGTATGGGAAAAATATTTTGGTGTCGTCTATCAACAAGGTTGCACCATTTAAAAATTGTTTTTTATAATTGCCAGCTGTTTGTGTCAAAATTTAGAGGTGGTGAGCCTATGCATCACCTTCTACCACCCCAAACACCTCATTTCCGTAATTAATCGAGTTGGTGTACCATTTTAGATATTTTATATTTTTATATTATATATGTAAAAAAAACCTTGCTTATCTCTCTCCCTCCACCCCACCTGCTACATTACAACTCCCCATAAATTTATTTTGTATTAAATGACCGTATATGATCTTTTTTTATCAGGTTTTTTTATAACTCGAATACTGGTGTCGCCTCTCTCACATCCTCCACCCTTAAAAAATATTTTTTCTTACCCCATATCATTTTGTAATGATGTTTCGATGATTAAGTCAGAAAAAAAAAGTGGTGTCGCCTCCTCCATACCCTTCACACCCGTCACTTTTGCAAACATGTCATTTTTGTAAATAATGATATTGGCATACAATTATAGTATTTAATTATTTATTTTATATTACCAAGTAAAAAAGCCACAATATTTTTTTTTAAAGAAAATGGCTCAAAAGCCACAACCTCAGTTAACAAGAATCAATAATTATAATATTGTGGATATCGCTCGGATAATCCCATTCAAATGACATATTACAGTTCTTAGCTAGAACTATCTTACTAAGATAATAGGCGGCCTTAGTTCTAGACCATCGAACCCAATTGACTTCAAAAAAAGAAACAAGCATACTCACAATATTATTTAACTATATAAACAATATAATGATTTTATCTTTTAAGCTAATGGGTAAACATTTATTAAAACAATGTAGTTTTACCTTTTAACTTTAGAAAAGATAAACATTTATCAAAATAACATGGTAACTCGAATTGTGTAATTCATATTTGAGTTAAACCGAAAAATATAATTTTTTTATTTGAGTTAATCCGAATAAGTCGAATCATTTAATTCAAAATTTAAATCTTTTATCGAATTTTTTTAATCAAATTAAATTTTACTTACTCTTATATTATAATATAATTTCTTTTAAAAAATAAACTCTTATACTCGCAAGGCCTTCGAATGAAGTTGGGCAGTAATATCTGAGTTGAAAATGATGCATCGGTTGTACAATTGAATGGATGGGCCGAGCAACTCTGCCCAGTCATCAAGTCCAAACAAAAACGTCTTAAGTAGGGAGAATCAATGGAGAAGAATTCGGCACGTTCACACTGCCCAATTTCCTTTTTGTCGATTGGGGAAATAATTGAGATAATGATATTTTTCTTTTTCTTTGTTATTTATTTATTTATATTAAAAAATATCATTCCATCCCACTGCCTCCTTATAAAAGAAAAAGAAGAGTGGCAGCCTATTTACAAAGCCATCCTTGTATAATATAGTATTTGCACTCATTAGCCTGTCCCTCATGGAATCCCATATTGAGAAACAAAATGAAGATGCGCTTCAAAAATCTTTCAAAGAGATGATATCTACTCTCCCTAAAGGGAATTGTTGGGGTTATTCTGAAGATCTATGTCAATATCAAGGTTTTTGGTTATTCCCGACTTTTCTACAAGGAGCTTTGTCGGCTCAACAACAATTCCAGGCGCAACCCACTGATATCATCCTTTGTAGCTCTCCAAGAACAGGCACAGCCTGGTTAAAATCCCTCACTTTTGCCACTATTACAAGAACCTTATACGGTGATTCCACCAGCCCTTTGCTTTCCAAGATGCCTCATGATGTTGTGCCTTTCATG
Organism: Gossypium anomalum; assembly: GCA_025698475.1. Lineage (NCBI taxonomy): Eukaryota > Viridiplantae > Streptophyta > Magnoliopsida > Malvales > Malvaceae > Gossypium > Gossypium anomalum. The sequence goes on from CM046960.1 coordinate 1,570,915, forward strand.
GAGTTTGATCATGTCCAGTTTTCCACTAATCGACATCTTGGAATTCCTCTTTTAGCCACTCATCTTCCTTATTCTTTCTTACCCAGATCTATAATTGATTCTGGTTGTAAACTTATTTACATTTGCAGGGACCCCAAAGATACATTTGTTTCATTGTATCATTTCTTTGCAAGGTACTGCAAATCCCAAAATACTCAACCCATTCAACTTGATGAAGCATTCGAATTGTTTTATGAAGGTGTAAGTTGGTATGGGCCTTATTGGGACCATGTTTTGGAGTATTGGAAAGCAAGTTTGGAACATCCAGACAAGTTAATGTTCTTGAAATATGAAGAACTGGTTGAAGATACTGTTTTGTATCTTAAGAAGACAGCAGAGTTTATGGGCTATCCTTTCTCGTCAGAGGAACAACAACAAGGGGTGCCTGAAAACATTGTACAGATGTGCAGTTTCGAGAATTTAAGTGGCTTGGAAGTAAATAAAACCGGGAAACATCGTGCTGGGCAAGGAAATTTGGGGATGGAAAATAACATTTTCTTCCGGAAAGGGAAGCTTGGAGACTGGAAAAATTATTTGACCACTGAAATGGCTCAACGTTTAGACCAACGAACACTGCAAAAGTTGAGAGGTTCATGTTTAAGTTTCTAACTGAAGGTCCACAATCTATTGATCAGAGATCAGAGTTCGTAATTATACCTTTTAATAATATTATCTTCAAATAAGGTCATTTTGGTCAGGATTTGTAATTATCCCATTTAGTAATATTGATGAGTATTGATTTATTGTACTATTCCTCCAATCTTTAGTTGGAGCTCGTTAGTAGAACTTTATCAGTTAAATGATTATTTCTTAAATCTTTAGTTGGAGCTCGTTGGTAGAACTTTATCAGTTAAATGACTTAAATAAATAAAAGCTTTTGAATAATTTAATAATTTAAATAAAAATTTCTAAATAATTCAATGACTATTTTTCGGCAGAACCAAACCTGTTGATAATAAATAGGGACCCACTTGTGGGTTGCGTCTCGTAAGAGATAAGATGAACTTACTAATTGACCAATAATTTTGTGCCATGTCATCATCATTACATAAAAATTAACAATTTTATCCTAAACAAATATTTCTCATAAAATGATTCTACAAACACAAAAAATGTGTCTTTTTAGGTGTATTGGTGTAATTTTGGTCAATTTTATTTTAGCCCCCATATTATGTGTAAATTGCATATTTAATCCTTATAGTTTAACTTAGTTCATTTTTGTATGCGTTTTTTGAATTTTGCAATTTTAGTCTTAGCTCAAATTATCCAATTAAATTTATTAGTAGGCTCATATTATCCATAAGTTGCTGATTTTCTTCAATTACATTATTTTTAGTCTCTGTACTTCTTGAATTTTGAAATTTTAATTTAGTAGCTGTTAGTGGCGGATCATGGGATTATTTTTTTTTTTGGGAGGCTACTTAAAATTTTCAAAATAATAAGAGTTTAATAAGGTTTTTTTAAAATGGGATCTAATTAATTTTTTTTTAAAAAATTGTGAGTTTAATGAGAAATTCTAGAAATTTTAAGAGAGTGTAATTTAAATTTAAAAAAAAGGCATAATGGGATTTTATTTTTTTTCAACTTAGGGGAACTGATTAAAATTTTCAAAAAAAAACTAGTTTAATATGAATTTTTTAAAAAAAATTAGGGGTCTAGTTACTATTTTTAAAAATTATGATTTTACGTAACTTTTAAAAGAGATTAATTGAAATCTTTAAAAAAATAAATGAAATTTTTAAAAAATTTGAGAGGGGACAATGGCCCAAGACTCCCCTCGGCCATCATTACCAATTGCCGTTGGTGGTCGTTACATCTATTAACTAAAATAAAATAGTTTTTTGTTAGCTTTGGAAATAACAAGATTGAACTTAACGATTTAACAATTATCATTTGAGTCAAAATTAAAATTTTAAAATTCGAAACATATAAAATTAAAAATAATCAAATTAAAATACATAAATTAATTCCACAACTTACTCATAATACAAAAATTAATAGCTAAAATTTAATTTACTCATAACTAAAAAATTAAATTCCTTATACTTTCAAAAATCACAGTATTTCTCTAATATTATACAAGTAGCGCCATTTTATATAACTCTACTAAAAAATTAAAATTTTAATGTAGATTATTAACTTGGCATGTTGGTAGCGCCAAATACTTTGGTTCCATCAACTTTCACAGTAGATTTTGAGTTATTTTCTTATTTTATCAAAAAATAAATTATTTAAATAATTAATTAATTTTTAAAATTTATTTTTATAAAAAAAATCCGATAGCAAACTTTCGCAAAAAGTAATGATTTTTTTTTAAAATTATTATTATTTGTGAAACTTAGAAAATATATATATAAAGAATAAGTGAGGTCAGAAAAAAGTTACTTTAATGATTATTCAAACAATACATTTAATAAATGTGATTTTTAAATATATATATATATATATATATATATATATGAGGGTGAGAGAAAATAGCAAAGTGTGTGTTTTATTTTTATTTTTAATATGTAATTACTTATATAACTCTATTGATATTTTACTTTTATTTATTTGATGTATTAAGTATTTGATTAAATTGATTTCATAAGTTAACTGAGATTTTTTACAAAAATATTATAAAAATAATTAATTAGGAAAATAGATTAGAGAAAAATTATTTATGAAAATATATTGTTTTGAATAATCCCTGTCGGTGCCACTTGACACACCAACGACACCACTCCATTTTTTCAATTCAGCAAACAATTATAAGTTTTTTTTTTTAAAATTGTTCCGCCATTATGTTAAGCATTATCGGTAGGTATGTTTTGAAAAATACCTAAGAAAAAACAAGTACGCCAAAGAATAAAAAAATATTTTTTAAATGAGTGTCGCCTGATAACCTAATGACACCACTTTAATTGTTTTTCAAAAAATTACGTCTTGGGTTGAGTACTTTTAATGTTTCTATTTTGTTATTCAAATTTCCATTTAAAATCCATCCCATTTAAATTTTGACCGGCAACTTTAATAGGATTAAAATTGTGGGGGTTTTTTACCCTAATATTATAAAAAAATTAAATATGAAAATGAGTTACTTTTCCGGGTCACACCTATTTGACAGGTGCAACATAATATTTTAATATTAATTTTTTTTTGTTTAATAAAATATTATTAATTTTTTAATATTTATATTAATATAGGGGTAAAAATATGGACTTTATACGCATAAAAAATACCCGAAACGGGTCGCGCCTGTCTGATAGGCACGACAGAGGCGCAACACTGCTGCGCATGGCCTGCTGCTCTGCTCCGGTCGGCTGCTCCTTGCCCGTGCCACCACCCTCCCTCCCCAATTGTTTCCTTTCCCTCATGCACGCATTAGTCATGTCATGGGGTGGGAGAAAAAAATCAAAATGGGGGACCTTATAAGCTGCGGTCCCCCCAAGTAAAAGTCAAGTTTGTGTTTCGGCAGCATGTTGGCCACCAAATGAGAGAAAGAAAGGAGAGAAGGGAGAAGAAATGAAAAAAAAAAAAAAAAAAAAAGTAATGTATTATTTTAGTAAATAAAATTATTTTGTATAAAACTTACAGAGTTTAATTAAAAGATGTTGTAAAATTTTTTTGTTATTATTTATAAATTGTTTATAATTATTTTAAAATGAAATTGTTAGTAATTTAGGATTCTGTTATAAATTTTTGTGTTTGTAATTATTTTAAAATTAATTTATTAATAATTTATGATTAGGTTATATAAATCTTTAGTGTTTAGTGGTTTAGTGAATTATGATTTTTTAGAAATGTATTTTTTTTATAAAATTTATAGTTATTTTGTGTTAGTGTTTATAGTTTAGTGTTTTGTTAATTGTTTAATGTAATTTTATATTATTATATATTTATTTGATAATTTTATTGATTTATTAAAATGTTGATTAAATTTGTTTTTATATAATTTTATAGGTTGTTTGAAAGAAACTAATTAGGTATGTTTCTATTTCTATTATTTTTAATTCGTATGTTTTTTTATATTTAGATAGTTTATATTTACTTTAATTATATTATTATTGTAGTCTAACATAATTTTTTTTATTGTAGGTAAATGATGGGGAATTATGAGATATTTATCGTGTTTTGTTTCTAAAATTTTGAAATAATTTATTGTATTTTTTGAAATAAATTAAATAAATTTATTTTTTTAATTGCAGATTTGTAACAAATGAGTTCGTTGATTGATAATAAAAATCACATATCAAGTACCATTAATGAGATGGTAATGAAATTTTTATTTGATAGTCATGTTATTTGTTGAATTAAATTATATTGTATTAACTATTTTGTTAATATAATAATGTCAGGGCCCGTACCGTGTATTGAGGAGCTGTGTTAATAGTGTAGGGTTTCAGCTAGATGAACGCCTAATACCGTTCATGGATTTAGCCGGGTTCAGATCAGCAGCATTGATCTGGACTTTTGATCTGCGATATGACTTGATTTCCGCTTTAGTTGAGCCATGACGTCCGAAGACTCACACATTTCATTTGTCGTGCGGGGAGTGCACCATCATTCTAGAGAACGTTGCACTACAGCTGGGGCTCCCCATCGACGGGAACGTGGTCACGAGAGTAAGTTCTGTCTCCAGGCTGGCTACTCTATACTATGAATTACTTGGACGTTCGCCAAGTGAGGGGAAATTTGCCAGGTTGAGGTTTTCATGGCTAAAGGCTAATTTTGAGTATTTGCCGAGTACTGCCAATGAATGGGAGATGATGCTGGCCACTCAAGCATATATTATGCATCTTATAGGGGGTGTACTCATGCTGGATTCAAACGGCAGTACGGTCCACTTGATGTACTTACCCCTACTATACAATTTGCATAACATGCGTTCATACAGTTGGGGGTTCGCAGTGTTAGCCATGTTGTATTGCAAACTTTGTCAGACGACTGATCCCTCTGCGATGGACATAGGCGGATGCCTTATACTACTGTAATCGTGGGCACTTTATCGGATGCCATTCTTGGCATCTATTAGTCACTAATCATATATATTTTCACTCGTTAACAGGTGATGAATTTTTACACGTTATAACAATTAGTTGACTTTTTTTGGATTATATTGTTCTAACAATTTGTTTTCGTAGAGGGAGCACAAATCCGAGTATCGAGAGGTCATACACGGTTCTGATATACCGTCTGATGATCGAGAATCATTCTGGAGAGGGAGTAAGTTTTTCCAATATCAATTTAATTTTATTATTTTATCTCACTCGACCAGCGTTAATATAAAAATGTTATTAACTGTGCAATTCATTTGGATTCCGTATTCTGTTCTAGAAATTATGGCTACTATTCCATCGTCTGCCCACGTCCACTTAAACTTATAGTGCAATAGCGCACCCGTTATCCATTTTCAGACGGTGGAGTGGTATTATTGTAACAGCCTAATTTTCAGTGGTATCGGGAATAGAGATTTGAGATCACTAAATCCGACGAGTGATTTAAAAATTTAATAAATTAATATCTATGAGTCAAATGTGAATATAAAAGCATTTTTGAATCAGTGAATTTGGTGATTTAAAAGAATTAATTAGGTAAATTGGGTCAAGAATGAGGTATCGAGACCTCGACTTCATAAACCGAGCCATAAATATTTTTAGAAATATTTATGGAGTGTTGGTGAGGTAGTATTAAAATTTAGTCAGAAAATTTTGACGTTTGGGTAGTTAATTAAATAAAAAGGACTAAATTGAAAAAGGTATAAAAGTTGCTAAAATGATTAAATAGCTCAATTGTTAAATGAGGAAGGACCTAAAGTGCAAATAAGCCCAAAGGAGATATTTTGGGCGGCAATAGCTGAGAAAAATTCAGAAAATGGGTGAAATAAGGGTAAAATTGGAAAATTGCCAAAATTAACTAAATAAAAATGGGACTAAATTGGAATATCTAGAATTCTCTTCATTTCTCTTCATATTTATCAGCTGAAAAACAGCCATGGAGGAGGGTTCAAGCTGGTTTTCATACTCTAGCTTCATGTAAGTTTAATTCTTGCTTTTTCCTTAAAATTTTTATGTTTTTGGACTTTTACAATTGGGTCCAACTTACTATTTCATTAGTTTTTGATTTCCATGGCTAATTTTTGAAGTTTTTATGGATGATTACTGGAAGAATATGATGAATAAATATAGAATTGAAGCTTTAATTTTGATATATGGTGATTTTATCAAGTAAAATTGATGAAAATTGGTTTAGGACCTAATTGTGAAAGAGTTTGGAATTAAGGTCTAGTGTTAAATTTCTGGTTTTCAAGGGTTATGAAGTAGTTTAAAATGATAGAATAAAGTATTAAATGAGAAAAATTAACTCAATTGAGGAGTTAATTAAGCAAGGATTGAATTGTATGAATTATGAAATTTGGGGCAAAATGGAAATCAATATTTTGCACTAAAACTGTTTTGAGCGGCAGCAGTAGTCTAACTTTGAAAAATCACCAAAAATTGTAGAAATCGAATTAGAGGATGAATAAAATATGAAACTAAAGATTATTGAGTCCAGTTTCTTATAAAAGAAATTATGTAAGCAATGGAAGTGTAAATCATGAGATACAATAACTTTTGTGAGACAAGGTCAGAATGATTTTGGGTTCCCCTGTTCTGAGTTTGTAAAATCATAAAAAATTGAATAAAAATAATTAGGGGCTTAAATTTATATGTTTAGAATCCTGAATGAGTCTATTTTCACAAGAAACAAATGAGACATCATTCGAATCCTATATGAGAAGATAATTAATTTTTAGTGAAGAAGGATTGGAACTGTCAGACAGCAGAACAGGGGAGACTTCAATGAATAAACTGTATTAATTGGCCCAACCAAAAATTCTGAAAATTTTATGGTAACAAGATATGTGAGTCTAGTTTCATAGAAAATTAGTGTTTCTTAATTTTGAGTTCTGTAGCTCAAGATAAAAATAATTTAGTGACTATGACACGGATAGATAGCTTGAATATTCACATAAGTAAAGAGTGAAAATTATGGATAATGTTACTTACAAGTGTGTTATTTATACTAAGGATGTGGATGGAGAGGAGGAGGAGGAAAAATATACATATGTGTATGAATGACTTGTGTATAAATTGACCACGTGCCCGATTATAATAGATAAATGTTGAATTAGAAATGATATAATGTTTTATTTGAAATGTTTATTATGAAATTATGATTATCGCTATAATACAAAAAAATCGAACTTGTAAATTTATATAACTAAATTTTAGTGACCATTTGTTAATATTATTAAATTTCAATATTATTTTATGAATGGTGATTAATATTTATGTATGTTAATTGTTATGAAAATATATTTAAATTATTTGTAAGTGTTTCGTACTTCTTGGTAATGCCTCGTACTCTATTCCGGTGATAGATACGGGTAGGGGTATTACAATTATGGCGATCGAGTACTCCGGCAGTTCGGTTGCATACAATATATCCCGATACTGCCAGTACGATTGGGGGAGATCCATAAGATGACTAGGAGAGGGAGGCACAGGACTGATTAAGGAGATGAGCATGAAGAATATATTACAATGTGGAACAATCGGTTTGGTAGGATACCTCAGATGGATCATGGTTTGGCTTTGCAGCCCTCGTTAGAGTACCTATAGTGGTACTGTGAGATAGGGAAACCATTTTTGTTTGGTGGGCAGTCGATGGTAGTCCTCCCGCATACGACACGAATTGGGCAACATTTTTCAGATTCGCATCATGCACCAAAGTCGGAGTCAGAGCCAGATCCAGAGCTGGAGCCAGAACTACACTCTAGAAGTAGTTTTTATCATCCAGATTTGGGGGGCGATGACTATTTCTCGGGCTCTTCAGCCCACGGATATCATTCAGAGTTTGATATCTTCAGCCCACTTCCACTTCAGTACTCCAGTCATCTTGATTCATATCTATCTCAATACTCTGCTCCTTCTGGACCGTATCTACCACCGTACTCATTCCTCTAGAGCTGTATCCACCGCCATACTCTACTCCCACTGGCCCGTATCCACTGCCGTTCTCTACTCCGCTCGGCTCGAGTTCATCGATGGCGTTTGAGACATATGATTTTTTGTCTATGTTTCACACACCCCTACATATGGATGAAGAGAACGTTGATCGTCGTAATCGGCCGCAACGTGAGCGTCGAGCTTCACAAAAATATACCCTTAGAACCACACCATTATACCATCAATTTTAAGGGGTTTTGTAATATAACTAACTTCATATTTATGTATGAATTTTTTGGCATTTTATTTATCAATTTTTTTTTGCAAATTAAATAGTCAACGATGACTGTTTATGTAATGAATTTTTTTGGCATTTTATTTATGAATTTGAGGGTGAATTTTGGAATTGCTTGGGTTGAAGTACATAATAGAAAAAAAGAAGAAGAGAAAGAGTATTAAAAACAATCAATTTTAAAATACTTAAAAATTAAAGAGACAGGACTTTTTCTTTCATCATGTGAGAAACAACATGTAATGGACAACATCTCAATTTCTATCCGATTGTGACGATTGTCCAATATGGTAGCTTCGGAGCGGGCATTTACTTTAATTATGACCAGTTAACCTGCATACTCCACATAGCTTCCTGTCGGATTTCTCTCTAATGTCCATTTCATTACGGATTATGAATGATTGTAGACAACCTTTTGGGTTCCTACGCAACCCTTTGTCTGAGATAAGCTCGAAGGTCGTCCGAGGAACCTCCCAAGTAGATAGGTCAGGAAGTACAGGGAACTTATTCTCCCATACACGCAACGTGCGTTCAAGGGTGTACACTTTATCGATAAATTTATCTACATTGAACGAGACTTTAGCACAAGTTTCCACGACATGTGCACAAGGATAATGAAGTGTCTGGAACCTCCTGCAATCGCACCTTCTATTTTGGAGATCAACTCCGTAGGACCTAGGTGGTATACCGGGTCAGTGACCGATGGTCTCTGTAACACGAAACATTTTATTACGTCGTGAATATACTTCTACATTCATCGACCTCGCTATCTGACAGTTTGCAACCATTGCATCCCTGACATCTTTGACAAACACGTGTCCTGCCTCTATCTGGTTGAGTTGTTGCTGACCCATTCTTAGCATCAAGGTAGCCAACCTGTAAAATGTAGCTGAGAAGACAGATGAAATAAGAAGATGTCGCGTTTTCAACAACACAGCATTGATCCTCTTCACCAAGTTTGTGGTCACTTAACTGTAACGAAAGTCCTTGTCAAAACTTTAAGGCCATAGCCACGGCTCCATGGTACCCAACCATTGTCGGAAAGATGTGTTCGTCTGACCTTTCATGTCACTCTCAAGTCGAGTCATCCTCTGCCGAAAAATGTATGGTTCTAGCTCGTACGATGTGTATGTATTAAGAAAATATAAGTTACTGTCTCGCCACAAAAAATTAGGTTATAAATTGAAAGGATAAGGTTATTATTTACTCATTTTCACAAGTTGTTTCTTCCAGTCTACATTCTTATAATCTCAATGAAAATTAGCTGCGATGTGCCGTATGCAGTAAACGGATCTCTATGACACATCGAAACACCTAATAGCGGCAATTAATCCTTTCTCTCTATCGGAAATGATGCAAATATTATCATTACTAATAACATACCTCCGTAGATTTGTAAGGAATAATTCTCACGACTCCATGTTCTTCTTATATATGATAGCAAACGCAATCGGGAGCACGTTCCTATTCCCGTATTGAGCAATCGCAATAAGTAAGATCTGTGTATATTTACCGTATAGCCATATCCCATCTACTTGTACAAATGGCTTACAGTGGGAAATGCACGCACACATGGATCAAACGTCCAGAAAATCTATTGGAAAATTCTTTTCCTCGATTGTAGTTGCTCATCCGGGCCGTAATAAGGTCGTGTTTGCAACTCAATAACAGTCCCCGGTATGTACTCCCTCATAGCGGCAATCCATCATTGCAATTCATTGTACGATACATCGAAATCTCCGTACAATTGCTTCATTGCCATATGTTTAGCTATCCATACCTTTTGGTATGATACTAGATACTAGAATCGTGCCTATATTTCTGCAATCGGTACCGAAACTCTAATGGTTGGCATGTCTTCAACCATTGGCATGATGCAGGTGCAGATAGTTTTGGAATCAAGTTTTCGATGATCTTCTGTCATACGTGTTGAAGTACATGTGTGAGGCCTAACAAATTTTCATATCTCCCACATTTGAGACTTCTAGATAAATGTAGCTCGTATCCGCCAATTGTAGCCTTCCGCTGACTTCTAACACTCTCCAATATATAGTGTCGGTTTAGACTCGACGACTTTGTAGTCTATTGATATATTCATATTATACCGCTTATTTGCAAATACACACTCTTCCTTACTTTCGAATCTCTGGCCCACGAAAAACTCCTTAGAATCAGAATATACGGCCATCCGGTGAGCAAGTAGTATTTCAGAGTACTCCGAGAACTCAGCTGAATATGCCGCATCGGGGTCTATCCGAGAAATGTGTGCCCCAGGATTATTGTGTATCACAATACGACGAATCTGGTTCCCTACTGAAGACGCATTAATGTTTCCATCCTCGTTCACACCTTCATCGTCAATATCATCCGGGACCTCGTCCACGTCGGGATCACTATCAATATCAACTTCATGATTAGAAGGATCACTACTATGGTATACATCATCACCAACCACATCAGTCTCAGGTGCAACATTAAGATCAATGTCAATCCTATTTATAGTTGATTTACTACCAATGTATGATATCGGAACCACCATACACGGTTCTTGATGTCCATCTTCTTAACCTAATGGAGTTAGATCTTCAGTTGCCTCCACACCAGCTAACTCAGCAAATAACTGAATCGGTGCATTTTGGTTGCTCTAAGTCCCACAATAAAGAGCGACCATTGTCTCCACGTCTTTATCGTCTACAAGTTCCATTTCAGTGAATTTTATGGGATTTGTCGAAACTAGAAATTTGTAAAAAAGTTTCGAGATCCTTCTTCCACAACGTCTATAAATTTTTTCACTAATTTTTTCCTTCATATCATCAAATGAGATATTTCTATTAAATCTCATTGTTACTTGTTTGCGACATTCAAATATACATCCCACGCTTGTTGTCAAAATTTCTCCATCGAAATAAACATCGAAATAAACACATGCGAAAAACTGATTCTCCATCTTCAATACTAGATCTGTTAAAAAATTTTCAAAATTCTCAAAATAGTTTCAAATAGCAAAAAAGTTACATAAATTTTTTTATGCAAAATTTTTCATTCAGAAGCCAACAAAATTATTAATCTAACAAAATAACTTTAAATAATAAAATTTCTAACAAAATTCTACATTCTATTTAAGAATAAATAAACTAAAATACCTTATTCTTCTTCTTGTTTTCCTTTCTCTCCTTCTTCTCCCTCTCTTCTTACTTCTGCTAAATTTTGTGTCTATTAATTTTCTGTTGTTGCTCATGATTTTCGGGAGAATATGTAGGGTAAAATTTAAGCCTATGGGCACCACCAGCTGCGCCTACCAAGAAGGCACAACAAGTTGAGCCTACCTGACAGACGCAACATGTTGTGCCTGTTAGGTAGGCTCAACTAGTTGTGCCTTCTTGATAGGCGCAACTCGTATGCATACCACTCTCGTACATATACACGGGTTCTATACTGATCCGAAAAAAATATATTAAAATAATAATATTTTATTAAACGAAATAAATTAATATTAAAATATTGGGTTGCGTCTGTCAGATAGGCACGACCCAAAAAAGTAATCTATTTTTGTAATTAATCTGGTTGACAACCTATTTTCGTATTTAATTTTTTTTATAATATTGGGGTTCTTTTATTTTTTTTTCTTTTTCTTTTCATGTTGAATGCTTCTATTTTTTATTTTATTTTATTGTTTTCTCTTGTTCTCCTTAATTGAAAACCCTAGCTGACATACACAATAGCCACCGATTTCGGTGTTTATCGTGGCCTTTTATGCTGATTTCGACACCAAAGAAGAGATTTTCTCCTTCTCGTTGACTTCTATCGTACAGATCTCCCAGTAGCCGACTCTAAATATTCTAAAATAATGACCAAAGCTTCGAACTACTCTTTCTTCAATCTCTATTTTGCACTGTCAAATCTTCACCAGTCAGAGATATGTTGTTCCCCATAATTAAACACACGACCTCACCGTTCAGATCATCGAATGAAGTCACAAAGCTTTGAACCCAAACAGAGTCAGGGGCTTCCACCACTAACACCCTTTTTTTTTTTCTTTTCTTTTTTTCATTTCAGACTACTTTTTTTAAATATATCGATGCCGATTGACACACCGATGACACCATTAAAATTTTTTTTTGTTCTCTAGTATACCTACATTTTCTCATGTATTTTTAAAAAAATACATACCGATGCCACTTGACACAGTGGCGGTACCAATATATATATATATTTTAAAAAGCTCATGATTGTTTGATGTGTTTTTTAAATAAACAGCCCATTTTCGTAAATAATTGTCCCTTAACCCATTTTCGTAAATACTTTTTTATATTATTTTTGTAAATAAATCGTTAATTGGACACTTAATTGTATTATTTTGGGGTTTTTTACCCCAATAATACAAAAAAATAATTTAATAACTTAAATGGTATGCCCACCAAATTATTTACCAAAATGGTATGTGTAACACCCCTATCCCGTATCCGATCGCCGGATTAGGGTTAGGAGATATTACCGAGCTAAACATTAATTAAAACATTCACAGAGTCATTAAAGACAATCCACAATCCAATTGCAGTCTGAACAACCATTCTAGAATAAAAGTTATATTCGTATGACTACATATTTACGTAAACAAAATATCGTTCCCAACGGTCTAGCTTATACATGCCATATCAAGTCCAAAATATAACTATACCAAAAAGGTCGATAGTATGATGATCCGCTGACGATCCCAGAGTCGATGGCCAATATCTACAATCTAAAAACAGAGAAATAAGAAACAGAGTAAGCTTTCGAGGCTTAGTAAGTTTTAAGCATTTCAAACAATTAAAACGTGTCATTTAAAAACGAACATTTAAATGTCACAAAACTCATATTCTAATTACAATCGCACGGCCAAATATACACAAGTATACCACATAATAAGCCTATTGGCCGAATATATATACACAAGGAAATTTCCAGCACATGCTTCACTTAACTTTATGGCTAATACAACTAATTTAATTCACATATTTTCATATAATGACAGACATCGACCGAATAGGTCATTCTCTTATTCGTAAATGTAATAATCATCCACACAATTATATCGTTATTTGATACTAATAAGTCACCTTGAAATCAATTCACATATAAGTACATAATACGTACCTGATCATTATCATGTATCATACATAATCCATAATGGTTTGCTATGAACATTCGAATTTGTATCTCACTCGAATCACCGGCGTTAAGCCTGCTAGGTTTTAAAACCCGAATCCAGTCACTAGCATAAAGCCTGCAGGACTTTAAGCCCGGGTAAAGTACCAACATTGAGCCTGCGGGATTTATCCCGGATATATTTTACCAGCACAAAGCCTGCGGGATTTAACCCGGATATATTTTACTAGCACGAAGCCTGCGGGACTTAACCCGGATATATTTTACCAGCACGATAACTTGGTTCACATAACATATCACATTTGTACTTCAATTTCTTCATTCGAGTATAAGCACACAAAGAAAACACCTTCAATATAACTTTCGGTTCGACACTTATACGCAAGAACACATAACCATCTCACTATCTTAGCTTAACTCCTAATATCCATTCGATTATATAACATATACTCAACTTATTTATTAAACAACCTTATTCAAGTAGAGACAATAGGGCGCAATTCATTTATCATGCTTATCTCATTATATCAATTATCTAATAACTGTAATTACTCAAAACTTACCTTGTATCTTTCTGAACAATTTCGGGTTGGCTATTCCGTGACTTTAGCTTTTCCCCTATCCGATGTCGCCCCTCTATGCTCTTGAGCTTAATCAAGCAAAAATCAAGTGTGACCGAAAGCCTAGCTCTGCCCCTTATTTTCGGCAATGAAGAACAAAAGATGAACTAAGCATTGTTCTTTTCACCTTTCACCCTTTTATTTATTTTATTATAACACCAAAAACATATATTATTATAATTATATTATAATACAAATATATGTATAAATTACATACACTTCAATGATTATTCCACATGGCCGGCCACTATAATAAAAATGTCAGTTTGACATGCAAGTCCTTATGTTTTAAAGTCACAAAATACAAGGCCATTTCAAAATTTACCTAACACATTCTTAAAATGTTCACACAAGTCCATTTCAATTAATTTCATATCAATTTGCAACAATTAAAACATTTAAAAATTCACATATGCATAAACACATATTTTAGACAATAAATATTATATTCAAATATTTCGGTGACTCGGTTTAGCGGTCCCGAAACCACTTCCCGACTAGGGTCAAAATAGGGCTATCACAGTATGGCTTGAATAATAACCCCAAGTGGTGCTTGAGAAGGTGGCGACACCACCTAACTTTATCCCTAAAATCATGACGCCATCATTAGGCCATTATAAGGTAATAAAAAAAATATTTTATTGGTGGTGTCACCATATACGGCGGCATCAGTATGAAGAATAACTGGGTAAAATACGGGGAATATACATGTTTTAAAAATTTGTTTTTAATGGGTAGAGGGGGAAAGTCAAGTGACACCATTGTTTATACAAAAATTAGTAAATCGGGACTGAGAAGCATGGAAAATGGGAGTCAAAAGGGGAGATTTCAAGCCTAAGAAAGACGAAAAATAGGTGACCCCATGATTCTGTGATTGTTCAGTCATGTTCGCTATAGGCAGTCAAACCGGTGTCACCTGACTCAAATTTTTGTGTTATGTCCCTATTTTTGTATTCCTCTTAACCCACTATATATAACATGGTAAGTTATCGGGTTTATAAAACATACATTTCAAAAACGCTTGTTTATTTTTAATTGAAAAAAACTTAGTCTATTTCTGAAAAACTTAAGAGTTAAAAGAAAACCATCTAAAGTTGTAAACTTATGTATAAAAGTTTACCTTATTTGAAAAAGTTCCAAAACAAAATTTTTGTTGTGATACCTAAAGTAATAAATACTTAATCAAAATTGTATATTTTCGATTCATTTAGGATGAGCGCTTCGACCGAGTAATCTTCTCTGCTGTCCTCAAGCTCACGTCTGCCGAGTGTGGGCTCACTTTGAATAAAAAAATTCACAAAAATTATCAGTGGGGTAATTTCGTAATTTCTCTAAACTTTTAGGTCAAGTTGTAAATTAGAAAAATCTCTCTAGAAATTTTCTAGAATAATCTCCCCTGAGAATTTTCTCTCTACAACTTTCTCTTAAATTTAAGTGTGTCAAATTGTAACGCCCTAAAAAATTTGAGTGTCTGATTGTTGGATTCTATCGTAATTAATTTTTTATCTCTATGACTACATGCTCTATTAATTGGTGTTGCCCTTCCCACGGACATCACCACCCAAACTCGTATTTAACCCATGTGTAATAGCCAATTTTGGCCCTAGAATAATAAAACAAACAAAACCCAAATAACCAAATAAAAAAAAAGTCCAAATTTTAAGTCCATTTACAACAAATATGTGGCCCAACATTTTATGGCCCAAATCTCTAGCCCAAATTATTGAAACCCCATCAGCCCACTACCTAAATTAACCCTAACGGCCCACTTGCTTAAAATTTTCAGCAAACCCTAGCCACCAAGCCTTCAACCGCCGCTCCCCACCAGCAAGGCCTCCACGCGCGCCACCTCACCTCCTTACGAGCCAACCACCAGCCTTCCATGCCTCTAACACCTGCAGAGGGAAATTAACACAAAGCAACAGTGAAGTAAATAGCAAAAAAACAAAAAGAACAGAGACGAAAAGGTTTTGATTTCGGCTATAAGAGCATTTTCGGATCTCTTTGTATTTTTTTACGCAGATTAAGCAATAAAAAAGCAGAATAGAACTTTGAAAATGTGGACTTCGATTTACTTCTTTGCTTTTCTTTTCGTTTTTTTTGTTTGTTTTCTTTTTTTTCTTTTCTTTTTACAAACTTTTTGATAAAAAAAAGGGGCATAAATCAAAGAAAAGAAGGGACTTACCGAACCCAAGTAGCCTCGTCGTCGGAGACCGCTTCTCCATCGTCGGATTCTGCCTGAAGAGGTCGTGAGGGGGTTCCTTCTTTCGGATCTTCCTCGGTCTAGAAGACCCTAACCGTCGGGCTCGTTTTGAACGAAAGGGGTTAAATAACCCAAGTTTACGTGGCCCCCGACCATCGTCTACGGTGGGAACCATGGTGGCCTCAAAGAGCCACGACGACGGCTGCGATGATGGGTGTTGAAACCCTGGCCGAATGGAGAAAGGGGTAGGGGGAGTATTCTCTGATTTTTTTAAAACAAAGAGGAAGCAAAATAAAAATAAAAAATAAAAAACAGACTTAAATATGCGCATGAAACGACAGCGTTTTGGGTGAGGGGGTCTAGGTGCCGAAACGGTACAATTTTGGTGCTCCCGCGCGTGACCCGACCCTTTTCAAGGGGTCCGCGTGTTTCCCTTAAAAGGGAAATTGCCCACTTTGGTCCCTCCCCCTTTTTTGACCTTTGATTTAGTCCTGATTTGCGTTCTTTTTTCTTTCAAATATCGCCCAATTATTTTATTTCATTTTTGATTTGGTCCCTAGCCTGGCCAGGTGAAACGTAGCACATTTGGGGCTTGGGATAATGTCCCATTTCGTCCTCACAACTTTGAGCGCGTTTTGATTTAGCCCTTGGCATAGAGGTGTGCATGGGCCGGGCGGCCCGGCCCGGCCCGAAGGCCCGCCCGAAAAATGGGAGGTTTTGGGTAAAAATATAGGCCCGAAAAATGGGCTTGGGCAAAAAAAGAGGCCCGTTTAGAAAGCGGGCGGGCCTCTGCAAGAGATTTTTTTGGCGGGCGGCACACCCGGCCCGACCGATTTTAATATTAAATTATTTTTAAATTTTTTTATTTTAAATTTTAAGTAACTTTAGTTTTTTTACTTTAGTTTTTTTATTGTTTTTAATGTTATTTTGATATTGTAAAATTTTTGTTATTAATATAATTTAGTTCTTAATTTAGTTCTAATTTATTTCAATTTTTAATTTTAATATAATTATTTTTATTATATTTTTAATTTATATATTATTTTAAGAATTATTTTAGTCCCATTTTTTTAATATTTTTTTATGTTTTAAATGCATTTGATTTATTATATTTTAAAGTTTTTATTTAATAAAAAAGTAAAAAAATTTTAATATGGCCGGGCCGGGCTGGGCTCGGGCCTATCATTTTTTTCTCGGGCCGGGCTTGGACAAAATTCTAGGCCCATATTTCGGGCTGGGCCGGGCCCGGGCCTTGAAAACGGGCCAAAAAATTTTTATGGGCCCGGCCCGAACCCGGCCCGGCCCATGCACGGCTTGGCAGCTTTCTGTCATTTATGATTTATACCCCTACTTTTATTTTGACTTTAATTTAATCATTGCCCCTTTTTATTTCAAACTGTTTCATTACATTTTATTATATGTCCTATTTACATTTTATTTAGATGTTATATGGTATTTAGTTTTAAATTTTATATGCCAGTTGTATATTTATCTTTTATTTTTAAACTGTTTTATATTTGTTTATTATAAGTTTTTTTTTACGTATCAATTATTTTAATATATACATATATTATTTATTTTATTTTCACTTTTTATTAGATTGTTTGCTCCTTTTATATTCCATTATTTTGCATATTTATTTTAAATCTTTCACATGATGTTTCAAACTGTTTTTTATTGATCTATTTTGAATACTTTATATTATTTCATCTTACATTAAGATCCTTTTTCATAGTAGTTATTATAAATTGTTACATTTTTACTTTAAAGTACCATTTTCTATTTTAAAATCGTTTCATATACTATTTATTTGAAATTATTTCATTATCTTAAATTGTTTTTTTCGCCTTTTTTTAAATTCTATTTTATTTATTTTAAATATTCTATATATTATCTGTTATGAAACTTATGTATATATGATTTTTCTTAAATTTGTTTTATACATTATTGATTTTAAAAAAAAATTCATTTTTCACTTTATTTATCTTTAAACTTATTTATTAACTTTTTGAATAGTTTTTAAGTTTCATTTATTTTGATTTGCTTTAAAATATTTATTTTCTTGATTGTTATACATGTTTTTATTGTTCCTTGATTGCCAATGTTAGCATGTAAATAATGTATGTCGAGCCATTATTATCATTGTATGTATCATAATTTGTTCACTTGTATTTCACATTATTGTTGTACATTTGTGTGATGTATTCATGTATTATCGTCCACACTCATTATTATATTGTGTTTTATATCATTACTTCATGAATTAAACCTCAATATATTTATCCAATAAATCGCTTTATTTTAACCTAAACAAATAACATACGTCACTTAAATGCCGTATTCGCTACTATTCAAAAGCAAAAATTTCAAAATAAGGCAATGTTTCACGTTTTGGAACATCGAAGAATTGTGCCCTAACTTTCTGGGTTTCGGTTCTCTCGTTGATTCTAAATAGCTAAATATCCTTTCGAGTTTCAAAATACACAAAATTCCAATTAAAATTAAAGACGACCTTGCGCTCGGGAGTTCACGGTATTGTGTCCTAACTTACGGGATGTGATACTCTGATATCTCGAGATAAGGAAATCTTTAACGAGTTAATTCAAGGATTTTAAAATCAACATTAATAAAAAAGGATTGTATTTTAAATTCATTCTCAATTTTCAACTTTCGATATTAAGACATTAACTAATCAATTCAGTACCAATTTTTGGGCATGTTGAGGGTGCTAATCCTTCCTCGCACGTAACCGACTCCCGAACCCTTTCTCTTGTCTTTCGTAGACCAAAAACACCATTTTAATAAACTAAAACATTTTGTTAAAACAAAGGTGATCCGATCACACCAAATAAAGATCGGTGGCGACTCCCGTTTCCAAAAAAAATGGTTTCGACACCATGTAATCGTATGGGAAAAATATTTTGGTGTTGCCTATCAACAAGGTTGCACCATTTAAAATTTGTTTTTTTTAACTGTCAGCTGTTTGTATCAAAATTTAGGAGTGGTGCCACATATGCATCTCCCTCCACCATCCCAAACACATCATTTCCATAATTAATCGTGGTGGTGTACCATTTTAAATATTTTTATATTATATATGTAAAAAAAAAAAAAAAACCTCGTTTATCCCTCTCCCTCCATCCCACCTGCCACATTACAACTTCCTATAAATTTATTTTGTATTAAATGATCGTATATGATCAGGCAAAAGCGCATTGAGTTGAACACAATATTTTGAAAATTTACAAGAATAACTCTATATAAAGACCCAATGTGTGTCTGCTACCAATTAATGTGAAATAAAACTTACAAAACATATCTTTATGTAGACTCAAAGTCTTATTTCCCTTGTTTTCTTAAACAATATGAGATGTAAGATATGTGTTTATATAGATTCATGAATAAGTTTGCAGCTTGTTCCTAGACAATATGGGATTCCTTCCTTTTTTTTAACAAACAACATAATGCTACACTATATTTTATATTTTTAACAAAAAAATTTCTATTCTTTTTATATTTTGTTAAAATTTTCTCATATTATAAAATTACCTTTTGAGGTTTTTAATATTGTTGCATTTTAGAATTGTTAGCATATACAAAACGACCATAATAAAAAAAGAAAAAGTAGTACAAATTGTACATATGAAACCTATACATGCAATAATTTTCTATTCAATTTTAAATGTTTGAAGTTAATATTCATGCAATTATATTTTTTAAAATAATTTTCCATTATTTCAATCTAGAAGTTATACATAAAATATAATAATTATTTTTCATATTTTTATATCTAGATTAAATTACATTAGTAGTCACTTAACTATGATTTTTTTACTATTGAATTATAAAAACTTACAAAATGATCACTCAACTATTAGCATTTTTTTTTGTCACCTAATTATCTTGAATTTTGAGGTATGTAGCAAAAAAAAAAAGAAGAAGAAGAAGACAAATTTGAATAATTGAATGACGATTTTGTAACTTTTCATAAACAGATGATTCAAAAAAGCATAATTAAATAACTATTTTATAACATTTTATAATTAAGTGATAAAAAAACAATTTTAAATATTTTACTATACTCATTAATTTTTTAATCATTTAAAAAAAAAGAGATATCAATTTTTTAAAATTACAAAAAAATATACTATCTAAGTCCCAAACAATTCTAAAATGCAACAATATTAAACATCTCAAAAGATAATTTTATAATATAAGAAAATGTTAATAAAATATAATGTAGCCTTTAATCTTATATTGTTAGTTAAAACATGATGGAATCTCACATTGTCTAGGAACAAGCTGCTAACATATTCATAAGTCTATATATATACATATCTCACATTGCTTAAGAAAATAAGAGAAATGAAACTTTTGGTCTATATCAAAATCTGTTTTATAAGTTTTATTTTTCACATTAATTGGTGGCATCAAAAAATTTTAAAGAACGGTATTGCCACTTTGGGTCTCGTAAATTTTGAAAAAAAATAATTTATTTTTGTAATATTTAAAAAATAACCTTTATTAAAAATTTAATTTGGGGCACGTTTATCAACACATTTTTTAATTTTTGTTGATACCCATTATTTTTTTTAAAGTGCCTATTTTCGCAAATAATTTTAAAAATTGAGCATTATTGGTATAAGTTGAAGGTGAGTCTTCGGGTATGCACGTGAATGGATGGGTCGACTGTCCTGTCTTCAAGTCCTTACAAATGAGTGTTAAGTAGGCGACAGCGTGCACACTGTGCAATTTCTTTCTTGTTGATTGGGGAAATAAGTGAGATAATGATGTTTTTCTTTTTCTTTATTTATATATTAAAAAATATCATTCCATCCCTGCCTCCTTATAAAAGAAAAAGAAGAGTGGCAGCCTATTCACAAAGCCATCATTGTATAATATAGTATTTGCACTCATTAGCCTGTTCCTCATGGAATCTCATATTGAAAAATAAAATAGTTGTTCCTCATGGAATCCCATATTGAAAAATAAAATTGAGATGTGCTTCAAAAATCTTTCAAAGAGATGATATCTACTCTCCCTAAAGAGAATTGTTGAGGTTTTCCTGAAGATCTATATCAATATCAAGGTTTTTGGTTCAGCTTGACTTTTCTACAAGGAGTATTGTCAGCTCAACAACAATTTCAGGCACAACCCACTGATATCATCCTTTGTAGCTCTCCAAGAACAGGCACAGCCTGGTTAAAATCCCTCACTTTCGCCACTATTACAAGAACCTTATATGATAATTCTACCACCCTTTTGCTTTCCAAGATGCCTCATGATGTTGTGCCTTTCATGGAGTTTGATCATGTCCAATTTTCCACTAATTGACATCTTGGAATTCCTCTTTTAGCCACTCATCTTCCTTATTCTTTCTTACCCAGATCTATAATTGATTTTGGTTGTAAACTTATTTACATTTGCAGGGACCCCAAAGATACATTTGTTTCATTGTATCATTTCATTGTAGGGCACTGCAAATCCCAAAATACTCAACCTATTCAACTTGATGAAGCGTTCGAATTGTTTTATGAAGATGTAAGTTGGTATGCCTTATTGGGACCATCTTTTGGGGTATTGGAAAGCAAGTTTGGAACATTCAGACAAGTTAATATTCTTGAAATATGAAGAACTAGTTGAAGATATTGTTTTGTATCTTAAGAAAACAGCAGAGTTTATGGGCTATCCTTTCTCGTCAGAGGAACAACAACAAGGGGTGCTTGAAAACATTGTACAGATGTGCAGTTTCGAGAATATAAGTGGCTTGAAAGTAAATAAAACAGGGAAACATCGTGCTGGGCAAGGAAATTCGGGGGCGGAAAATAACATTTTCTTCCGAAAAGGGAAGCTTGGAGACTGGAAGAATTATTTGACCACTGAAATGGCTCAACGTTTAGATCAACGAACAATGCAAAAGTTGAGCGGTTCAGGTTTAAGTCTATAATTGAAGGTCTATAATCTATTTATCATCCATTGTTCACTTAAACATTGTAGAAGCCCAAATTTGCCACCAACCCATTACATAAGCCCATTTACAATAAACCCAAATACCCACAACCCATTACAGACCAAATCCAATACAAATTAAACCCAACTAACCCCTAGCCCAAATCCCAAATCAGAAAAAGAAAAAAGAAAAAGAAACCCTAAAGCTAAACCTAACCTACCCCAGCGCCGCAACCACCTACCTCCCACTTGCGCCACCAACCCTGCAGCACCGGCCACCTGCCCTCTGCGCCCCATGCCTCTGTCACATCCACCGGCCATCAACAGACCTGCAAAATGGAGTATACACGCAAACAATAAAGATTTAGGGCATGTAAAGGCTATAAAAGCCATGAAATCAAATGTAAAAGGGTTCCCTTTTCTTTTTTTTCTCTGCAGTTCAAAATCAGAAAACAAAAAAAGTATTCGGCAATCTTAATCAGACCTCAACAACCAGTTTACAAAAGCAAATAACACCAAACAGGCTTCCATACATACCAAAGTCGCAGCAAAATATATCAAAAAGGGAATCAAGGTCTATTTATTTTTTCTTTTCATTTTTTTCGAATCTGTGTGCACATATAATCTATATTTCATACATAAATCATACACATATATATTAAATAAAAATAACAAAAAAAGGAAGAAAAATTACCCCTTTTTGAAACTCCGGCCACCGTGCACAGTGGCTAGCGCCGGCGAGCGACCGGTGATCGGCCGGTGACCGGCCCCTCCCCCCTGGCCGGAGCTCACTCTCCCTCTCCCCTTCTCTCTTTTTCTCTCATTTTTTTTTCTTTTCTCTTCACCAAATGAATTTTTTTTGTCAAAATAGGGCCTTATATAGCCCTCCAAAACGACGTCGTTTTGATGTAACCCGGTCTGACCCGACCAGACCCACCTCAGGATCCGCGTGTTTTTTTATGGAGCGGTTATTTGCGCAATCGAACCCTCCGCTTTTTCATGCATTTACAATTAAGTTTTTATATTTTAATTTGGCCCTGAAATTTTGTACAGTTTTCAATTTAGCCCCGTGTTAAGTGCTGCATTTTAATGACTAGGGATATTGCTATTTTGGTCCTCCCATGTTGCGCGCATTTTGTAATCTAGTCCTTTCTTTTATTTTCTTTTTAAATCTGTCCCAAAACTTTGATTTTAATTTAATTTTCGTCCTTTTTCATTTTATTTATTTATTTATTTTCGTTTTTTATATATTATTATTATTTTTACTAATATTATTAATATTATTATTTCTATTATTATTGTTGTTATTGACACCCTGATTATGCACATATAATTATTTTTAATGTACTATTGTTATTAATTATTACTATTTGTAGTATTATCATTATATGTAATATTAGTATAGGTTTTATTATATATGTAAGTATATGTATATGATGTTATTTTGATTACTTTATTTTAATATTATTATTATATTATATTTATCTTTCATATTGCATCATTATTTTAGTATTACTATTATGAATATATTATTATTTTATTTAGTATCAATCATGGTACCTATTTTGTTATACATATATGTATATATACTTTTTAGTATTATTTTCATATTATCTATTACTATACGTATTCTTTTAATGTGTATTACACGTATATATTTTCTATGTTATGTATTTTTCAATATTGTGGTTTAAATTACATGTCATCTTATGTATATTTTTTAAATCCCATATTATGTATGTATATTTCTAATATTATGTTATATTTTCACATATATTAAGTATATACTTTAGTATCATAGTTATATATCATTACTATTTTATGTATATATTTTTATCTTTATTACTATTGATATTAATCTTAGTATATGTTTTAAATATGTATGTATATATTTCTAGTATATATAAAGGTAAATATATTCATGTAGTATTGGAATAGGTTTTTTATTATTCCCAATGTATGTATTACGTAAATATTTAAATATTCTATTATATATGCATTTTCTACGTGTATATACTTTTTAAAATATCGCATTTTTATGTATCATGCATGTATTTCGAATGCTATATTATATTTTTAATACTATATTATATAAATACATTTTTTACATTATGCATACATACTTTTAACATTATATTTTATATGTATACTCTTAACATCATATTATATATATATATATATATATATATATATATATATATATCTTGCACAAATTTTTAATACTTTACTGTATATATACCCTTATATATTATATGTATATTTTAGTATTATATTTTCATATCTATGTTTTTAATACCATACAATATATAAATTATCATATTTTATTACATAATTAGTTCCCATGTTTTATTATACATATACATATATATACTTTTTTTATTTGTATTATTTTCGTATGTCATATTATTCATTTTTATACTCATTATTTTCATTATTGCCACTTATATATTATTATTTGGTATACTTACATCTTTCATTATTATTATTAGTATAAATATATTTTCCATGTTTATAGTATTCCTAATATATTGCATATGTTCATTTATATTATGTGTACATGTATCTAGTATGTATACATTTAGTATTATAGCACATATATGTCTTTTAGGCATTATATTTTCATACATCATGTATATATGTCATATATTATATTTTTGCATGTTATCTTATGTACATTTTATCTTATATTATTATGACTAAGTGTATTTTGTATTTGTTCATGATTTGTCTTTATTTTTATTTCTTTTGTAAATATCATTGTAATTGTTTTTCTAATGCTCTAGTATTCTATGTTAACATTTTCATTAATAATATCGTTTTTTGCATCTTTAATTTATTTTAAATTCTTACTTCATAAATATTTTTTGTGCTTTAATTAATAATCGAGGCAATATATCGATTTAACCTTAAGTCATAAATTTCATCGCTATATTGGATGGATTTTGTCGACTCATGTTAAAACGGTATACCCTTCTCAAAAAACCGGAAAAAACTAAAATTTCTTGTCTTTTCAATCGGATCACGACTAAATATTTCATTGAACTCGTATTTTTGAAAATCAAGACAACATGTGTTTAATAAAGATACCAATTTTGGGCGTCGCGAGGGTGCTAATAACTTCCTCGTGTGTAACCGACTCCCGAACCCTATTTTTCTTTGAATTTTAACGTAGACCTAAACCCGGCCTTCTTTTTACCCAAAAAATAATTTTCTTTCTAAAAAGAAGATTTATTAGGTGTCCGATCACACCTAGAAAAAGATCGGTGGCGACTCCCTTTTTTAAAACCGAGATTCCATTTCCAAATTTTCACTAAATCGCCACAATTAGCGACCAAGCTAAAATTTTTACGTCGCTACAAACATCATCAGGGTACGTAATTATCCCTTTTAATAATATTAACTTCAAATAAGATCATTTTAATCAGAATTTGTAATTATCCCATTTAATAATATTGATGAGTATTAATCCATTGTAACATTTCTTGAATCTGCTCGTTGATAGAAGTTAAACAGTTAAATGACTTAGATAATTTCAAGCCTATAATAAAAAGTTGTCGTCCCCATATGAATATTGTAACAAATATACAAATAGGACAGACAAATTATAAAATAAAATCAACAATCTACTAATAACAACTCCACCTATCCCTTCTATATAATAATTAATTAATATGCATCTCCCTCCACCATCCCAAACACATCATTTCCATAATTAATTGTGGTGGTGTACCATTTTAAATATTTTTATATTATATATGTAAAAAAAAAAAAAAAAAAAAACCTCGTCTATCTGTAATACCCCTACCCGTATTCATTGCCGGAATAGGGTGCGAGGCATTACCGAGTTTTACTTTTTAAATTTTTTTTTATTCAATATAGCCCTTTTATAAATATCTAAACTTCCCCTGTAATATTAAATCGAGACCAATCCACATCAATCAAATCAATTTAACATATTTTCATGATAGGTTCATGCATTTATATAAGATAACGTCATCACATATCTATAACTGTTTTGTTAACCATACTAATGGCTAACTTTACATTCATTTCACGTTAACATTTACTTTGTTAGCTTATACATGCCATTGATTCCCAAAATAAAGTTCCTTTATTTACCGAAATCCCGAGGTTGATAGTGTGATGTGTCTCCGACCAAATCCGACCTCCGAGCTCTTAACACTACAAAGCAGAGAAAAGGAAATGGGTAAGCACTTTGTGCTTAGTAAGCTCATGTAACAAGAATTACACTTACCTAATATTTTCAGTACAATACAATAAACATTACATATATCCATTCAATGCATTATTACCCTAACATGCACAAACTCAACATTCAAGTTAGTACAATAATTTCTATATATCAATAATATATATCATGATTGATGAGCTCATCAATACTATGATTTCCATTCCCTTGTTGTTTTTCCATATTTATCCCGTTGAATTACTCGAAATTTCGATGGATTTTTCAGAGGTACACTTTTAGTGTACAAATCCGGGTCCGTCAATTCATATTCATGTACGCACATTTCCATTTCAGAGAGCACACTCCCGCGAACCTCAACCTTGCAAATGGGATTACGATCGAGCTAAATCCCTGCAATATAAACTCATAGAGTATTGTCGGGATTACCAGTCCAGGCTAAATCCCCTGCAACGACAATTACTCTAATGAGCTTGGATCTGAATTACCAGTCCAGGCTAAATTCAGACCCTAATTCGGATTACCCGTCCGGGCTAAATCCATTTTCCACATATTCTTCGGGAGGGCTATATCAGGATAGGATCACCCGTCCGGGCTAGATCCTTTTTACCGTCAATTCCTTTTCAGAGATCCATCGAATTTTCCTTTCATTCAACCGGGATTTCTTCCCCTTTATATCAAATATATCAATGTTTCATCAATTTTCATATAATGAACATTCAAATCATATTCACATCAATAACATACATTTCAAGTATTTAAGAATATAATTCAAGTTACATGAACTTACCTTGATACTTGTTTGTAAACAGCAAAAATCTACTAATCCCGAACTTTTTCCTTTCCTTGATCTAGCTTCGTATTTGAATCTTCTGGATCTAAATAAATAAATTTAATTATCAATTTAATACATTTCATGTTCATATGCAACATTCTCTATAATTCAACTATTATTTATAGTTCATTCAAAGCTGTCTACTTGAGTCATAGTCACGAAATTATTTATAACTTGAGCTACGGAACTCCAAATTAAGATCCGTTAATTTTCCCTGAAACTAGACTCATATATATTCTTACCATAAAATTTTCAGAATTTTTGGTCTAGTCAATCAGTACAGTTTATTCTTTAAAATCACCCCTGTTTTGCTATCTGACAGTTCTGACTCTTCTTCACTAAAAATTAATTATCTCCTTGTACAGAATTCAAATGATATTCTAGTTTTTTTATATTAAAACTAGACTCACTCAGGATTCTATACATATCAATTTAAACCCCTAATTATTTTTCTTCATTTTTTTATGATTTTTCAAATTCAGAACAGGGGAACCCGAATTCATTCTGACCTTGTCTCACAAAATTCATTATATCTCAAAATTTACAAATCCATTGCTTACAATATTTCTTCTATGAGAAACTAGACTCAATAAGCTTTAATTCCATGTTTTGTTCATCTTCTAATTCGATTCCTACAATTTTTGGTGATTTTTCAAAGTTAGTCTACTGCTGCCGTCCAAACTGTTTTAGTGCAAGCTGTTTATTACCATTTTTCCCCTAAGCTTTTAATAAATGATAATTTCGTCCCTACTCAATTAGCCTCTCAATTGAGCTTATTTTTCTCAATTAAAATTTTATTCTATCACCTTAAACTAGTTTACAACCTTTAGGAATCAGAATTTCAGCAATAGACTTTAATTCCAAACATTTTCACAATTAGGTCCTAAAAATCAATTTCTATTGAAATTGCCTAATAAAATCATCTCATAAACAAATTAAAGTTTTAATTTCATTCTATTTCATCATAAACTTACAGCACTCAACCATGGTGATTTTCAATTTCATTTATGAAATCAAAAACTAATGAATTTAATAGTAGGACCTAGTTGTAAAAGTCTTAGAAACACAAAAATTACAAGAAAAAGGCAAGGATTAACTCACTTGGTGCAAAAATTATGAAATACCAGCTTAGAGAACCCTCCTATGGCGTTTTTAGCTGCTGGAATTTAAGAGAAATGAAGAGAAATCTAGATATTTCCTATTTAGTCCTAGTTTTATTTAGTTAAATTTGCAATATTCCAATTTTACCCTTAATTTATCAATTTTTCTGCTGATTTCATACCCTTGCCGTCCAGCCCAAATAACTTTTGGGTCTAATTCCCTTTTAAATCCTTTCTCATTAGACTCTTAAGCTATTTAATCACTCTAGCAACTTTTATACCTATTACAATTTAGTCCTTTTCATTTAATTGACTACCCAAACATTAAAATTTCCTAACGAAATTTTAATACCACATTAATAACATTTCATAAATATTTATAAAATTATTTTCGACTCGGTTTTTACGAGATAGAGGTCTCGATAACTTATTTTTACCTAATTTCTTCAATAATTTTTTTTTTAACTAGCCACTAAATCGATAAAATTTTTCTATCAATATTTTCATACGACTTTCCTATCATATAAATTTTCATGCAAAAATATTAAAATAAATTTCTCTTTAAATCGGATTTGTGGTTACGAAACCACTGTTCCGATAACCTTGAATTTAGGCCATTACACTATCTCTCCCCCTCCATCCCACCTGCCACATTACAACTCCCCATAAATTTATTTTGTATTAAATGATCGTATATGATCAAGCAAAAGCGCATTGACGTGAACACAATTTTTTGAAAATTTACAAGAAGAACTCTATATAAAGACCCAATGTGTGTCTGCTACCAATTAATGTGAAATAAAACTTACAAAACAGATCTTTATGTAGACTCAAAGTCTTATTTCTCTTGTTTTCTTAAACAATATGAGATGTGAGATATGTATATATATAGACTTATGAATATGTTTGCAGCTTGTTCCTAGACAATGTGGGATTCCATCATGTTTTAACTAACAATATAAGATTAAAGGCTACATTATAATCTTTTGGGGTATTGGAAAGCAAGTTTGGAACATCCAGACAAGTTAATGTTCTTGAAATATGAAGAACTGGTTGAAGATACTGTTTTGTATCTTAAGAAAACAGCAGAGTTTATGGGCTATCTTTTCTCATCAGAGGAACAACAACAAGGGATGCTTGAAAACATTGTACAGATGTGCAGTTTCGAGAATTTAAGTGGCTTGGAAGTAAATAAAACAGGGAAACATCGTGCTGGGCAAGGAAATTCGGGGGCGGAAAATAACATTTTCTTTCGGAAAGGGAAGCTTGGAGACTGGAAGAATTATTTGACCACTGAAATGGCTCATCGTCTAGATCAACGAACAATGCAAAAGTTGAGCGGTTCAGGTTTAAGTCTGTAATTGAAGGTCTATAATCTATTTATCATCCATTGTTCACTTAAACATCATCAGGGTACGTAATTATCCCTTTTAATAATATTAACTTCAAATAAGATCATTTTGATCAGAATTTGTAATTATACCATTTAATAATATTGATGAGTATTAATCCATTGTACCATTTCTTGAATCTGCTCGTTGATAGAACTTCAGCAGTTAAATGACTTAAATAATTTCAAGCATATAATAAAAAGTTGTCTTCCCCATATGAATATTGTAACAAATATACAAATAGGACAAACAAATTATAAAATAAAATCAACAATCTACTAATAACAACTCCACCTATCCTTTCTATATAATAATTAATTAATATTACATACAAAGAAGAAAAATTTGCAAAAAAAAAAATTCACCAAATCTTTTCCCATTTGTTTCTCCACTTAAATGCCCTGTTGGAAACTCACAATTCCCATATGCTGCAATTAAAAAAAAAAAAAATTAAAGTTGTTCAAAGTTCGAATCGAGCTATAAGAGATTATGAGAGGAAAAGAAAAACATACTAGGACTTTGGGAGACCACATAATCCCGACCGAACCCAAACCTGAACCTGTAATAAAAAAGGTTAAATTCTACTATTAGTCTTTATACTTTACAAAAGTTACAAATTTAATCTCTGAAACGAACAATTGTTATTGAGTTGTCACATTTCGTTACAACTGAAATTTTAAAATTTCAGAAAACACGAACTCGACTCATCAGGCTTGTATTCAAACATTAAGAAAAGAAAAGAAAGGAGCTTCCTTTTTTGAAGCTTTTAAAGTTCATACCTGAGACAACAATGGCGGATAAGAAAACAATGATTGAAACAAGAAGATAAACGCCTGGGAAGCCATAACCCAGACCTTGGAACAAAACAGAGATGAAAATTTATCAAAGAAATGAGACAACAATGGCGGATAAGAGAACAATGATTGAAACAAGAATATAAAAAGCCTGGGAAGCCATAACCCAGACCTTGGAACAAAACAGAGATGAAAATTTATCAAAGAAATGAATATTTTGAGGATTTGAACGCTGTTTTATAGGGGGAAGAGGCGGGTAAGAGGGGGACTGAGGCTCGAAAAAAGTGAGACGTGGGTTAAGAATTTAATCCAACGACACCCACCAACTCGACCGTTTTTTCGTGTTTTTTTCTTTTTTTTAATCTTAGATTTAGGTTTAGATACGGATATAGCATCAGGCCGTACACGTGTTGTGTTTAGGATGATTTAGCAAATCGGACGGTGATTAAAAGTTGTTTCTTTTTGTCTTTATATGGATGGGGGTATTTTAGCAATTATAATGTTTCTGAAAAATGGTGAAATTATTTGCTTAAGCTTTATTTTTGTTTTCTTCTGCTCTAACGCGATATTGATTGTACTAAGATATTGTGTTGTTCGGTTTATATGATTTGATTAAAAACTTAAAAAAGAAAAATATTTAAAAAATTTATTCAACCAGTTTAACTAATTTGTAACTCGGATCAATCGATTTGTATCGATTGAAATAACCATGAGTAATTTGGACGTGGCTTTGGAATTATCATTCACTTATTCAACTCGTATCATATCTAAAAAATAACAAATCAAAATTCGACCCGGAAAGAAAAATATTTTCTAAAAAATACATATTTATCATTTTTATATGAAAATTTCAAATTTTAAGAAGATATTTAATAATCAGGTTATATCAGTGTAAAGTTGTATAATTTTGTACGATTAATATTTTAAATGATCAAATCGTTGAATTTATTAATATAATTATACTTGCTATGCATATAAATTTTCGAATCGATCCGATATTTTTATCATACTGATTTAAAATACTGCATATATATATTAATATTTATCGAGCATCTGATTTTATTTTATTTTTTTTACATAAAGCAAATAGTTATAAATTTTAAGTTGATGTTAAACTTACCTTATATGATCTATATGAATGAAATATTAAACATTATTGTTAAATCGTTAAAATATTAATTATAAAAAAATATACATATACCGATGTAACATAATTATTGAAATAAGAAGATTTGGTTGAAGATTAGGGGCGAAGCCAGAATAAATTTTTAGGGGGGACCGAATGAAATTTTAATTTTTTATAGTCTATATATTTATAATTTTTAAATGATTAAATTAAATTTTTATAATTTTAGGGGGCCAAAGTATAATTTTACCTTTATTAATTTAAAATTTTTAAAAAAATTCAAGGGCCTAAATATAAATTTTCCATTTTAAGAGGGCTAAGGCACTGCTACCCTCCTGTATCCGCCTCTGTTGAAGATACTGTTTTGCATCTTAAGAAAACAGCAGAGTTTATGGGTTATCCTTTCTCCTCAGAGGAACAACAAGGGGTGCCTGAAAACATTGTACAGATGTGCAGTTTCGAGAATTTAAGTGGCTTGGAAGTAAATAAAACCGGGAAACATCGTAATGGGCAAGCAAAATTGAGGACGGAAAATAACATTTTCTTCCGGAAAGGAAAGCTTGGAGATTGGAAGAATTATCTGACTATTGAAATGGCTCAACTTTTAGACCAACAAACAATGCAAAAGTTGAGCGGTTTAGGTTTAAGTCTGTAATTGAAGGTCTATAATCTATTTATCATCCATTGTTGACTTAAACCTAATCAGAGTTAGTAATTATTTCTTTTAATAATATTTCCTTCAAATAACGTCATTTTAGTCGGGATTTATAATTACCCCATTTAATAATATTGATGAGTATTAATCCGTTATATTATTTCTTGAATTTTTAATTAGAGCTCGTTGATACAACTTCAACAGTTAAATAACTTAAATAAAAGTCAAGTATATAATAAAAAGTTGTCTTCCCATATGAATATCGTAACAAATATACAAATAGGACAGACAAATTATAAAGTAAAATCAACAATCTACTAATAACAACTCCACCTATCCCTTCTATATAATAATAAATTAATATTAAATACAAAGAAGAAAAAATTGCAAAAAAATTCACCAAATCTTTTCCCCTTTGTTTCTCCACTTCAATGCCCTGTTGGAAACTCACAATTCCCATATGCTGCAATTAAAAAAAATAAAAAAAAATTAGAGGTGTTAAAGAGTCGTATCGAGCGAGAAGAAATTATAAGAGAAAAAAAAATACATACTAGGACGTTGGGAGACCACATAAGCCGCACCACCGAACTCGCATGTGCCAGTCGCACGTGTGTTCTTCTGATAATAACTATTGAAAGCGTACGAAGCATGTGCTTCGAGTGTGTTCGGATTATAACACGTCGCGCCAGGTTGAATAGGGCTACAATCAGCCTTACCCTCTCCGCAAGCATAATCCAACGCCGCTTGTAACTTCTTCTCATCGGCTTTCCCGTTTGCAACGCACCATGTCTGACCTACTTTCGCTTTTGATACTTCTCCAGCTACCGGAACCTGACTCCTGTTGCTGTTGACTGGCGTTGACTCACCGGTTTTCGCCTCCTCTTTGGTTAATGGTATGTTATATACCTTTTGTTCATTAGGGTAAAATAAACCGTAATTCCTTTCGGAAGTTGGACCGGGTTTTTGATTCTCATTAAATAAAGCAAATAAATAAACGTTAAGTGGGTCTTGAGGTCTTAAAGGGGTCCCACTACCGGTCAAAACTTTCCGTACTAAATTACCATTATACGACGCCGCATTGGATTCACTAGCACCTATTTCATCTTCATCGCCCATTGATGGCCAACCCGTTTCGGTCACAACCATCTTTACGTCGTCGTATTGAATAGCCGACATAGCTGCAAAAACGGCGTCGATTTGAGCTTCCAAAAGGCTATAATATTTCAACCCGTTACCCGAATCCACTACACCCGGGTTATCCTTAAACAAAGCATAATCAAGTGAGATTTGATCCGAATTAGCCGAATAAGCAAAAAACGGGTACGCATTAACCATTAAGTAAGACCCGGTTTGTTTCAAAAAATCCAACATGGGTTTAATCACCGGTTCAATCAATTCCGGCTTAAACGAACCGGCCGATGAAGGGTACGAAGTTTTTAAAGCACTGAAAGCTATCGGAGAAGAGATTTTAATGGCGGAATCAAGCTTGGATTTAACTAACGAAGCGTGGATGTTCTTCATCGCCGGTACGAGGTATTTGGTCGTGTTGGCCGGATCGACAAACACTTCGTTACCGACAGCTATGGCTTCGATTTTTGTCTTTGGGTAAAACTTTGTTATGTTTGCTTCAACCCAGTTGTCGGCAAACGACTGATCAGCGGCGGTGGATGAAAGTAGTTCATTAGGAAGTGCGACGACCACGGTTATACCGGAATCCGCTAACGCCGTCAAAACCGTCGCGTCGGTATCGTAAAGCTTCACTTTGTTTATTCCCTGTGATTTCAATAGTTCCACGACTTTTTCCGGTGACGGTAAGTTGTTTGCTACACGACCGTAGTTAATCCCGACCGAACCCGAACCTGTAATAAAAAAGGTTAAATTCTGCTATTAGTCCTTATACTTTACAAAAGTTACAAATTTAATCCTATACTTTTTCGAAGGTAAATTCTAGTCTACGCACATTTCGTTACAACTGAAATTTTAAAATTTTGGAAAACACGAACTCGACCCATCAGGTTTGTATTCAAACATTAAGAAAAGAAAAGAAAGGAGCTTCCTTTTTTGAAGCTTTAAAAGTTCATACCTGAGACAACAATGGCGGATAAGAGAACAATGATTGAAACAAGAAGATAAAAAGCCTGGGAAGCCATGACCCAGAGCTTGGAACAAAACAGAGATGAAAATTTATCAAAGAAATGAATATTTTCAGGATTTGAACGCTGTTTTATAGGGGGGAAGAGTGGGGTAAGTGGGGGATTGAAAATGGTGAAAAGTGGGTTAGAAATTTAATCCAACGACACCCACCAACTCGACCGTTTTTTCGTGTTTTTTTTTCTTTCTTTAATCTTAGATTTAGATTTAGATACGGATATAGCATCAGGACCGAACGCGTGTTGTGTTTAGGATGATTTAGCAAATCGGACGGTGATTAAAAGATGTTTATTTTTTGTCTTTATATGGATGGGGGTATTTCAGCAATTATAATGTTTCTGAAAAAATGTGAAATTATTTGCTTAAGCTTTATTTTTGTTTTGTTTTGCTCTAAATTCGAACGTTAGATTAACAGCTCTTTGTCGGGGATTTTTTTTGGGGAGGGGGGTATTATTGGATTAATGTGTGTAAATTCTTTAAAAACATTCTTAATGATGGGTAATTAAAAATTAAAAAAATTTAATCAACTGACTCTTAGCTCGATTAGTATAGATATTATTGTCAATGAAGAAATACGTAAGTTCGAGTGCAGTGAAGTGTATTACCTTACTATTTATAGGTTGAGGGTGAGATTACCAGTAGTTCTAAGTTTTGTGTCGAAAATGATAGATACGATCAGAATTTGTAATAAAATTATTTAAAAAATATTAAAAATTTTAGGATAAAATAAAATTTATGTTTCGTTTAATAGAAGTTGGGGTAAACATAGAATTTTTTTTTACAAGGAAACGGTTTTTGAAAAATAAAAATGTAAAATTATTATGTATTAATTTACGATTTCATCATTTTAAAAAAAATTTGGGGGAAGGGGTATTACTAGATTAATATGGGTAAATTCTTCCAAAACATTCTTAATGATGGGTAATTAAAAATTAAAAAATTTATCAATTGAGTCTTGGTTCGATTGGTATGGGTATTGATGCCAATGTAAGAGAACTTGAGTTCAAGTATCTTGAAGAGCATTATTCTCTTATTTATGGGTTAAGGAGAGGCTATAAGTAGTTCTAATTATTATGTCAAAAAGAGTAGATATGATTAAAAAAAATTTAAAAATTAAATTCTCTTATAATTTTAATTTAAAATTTTAATCCAATGTTAACAATTTATTTTAAAATTTATTTATTATCAAATATGCTTATTTAGTTGGTAATGTTTTGCTTCCAATAAGTTGGAATAATTGCATCAATATATTAATGACAAATTTTAACAAAAAAAAAAAAAACTATACAGTTTTAAACTGTTAATACTGTTAAATTTTAACAAGGTCGTTTTTTTAGTTACATACTCACCGATTAAAAGAATAATAATTTTTCACCAAAAAAAATAACAGTTTTAAAAATTAAATCTGAATTTTGAAATCTATACAGAAACTTATAGCAGATTTTAACTTCCGCGGATTTTTTAAACCCGAAAAAGATTAATTAAATTATACTTAAATATGTGAGAATTTATGGCGTAATCATAGCAAGTTGGTGAAAATTGCAAGTCAAGGAATGGCAATAAAGTTTTCATTTTGTCCCCACAATACAATAAAGTAATAGCAATTTTTTTTTCTTAATTTTACACTTAATTCACACTATAACACCTTATCTGCAAACTATCTTAATCTTATATTATTGAATTGATTGAACCATTTGTTCTATCCATTATTGCATGATTTTGATATATATAATTTGAATTCAAAATCTTTTAAATAAATATTAGAATATGGCGTGTTGGTTGAGTTTTAATTCGATTGATATGGATATTATTGTCAATGCAGGAGGACGTAGGTTCGGATGAACTGAAGCGCATTATTTTCCTATTTATGGGTTGGGAATGGGCTATGAGTAGCTTTAGATATTTTCTAAAAAAAACAAAAACAAAACAAATATGGTCAATATGACGTATTTACGATGTGGGATGATAAATTAAAATTTTATGATTTTACTAGTGTCTTAAGTTCAAATGAAGGTAGTTACAAGCGTACCGGTATCATGTGTTTCAGTATATTTTGAGTTTGTCGATGTTTTTAAATAATATTCATAGTTTAATTTTTAGTTTCTTAATAAATTATATATATAAATTGATATTCGGTTAACTCGTGATATCAATTCAATAAGAATTTAAATATAGTATAAGATATAATAGCATATTCATTGTAGGAGTGAAAATTTAAATATCTATTAATAACACATGAAAAATCAATTGAATCTTATCTCGATCTTTAAGCATGTGATAATTTTTTTTTATTTTAAACATTAAAATTATAAGTAATTTAGGCATGGGCGGATCTAGGGGGTTGGTAGGGCTCCCGGCCTCCCCTAAAATAATTTTTTTCATTTAGGCCCTTTATAATAGTGAAAGACAAAAATGTCCTTTATCATTATATATATTTTTTATTTCAGATTTATTTTTCAAAAGAAGTTTTATTAATTAACCTTGGATTAAGTTTTGATATCAAATTTAATTTATTTTTTAAGTTAACTTGAAATTTAAAAATCCATTAGGTGAAATTATATAATAATTGGTGAACAAAATTCAATTACTTTTTAGGTGATTAAATTAATTATTCAAAAATTCATTAAAAAATCATGATCTATCAATTTGTACCGATTCATGGGTTAATTGATTTAATTATTTTTTTCAAACAGGTGTATTGATTTATTCTCGATCCAATCATTTCTATAGGCCCTTCCTCCTCAACTACATCAAACTATAAGGTAAGTAGTGGGTTTATAACTTTTTTTTATATTTAATTTTAGAGATTTTGTAATTTTTCAACTGAGTACGTATTGAATTGATTCGTAACACCAAGTTAGTTAATATATTTTATTATTACAATATATATATATATTTTTTAAAAATCAAAATCTAACAACTAACGCGATATTGATTGTATTGGTGAAATTGAGACCTTAAGATATTGTGTTGCTTAAATTTATGTTCCATCTTACATAAATTATGTACGGATTTTTTCTAAATTTATTCTCATTAGTAATTAAGCTTATAGTGATTTCAAGGTTAGTTCGGCCGGTTTGTATGATTTGACTAAAAGATTAAAAAGAAAAACATTTAAAAAATTTATTTAACCAGTTTAACCAATTTTTAACTCCAATCAATCGATCTATATTGATTGAAACAACCACGAGTAATTTGGACGTGGCTTTGAAATTATCAATCACTGATTCAACTCGTATCATATCTAAAAAATAACAAATCAAAATTCAACTTGGAAAGAAAAATATTTTCTAAAAAAAATACATATTTATCATTTTTATATGAAAATTTCAAATTTTAAGAAGATATTTAATAATGGGGTTATAGCGGTGTAAAGTCGTATAATTTTATACTATTAATATTTTAATAATCAAATCATTGAATTTATTGATATAATTATACTTGCTATGCATATAAATTTCCAAATCTGTCCGGTATTTTTATCATGCTGATCTAAAATACTATATATATATTAATATTTATCGAACATTTGAATTTTTTTTACATAAAGCAAATAGTTATAAATTTTAACTTGATGCTAAATTTAACTTATATGATCTATATGAATAAAATATGAAACAAGACGGTTGAATCGTGAATCGGTATCTCCGTTTAATAATTTTATCATAATTTTTGAAAATTTCAAACTACTTTCAAGATAAGATAATTTTTAAAAAATAATAATAAATAAATATTTTAAAAAAATTAGAAATAATGCAAGTACTAAATACAGACTTCGAATGTGAAAAGCTGAAAATATGAAAAAGCTTAAGTTGAATTAGAGATCAAGAAAAACAAAAAGGGTAAATTTTACCGATATGTCATTAAATTATTAGTAAGTTCATATTTTGATCACTACTAAATTATTCAAAAGTTTTCATTTAAGTTATTGGACTATTATTTTATTTTATTTTTAAAAATTCTGGCTAACGAACTCCATGTAATGATTTGACGATTGGTTCAATGGATCAAAATACCTATCGACGAGTAGAAGAACATACCTTAGATTTAAGTCCATCTAACGATTAGTGCCGGAGATTGAAGAAGAAAGTTATTTGAACTTTGATTCACATATTCGTGACGTTAAAAGTTATTTCAAAAAAAAAACCTGAATTGTAAAAGAGAAGGTTTCGATCGAGACAGGTGGTGCGAATAAAAAAGACCATACGACAGAACAGTCCAATAACTTTTTAATAGTACAAATGTTAAATTAATAAAACCTAATTAATCATATTTTATACAAACAATTGGCAATTAATTAATTAATAATCAAACAATTAGGTTATAATCAAATATATTTTCCTTCTTCAAGTTGAAAGCAATCATCGATCCGTACAAGTTGAGCCGAATAAAAAAACGGTCTTACGTTTGAACTCAATTTGGCCACAAGAAAATTAGAATGGTTCGTGGATAGAATTAGATATAAGATTATTTAATTAATAAATACTGCTATTAATATTTTAATATATTCGAACCAATAAAATTTTGACTAATTAAATTTATGTTTTTATCGATTGAGTCTTAACTCGGTTGGTATAGATACCGAGTGCGCTAAAATATATTATCCTCTTATTTATAAGTTAAGGATGAACTATGGGTAGTTTTAAGCATTGTGTCAAAAAACCGAGATATAATCAAAACTTATAATTTAATTCAACTCATTATTTCACGTGCTGAATTTTGATTACCAATCTTAAATTTTTCAATTAATATATAAAATTTTAATAATAACCCTATTTTTTTATTATTTTAGTTTGTTTAATTCATGATAGGTTTCTTTTGTCAATGCATAACAACTACTAGTTTTTTTTTTTAATGGCTGAAATTATAAGTTTTCTAAAGATAACATTTTGGACTGACCATATATTATAGAGTTGCTATCTTTCACTCAATGTTGAGTTATATATGTCATATCCCATGCTTTTTTTTTCCCATTTTTTTCTTGTGTTTATCTTGTGAATAAAAATACAATAAAACTTATAAAATGATTAAAATTTCATATATGAATATGGAGTTTTAAAAGTTCACAAGCGAATTGTCGATTGCGTATTAGTTCGATTAGTATGGGTATTGTTACCAATGCAAGATGACGTGAGTTCGAGTGCGCTGAAGTGCATTATCTTCCTATTTATAGGTTAAGGGGGCTGTGGATTGTTTTATGCATTGTGTCAAAAAGAGCAAATATGATCAGAACTTATAATGAGATTGTTAAAAAAAAAAAAGACTCCATAAGCTAATTGAGAGTGTGACGTTTCTATATTAAAATGATAAGCAATTAAGCCCTATTTATGAAATTAAAAAAAAACATCGATAATATCAAATTTTAACAAAAAAAACTATGTTTTTATATATTGTGTTTAAAATTATCAAATTTTACAAAAAATCGAAAAATAAATATATTTCTTAATGGAGACCTTAGAATTTGGTGAATTTCAGTTAAGAAAATTAAAAAATATTTTTTTTTAAGACAAAAAAAATGATTTGCTCAACTCCATATTTGACTTGTTCTAATTGTTTCACACTTGTCGTTTTGCTTTGATGAAACAAAGACCCATTGTCACATTAACCTTTGAAATTGATGTCCTTTATTTGGAAGTCTTAATAATAAAGTAATTTCATATAATAATTAATTGGAAGATAATGTTGTAGGGAATTAGGGCAGGTGAGCAATGGGGGTCCTTCAATTGATAATTTCAATGTCTAATAACCCAAGTAGGCACATTTTTGTTCAACAAGTTTGTCTTTAAAGGGTTGGCCTCTATGTTGACTTTTTTTATTTAATGTTTAGGTTGGTTAGTTGTTTCTAATTGTAAATAATAGTATGAGAAGGAAGATAGGTCATCCGCGACTTTATTTTTTGTGCATCATTGGTACTGTGGGTCTCTTAAGGCTCTTGACAATGGTTGGTCTGATGATGGTGGGGCTAGAATGCAATTTTCAGCTACTTGATCAAGATAATGCATCACTCTTATGTTTCTGAATTCTTTTAGTGTTGCGATTCTGTAATTTTATCTTTATCCTCTTTGGGGATTATTTTGCAGGCATAACATTTGTGCATCAATTTGTAATGACTTATTTATCATTTGTACTATGTGTCATGTTTTTGTATTATTATTAATAGTTCTTGTTAATGACTGTATTTTCTTTAAGAATTTTTTTTGGTTGGTTTAATGATAACGTTGAACCTTATGTGTTGGCCTGATGGTTAGGGTACTCACTGCCTCAGGTGAGGTTCAAGTCGCGTTACTGTTAGAGCCTTTGCCCTCCTCTTATAATTCACCAAAAAAAATTGCGAGAATTTTGAGTTATTAAGTTCAAGTTCCCATCTTATGTAAATAATTTGTGAGTTATATTTATATTTTATTGATTTGTTTATGCTTTAATAATGATTGTTTATAATAATAATTATTCGAATGTGTATTATTTGCGTTTATAAAGCAATTTGAGCACATTCATTTGAACATATGTGAAACTTTGAGTTTAGATGACATATGTTTAGGTGGGTAATCTTTTTAATTATTAAATTAATTGATACAAAAAAAATTCAAGTCATCACATGGGGTTCAATAGATATTTTTTTAATATTTTGTGATATAGATTTGGTAATAATGGTTATGACATAATAATAATAATAATAATAATAATATAATATAATATAATATAATATAAAACACAACACCAACATGATATTAATATAAATTTTGTTTAAATTATTAAATTGTCAAAAATTATATATATAATATAATTATGATAGAAGAAAATATACAAATATGATATGAATACACGAATTATCAAATTTACTGTTAAATTTGATTTTTTAATGTTTTGGTATAATAAATTTTCCCTAAATTAAATTTGGTTAAATAGTTTTTCAAGAAATTAATTTCAAATTATTTTTTAAAAATGAAAAATAAAATTTTGAGTTCCACTAAATCAGGTGTAGTACCCTGACCAAAAAAGAGTAGTACCCAAGAGTT
Source organism: Gossypium anomalum (assembly GCA_025698475.1). Classification (NCBI taxonomy): domain Eukaryota; kingdom Viridiplantae; phylum Streptophyta; class Magnoliopsida; order Malvales; family Malvaceae; genus Gossypium; species Gossypium anomalum. The sequence continues at coordinate 1,612,411 of CM046960.1, forward strand.
CGTGGGCAAAATGACTCAGGGGTATCAAACTCTTTTGGAAAAGGGTGTGGTACCCGATATTTTCTTATTAAATGCTTTTGGTTTCATGCTATTTAAGTTTTCTTGTATAAAAACCTCAACTTTCATATTTTTGTTAGACTTTACTTTCATGGCTACCTTGTTTTCCATTGTTATGTTTATTTTCTTCACATTAAGCACGAGCAACTAAACATTTAAGGAGGTTGGTTGATGGAGATGTGGATAAACTAAAATCTTTGGACAAAGGACTAAATCGTAACAAATTAGATGAATTTGAACAGAACTAAGAACTGAGGTAATGACGCCCCTAAGGGAATAGCAAGATAAAGTGAGACCAAGAGATAATCTTGTCGCGCACCAGTTTGTTAGTCCCGGATTAACCGGCGAGATTGAGAGATAAAACAGACTTAATTCGTTTAAATCGGTGAAGTTGAGATGGAGAGATAAAATGGAGCCACTTGGTAATTTATGCGATTTATGTCCTTAGTTCGAGATTTGGTGAACCACGTCGAAGTCAACCAACCCCCACTATAGTTATTTTTTGGATAGTCCTGTTAGTTTACATTTCTTTCAATTTAGTTCTTAGAGTGGAATATTTACTTTTCTTGCAAAATCTTCTTTTATAAATTGACGTACTATAAATTCGTATTATTAGCCACTTAGACTTTATTGTACATGCTAACCATTGCTCAATCTCCTCTTCCTTTGGGTTCGATACTTGGAATACTTCGGTATTTCATTGTACCACTATAAATATTACAATTGACATTGTACTCTTGCAGTAAAACCGAACCTCAGAAATATTTTCATAAATTCAGTGTTTTAATGGCGCACGCGCATAGCAGGTCAGAAACCCAATGACCTTTGAATTGAATCGAATTGACCTATTTGACCAAGAACCGGTTAAGGTATAGGTTTGAAGAATAGTATCGGATCAGTTAAATCGTGAATAGGTACAGACCGACCGAACAACTAAAAAATTAATTGAATTAGATTTTTTTTAATATTCTTTTACGTTTTATATTTTTAATAATTTTTTAATCAAACCGATTGAGATTGAATTGACAATCTGACTTATTCAGCTATCGATCTAGAAACATCAAAAAATCAAACATTTTTTTGGGCTTATTCATATCATGGGCAATAAATTTGAGGGTAAAGTATACCAACAGTCACTTAACTTTTAACTTAGTCACTCAACTATAAAAAAATAACAAATCAGTTACTAACGTTGTCGAAAAGTGACAAATCGATCACCCACTAGCATTTTTCATTACAGGCCTAACGAGACAGGTGGCGTAGACAATTAACTAGCTGACGTGGCTAGTTAACTTGCCACGTTGGGCATGAGTTGGACATGAGGAGCAAAAGGGTTTTTTTCTTCTTCAGCTAACCATCAAAAGTAAAAAATTGCCAAACAAAACCTATGGCATTTTTAAGGTTGCTAACCCCTGCCACTGCCATAGTCGCTGTTGTTGCTCTTTCTACTGCCTCTATTTTCTTTTCTTCTTCTTCTTCTTCTTCCTCCTTTTCTCGCAATTCTTCTCAGTTCTCAAGCAACCAACAACCTAATTTCTTTTTCACTTACACTCAATAATCTTTTTTATTTTATCCCCAATATTTTTCTCTTATTTTTTTTATTTTTTATTTTTCATTTTAATTTCCCTCCCTTCCCAGACCTTATTAATCAGTAAAATTTGGGGGAAGGGAAGCAATAGTTGCAGTAGTGGTGAAAGTGAAACTTGAATTCTAAAATCGATCACTTCTTTCTTTTCCCCTCTTTTCTTCATTTTCTTCTTTTATTTTTGTATACTATATTTGAAATAATCACATTTGGTAGAGTTCGATTTTGAAGTTGAAGGTTTGGTTTTTATTAAGAAAAAATTGGAGAAGTTTTTAAGTTTGCAAAACTGAAGCAAACTCCACTTCTACTTACTTTCTCCTTCATATCTTTAAAAATTGTAAATTCTAGAGTAAACCCAAGCAAAAAGATTCAGCAATGAGACAATCTCTCCAATTGTTGTCTTCCCTGTAAGCCTATGGTTTTAGATGAGATCTACAAATTTTATTGTTTTAGAAAAATAAAATTGAATATTTGTTGCAACTATTGCTAAGGTATTGTCTTCAGTTTCGTTTCCGACAATTATTGGTTTCTAAAAGTGAGAGATTGGACGACATCTTCATTTCTTCTATTGCCCAATTAGGGTTCTTAAATTGGGGTTGTTTAAATGACAGTATAGACTCCAACACGGCCAGTTAAATGCAAGGTCAATTTGCCATTAAGTCTGTAACGAAAAATACTTACTAAGACTAATTTGTTATTTTTTAAAAATTAAGTAATTATTTTATCATTAAAATTAAAGTTGAATTATTGTTAGTGCATTTTCCCCTAAATTTAACTACACGTGGGTTATATTTCCATTTCACAACCCAAAATTCAAAAACTAAAACTCTACAAAACGGCATCGTATGCTAAATGGAAAAAGTTTCAGTCCGTCCGATCTATCTCAACTAAAACAAATCCTAACCGTTAATTTCCTAATAGGACAACCACTATAAAACAAAATCCCCCGATCGCGAGATTATCCAGCCAAGAGGAAAAAAAAAGAAAAAGTAAAAATCAATAGCTGATTCGGACCCCCGAAAACCCGATTTCGAAACCCTAATCGGATCTCCCAAATAGCTCCGAAGTAGAAGAAAGAAGATGACGGGAATAACCAATCAAGAGGAAGACAAGAAATCCGCTGATCAGACGGCTCACATCAATCTCAAAGTTAAAGGCCAGGTTCAAAAAAATTTTCAAATCCCCCTTTTTTAGGGTTTAAATAGATTTTTGCTTTGTGAGTTTTAGATTTTAGGGATTTCTTTCTTTAATTTTGAGCAAAATCTAAATTTTGGGATTTTATGAGTATATTTCCTTTTTGTGAGTTCCTATTTTACCTTAAATTGGACAAATTATGATTTGAATTTTTTTTAATCTATCAATTATTATATTTTTTTGACAAATTTAATTATTATATTGTGTTATTTTACTTGAATTGGTATGTAATTACAAAGGAAATTAATTGATTCTTATATATGAAAGAGGGGAAAAAAGGGCTAAATTTAGATATTAGAATATATTTGAAAATTTAGAATTATTAATTTTATAAACATATTAGAGTATATTCTGGATAAATTATTATTATTTGGTTAAAATATGCCAGTCCCTGTACTTTTCATAAAATTGAAATTTAGTCCTTGAATTTTTATTTTCAAGAATTTAGTTTTTTTTACATTTTAAATTTCAAAATTTAGAAGTAATTATTAACGCGATTAATTTTTTTATTTAATTTATTGATGTGATATTTTGAAATCTGAAAAGTAAAAATATTAAAACCCTAGAAATAAAATTATAATGACTAAATTTTAAATTTACAAAGAATATAGGGACTTATAATATATTTTAACCTTATTATTTTTTGTTCAATGATGTAAATATGTGAAGTTAGAAAATGCTAACTCATGTTTGTTGTGTAGGATGGGAATGAAGTGTTCTTTAGGATTAAAAGAAGTACTCAACTAAAGAAACTTATGAATGCTTATTGTGATCGGCAATCGGTGGAGTTCAACTCTATTGCCTTCCTTTTCGACGGTCGCCGTCTGCGAGGCGAGCAGACTCCGGATGAGGTATGTTTCTCATCCCTCTCTATACGTAGACATGTTGATCTTGAACCAAAATGATCTAGATGGATCCAACCCAACCTGTCTGATTGATAGATTTATGTCCTGTTCCTTGGTTTTTATATATATATATATATATATATATATATATAATATAGCCTCCTCTCTTCATTGTTTTATGTCTTGTTACTTGGTTTCTAATATGTGTTTGTGTTGATACAGATGGAAATGGAGGATGGGGATGAGATAGATGCAATGCTGCATCAAACTGGTGGTACCATGGCCTAACTAGCTTCTTTATAGGTTTACTTACCTAGTAGGATTCAAATGGTAGTATTTGTGAGATTAGGGTCTATATATATTAAACCTCTTGAAACAGCGAGGCCTGCTAGCTAGTGTAATTTGCCTCACCACTACACCACTACTTCTCGATATGAGTGTTTATGAACTCTGAGTTAAGTAGACTTAGTTCATGTATTTGTCTTTATGAAATAATAATACTCAAGAGGTTTGAGATAAAGCAAAGAGACTTTGCTTTAAAGTCTTTTAAAAACTATAGAGAGAAAAGATTGTATGAAACTGTGATTCTAAGTCATCGCTATCCCTTTCTAATAAGAGCATGACAAATTAGATTTTTCTTCTTGATTTTCAGCTTTTTTCTCCTGAAAAAATTTAAATCTAATTAAAAATGCTAAAAATCAGGAGGAAAAATCTGATTTGTTATGCTCTTATTGGAAAGGAATAGCGATGACGTGGAATCACAGTTTCATACAATCCTTCATAGATATATATATACACACTTAAGTTTTTATCACATTTATAATATCAGTGATATCAACTCACTAAAACACTTAAATATAAATATATAAATTAAAATGTCATAAATCCGTAATAATTGCACTTAAGTTTAAAAATCTAAAAAGCAAAGATAAAATTTTAAAAATAAAAATAAAAATTCTAAGTTTAAAAATCTAAAAAGCAAAGATAAAATTTTAAAAATAAAAATAAAAATTCTAAATTTATAAAGAGTACACAGATTTATAACATATTTTAACTTAACTTATATATAATTATTGCTCTTTATGGTTTAGTTTGTCTCCAGTCTTGTGGTAGTCAGCCCCTGGTTCATGTTCCTTGTACCTATCCTTGACTGCATCAACCGTAGGATGACTATTGAGTGCCTCGGCCGCACCGTCATGTACTTTCTCCACGGTTTGGCTAGCCAACCCTTGGTCTCGATCGGCCATGGCTTCCTCGTTGGCTTTTATCTTTTGGTTCGATTTCGAATCGATTGAACTTGTTTTCTCTGTTAGTGAATCATTGTTTCGGGCTAAATGAAGGAAATCCTCTTTGTTTTCTTCACCATTGCTTTGGTGGCTAAATCTCTGAAACTTTACATCAAGACATTATAAATAAAATGGTACATAATTGTGAATACAAATACCTTAATTCGAATCGATTTAAAGATCATTACCTTAAAGAAATTGCAGTGATGGGCTGTGGAAAAAGGCATGTAAAGTGCAGGTCGAAAGGATTTTTGGAGGAGAAAGAGATTGCTGCTACCCATCTTTAAATGATCATCAAACTCCAAAACATCAAATATATATGTATACACACACATACATATGAAGTTTAGGGTTTCATTGTTGTTGTCGTGTAAGGAAATGAATACAAAGGTGAAACAACGTGTCTGCTTAGGCATGGATTTGGGTAGGCACGTGGTGGTGTAATGGGTTTTCCATTTCAGCTTCTTAGCTCAATAGTCAATTCTCATGCATGTATAAAATTGGTTTAATATTTCAGTTGGTACTTGAAGTTGATACATTTTTTCTAACATGATATTTACGTTAGTTTTTGGTTCAATCTGGTACTTATATTTGTAAAAGTTATATATATTGATATTCAAAGCTGACGGTGTTAGTTTTTTAGTGTTTAATTTGGGTTTTAGAGTTGATTTAATAAAACTTATTGCTAAAACATAGAATAAAATTAGTTTAAATTGTACAGCCGGATAGATGTGGTTTAATTTAATCGGCTTATATGCAGCAACAGTTTCAAATTATTAAAATTATTTGATAAAATCATTGTGGGTTAAATTTTTTATTTTTGATTTAATTGGTGAAATTTTTTAATTTGTTTGTTTTGAATAGTTTAATAATATAAATTAAAATCAGAGCTCATATAATAATAAATTTAACGCGTGAAATTCGATAAAAAATTATTGATGTCATATATTACAATAGTTATACATAAAATAAAGAATAATAATACAAATTTAAATTAAAAATTAAAAATATGAGTAATAGTTATTGTAAAAAATAAGGCCATGAAAGTGTGGTTAAATATTACCGGTTGAAATAGTTCATTACTAATCCATATACTAAAATATGTGTAAAAGATAATACTGCCATCAAATGTAGCATTAAAGTTTTAGCATTCTCATAAAAACTATTTAGTAAATAAAAAAAATAAACTTTCAAAATAACAATATAAAGTTTTGTAATCAAATCAATATTCGATTAACCTCTCTAATATTAATAATAGAATGAAAACTTCAAATTTTAACGTTTTGTAATTGAACTAAAATATAAAGTTTGGTTAACTTCGTTAATCTCACTAATAGAACTAAATACATCTTCACCATTTTCGTCCAATTGTTTTAAAATTTTTCATTCTTGATCGTACTTAATTCCTATCAGATCCGGAGCATCGTCATTGATCTCTCCAAGCCTTTCAAACAAAGTTACCCAGAATTCACACTTTTCATTCATCTTAATATTATCAGGAACTCTAGGCAGCTCAATAAACACTTTAGGCTCAAAAACTATTTGTTTTGAGATTGAATTTCAATATTCTTCTTCGTGATGTTTCTGCCTCCAAAAGAAAAGAATGATTTTTGCTCAAAGCTATTCCGTTTGGAAACATCAAACCTGTATATATAGTAGATGCATTTTTTGTATGTAGATCATATTTAAATAATCTTTCAGTTCTATCAGCTTATCTGGATAAAAAATCTACATACCTACACATAAATATTAAAAACTTGATTAAAAAATTATATAAATATTCAAAAAAAATTGAATGGTTCAAAGATTGATTTACTATTTTAGATTTTTATCGTAATTTATAATTTTAAAAGAAAAGCATACCTTCGTTGAAAAGTAATATTATTGTTTATAAAATAGATGACTCATTTATTACTATCAATATCTAACTATTAGCAAAAAATTATGGCTCAAATACCATGATGAGAACTATGGATTATACCAAGAAATCAATCTTATTAATCAAGATTGGAAGAAAAGATACTTTGTAGAATACAAAGCATAGTATTTATAATACAAAGTATTGTCAACTTAATTAACCGTTAACAAACATAACTACCAAGACTTCTAACTATTACCTACTAACTACCTTAACTTCCACAACTATTTTTGTAACGTCCCCTAACCCTATACTGTCGCCGGTACAGGATTACGAGACATTACCGATAATACAGTCCAATTTCTGTCATTAACTAAAATAAATGTTCACTCTCATCATAGATTAAGATTGTCGTCCCTTTAATGGGCCCTCGCAGTCCATTATGAGCAATAAAATGAATTCGGGACTAATTGGAATCACTACGAATTTTTCGTAAAATTTTAAAATTTCTTCTTTATGAACAGTACCACACGCCCGTGTGGCCTAAGGGACACGCCCGTGTGCCCCTTTTAACACGCCCGTGTGGGCATTCCGTGCTGCTCACACGGCCTGGACACGCCCGTGTCCTCTACTCGTGTAACTCTCTGACTTCATTCCTTAAAAACAACTAATTTCACATGGTCAAGGCACATGCCCGTGGTGCATGGCCGTGTGTTTCATATAGCAGAGACATACGGCCGTGTCTTCTGCCCGTGTGGTATTCTAAACATTCAACCAATGTACCCTCAGTGGTACCACAATTTATATCAATTAAACATTATCATACCAACCTAATTAAAGTTTCTTAGGCTTAGTCACCAAACCTTACATGTTCATACTTAATTCAACATATTTATGTCTTTCATTACCATTTACAAACATTAGCTTAATGACCTATGTACATGCCATTATCAACAATTAACATGTATTACCTTATTGAGTTCGGGATCGGCCTGGAATGCTGATTCAACGGTCTAGCTTTATTTAACCTGCACACGGAAACAAACCGTACGCTAAGTATGAACTCAGTGGTATTTCTATAATCCGAACACTTAATAACATAAGAAAATATATAACTTTTGCTTAAAATCATATAACAATCATAGTAAGTTTATAAATCATTGGAACAATAATATTCTTCATTCATATTCAATTTAGAGATATTTGTTTCACGTGTCATATTCATACTTCAATTCTATATTCAGTAACAGTAAATGATATTCCTTTATCACATTTCAATTAGTATTATGTACTTATCCATTTCGGTAACAGTCAGTACTTTTCACCTGTCATCAGTCAGGATATTATTTGTCTTTAATAGCAGTCAACATTCAGTAAAACAGTCACTTTAGAACAGTCATTATTCTATACTTTTGGTTACCCCTATTAACGTAACTCGGACTTAGACGGATACACGGATCCAACCCACGCACCGGGGATATTATACAGTATTTCATCGGCTGGAGCCGAAATACACCATATCGGTAACAATAACGGTAACAGTCTCAGTCATGGTACATAAAGTACCTCATCGGAATGAATCCGAAATAGTCACAGTCACGGTACACAAAGTACCTCATCGGAACGAATTCGAAATACGATCCACGATCCACGATACACGAGTACCTCATCGGAACGAATCCGAATACGATCACGATCGGTGACACTTATAGTGTCTCATCGACACAAAGTCAAAATATCCCTGAACACTTCCAATCCTATGGCATGCCAACTATATCTAACTAGCCCGATACTGTTAATAGGGTCTTCAGTAAACTTTCAAATGTTCAATTTCATTCTTAATTTAATTTCAATTCAATTCAATACACTTTTCCATATCAATTCACATGCAATTCAATTTCAATACAATATACATTTTAATTCATTTCCAATAATCATAAAACACAATAATGCTTACCTTAATTACTTACCATAACATTCAATCAAAATATAATAATTAACAATTAAATTTCACTTTTCAATGCATTACCCTACACATTAAATAATAAATTCAACAATTAAATATTAAGTTCAGATTATAGAAACACAAACCGTAATTTTCGAGCTCTCCCTCGTCGACTTTGTCTTTTCCTCGCTTAGCTGAGATTTTTCGGCACGATACTAGCTACGAAAATTAATTAAATATTATCAATATACTACTATTCAATTTTTATATTGAATATTTCAATTTCTATCCCCTTTTGCCTTAATTCCAATTTAGTCCCTAAACTAAGACTAACATTTATTCTTCATATTTAACTTAATATTTTCATTCAATTTTCACTTTAAACTAATTTCAACTCTCTAATTTTAGCATAAAACCATAATTTCAAAATTCTTTCAATTTAATCCCTAAAACATAAAACTTATGAATTACTTTACAATTCAATCATTATTTCATTTCTAACTTGAATTTCTATCAATTTAGCCCTTAATTCATCATTTTATTCATCATAAACAATATCTAGAAATATAATAACTTTCAAAATATTAACTTAATTTCATCAAAACCTTATTCCAAGGCTTCTAAAACATCAAAATTAAGTACAAAAGGGCTAGATTGACTTACCTATTAAACTTCCAAGCTTTAAAATCCCTATTTCCCCTTTTTCCTTTCTTTCGTTTCTTTTTCTCCTTCTTTCTCCCTTGTTTCGTTTCTTCTCTGTTTCTTTCTTTTCTTTTTTTCTTTTTCTTTTACTTTGTTTTGTTTTATATATATATAATAATAACTTAATAATATACTTATATAATAAGTAAATATACATGTATTTTACAAATGTACATATACTAATATTACACATGTCACTATACATACCATACATTTGTCAACTTTTTATTTATTTTTCACATAAAAGTCTTATAATATAATTATTTTTAACACCCCCTAACCCTTTTCCGTCACTGAAACAAGATTACGGAGTATTACCGGTCATTACAAAACAATTACAGATAATTCTTGATATTTACTGTTCATAGCAAAACTACCCACTTGAGTCATAGTCATTAAATTATTTTTATCTTGAGCTACAAAACTCTAAATTAAAATCTGCTAATTTTTCCTGAAACTAGACTCACATATTTTCTTACCATAAAAGTTTCAAAATTTTTAGTTTAACCAATAAGTACAGTTTATTCTTTAAATTCACCCATGTTCTGCTGTCTGACAGTTTCTACCCTTCTTCACTAAAAATTAATTATCTCCTTGTACAGGATTCGAATGATGTTCTCATTTGTTTCTCTTAAAAATATACTCATTCAGGATTCTAAACATATAAATTTAAGCCTCCAATTATTTTTCTTAAATTTTTGATGATTTTCCAAAGTCAGAATAGGGAACCCAGAATCATTCTAACTTTGTCTCACAAAATTTATTATATCTCATGATTTACAATTTTATTGCTTACATCGTTTCTTCTATAAGAAATTAGACTCAATAAGCGTTAATTTAATATTTTAATTAACTTCTAATTCAATTACTACAATTTCTGGTGAATTTTCAAAATCAGACTACTACTACTGTCCAAATCTGTTTTAGTATAAAATGTTGATACCTAAGTTTATAACATCTTCATTTCTTTTTTCTACAATATTTACCATCACTTCTCAAAATGACAACAAAAGACAATCTAGGTACATGCCATTACCAAAAGTAGAATACTTCACCAAGTTTTTGAGATCGGGATCGACTTTCGATGCTGAGTCATCAATCACTTAAGTACTTAACATGCACACGAAAACAAACCGTACGCTGAGTATACACTCAATGGTATTTCTATAATCCGAATATTTAAATAAAATGAACATAACATGCTTATTTAAATCATATAACCGGCATAATCATTCAATTAATTAATTCTTTCACCTCATATTCAATTCTCATTGTTTGCTATCTCAAGTAGCATTTCCCAATGTAAAGCATAATTCACATATCTCACTATATCAATCACCATTTCATGAACCCATGGTTCATACATTTCAATTTCATGTCTCACTTCAATATTCCAATTCAATTCATGTACAGAATCATTCAATGTTAATCAGTATAAAGAACATATATATATATATATATATTTAAACTATACAATATCAATAATCATTCAATTAATCACTTCTCAATCAGTATTTCGTTCCAATCCATACTCGATATCAGTCAATATCATTCAATAATAATCAATTGTTCAAAATCAATCATATTACCAATTCATTTGTTTACCCCTATTAACATAACTCGGACTCGGACGGATACGCGGATCCAACCCAAACACACCAAAAGTCGCGCACTCATTGTGCCTCATCGGCTTTGCTTGCGTAAATGCAAATAATAATACGATTTTCGGTACCTCATCGGATTTATTTGAAGCAGTAATAGTAATATGACACATATAGTGCCTCATCGACTTGAAGTCTAAGTAACAATATGACACTTATAGTGCCTCATCAACTTAAGGTCGAAGTATCCCTGAACACTTCCAATCCTATGGCATGCCAACTATATCCGACTCAGCCCGATACAGTTAATAGGGTATTCAATTCACTTACCATTTTCCAATCAATACACATTTCAATTAATCACATATATTCTCAATTCAATACAATTTAATTCAGTTCACTTTTCAATAACAAATATTCAATTTTACAATAACCACATATTCATATCAATATCATCACATTCCAAATCAATATATATATATATATATATATATTTAAATATAACATTCATCCAATATTCAACTCAATAACAATTACTAATGCTTACCTTAATCACTTACCATAACATATAAATAAATAAAAAATAACAAATAATAATTAAATTTGGATTATAGAAATACAAATAGTAATTCCCGAACTATTCCTCGTTAACTTTGTCTTTTCCTTTCTTAGCCGAGGTCTGCGGCTCATCGTTAGCTTCGGATTTAAAACAATTAAAAATCACCAATATAACACAATTTAACATTAAATACTTTAATTTATACACAACTTTTGCCTAAATTTCAATTTAGTTCTTAAATCAAAACTAACTCTTTTTCTTTCTCAATTTTCGTTTATCTTTGAGTTCTTGATCTATAATATAAAATTTTCCATTCATCAGCATCAAATTCAATTCTAATTCATTTCACAGCTTATACCCTTCAATTTTTTTGAAATTACACATTTACCCTAAATTTTACAATTTTTACAATTTAGTCCCTCCTCAATTAACCCATCAACTGAGCTAGTTTTTCTCATTTAACACTTTATCTAATTATTTTAGGCTATTATACAGCCTTTGATATTCATAATTTCAATACCAACCCTAATCCTTCACTTGTCACAATTAGGTCCTAAAATCAATTTCTATTAAAACCACTTGATCAAATTATCATATAATAAAATAAGAACTTCAATTCCATAATAATTCTTCATAAACCCTGATTTCAAAATTCTCTCAATTTAGTCCTTGCTACTCAAAACTTATGAATTACTTTACAATCCAATCCTTATTTCATTTCTAACTTGAATTTCTATCAATTTAACCCTTATTTCATCATTTTATTCAACATGGACAATATCTAGAAATATAATAACATTCAAAATATCAACTTAATTTTATCAAAACCTTATTCCAAAGTTTCTAAAACATCAAAATTAAGTAAAAAAGGCTAAATTAACTTACCTATTTAAGCTTCAAGCTTCAAATCCCCAATTTTCCCTTTTTTTTTTCTTTCTTTTCTTTCTTTCCTTCCTCCCTTCCTTCTCTGTTTCGTTTCATGCTATTCTGTTTTTCTTTCCTTCTTTTCATTCCTTTTGTTTCTTTTTCTTTTATTTCATTTACTTTACATATATATATTTATAATATAATAATAACTTTAATAAATATCTACTTGATAACAAGTATTTATTTTACATTTGTATACTTATATATTATTACATTTGTCTTTACTTTAATTTATTTCATAATATAATAATTTAATATCAATTAAATAATATTGACCATAATAAATTGATTAATCTAAGAAAAATCTTAAATTTTTCCATTCATTTGCCGGCTCAATTAGGACAAGTGGCATAATTGCCATTTTGGTCCTTTATATTTTCTTTTAATCTACAATTAAATTTTCACATTTTATTCAATTTAATCTTTTAATCCAATTATCTTTAATTTAAGCTAATTCACTTAATTAAACTTTAATTAACTACTCAATTAATTTCGTAAATATTTTTAATAAATATTTTAGAATCCATTTTTCAGAAACGGAGACCCGAAAATACATTTTTTCCAATAACCGTAAAATTTGGGTCGTTACATATTTAATTAATAAATATCTTTTATAAATAATAAATATCTATTAATACTTAAATACAAGTATTACAAGTGTATGTATATTTATTTATACACTTGTATCAAATCATATCCATACATGTGTCTTTATTTAATTTATTCATCCTATAATATTAATTTAATAATAATAAATACATTAATTATTTACTTAAATAATAAGCAAATACGTACATATATTGCAAATGTATGTATAACATTTAATACACATGTATTTTATTTTTACCATACACTTGGCACTCCTTTTGGCTTATTTTCTATTTAGTCCTTTCACCTTTCTTTATTCTATAATTAAACTTTCTCACTTCATTCAATTTAATCCTTTTTCCTAATCACTCTTAACTAAGTTAAATTCACTTAATTAAACTCTAATTAACCACTCATTTTACTTCGTAAATATTTTTAATAAATATTTACGAATCTATTTTTCAGAAATGGAGATCCGAAAATATACTTTTTCGATAACCGTAAAGTTCGGGTCATTACTGTTTTCATACTCTAATAATATCTAACCCATTAGGTTCAACCATGAGAAGACCAAAATAAACATCACCAATATAAAGATTGCAGGTTGCAGGGTCAAATTTCAAACCCAGTAGCCTTCCACATATTGGTTCAAGGTTAGGATTTGTAGACCCTCACACAACTCCCTGATACCATCTAGAATTTAGAGAGAAATAGCAGAAGAAAATAAGGAGATAAAAAGAAAGAAAAAGGGAGAGAAAAACATTTTTGTAATTCAATTCCAGATTTCACATAACCACCCCCTTAACAGCTGAAAACTTAAAGAGAAAAAGAAAACGGTCTTGGGAAATTAGTTACATTTGCCAGCTAAGCCGTTTCATTAAATCTTGGCCTAGGCTCAAAACGCCTTGTTTAACTAAAATTGAAACAGATTATTTTAAACAACAAGAACTTCCTTTAAACTCATTGTTTCATCCCTATTATTTTATTTTCGAGTTCTACCCCATAACACTCCCCTATCCTAATAAAAAGAAAAAAGAAAGTCCACCAGTTAGTGAACTATTTTTACAAAAAAGATTATAAGTCGACAAATGCCTAAAGATTATAAGTTAACAAATACCTAATTAAGAGAACAATTTTATTAATACACAATATAATTACAGTATGATACACACTTATCTCACTCACACTCTCTTGCTTATGGCTCTCTCTTATACACCATAGCAAGAATGAAAGCTCCCACCCCTATTTATAGAGTTTAGTGGTCGTTGGATTATTGACACGTATCAACATCCTTGCTATTAATTTTACAAATATCTAATAGCTAGAATGTTCATCTAGAATATTTAGTCTTCTATATAATATCTTATTTCTTTATTTTGTATTCTAGAATCTTCTTAAAGAAATATCGCTTAAAGGATAAGTTTGAATTTTATCTAGAAGTTGTATCGGCATTTAACATGGATAAAATAGATTTTCAGTCCAAATTAAATTACTATATATAGTTGAAGTTTGTTTACATATAATATATATATTATTTAATATAACAAAATGTTATTATAAAAATTAAAAACTGAGGTGTTTAAAGATAAAAAGTCCATTATTTTAAGTTTTAACTGTTTTTATTTAAGCTTAAATATTGTTCTCCTATTTGCACAAATAAGCTTAGTTTTACTTTAATCATAAGTCCTCAGCAAATTACTTGCCTATTAAAAAATAATTAAATAATTTACTCATATATACAGTATAGTTGTTCTATTATTTAACTTAAAAAAATTGCAATATTTGTATAACTAAATTTTAAGTTAAAGCAAAAAAATAATTTATATTTGAGAACAAAATAAATGATATAAATTTTTTGAAAAAAATATTTTTATAAATATTTCGAATAATTTTAGAGGGTCTAACTTGCACATTTCCAAAACTGTCAGGGACTCAAACAATATTTACATTAATTTATTATTTGAGTTGTACAATTAAACTCGAATCGCACTAAAAAAACCAAATTACTTATTTGAGTTGATTCAAAAAAATTGAATATATTGTAGTTTTCTAACATATCCAACCAATTCTCTAAATTTACTGGATGTCTGTAAGAACTGATCCAGTGGTGATTTTAAGACAACCTTGTAAATAATTTGGTGATTGTCCCTCATAATTTGATTATTTGGGATTTTGATCCTCCAATGGAGAGCTCGCATCCATGGGTTGTGGTATTTTCTATTTGTTTCTCAAATTCATTATTTAGCTACTCTTTCGGCTGCATTTTTGTAGACATAATGATCAATTTAGTTTTGATTTTATCAATTTAGTCCTAATTCTTAAAAAAAAAACTAAAATTAAAATTAAAAAACTTTAAAAATAAAATATATTTAAAAGTTAATTTTTAATTAAAAAATACATATAAAATCATATATAAATGAATATTCTTTTTTTTCTCTTTTTCTAACATGAAGTTTATTTATTAAAATAATACCTTTATAAATAATTTTTTTTATAAAAAACCTACAAACAATACTTAAACCAAATTCAAATATTTACTTTTTTAGGTTATTTTAAAAATAATAAATTTTAGTATATATCTGGCATTACTATTTAATTCTCGTCAAATTTGCTGAGTGCTGCGCATAGCCTTTGCCCACAACTATCGGCATCAATAACTGTTACTCTGAATTACTCAATTTTCACATCCTCCATCATTGTGCCATCAAACTAAGAATTGGTTTTGGAGCTTGTAACAGCCTAATTTTCAGTGGGAGGGAATAGAGATTTAAGATCACTAAATCCGACGGGTGAGTTGAAAATTTAATAAAATAATACCTATGAGTCAAATGTGAATATATAAGTATTTTTGAATTAGTGAATTTGGTGATTAAAAGAATTAATTAGGTAAATTGGGACGAGAATGAGGTATCGAGACCTCGACTTGATAAATCGAGCCATAAATATTTCTAAAAATATTTATGGAGTGTTGGTGAGGTAGTATTAAAATTTCATCAGAAAATTTTGACGTTTGGGTGGTTAATTAAATAAAAAGGACTAAATTGAAAAAGGTATAAAAGTTTCTAAAAGGATTAAATAGCTCAATTGTCAAATGAGGAAGGACCTAAAGTGAAAATAAGCCCAAAGGAGATATTTTGGGCGGCAATAGCTGAGAAAAATCAGGAAATGGGTGAAATAAGGGTAAAATTAGAAAATTGCCAAAATGAGCTAAATAAAAATGGGACTAAATTGGAATATCTAGAATTCTCTTCATTTCTCTTTATATTCATCAGCTGAAAAACAGCCATGGAGGAGGGTTCAAGCTGGTTTTCATACTCTAGCTTCATGTAAGTTTAATTCTTGCTTTCTACTTGAAATTTTTATGTTTTTGGACTTTTACAATTGGGTCCAACTTACTATTTCATTAGTTTTTTATTCCATGGCTAATTTTTGAAGTTTTTATGGATGAGTATTGGAATCACATGATGAATAAACATAGAATTGAAGCTTTAATTTTGATATATGGTGATTTTATCAAGTAAAATTGATGAAAATTGGTTTAGAACCTAATTGTGAAAGAGTTTGGAATTAAGGTCTAGTGTTAAAGTTCTGGTTTTCAAGGGTTATGAAGTAGTTTAAAATGATAGAATAAATTATTAAATGAGAAAAATTAACTCAATTGAATTGAGCAAGGATTGAATTGTATGAACTATGAAATTTGGGGCAAAATGGAAATCAATATTTTGCACTAAAACTGTTTTAGGCAGCAACAGTAGTCTAACTTTGAAAAATCACCAAAAATTGTAGAAATCGAAATAGAGGATGAATAAAATATGAAATTAAATCTTATTGAGTCTAGTTTCTTATAAAAGAAATTATGTAAGCAATGTAATTGTAAATCATGAGATACAATAACTTTTGTGAGACAAGGTTAGAATGATTTCGGGTTCCCCTGTTTTGACTTTGAAAAATCATAAAAAATTGAAGAAAAATAATTATGGGTTTAAATTTATATGTCTAGAATTCTGAATAAGTCTATTTTCAAGATAAATAAACGAGGACATCATTCGAAACCTGTACAAGAAGATAATTAATTTTTGGTGAATAAAGTTTGGAACTGTCAGATAGCAGAACAGGGGAGATTTCAATGAATAAACTGTATTAATTGACCCAACCAAAAATTATGAAATTTTTATGGTAGGAATAAATATGAGTCTAGTTTCTGGAAAAATTTATGGATCTTAATTTGGAGTTCTGTAGCTCGAAATAAAAATAATTTAGTAACTATGACACAGATGGACAGCTTGAATATTCACATAAGTAAATAGTGAAAATTATGGACAATGTTACTTACAAATGTGTTATTTATACTAAGGATATGGATGGAGAGGAAGAGTGGGAAAAAAGTAAATATATATATATGAATGACTTGATCACATGCCCGATTATAATCGATAAATGTTGAATTAGAAATGATATAATGTTTTGTTTGAAATATTTATTATGAAATTATGATTATCGCTATAATACAAAAATTGAACTTGTGAGTTTATAAAACTAAATTTTAGTGACCATTTGTTAATACTATTAAATTTCAATATTATTTTTATGAATGGTGATTAATATTTATGTATGTTAATTGTCGAAAATAAGAAAATTATATACAAAAGTTATGAAATTTGAACTGAGTATTTCGGAGGAACGGAACGCAGGAAATGAGTACGATCTTTCAATGAAAAAGACGAATTGATAGTAAATTACCCAAGTAAACCGAGATTCAGCATTTGTTGCAAATTCTCGTGTTTGCTTTCCATTTAGCTCCTACGAGCTTTCGTTAACTCATATGAGTTTCAGTTAACCCTTTTGGGGTTTCGATTCACTCGATGAGCTTGATTGTATTCGGGCTTCCGTTTAGTACTGTGGTGTGCTTGATTAGCCTTCGAGCTTCCGTTTAGCACTTGTGTGCTTCAGTTAGCCTTCGGGCTTCCGTTTAGCACTTATGTGCTTCAGCTAGACTTCGGGCTTCAGATCACAATGTACTCAAATCCGTAAGCCGTTCCTTGAATGGACAAGATGGTAAGTCGTAAATGTAACGTGTGGAAAAAGAAAAGTAAGTAATGTTATTATTATTATTATTGAGCTCAATTATGTAAATTTGTCATTTGAAATCGTGATTGACAAAAAGAAACAGTGAATTACATGCTTATGAATGGTTACACATAATTATCTAAAAGAAAAAAATGATGGTTATTGATATATGGAGACATGAGACATTGATATATGAATGTGGAATATGTTTGATAAATGTGTTCATTCATAACTATGGAATTATGTACCTCATGTGTGCTATTTGCATAAGGATGATATTTCAAATACTTTGTGAGTAAAGTTTAAATATGAAACAATATGAAATCGAGACAAATTGTTATGAAAATATATTTAAATTATTTGTAAGTATTTCGTACTTCTTGGTAATGCCTCGTACTCTATTCCGTTAAAGGATACGGGTAAGGGGTGTTACAGAGCTGCCGATATGGCCTTACAACTACTAGATCTCCAAGACCTCATCCTCACCTATACATCTCCTATCATGCTCGCCCTCAAGTACAACCTCAAAAGGAACAAACTCATTCTAGGAAGCAACTTAAAACATCGATTCTCACCTTTTTTTACTTTAGGTTGTAATTTTTGACCCAACCTAAATATAGTGGTTATTAATATTGAAAAAAACAAGGGAAAGTTGAATTTGCGTAAGTCTTCTTCATGGTTTTTTCCCCTTAAATTATTTTATTTATAAAATTATTTATTTTTCTATAAATGTATATTTATTTTTCTATAAATGTAACCTCCCTAACCCAGCCTAGACATTACTGCCAGATTTTGAATGCTACATTAACCACTAAAATGGCCTAGCAAAATTATCGAAATTTTTAAAACAGTCTTATTTTTAAACATTTGCTAACCTTAGAAGGAAAGCTTAGCGTTTTATCTCCTTTTCACTAAAAGATACAATTTTTCCAAAGTAAAAATTGATTGCTTTTAATGTTTATTTTGCGAAAGTTGTTTTCCAATTTTATTTTCTACTCAAAAATTCATTTATAATATTGCAGCGGAAAAAATGATAATCGACAGAGTTTTGACTAAAAACCAGATTTCATGCTTTATAAAGTCTAAACAATTAAAATGCCATGCATATCAAATTAACCCAAAGTTTAAGTCTCATGCAAAGTTCATGTAAAACAATACAATTTCCAAATAACAAAAATTATAAATATCATGACTAAAATACTTTTGTTGAAAAAAAAAACTATTCGAGACAAGCCCTCTGAATGCTGAGTCTGCATCCTAACCTTTTGGGTTATTTGTAAAGAAGGAAACTAAGGGGATGAGTTTAAAAAGCTCGGTATGAGTCTAAACACAATAAAATCAGTTCAAAATAATAGACATGACATATAAAATAACAATTCATAGAACAACAACAAATGATTGTTGGTCGAGTGGCAAGGGTTTTTTTTATATGGATTTGTTGGTCTTGTGCTCAAGATTATATAAAAGTATGAAAAGATGAAAATACCGTTATAATAATGATTACATTTTCAAGTAAAGGGATTTTAGTAACTTCAGAGTTAAGTTGGTGTTAGAGTTGACTCGTGTGTTAAGCCTAGGTATTATATTAATACACTTTATGCTTGATCAAGCCTAGCGCAACCCAAAATATGAGTTTAAAAATTTGTCCAAACCCATCTATATTTTTAAATAGCTAACCTAAGCCCATTTTAACTCTGTCCATATTTTTAAAAAAAAACTAATATATATATATATATTTATTTATATTATTATTTTAATATTTAATAATTTTATATTTTTTATTTATTAAAATGTTATATATAGTTATCTTAACATTTTTTAATGTTTACATTATAATAGATTAATTTATATGTGTTATTAATTGTATACTTTAAAAAATATAAAACATTATAAACTTAAAAACAGGTTGAACCGAGCTTGGGATTTGAATGTTCAAGCCCGAGCTCGACCTATATTTTTAAACAGGTCTAATTTTTTTACCTAAGCTCATTTCTCGAGCCTAATATTTTAACCTAAACCTTCTGTGGAGTTATGGCTCGTATTTTTCGGCTTTTC
Source organism: Gossypium anomalum (assembly GCA_025698475.1). Lineage (NCBI taxonomy): Eukaryota > Viridiplantae > Streptophyta > Magnoliopsida > Malvales > Malvaceae > Gossypium > Gossypium anomalum. The sequence goes on from CM046960.1 coordinate 1,632,680, forward strand.
TTCTCCTAATTAAACTCTATTTTTAGTTTTCCACTTAAACTCTAATTAGTGTAGGTTATTTTAATATTATTTGACCTACAAATTTAGCCTATAAATGGGCCTTTTTTCACAAGTGGTATCAAGAACCTGTTCAGAGATGGCAACAACAATGTTTGATATTGATAAGTTCGATGGCATCACAAATTTTAATCTGTGGCAAGTTTAGATGACGACAATTTTGACTCAAGGTGATCTTGAGAAGGCCTTTACAGAGAAGAAGCCTGCAAACATGGATAAATTAGAATGGGATAGATTAGATAAAAAGATTTTATCCACGATTCAATTATGTCTAACAAATAATGTGTTGCAAAAGGTTTTGATGGAGAAAACGACCTAACCTTATGGAAAAGGTTAAAAACCCTTTACATGAAAAAGTCTCTGACTAACCGATTAGTGTTGAAACAACAGTTATACTCGTTTCGCGTGAACGAAGGTAAGCACTTTAGAGATCATATCAGTCAATTTATTACTCTTTTGAATGATTTAAAGAATGTTGAGGTTTAGTTTAATGATGAAGATCATGTTATGTTATTATTGTGCTCTTTACCCCATTTATACAAATCTTTCAGGGAAATCCTGATTTGTGGCAGAGATAATCTCTTATTCGAGGATGTAAATGTTCATCTATTGAGTAAGAATAAACTCAACAATGAGTTTGGTTCGAATAGTAAGTCAGATAGGCAAACCTCGATTTTGATAGCATCAAAGAAGCGAGACAAAATATGTCACTATTGTAAAAAGTTAGGTTATATCAAGGTAGATTTTTACAAACTGCGAAATAAAAGGGTTGTTGAGAGTAACGAGGAAGATTTAGCTGGTGCTAATTTGGATAATGACAAGGGTGATAATTTCTTGTTGAAGTCAACAAGTGAAAACTCCGAGCTTATATTCGAGTTGATCCTGGATTCGGGGTGTTCTTTCCATATGTGTCCTAATAAGGACTAGCTCTCCACATATAGTTTAGTTGAAGGTAGAGCTGTGGGCATAGAAAATGTTTCACCCACTAAGGTAACCGACATTGGTACTGTTCAGATCAGGATACACGACGGGACAATTAGGACACTGTCAGATGTCAATCATGTGCCTGAGTTAAAGAAAAATCTCATATCCTTGGGAATTTTGGACTCAAAGGGTATTAGAATTAACCTCGAGTCAAACAATATTAATGTATCCCATGGGGCTCTCGTTTTGATGAAAGGTAAAAAGATTGGTAGTCTGTATGCTCTAGAAGGATCAATAATGACCGGTGAAACAAGACGTCCCTCATCTATTAAAGAGTCAAAGTCGACTCGTTTGAAGCGAAGACAACTTGGTCATAGGAGAGAAAAAGGTATGACCGTTTCGTATAAAAGAGGTTCTCTTTTGGGTGCAGGTTTTGAAAAAATAGGGCGCTGCATTGATTGCAATCAGACTCGAGTCAGTTTTGATTTGGCAGTGCACAATTCGAAAACTAGAAGTCTTCCAGCTTTTAAGCACAACTTCGACTCAATTAATATCCTACATAGTTCGAGATAAGCTTGTGGTGGGTTTTGGCAAAGAAGGTATTGTGGACATACAAGTCAAGGTGAAGATTTATGGAGTTATGCCTCGTATTTTTTGACTTTTCTTCTCCTAGTTAAACTCTATTTTTAGTTTTCCACTTAAACTCTGATTAGTGTAGGTTATTTTAATATTATTTAACCTACAAATTTAGCCTATAAATGGGCCTTTTTTTTCACATCCACTCAAATTTTTGACAAGTAACCCGGATCATGAGTAGATCTACTCGTGACACCAACTCAGTTAGCCACTTTATATATAGTATAGATAAATAATGAAAATATAAATATATTTAATCGGCTTAAACGATTTATATGTTATAAAATATAAATATATTTTTAAAAAATATTACATATTAAGTCAGTTAAATTGATCGATTCAATTATAAAATTCAATAAGTAATAACTAACTGACATAATCAAATAAACCGATCCTACAACCAATTTAACTGCCAAAATCATTTAAATTAAATTTGATTGAATCAAATTGATCAATTGAGCCGTTTTAGCAAACTTATACTCTCTCTTATGTTTGAGTTGAAAATAGTGCTTTTCTTTTAAAATTAAATAAATATTTTAATCAAAATAGTTAATACCATTATTTATTTGAATTACCTGATAACTTTATAAAAATAATTTTTTTTTGAAAAGATTATAAATACAATTATTTATAATATATACACATTTATTATACACAATAGAACCGATAATCAAAATATATCAAAACAAATCTCATGCACCGGAAAATTAAACTAAAATAAATTTTGAGAGAATTCACAGCTAAAATTGAATTTCTAACTCTTTAATATGATAAAATTGTGATTTAATTATTTTAGAAATTATAAAATTATAAATTTATAATAAAAATTTTACATTTTATTTCTCATAAAAATTTATAATTTAATTTTAATTTTTAAAAAAAGAATTCTAATTTCGTCCCTAGAAACTAAAAGCTATAATCTAAAAAACGAAGACCTCACCTTTGCAACCAGTGACTCATTGGCATTGACAATATCATTATAGAAGTAGAGAGGTGAAATTAAAATTTAAGTATAGATGTTAAATATTAAATTTGATCATAGTATAGGGACCAAAACTATAATTTGACCTAATTTCAATAGTATAAAATTCAAAATTCAAATGGACAGAACTACCCTTGACCAGTCAATTGTAGTATGGAACTAAACTGAAAACATACGCTCAGCTGCTTGCTGCTTTAGGGTTTCTCTTTTTACTTCTAATTTCTCTCTTTAGTCACCGGAGCTGCTAAAGGATGGAGTCCAACGGCGGCGGCGCGTCACCTATCCGTCGAGAAATCGAAGCTTTGAAGGAGGAAAAAGCCCGGATTGAGCAAAGGATTTCGGTCCTCGAAGCTCAGCTCCAAGAAGAAGCTTCATTAGCACCTCAGCAGCAAAACGACGGCGTTTGCAATGGTTTTTGTCCTTCGGAAATATCCACCGTCGATGCCAATCTGGCTCACGGGTTATCGGCGGATAGTATTTACCGTTACAGCCGTCATCTTTTGCTTCCTTCTTTTGGAGTCCAAGGTAAAACTTTGGATTTTAGTGTTGAATTTTGTCCAATTTCTCGAAATTATGGCTGATTATGGCTAATTACGTTAAGAATTTATATGATAAATTTCTTGAATTGACTGCCTTATGCCCAGCTGTGTTTAAAAAGGGGGGGGGGGGGTATTTGAAAGAAATTGGCGCCTTTTGTGTTGTGCTATAGAATAACATATCTGGGTTTATTTTAATTCTCTTTGAATTCAATCAAGTAGAATTCTTTTTAACTTTTGAGTAATTTATTTTCTTGGTGTGGTTTACAGCACAATCAAATCTCTTGAAGTCTTCAATATTGGTTGTTGGAGCTGGAGGTTTGGGTTCGCCGGCTTTATTATATCTTGCAGCTTGTGGTGTTGGTAAGAATAAGTCCGATTAGCTCTTTGACGGCGTGATTGAAAAGCGATTTATCGTGTTTTACTTTTGTCTTGTTTTGTTTTGTTCGATTTGTAGGTCGCTTGGGTATCGTTGATCATGATGTTGTTGAGCTTAATAATATGCATAGGCAGGTATAACTTTTAAATTTATGTTATTATTTATGGTATATGATGGCACTGTTTTTCCGATTCAAATAATATCTGGTTACGTTCTAAGCATGTTGTACTCATAACTCATGAATCATTCGAGATCTATATACATGCCGTAGACTTTTTATCCTTTGGTTTCCCACACATCCTTAAAATCAAACAAGTTGCATATGAGGGTCCATTTTAGGTAAAAGTACTATGGAGGCCCTTAAAATCAAACAAATTAGTCCATGTACGTTAGATCGCTGAGCAAACTGATCTTTCTATAAAAAGTTTCATCCTGTACATCAGTATAAGGTATACGTGGCATGTCACGTGTAATTGTCTTGCTATTCTGTCAGCTACTCTAGTTTTAACCGTAGAAATTGATGAAATTTTTAACAAAAAGGACCAGTTTGCTCTTTAATCTAATGTTCAGAGGCCTCTATGATATTTTTACCTCCATTGTACGATATTGAAGCATTAACTAAGTGCTTCTATTTATTTTTGTTCAGACAACATTTTTGCATCAGTCCTCATATATTTCTTTCCTATGTTTCTTGAACTGTGACTAATGGTCGTTTATATCACTGTCGGTCTACTGTGTTGCAGGTTATTCACACTGAAGCATATATTGGTCAGCCAAAAGTGAAGTCTGCTGCTGCTGCTTGCCGCTCGTATGTTACAATAGCCTCGATTTTATGTTTTAGTGTTGAATAAAGCTTCGCTGCTTGTGGTCTCTCATAATTCCTTTTGTGATTTGGCTTTTATCTAATATAGAGTTCAATTCCAGGATCAACTCCACTATACAGATTGTTGAACACAAACAAGCTTTGCGCACGTCTAATGCTTTGGAAATTTTGAGCCAGTATCCTTTTCGACCATAGTATTTCTTCATTCTTTCTTCATTTCTTGTTAGGTAATTCATGTGAGGTGTGATTTCCATGACTGCGGACATTTCTTAGATATGACATAGTTGTTGATGCAACAGACAATGCTCCCAGTCGATACATGATAAGTGATTGCTGTGTTGTGTTGGGAAAGGTACCAATGCCATTACCATCTCCTTAGGTTCTTAAATATTTGCAGTGCTAAAGAAATGTGAATATACATGAGGGGTCCCTGTATTATAGGGACTTGATCAAATTAGTCCTATTATTAAATGGTTCAATTTAGTCCCTGTACTATTAAAAAGAATCAAATAAGGCAAAATTGGATAGATTTAACATTTACTATTTGAAAAATGCCATTTGCTGTTTATCAGAGTTAAAAGTTTTAAAGTTTTTTTGGTTCTGTAAAAGAAATCTTTTGTTTGGAATTGAACTGCAATTGAAAAAAATAATTTTCAAGACATTTTTTATACAGTAAATGTTAACTCTATTACAATTTGGACTTATTTGATTCTTTTGAATAGTATAAGGACTAAATTGATCCATTTAATAATAGAAGAGCTAATTTGATCCAGTCACTATAATACAGGGACCTTGCAGGTATTTTAACTGCTAAAGAAATGTATCCTCAATTTGCAAGCTAGTTCAGCTGATATCAGTACCTATCTTACTTAGACTCGGGTTTGGATGTCAGTATGTTGAAATTTTTTTTCAAGTTTTTCCTTGTATTTCGATGGTTCTTGGAGGGTTATATCCCCATACTCATGTCCAAATATGCATTGGTCATAGGTACTTAAAAGAAAAATAGAAAGTCGGAGTAACAAAGATTAGTACCGTGTTTCATATTTTAGGTTATGTATACGCATGTGCACTGACTGGCTCAAGTACTAATTGTTTTTGTGTTTACATGCAGCCTCTAGTATCGGGTGCTGCGCTAGGATTGGAAGGGCAGGTATGCTATACTTGAGTACATGAATTAACTTCGCTTTATATGTGTTTGAAACATCTTGCTTGGACCTCAAAACCAATTACGCTGTTGGTGTATTGTATAGCTGACAGTATACAATTACAACGGAGGTCCGTGTTATCGATGCTTATTTCCAACTCCACCTCCTACAACTGCTTGTCAAAGATGCTCGGATAGTGGAGTTCTTGGAGTTGGTATGTGAAGATAATGTTTCTATTTTGCAATTCAAGTCCAAAGAAACAACATTAATATTTCATCGTTTTCAGTTCTAATGCTTGTTATTCTACATTTTGACAGTTCCTGGAATTATCGGCTGTCTTCAAGCTCTAGAGGCCATTAAAATAGCCAGCAGTATTGGTGAACCGCTTTCAGGAAGGATGCTTCTTTTTGATGCATTATCAGCTAGGATTCGAATTGTACGGTCCCTGATCCAGCAATCCTTTACTTTAAAATACTAATATCGGGCCATATATTCTTTTTTCTAATCGTAAATTTCTTATCGCATACAGGTCAAAATAAGAGGCAGGTCTTTGCAATGCGAAGTTTGTGGAGAAAATACAACATTTAACCAACAGCAATTCAAAGATCTTGATTATGAGAAGTTCACTCAATCGCCATTGTCAACTGTAAGTTTCCTTCTCTGCTTTCTTTGTTCTTTAAGTCGGTCAATTGTCGGTTGACATTCAGAGAAGCAAAGTAAAATCACTTCATAGGATGCATTTTACTGGTAAAAGTACTATAGAGGCCCTTATAATTGGTCCTTGTACATCAGCATAGGATAAATGTGGCACGCCACGTGTTACTATCTAGTTATTTTCTCACCCACGCTTAGTATTTAACAGTACAAATGAATGAAATTTTTAATAGAAATTATCAATTTGTTCATTGATCAAACCTACATGGATTAATTTGCTTATTTTTTTAGTAGAGGGAACAAAATGCGATCTGGCTTTTAGTACAGGAGCCTTCATGGTACTTTTACCCATTTTACTTGTCATTTTAGTTTCGGGCTTAGCCTTTTCTTCGTGCTGAATCACAATTTGATCCACACTCCCAAAATGAACATTCAAATGAGATGAATACACCATGCCCCAAACAAGAAGTTTATCCAGTTTAAACATCGATACTGGATATGTTTGGCCTTGATTAAGAACTTGTATTTATTGCTCGTACATGCAGTCTCCGCCAAAGCTGAAACTACTCACCCCGGATTCTAGAATAACCAGTAAAGAGTACAAAGAGAGGATCATAAGTGGGGAACCACATGTTTTGGTGGATGTTCGACCGGAACTTCACTACAAGATAGTTTCTATCCCCAACTCATTGAACATTCCGCTCGTGAGCTTGGAGGCTCGACTGCCCGAAATATCTTCCGCACTTAAAGAACAAGAGAAGGAAGGCACCGGCTCGGGAGCTAACCTATATGTAATATGCAGAAGAGGTAATGATTCTCAAAGGGCAGTCGATTACCTCCGAAACAAGGGATTCGATTTAGCTAAGGATATTGTCGGGGGCTTGGAGTCATGGGCCAATGATGTTGATCCCAATTTTCCTATGTATTAAGTACAAAAGCTATTCCAGTTTTGCCTGTTAGAACTGAAACATGTCTTGTTATAATCTCATATTTATATTTATCTTCAACGAACACCTTTTACCTTCAAAATACTATTTGTTCCATCTCATCTCCTTAATGCCAGCAATTATTGAGCAGTAAGCCATAAAAGGCTTGATTTAGACTCTAAATCCGAAGTTCAAAGTTGATTTGATACTTGATCGAATTGGCATTTTGGTAAAATTTTTTGGGGTAATTTTGGCACTTTAATTTAACAACCAACTGCATTTTAATCTCTGGGCTTGAAACAGATCTCTAGCCTAATTTCACGTATATCATCCCTAAATTAAAGTTTGTTTTCCAATAAATTTCAACTTGGGCTCAAATTGATAATAATCAAATGATTACATGAACTAATCCCGAAAGTCTAATCAGAAAGGCTCAATCCAACTTAACATAAAGGAAATATTAAGAAATTGATCCTTTTTTGAGTTATTTGCTTCAGTTTCTCAAAAGCACAATGATCAACCTAATCAAGCTGAATTAAAAGATGCCAAATTTCCCAAAATAAATCCAAAAACAGCCCTTTTTTTCCTCACCATCCAACAAGCAACAATTTTAAAAGAGCCATCCTTATATAAAGACCATTCTTTGCTTGTCTAAAATAAGCAGCTCTCGGATCGGCATCAACATCGACAGTAATCTCATCGAGCCTCGGGAGAGGATGCATTACAACAGCATGTTTCTGCATTACCTTCAACACATTCTCATCCACTATATACTTACCACGAGCTTCTTCATAAAGATCGATCCTTTCTCCAAACCGTTCTCGTTGAATACGAGTTTGGTACACCACATCGCACTTAGACGCCACTTCCATTAAATCACCACTTTCTTCCCACTCGACACCCCTCGATGTTAGATAATCTTTAATGTCGTCCTACAAAAAAGTAGGAAACAATAAGTGAAAATGAACAAAAATATGGTTTAAGTACGAGTCATGTACAATACAAACCTTCATTTTAACAACGTCGGGGGAAACAAAGTATATCTTCACATCTTGGTACTTTGCAAGTAAGTAGGCAAGAGAACGGACGGTTCTCCCATTGGCAAGATCTCCAACAAGCCCGACTCTGATGCCATCTAGTTTTCCGATCTCTCTTTCTATGGTGTAGACATCTAAAAGGGCCTAAAACAACATCGAAAAAGAAACAATCTTTTTGCAATCAACGGTTCAAATATACGGAAAAATAAACTCAGAAAATGTTAAACATACTAGTAGTAGGTACATATCCGTATATGACACTCAACCTTAGATTCATGTAACATAGGATGCCAAATTGCCAATTATATACTAATAAACAACAAACTCTGATGTATCAAATAGAGAACAGACTTACACAAATTACATGTAAAAGTATCATGTAGGCTTTTGTACTAGGGGTCAATTACATTTTGCCTCCTCTACTTAAAAAATGAGCAAATTAGTCCTTTATGTCAAAAATTTCATCTATTAGTACCGTTAAAAACTAGTGTGCCTGACGGAATAACTAGATAATGACACGTTACATACATGTGTGCATCATGGTGACGTACAAAGACCAATTTTTAACTGTAGAAATGGATGTAATTTTTAACAAAATGATCAATTTGATCTTTGATCAAACGTACAGGGACTAATTTGTCCATTTATTTGAGAAGAAAGGGCAAAATACAATCTAACTCCTACTATAGGGGCCTCCATGATACTTCTACCACAAATTACACAATAAGGAAATCAGTGAGATACTTAGATTATAAGTTACCTGAGTAGGATGTTGACCCGGACCATCACCAGCATTAATGATGGGAATGCCTGCAGTAGCTGCCGCTCGTTTAGCAGCACCGCTTTCAAAGTGTCGCATCACAATTATATCGGAATACCCTTCAACAGTTCTAATAGTATCTGCAAAACACATTATTTTGTAACGGGAAAAACACCATAATCAAACAACTTCAAAGAACATTAACTGAAAAAGGTAAAGAGAATAATTTGCCTTCAAGGGTCTCTCCTTTGGCTGCCGAAGAAAATTCTCGAGCATTTTCAGTTGTTAAAACTTCACCACCCAATCGTTTCATGGCCGACTCGAATGAAAGCCTAGTTCTAGTTGAAGGTTCGTAAAAAAGGGTGGCCATTAGGTAACCTTTGAGAATTTGACTTCCGGGTGAGTTCTTTTCGATATTCTCCATCTCTTTCGCAACTTCAAATATAGCATTTAAAGTTTCTCTATCGAATTGTTGAGCTTCAATCACATCATCGAGTTCAAAATTCTTCCCCATTGTATACCCAGGCAAGTTCTTGACTTCCACTGCACGGCATTGCATTCGATTCCTTAAAAGACTCTCGTTTTGTCCCCATTTCAACGAGTTCTCACCGGTTAACAACAAGGTAGGACTCGTAACAGGTAGCTTATCGAAGGAATTCGAAACATTAAACTTGAACTCTTTGTTCGAAGTTATTGTTTTCATAACAAACGAATCCCTTTTCATCGTGCTCATAGAAAATAATGGTGAAGAAGCCATTCTAATTGAATATAACAGCTTCAAAGTCACTGAAACAAAATATAAACCAATGGTCAAACCCATAATCATATCATTGATCATATAACAATATTTCTACAGTTAAATTCTGCTATTAATTTTGAAATTTTAGTCTGACCCAAACAGTAACAAGTAAAGTATAAGGACTCAATCAACAACCTTCGTAAAGTACAGGGACTAATAACAGAATTTAACCTATTTCTACACATAAATTTCTATGAAGAAGTGTACTAAAAATACCCACAATTCTCATAATTTGGATAATCAAAAACCAAGAATATATATATTTATATATAAAGTATTAAAATACACTATTTTTATATGCTTAGTAACATAAACCATGATTTTCAAATTGTAAGCATATAAAAAATCATAACTTTTTTTTCAAGTAATCATCTATCACCAAATCAAAAGGAAAATCCCATTTTAAATTTCCATTATTTTTACTTTTTTTTTTTCTCATCAACCAAACAAACAAAAAGTAACCCAATAACATAAAACAAGTAAACATCACAAAACCGATAAAGAAAAAAGAGAAAGAAACAAGGCACCTGGGAAAATCTTTTCCAGGAAAGAAAAAGAGTTGTGTTTGGATGCTAAGAAAAACAAAATAAAGTGAAAGAGGAGATAAAGATTGGGTTTTTTTACGTCTTTGGATTAAAAGATACTAAAAATAGTAAGTGAAGAAAATGAAAGCGAAAAAATAGTGGAGAATCTTTAGAAAGAGTGAAAATTCATTAAGTTTTTTTTTGGCTGAAAATATGTAATATATTAACTTTGTTTTTCCAGTACTAAAGAAGAAGAAGAAGAGAAAAAAAGAAAGGAAAGAGCCGTACCTGACAGTGGGGCGGTGGACTTAGCGGCGGAGCAAAGATGGGGTGGCGGCAGTGACAGAGGAAAAGAACGAAGAAGCCTATTTTTTTCGAGGGAAACTAAATTTTGGCTCAAAAAGATAAAAAAAAAAAATAAAGAATATATATATGGGCTGGCTCAAATTAAATAAAAGGTATGTCCAATATTGTATTTATTTTATTTTATTATACATACCCCATGGCCCATTTATTATTTATATTTTAAAATTTTATTTATTTTTTTTCACTTTAATCTTATTTTTTTTAAATAATCAAATTAATTTTCTATCAAAAAATTATTGAATTATTAAATTTTATTAGCACCAATATAATAGCCTGCACGGTCATCCACGCGTACTTCATTATAAATATTGATAATTTTTTAAATGAATTTTTAATAGTTATTATTTACTCTATATAATACACTTTGACCGTTAAATAAATTATCACGTTAATATCATTAAAATTTTAATGACTTACTCACGAACATTCTAAGATAATAAATTGAGTAATCCGGTAAAATCGTTAGAAATTTTGGTATTTATTTCTCGAACTATGCCAATTTTTTTTAATGAAAACCTAAATTTTCGATTCTTTTCAACCATTTTTCTTAAATTAGTTAATTTTTAATATTTTTAATACATTCTAATTAATAATAAATTGAAAAAAAATATTACTTTAGTTAATAAATGTTATCGAAATAAATAATAAATCAAATTATGATATATAAATATTTTCCCCATAAAAAGAAAATCGGTGTGACCCAATTATAAAATACAAAAGAATTTAATAGCATATCCTTAAAAATTACGGTATATATCAAAATATCTAAGGATATGCGCTTAGAAATTTTGGTATATCATAATTTTTAACGTTTACCTTATAAATTTTGGTATATACCAAAAATACCTAATTATATAAAATTAGGGATTTTGGTATTTTGTATTTGAGTCATACTAAGAATTTTTTTTCATATTAAGATATATTTTTAAATCATTTGATTAAATTATCATTTTTTCCAAAACCAACATAATTTTCTCTGATTTATTATTAATATTAAAATTTTTAAAATATTGAAAAATTTGGGTTCTCATTAGAAATTGTGTTATAAATTGAGAAACCCATACAAAATTTGTAAAATAGAAATTTAGTATATCTCTTGAATATGTTATAAGTTTTTCTAAGCTTTTTTTTTTTTGGGTAAAGTAATTAGAAAGTCCCCGTATTATAAGGATTGTATCAAATTAGTCTCTCTACTATTAAATAAATTAATTTAATCCTTATACTATTAAAAAGAATTAAATAAGTCTAAATTGCAACTGTATAAAAAATATCTTGAAAATTATTATTTTTCAAATGCTTAAAAATTCAATTTATATAGTTAAACCCGCAAACCAACTAATTCCCGATTCAACAAGTTAAACCGGCCACTCTAATCTAGTCCGGTTTTTAAATCAATGCCCCCCAAGGGTTATCTTCCACATTTACCATGGATATAACTTATGTTACTCGAACTCAAATGTAACCATTAGATTCAAAACCCTAAACACTAAAACACGATAGTTAATGCCGGAGATAATGTCAAAAAGCAGAGTGGCGACCTTGTTCCAGCACGGAGATCCAAAACCTTAATCTCTAAAACATGGTGGTTAACGCATGAGATATGTCAAAAAGCACGGTGGTGACCTTGTCCCAGCATGGAGATCCAGAACCCTAAACTCTAAAACAGTGGTTAACAAGAGCAATAATGTAAAAAAACTGGTTGTGACAGACCTTGTTTCGGCTTGGAGATCCCAAACCCCAAACCTTAAATCTAGCTCGACATGAGCTCATTACTTTCATACAGAACAAACACTTGGCTAAACAACTCATTTTAAGATGCAGAAAATCAAATAAGAATGTGGTCATATATAGGTAAAAAGGCAAATCTCTTTCACTAAAGTTTGAGGGCCTTACAAGCAATCATCGAAAAAGGAGGCCAAAAACCTCACCTTGATTTGGTTTTTGATAATGCATTTGCCGAAACAGAAGGGAAAAGATGCCCCATCGTTTCGATGACCTTCAAAAAGTCTACAAGAGACACAAACTAGAAATCGATCGGTCCGGCAGTTTCAACTTTCAACAATAAACCAGATAACATGTTTCACAAAGATCAACTTGAGACATTGACGAACTTATATAAGCCAACTGAAAGATATATTGACACATAGAAGAAAGCATATGATAAACAGATACCCGCAAAATGCAGGTTATGGAACATTTACCAACTTCCAACCAAACAAAGCCCCAAAGTACACTATACAACACACAAAATCCAAGACCTTGTGGTCCAATCTATGGATTGCATCATCAAAAACATGAACAAGATGAAGAACAGTCAATCGATCACGGATCTGGACGCCAAGTCTGGATTAAACGTGATCACCGAAAAATCAATTCATGGAAACATAATAGTATTCAACTACATGAACATTCAATTTCCATCCAATGAAAATCTGAGAAATGAAGAAACTTTTATAATATTATATATTAAAGCAGCAAAGCATCAAAAGAATGATCATCAAGCCACGTTCAAAACACTTATGAAACAAGATGAAGAGCAAGTTGATCAATCACAGGTCTTGATTGAACTGTATTTCTAGTTAACCCCAAATTGCCATTGAGTCTGGAACAGACATGATCATCAAAAAATCAAATGAATCATCAAAACATACGATCAAATAATATTCGACTATGTTAACCTTCAATTTCCAAACAATGTATCAAATGCTCAGCATGCATCATAGTAAAGAAAGAACAAAGATCTGAAAAATGATCTTATAAGCTACATTAAAGTGGCAAAGCCTCAATTTATGACCTCAAACCACATTAAGCACTATTTTATCAAAAAAAGGAAGTTCTAAGAACGAATGAGCTTCAACTAACTAACAAGAGTCAAGTTATTCCACAACATAGATACTTAAATCGAACTATAAACGCCCAACATTGCATATCATCCGTATTTCATTTTTCATTTTTCTCAGAGTCCTCTGAGCCCTCCTGCTTCTCCAGCCCATACCGACGGTTGAACTTAGCAATCTGTCCTACGCTTGCAGCCATTTGACGTTTCGCCCTTAAGTGATAAACTTTCCCAACACTATGTATTTTTGTCATCATGAAATTAATCAATCGACCACTCGGAGTCACATAAGATACCCATTGCATCTGAGGGTGCAACCCTTTCTTCATTTTCAATAAAACTACAATTCCAAAAACAATCTCATTAGAAGAAAACTATGACAACGGTTAAATTGCCAAACAAGTACTATAGGTTGAAAGCAAATTAGTCCCTCGACTACAAAACCAAGCAATTTAGTCTCTGTAAATTTAAATTTGAATAAAAAAGATAAAATTTTAAAAGACGGTAAACTTAAAAGGTTAAACATTGCTAATTTGTGGTGTTTTAAAGTGATTTGAGGAAAAAAACAAACAAACAAACGAAAATCATCTTTTTTTAAAACATAACAAGGACTAAATTGCTCAACTTTTTTCCATATCTAGTTCAATATTACTCCCATTTACAATGTCACCCATTTGCCACTAAATTGCTCACTTTTATAGTAGAGGGATTTAATTGCTTCCAAGCCTAAAGTACAGGATCTCCCAGGTAATAAGAACCAGTAAAAACCAACACTACAAATGCTCATAGCAAACAATTAATTGGGCAGCTTTTTTATTTCTTATAAACCAAAAGCAGTGATTAAGGGGGGAAAACACCAACTTTGAAACTTAAAATCAAAAGTTAAAAACACTCAAATTCAATTGAACTATAGAAAATATGCTTACTTTGATTATGATGCAATTGTTCAATCCTAAGGTACCAAAGAAAAAAGAACCCCATATTTTTTCTTAATAAAATTTAAGGTAAACTAAACCCTAATTCTCATCTTTTTATCCAAATTTGGTAATCTGGGCAAATAAAAATAAAAAGGGAGATTGTAAACAAGTTTGAAGTAGAATAGAATTAGAATAAATATATATTAGATTTAAAAGAAGATTATGCAAAGAGAAAAAAGAAAAAGCCGTACCTGGAGATGGAATCAGCGGCGGAGCAAAAAGGGAGCGGCGGCCGTCGACAGAGGAAAGAAGAGCAAAGCCTATTTTTCACTAGATTTTGCCAGAAAATGAAAATGAAAGCATGTATTTGGGCTGAATCAAATTAAATTTAAGGTAGGTCCAATCTTATATTTATTTTATTTTATCATATATAGTTATATACCCCATGGCCCGTAATTGAGAAATATAGGGTTAATTCATGATTTACCCCCTGAAGTATGCATTTTTCTCACTTTAGTACTTAGAGTTTTTTGTTCAAATTGCTACCTAAATATCCAAACATTAAGGTTTTTAGTCCAATCCTTAAACAAGCAATAGAAAAAGATTTAGTACCAAAGTAGGAAAAGTGATATACTTCAAGGGCTAAATCATAAATTAATCTAAGAATTTATTGCAAAAATAAGCTAATGTCCCAATTTTTGGGGGTAAATTTCATTGTTGGTCACTAAATTTTCATAAATATTTTATTTGGGGCATCAAAATCCATTTTAAGCATTGCGATTAAAAACAATTTTTATTTTAGCCATTTGTTGTTAATTTAAGGTTTATTGGTATAATAAATCTTCAAACTTTTTCAAGAAATTCAATTAAACTCCTCTGAACCTTTTTGCAATTTTGAGCTCTTGGATTGACAATTTCAATCAACGAGACCTTTTGACCAACTTGCTCATTAGAAACTAACGGTAATGTGACGCTACATCGACTATAAAAATTGTTGACATAAACTATTTATAATGTCACGTACTTTGTATATGATTCTGCATATTTAATTATTGAGTAAACTATAAAAAATGTTACTCAACTTTTAGCGTGTTTCTGTTTTAATCACTTAAGTTTAAAATTTTCTATTTTAGTCACTAATATTATCGAAATTTAACATTATCGAAATTTAATAATATTGGATGGTTAAATTATTATTAACTCAACTATTGTATTTGTAGGGTTCATTGGGCAGGTGCACAATAAATCAGCAGCAAAACAAATATAAACTATAATTTACCACAATCACATGCATTTACTGGCCATAATAAGGGCACACATTAAATTGTAATTTACATCATCTAATAGACTTATGATGATGAAGCAAATAAGCATAAAAGTTGCACATAAAGAGTAACATCCTTGGAATACATACTAATATCTAACACTCAAATCCGAATAAGATTGCTTCCAAACATAATCCTAATCCTAGACACCAGACCGACATAATAGAAACTGAGCCCCAGATCTGATAAGCTGGAGCTCTAGTTATATTCCAGATTGTTACTGCAGAACAAGGCATTCTTGTGTGCCAGCCACCATAGCACCACGGTGGGAGCTTTTGGTGATGGCATCATCTTCTTTGAGAGAAGGCTCCTCTAGCAAAGTCTTGGTACCATTTTCGATAACATCTTCACTGCCCGCAATGGCTTCGAAGATAAGTGCATTGACTTCACTAAACCTCTCATCCGAGAGGGAAACCTCAGCAAGGAGCCTCCAAGCATTTCCTTCAGATGCTTCATCGTAGTCCTTCCTCCGTTTTAACACCATATGGCCACTAATTTCCCACACAGCTGGGTTTACCTGGGTGTCCAAAAGCTCCGGACTCACTTCCCCAAGAGCTTGTTTCTCAGCATAACACTGTGGAAGGAGAAAGATCCGTTTTCCACAGTCGGAGATGAGGACATTGTATGGTATGTTGTTATCTTGGAGGCAAATGCATGCATCAGACACAGTGTCGGACAAGTCCCGAAGAGTGTTACCACCCTCGAAGACAAGACCTTTGACTGGATACTTTAAAAGCTCCGAGACGACCACTCCATCGCTCAAAGTGGTTAACTCCTTCGTCAGAGCTTTCTCGATTGGGAAAGGCACAGCCAAATAGTAAGCCTGGAAATGAAGGTGATTGATCGTAGCAAACGCGCCCAAGCTGTTATAACCCAATCTGAAATGCGGATTCCCGGCTTCAGCAGCCATATGAAGTGCAAGCAAGAAGCTCTCCCGGTCAATCCTCTGGGGCAAGCATTCAAATATCCGAGGGATCAACAGCACATGTCCGTATTCAATGGGACTAACCTGTTGAAACGTATACAAATGACATTAATCTTACTGAGTCTAGCACTCTTGGTCAAATCATTATTTTCTACGTAGAACAAGTAAAACTAACATACGTTAATGGCAACGACACTAGGAGAATTTTCGACATCAATGGGAGCGTTACGATAGAACTGAACTTCACCATCTTCACTTGCTTCAAACTGGAAGAGCACCTCTTCTTGCCCGACTTTGGTGAAGTTGAATTTGTTCCCATCAAAGGGCTGAAGTACCTTATCAACACGGAACTCAGTCGGCCTCTTCTTAAGGTGGCGACCCTCGTTCAGCTGGGCAATAAAGCCATATTCACCAGGAATCACCTAAATAATGATAAACATGGAAAAATCTTTAGATAGTAGAAACAACTTTATTAAACCGTAAAATTCTATAATTTTAACTAGACTGACAATTCTGACCTGAACCCAAACCTGGTTTGACTATAAAAAATAGAAACTTGAACCTAAAATGACTGAATTTATTCAAATGATTAGAACCCGAAATGATTCAAACCATAATAATCAAGCCAAAAAGACGAGCCTCAAACCCAAACACAAAGCAACCCAAACAAGAAATGAGTTGAACTCAAAATGACCCGAACTTGAAAATCCAAATCAAAATAACTTGAAAATTTTAAAACCCGAATTTGACCCGATCTAGATAGAACCAACCTACTCCAGAATTGACATAACAATTTGCAGATAAACAACTAAAGCAATGAAATGGAAAGATTAAAAATATAAGACCTTGGTTTCGCAGGCAGTGACATCATAGCGAAAGAGCCCTCTTTGCATCCGATCCTCCCACTAACATAAAAAACAAAAAATTTATTTTTAACCTAAAAAATTTATAAACTTGAAAACTACTAATGGTCACGAGCTTAATACCAAAATTTACCTCTCCAAGAACGAGTGAGTCAAGAAAAGCAACTGGAGGCTCTGTGTTCTCCATTTTCAGCACATCTTCTTCACGCTCCATGCTCACCTTCTTGAAAGCGTATAAAGGAAGCTTTGCTCCTATAACCCAAAACCCAGATCCAGTTACACCTCATTTATATTAAAAAAGTCATCAAACCAAACGATTTTCTCGAAATTTAACAAATACCTGGTATGCAACAGCTTTTAAGGCAATTCTTCCCACAGCCAGCGCTACGACGAGCAGTATCGTCCGCTTCATCCTTTTGGTAATTAGAAACGACAGTCGGAACCCTCTTAATCCTAAGCATCATCTTTGCTACTATTTCTTTTCTTCTTATAAGCGATCTAAAGAAGCTTCTTCAATGGAATTTTTTTATATATCTATGGAAGATTAAAAGATATCTATATATATATACAGATGAAACTCTAAAAGACAATACCACCACCAGCGAGGAAGAGGAGATCGGAAGGACTACCACCTTCAGAAGGCAAAGCTCCACGCCCACCGTGCGGCGAAGGGTTGCTCTCGTTCACACAACCCTTACGTCGTACAGTACGGACATGAATAAGAGCCCGAGAAACTCCGTGTATAGCCGTGATGTCCACAATTTGTCTAAACCTGGGTACTACCCCCCACCAAAACGAATTAAACCCAGAATTCGAAACCCCTTCAAAACTACTTTAACCAAATACCCAACCTCCACAGCTTCTAAAAAAAACAATATCGGACTTTTATTAAACACCTAGAGTGCATGTAAAAAAAAAAAAAAAGAAGGAAGAAGAATATTCCTAGGGGATGAAATGAAAAAGGAGGAAGAAGGGATGATATATATATAGATATAAGATGATGTGGCTATAGCTGTGAGAAAATGAGAAACTTAAGGGGAAAGCTAGTGGCTATGGTGAATTGTTCAAGAGTCGGTTTCCTTTAATAAAAGATATGAAAAATTTAATGGGTTCAACAATTTGATATGTATATGCGGTATAGATTCTAACAACAAAATTTGGGTTTTCTTTACTGAATTGAAAATAAAAAAGGGTTTAATGTAAAAAGGATTTTTAAAAAATCCCCAAATTTATTTGGGGAAAATAAAGATTTCTTCTTTAGCTATTAACCACAAATCTCATACGCAGGACCTTCAAACTGGTGTCCTCTTGCCTAACCATAGAAATTTTTTTGGTTGAGAAATTTTTTTATTTTTATTTTATTTTTATCTAATTAGTATAAATAGTATTTTTTTTGGAATATAATTTGTGTAAACTATATGAGCAGTCCCTTAATTATTAGTATATTTAATTTTTAGTCACCCAATTATGAAAAGTTATAAAATAATCACTTAACTATTGAATTTTATCCGTTTTGGTCACAAGCTGTTAAATGGCTAACAAAAAGATGATATAACAGCTTTTAAATTTGACATAATAGTAACTTTATGTATAAGTATTGAGGGTTAAAGTTGTTATTAGTGGTGACTAAAAAAGAAAATTTTGAATAATTAGATGATTATTTTGTAAATTTTCATAGTTGAGTGATAAAAAAATTGACTAATAGTTGGGCGACTTCCAGTGTAGTTTACCCATATAATTTTAAAGGTCAAATTTTGGATTTAGTCCCTCTACTATGCTTAAAATTGAGATTTTAATTCATGTATTTTAATATGGGTTAAAATGTGCTCTAAACCCCTATACTCTTCGTATTTATAATTTAGTCCCCCTACTTTGATTTCAATGAATTTGATCTCTGAGCTTTTCAATTTTAAAAATGCAAGTCCATTGCTCAATTTTTTCTATTAAAGTTGGGTTTGTTACAACGTTATTCTATTGTTACATGGCTACTAATTGAATATTTTGTAATTTCAAAATGTCACACCAGCAAGTTAGACATAAAAATTTCAGGGTGATGTTAACAATTGAACCTAATTTTTAAAATCTGAAAAGTGTAGGGATTAATTTCCTGAAAATAAAAGTAGAAAAATTAAATTTCAAATTTACAAAAAGTACAAAAACCTGGAACATATTTTAACCATCAATTTGGCATATTTTGATCTCTACTTTTATAAGCTATAAACTACTTAATTTAAAATACTTATACGAATCTTTTCTTAAGAAAACTATTCTCAACCCATCATGCTAAGATGGATTTTTTGTGTTCGAATAGATTTTTTAAAAATATTTTACGTCAACATTTTAATTGAAATAGTTAACGATAATAAATATTTAAATTGACTAAAAGTATTATAAAATTTAAAATATCAAATTATGTCAAATTAAATTACAAAAAGACTAAATTCTTTATTTGAGTATAGTGAAAGGACGAAAATAGGAATTTAACCATTTTTAGAATGCAAAATATTTTTATTATAAGATTACGTCACAATCTTTTAATTTTGTTTAGTTGACTAACAAATTTAACAAAAATATATGTAAAATAGTTTTTTTATTTATTATTTAATAATTGCTTAACTGTCAACCAAAAATGAATAACACATGTTATATTTCTTCCAGAAGTGGTCATACCAAACTTAAACCATTTATTTTTCCAAATATTAAAAAGGATAATATATTTTGGGCCCCTAATCATGGCAACTAGATCCATTTTAGTCCTTGAACTTGAATTTCGTCAGTATTTGACGGTGCGACCAGTGTTCTTGGGACATAATTGGATTTGTCGATTGGATCAAGAACGCGTGATATACTAGTTCAGACAAAAGGGTTGAACCAACTGAATCGAAAACAAATCAAAATCGATTAAAATCGAAATTTGAGATAAAAACCAGTGGCTAAACAAGTTTAATAAGTTTAATACTTTTTTATTTTTTTTATTTTCAGAAATTTTTAATTAATTATTTAATTATAATTGGTCTAGTAGATGTATTTCAATCTGATTGAAACGGAAAACAACAGTCTGACTGGTTCAACCACTAGTCTGGTTATTAAAACATTGTATGTGACATTCTAAAATAGTACCACGTCACCACTTAAAAATTATATAATTTTTTAAATTTCAAATGATGATGTGGTCAGGGGCGAATCTAGGGGGTTAGCAGGGGCCCCGACCCCCCTAAAATAGAAATTTATTCATTTTAACCTTTTAAAATTTTAAATCAGTAAAGGTAAAATTATACTTTGGCCCCCTAAAAAAATTTTCTACCTTCACCCCTGGACGTGGCACAATCTCAGAGTGCCACACCATCAAACTTTTATATTTTTCAAATTCAAAGAGCAAAATAAATCTAATTCCCAAATTTAGGTACCAAAATGGATAAAAAAAGTTAATGAACTTAATTATCAAATTCGAGAGCTAAAATTTACATTATCCGAATTGATTTTGAATTTCATATTTAAATTTTCTTTTAATAACTATTAAAAAAAAAAGGAATTTTGAAGATATCAAAGCATATATCCAATAGAGTACATAATAGGAAATTTCTTTGTGGGGGTAAATGACAAAACCAAGTTGAAACTTTGTTGGATGTACTCACAAATTCTATGGTTTAGGGTTTCTCCTACACCTTTTACCCATACCACTCATCCTATAAGATGATAAGAATATATAGATTCTTGCCCATGTGCTTTGTTTGATTTGTTTGATAAATGTAATTTTATTTGAATTTAGTTATAAAATATGTAAATACTAATATAATTTTTAAATAATAAAATTGATTTTCTTCTTGGGTTAAATTTTGGGAGTAAAATAAAGGGTTTAATATAATTTTGTCTTTAAAATTGGTAATTAAATTTACTCTGATACCTGTATTTTTGTGTTTATTTTAGTATTTAAATTTGAAAATTAGATCCATTTTGATTCTTGAATTTGGAAAACTACAAAAGATTGATGGTGTAACACTTTGAGGTAGTGTCACGTCATTATCTGAAACAAAAATTAGAACTAATGATATCAGACAGTCTCAAGATGCCTCGTCATCAAACTTTTATATTTTTTTCAAGTATAGAGATCAAAATAGATATAGTTGGCAAGTTCAAGTACTAAAGTAAACAAAAAAAGTATAGGTACCAAAGTGAGCCTAATTGTCAAGTTCAATGGTTAAAAATTGCATTAACCCTAAAAGGAATTGATCGAGTTTTGTTTGATCTGATTCATGCATAAATTTATTTGGGTTAATATTTGGTATACTAGCAGTTTACTTTTTTTATACGACAAGCAACCTTGAAAATTTGACATGTGTTTCCTTTTTTAATATTTTACTATATCCCTATAGAACAAATGGGGTTAAGATTTTGCCATGTCTATTTTTTACAAAAAAATTTGAAGGATTAATATTTGGTACACTAGTAGTGTATTTTTCAACTCTACAAATAAAAGTAAAAGATTATCACGTGTCATATTTATTTTTTTAAATACAAATTAAATACGCATGATAAAATCTCAACCCATCTAAAAATTCTAGTTACTAATATATCAAATAATTATCCAAATATATATAAAAAAAATTTTTAAGTATAGATAAATATAAGCCAATTGGGTCTTAGCTTGACTGGCATTGGCATTGTTGTCGGTGTAGGAGGACATAGGTTCGAGTGCATTGAAGTGCATTATCCCCCTATTTAAAGATTAGGAAAGGACTATAGATAATTTTAAGTATTGTATCGAGAATGATTTGGTGAATTGTTTTTAATATTAGAAAAAGAGAAGAAAAGGCCACTTGAGCTTAGATAACCTAAAATGGGATAAATTTCCAAGTCTTAAATTTAGACCATGTAGAGAAAATGCAAGTCTTAACTTCATGAGGATGACATTGGAAACTTCTTGTCCACTTAACTTTTTTCTGTACCCTCTTGAATAAAGAAAATATAAAGTAAAATAATAAGAAATTGGACTTTGAAGCACTCAAAATTGACCATTTTTTTTATAAATTAAAAAAAACTTTTAGCAAAATTGATGGATGATTCAAATTGTTAAAGTCTGGAATCACAAATAATTTCTCATATTTTATCAAATTTTCATGATAATGAAATTTAATTGTATTTTGTCATTTTCAATGGTATGATTTAAGAAAACTTGTCAAAATAGTGCGCTTCAATGTATTCAAACTTGTGTCCTTTTATATTGACAACAATACTCATGCCAATCGAGCTAAAACTCAATCGACTTTAGTAAATATATATTTTTAATTCCATATAGATGATGATATTAAAAGAAAATTTCACGTGACGTATTTTGTTCAACCTACGTATTGACGGGTTCTTTTAATGGCGCCAAACATAGAGTGCTGAATTGCTGGATGGAATTAAAATTTAAGTATTTGAATAAAAAATTTAAATACTAAAATAAAAATATATATAATTCAGGATCAAATTATTAATAAAGCCTATTGTAAAGAATAAAAGAAAGTTTATTTCATTACATATATGATTTTTTTTAAATGTTTATTTTTTTAGTAATCTTTTAGAAAAATCTTTGGTATACTTTGATTTTGGTTTGATATATATGACATGTAATAGGACCGTTTTGGATATGTTGTATTGGTACTTAGTTTTGTGCAAGTTTACATTTTAGCTTATGTTGTTATGTTTGATTAACTGTGGAAATATGCATGCTTTATTTAAGTTGAATTATGGTATAAAATGAAAAGTTCCAACTTGTGAGGTAACACTTCGCAACCATGTTCCGGTAACGGAATGGGATGTGGGTGTTATTTAATACATTATTTAGTATTTGAGTTTAATATTTTTTTTAACGTGGTACCTATGTTATTTTTTGGTTCAATATGATACACGTATTTGACAAAAAGTTAAATATTTTTGTACTCAAAGGTAACAATATTAACTTTTTAGTCTTTAGTTTTACGATTGATCTAATGAAAGTTAATTGCTAATATTAAATATTTTTTTGACCGTTACATGAAAATATTACCATTTTGTCCCTACTAACTTATGTTTTTGTCCCTTCCAAAATCCTATAAATATGAGGTATTTTTCTTTCATTTGACACACCATTGAAAAACAAAGTTTCTTCTACTCTCTCTCGACTCTCTCTCATCCTTTCTAAAACTTTAGAATTTTTCTTAAATTGCATTAGAGAAAATTTTATTTAGGAGTTTGAGTTTTAAGCGGGGCCGTCTGTGACCCCTCCAAATTTTCCTGAGAATTGGTCCTAATGTGATTTTTCCAATTAATTCTATTTTTAGATTATTTCAAAAAAGCAATATGAATTGAGTTCTACCTTCTTTATCCGGGTGTACAAATACCAAAGAACTGTGTTAACCTTAAAGAACGACATTTACTATACGATTAAACCAATCAGGACGAATTCGCTTCTAAGGCAGTGATTCTTCCATAGCACAGTAATACTTTATTTATTTAATATTAGTTTATTTTCTAATCAGTGCTAAAGTGTTTATTTTGCAATAGTATATTTTCCAACACTACTTTAATTAGTATTTAAAATATCCGAATCCAAATATTATCTGCAATATCCAAATTCACATAAAACAACCCAAATATAGCTATCAACATATTGAAAAAGGGAAAAAAATTCTAAAGGGAGTGAATTTGTCTATAAAATACAGTTAAACCGAAGCTAATATAGACCATACCTAGTGAAAGCATGGTTTGAATTGGTTGGTAAGACTTGTTAAATCAAGAATCGATCGAAGTATTCAATCAAGGAAAGACATCAGATTGATTGTCCTCTACATTGAGTCAAAAATTATTTAAATTATTTTTTTAATATATATTTTTTAAAATCTATTTAATTAAATCAATTAGATCAATAGAACAATGACTTGATTAATTCATCCATCGGGTCCGATTTTAAAACCTTGGTGTAAAAGGACATTGGGACAAATTTCTAATTGAAATATAATCTATTTTTTCAATATAAAGTGAGTGTAGAGTTGCAATTATTAATACATACTATAATTTTAATAAAAAATTAGGAAATCGGGTCACTTTATGAGATATTTAGAGAAATAAGTCAATTTTAGAGAAAAAGAGTAAAATCTGTTGAAAGTTTGTCTCGTAAGACGCACTTTTTGACATATCAACTTCTTTAATCAAATAATTAAATGTTAGTATTTTGAAGAGGAGTTGAACCTAAGAGTTAAGGATAAAATCACTATTATTTAACCATCTAACCAAAGAAGCTAATATGTTAAGAATAGTAATTAAAAATAAAAGCAAAGCTTGAAACAACATGAAATAAAAATACAAATGTGAGTAGGAGAGGAATCGAACCCAAGACTTAAGGATAAAACGTGTTTTGTAGGATGCATTTTCACTTTCTCTCTTTAAAAGTGACCTATTTTATTAAATATCCAAAAGGTGACCCATTTTCTTATTTTTTTCTATTTTGGCATTTTCAGCAATTTTAGCCCAAAAGTTTGGGTATATTTCAAGCTTTTAAAAATGGAATTATGGACCACAAAAACACTAAATTCAAGTGGAGAAATATTCTTTAGGGATCCAAAATCAATTATTTCCCGATCTCGAATAACCTTTAAATAGAAAAAACAAAGGCAGTGGGTCCAAATTTATGCATATAATTTATTTATTTAAATTGGAATAATATCAAATTTAGCTCTTAACATTTATATTTTTTGTTAATTTGGTTCTTATTTTTTGCTCTTTTAAAAAAAATTAAATTTGATTATCAACCTTTTCAAAATGAGTGGAAATGATTTTTTTAACAAGAAGACAAACTAAAATGTTAAATTTTTAAACACTACAACTTGCACGACTATCCATGCGTACTCCATAACTTTTTTTTATGAACTTTTTATATTTTTATAAAATTATTTTTTAACGTAACATATAACACAAATGATGTTATCTTACCATGACATACACATGGACTGCCATGTTTAATGTTTTAGTCATCATTTCTATTAAAAAAATAATTTTACTCTTTTTTGAAAGGTTAAAGGCCAAATTTAGCTCAAAAAATAAACAAGGGTCAAATTGACAGAAAACATAAACGTAAGAGAACACCAACTCGATTTGAAAAGTTACGAAAATGTCATCTGTAATAATAATAAATTATATTATTCGAAGATATTTTAATCTTTTTATCTTTTAAAAAAATAATAAAAAATTTGCATTTGGTGAGATTTAAATCGGTGCAATTTATATCAACAATACATTAATTTTACAAGTGAACTAAAATTTTATTTTAATATAATATTTACATATTAATTGTTTTACGTATACTTTATTATTTTCATCATTGTATATCTATACTATTATTGTATATCAGTGCTTTTTTTTTTTTTGAACAATCTCATTATGGGTTCTGATCATATCTGCTCTTTTTGACACAATACCTAGAACTAGCCATAACCCCTCCTCAAGCCATAAATTAGAGGATAATGTACTTCAACGTACTCGAACCCACATATTCCTAGATTGAAAATAATATCTATGTCAATCGAGTTAAGACTCAACCAACACACTCCACTAAAAATTTAATATAAATTAAGATATTAAATAATTGTATTAGAGCGCGAAATTTTTACAAACTACCAATGACATGTCATTTTTCTATTGGGCTATACAGTGGCAAAGTCAAAAAATTCTTTATAATTTTTAAAACGTTAAAAATTATATTAAAATAATAAAAATATTAAACTTCCTAAAAAACTAAGAATATTTATTATTTAATATTTGACTAAGTCAAACTATGATTTTTGACTCTGCTTTGATTAAATAAATTATTAAAAATTCATAATAAAAAAAACCAATTCAACCATTGATTGATGTCTTTCTCCAAACTGATTTGTCAATCAATTTCCTATCTAATGAGTCGGTTCCCGGTTTGGATCAAGAACCACCCAAATTATCGGTCCAAAAAAAGGCTTTGAACCAATTCAGTCGAGAATTCAGTTAAAAAATTAATTGAATCAGTTTTTATTTTTATTTATTAATTTTATAATAATTTATTTAATCAAATTGTCGGGACTGATCAGACCGACAAACTGGTGGCACAATCAATTCGACCAATGTAGATTGAAACAAATTAAATGTACCATTCAAACTGATATAATATATGAAAACTTGAAAATGTGCTCCCAGACAAAATAAAACATAGAACACATTGTTGGCTCTTTGGAACACTTTGTGTTCCGGCACCCGACCATCAAGATCTCGACAGTCAACTATGTTTAAGATCCGGATCGAGAGATGTCGAATACATTCGGAGATCGACAACAAATATAACAAAATTTACCCGGTAACTCGAGATCGTCGGAAAGTGAGGACCCGAATCACAGATATCTCAGTTCTTTAAGGGATTGAATCATACACGAAGCCGCGGAGTTGTCCGCTTCTTTTACTCTCGACTTTTTGTCCCCGGTGATATAAAAGGTGCCATCTTCGGTCGGAATTTTAACTGCGGATACGAATTTCTTCTCGTGTGGGGGACCTTCGTCTTTCTCGAGCCTGAAAGTTGAAGCAATAAAGGGTGAAAGGATTAGATATTATCACGAAACGGATTCGACTATGGCCGAGAATATCGTAACAGAGGCAAAACATGGAATGAACATCTATATCATGCACTAGGTTACTTGGAACCCGGCATTGTTCTTCGGGATTTCGTCAAGACAATAACAACACTAAATCTTTTAACATAGGCAAAACATCATATGAAGATATGTATCGAGAACGGTATCTAAACTCCGAACCCGGATTCGTCCTTCAATATTTTAACATAGGAGAAACAAGGAACGGACATATGCATCGAGAACGGAATCTGAACTCGCAACTCGGATTTGTCCTTTGAAACTGCATCATGTCAATAAAAAGACTCGATATCTTAACATAGGAGAAACAAGGAACAAACATAGGCATCGAGAACGGTATCTAAACTCCGAACCCGGATCCGTCCTTCAATATTTTAACATAGGAGAAACAAGGAATGAACATATGTATTGAGAACGACAACACAAGACATTTTAAGAAAAGCAAAGCATGAACATATGTATCGAGAACAGAATCTGAACTCGCAACCCAGATTTGTCCTTCGAAACTCTGCATCATGTCACATAATTTAACATAGGCATCGAGAACTTGGAACCTGGACTTGTCCTTCAAATTTGCATCATGAGAAAAAGAACAAAAGACATTTTAACATAGGCAGAACATTGAATGAACATATGTATCAACAACGGTAGTTTTGGAACTCAGAACCCGGACTCGTGTTTCGAAATTGCATCATGACAATAAGAATAAAAGCCTTACTCGTAGATAGGTTTGGGCCATTTCTTTTTCATGCAAAGCTTGTGCAGTTTTTGCTTCGCTTCTTTGATTTCTAAAGACCCATTAATCTCGTCGATTCCGAGTGAATCAACATCAACAACTATGGATGTCGATAACCTTTGCAAAGCTTCCCTCACCGCATTAAGCTTCGCAATGTCTTTTCGATCCGAAGAACCGGAAGCAATAAACTGCCCGTCAACAAATACAGTAGCAATGTTTTTTACGCCATTCTTCCAATGCTTTATGTCAACGTACTTCCCTTGCTTTTGACATATCTCGAACAATAAGCTAACCGGTTGAGGTTGTTGTTGTAAAGCTTCTGGCGTAACTATCGGCTCTAATAAACCTCTAAAGATCTGCAACATATACTTATAAGGATATCATCAGCATCGACATCATAAACACCAACCGAACACGAATCATAACAACGGCAAACGTTGAACTACATAATAACATACCACCCAGAGTGTTGTCAGATCAAATCTGATGTCAATGTAAACAGCTGCAGCCAGAGCTTCGACAATATCAGCTAAAACCTTGGGTGCTTTCATCGATCCACCATGAGCCACGAATTCATCTTCTTTAGTAACAGCCTCAGCAAATACTTTAACCTTACATTAGAAAAGAAAAACCAGTTGAGAGGAGGTCAGGCTCGTTCCAGGAGAAAGTCTTCAAAGTTTTGTTTGCCGGAAATTGACACAGGCATCCATTTTACTCACAAATGTTATCTCATTTACTAAAATGTCACCATATTAGTCCCTGTACATTAAATCAAATAGTAAATTGATCCCTTTTTTATAAATTTTTTCTTCATTTCAACCATTAAAAATTGTTAACAAAAGGACCACTTACATTTCTTTCGTTAAAAAGTAATCACCTAATATAATTATCTGATTATTTCATCAATTATAATCAAATTGTTCTTTCATCTTATATACATGGAGTAATTTATTTATTTTTTTGACTTTCCAGATGCTTTTTTCACAAATATTCATATTTAAGTGAAGTGGTCCTACTCTGTCAACCTAGGCTCTCTATGACTAGGAAAACAAAACCCAAGTAGGCATAATATTGATCACCATTGAGGGATCACCAGCTCGACAATTCCAAGACTAGAACCTCCACTAAACAACTTTCAAATAATTTCTCATTCACATGCTTGAAGTTGCGGATATTGTACGGTCTCTTTTCCACGGTATTTCAATCTCAAATTTCTACATTAAAAAAGAAAAACAGAAGATTGAAACATAAAAAAATAAGACAGAACATAAACGATGAGTTACCTTTTGTGCAAGACCCACAGCATTGTGTCTTACAAACTGAAAAAGGCCATGTTTAACGGCAACCCGAGCAAGTTTCTCGGTACTAATATTTGCAGCTCGGATCAAGGACATTTGACCGGGGTCAAGCTTGGGGTAAGCCAAGAAAACATGGTTGGTAAACGCAAGGCCAAGAGCGGCGTCGCCGACGAACTCAAGACGCTCATACGACGTCGCGTCGGAGTACGACGAGTGAGTCAGGGCGTCTTCGAGGAGGCGTTTGTCTCGAAACCTATAGTTGAGTATCCTCTCGACGGCATCTACGGAAGCTCTCATGTTGGAAAAGGAAGTGGCGGCGTTGGCGGAGTCTGTAGCGGCGACACGGCGGAGTAAGAAGAAAGGTACGGGCAAAGAAAAGAAAAATGAAAGCAGAGTTCGAATAAGGAAAAAGAAGAGTAAAAACAAGTAAACGTCAAATCGAACTCATGTAATAAAGTAAGTATTTTTTATTCTCATGTCTTGTCATATCGTATTATTTTATTTTTTAAAATTATAATATTTTTATATTATAAATTTCGGAGTTCATAACTGTCATTCCCGACAACATTGTCCCCAATATTTAAATTCACGTTCTCCTCTTATAAATACAATATAGTTTATCATTACACCCAACTACTTATTAATAAATTATAATAATTTTGATGCTGGTGATTATCTCGAGCTTGACTCAATAGTTATATAATCAAGTTCGAATTATTTTAAAGTATAACTCAAATTGTTTATGAGCGTTAATATTTCATTTGCACCAACGATATTGCGACAAGGCTATTCCCTCTGGAATAACTATTTATAGCCATTGCCAACTTGCTTTCCTTCTCCGTCATTCCAAGTTTATCAACTTACGCGCTTTCCATTTACGTGCACAATTCTTATTTATTATTGTAAAAATTATAATTTAATTTCGACTTCTAAAAAAGTTTTCTGGCTTCACCCGTAATAATTTACTTAATAATAACCCTTAAAACAATGAATTTAAATTTTCTTTTTATAATCTCATTATAAATTTTAAGATTTTTTTTATGTTAATAAAAAATTATTTTATTTGAAAACAATAATATATATAATATGGCTAAAAAGTAAAGTGTGAATTACACTTTTTTTTTTTAACCAACATTATATACTGCCAAATATCATTTAATTAGAAGGTGTAATTCAATAAGAATCGTTTACCTCGCAGTTACATTCGTTAAAAAAAAATGTTTCAACCAATCAAAAAGTATCACATCGGTATTTTAAAAAAAAAAAATTTGACAAAATAAAAGTTTAAACTTATGGTTAGACCTGTTCATGGGCCGGACTATTCATCCTGACTTGAAGGTAGAGTGTTCAATTGGTTAACCAACTTGAACTAGCATTAACCGAATTAACCAGCCCTTTTAAACTCTTATCCGTTAACCGAACCGAACTTTTTTGGTTAATTTTGTCGGTTAACCGAAATTTATATGTTTTTTGATTTTTGGTTAAAACAAGTATAAAACATATAAAAAATTAACCGATGGATCAACCTTAGTTAGTAAAAAACTTCAATCACTGAATTGCACAAAATTCTAACTTAAATTCAAATGCAGCAACCAGAATCCCCCACCAATCTACAATATCAACAAACCTTAATTCAAACCCAAAAATATCCGGTGAGAAAAATAGTTGAACTCATAAACATTGACTAAAAAGGGGAATTTGAAAAACTTACCACCATTCCCCTATAAACCCAGGAGCATTATTAATTTCTAAATCCAAAACATTAATATCAGCATCCAACCCTACAATGATAGTCTTATTGACTCGATTAAACAAGTTTCCTTTGTCAATCTATATCAAGAAACTAAGCTTGGTATTAACAGAAGCAGGATGTCGATGGTGGTGAGTGAAGTCTAAATCGAGGGTGTATCACTACGATGGTCGATGGTGAATAAACGTCGAACGATAATGGTGACCTAGTGGATGTTGGAGGTGTGATTGATGGACGCTGGATGGTTCACAGAGGTGACTGTGTGTGATTTTTAGTTTTAGAATTTTTATTTTTATTTATTAAATTATTAAATAATTTAAATTATTTGTACTTTTTAAGATTGGGTTGGGTTTATATATTGGATTGGGTTAATATTGGGTAGGACTTAGAAGTGTTGGGGGTGGGTTGGTGGTTGGTGCCTGAGTCTGGGTAGGCAGTGGGCTAATACTTATATATTATAATATTATTTATTAAGTTCGATTAATTTAGTTAATTCGGTTAACTGATTAATTTTAAACTGAACTTCAAAAAAAATTATTAATCGATCCCCGACCGAATTAATTCGGTTTTACCCGAAATTTGCACCTCTACCTGAAGGTTCGCCCGAAATTTAGGAAGATTTGGATAAAAAAATTAGGCCCAAAAAATGGGCTTAGGTAAAAAATTAGACCCATTTGAATATATGGGTCAGGATCATGCTTGGACATTCGAGGCCCGAGCCAAGCCCAACCCGATCCATTTTTAAGTTTATAGTACTTTATATTATGATATTTAGAAGTTAGAACACATTAAAAAAAAAATCATACTAAATATATCGTACTATAATATAAAATATTAAAATAATGTTAAGATGACTATAAAAAAATTTAATAAATAAGAAATGTATAAATTTATTAATATTAAAATAATATACTATAAATAATAAAAAAAATAAAATAATATGGTGAACCTAAAATGGGTTTGAGTTCATCTTTTATAAATATGAGTGGGTTTGGGCAAAATTTTAAGCCCATATTTCGGGCCGAGCTGGGTTTAAACAAGTATAAAGTATGTTAATATCATGCTTAAGTCCAACCCAAATACGACCCGACCCATGAGCACCTCTACTTACAATGAAAGTAATATGGAGATTTTTGTATTAAAAATCAGATTGTATTTACCCTTTCTACTCGCAAAATGACCAAATTAGTACCTATTTTTTAGATCAGAGTGTAAATGAGTTATTCTGTTAGAAAATTCATCTATTTCTGTTGTAAAAAATAATCCCTATAGGTTACCATAAAGTACACATGGCAAGTCACATGTCAATTATTAATTATTTTGTCAGCTACACTAGTTTCAACAACTCTACAAAGAGATAAATATTTTAATAGAAAAAACTACTTTGCTCTTTTAACACTATACACATGAATTAATTTGTTCATTTTTTGAATAGAATAGACAAAATGTAATTAAATAAAATATTTATATTAATTAGATCATGCACGACAAATTGATATAAATTAAAATTCTCTAACTATTTATTTTGCGTAAAAACTTTCACTCGTTCAGTAAATATCAATATTTATACTTTTTTATATTGATATGATAGACATTAGATCGGTTTGAAAAATTACATGTACAATCATATTGATACATTTAACAGTTGAATTGTTAAAATATTAAATGCACAAAAATATACGAAAGGGTATAAAATTATAGTTTTACATCGGTGTAAGTGGATTCCTCTTCTATATATGCTGAAATTCTACACTAACTCCTACCAAACCCTTCACGATTATAAACTATATTACTCATGGTATGTTCGTCGGATCAAGATCGAACTTCTTCCGAGAGTAAAAACCGTCTTCATATTCTCAAAATCCGGCTTAATTTGTACACCTGCAAAAACCGGAATGCCGATTAAGATAAAAAAAAAAAAAAATCCCCAGAACTTGACTGACATACTGGATTTGGTAGAACAACATTTGGTTCAATGAAGATTTCTGTTCAAACGAGTCCAAATCTTTGCTTGCACCAAGGTTAACAGCACAAATACATAAAGTCGGAAAGGTTTCGATTGAATCGAACTAAAAAAAAAGAGAAACAACACCATAATTCATCCGAGTTTTACCAACCTGTGCAGTCCTACTCGGCAGTGAAACCTCGATGCAGTTTCGTAGACCATCAACCCTGCAAAAATTCAGATGATAGATTGTTACTATAAAATACAGTAAGATTATATCAGGGAAGTCGATAACTACCTTTTGCTAATGGTTCGTTGAAGATACTGTTCCTCTTTTACAATCCCCTGACCTCCATATCTTCTTTCATCGGTGTTCAGTATGACCTGTAACACCGTACGATATTTGAGCTCCATTTTGAAATGCATAGGGTGGTTACTAGACCGTAAACTATTCATGCTGCATGAGCTCGAGAATTCCTCGAAACAAACAAACACTGGACTTACACGACCGCAAACACAAAAGAAGTTATGTCCATTAGTTTAGATTTCCCTCTTCGTGTATCCGTGGTCATGCCTAGTTGTGAAGAGAAACTATTATCTATTCATGAAGAAGAAATTTCATAACCCAAGAAAAGGGTTAATGTATCATTTAGTACTTGAGTTTGGCTTCAAAGTTTAATTTCGAACTTGAGTTTTTCTTTTTTTTCCAATTTGGTACCTGAGTTTGATTTCAAGGTTCAATTTGGTATCCAGACCAAATAACATCATGCAGCCCAATAAATGTTTGATACGTGTGCTTTAGTAAAAAAATATATAGGTACTTAATTGAGACAAAGAAAAAATCATAAGTACCAAATTGAACGTTGAAAAAGCCAAACTAAGGTACCAAATTGAAAGCATTCAGGTAACAAAGTCAACATTGAAGCCGAACTCAGGTACCAAATTGAACTTTAAAGTCAAATTTAGGTACCAAATAGTATATTAACCCCCAAGAAAACTTATTCTTTACCTGATACTCGCCGGCTTCATCCACACCGATGCAGTATCTTTGATAAGAATCTGTGGGGTGAAAATTGAAAACGAAGAGAAGAGGACCTCTTAAGTAGGATATTA
The DNA here is from genome assembly GCA_025698475.1 of Gossypium anomalum. Taxonomy (NCBI): domain Eukaryota; kingdom Viridiplantae; phylum Streptophyta; class Magnoliopsida; order Malvales; family Malvaceae; genus Gossypium; species Gossypium anomalum. Next base: position 1,666,565 of record CM046960.1, read on the forward strand.
CCTGTGTATATACGAGTAATTAAATTAATAAGAAAATTATATCGTATTAATCTGTCAATTAGCTGAGCTGAATACGGGAGAGAGATAGAAGACATTATACCATATTAGTGTCATTCACATGGTGGATGTTCGGCAATCCTCTCGAAAGTACCTTTTCGTTTTTGTCCAATTTCAGCATGTCCTAAAAGTTACAAACAAAAAGTATGATTTCGTGACCAATGCCTATTTTTGCACATTAGTAGTTCTAGGCTTCTAGCACATTTTCTGATTCTTAAGTTGCAAGAAACGTAAAGAAAACCGAGCTTAGAACACGCATGTGGCAATAAGAAGGGCTCTACCCTACAGTAATTGGGTTCTGTTACCTTATCAAAACGAAATAAATCCTGATATACTCCTTCCTTTTCTAGAAGATCCCAGCATCGGTTAGCCAGAGAAAACGAGAAGTTGTTGCTTGGCATTGGGAACTCAACCCTCTGGAAAATCGAAAGACCGTTAATCACAAGAAAAAAATACTTTTAGGAAAAGTAAAAGGAAAATCATCCTCACTTTTGGATGCCCGAACTCATTCCCCATGAAGTTCAGATACCCACGGCCACCGATCGTGAATGTAATCAGTTTGATCATCTAGTTAACGGAAAGAAAATCGATTAGGAATCAACATACCAGAAAGAATCACTGAAGTTACTCGGACTATGTTCAAGTTAAGTTACTTGGACTTCAGAGTGAGTGTCACATAGAGGTATATGTTCGGCAGAGATATACTCATTATCAAAAATCGTTCTAAAATAATGCTTGATGATTTAACCGGTACGTCTTATATTATGGAGACAGAAAGGGCTAGTTCTATAGATTGTCAAAAAGAAAATGAATACGAAAGATCAACAAAGATGAACCAAATATGTAGCAAAGAGTAAAAAAGCAAGTGGAAATATCGGATACCTTGAGTAACGAAGATCCTCTTAGCAATAATTCATTTGACTGAGGAGCTTTGTCATTTCCTTGACTCAATAATATCTCTGCCAATGACTGCCCTCCGGATATCGACTGACATAAAAGATATTAACGGTTTGTTAGCATCATTCTAACATATTTATAGCTCGAGAACTTAATCCATTCAAATAAAGCTTTTGATATACAAGAAAAGACAGGTACTTGGTTGTGATTTTCGGCATAAACAAGCATTTTATCTGCATAGTTTTTGTTGCCTAGCAATGTGCTCGTGATCTGTTGCAAAAAGGGACGTAGAGTTACTGCCGATAATAGAAAGAAAAATATATAATCGGAAAGAATGAACCCCTGCTGCCTCACGTTACTTGAACTTGGGTGTTAGTGTCATACATGAGTATGTTAAACTTTATCCAAATATGTATCAAATGCAGGTGTTGGAGATGAGTATTTCAAGAAAAATTAAGATTTGGAGTAACATAGGCGATAACAACATGATGCTGATAATCTATACTAATCATATAAGACAACAAACACAACCTTGCTCATGCTCCACTCATGGTCAGGAGTGTTCTTGAGCAAAGACAACCACATTTCCGATGCAGAGAGATTGACATGATAATCAAATCCAAGACCACCTTGAGACGTCGGTTCACATAATCCAGGGTAAAACGTCGCCTGAGCATTAAAGGAGATGGGAATTAATTTTTAAGTCCACAAATGAAAAAAATAAAGCTCGATATGAAAATGTTCTCGAGAATAAACAAAGTTTCACTTAATGAAAGTCTAGAACAGCCTGATGTTGAAAATAAGAAAGACCCGAGTTGATTGAAGCAATACCATATCCAAACATGTAGAAAATAAAGGTACTGGAGATAATATTAAGACCATACATTATGAACAATCAACCAAGGCAAACATGGTTTAGCTAACAGAACAGTTTTGTAGCTAGTTCATTCTAGACGAAAATTTTGGTTTCCAAAGATAGTTTAGAGAAAAAAACAGTGAAACAATTTGGCTTCTCAGGAAAAGGACAGCCGAAAAATCACGATACTTACATCTTCAGCAATGGTTATTATATTAGGATGAAGAGCATGAAGTATCTCATTTGCCAAAATGAGGTATTTTACAGCATCATTGTCAACATATTGATTACAGTACCTGCAATAAAGCACATAAATAATCAAATAATTCCTTCTAGAGCACGGGAAAGATTACAGAACAATGGATTAAATAGTGGACTTAAACTTCACCCAAGTTTTACATAAAATTTCTTTGGTTTAGGTGTATACGGTAATTTTCCAGAATGAATAATATGTTGTTGATTTAACGTCAATAAACATACACAACATATCTTTTAATATTTACAAATATACTATCATATTTTTAGTTTCCATATAATATAAATTACATAATATATAAAAAGAAAATTAAGATATTATTAAAGTGAAAAATGGGTTAGGTTGGGCCGTGAAAGTTGGAGCACAATTCCAGCACATTTTAAACGGGCTTAAACCTTCCCAGATATCGGACAGTCTACATGCAACCAACTACTTTCTACCTCGGGAAGGAGGTTACTACAAAAGAAAGATATTTGATATCTTACTCTTCCAAGTCACCGGTAAATGAAGCAAAGCCGTTGTGTGTATACAGCATTGACGCTAGTGAATGGAAATGGAAACCATCAATCTTATACTCAGAAATCCACCTGCTCAAGGATTATCTCATCGTCAATGCTAATATGGCCTTCCCAAAAAGGAACATAAGTTACTTCCCGAAAGATCAACTTACAATTCACGAAACCAAAAAGCAAAAAACAAAAGAAGAAAAAAAAAACATTCACGACATTTACCAATTCAAATTTGAAAGGAGAAAATGCAGTACATCAAGATCACCGTATTTAAACATTCGGGTGCCCCAGTACTTGTGATGTCCTCGTTTACCTAGAAATGCAGATGGTTGGAAATAACGAAAGAAACTGTCATAAACCAAATAAAAGGCGATATTCTATCCATACTGCAGTTATATGCCAATCTATTTCATTCATATAAATTCCTACAGAAAAAGCCAGAAAAGAACTACGAAGATCACGAATATTATGTCTCATATCAACATCCCAAACAAAAATCCCAAGATGTCTGAGAAGGCATCATACTAAATGCGAGTTTGTTACGTAAACGAGATCAAGAACCGAATACCAAACACAGCTTGATTATTGAAAATGAAAATGAAAAATGTTTACCGGTATGAAAGTAACAATCATTTGATCCATCGAAACGTGATAGTCCGACCATCTCATCTGCAGCAGAGTAGGAATGAACTATGTCTAAAAAGACCAGCAATCCAAGTCCTGAAAAAGGTTTGAAAAGGCAAGGTATTACATTTATTAACTAGAAAAAGGATTACTATATGCTGAGAGAAGCAGTATTCATTCCTAATATAACATATAACGAGCCATGACAAATACCTATCTTATGAGTATTTCTATTAAAAGCAAAACTTGTATTTCTCTTCAGACTACCTTATGTCAATTCAGTTCTACCGGTTTAACTTATGACATTCGGGATCTTTAACACTAAAGCTTATATCCCACATCATCTAAATTCCTGTCAGTCATTGATTCACTTTTTATCGTTATAGTCATACGAGTTACTTTTAGTAGATAGAAGCAGCTTTAGATGCAGTTAGTTCATCACTTGCAAATACAACTAAAACTTTAAGATTGATGTAGAAACGAGAGAATTGAAGAAAATAGTGACCATGTGCTTCATCGACCAAACGCTTGAAGTCCTCTGGTGTGCCATATCGGCTGCTGACTGCGAAAAAGTTAGTGACCTGCATCACCATAAAAATGTTAGACATCATATAACTATAAAATAAAGATGAGAAGCATGAAACAAGAAGATTCTCAGTCCATAATTCGGAGTTTTGAAACAAAGAAGTGGAGATCAAAGTCAGCAACTTGGGAACTCAAATTGATAAAAATGTTAAATCTTAGAGAAGAAAGGAAAGGGGAAGAATGTTTAACTCACTCTATAACCAACAGTGAAATAATCTTTATGTTCAACGATCCCAATCAACTGGATTGCATTATATCCAGCTCTCTTTACATGAGGAAGAACCTGCAATTGAAAAGCATAGTGTGAACGAGAGGAAAACAACAACCAAATCACAACACATACATATGAAGAATTCAACAATTGGAGAGGCACCTTCTCTGTAAAATCATTGAAAGAAGATATTTTGGGCTCTGATCCACTAATTCCAACATGACACTCGTAAATGCGCAATGACTTTGGGGGTTTTGTTGCTGTATGTTTCCATTTGTATGTGTACTCAGGTGGCGGTTCCCAGTGAATTGCATAAGCTTGCTTCCCCTCTGCATCTGAACATAATAAACAAAGTGCATAAAAAACTCATTTGGAACTGTTGGAATGTTGCTTTTCCGGTCAATTTTATCGATCCAAGAGTACTTACCTGGTTGAATGAAAGTAGCCCAAGCTGGAACTCGTTCTAAGGGCCCATCAGGAGTATTGAAATACACCCTGTACTTGCTTCCATGAGGAATAGCTGGAGAGTACTTTTTCAACCATGCCTTTCTTCCTTTGCGAATCTCGGTCCAGTATGCCAGGGGAGGCTTCTTATTTCGGAACTTCTCTTGCCAAGCAGGATCAACCACGACATTGAAAATATCATATTCTTTTCCATTATCAATCACATCAAACGGAGGTAAATTACTTGGTGGATCATCTTTATGCAGTTCCTTATGTGCCTTATATCTGGTTTCTGCATCTGGTATTTCTCCTAACTCCTCTATGGTTTGAGGTCCATTAGGCCCAAATAGTCGCTCATATAACTTAGCTGGCAATTCAAAACGGTTTTTAATAAAGCGGTCTTCACCAGGTTCCCAGTACTCATCATTTGCTCTCTGAAAAACCTCATCAATGGTAACACCACTATCTCCTTTATCATAATCATCAACATAGTTATATTGCTGAAAATACAGTTCATCCGGTTCTTCTCCTTCCCTCAATTTATCTTCAAGAATTATAAACCAGTATCCATAATCATCATGGCCATAAAGACCCTCTCTTGCAGCATTCGTTGTAGGTGACCAACTGTTGAAGTCACCAACTAGTGCACAATACCGAGCACCTGTTTATAACACACTCAGTTTTTACCAAAGACAAAGAATACAACAATTGGCTTGAACACAAAAATGAGTAGGTTTATTTACCGACATTCTCAAGTACATACATGTTGAGAAACTAGCTATGAAAAGTCCCATCAGGTAAATACATAATCAAGTAAACTGAATTGTGACCAACTATTGATAAGATCTAAACATATGGAAAAGCTCATATGATCAAAACTAATGTAAACATATCGAAAAGCTCAGTAAAAGTACCACAGAGGCCCTTGTACTAGGGAGTTAGATTGTATTTTGCCCCTTTTATTTAAAAAATGAGCAAAATAGTCCCTATAAGTTAGATCAAATGGCAAATTGGTCCTTTATGTTAAAAATTTCATCCATTTATACTATTAAAAACTAACATGGCTGACGGAATAACAAACAGTGACATGTGGCGTGCCGTGTGCACCCCATGCTGACGTACAAGGACCAGTTTTTAACAGCAAAAACGATGTAAAATTTAACAAAAGGACCAGTTTGCTCAAAGGTATAGGGGCTAATTCACCCATTTTCTGAGTAGAGGGAGCAAAATGCAATCCAACTCCTACTAAAGGGGCCACCATGGTACTTTTACTCGAAAAGCTCATATGATGGGAGTTATACAAAGAATCCCATCCAGTAACATACTTAATCAAGTAAACTGAATTTTCAACCAAAATTAAACAAGAGCTAAACATAATGAAAAGCTAATATGATAAAGACTGATATAAACCGAATGGTGAAAACTAATATAAAGGTATTGAAAAGCTCATATGAAGAGTCCCACCGGGTAAAATACTTAATCAAGTAAACCGTATTTCAACTAGAGCTAATCATATTGAAAAGCTCATATGAAAAAAACTAATGTAAAGTCATGGTACAAAGAATTCGATTCAGAGGTAAAATCTGGGTTCGAATTTGATAAGAATATAAGCTATGGCCAAACCTGGTGCCCAGTCCATATAGTCCACTCGATGCTCCTTGTGTCGATGCGTACCCAATATCTCAAATCCAGAAGCCATCTCTTGAAGATTGAGGTGGCGTGTAAAGATTTCAGCTTTAAGATCCTTCAATGATTTATACCTACAAAACATATTTAAAAAGATAATAACAATAAAATGCAAAACACTATATAATCTAAATAGTCAGTAAAAATAAACAACAATCCAATGCTTAAAGAATGGAAAATAAAGGGACTTAGTTTTCTTTAACAACAAAAATAAGGGAACAAAAATAAGGGATATATAGCAAATTTATTCATGAACTTCTCATTAATGAACTTTGCTTCATAAATCACTAACAATATTATCGGATTAGCATCCATTAAGCGTTGATATATTACATACCAAATAATTCAAGTTTCATGAATATATATATATATATATATATATATATATATATATGTATGAACACAATTCAAGTTTCATGTATCAAATTACAGATTAGACCAAAGTTATTTGATATTTATCCCTAAGATTAATGATCGTAAACATACACCTCAAGCATTCCAAGTTTTTTCCTTATAAATTCTTTTCAGCTAATAAAACCATGCTCTTTTTTCCTTCATTTTCTTGCTAACCAAACACTAAAAAAACCATACCTTTCACGAAGAAACTGAGCAAAGGCCTTATGGGTAATTCCTAATTTCGTCAAAAACCCAACTGGGTCAACTCCTTTCTCAGTTTCAGTCACACTTTTCTTTTTCCTGTTGAAACTTTCTCGTTGCTTTTGTTGTTGTTGTTGGGGGTCTACAGAAGAGCATTTTGTTTTTGTTTTTATTTTTACTTTTCTGGTGAAGAAGATTATTTGAGGTTTGTTTTGGGGGTGGAAATGGAGAATTGTGTTGTTTGGATGTAGAGAAAATTTGGGTTGGAGAGACAGTGAAGCCATTTCTGAGAAATTTTTTGGGTTTTGAGACAAAGCTAGAGAGTCGAGAGAGTGTTTTAGTGAGGTTTAAGATAAGAGAAGTCGGGAACCGAGTTAAATCAGAGGTTTTTGAGTTGACTCGGGCAAAGAAATTCTCCCCCTTTCTCTAAAACTAAGGGCTTTTCGATGTGGTACCTCAATTTTACTTTAATATTTAAATTGATACCTGCTTTTTTTTCCGACTCTTTATTGTTTGTAAATTTAAATTTAAATTCTTATATTTTTTTGATATTAAAATTATTTTGTTAAATTTAATTTTATTACAACATTGTTAACAATTAGACCCCCAAATTTAACAAAAATAAATAATAATGTTAACAATTATATCTGGATTTTAAAATCCGAAAAATAAATGAACTAAATCCCTAATAAAAAAATATCAAAATTAGATTTGAAAAGGGTATATTTGAACTTTAGACCCTGAAAACAAATGTACAGAAGAAATCATTAAAAAGAATAAAAACTTTGATAACTTGGTTTATAATTTTCTCATTGGCATAAGTGTGATTGAAGTGAGTCCCATCATAAGTGAGCCAATAACTACAAAGGCTATACAATACAAGTAAAAAGTTACATGGATTTGGTAATTTTTGTCAATAAATGATAGAATGGAATTGGATATAAATATATATTCAACAAATTCTTTAGCCATCAATTTGGCTGCTTCTTTGAATAGTCCCTTGGTCCAAAAATGGTGGACCCAATCCTCACATTTGTACTCCCCATTTCAATCTGCAAAAAGACCAGTGAGTGACATTCACCAATGCTGCAATCGGCATAGAGATGTTTAATCGAACATGAAATGTAATGTATCGATGACAACAAAACAGATGATATCCACATTCTAGCCTTTTCTAAAGAGTTTTCAATCGATCTTTGAGTCATGATGAAACTTTTAGAAGACTTGTATCTGCCCCCATACCCCTCCCCCCGACCCGACTCGACTTGAACCGACTTCTACTTTTTTTAGAGGTATTCCTTACCGCTTGTTCAAAGTCACCGGACATGCCCATCGATAGCTCGCATTGATCTTCTGTCATTCCAAGTGCCTTACAAACCTCAACTCTACACTTTGATAGTGTCTATTCATCACAAGATACAAAACAATGCCGAAGCATGTTATCCAATGATGGAATATATGAAAGGAACGAATAGAAGAAAGCCTAATTCGGGTTTAGGAGTGCCAAAATAACGAACAACATCAGAAAACAAAGATATAGGGACTAATTCATTACCCTGAAGTTCTCTGGTGTTGATGTGTAGTCCGGCATCCCTATCGTCATTAAACCAGAAAACTCCAAATGTGGACAATGCGATTTAACATGTTCTGCAAGCCGAACACAACCTGATGGATCTATCCCAGATTTTGCTGAAACGACATCAAGGCAAATTGATTGGTCCTATCGGCTTTTAGACAAGGTTTACATATGGAAAACATATGATTTGAATACATAACGCTAAATGATATTCCTACAAAGGTCAAACAAAATCGAAGTGAATATTCGAATCTTAAAACTAGAGGGTCTCACATGGTTCTCCACTTGTATTTACTTGTACAAAAATCTTCAAAGGGTTTCTCCCAAGGCTCGAAACTGCACGGTCAAGATGGTTTGCGATCTAAACACAAGATGTATGATTGCTCAAAACTCGGCCCGGACAAAAACCGAATACATAACTTTCCCTTAGACAAAAAATAAAGAACAAAGATAGGGCTAAGTCTTCACCTTCTCATTATCAACACCCTCAAAAAAGGCTAGATTTGGCACTCCACCTGCATTTAGAGAAACAACAAACTTAAAGGGAAAGAAACTATTATATTGATAAGCTACGTGGCTTCAATTCTTCATTTTCCTAAACATACTCAAGTGTTTTATTGTGTATCCAGACATGAGTTTCGAGATATGATACTTCAAATATATATGGAGAAACAGGGGCAAAGACAAAGGGAGGCAGGCAGTGGCCTGGGCCCCCTCCCCCCAAAATAGTAGATTTGTCATTTAATCCCTTAAAATTTTATGAAATTATATGCTAGTATAATGGTAAAATTGCACTTTGGCCCAGCAATAATTTATGATTCATCTCTACCCCTCCTAAAGCAATTTTTTGGCTTCGTCCGTGTGGAGAAACTAACTTAAAGTTGAATATACCTGTGCCGGGTACATAACAGCATCCAACACTCACATGTGAGTCTGAATAGCATAGCTAATAAGAGCTTCATGAAAATGCCTATAGGCAGCATTTAAGGATTGTTTAATTAAAATTTATTAAATTTTAACATGTTACTTTTATTATTTTTATTTTTTGATTTCTCAAAGTATCAACCGGAGTGAGCACAGTAATTAATCCTTTGCATTCTGTAGGTCCATTAAGGGAATAGATGCTGCTCCATACCCAAAGCGAGAATTAAACTCTTGACCATTGGTTAAGGTAGGAGAGACCCTCACCATCTCACCTAACTCCGATGGTTATGTGTTACTTCTATTTGATTCAAGTAAAAAAAAAAAATACATCAAAACACCTTTCCAATGCTAAACATAAATGAAAATGGCAAACTTATGCCATTTTTACAGCTAAAACCAAAGCAGACAAGGAATTATCAGTAAAAAAAATATAAATAAATCCTAAACATAAAATAAGTGTTTTACCGAGTTGATGTCATGAGTAAGTCGATATCAACTCATATATGAAATTACTAAAATACCTAATATATACAAATTAAATTATATTTTATGAGATTGTTTCTGTCTTTTTTTCAGATAATAAAATCAATAAAAATTTGACCATTTAAACTAAATAAACAAATTACATAAAGATTGGAAATTTACTTTCAAAATTTGAAGATACAAATTTCAATTTCACAATTTTGTGTTATAAATTAAAGCACAACTTTAAATTAAATCGTAAAAAAATGCTTGCAAAAATAATTAAATTTAATCTCAATAAGAGAAAAAAATTTGGGAAATTTTACCATACCGAGAAGGGTTTTAACTTTGTTGCTCTGTAAATGTCCAATAAAATGCCACTCGATATCCTCAGGCAGCTGCGAAAAAAATTAATAATAAAAATAGAAAATTAGGAAGGAAATTTTTTCAAAATTGGATTTATATTTTCCCATAAAAATACCTGAGGCGCTTTTTGAACAAATTCTTGGACATAATTTTCGCCGAAACAGCGGTGACCGGCGTCGTAAATTTGGCGGATGAGTGACACGGGTTTAGTCTTCGAAACGGCCACGACTCGGACCCGTTCGGGTTGAGTACCCGCCCGTTCAGCTGCCTGTCGGACTCGGAGTAGGACCGAGCGGAGGGCCGTCACGGCTACTCCCTCCACTGCCGGAGCCGCCATTTTTGGATTTTGTTACTATCTTTTAAGTGGTTTTATAGGCCCAAATCGAGAAAAATAAATGTGAAATATATCTCTTTTATTTTATTGGTTTTTATATGGACGAGGAAATTTAGAAATGGAAGCTTAACGTTTGGTCCATCAAAAAAGAAGATATGAATTTAATTACTTATTTTACTTTATTTTGATTGGTAAATTTTATTAAATTATTCCGAAGTTTACGTTTTGGTCATTTAATTTTAAAATGCTGTAAAATAGTCGCTTTTTTTGTTCACACCGTTTAATTAGAATATCATGAATCTGCGAATTAAAATCCAAATAGATTTCTTCTTGGATCTTCAATATTGTTGTCATATCAAATTAGATCTAAGATATAATCTACTTGTCGATGGGTACCGTACCAATTATCGAATCGTAGCTTAGAGCTCACTAGTCGGGTTTAAAAAAACTTAACAACTTAATGACTTAAATAAGAACTTTCAAATAGTTCAATAACTTAAATAAAAACTTTTGAATAGCTTAATGACTATTTTGTAACTTTTAAAGTTGAGCGATTAAAACGTAAACTTACTAATAGTATAGTAACATTGGGTATAATTTACCCTAGTTTGATTGATATTTGTCATTATACTTAACACGAGTAAATTTACCACTTAAATTTTATATGATTGAATTTTACCTTTAAACTTTGAATTTTATTAAATTTTACTGCCAACCTTTATTTTTTTAATTTATATTTACCATTTGATATTGATTTTGGAGGTTTGAAAATAAAATAAAATGAAAAAAAATATTATTCAAATATTTTTATTTTAATAGTTAACAATAAGTTAATTTATAAAAATTAAAATTTGATAAATCAACTTCTAATTTTCATTTAGGCTAAGTTTGTTTCACTAAAAATAATTTTTGAAAAATAATTTTTGGAAAATGGATTAATTTTCTAGAAAAGCAGACTTTTCTGGTGTTCGAATGATTATGTGTGAAATATTTTCCGTTGTTTGGTAAATTTTTTTAAAGTTAGTCTTAGTGAAACAAATACTTCAAAAATATATTTGTTACAAAATATTATAGTAGCATTTCTTTTTTGACAATCGAAATTTATTTTATGATAAGATAATATTTTATAATAATTAATATGATATATAAACTTAATAATAAATAGTATATAATTAGAAATTAATTTAATTAACATATATTACATATATCAGAGTGGATATTAACACACTAGAGTTGGAAGTGATAAATAAAACTAGACATTATTTAAACAAATATCCATATTTATATAATTAAAAAAATTAATATTTTACACTATAAAACATTTATTATTAATATATTCATAATTGTAATAGGTATCTATTATTAAAATATAAATATAAATATTCTCAACAATATATGAATAATATTATTTAAAATTTATTTTTACAATAAAATTTTAATATTAAACAATTTATTAAAATAATTAATTAAATTAATAATTTATTATATTATTAAATATAAATAATTAAATATGTATTTTTAATAATATTGGAAATTAAAATATTTGATATTAAAATTTTATTTGTTTTTTAAAATTAAAATTTTATTATTAATATAATACTATTAGACTTGATTCAAGTTAATTTTTATATAAAAATAAAATTACTCATAAATCAACTATTTTCTGAAAAATAATTAACGTTTTTCAAAAGGGTAAGTAATTTTACAGGAAAAAATGGATTAATTTTCATTGATATGTAAGTTATTTTCTGTTGATCAAGTTGTTTTCTATGAAATAAATATAGTAAAATGCAGGAATTTTTTTTTGTGAAACAAACACATAATAAAAGAAAGACTTGAAAAACAAAATTATATATTAAAAAAGAAAATTTTTTTATATTTATTTTTGAGAATATAAGAGTTTTTATTAATATTTAGATATATTTGACTATGATTTATTTTATTAACAATAATTCTAAATACTAATATACTTTCTCATGCAATCAGAGCATGAGAGCAGCGCTGAAGGTGATTGTGTCAATCAGTCGACTAAGAAAGTCCACATCTGAGAAGTAGAGAGAGAATTAGATATGGTTATGGAGCCAACCCCAATCACAAGAAAACCTAGGTCATGGAAAGATTGTTTGGTGGGAATTGGCCTTAGGGTCGAGGAACGATCAAAAACATCAGGATCGCTTGATGACGATGGGGACTTTGAGTTTTCAGAGGTTGATATAGTGTGCTTAGTGCTTGATGGGATTCCGTCAATTAAGTTCTCCGAGCGGGTGAACCAAATTCTCACCAAAAACATGGCTCGCATGGTGGTAATCAAGCTCCTTAGACGAAGTATCGGATATTTAACGTTTCATAATAAGGTTTGTGCCCTCTGGAAGCCTTCTCAACCGTTTCGCTTAATGAATGTTGAAAGCAGTTACCTCTTGGCGAAATTTCAGAATCCAGAAGATTTTGAGAAGGTGTTATGCCAGGAGCCATGGATTGTGTATGGGCAATACCTAAAGGTTCAACCTTGGACAATGGATTTTAGCACAGTATAGGTTTATCCAAGCATGGTCATGTCTTGGATTTAGCTCCCGAATCTGCCTGGGCATATGTACAAAAAGAAGGTTTTGGGGGAAATAATGAGGACAATAAGAAAAGTTACTAAGCTCGATTTTAACAAGGATAACAGGGTTTAAGGAAGGTTTGTAGGGATGGTAGTGTACGTGAACTTAGAGAAGGCATTGATATCTCAAGTGCTAGTGAATGCGGTTTTGCAATGGGTAGAATATGAGTATCTACCCATTATCTGTTTCTCGTGTAGGCAATATGGCCATGTGAAAGTGCTCTGCCCTAATGAGGTAAAAAGACTAGAGGATTCAGAAGGGAGGGGTGCAAATGGCAAGGAAGAACATAGGACGAACTTAGCCTTAAACCCGGTTCAGTCGATGATAGACACGAGCAACTATGGCCCTTAGATGCTAGTGGAGAGGAAATGTAGGAAACCTCCTAGAATGGTGAAGGGAAATAACGGAAAAAATTGAGCGCCTCTAGCTTCCAAACACTAAAAACCTTAGTAGAGGAGAAAGGGGTGCAAGGGAAGGGGACTGGGTTGAGGCTGATACGGGCTAAATGAGAGCTGGCCCAGTAGTTCAGTCTCTAATAATAGTAAGGGGCTCATCTTCTTTGGGCCTGGAACAACAGAAGGAGGGTGAGGGTCGTTCAGCTGATAGGGGAAGGGGAATCCAGGGGCCTGTAACGACCCAAATTTTAAGGTCATCAGAAAATTAAATTTTCGGGTTATAATTTTCGTAAAATGAGTTAGTAAATATTTATTAGAAATATTTATGAAGTTAGAAGTGTAGTTAATTAGCCTTTGGTTAAGTGAATTAGCTTGAATTAAGGCTAATTTAGTGAAAGGATTAGAAGTTTAATTGTAGAATAGAGAAAATTCAAGGGATTAAATTAGAAAATAAGCCTTAGGAGACAAGTGTGTGGTATGTATGAATACATTTGTATTATTTTAATTGGTACAAATGTATGAATATATATGTATTTACTTATTAAATAAGAAATAATAATTATAATTTAAAATATAATAATAATGATATAATATAATAGTTATAATAAATAAAAGAAATAAAACATAAAGAAAAAGGAAAAAGAAGGGCACAAATAGCAGGGAAAGAAAGAAGAAAAAGGGGAAAGAAAAAGAAAAGGGAAATTTAGGGTTTTAGAGTTTCAAGCTTAATTGGTAAGTCAATTTGATCCCTATTCTTGTAATTTTGATGTTTTTAGGATCCTAGAACAAAAATCTACTTGAATTATATTAAAAATTAGGAAGTTAATGAATTTTTAGATGTTGATTAAGTTGTATAAATTGATGAATTATGATATTAAGTGATAGAAATTCAAGTTAGAAGTGGAAGAATGATTAAATTGTAAAGAGAGATATAAGTTTTGTCATAGTAGGGATTAAATTGTTTAAATGGTAGAGTTGATGTTTTATATTGAATATTAAGAGTTGAAACTTGTTTAAAGTAAGTATAAAATGAAAATTATAAGGTTATTTGAAGAAAAAAAAATGGTTATGGCGGAAGGACCTAATTGGAAATATAGTAAAAGCTATATAGAAAAAAAGAGTGTGTTATAAAATAACACATATATTGATAATCTTAAATGTTTAATTTTATGTAGCCAACGTAGCACCGGAAACATCATCGAAAAAGGGAAAGGAGAAAGAGAATGAGGATAACTAATAAACTCGAGAATTTCGATTTGTATTTCTATAAACTATGTTTAATGTTTTAATACAATGTAATTGTTATTTTTTTTATAGTTAGAATGTATAATGAATGATATGATGGAAATTGTTATTACTTCTGTATGGAAATGAAATGGTTTGAATACCCTATTAACAGTGTCAGGCTAGTCGGATACAATTGGCATACCATAAGATTGGAAGTGTTCAGGGATATTCCGACTGTGTGTCGATGAGACACTGTATGTGTTGACTATTGTGACTGTTCTAGATTTGTTCCGAAGAGTTACTTCGTACTTCGTACTTGACTGTGACTGTTACTGTTACTATTACCCTACGGTGTATTCTGGTTTCGACCGATGAAACACTGTATATTATCCCCGGTGTGTGGGTTGGATCCGCGTATCCGTTAGGTCCGAGCATGTTAATAGGGGTAAATGAAAGTACTGAAGACTGTTTATTATTGATTAAGTGACTGTGACTGATTTACGAATGTTTAAGTTATCGAATGATATGAAATATAAATATATATATGAATTGCTTAACTACAGGAAAGAAATGTAAAATGAATGTAAGAGATGAAACTATTAAGATTATGAAAGTAAGAAATTTAAGTTACAATGTATATACATGGCTTATTATTTGTTTAAGTATTAGTTTATAGAAATACCACTGAGTACATACTCATCGTACGGTTTGTTCCCGTGTGCAGGTTAGATACGAAAGAAAGTTAAGGACTCAGCATCCAAGCCAATCTCGAACTCAAAGTGGCGAAGTACTTTTCTTTTTGTAAAATGGCATGTACCTAGGCTGATAAGGTTTTATTTGGTAAATGATAAGAATGAGCATGAAAGATGTTGAAACATGGTATGAATTATGCACATTTTAGAAGTTAAACTTACATGAGTTTGATTAATATGATGATATAGTATAATTTCAATATGAATTGAGGTATTGAAGTGAATGAATGAATGTTTGCTACGTTTGAATGGCATAATGAATGATATTTGATTTAAGAACTATTAGTAAATGTTTGGGCATGAATTAGGTGTGTTTAGCATGTGAAAATAGTTTAAAAATGGTCAAAAATCATGTTTTCACATGGCCAAGTCACATGGGTGTGTGCCCAGGCCGTGTGGCAAAGTCAGGATTGCCCATAGGTTAGTTCCACAGTCGTGTGAGTAAGTCAGATTTGCCCACGGGCTGGCCCTACAGCCATGTTGAGCCCCACGGGTAGGCCACACGGGCATGTTCTAGGCCACACGGGCATGTGCTCCTATCTTTAAGGTAAAATTTCCAAAGTTACTGGTTTAATCCTGAATTACTTCTAAAGCATGTATTAGGCCTCGTAGACCCATATTAAGGACTTTTTAGTGTAATTTGATAAGTTTTGATTTTGGAATGCAAATTTATGACTCGATTTTGTATATTTGGTAGTGTATAAGTCCGGTAATACCTCGTAACCCTATTTCGGTGATGGTTTAGGGTTAGGGGTGTTACAGGGCCTATGGATAAAAATGGACTTGGAATAATTATGGGCCAGTAAAGGTTAGGCTCGCTGGAGCTGGGAATTGGAGAGGGGGTCAATGCATCGATTATGGGCCTTCAACAGTAGTGGGTCTATAAGGAAAAGTCAGGTTATTTGGAACTAGGACATCATTGACTCATTGGAAGGGAGAGGCCCAATGAAGTTTGTAAAGACGAGTCCATAGCAATTGGGCTGATGCAAACCAAATTAGGTAGGGAAAACTTGGTTACATCTCTAATTAGGGTTAGAAAGCTGAAGAGCTCTGACCTGGCACAGAACGACGAACTTTCGAAGGAAGCACAAACAACCCATATTCCGATGGATCCTGAGGTAGAAGAGCATGAGGGTTCACGAATTGACGGTCACTCGGGTAGCACGGTGACGACTGAAAAATTGAGAGAAGAGTTGGGGCTTTAAGGCTGTGGCAATGAAAATAATTTGAAGGTTATTCATCTATCCAAGCCTTGCATGGGGCTTGAGGATCTGTAGGAAGTGCTAGTGACAATCCTCGACACTGGAAAACACTCGATTGTGGTCTTCAAAGAATATGTTTTCCCTAGGCCTCCGGGGGGTAGTAGTGAGCGGTACAAGGGCCTTGGTATTTCGAATAGACTCTGGTAGTTTAAAGAGTGAAGGGGGGAAAATTAGTGGGATTAATAATAATAAAAGACTTAATGAGACCATAAGGGAGAAACGGATCCCCTTTAAGGCCTCATCCCCCAAAGTTCCCTGGACAGAGTTAATTAGTAACATTATTGAGCTTCTCCAAAGTCAGTTGCAGCAAGGTTTGGAACAGAAGTTCTTAAAGATGTGGGGGAGACTAAGGACATGCAAGACAGTGCCCGACAATAAAAAAGAGTGCCATCTTTATTTAAATTAACGAATTCCGGAATTACTATATTTACGTGGAATTGTCAATGGTGCGCAAACGTAAAGTTTTCGCGTATTTTTAAAGAGTATAACAGAGACCACATGCCTAACATTGTTAGTCTAATGGAAACAAGAGTCAAAGGTGATAAAGCATATGGGATAAATGCAAAATTAGGATTTCAATATTCACAGTGGATCGAAGCAATAAGCTTTTCTGGCGGAATCTGGATTTGATGGAAAGATTCGGTGCGCCTCGACATTATTCAGAATGCTGATCTACTTGTTGACAATTTTGGATTTTCCTTTACCACTCGATGAATTACGTTCAAAGATAGCTATGGATTGACACAAAAATATAGCACTATCAATTATCAACCAATTCACAATTAATTCTCAACTCATACAAGTTTTTCAAATTAGTCCCTAAAACTAGGGTTAACATAACTTTCAATTTAAAACTCCGGTTTGAAATCCGATTTCACAATTATTCATTAGGGACCTCCTAGTTCTTATTCCTATATTCAATTTTATATTTTATTGAATTTGGTCCCTAATGTACAAAACTATCAATCAAGCTTTACAATTTAGTCTTTTTCTTAAACTAAACTTAATTTCTATCAATTTAACACCTAAAACTTCAAGAAATCAACAATGAAATCTCGTCAAAATTTCACAAATTGATCCTTAGATTAGCTTAATCAAGCTTCCAAAATAAAAAAAAAACTATAAAAATAAAAAAATAACCAAAGACTTACTTGAAATTTAAAGCTAAAAGCTTAAACCTTTACGAAGATGGCGTTCCCTTATTTTTTTTTCTTTCTTTGCACGGTCTAAAAGTGAAAAAAATTTGATAACTTTCCTTTTAATTTATCTTTTATACTAATATTAACCACTAATTAATCTTAATTAATTTAATTAAACATAAGTTAATTAGTACAATTAACCTTTAATCATAGTTTAGTGGCGTCATCATAATGAACTATCACCTATTGAAAAATGATTTAATTATCATTTTGGACATTAGGTTAATTATAATTTAAGTCCTCAAGTCATTTTCTAATAAAAAATCTATAGCGATTAGATTTTATAATTTAGTCCTTAAGCCGTAATTAATCATAATTTCGGCTAAATTGATTATCAAAATTTCAATTTACCCATATAATAATCTGTAAATATCTTTATTTAATATTTATGGACTCATTTTACAAAAATAGGATCTTGAAACTATAATTTTTGGTACTACTGGAAACTGAGTCGTTACAGGCATAACATATAAGACAAATAGTGTCATGTCAGCATGAAGTATATATTAGACAAGTTATCATGCCAACATCATTAAAAGATTATTGCTTCAATCAACGTTTTAATCAAAAATGATTTGGTTATTTTTGAAAACTTAATAACTAAATTGAATTAAAAATATAAAAAATAATAAATTACATATTATAGGTTTGTCAATCATGTAAACCATACATTGGTTTCGAATCCCCAAAGAACTACTTCATTCACAAGTAAAAATTTGGTATTAACATTCTACATAAGGTAAGGCATATAAATGAAGGTCATGAATCAAAGCTCATTCTTGGACTTCAATCCCCCTTGAACTTGATCCTTCCTTAGTTTGCCCCTTATTATCTTCTTCAATTTCAACCCTTCTTGGACTTAATTCTTCCATAGTTTTTTTACAACATTTTTTGTATAAGAATATAGCCCAAGTGACAATCTCAAGAGCCAAAACCACCACTCCTAACAACACTAAGATCCCATTGTATGTCCATTTCCAAGTTATATTATCAGGCTTTAGTATCTTAATCCCTTTATATATGTTCACTGGGATCATTACAAGTAATGTATACCCAAGGAAATGGTGATAAACATTCCAATGCTTTCGATACTCGTCTTCTTGGGTCGGCTTGAATTGAAACGCTAATATCTGCAACCGTTTAAAAAAAATCAATATTGATTCAATTCAAAATCAATTTGACTCACGCAATTAACAGATCTATTTGCATTTAATGAATCGAATGACAAAAAACAAAAAGGAAGAGGTTACTTGGGTTACTTGCAAGGTAGTGAACCCGAAAATGCAGATGCCGAGGACGCGGTGCGAATGGAAGCTATAGTATTTGGATTCATGTCCGAGGAATAGTCCAAGTCCCCAGCCAGCGGTTCCAAGCATGTAACCAACAACTTGGCAAGAGTAATGAAAGTAGTACCAGCAAGGATCAAGTTTAATTGGAAATTGTTTGAAGTACCTTGCAACAATCACTCCAATAGGCATCAGTGTTCCCCATCCTATAATGTTCAAAATCCCATGGATCTATCAAATGGAAAACAGAAAAAACAAAGAATTAAGATCAATCGAAGTTTATTCAAATGAGACATGTTCAAGTATCAAGTTACTTGTTTAAGCGTAAAAGATTGCTCAATATTTTATAGGGTCTAAACTTGAAAAATGAGTTCGGATAAAAAAAATTGTATATGTTTAAAATATGAGTTGAACTTAAGGTTCCAACTTGACCCAATCTGTTTTTGAAGTTTAAACTATGTTGTATTATATTATTTTATTTTTTGATACAATGTTTAGAATTACCTATAGCCTTCCAACCCTTAAATAAGAGAATAATGCACTTTAGCGCACTCAAACTCATGTCCTCTTGCACTGGCAACAATACCAATGCTAACTGAGTTAAGGCTCAATCGTTTGTTTTCTTTTATTTTTATATAGGCATAATAATAAATTTAACCCGTAATGTTTACCTTTTTTTTTTTGTCACTTTAGCCCTATTTTTTTATTACTTTGGTCTTCAACCTTTAAATTTTGGTTACATTGTTTTTTTTTTTATGGAAAAGGTGACTAAATTGCTAAATTTTTAATGGCACTAGCATGACAGCATAGTGATCTATTACACAGCGTATTTCATTACTAGTGTGGATAATTTTTTAAAAAAGATTTTATGAACTTTTAATATATTTTATGTTATTTTTTTAAAAAAAAAATTATGAAGCGCAAATGGACTATTACACATGCTACCATGTCGTAGTCATTAAAAATTTAACAATCTAATAAGTATTTCCATTCAAAGAAAGTAATTTGACTAAAATTTGAAGGCTAAGGGTTAAAGTAATTAAAAAAAGAATTAGGACTAAAGTGACAAAAATAAACATTAGGAGCTAAAAAATATAAATATTAAAAATATGTTAAATTGTTTATGTTTAAAAAATTAATAAAAGTATATATATATATATATATATATATATATATATATATATATATGGCGTTGGTAAAAATTAAAATTACTAAATATAAAAATAATATATTTTTCTAAAATAATTAAAAAATGGATAGCCTTAAACGAATTTGGAGGGATTTGTGCAAAATTTGAAATCCATATTCCGAATAGAGTTTAAATAAGTACGTATGATACTAATATTAATACCATACATGTCCCAACTGAGAAAGGATTGTATGAAACTGTGATTCAACGTCATACTTATCCCTTTCCAATGAAAAAATGGCAAATCAGGAAGAAAAATTTGATTTGTCATTTTCTTATTAGAAAGGGATAGGGATGACATAGAATCACAGTTTCATACAATCCCTTCTCTGTCCCAACTCTGTCCATGAACACCTATATTTCATTAAGCCAATAACTTCAAAGTTCTTAAATACAAGTTTGCAAATGAACCAACTATTGTCTATAATTTAATGATTTAATTAACATTTCCATTCTAAAAAAAAAAAAAATACAATTTGACAAAATTTTGAAGGTCGGAAGTCAAAATAATTCGAAAAAAAATTAAGACTACGGTGATTAAATAAATAAATGTTAGAAGCTAAATTTATCAGTATACCTTTTTATAAATTATGTAATGTATACTAAAATACAAATATAAAAAATATGTTAAATTGTTTATGTTTAAATTTGATAAAAGAAAAAAAATGAAAACAATGAAAAATATTAAATATTAAATAAAAATAATATTTTTTAAAAATAATTAAAAAATAATCAAACTTAAGCAAGTTTGGATTGACCATTTACAAATATAGATAGACTTTATAAATTTGGAATCCATATTCTAAATCGAACTTAAACAACTATTTGTTGTTAATACCATTCATATTCCAACCTGATCTCGACCCATTAACATCTCTACTACACTGCCTATAAATCATTTTTTAAAACAAATTTGGGTTTTTGTCTCTATATTATATTCTATTTAAAGATTTATTATCAGTACTTAATTTAATATAATTTAGTCCTCCTATTATTATTAATCATGGTTGAATCTAAATCATATTAACACCATTAGATGAATATTTAAAAAATTGCATCTATATCATTAATTGAGTCTTAACTCAGTTAGTATCGATATTATTGTCAATGTAAGAGAACGTAAATTTGAATAGGCTAAAACGCATTATTTTCTTTAAATTAAAGTAATATGAGCTAAACCCATCCCCAAGGCAAGTATATTACAATGACTAAAACCCTAATAAATTGACTCTTTTTCCTTAAAATATTAATGTTCCTTTCACACTCAAATTTGAATAGTATAGAATAATGTGATATCTGTTAATTTTGAAAAACGAGCAATTAAGGATAATTAATTATAGTGTTAATATTTTTCGTTAATTGTTCATAATTTTGATTGGTATAATAACAAATTTGGCTCTTAATATTTATATATTGTGTAAATATTGATAGAATGCGTTAATGTGATGTACTAAATTTGTTAAATTAAAACAAAATTAACAAAACGTGTAAATTTTGAAAGCTAAATTTGTTATCATATAAAAAAACGGACAATTGACGAAAAAATATTAACAATGTGATTAATTTGTCCTTAATTACTCACTTTCGAAATCATTAGGGATTAAATTGAAAGAGAAATTTAATCAATATGAAAACAGAGAGGGAGTAAAGAAGTTTTGATTTTACCTTTCTCATATGTCGCCTATGTTGTCCAATGTTCTGACAATCCCCCGTCTCCAAATCCAAAACCTCTTTGCTGTCTAAATTCCCCAAACTGGCCTCATGCATCTTGGGTTCCAATCCATCTACACAATACCCAACTTGCCACACATGGTTCAAACTCGAAACATTGTATCTTTGAGGTAGAACCAAAGTAGCAAACACAGAAAAAAACCCAACATCCTTATCAACAACCGTCATGTTTTGAACCATGAAATCAATGCCCGAAGGTTGAAGTTTACACCCAAGTTGTATGTCTTTGGTGATATTATAAGTGTTCACCGATGGAGTAATTTGGTTTGGGACTTTAACAGCAATTATAGCTCTAGTCCCAACCATTCTTGGTAAGTCAGGGTTAATGCCCCATGCTAACCAACCCATGTTAGTGATCAACTTGGTGCCTATGAGGATGTTGAGTTGGGTTTGGTTGTGACTGGTTTTGTGGTAGTTCCAAGCGAATTGAGCTTGTAATGATGAGAGTTTTTTGCAGTGGGTGGTGTTTGTTTGGTTTTGCATCTGTCTGTAAGCTTGGGTGTGTAAGAAATCACCATTGCATGGATTCAATGGTTTGGAACTAGAAACAACAATGGAAAGAGAGGATAGTGAGATCAGTATGAAAATTGTATTCAAAGCAAAGGATTGCATTTTTGTTTTTCCTTTTTTGAATGGGTTGATCATGATAGCCCTTCCCTTTTATATATAAAAGTGTGTGAGAGATATATGTTTATGTACATCATCGACATCCCATCATCTCTTGTTGAAACAGTGAATGTTACTAAATCTTAAAGACTGACCGATCTAAAATCAAATTCGATTAAATGAATCAGATTAAAATGATTTGAAATTTTTAAAATTAGGACCGACCCAATTAAAATTAATTCGATCAAAATCAATCTGATTTATTTAATTGACATGTCTAGTTTCGTAGTTTCACCCTTGAGATACATGATTCTAATGTTACTATATATTTTCACTATTCGATCGATTCAAAATCAAAGTTGATCAAATGATTCGAATCGAGTTGATTCAAAACTTTTAAATTTTAAGTTAACTCAATCTAGTTTGATTCGTCCAAAATCAACTCAACTTACTCAATTGACCTGTCTAGTTTCACACCTAAGATACATGGTTAGTATAATAGCTAAACTATTATATTTAAGTTTAGGTTAAATGATTACTTGAAGCTTGAATTTGGCAACAAATTTAACATTAGAGTTTGAACTTTTTTTTGTCCAAGTTAGTTCCTAACTTAGTATTTGTTCTCGTATTGGGACCTGAACTTGATAATTGTTCTCACAATGAGGCCTAAACTTTAGGGTTTTCGAAGAAATAACACGGACTAACTTGGATAAAAAAAAGTTCAGATCCTAATGTGGGAACAACTGTCAAATTCATAGACTAAATTGACAAAAAAATAAGTTAAAAAATTCGATTAAACACTAAATTGAATGATGAATTATCCCCAAAAGTTAAACCAAGTTTAATTCCACAACAAGAATCCATAAGTTTCGGCTGCCTTTAGTTTACATATGCTTTGCCCCTTAAACTAAGAAATCTCTTGAACGCTTTTGCTTTAATCACACAAAAAAGGAAACAGGGAATAGAATTTTGCCTTTAGCCTTTTTACCCTTTGTGGGTGCTTCTGAAGCTTAAAGGCTATGATTAGAGATGTTGTTTTTCAATTTAATTTAATTTAATTTAATTTATATTTATATTTATTAATAAGTTAAAATAAATTATAAGTCATTGTACTCTTTGTAAATTTAAGATTTAGTCCTTTTATTTTTATTTTTAGGAATTTTATCCCATTTTTAAAATTTTTAAATTCAAATTCAATTGGTAACACTGTTATTATTTTGCTAAATTCAAATTTATTACAATGTCATTTTTTTAGTTACATGTTTGCCAAGTAGATCCCAACAAAATCTTAGGGTCGTTTGATAGGCTCATTCCGGCCCAAAAAATGAGCCAAAAATTTTACCTAAGTCAGGCCTGAATAAAAATGATAAAACCCGAGTCCAACCCGTATTAAAACTTTTTATATAATTTTTTTAAAAAATATAATACAAATCCTAAACTCTTTAATAAATTAATACAAACTATAAAAGCAAAATATTACACGGTTACATTATTCATATATTTTTTAAAAAAATTAATTATTATAAAAAATTATTAAACAAGTAAGAAAAATTAAATTAAATCATTATATATATTATGTTAGTCCAAAAAAGTAGTTGATAATACGATTACTACTAGAAATAACAAGAAAAATAAACATTATATGCAATTTTATCTAATTAGAACATTAAATAGTTTGTCGTTAGGGGTGAAGCCAGAAAATGTTTTTAGGGGGGCCAAAATTAAATTGTATATTTTACGATAGTAAAAATGCAATTTCACCATTTTAATATTTATATCTTTATATTAAATCAAAATTTTATCATTTTTAAGGGGGTCAAAGTGCAATTTTACTTTTACTAATTTAAATTTTATAAACTTTAAAGGGGCCTAAATGAAATTTTTTCTATTCTGTAGCTTTTTATAAGAAAAAATTATTTTTTATAATATATAAATTAAATAAAAATAATATAAAATTTATAATATATAAGGTTTATAAATTTTTTTTATAAAGTGTAAAATACTACCTTAATTCTTTTTAAATAATTTTCTTAATAGATAGAATTACTTAAATTACTTCTAACATCTTTATTAATCTATTATTTTTTATGTTGATGCATAGAAAATATATTTTATGTTGAAAATCATCTTTTTTTACAAAATTATAATTATTATTTAATTTATTTAATTTACAAATAATAATTTATATATATGTTTCCAGAAGAAAACTTTTAATCATAATTTAAAAAAACAAATTATACAATTAAAATTAAATAAATTTCAAATAAAAAAAGATATATATTAAATTTATATAGGAGCTTTGGCCCATTGTGCAATTTGATACATGAACTTTAATTTGGTGTAATTATAGTTCACATATATTCTAGAGGTGCTCATGGGCCAGGCCGGGCTCAACTAAAAATTCAAAACCATTTACTAGGCCTGGGCCCGGCCAAAAAAATGGGCCTAAAATTTTGCCCAAGCCCGACCTAGATAAAAATACTAAAACTCGGGCTCGACCCGGCCCTCTAGTATTAATTTTTTATATTATTTTTATATAATTTTTAAATATATATAATACAGCAAAAATATTAAAAACATCAAAATAAATACTTAAATAACACTAAGATAAATGCAACTTAACAATCAAATGCCTCTAAAATAATAACAAAATTAACAAATGCCTTTAAAATAATAATAAAATTAACAATAAAATAAGTTTTATATAATATCCAAACAATAAAAATAAAAAATAGCAACATAATAGTAAAATGGTAGCAAAATAGAGAGAAAACAACAAGAAAATAACATTAAAAAAAAGAGAGCAGATTTTAAGTCCTTTAGTGAATTCGGGTCATGCCGAGTCTGGGCCAAAAATGCCTTATTAGAGGCCCGGCCCGTTTTTTAAACATGTCTTATTTTTTTGTCCAAGCCCATTTTTTGAGTTTATATTTTTGCTCAAACCCTCGCACATTTTGAGCGGGCCTTCGGGTCGGGCCGAGTGGCCGGACCTATGATCAGGTCTAATATATTCATAAAACTTTGATTTTGATCCAATATATCAATGCAAAATGGTATTAAATTACATGTTTTAGAAACCCTAAATTTTTTATTAAGGGTTTTAAAATGAGTGTTTAAATAAAAACATGAGTTATTTTCATGTTAAGTCCCTTTCTTTTTAAATTTATTACAATTTCATCTCTTTTTTTTAGATTCTAATTTATCCACCTTAATCCCTAATGCAATTCTGATTTTTTTATATTTAAGTCCTTGTTATGTAGGTTTCAATTCATTTAATTTGGTCCTTGAACATTCCAAAGGTATACTTTTCATAGTATTACTAATTATCTTATCCTTTTTATATTTCTAAACTATTTTTAATTTGTATGATTAAATTTTACAATTTTTAAAATTTTGCATGATATAATCACTAATTAGTCTTAACAATTTAAAGAAATTTGGTTTCTTTTTTATTTTCCCTTATATTATTTGTAAAATGTAAAAAATTAAAAATAATATATTTTAATTAATACATACAATATAGTTAATATATATATATATATATATATATATATATATATATATATGCAAATTTCCGAATCAATCTTCTTCTCTCTTGGAAACCTGCTATTTGCCAATAGAAATGTTGGCCTACTTCCACACCAGAGATATCGTATAACCTGTTTAGTGTGTTTGATATACCATTTATATTGTCCTCTGATAGAAATAAAACTTTACTTGCAAAAAAAATAGAAATAGAACTTTACTTGCAAAAAAAAAAAAAAGGAATTATTTTGATTCAATCTTCTCTTGCCTACTCAAATTCTATATTTTTTACAGCGACGAAATTAATCATACAATATTCTAATCTCTTTTGTGCGATTTAAGATATAGTAATCGATTTTTTCATAGTTCTTAATAATTTTATTTTAAGGAAAAAAAAACCCAAAAACAACCCACATGCTTAAACAAAACTAAAGAGTCAGCCAACATAAATTGGTGAATGACATTCGGATAATCCAAACCATAGGCATCCTGAAAAATCACATAAACAAATTCATCACAAAGTCTATGGGCCTCCTCAATGATTTGGCAGTACAAAGGTAAAGCCAAACATCAATTATGAAGTTTATTAACAACAAAAAAGCAGATGAACTCATTCGTAATGTGGTGGAATCCATGCTCCCTAGCCATCCTAAGAACTCCAACAATAAGGCCTCACCTGAATGAGCATCAAAAGCTCCATGGAGACGTTGTGCGCACCACCGCACCGAAGGCTGCAACAGGCTCCTTAGAAATCTAGGCTGCATCAACATTGATCTTGAGCTGCTCACCAAGCAAGGCTTCCTACATCAGAACTCTTGGCCTCCTAGGCAACATGGGGCCGCAAATGAAATTGTGAACTCCGAAGTCTTTCAAGAGGGTCGGGGCACTGCTAAGATCATCTTGCGGTACCATTGCCTTTCCTTGAAGAAGCTCCATGTCCCAGCATTCCATAGTTACCAGGAGACCACCAAGAGGCTTGTGAAAGCCTAAGTCCTACTAATTGAGACCTACAAAGTTATGAATGGCGAGAATCTACCAGTCTCGTTTTGGATAAAAATGAGAAGTAAATAGATAACAACTAAACACACGCAAGCACACAAAATAATCAAGTTAGAGCCATCGTGATTTAGATGCCTTGGATTTTTTTTTCTTGCTAGTGGAAGCGGTCGTTTCTTTGGCCTTTCCTGAGGGTGCAGACGTTTCTTTGGCCTTTCCTGAGGGTGCAGAGGTGGGTTTAAATTTGAAGCTACAGGCCTCCTTAACAGAGTCACTGTCCCAACCCAAAGCTGCCCACCACTCTAATTCTCCTCTGATTTTCTTCAAGAAATCTACACTTTCATCGTCAAATGGAAGTTTCCTCAAACGTGGGCACCGAGATACTTCGATCTCTATCGGAGAAGGAAAGATCTTGCGCAAGCGGCAGATGGTTCGCAGACTTGGCAAACAAGTCAAAGAAAGCGTCTTTAGATTTGGGAAGACTTCGTCTCGTACTATCTCCTCACTTATAACTTGTTCCATAGATTGACAGTCTAGAACTGTGAGGATCTCAAGATTTCTAGCATAAGCAAGGTAATCCAGGTTTCGCAGCAGTGGGCAAACACCTACGTGAACCTGACGAAGGTTGTGAAACTCATCCCAATCTGAAAATCTGATTTCTCGAAGTGAACAACAACGAAATATCTCAAGTTTCCCTAAATTTGGTAATGCATGGATAGAACATAGTGAAGTCAATCCCGTGCAATCGATAAGTTTTAATTTTCTAATGCATGCTTGTTTGGTGTATGAGCTGAATATCTTTGCAACAGAGGGCTGACAAAATATGGTGATACAAATCTTATTCATGTACCTAAATCCCTCCAACACCTCCAAGAAGGCAAGTTCATCAGCAACTGAAACTTTCACTTCGTCAAAATACTCCATCACCCCATTCATTTTACTATACACCTGCAACAGTGACAGACAAGACATCACCTCCTTCGGTGGGATCTCTTTAAGATGCATGGTATAATCCAGTAACAAACACCTCAGGTTTCTCAAATTCGAAAGGCCCGTAGGTAGCTTGGTTATGCTTGTTAATGACAAATTTAGGTACTGCAGGATTCTCAATCTTCCAATCTCCAGAGGCAACTCAACCAATCCTTGATTACCCGATAAATCTAAAGCTTTCAAACCAGTCATGAACTCGAAGAAGCCACCTGGAAATGCCTTGACCAGTGTATCTCTTATGAGCAGAGTCGAGAGATTAAGGCAAGTTGGTGGGTAATGGATCATGATCTCTCTGTCACTACAACCCCACAAGGAGACCCAACTTGAGTCTATCCATTTGTTGAACTCTTGATCGGTAAGCCTCCCACTTCTTGCTACCAAAACCTTGTTCTTATTTTTTTCTTCGTCACGGGCTAGCCACAGTGCCATGTCTCGGATCATATCATGCATCCAAACAAATTCCATAGATTCATCAGCTTCCAACAAACATGAAAGCTTTAAAGTGCTAATAATGAATTCTCCTTGCTCGCGTGGACTTGTTCCATCTAAAAGACCCTCTCCTATCCATAGGTCGATAAGCTCATCGACGCTTATCGTGCAGTTCTCTGGGAATAGAGAACAATATAGAAAACATTTTCTAGCGATAGGAGAGGTGAGGCTGTCATAGCTAAACTTGATAGGAGGAAACACTTGATCTCCCATACCTGAAAATTCTGATGGGTAGCTTTGCAACATCTCAACTGCACAGATCCAATCATGGTAACTCTTCCTACTAGCCATGACACTCCCAACAGTGAGCAGTGCAAGTGGCAAACCACTGCACCTTGCGGCAACAATTTCAGCTAACTTCGGAATCTCTGGATTATATTTTAAGTTGTGCTCCCCTACCGTCATCGAAAATAAACTCAGGGCTTGTTCTGGTGGAAGACATTCCACTTTAATTCTCTCTTGAGCTCCTAAGTAACCGCACAACTCCTCCGAACGGGTAGTAAATATTATTTTGGACCCATTTCCCTTGTCTGGTAAGGGGATGCCTAAACTGGTGAGTTGGGATTTGGAGAAGCTCTTCTGAACATCATCCAATAGCAACATAAACCTTGTACCGCTTAAGAGCCTGAATATCTCACACGCTCTGTCGTTCTCGTTTGAACACTTTTGCCATATGTCATCTGAGATCTCCAATTTCCTCCGAACGATATCTTGAAATTCCTCAACTTTTGTTGCTTTGGATTGTGTAACCCAAATCACGGTATCAAACTCATGGTTTCGGATCGAAAATTCATTGTTGATTTTCTTCAAGAGGGTTGTTTTACCAACCCCACCGATTCCGTATAAACCGATAATCCCAACGTTTCCATCCTCAATTTTTTCCCATACGTCTTCAACCTTGGAGTCTAGGCCAACGGTATTCTCCATAGGAAATTGAGCCACCATCTGAGGGCGACGCGAGGGGGTGGGAGGGGATGGTAGGGGGGGCAGCCTTTCAGTGACGGCTGCAAAATCCCCATTCTCTAACAGTTTCTTCACTTCTGCTGTCTTCTTTAAGACTTTCTTCCCGATCTTGTAGGCTGTCTGCAAATTCCTGGGACAGCAGCCAAGACATTTCCTCTCAACCTGAAGATTTCCTTCATGGACAAGGGCAGTTACTTGCTGCTCAATAGTTTCCACTTTGCTCAACCATCTTTCCACTCGCTTCGTAACCATCTCCTGTTGTGACCTCACACCGATCTCTACGCTTTCCTTCACATCATTTCTGTGGTCACTGAGGTCATCCATTGCAGTTCTCAACTCTTCTAGGCGTTTGCCGAGGTGTGTCACATTCGCCACATGCTTGACACCGAAATCCCACAAACCAGGGATGATGTTAAGGACTGGGCTCATGAAATCCATTTCTCAACGATTTACTAGAGTTTATAACCGAGAGATAAATGGAAGAGATGATATCGATAATCAAATGAAGCAAAGCTACAACTGATTTTAACAAGTTCGGCGTAGTTGATATTTCTCTAACCAACATGCAATAAAAATAATTAAGATATATAAAACAATTCATCAACTCCGGAATATACGGTGGTCTTCATTAAAAAAAGTGAAAGTGACATACCACAAACTCTTACAGGCGTTTGCCGAGTTGTTTCACATGCACCACATGCTTGGCAGCGAAACCTCATAAAAGTGGGACGACGTTGAAGATTGGGATCCCAGAATCCATTTCTCAACGATTCACTAGAGTTTTTTTTTTTCTTTGTTCTATCAACTACCCTAGAAGGTCTTGCTATAAACAGTAATAATAAATTACCATAGAAGCTTCTGAGAAGATACAACAAAGCCTACGGTTAGGGAAATGAAAACAGCATCTTTAAATATGAATGTAGACACACCAAACTCTGTAAAGAATATATAAATATTGACGGTCAAAGTTGTTATTATATTAATTTTAAAAGCTGGCGTGTTAACCCATTAAGTGACTATTTTATATTTTTTCAGAAATTTACTAGTAATTAAATAACTATTTATGTAATTTAACTAATTTATAGTGTGACTTTCATGAAATTTGGCATATTACCATTATAGGCGAAACTAGAATATCCTCTATGACTAACCCTTGCTGTGTTGATTATTACCATTAGCACAGCACATCTAATCATGTTAATGAGAACCTCTTTTTGTTTGATATGATAACTTGAAAAGAATCAATAGTTTGGACAAAACCACAGCCATGGAGGAGATTTTTGCTTTTGAAAAGGTTGCATTTATAATCCCTAGAGGAGACCTAATCGATTTCATATGACAACACTAGCTATCTCTTATGTTATTGGAAAATATGAACATCACATATATAATAAAGGAAATTACATGTTATTATTTACTATCATGATAGATTAGTCCAAATTAAAAGTGATCTAATTTTGATTAAGGTTTATTGGGCTTTAATTATTAAATAAAGTATGGGTCAAATATGTGTAGATACTCTAGTAATTAAATTCTAATCAATTTCTGATTAATGATGGGCTAATTAGAAATTAGGACTAATGTGCCAAAGTTAAATATATTAGGGTTATGATCCCAAATTACATACAATGTAACTTTTCTAATATCCTATTTTTAGAAAAAAGAGAGTCACCTTCTCCAGATTTGGAAGATCAAAACCTCAAGATTCGTAGATTTCAAGAAATCGATGAATTCAGGTACGCTTCCGTATCTAGTTTTGTTCTTGATTTATTCTTGATAGTTTGACATGATAGATCCTAGTTTACAGTTCTAATTTTATATTAGATATTACTTACGGTTCTAACAAGTGGCATCTGAGCTTCGTCATGTTGAATCATTGGGAATGAATCGATTCCACATGACAACACCAGCCATCTCTTATGTCAACCATAATCTGAATTCTTAGAGGAAATTGCCACAACATTGAGATAGATACGTTTCAACATGAAATGTGTTTCATTCTTTTTTATTGGAGGGATTTAACTTTCCACCTATTATTATTATTATTATTATTATTATTATTATTATTATTATTATTAAAAAGGCAAATTATACCATAATCACTAAATCATGGATAAGATTTCGTTTTGGTCATTTAACTAAAAAAGTTACAATTTAGTCTCTAAATTTTTTGAAATTGTTTTTTTGTCTTTCGGCTATTAAGTGTCATTTTTTTTAATTAGTATAATAACGATTTTAGTTCTCAACTTTAATATTTTATTTTTAATTTGAACTTAATTCTATATAAAAATTATAAAAGAAATCAATTTTACTTAAAAATAGAATTTCTATATAAAAATTCTAAAAAAATAAAATCTCGAAAAGGTGATTGTTGAAGGTGAGAAATAAAAAAACTATAATTCAATAGTATCAATAACAAATTAAAAATATAACAAATAAAAAAATGTTGAATTATTACATGCGCTTCTTCAATGATTCTCGGAATCAAATTAGTAATTCTTCAAGTGAAGTTCCATACCCCTAAAGGACATTTAGAATTGACATTACAGATACTTGTGAAATCGACTTTGATGCCATTTTTAAGCAAAAAATATAAAATATACTACAAAATTTTCCTTTTCAAACTCAATTCAAAATTTTAATTCATTTAAATTATACCCAAATTATAAAAACAAATTATATTCTGAATATTTTTTTTCTTATAACGAAAAACCTTTGTCCAAAAACAAAAGAGATAAAAAAAAAACATAGAACCAATAGTTTTGCTTAATATTTTTCTATATTTTCTTAAAGAACATGTATTGAATATTTCTGTACAGAAAACACAGAAAGAAATTTTGGAAGGTTTAAAAGTAATTTTTCCCTCATTTTCTCATTTTATATATTTTTAAAATTTTTAAAATTTTCTAATTTTTAAAAAATAATTTTATTTTTTTATCATTTTATATATGATTAGAGTCAAATTAAGAGAAAATATAAAAATTAAGAACTAAAATTGTTATTATACCAATTAAAACAATATTAGTTAAATATAAAAATTAAGAACTAAAATTGTTATTATACCAATTAAAACAATATTAGTTAACAGTTGTATGATAAAAAAAAAACAATTTTGAGTAAATTTATTAAATAATATAGCTGCGTGATTAAGTTTATTAGAATAAATTAATTCCTTTAATTAAAGTTAAATCAAATTTGGAGTAATTATTAAAAATGTGAAAGTGACATATACTCAAAATATTTTATATAGGATATAATATATTATAAATGTTAAGGTTAAAAAAAAATCGAAATTGAACCTATGTAATGGTTTGATAGTCAAGATTGTTTACTGTTTTAGGTGTGATCTAAGTTCAAGTCACGCAAGTCGTGTTTGTTGTTTGAACTTTTTCCTATTATTATAATTTAAAAAAAAAATCCAAACTCAGCACAGTGATATTAATACAAACTATAAAGTCAAATTGACTCGAATATATTGTGGAATCCATGCTTCCCTAGCCATCCTAAGACCTCCAACAATAAGGCCTCAGCTGAATGAGCATCAAAAGCTCCATCGAGACGTTGTGCGCATCCAACTCAAGCCATGCCATCAGAATCGCGCGCCATCGCACTGAAGGCTGCAACGCGCTCCTTAGAAATCTAGGCTGCATCAAAACTGATCTTGAGCTGCTCACCAAGCAAGGCTTCCTACCTCAGAACTCCTGGCCTCCTAGGCAGCATGGGGGCGCAAATGAAATTGTGAACTCTTTAGTCTTTCTGGAGGGTCAGGGCACTACTAAGATCATGGTACCATTGCCTTTCCTTGAAAAGGCTCCTTGTCCTAGCATTCCATAGTTACCAGAAGACCACCAAGAGGCTTGTGAAAGCCTAAGTCCTACTAATTGAGCCCTACAAAGTTATGAATAGCGAAAATCTACCAGTCTCGTTTTGGATAAAAATGACAAGTAAATAGATAACAACTAAACACACGCAAGCACACAAGATAGTCCAGTTAGAGCCATCATGATTTAGAACCACTGGCTGTTTTTTCCTTGCTGGTAGAAGCGGTCATTTCTTTGGCATTTCCTGAGGGTGCAGAGGTGGATTTAAATTTGAAGCTACAGGCGTCCTTAACAAAATCACTGCCCCAGTCCAAAGCTGCCCACCACTCTAATTCTCCTCTGATTTTCTTCAGGAAATCTACACTTTCATCGTCAAATGGAAGTTGCCTCAAACATGGGCACCGAGATACTTCGATCTCTATAGGAGAAGAAAAGGACTTGGGTAAGCGGCAGATGGTTTCCAGACTTGGCAAACAAGTCAGAGAAAGCGTCTTTAGCTTTGGGAAAACTTCATCTCCTACTATCTCCTCCTCACTTATAACTTGTTTCATAGACTAACAGTCGAGAATTGTGAGGATCTCAAGATTTCTAGCATAAGCAAGGTGTACAGGCCAATCTTGGGCCACCCCAAACACCCCAAACCCACCTAAATACATTAAACCATTTACTACCCATTCAGACCCAAATACAAACACCCCAAGCCCAATCAAAATTAACCCCCTAAAACCCAATAAACCCTCACCCAATATTTACAACCCTACCCAAGCCCGCTTGAACACCTAAACCCAATTAGCGGTGTTAGGGTTTGAAACCAAACCCTAGCCTCCCCACTTGCCCCGCCGCCGCAACCACCCCCACACTTTGCCTCGACAGCCCCCATGCCTCGCACACCACCACTGCTCCACCATCGGCGTCTCGCACTGCACAAAGACATAGAAAAGGCAGAGGATGAAGAAAAAATGATAACATCATTCGACTATATATAGCAAGAAAAATGTAAAAAGAAGGGGGAGATCATTGTAATTGACACGAAAATAAAGTGGTTTTGAAAGAAGAATCTGCACAAGAATAATACAAAAACAGATATCTCAAGAGGCAAATATAAAAATCAAAGAGGTGACTTTTGGTCATTCTTTTTCATTTTCATTTTCTTATATTTTTTTCTCTTCTTTTCTTTGCTTATATTCATACATATACACATATTTAAATAAAAACGAAAAAATATATACCTTTTGGATTTATTTCCGCCACCGTATGTGCGGTGGCCCACGTGTAAGGCCGCGCGGCGACGGAGATCCGGCGTCGGTGGACTTCAGTGGCGTGTTCTGATTCGGTCCGAGAAAATGACCCCCTCTCTCTTTTTTTTTCTTCTGCACATGAGAAATGAAAAATTTCAAGATTTTTTGACTTTTATAGGGGCCAGGAACGACGTCGTTTTAGGCCTTGCATTTCAGCACTGAAACGGCGTCGTTTCACCCTATGCCCCGCAACCCGACCCGCCTGGGAAGAGGATCCGCGTGTTTTTGCGGAAGGGTCTAATTGCGCGAATGACCCTTCCGCTTTTATGGGCTTTCGCAATCAAATTTAAACAATTTTGCAATTTGGCTCTATAATTTTCAACGGATTTCAATTGATCCCTTGCCTACTCTTGCGTTTGGACAATAGGGAATATTTCGTTTTCGGTCCCCATCATTTTCTCGCGTGTTCAAATGGATCCTTTCTTTTGTTTTCTTTTTAAATTGGCCCCATAACTTTGTTTTTCAATTAAATTTTAATCCTTTTTCGTTTATTTTTATATCTTTATCAAATATCCATGTTATTTTTATATTATTAGCATTATTAGTATTATTATTATTATTATTATTAGTAGTAGTAAATATTTTTATTATGTATGTATAAATAAATATATATATATTTTAATATTTAATATTTTTACTCACTTTATCTTAATATTTCATTAATAATATGCTTGTTTCTTTTGTACTCAATATTATCATCATTGTTATTATTATTAGTTTATATTTTGTTATATATTTACATTTATATCAATGTATACATACTTAATATATTTGTATATACCTAGATAATATTATTACTAGTTTTTTTTTTTATGTGTATACACTACTTAAATGTTTTAGCATTATGTATATATATATATTCTTATATACCCTTATATATTATATGTATATTTTAGTATTATATTTTTCATATCTATGTTTTATTACCATACTATGTATACATTATATTTTATTATATATAAGTACGCATATTTTATTATACGTATGTATATATACTTTTATTTTAAGTATATCATATTATTCATTATTATACTTATTATTTTTACTATTGTCATTTAATATATTATTTCAATATTATATATTATTTGGTGTACATATATCTTTTATTATTATTAGTATATAAATATATGTTTTTTTATTCCTAATATATATCGTATACGTTCATCTGTACTATGTATATGTATATATTTAGTATTATTACACATATGTATCTTTTAGGTGTTATATTTTCATATGTCATGTATATATGTCGTATATTATATTTTGCATGTCATCTTATGTACATATTATCTGCCATTATTATTACGAAGTTTATTTTGTATTTATTCATGTTTCCTAATTAATTTCAATACATAAGGCAACATGTCGATTTAACACAAAGTCACTGATTTCATCGCTATGTTGGGTGAACATCAATTGACTCGTGTTAAAGCGGCATGCCCTTCTCAAAATCAAAAGAATTGAAAATTCTCGTGCTTCAATCGGATCACAACTAAATATTACATTGAATTCGTATTTTTGAAAATCAAGACAACACGTGTTTATGAGATACCAATTTTGGGCGTCGCGAGGGTGCTAATACCTTCCTTGCGCGTAACCGACTCCCGAACCCTAATTTTCTTCTGGATTTTAACGTAAACCTAAACTTAGCCTTGTATTTGTTTTTAAAGAAAAATCTAATAGGTGCCCGATCACACCTAGAAAAAAGATCGGTGGCGACTCCCGGTTTATTTTTTAAAACTAAATTTTAATTTCTAATAAATCGCCACATTTAGCGACCCGAAACCAAAATTTTTACGTCGCTACAGCTGGCGACTCCGCTGGGGACAACGGTTTTGAGAGTCGAGTCGAATTAAACATGTTTTGTCAAAGTTTTCAAATTTCCTTGTTCAAAGTAAATATTTGGTCGTGATCCGAAATCTCGTTTCAAAAATTCATGCATTTGCATCGTGTTGTAAATATTTCTTCTAACTTGTTATTTGTTTGTTTTTCGCCATCATTTTATGGTTTTAATTCGGTTTAGTTTCTTTAAATAAAACGTAAAGGTTTATGAGTTTTCCCCCACACACCGTGCACTTGCATTTTGCATAACATGAGCTCTAAACCCGGGCTCTGTCCCTTTAAGTGAAAGTAAATGCTACGCCTTCGTGAGTTAACTCGTCCCTCCGCACAGGCTAGTGAATACTTTCGGGTTACATATGACTTATGCTTTCGTGAGTTAACTTGTCCCTCCGCATAGGCATAAGTAAATGTAATCCCTCGAATTGAACTCGTGACCTGTGATAAGCTACGACCGAGGCTTCGTACTAGTCTTAGTAGACGATGGTACGAACGATTCGAGTACCTGTCTAGAACAAAAACCGCATGTAATGAACCATACGAGCCATCCAGTTAGAGCCATGCCGAACCTCTGTCCGCTTATAGTCACCAAAATAAGTACACGGGGAAATGCTTTTTGCCTTTCATTTACACTGTCTATGTAAAAATTGGGTTGAGTAGTTTAATTCGTTTCTCAAAATATATTTGTTGTGTTACTAACCAAGTTTGTTTGTTTTTATTTTTATTTTCATCATGCATCATAGGCATCACGTTAGGAAGGTGTTGATTAAAGGATAGTTGCCAAAGAACGGGTTTCTGATGGAGGAGCCAATTACACAAATAACCAAAAAGAATGCCGTGGTTCGAGAATGGTCTCTAAAAACTCAGAGAGAAAAGGGGGACAGCCTAGTGGAAGGGTGTGTTACCAATTTGCCCGAACATACTACTGTGAATGTCCGCCAAAATAACCTTGAGGATTTGGTGCGAGTTTGGAACCAATGGGATTCAGACACTAGGGACATTTTCACCGAGAGGTATGGAGATATAGCTCACTTGATCACTATTCGTGTAGACGAACAGTTGATTCAAGCCATGGT
Organism: Gossypium anomalum; assembly: GCA_025698475.1. NCBI lineage: Eukaryota > Viridiplantae > Streptophyta > Magnoliopsida > Malvales > Malvaceae > Gossypium > Gossypium anomalum. The sequence goes on from CM046960.1 coordinate 1,704,196, forward strand.
TCGATTCTGGGACCCGGCTTATCTATGCTTTACATTCAATCAAGAGGACATGACTCCAACCATAGAAGAGTATGCTGCTTTACTCCGCATCGACAATGTGCAATTCGGCAAGATATACGTGAAGGAGCCTGAGCCATTGACCTTTAGGAAAAAATTAGTAAGACCGATGAGATATGACTGATGCATGGGCGAAAAACAAATAAAAAGAAGAATGAAACCGTTTGCATTCCATGGTCCAGCCTACGAGAATCAGTTCTGAGTCATCCGGACATATTGAAGAGAGTTAATCTATTCGCTTTGGCCATTTACGGTTTGGTCATTTTCCCGAGAGTTCTCGGACATATTGAGGTCGCAGATGTTTGATTTCTTCGAAAGGCTAAAACAAGGAGTCAACCCCATCCCGACTATCTTAGCCGAGACATTCGTGTCCTTGAGTACTTGTCGAAGGGTAGGAAAGGGACGATTTATCGGTGTGCACAACTGCTCAATGTTTGGATTTTGAGTCATTTTTGGAAAGTAGAGCGCACTCCATTCCACATGTTTTCAAAAACATTCGCCCGCTAGAAGCTCACCTCAAGAAAGAATGGCCGAGAGAAGTCACCGAGCAACATTGGGTATCGTCTTTCGAGAATCTTCGCGCGAGGATATAACGTGGAAAGCACCCTCGATTCGCCTTGATCCCGCTATACAAATGTGGAGGCCAAGATTGGGTACCTTTCCTCGGGTTATGGGGAGGAGTTGGATACGCTCGCTATTAGTCCAAAGGCAATTTTCTTGCGACAATTTATACCCGCAACCTGGAGGGTTGGCACACTCGAGTTCGCTTTGCGGTGAGGATATATGAAGAGAGTCCGAGAGATATTGCAAAGTCTTGGAATGAAATTCATTTCATGGAATTAGCCTTGTATGCTGATACCCTTACCCAAGACTATGACATATGGAGAAAGCAACGGGTAAGTGGTCAGCAAATCTCATCAACAAATTGCACTGTCCAGAACCCCTTTTTGGAGGAAATGCCGTCCGAGTTGGACATCGCTAGACAAGAATTCGAGCGAGAAAAAGCTAAGATGTCTAGGGACCTCGGTACCCTTCAAGAAGAAAACTATCACCAAGATTGAAGTTCAAAGTTGAAAGGTCCAGAACTGAAAAAAGTACAAAGGGAGGCCGAGATCGTGAGAAACGACTTAAGGGACCTTCATTTGGAAAACAAGAAATTAAGAAACACTATAAAAAATAGTGGATTGGCCAAATCAACAGCTGAGTGGAAAGAAGAAATTAGCAACATCAAAGGAGGAATGGAATTTTGAAAGGGAAAAGCAAAGAAAGAAGAGGAAAAGGCAAGTGCATACACTGCATGATAGAGTTAAGAAGGAAGAATGTCGAGTATGAAATGGTGACTGCAGAATTTGCGAATAGTCGATCTGAACATCAAGAATTAAAAGGAGGGTACGAGATTTAGAAAATATGCTACAATCTCGTCAACAACAATTAGATAACCTCCACAAGAAGCTCTCTAGAAAAAGAATGATCGACGATAGGGACATGCACGCGTATGAAGGAACTCTCCAAGAAAAGAAAAAGGCAACTCAACTTCTTGATCAACGAAATTCGCAAAGCGCTATGCAAGTTGTTCAATTATCGATGAAGTGAAGTTCTCGGTTGCCAATTCCTCCGAGCCAAAGATCGAGTATATCGAGTTTCTAGAGCAAGTGAAGAAACAAGGCAATGTGGCTAGAAATTTGTGTAATCATTGGAAAAATAAAAACTTTTTGTAACGTATTCTTCCTCGATAAATGAAATGCCTACATATGGGGCTATCTTGAAATCAACACCAAATTCTTGCATATTTACATTCATGCATAATTTATTCTTTGGATACTCATCCATTCATACACTCATTCATTTATCGCATGTACATATCACCATAATCATCCACCAAAACTAAAAGAGCCATATGATCCGCAGTTGCAAGACTTCAAGACTGGAATCACGACATTTATACAGAACGCGTCGACAAACTAGGGCAATGGAAGCTGAGTTCAATGAGAGAATCGAAAGAATGGAAAGGGCTCAAAAGGAATTACAAGAGCAACTGGCCAAATCGCAACAAGAAACGAGAGATCTAATGGTAAGATCTCGAGAGGAGTCGCTGAGCAAAGAGATCGGATGGCTAAAATGATGGAGATGATGACAACTTTGGTCAAGGAAAGGGACCCATGCAGAAATCCCGATGTTATGGAACCTCAATCGAGAATTCACCACGATCGGGATCCACTCTATCCTCCGGGATTCACTCCACCACCCGCATATACAACACGAGAGATGATATGCTCAAGGAGAACCCACAGGCTTGGAACATCGACCTATGCCACCGCTCCACCCACTAATTTGGGGCGGGAATATTCGCGTCAAACCTGGGGGCCACCTGCTGATCCACCGGTTCCAGATCTGACGACGACCCATGAAGTAGCCAAATTGAAATTGGATAACCATGACGCGAAATATAGGAGTCGGAGGAAAGACTCAAAGCAATAGAGGGCACCGAGGTCTTCTCCGCCCTAGGTGCCAAGGAACTCGACCTCACTGCACTGATCTAATTTTGCCTCCGAAGTTCAAGGCGCTGATTTTGAGAAGTATGATGGGACTAGGTGCCCAAAAGCACATCTCATCATGTTCACGCCGAAAAATGACTGGTTACGTGAACGATGATAAGTTACTTATACATTGCTTCCAAGACAGTCTAACAGGTCACCTCGCTGGTACAACCAACTCAACTCGGGAAAAAAGATTAGATCCTGGAAAGACTTGGCATCTCGCGTGATTCGCGAACAATACAAGCACGTATCGGACATGGTGCGGGACCAGGATGACCTTACAAATGATGGAGAAAAAGCCGTCGAAACCTTTGACACGATGTGCGTAGAGATGGAGAGACGTCTCAGCCCAAGTGGAACCCCCACTAACAAAAACGGAGATAACCGTTCTCTTTATCAACACCTTAAAGGCGCCGTTTTATGACAAATTAGTGGGAAGTGCCACGAAGGAGTTTGCAGATATTATAATATCTGGTGAGCTCATAGAGAACGCTGTTAAGAGCGGTAGAATGGAAGGTTCAGAGGGTTCGAAGAGGGCAGTGCCTATGAAAAAGAAGGAACCAGAAACCCACATGGTCGGGATGGGAAACCGCTATGCCTCTAATTCATATCCTAACCAACCTCGACCCCGACATTATACACCTTCAAATTTCCATTATCCTCCTCAAACCCCTTACTACCAAGCACTACCTCCCTCCTACCCCATATACGCCATGAACAACCAAAGACCTGCCACCACTTTTTCACAAAACACTGCACCCGTTCAAAACCAACCCAGAAATGAGCCAAGACCAGCAAGGCCTAATCCCGAGAGACCGCAGTTTACTCCCATCCCTGTGTCATATGGGGAATTGTACCCAAAACTTTTGGAGAAACAACTGATTTCTCCCCATTACATGGCACCCCTTAAACCTCCATACCCGAAATGGTACGATCCAAATGCTAGTTGTGCATATCATGCCGGGAATCAAGGGCATTCTACAGAGAACTGTCTTGCTTTCAAAAGGAGAGTTCAAGGGCTCATCGACGCGGGCATTTTGCGATTTGATGGTACTGGCGGTACGGCTGGGAATCCATTCCCAAACCACACTGAAGGTAATGTGAGCGCAGTAGGAGAGGAGGATAAACGACGAAGTAAAAGATGGGTTTCTGAAGTAAGAACACATCTGCAGAGAATCTGGGAGGTGCTAATTGAAAAAGGGCTACTCTGTCGTTTTAACGGAGTATCCGAAGGAAAGAATGCAAAGAGTCACAATTTTTGCGAGTTGCATGGCATCGAAGGGCACGACATTCAGTCCTGTGATGAATTCAGAAGATTATTGCAAAGTATGATGGATAACAAGGAGATCAGTATTTTTTGTAAAGCCGAAGAGGCCGATAGTGGAGAAATATGTGCCTCTGACAATCAACCATCAGGTCCCCCTTATAGCGCTGATCGGCCATTGGTGATTTACTATAACGCGAAGAAGGAGCCGGTGAAACCAAAGATGATCATTGAAATACCATCTCCTTTTCCTTACAAAAATGACAAGGTGGTACCTTGGAAATACGATGTCAACATCGTGACACCTGAAAGTGAAAAATCTGAAGCCGCAACTGGAAGCGTTGGGGAAGTGGGTCACTTCACCCGCAGTGGGAGATGCTATTCTAAAGAAATTGAACCGGCAAAGAAAAGTAGCGATTGGAAGCAAAAAGGGAAAGCAGTGATGCACGAAGTTGAAGTCGAGCAAGAAATTCCACCCGTGCAAGAAACTAAAAAGCCTGTGAATGAGGAAGAAGCTCAAGAATTCTTGAAGTTTATCAAGCACAGTGAGTATAGTGTGGTGGAACAATTGAGTAAGCAGCCAGTAGCGAATCTCGCTTTATCTCTCTTTGTTAAATTCAGAGCCACACCGGAATGCTTTATTGAAGGTGTTAAATCAAGCTTATGTGGCCAATAACATATCCGTTGAAAAGCTTGATAGGTGGGTAAACAATTTGAATGCGGACAATTTCATCTCTTTTAGTGATGATGAGATACCGCCAAACGGTAGAGGATCAGTGAAAGCATTGCACATCACGACCCGCTGCAAGGGCTACATAATACCGAACGTGCTCATCGATAATGGGTCAGCATTAAATGTTATGCCATTGGCCACACTTTCCAGAATACCGATGGATTTGTCCTACTTAAGGTTATGATGTTGAGTTCCAAGTCATGGACATTACGCCATCATACAACTGCCTTTTGGGGAGACCCTGGATCCATTCTGCTGGAGCGGTCCCGTCATCCCTCCACCAAAAAATAAAATTTATCATGGGCTACCGTCATGCGGTCACGATCGAAGGAGAAGAAAGATATTGTCTCTGTTGATGCACCGTACTTGGAAGTGAACAAAGACGCAGTAGAGTGTTCTTTCCGATTCCTTGAATTTGTGAATGCCACTTTCGTTGCTGAGGGAAACAGAATTTCAGTGCCGAAACTGTCGAGAAATACCAGAATGGGTGTCAAGTTGACCGTAGGAAGAGGAGCTCGAGCAAGAAGAGGTTTAGGCAGACATCTGCAAGGAATAGTTAGGGCTTTAAAGCCAGTGCAGCACAAGGCTCGATACGGTTTGGGATTCCAGCCTGACATACGTCAAAGAAGAAGACAGTGGAAGAAAGATCAGGAAAGGAGGATTGCAAGAACTTTGGGCCGAGAACCAGAATGGGAGCCCATGGAATACCCTCCTTTGTCAAAAACATTTACGTCTGCGGGAATGATATACCCTGGACAAGACGATCCACGAAATATGCTAAGGATAATTGAGAGGGGTTTTCAGAATGTCAGTATAAATGTCATTGACAAAGGGGCTGGTACAAGTAAAGATGTCTCGAGGATACGCCCTTGCCCTCCTGGTTTCATGTTGAACAATTGGACTTCCGAGGAGCTTCTTGTAGTTTATAAGTCTTCAGAGTAATGCTAAACATTAACCTTCTATTGTGTCCTTAGATATGATAGAATTCTTTTGTAAGAGTATGCATTCGCTCTTTATCATCTAAATGAATATCAATGAAGATGGATTTTGTCACGATCTTTCGCATTATCACTAATTTCATGACCATTTTCCCATTTCATAGCCTATCCTTACATTTGCCACATTCCATGCCATAACATTTTTGTTTGTTGGTTCCAATACTTGGATGCCCCTCTATAGTTTCCTTTTCCATTCAACTTTCAGGTGCTCAGATATCGATGACATGAACAAACCCGTTACGAGTCTTGAAATTGATTTTGAGAAGGTTGTTTTTGTTTAGGAGAATTTGAAGTCAAGAAAATGCTTTGAAGATTACGTCTCGTCTCCCGAATTGTTAAGAATGGTGGAACAAGAGGATAAATGATTTTGCCTCACGAAGAATCTGTGGAGACAATAAATTTGGGCACTGAAGAAAGGAAACAAGAAGTGAAGATTGGGACTTCTATTTCAGAGAGCACCAGGCATAATTTGATCGCTCTACTTCGCGAGTACAAAGATGTTTTCGCATGGTCATACCAAGACATGCCAGGGCTAGATGAAGATTTAGTGGTCCACAAGCTCCCATTAAAGCCAGAATGCAAGCCCATCCAGCAAAAATTAAGACGGATGAGACCCGAAATGCTGCTAAAAATAAAAGAGGAAGTCAAAAGCAATTTGATGTCGGCTTCCTACAAGCCTCCAAATATCCAGAATGGGTGGCTAACATAGTCCCGGTACCAAAGAAAGACGGCAAAGTACGAATGTGCGTAGATTACCGTGACCTGAATCGAGCAAGCCCAAAAGATAATTTTCCCTTACCACATATTGATACATTGGTGGACAACACAGCCAAACATTCATTGTTTTCTTTCATGGATGGATTCTCGGGGTATAATCAGATCAAGATGGCCCCTGAAGACATGGAGAAAACTACCTTCATAACAATGTGGGGAACGTTACTCACACAAAGTGATGCCATTCGGGTTAAAGAATGCCGGGGCAACATATCAGAGGGCTATGGTGACATTATTCCATGACATGATGCATAAAGAAATAGAGGTCTACGTCGACGATATGATTGCTAAATCCCGAGGGGAAGAAGAACATGTAGTGAACTTGAAGAAGTTGTTCGACAGGATGAGGAAGTTCCAGTTAAAGCTCAATCCAGCTAAATGTACGTTCGGGGCTACCTCAGGGAAGTTGCTAGGCTTCATTGTCAGTGAAAGAGGTATCGAGGTCGATCCAGATAAAATAAGAGCCATTCAAGAGTTACCACCCCCACGCACGCAAAAGGAAGTTAGAGGATTCTTAGGGAGATTAAACTACATCGCCCGATTTATCGCTCAACTTACCAACCAATGCGACCCTATCTTTCGACTTCTTCGAAAACATAATCCTGGAGAATGGAATGAGGAATGCCAGATAGCCTTCGATAAGATAAAGCAATATTTGTCTAGTCCTCCAGTGCTCGTACCGCCAACTCCGGGAAGACCGTTAATTTTGTATTTGACGGTGTTCGAAAATTCAATGGGTTGTGTACTAGGGCAACACGACGAGACGGGAAAGAAAGAAAAGGCGATCTACTACCTCAGTAAAAAGTTCACTGAATATGAGGCAAAGTATTCGTCCATTGAAAAATTTTGTTGCGCTCTAGTTTGGGTAGCTCGGAGACTCAGACAATACATGTTGTACCATACGACATGGCTAATTTCAAAGCTAGACCCGATAAAATACATGATGGAATCGCCGGCACTATCAGGAAGGATGGCCCGATGGCAGATTCTCCTTTCGGAATATGACATTGCCTATATAAGTCAGAAGTCAATAAAAGGAAGCGCAATAGCCGACTTCCTAGCAACTCGAACGACGGAGGAATATGAGCCTTTAAGGTTTGATTTCCCAGACGAAGACTTAATGTGCATCACAGAAATAGAACCAGAGTCATCAAAAGAGAAGTCATGGAAGATGTGTTTTGATGGTGCGTCGAATGCTTTGGGGCATGGAATCGGAGCAATCCTGGTGTCACCAGAGGGGAATCATTATCCGTTTACTGCAAGACTAAACTTCTTCTGTACCAATAATATCGCAGAATATGAGGCCTGTATCATGGGGCTTCGTGCAGCTATCGAACGAAACATCAAAATCCTAGAGGTATACGGAGACTCAGCTCTAGTGGTTTACCAGATCCGTGGAGAGTGGGAAGTGAGGGATCCAAAATTGATCAAGTACAGTGATTTAGTGGCCGAATTGATCAAGGAATTCAAAGAAATAACTTTTCATTACTTCCCACGAGAAGAAAACCAATTAGCTGATGCCCTGGCCACTTTGGCTTCAATGTTCAAAGCAAATAAAGAAGCAGAAATAATGCCCCTCAAAATGAGCATATACGAGATTCCTGCACACTGTTGTAGCATTGAAAAAGAGGTAGACGGACGTCCATGGTTCCACGATATATTAGAATATGTCAAAAATCAAAAGTATCCTGAACAAGCAAACGAGAATGACAAAAGAACAATCAGAAGAATGGCAGCGGGATTTGTTCTTGATGGGGATATCTTGTACAAGAGAGGAAAAGATCAGATGCTCTTGAGATGTGTGGATGATGTTGAAGCTAGGAAGATACTTGCAGAGGTCCATGAGGGAATTTGTGGAACACATGCCAATGGATTCAATATGGCCAGAAAGATCATGAGACTTGGTTATTATTGGCTGACAATGGAAAGTGACTGCATCAATTTTGCCAGAAAATGTCACAAATGTCAAATCTACGGCGATAAAATTCATGTGGCCCCTTCTCCTCTTCATGTCATGACCTCTCCGTGGCCTTTTGCTATGTGGGGCATGGACGTTATAGGGCCAATCTCTCCAAAGGCATCAAACGGACATCGATTCATTTTTGTGGTCATCGATTACTTCACAAAATGGATAGAAGCCGCTTCGTTCGCCAATGTGACGAGAACTGCAGTTTGCAGGTTTTTGAAAAAGGAAATCATTTGCCGATACGGCTTGCCTGAAAGAATCATTTCAGATAATGCCACGAATCTGAATAACAAGATGATGAAAGAAGTGTGCGAGCAATTCCAAATAAAGCATCATAACTCCTCGCCCTATCGCCCAAAGATGAACGGGGCTGTTGAAGCAGCTAACAAGAACATTAAAAGGATCATTGGGAAAATGACTGAGACGTATAAAGATTGGCACGAGAAACTTCCATTTACTTTGTTTGCATATCGCGCATCTGTACGAACATCTACGGGAGCAACTCCTTTCTCTCTGGTTTATGGAATGGAAGCTGTGCTACCTATCGAAGTTGAGATCCCCTCTCTGCGAGTCTTAATGGAATCAAAGTTAGAAGAAGCAGAATGGGTGCGAGCTCGATATGATCAGTTGAACCTCATCGAAGAAAAGCGTCTAAAGGCAATTTGTCACGGGCAGATGTACCAGAAAAGAATGATTGCGGCCCATGACAAGAAGGTACGACCAAGAGAATTCCATAAAGGAGAACTCGTGCTGAGAAAGATTCTCCCGATACAAAAAGACCTGCGAGGAAAATGGGCACTGAACTGGGAAGGACCATACGTCGTAAAGAAGGCATTTTCAGGCGGAGCTTTGATCCTTACCGAGATGGATGGCAAAGAGCTACCGAATCCAGTGAACTCAGATGCAGTGAAGAAGTACTATGCCTGAAAGAAAAAGTCAAGATGAAAACCCGAAAAGGGCATCTTAAAAAAAAAATCGAGCGGCGAAAACCCGAAAAGGCGCTTTGATCAAACAAAAGATTAGGATGAAAACCCGAGAGGGCATTCTAATGAAGCCAACATTCGGCTTACAAGGCAAGGTGTTTTAAACCGCATTTGACAAACAAAGAGACTACAAAGATTTGAAGCATCTCTGAAAGCTCAAAATCTTCTACGCAAGGAGCCAGACTCGAAAAGATTCTTGATTGAGGAACGTGGAAGAGTTCATGTGTTAAATATCTAGAGCATTTGTACCCGTTGAATACGATCCTTCCTTTTTTTTTGACATGTCTACTCTCATTGGTTAATTTCCTTTGTTTACCACACTTGAAATAAATGAATATGAAATATCATTTTTGTCCCTACTTGACCTGTTTCATGCATTTCATTATGTGTTTATTTACTTGATAAATAGTGAAATGACACACTCTAAACAAAAGAAATGTTAAGCATTACCTGTTTGAAAATTTGATAAATACAAGAGTCTCAAAGCAAGAATAAAGTTCAACCAGTGGCAAAAGAGTGATATCTGAGAAACGTCGATTACTTGTAAAGCGTGAAAATGGGTACGAGACCTGAAGAGGAAGTTGAGAATCAAAGAAATGGACGCAGATCATGAAAACTCGTGGTGAAAAAGACATATGACAAATATGCCTAAGGCGCACTGCATAATCATGTAGGCATAAAAGCATTTAAGACAAACATGTACATATCATGATAACATCATGCATGGCATATACAGGTACTCCAGCAGAGCAAAAAAAAATCTGGAAGGAGAGTCGCAGTGAATCAAGTGAAAAGACACCTGAGTTCTACCAAAAGACAAGTTTTGGTATTTTTATGTTTTTAATTCATGCCTTTCAAGGAAAATCAACTCATATTGCGAGATATGAGTTGAGCCTCAGGACACGCTGAGGTATTTTCAATTTCAGTTTTCAATTGATGTTTCAAAAATCAACTCATATTGCGAGAGGTGAGTTGAGCCTCAAGCCACTCGCTGAGGTATCTTTAGTTTATGGTTCAAAAAAATTGACTCATATTGCGAGAGGTGAGTCAAGCCTTGGGGCACGCTGAGGTATTTTCAATTTCTGCTTTTCAATTCCTGTTTTCAATTTATGTTTTTCAAAAGTCAACTCATATTGCGAGAGGTGGGTTGAGCCTCAAGACACGTTGAGGTAATTTCAAATTCTGCTTTTCAAAAAATCAACTCATATTGCGAGAGGTGAGTTGAGCCTTAGGTCACACACTGAGGTATGTTTAATTTATGTTTCAAAAGTTGACTCATATTGCGAGAGGTGAGTCAAGCCTCGGGGCACGCTGAGGTATTTTTAATTTTTTGTGTTTTAAATCAACTCATATTGCAAGAAGTGAGTTGAGCCTCGGGGCACGCTGAGGTATTTTCAATTTCTGCTTTTCAATTCCTGTTTTCAATTTATGTTTTTCAAAAGTCAACTCATATTGCGAGAGGTGGGTTGAGCCTCAAGACACGTTGAAGTAATTTCAATTTCTGTCTTTCAAAAATCAACTCATATTGCGAGAGGTGAGTTGAGCCTCAAGACACGTTGAGGTAATTTCAATTTGTGTTTTTTTCAAAGATCAACTCATATTGCGAGAGGTGAGTTGAGCCTTTAATTTTTGTTTTTCGAAATCTACTGTTCAAATTATCAACTCATATTGCGAGAGAGTCAATTCATATTGCGAGAAATGAGTTGAACTCAGGATCACATGCCAAGCAAAGACTAAAAGATTGAAGCTGATTGAAGACATCGATTTGGCCTCCCCGAAGTTGCAATAAAGCAAGTCAAAGTTGCAAGTCTTGTTCCCTGGAGTTGCGATGAAAAGCGGTCAAAGTTGCAAGTCTTGTTCCACTGAAGTTGCAAAGATGGAGCTGATCGAAGATATCAAAGCTTGCCTTTTAGAGTCACAGAAGAGAAGATCACAAACCTCATCTCACTGAAGCCATAGAAAGGTGGATCGAAGCTGTAGATTTTATCTTTCCGAAGCTACAAGTGAAGTAGATCGAAGTCGTAGATTTTATCTTTCCGAAGCTACAAGTGAAGTAGATCGAAGCCTCAAATCTCATATCCTTGAAGCCACATTGAAGAAGATTAAAGTTACAAGGCATATATCAGAAGATGCAGTGGATTGAACCAAAGCTACAAGATACGGTGGACTAGAAGAAGACTACCCAGAACAAGAAGAGCACCAATGAAGTCAAGACTGCAAGACAGAGCCAAATTGGCCTTTCTTTATGTCTTTGCTCTATTCTCGTTGCACGACAATGAGCAAGAGGGCAAAATCTGACAGCCAATCTTGGGCCACCCCAAACACCCCAAACCCACCTAAATACATTAAACCATTTACTACCCATTCAGACCCAAATACAAACACCCCAAGCCCAATCAAAATTAACCCCCTAAAACCCAATAAACCCTCAGCCCAATATTTACAACCCTACCCAAGCCCGCTTGAACACCTAAACCCAATTAGCCCAGGTTAGGGTTTCAGAAACTGAAACCCTAGCCTCCCCACTTGCCCTGGCCGCCGCAACCACCCCCCACCTGCCCCCTGACAGCGCCCCATGCCTCTGGCACACCAGCCCTGCTCCACCATCACTGCCTCTACTTTGCAAGCAAAGATAGAAAAGGCAGAGGACAGAAGAAAAATGATAACATCATTCGACTATATATAGCAAGAAAAAATGTAAAAAGAAGGGGGGAGATCATTGTAATTGACACGAAAACAGTGGTTTTGAAAGAAGAATCTGCACAAGAATAATACAAAAACAGATATCTCAAGAGGCAAATATAAAAAATCAAAGAGGTGACTTTTGGTCATTCGGTTTTCATTTTCATTTTCTTATATTTTTTTTCTCTTCTTTTCTTTGCTTATATTCATACATATACACATATTTAAATAAAAAACGAAAAAAATATATACCTTTTGACGATTTTCGGCCACCGTGTACGGTGGCCGGCGCGGCGGCCGGAGGCGACGGAGATCCGGCGTCGGTGGACTTCAGGGGCGTGTTCTGGATTCGGTCCAGAGAAAACAGACCCCCCTCTCTCTTTATTTTTTCTTCTGCACATGAGAAATGAAAAATTTCAAGATTTTTTGACTTTTATAGGGGCCAGGAACGACGTCGTTTTAGGCCTTGCATTTCAGCACTGAAACGGCGTCGTTTCACCCTATGCCCCGCAACCCGACCCGCCTGGGAAGAGGATCCGCGTGTTTTTGCGGAAGGGTCTAATTGCGCGAATGACCCTTCCGCTTTTATGGGCTTTCGCAATCAAATTTAAACAATTTTGCAATTTGGCTCTATAATTTTCAACGGATTTCAATTCAGTCCCTTGCCCTACGCTGCGTTTCGGACAATAGGGAATATTTCGTTTTCGGTCCCCATCATTTTCTCGCGTGTTCAAATGGATCCTTTCTTTTGTTTTCTTTTTAAATTGGCCCCATAACTTTGTTTTTCAATTAAATTTTAATCCTTTTTCGTTTATTTTTATATCTTTATCAAATATCCATGTTATTTTTATATTATTAGCATTATTAGTATTATTATTATTATTATTATTAGTAGTAGTAAATATTTTTATTATGTATGTATAAATAAATATATATATATTTTAATATTTAATATTTTTACTCACTTTATCTTAATATTTCATTAATAATATGCTTGTTTCTTTTGTACTCCAATATTATCATCATTGTTATTATTATTAGTTTATATTTTGTTATATATTTACATTTATATCAATGTATACATACTTAATATATTTGTATATACCTAGATAATATTATTACTAGTTTTTTTTATGTGTATACACTACTTAAATGTTTTAGCATTATGTATATATATATATTCTTATATACCCTTATATATTATATGTATATTTTAGTATTATATTTTTCATATCTATGTTTTATTACCATACTATGTATACATTATATTTTATTATATATAAGTACGTATATTTTATTATACGTATGTATATATACTTTTTATTTTCGTATATCATATTATTCATTATTATACTTATTATTTTTACTATTGTCATTTAATATATTATTTCAATATTATATATTATTTGGTGTACATATATCTTTTATTATTATTAGTATATAAATATATGTTTTTTTATTCCTAATATATATCGTATAATGTTCATCCATACTATGTATATGTATATATTTAGTATTATTACACATATGTATCTTTTAGGTGTTATATTTTCATATGTCATGTATATATGTCGTATATTATATTTTGCATGTCATCTTATGTACATATTATCTGCCATTATTATTACGAAGTTTATTTTGTATTTATTCATGTTTCCTAATTAATTTCAATACATAAGGCAACATGTCGATTTAACACAAAGTCACTGATTTCATCGCTATGTTGGGTGAACATCAATTGACTCGTGTTAAAGCGGCATGCCCTTCTCAAAATCAAAAGAATTGAAAATTCTCGTGCTTCAATCGGATCACAACTAAATATTACATTGAATTCGTATTTTTGAAAATCAAGACAACACGTGTTTATGAGATACCAATTTTGGGCGTCGCGAGGGTGCTAATACCTTCCTTGCGCGTAACCGACTCCCGAACCCTAATTTTCTTCTGGATTTTAACGTAAACCTAAACTTAGCCTTGTATTTGTTTTTAAAGAAAAATCTAATAGGTGCCCGATCACACCTAGAAAAAAGATCGGTGGCGACTCCCGATTTATTTTTTAAAACTAAATTTTAATTTCTAATAAATCGCCACATTTAGCGACCCGAAACCAAAATTTTTACGTCGCTACACAAGGCAAGTCAGGTTTGGCAACAGTGGGCAAACACCTACGTGAACCTGACGAAGGTTGTGAAACTCACCCCAATCTGGCTTTCTGATTTCTTGAAGTGAACAACAACGAAATATCTCAAGTTTCCCTAAATTTGGTAATGCATAGTTAGGACAAAGTGAAGTCAATCCCGTGCAATCGATAAGTTTTAATTTTCTAATGCATTCTTGTATGGTGTATGAGCTGAATATCTTTTCAACAGAGGGGTGACAAAATAAGGTGATACAAATCTTATTCATGTGCCTAAATCCCCCCAACACATCTAAGAAGGCAAGTTCATCATCAACTGAAACTTTCACTTCATCAAAGTACTCCATCACCCCATTCATTTTACTATACACCTGCAACAGTGAAAAACAAGACATCACCTCCCTTGGTGGGATCTTTGTAAGATGCATAGTATAATCTAAAAACAAACACCTCAGGTTTCTCAAATTCGCAAGGCCCGTAGGTAGCTTGGTTATGCTTGTTAATGACAAATTTAGGTACTTCAGGAATCTCAATCTTCCAATCTCCGGAGGCAACTCAACCAATCCTTAATTACCCGATAAATCTAAAGCTGTCAAAACAGTCATGAACTCGAAGAAGCCACCAGGAAATGCCTTGACCAGTGTATCTCTTATGAGCAGAGTCGAGAGATTAGGGCAAATTGGTGGGTAATGGATGATCTCTCTGTCACTACAACCCCACAAGGAGACCCAACTTGAGTCTATCCATTTGTGGAATTCTTGATCGGTAAGCCTCCCACTTCTTGCTACCAAAACCTTGTTCTTATTTTTCTCTTTGTGACGGGCTAGCCACAGTGCCATGTCTCGGATCATTTCATGCATCCAAACAAATTCCATAGATTCATCACCTTCAAGCAAACATGAAAGATTTAAAGTGCTAATGATGAATTCTCCTTGCTCGCGTGGCCTTGTTCCATCTAAAAGACCCTCTCCTATCCAAAGGTCGATAAGCTCATCGACGCTTATCGTGCAGTTCTCTGGGAATATAGAACAATATAGAAAACATTTTCTAGCGATGGGAGAGGTGAGGCTGTCATAGCTAAACTTGATAGGAGGGAACACTAGATCTCCCATACCTGAAAATTCTGATGGGTAGCTTTGCAACATCTCAACTGCACAGATCCAATCATGGTAACTCTTCCTACTAGCCATGACACTCCCAACAGTGAGCAGTGCAAGTGGCAAACCACTGCACCTTGCGGAAACAATTTCAGCCAACTTCGGAATCTCAGGATTAGAATTTAAGATGTGACCCCCTACCGTCATAGAAAACAAACTCAGGGCTTGTTCTGGTTGTAGACATTCCACTTTAATTCTCTCTTGAGCTCCTAAGTAACCGCACAACTCCTCCGAACGGGTTGTAAATATTATTTTGGACCCATTTTTCTTGTTAGGTAAGGGGATGCCTAAACTGGCGAGTTGGGATTTGAAGAAGCTCTTCCGCACATCATCCAATAGCAACACAAACCTTGTACCTCTCAAGAGCCCGAATATCTCACACGCTCTGTCGTTCTCGTTTGAACACTTTTGCCATATGTCATCTGAGATCTCCAATTTCCTCCGAACGATATCTTGAAATTCCTCAACTTTTGTTGCTTTGGATTGTGTAACCCAAATCACGGTATCAAACTCATGGTTTCGGATAGAAAATTCATTGTTGATTTTCTTCAAGAGGGTTGTTTTACCAACCCCACCGATTCCGTATAAACCGATAATCCCAACGTTTCTATCCTCAATTTTTTCCCATACGTCTTTAACCTTGGAGTCTAGGCCAACGGTATTCTCCATAGGAAATTGAGCCACCATCTGAGGGTGACGCGGGGGGGTGGGAGGGGATGGTAGGGTGGGCAGCCTTTTAGTGACGGTTGCAAAATCCCCATTCTTTAACAGTTCCTTCACTTCTGCTGTCTTCTTTAACACTTCCTTCCCGATCTTGTAGGCTGTCTGCAAATTCCTGGGACAGCAGCCAAGACATTTCCTCTCAACCTGAAGATTTCCTTCATGGATAAGGGCAATTACTTGCTGCTCAATAGTTTCTATTTTGCTCAACCATCTTTTCACACGCTTCGTAACCATCTCCTGTTGGGACCTCACACCCATCTTTACTCTTTCGCTCACATCATCTCTGTGGTCACTGAGTTCATCCATTGCAGTTCTCAACTCTTCTAGGCGTTTGCGGAGGTGTTTGACATTTGCCACATGCCTGACACTGAAATCCCACAAACCAGGGATGATGTTAAGGATTGGGGACACGATTTCCATTTCTCAACGATTCACTAGAGTTTATGACCAACAAGTAAATGAAGCTAAGCTACAACTGATCTTAACAAGTTCGGAGTAATTCATATTTCTCTAACCAACATGCAATAAAAATAATTAAAATATATAAAACAATTCATCAACTCCGGAATATACGGTGGTTTTCATTACAAAGAAGTGAAAGTGACATACCACAAACTCCATTACCAAAAGCTTTAGGTAGGCTTATATTATTACAAAATATTTTATGTAGGATACAATATACTTTACAGCTAACCAGTGCCTGGTTTGCAGTTGTTAAAAAGTAATAAAAATTTAATTTAATTGTTTAATGGATATAAAGATATAAATTATAAAATGCTGAGATTATATTTTTATCATCGTAAAAGTATACAATTTAATTCAGGACCCCTAAAAGAAAATTTTTGACTTTGCCACTACAACTAATATATATTGTCTCTAAAATTGTAATAATTTGGTACTTCTGTACTAGCATAGTTAGTTTTTGTAATATCTTTATTAATTTTTATTTTTTAAAGATTTTTTTTTTATTTATGTTTGACATGTATCATTCTGAGAGGTGGTTGTATGTCACTATCGAATTGGTTATTAATGTCACATCAACACAAATTAACGATGATACAGATGCACCAAATTATTTGACAAAATATAATGTGTAAATATTGGGGGTTAGATTTTCAGAATCAATACTAAATTGACACAAAGTATAAATATTGAGGGTTAAAGTTATTATTATACTAATATTAAAAGCTGCCACATTAATATGCTAATGACTAAAAAAAATAAAATAAAATAGTTAAATAACTATTTTGTGAATATATTATAACCAAAACTAGAATATCTACCATCAATAACAACAATTAACCCCTTGTTGTGTTGATTATTACCATTAGCACATCTAATTATGTTAAGAGAACTTCTTGTTTGATAATATAACTTGAAAAGAATCAATGGTTTGGACAAAACCACAGCCATATAGTAGGGACAAAACTAGAACAAATTTTTAAGGGAGATCGAATGAAATTTTAATTTTTTATAGTCTATATCTTTATAATTTATAGACTAAATTGACACAATATATAAATTTTAATGGTTAAATTTGCTATAATATCAATTTTAAAAGCTGTCACATTAGTCCACTGATGACCAAAAAGATAAAATTGAATAGTTGAGTGACAATTTTGTAACTTTTCAGAGTTAAGTGACAAAAGAAATACTAATAGTTAGGTGACTAAACTTTTAGCTCATTTGTAGTGCGACTTTCATGTATTTGGCATATTATTATTATTATTATTATTATTATAAACTACACCATTAGTCACTAAACTATGGATAAGTTTTGTATGGTGGTCGTTTTAGTCATTAAGAGTGTAGAATTCGTTTGAAGAATCCATGAAACAACATAATTTTGAGAGGACGAGAATGTTGTAGGTAAGATAAATAAGGTGGTCGCAAGGATTGGTTAGGAATTTAAGGTAATGGCCTTGGGAAACTTTGTTGAGGGTGGATTGCTGCTATAAGTCACAACTAATGAGGTCTTCAAGTGAGGCGAGCTTGTAGATTAGGTTATTGAGATATCCAAATTGGTTCGTTAAAACGATGATGAACAACGAAGGTTTGTAATTGTGAGGTGAAAATATGCGAAACAAGTTTTATTTTTGTTTCAGCTTTCGCCTTTCTTTTTTTATAAACATAAAAAATTTTTAACAAATAGAAAACATAAAAATATTATATAATTTAACCTAAAATTTTTGTTTGAAATGATAATTTAATCTGCCACGTCTGTTATACCGTTAATGGTAATTAACGGTTCAGTAACAAAAATGTTACAATATATTAACGTAAGTAACTAAAACATAATATTTCAAACATATATAATTAAAATATAATCTGAAGGTAAACAAAAGTGGCTATTTTAATAGCTATGTAATGTTTTTCTTTCTTTTCCTTCTTTTTCCATTTTCCTTCGCTTTTCTGTTTCTTTTTTTTCTTTTTGTCATTTTCTCTTCACCAGACGCTGCTTGTCGGCCACAATTCATTAGCGACAAATCTAAACAAAAGTTCACTCGAAAAGTCCCATTGATCCACTTTTTCCATCCATTGAATTGGATTTTCAAAAAGATTCCTCGACTTCCTTAGATTTAAAATGGAAATTTGGACTTAACCCAAGTTGCATCTTCAGGAAAACAATTGCTCAATTGAACCAACACTTCAGTCACTGCTCTGTTTTTCCATTTCATCATGTGCCTTTGCAGTAGTACCATCCGCATCAAGTTGTGGTAGATGATATAGAGTCAGTACATGTTTTTTAGTTGAGATACGTGGAAAACAGGGTGAACTTTAGCTTCCTCTAGCAGTAGACGCTTATAAGCAACAGCTCCTATGTGCTCAACAATCTGGTATGGCCCGAAATACTTAGGGTGCTAACTTCATATACTACTTGTTTACCAAGGATTTTTGTCGAAACGGCTGGAGTTTGACATAGACAAAAACCCCCATGTCATACTACCGAGCAGTGCTATTTTTGTTACTGTTGTTGCATCGATCCAAATGGAATTTAAGCAATTGAATTGTGGCCTCCCTAGTCTTTAAGGTTCTGTCTTGCATGGCAAATAAGGCATGTGTGTAGGTGCAGGTTGTTGGTAGATAATTTCGCAAGGAGTTGTCTTCGTAGCAGTGTGAAATGATGTGTTGTACCACCACTCGGCAAGTGGAAGCCATTTTCACCAATTCCGTTGATAAACATATTAATTTACATGATTCTTGTGTTTAATTTGGTTTATTTCTGAATTAATCCCTGCTTAATTGGTGTTTTTATGATTTAATCTTGTCAGGGATGCAATTAGTCAAAAACGAGCAAAAAGAGGCCAAATTAAAAGACAAATCATTGAATCGGGGTCAAATCAAAAGATTGGAGAAAGCCAAGGATTTATCATATATTTTGACTTTGTAAAAAGCTAAAAATAGGAAGATGTTATTTTGCTTTGCTTTATTTTATTTTATTTTATTATTTGTTTTTATTTTATTTTATTTTATTAATTTAGGTTAGGCTTTATTTAGTAAACCACATGTATATAAATAGGGACTTTTAGTTCTTAGGAAATCATCCATTCATTTTGTATTCCTACTTTTATTTGGAATAGAAATACTCTCATTTTCCCTTTCAAATTGGCGTTAAGCATTCTTCCATTTTTCATTTGGTTTTGTTTCTTTTCTAAAATTGGGCCAATTGCCTTCCAAGTGCTTTTCCTTTCCAATTTCCATCACCATAATCATCAATTTTCTTTCCAAGTTCACAAAGCATGAACAATTTCATGCTTAACTAAATTTCATCTTAACTTTAGGCCGGTGTTCTTTCCGGTCGGGAATCGTGAGATACGAATTCGTGTTAAAAAAATATGTCCTATCGGTATTCATTTTTTTCCAAAGTATCGGGGATAGTCCAATCATCCCTTAAAGTTAAATTCGATTTCAAGTCAAAGTGCACGTTGGGTTGGAGTCGTGTTTACTTACAGTTGGAGATTTGAGTCGGCTGTGCTGTATTTGGATTTTCGAGAACAAATCGAGGAAGAAGTGATCAGGTTTAAAAGACCCACTCGATTGAGGCCATTTATTAGAGTTGGGTTCTTCAGAACGCAAGGCTGCCGAAATCTTGAATTGGGAACACGTGTATCTTGGTTAGATAATCGGTAAGGGTTGGTTTGTAGGTTGTCGTAACCATTTTTTGGTAAAACGATAGTCGACTTGGATTTTGAAAATGAAAACGAAAAAGGGGAGTCGCCACCAATCTTTTTTGATGAGGTGTGATCGGATCACCTTTGATTAATCATTTTAATAAAATTTAAGATTTACTAAAACGATAATTTTTGGTCTACGAAAAACAGAAAATGAGTTCGGGAGTCGGTTACGCACGAGGAAGGGTTAGCACCCTCGATACGCCCAAAAATTGGTACCTAGTTGATTAATTGGTGTCTTAGTGTCGAAAATTTGAAAACTTGAAAGAATTTAAAATACGATTCCTCTTTGTACGGTTCAAATATTAAAGACCTTCCCGTCTCGCAATAAGGAAATACCACGTCCAGTGAGTTAGGACACGATATCTCGCACTTTGAGACTGGGCTAGCCCTTTTATTTAAAATCAATGTATTTTTTATTTCTTTTAAAAGAATATTCAGTTAGTTAGAGTGAACGAAGGAAATCGAGACCCAGTAAGTTAGGGCACGTTTCCTCGAGTTTTCAAACTCCGAATATTGCCTTTATTTGCAAAACTCTTATTTCGGAGTGTCAAAATGTTACACCCGGTAAGTTAGGGGCCACACTTCGTACCTCCGAGAATAAGCATTTTTAAGACTCGTATTGTGATTTAAGAGAAAATATTCCGTTGTTTAGGTCAAATGAGAAAAATCGAAACCCAGTAAGTTAGGGCACGATTATCTCGAATTACCTAATAACGGATATTACTTTTATGAAAGAATTATTTTAAGGTATCGAATAAAGAGCATGATGTGATTTGTAGAAAAATATGATAGCAAATTATGGTATTAATAGTAATGTATAATAATGAGTGTGACAATGTCAATGACAAATATGAGCAATTATGATAAAGAGGACATAAATATAAGGCTAATAATATAAAACAAATACATAAGGGAAATGTAATAAACGAATGCATAAACAAATAAAGGAAATAAAACATGACAAATACGTGAAAATAATAACAATGTTGATAATGGTGGTGGTAAAACAACAATATTGATGACAATGATAAAAGTAATAATAGGAATATTAGTATTTTGTATTAATAATAATGATAATAGTAAATAGTAATAAAAAAATGAAAATAATAGTGATAGTAATAGTAAATACACGTAGTGGTAACAACGATATAAGTAACAAATAACCTAAAGTTTTAAATTATTTAAAAAGATATAAATAAAATAAATAATAGAATATTACTAATATGGGTAACAACATATAAATAAGATAAGTGGGCCAAAATACATGTACTAAAATTAGATAATATATAAAAATAACAATAACATATGAGTAAATTCGAAAAGAAGGAAAATAAAATAACAATAATAGTTTTTTAAAAAACAATTATAGTGATAATATAATAATATGATAGTAATAATGATAATTAGAATAATAATAGTGATGATAGTATTAAATAATGGTAATAAAAATAGTGATGCTAGTAATAATAATAATAATAATAATAATAATAATAATAATAATAATATATTAAGTTACAATAAAAATAATGATAATGATGATAATAACGACCAATAATAATAATGACAATAACAATGGTAATAAAAATACAATAATAATAATATATTAAACAACAAATAATAATGATAATAGTAATAACAAAGAAATGGGACTAAATTATGAAGAAGCAAAAGTTCGAGTATAGATTTTAAAATAAAAATAGCGAAATGCAGATTGAAGGGCTAAAATGAATCGTATGTAGAAATTCAAGGGCCACATAGGAAATTAATCCATACCCATAAACGGCACCGTTCAGGTACTTGGCCATTTGAGTGGTCTGGGGACCAAATTGAAACAAAAACAAAAGAACCAACCAAATTTAGAAATGTCAAAGAAGCGAGAAAGGACCAAATGGAAACCAGCCTCAAAAGCGGAAGGACTAAGGGCGCAAATAGACCCTCAGTCCAAAAACACGCGGATCCTTGGCACAGGCGGATCGGGTCCTCGGGTCAGCTTCCAAACGACGCCGTTTTGGGTGCTAAATGTTAGCCCCAAAACGACGTCGTACCAGGGGCTTATAAAGGTCAATTTTTCTGAAAAAAAAATTCATTTGTTTTGAGAGTGAAAGAAAAAAAAAAAAAAGGGGAGAGTGGGGAGCAGGGGCGATTTCCGGCCCCAGGGGCTTATAAAGGTATGTTTTTCCCTTCTTTTTTTTTTATATTTTCTATATATTTATATCTAACATGTATATGCTGTTTCAAATGGAATAGAGAAAGTCGACAAGAAAAAAAATAAAGAAAAGAAATAGAAAAATTGAATAACCTTAGGTTCGATCTTTTTCGTTTTGTGGTGTTTTTTTGTGCTATTGCCTGAATCTGTTTCTGCCTTTTTTAGAAAGCTAGGTATTGTTTTTTCATTTCATTCAAAAAAAAAATCCTCCTTTACACTGTTTGCTGATTCGGCTTTATAGCCATTACACCTTTTTTCTTTCTGCTTTCTGTCCCTTTCTTATTAATGTTTGCAGGGCAACTTGGGCGGTGGCACAGTGACAAGGGCGGTGGAGGTGACAAGCAGGAGGTGGCAGACGGCCATAGGGTTCTAGGTGGGGTTAGGGTTTTCTTTTTTCAGATTTTGTTTGGGTTGGGTTAGTGTTTTGGGCTAAGGTTTTGGGTAGGTTTTTAGTGTTTGGGCTTGGCCAGATTTGGCCTATTACATAGGTCATACCGGAACCAGTTACTAGAGGAAGAATTAGTGGTTAGGACGTTCTTAACTGCTATAACCAACTTATCGATTGGAGGAGAAGATTAATTTTCGAGGATTGATTCTTGATACGAAATTGACCGAGTGTAAGGCTAAGGCTTATTTTATCTGTTACAAAATTTTGAATTTATTTTCTAATTTATTTAATTAATTTTTTATGCTGTTTCAATTATCTAGTTTCTAAACATTTCAAAAATCTCCGATTTACTTTTATTTCTAATTTTTGCAGGTACGATTGCAGTCGTGGGCACGACTATTGCCACGACCTTCGACACGACAGACAATCTGATCATAAGTTATACACGGAGTCGATTATCGTATCCAATCCTTGTTGACTCGACCCTACTACCACTCTTACTACTAATTAGAGCTATTTTGTAGGAATTATATTTAGTGGTTTCGACGCCCATCACACTTAGTCGCTCCCCTGACACCCATCTTTACTTTTTCCTTCACTTCATCTCTCTGGTCACTGAGGTCATCTATTGAAGTTCTCAACTCTTCTAGGCATTTGCCGAGGTGTTTCACATGCGCTACATGCTTGGCACCGAAACCCCACAAACGAGGGACGATACCAAAGATTGGGCTCACGAAATCCATTTCTCAACGACAATCAAATGAAGCTAAGTTGGGAGTAAGTGATGGTTCTCTAATCAACAATTCATGAACTTGTTTTTTCTTTTCCGGAATATATGGTGGTATTCATTAAGAAAGTGAAAGTGAGAGATACTACAAATGGTTAAAGCACAAACGACACTAGAAGGTCATGCTATAAACAAAAAAATACCATAGAAGCTCTTGAGAAAATACAACCAAGCCTAGGGTCAGGGAAATGGAAACAACTTCTTAGTGGGACTCCTTTACAAAAAGCTTAAGTAGGTTTATATTATTATGTAGCTAAATCTTCAAATTTATATTTAGTTGGTATTTAAATTTTCGAACATACTTGTTACTTGAATTTATATTCGGTCACATTATTATTATTATTATTATTATTATTATTATTATTATTATTATTATTATTATTATTATAATGAACTATCACCTATTGAAAAATAATTTAATTATCATTTTGGACATTAGGTTAATTATAATTTAAGTCCTCAAATTATTTTTTAATAAAAAATCTATAGCGATTAGATTTTATAATTTAGTCCCTAAGCCCTAACTAATCATAATTTCGGCTAAATTAATTATCTAAATTTCAATTCACCTATATAATAATTTTGTAAATATCTTTATTTAATTGATATGTCTAGTTTCGTAGTTTCACCTTTAAGATACATTATTCTAATGTTACTATATATTTTCACCGTTCGATCAATTCAAAATCAAAGTTAATCAAATGATTCGAATCGAGTTGAGTCAAAACTTTTAAAATTTAGATTAACTCAATCTAGTTTGATTCGACCAAAATCAACTCGACCTACTCAATTACCTGTCTAGTTTCACACCTAAGATACATGGTTAGTTTACCTAAACTATTATATTTAAGTTTAGGTTAAATGATTACTTTAAGCTTGAATTTGGCAACAAATTTAATATTAGAGTTTGAACTTTTCTTTGTCCAAGTTAGTCCCTGAACTCAGTATTTGTTTTCGTATTGGGACCTGAACTTTGTAATTATTCTCACAATGACTTGAACTTTAAGGTTTTTAAGGAAATAACAGGGACTAATTTGGACCAAAAAAATTCAGATCCCAATATGGGAACAATTGTCAAATTCATGGACTAAATTGACAAAAAAAAAAGTTAAAAAATTCAAACTCAAAAAATTCGATTAAATACTAAATTTCGGCTGCCTTTAGTTTACGTATGCTTTGCCCCTTAATCTAAGAAATCTCTTATAGTCACACAAAAAAGAAACAGGGAATAGAATTTGCCTTTAGCCTTTTTACCCTTTGTGGGTGCTCCTGAAGCTTAAGGCTATGAGTAGAGATGTTATTTTTCAATTTAATTTAATTTAATTTATATTTATATTTATTAATAAGTTAAAATAAATTATAAGTCATTGTACTCTTTGTAAAATTAAAATTTAGTCCCTTTATTTTTATTTTTAGTAATTTAATCCTATTTTTTAATTTCTAAATTTAGATTCAACTGGTAACACTGTTATTATTTTGCTAAATTCAAATTCATTACAATGTCATTTTTTTTAGTTACATGATTGCCAAGTAGATCCCAACAAAATTTTAGGCCCGTTTGATAGGCTCATTCCGGCCCAAAAAATGAGCCAAAATTTTTATTTAAGCCCGGCCTGGATAAAAATGATAAAACCCGAGTCCAACCCGTATTAAAATTTTTTATATAATTTTTTTTAAAAATATAATATAAATCCTAAACCCTTAACAAATTAATACAAACTCTAAAAGTAAAATGAATTAAATATATTTTGAATGAAAGTGTAATCATTAGGGTAGTAAGTACATTCTTTTGTAATTATAAAGAATTGTATTTCCTTACACGTGTTTGACTGATAAAGTATAATTACATTGTAGTTCTTTATGTCATGTTTGGCAGTACAAATTGTAATTACAGGTTATATGATTTATATTTTTTTAAAATATTAATTACTATAAAAAAAACTATCAATCAAGTAAGAAAAAATAAAATAAAATCATTATATATATTATGTTAGTCCAAAAAAGTAGTTGATAATACAATTACTACTAGAAATAACAAGAAAAATAAACATTATATGCAGTTTTATCTAATTGGAACACTAAATAGTTTGTAGCCAGGGGCGAAGCCAAAAATTTTTTTAGGGGGCCATAATTAAATTGTATATTTTAGTGATAGTAAAAATGTAATTTCACCATTTTAATATTAATATCTTTATAATTTTAAATGATTAAATCAAATTTTTATCATTTTTAAGGGGGTAATTTTACTTTTACTAATTTACTGCTTGTAGTTTTAATTATAAAAACTTATATGAACTTAATTTAGAGAAAAGATTATGCTAAGTTATAACTTTTTTATAATATATAAATTAAATAAAAAATAAAAAAATTATAATATATAACTTTTATAAAAAATTTATTAAATACTACCTTAATTTTTTGAAATAATTTTCTTAATAGATAGAATTACTTAAATTACTTCTAACATCTTTATTAATCAATTATTTTTTATGTTGTTGCATAGAAAATATATTTTATGTTGAAAATAATCTTTTTTTACAAAATTATATTTATTATTTAATTTATTTAATTTAGAAATAATAATTTATATATATGTTTTAATCATAATTAAAAAACATATTATACAATTATAATTAAATAAATTTCAAATAAAAAAGATATATATCAAATTTATACATGAACTTTGATCCAATGTGCAATTTGATACATGAACTTTAATTTGGTGTAATTATACATGTGAAATTTAAATTATGGTTCATATATATTCATGAAACTTTGGTTTTGATTCAATATATCGATACGAAATAGTACTAATTTAATAATATTATTAGTAATTTATGAAAATTGGATCAAATCAAAATCTTATTTATAAAATCGCACAAAATCAAAATTCGATTATGAAAAATCAATGTTCTCCTCAAGGGGTCAAGGGGCTAACCGATGCCCAACCCCATTAACCAACCTATAGGCATACTGAAAAATCACATAAACAAAGGCAAAACCAAACATCAAGTATGAAGTTTATTAACAACAGAAAAGCAGATGGACTCAATAGTAATGTGGTGGAATCCATGCTCCCTACCCGTCCTAAGACCTCCAACAATAAGGCCTCAGCTGAATGAGCATCACAGGCTCCATCAAGACGTTGTGTGCAACAGGCTTCTTAGAAATCTAGGCTGCATCAACATTGATCTTGAGCTGCTCACCAAGCAACGCTTCCCACCTCAGAACGCTTGGCCTCCTAGGCAACATGGGGGCGCAAATGAAATTGTGAACTCTCAAGTCTTACTGGAGGGTCGGGGCACTACAAAGATCATCTTGTGGTACCATTGCCTTTCCTTGAAAAAGCTCCATGTCCTAGCATTTCGTAGTTACCAGAAGACCACCAAGAGGCTTGTGAAAACCCAAGTCCTACTAATTGAGACCTACAAAGTTATGAATGGCGAGAATCTACGGGTCTCGTTTTGGATAAAAATGAGAAGTAAATAGATAACAACTAAACACACGCAAGCACACAAAATAATCAAGTTAGAGCCATCATGATTTAGAAGCCTTGGCTGTTTTTTTCTTGCTAGTGGAAGCGGTCATTTCTTTGGCCTTTCCTGAGGGTGCAGAGGTGGGTTTAAATTTGAAGCTACAGGCCTCCTTAACAGAGTAACTGTACCAATACAAAGCAGCCCACCACTCAAATTCTCCTCTGATTTTCTTCAGGAAATCTACACTTTCATCGTCAAATGGAAGTTGCCTCAAACATGGGCACCGAGATACTTCGATCTCTATAGGAGAAGAAAAGGACTTGGGCAAGCGGCAGATGGTTTCCAGACTTGGCAAACAAGTCAAAGAAAGCGTCTTTAGCTTTGGGAAGACTCCATCTCCTCCTATCTCCTCCTCACTTGTATCTTGTTCATCTCCTACTATCTCTTCCTCACTTATAACTTGTTTCATAGACTGACAGTCGAGAATTGTGAGGATCTCAAGATTTCTAGCATAAGCAAGGCAATTCAGGTTTGGCAACAGTGGGCAAACACCTACGTGAACCTGACGAAGGTTGTGAAACTCACCCCAACCTGGCTTTCTGATTTCTCGAAGTGAACAACAACGAAATATCTCAAGTTTCCCTAAATTTGGTAATGCATGGACAGCACATAGTGAAGTCAATCCCGTGCAATCGATTAGTTTTAATTTTCTAATGCATGATCGTTTGGTGTATGAGCTGAATATCTTTTCAACAGAGGGGTGACAAAATATGGTGATACAAATCTTATTCATGCAACTAAATCCCTCCAACACCTTCAAGAAAGCAAGTTCATCATCAACTGAAACTTTCGCTTCATCAAAGTACTCCATCACCCCATTCATTTTACTATACACCTGCAACAGTGAAAGACAAGACATCACCTCCTTCGGTGGGATCTCTTTAAGATGCATAGTATAATCCAGTAACAAACACCTCAGGTTTCTCAAATTCGAAAGGCCCGTAGGTAGCGTGGTTATGCTTGTTAATGACAAATTTAGGTACTGCAGGATTCTCAATCTTCCAATCTCCGGAGGCAACTCAACCAATCCTTGATTACCCGATAAATCTAAAGCTGTCAAACCAGTCATGAACTCGAAAAAGCCACCAGGAAATGCGTTGACCAGTGTATCTCTTATGAGCAGAGTCGAGAGATTAGGGCAAGTTGGTGGGTAATGGATGATCTCTTTGTCACTACTACCCCACAAGGAGACCCAACTTGAGTCTGCCCATTTGCTGAACTCTTGATCGGTAAGCCTCCCACTTCTTGCTACCAAAACCTTGTTCTTATTTTTCTCTTTGTCACGGGCTAGCCACAGTGCCATGTCTCGGATCATTTCATGCATCCAAACAAATTCCATAGATTCGTCACCTTCCAGCAAACATGAAAGCTTTAAAGTCCTAATAATGAATTCTCCTTGCCTGCGTGGACTTTTCCCATCTAAAAGACCCTCTCCTATCCAAAGGTCGATAAGCTCATCGACGCTTATCGTGCAGTTCTCTGGGAATATAGAACAATATAGAAAACATTTTCTAGCGATGGGAGAGGTGAGGCTGTCATAGCTAAACTTGATAGGAGGAAACACTAGATCTCCCATACCTGAAAATTCTGATGGGTAGCTTTGCAACATCTCAACTGCACAGATCCAATCATGGTAACTCTTCCTACTAGCCATGACACTCCCAACAGTGAGCAGTGCAAGTGGCAAACCACTGCACCTTGCGGTAACAATTTCAGCCAACTTCGGAATCTCTGGATTAGAATTTAAGATGTCCTCCCCTACCGTCATCGAAAATAAACTCAGGGCTTGTTCTGGTGGGAGACATTCCACTTTAATTCTCCGTTGAGCTCCTAAGTAACCGCACAACTCCTCCGAACGGGTAGTAAATATTATTTTACACCCATTTCCCTTGTTTGGTAAGGGGATGCCTAAACTGGTGAGTTGGGATTTGAAGAACCCCTTCCGCACATCATCCAATAGCAACACAAACCTTGTACCGCTCAAGAGCCTGGATATCCCACACGCTCTGTTGTTCTCGTTTGAACACTTTTGCCATATGTCATCTGAGATCTCCAATTTCCTCCGAACGATATCTTGAAATTCCTCAACTTTTGTTGCTTTGGATTGTGTAACCCAAATCACGCTATCAAACACATGGTCCCGGATAGAGAATTCATTGTTGATTTTCTTCAAGAGGGTTGTTTTACCAACCCCACCGATTCCGTATAAACCAATAATCCCAACGTTTCTATCCTCAATTTTTTCCCATACGTCTTCAACCTTGGAGTCTAGGCCAACCGTATTCTCCATAGGAAATTGAGCGACCATCTGAGGGCGATGCGGGGTGGTGGGAGGGGATGATAGGGCGGGCAGCCTTTTAGTGACGGTTGCAAAATCCCCATTCTTTAACAGTTCCTTCACTTCTGCTGTCTTCTTTAACACTTTCTTCCCGATCTTGTAGGCTGTCTGCAAATTCCTGGGACAGCAGCCAAGACATTTCCTCTCAACCTGAAGATTTCCTTCATGAAGAAGGGCAATTACTTGCGGCTCAATCACTAGTACTTTCATCAACCACCTTTCCACTCGCTTCGTAACCATCTCCTGTTGGGACCTCACAGCCATCTTTACTCTTTCTCTCACATCATCTCTGTGGTCACTAAGGTCATCCGTTGCAGTTCTCAACTCTTCTAGACGTCTGCCGAGGTGTTTCACATGCGCTACATGCTTGGCACCGAAACCCCACAAACGAGGGACGATGTCAAAGATTGGGCTCACGAAATCCATTTCTCAACGACAATCAAATGAAGCTAAGTTGGGAGTAATTGATGGTTCTCTAATCAACATGCAGTGAAAATAATTAAAATAAATAAAAACAATTCATCAACTTGTTTTTTCTTTTCCGGAATATACAGCGGTATTCATTAAAAAAGTGAAAGTGAGAGATACTCCAAATGATTAAAGCACAAACGACACTAGAAGGTCATGCTATAAACAAAAAAAATACCATATAAGCTCCTGAGAAAATACAACCAAGCCCTAGGGTAAGGGAAATGAAAACATCAACTTTTTAGTGGGGACTCCTTTACAAAAAGCTTAAGTAGGTTTATATTATTATGTGCCTAAATCTTTAAATTTGTACTTATTTTGGTATTTAAATTTTCTAATATATTTGTTACTTGAATTTATATTCGGTCACATAATTTGGTACTTTTATGTTAATATAGTTACTTTGTGTAATATTTTTTTATTAATTTTTTATTTTTAAAGATTTTTTATTCATGTTTCACACATGACATTTTGAGAGGTTGTTGCATGTCACCACCGAATTGGTTATCAATGCCACGTTAGCATAAACTAACATTGTTAGTGTAGATGTACCAAACTATGTGACGGAATACAATGTGTAAATGTTGAGGGTTAGATTTTTTAGAATCAAGACTAAATTGACACAATATATAAATGTTAATAGTTAAATTTGCTATAATATCAATTTTATAGCTGCCACATTAATCCAGTGATGACCAAAATGACAAAATTAAATAGTTGGGTGATCATTTTATAACTTTTCAGAGTTAAGTGACAAAAAAAAAATACTAATAGTTAGGTGACTAAACTTTTAGCTCATTTGTAGTGTGACTTTCATGTATTTTGCATATTATTATTATTATTATTATTATTATTATTACAAACTATACCATTAATCACTAAACTATGAATAAGTTTTGTATGGTGGTCGTTTTAGTCATTGAGAGTGTAGAGCTCGTTTGAAGAATTCATGAAACAATATAATTTTGAGAGGGCAAGAATGTTGTAGGTAAGATAGATAAGGTGGTCGTAAGGGTTGGTTAGGAAGTTAAGGTAACAGGCTTGGAAAACTTTGTTGAGGGTGGACTGCTATAAGTCACAACTAACAAGGTTTTCGAGTGAGAGGAGCTTCTAGATTAGGTCATTGAAATATCCAAATTAATTCGTTAAAACGATTGTCGAAACCATTTTTTAAATTTAAGAGGAAAAAATGGGGATCGACTTTGAAAGCGAAATATGGAGTCGCCACCAATCTTTTACTTAGGTGTGATTGGATCACCTAAAAATTTAGTTATTTTAATAAAATATTTCTTTTTACTAAAACAACGATTTTGGTCTACGAACTTTTGAGAAAACGGGTTCGGGAGTCGGTTACGCATGAGGAAGGATTAGCACATTCACTACGCCCAAAATTGGTACCAAATCGATTAGATACTGTCCTTAAGTCTAAGATTTAAACATATTTTTGAAATGTGACCCCCTTTTGATAATATTTGAATAACCCGAGTTGGTCATCAAAATTCTCTTGCTTAAGAGGAATATAGCACTACATCCAGCACGATAGGACATGACCCTTTATGCCCTCGAAAACATGACAAATTTTGACTTCCAAAAATTTATACATTGAAAACTGCAAAAGGATGCTCGATTATTTAGTTCAACAAGAAAATCGAGACCCAGCACAATAGGGCACGACTTCTCGAATTTCTAGATGTCAGACATTGGCTTATTTTAGAATTTAGAGAGCATGAGTGAAATTCTAAAGGAATCTTCGATCATTTTGGACAAACAGGAAATCGCAACCCAGCACGATAGGGCACGATTCCCCGAATTGCCAAACATCGAATATTGCCTTCTTTTAAAAGATTTTTAAAAGACATGGGTGAAATTTTAAAGGAATATTCGATTGTTTTGAACGAACGGAAAATCGCAACCCAGCACAATAGGGCACGATTCCCGAATTTCCAAACTTCAAATATTACTTTCGTTAAAAAGAGTTCTTAGAAAACATGAATGAAATTTCAAAGGGACATTCGATTATTTTGAGCAAACGAGAAATTGCAACCCAGCACGTTAGGGCTCAATTCCGCGAATTACTGAATATCGAACATCGCCTTCATTTTAAAGGATTTTTAGAGAACATGAATGATTATAAAACTAGCTTAAAGCGCATTAATGCGTTTTGAATCAAGACAAATTTAATCATAAAAATTTGGATTTTATAAAACCACATTCCATAAACCAAGTAGAACACGAAGATATGGGGTAATAGGCACATATGAGACACGGTACTTTGATGAACGAGGATATTAATCAACTAGCAAGACAAGCAACTAAATGTAATTAATATAAACGTTATAACCTAATTTCAATAACGTATGGAGAATAATCGACATAGCAATGAGATGAATAAATGATATGCAATGATAATATATGTGGCACAACATAAAATGATCAATGCAAGGTGCTAAAAATGTTTAAAAAAAAAAAACAATGAAAGAAAATTCAATAATGTAAAAAATGTATGAAAATAGTATTAAAATGTGAGACTCCAAATCCAAACGCTATGTAGTAAAATATATTCTACAAAACAACTTATATATACATATAGAAAAATTTAAAAAGAACTTTATAAAATAAATTAGCGTAAGAATTAATATATATGTATATATGATTAAATTAATTTTATTATAAGTTATATGTATATAATAGATTTAAGAATATACCTATATATATGTGAAGGAAACTATATATAAAATGACATGGATTCAAAGGCATATATAAACCAAACATACACGCCAATATATATACATGTTCATGCATAATAATCACTTAAATAATATTTAGAACATGCATGCAAACGGATTACGACAACAAAAATGTATGAAATTATTCGAAAAAAAAATGTATGAAATAAAATAGCACTAATAATATACATGGAATAAAGTTAGCTTACTGTAAAGTATATATATACATATTCATATATATATATATATATATATATATATATATATATATATGTATGATGATGTATGAAACATTTGTACAAAATATATAAAACGTGTTGATGGTATTATAGATGTAGCGACGTAAAAATTTTAGCTTGGCCGCTAATTGTGGCGATTTATTAAACATGGAATCTCGGTTTTTATAAAAAGGGAGTCGCCACCGATCTTTTTCTAGGTGTGATCGGACACCTATTAGATTTCTTTTTTCTTTAAAATGAGAAAAAGGCCGAGTTTAAGTCTACGTTAAAAGCCAGAGAAAAATTAGGGTTCGGGAGTCGGTTAAGCGCGAGGAATGTATTAGCACCCTCGCGACGCCCAAAAATTGGTATCTCATAAACACGTGTTGTCTTGATTTTCAAAAATGCGAGTTCAATGCAACATTTAGTTGTGATCCGATTAAAACATGAGAATTTTTAATCTTTTGATTTTTTAGAAGGACATACCGTTTTAACACGAGTCAATTCATATTCACCCAACATAACGATGAAATCGATGACTTAATGTTAAATCGGTACGTTGCCTTGATTATTGAAATCAATTAAAAAACAAGACTATGATTTTCGAAGTGATGCAAAGCAAGTTGATATGAAATAAAAATAAATAAAAGACAGAGCTAGAAATATATTGAAGCAAATATGAGTGTGACAATAATATTAAAAACAATAAAGATATACGCAATATTAAACGTAATAATAGAATTAAACAGGAAATGAAAACAATGAATGTATACATATAATAATGATATTAAGGATATGTGCGTAATATATATATATATATATATGTAAATAGTAATAGTATTAGAAATATGTTATATATAATATTTGAAGTATATACCTAAGATAGTAAAAATATAACTTGTAATCTTAAAATATATACATAATATATACATAAGACACTGCGTTTAGACGCTGATCCATTTGCAAACGAGTGTAAATCACAGGTCTGAAAGAATGAAACAAGAATGTGGGCTGATTGAGATGCGACGCAAAAGGGGAGGGATTTGATGCGCAAATTTCCCGCTTGAAGCGGAGAGGCACGGATCCGGGTCCGGGACTGGGTTAACACGCGGATCGGCCCACCCCTAAACGCCACCGTTCCATTCATTTAACAAAATAAAAAAAAACCCTAAAGGCAATGTTCAGCCACCTTAAAACAAAATCAAAATGAAAATACACAAAACTGAAACCCTAAAACACTCAGAAAATAAAAACTATTCATTTCTCCATTCGGCCGATCCAGCAGCCTCCATGTTCGGACGCTCTTACACCACCGTAACTGGTGATCGGCGACATGCAGCGGTGACTTGCAGGATCTCAGCCCCGAAATCTGTTTCGGTTTTGCGATCCCACCCTTACTTCGATCGCGACGAAGAGGGTGGACTCAGATTAATAAGGTAAATCCCTTCCTTTTCCCTCTTTTGTTTCTATTTGCAAAGGACTACATACATAACTAAAGAACCGAAAAACAAAATAAAAGAAAAAACAGATATCCGGAATTAAAATCCACCTTTTTCTAATTTTCTATGGCTTTTTCTTTGTATTTAGTGTGCGTGTATTGCGTAGTAAGTAAAAAATCTGGGATTTCAGGCTTTATAGCCGAAAATACAAATGATTTCGTCTATGCTATCCTATGCTCTGCTTCTTTGCTTCATTTCTTGCTCTATTTTGCCTTTTTGCTCTATTGTCTGTTTCGTTTTCCTTTTTTTGCTTTCTTTCGCAGGTGCACAAGGGTCAAGGGGCTATAGACGCCTGTTTTGGTGCAAGGGGACAACGGAGAGCCGCACCTCGGGCGTTGATCTTGCCGACGCAGCACGTAGGGGGTACGACGTAGGGGGAAACCAGGATTTCGGGATTGGCTCGGGTTTTGGGTCTATCGGGCTATCTGAGTTTTGGGGTCAAGGGCCATCCGGGTTTTGGTTTTATTGTATTGGGCCCGGGTAAATTTGGGTACCCACAATGATGATAGAAGATGAGGGTTTGTAATTGTAGGGGTGAAAATATGCGAAACAAATTTAATTTTTGTTTCAGCTTTTGCTTTTCTTTTTTCATAAACATACAAAAATTTTAACAAATAGAAAACATAAAAAAAATTACGTTAAAGAAATCAAGAAGGAAAGAAAACAGAGAGAGAAGCAAAATAGAATAGAAAATAAAGGAAAAAAAAAGAAAGTTAAAAAACATAAAACAAAAAGATTAAATTGCTCAAAAAAAAATAGAAGCCAATTATATAATTTAACCTATTTTTTTTTTTGAAATGATAATTTTACTTGTCACGTCCGTTATACCGTTAACGACAATTAACGGTTCAGTGATTAAAATGTTACAATATGTTAACATAAATAATTAAAACGTAACATTTCAAACATACGTAATTAAAATATAATCTGAAGGTAAATAAAAATGACTATTCGGAAAAGTACCCTTCTTTCTAGTGTTTTTCTTTCTTTTTCCTTCCTTTTCCATTTTCCTTAGCTTTTCTGTTTCTTTTTTCCTTTTTCTTTTTTGTCATTTTCTCTTCACCAGACGCTGCTTGTCGGCCACAATTCATTAGCGACAAATCCAAACAAAAGTTCACTCGAAAAATCCCCTTGATCCGCTTTTTCCATCCATTGAATTGGATTTTCCAAAAGATTCCTCGACTCCTTAGATTTAAAATGGAAATTTCGACTTAACCCAAGTTGTATCTTCAGGAAAACTATTGCTAAATTGAACCAACGCTTCAGTCACTGCTCTGTTTTTCCATTGGACCATGTGCCTATCGAGCATAACAATCGGTTCCTTTGCAGTAGTACCATCCGCATCAAGTTGTGGTAGATGTTATAGAGTCAGTACATGTTTTTTAGTTGAGATACGTGGAAAACAGGGTGAACTTTATAAGCAACAGCTCCTAGGTGCTCAACAATCTGGTATGGCCTGAAATACTTGGGGTGCTAACTTCATATACTACTTGTTTACCAAGGATTTTAGTCGATATGGCTGGAGTTTGACATATACAAAACTCCCCACGTCATACTACCGAGCAGTGCTATTTTTGTTATTGTTGTTGCATCGACCCAAATGAAATTTAAGCAATTGAATTGCGGCCTCCCTAGTCTTTAAGGTTCTGTCTCGCATGGCAAATAAGGCATGTGTGCAGGTGCAGGTTGTTGGTAGAGAATTTCATAAGGAGTTGTCTTCTTAGCAGTGTGAAATGATGTGTTGTACCACCACTCGGCAAGTGGAAGCCATTTTCACCAATCCCTTAGGGTGAGTTTGGATAGGCGGTGCGTTTAGCTGCGGTTAGTGTAAAAACAGCGATGGCGGTGAGATTAGATACTGTAGCGATACTGTAGCGTGAGACAAAAAATAAGCTAAATGTACCGCACCGCAGTCAATCGCCCATCCAAACGAAGCCTTAGTCGCTCCCCTGATACGCAACCAAGATATGTCTCAACACTCCTATTGACTACCTCGGAAAAGCTCCTTCCAAAATGTGCTGACAAAAATATTGCGTTGGTCAGAAACTATACTTTGAGGAATCCCATGTAGTTTGTAAACACTGTTAAGGCTTGGGCTACACCTGTCATAAAAGGGTGTTCAAGAGCAATGAAATAACTGTACTTACTAAGCCTGTCGACCACCACCAATACAACACTCTTCCCATTAGATTAAGGAACACCTTCAATAAAATCTAACGAGATATCAATCCACACAGCAGTTGGTATTTGTCAAAGTTGCAAAAGACCAGGATATTTTAAGTCTACTCTGGATCTTGCAGCCAAGTATATCTAATTCGAGTGGTCAAATCACTTTGAAGCACTAGCACGACATAAAAAGCAGCAGTAGATATTTGAGAAAGGGCATTAGCTACTGCGTTAGAACAGGCAATTGTGAATCTCACTTTAGAAGAGGAGGAAGCGTAGTTGGTTTTGGGTCCTGAGGATCTCACCCCGATTGACTTTCAAATTGGTCCATTTTTGTTTGTTTACTCACTCATTCATCTATTTATTTGTTTATAAATATATTTTTCCATTATTCTTTTGTTTTATTTGTTCATTTATTTATTGGTGAATATTATTCATTTACATTATTGGAATCATTAATTCATAATTCTTTTATTTCTTTTCAATTTTATTTACTTTTGTTGTTGCTATTTTGTTATCTTTCATTATTTTATTATTTATTCATCTATCATTCATTTTTTATATATATATATATTTTTTCTTTCATTAATTACTCATTTTATTTATTATCATTATCATCATCATCATCATCATCATTATTATTATTATTATTATTATTATTGTTGTTGCTGTTGTTGTTGTTACTTTTTGACACTATCATCATTTCTCTAATTTTATTTATTTATTTATGTTTCTATTATATTTCCATTCATTATACTTCTATCTATATTTATATATTAATATTACTTTTATTTTTATTTTTTTACGTATTTTATTCTTGTTATTATCATTTTATTTATTTATATCCTTTACATAGTTTTCTTTTAAACTACAGATTTTTTTTTATATTGTTAATATCATTTTTTATCTAATCTCTAAAATGAATTTTATTTATTTTCATCGTTTCCTATTATTGTCATTTTACTATTTATTTATTTATTTTATATATTTACATACATACCCTCTATTTTAAATTATTGTATATATATATATATATATATATATAACATATTTTAAAATTGCTTAGGTGTTAGCCGTTTTTAAATTCTTTTTATTGTTGTTCATTTTGAACTTTCTATGTGTTACATATTTTAAAACTTATATATATATATATATATATATATATATATATATATATATATATATATATATATATATATCTCACTTTGGATTATGTCTATCTATTTTTGTTTAAACTGTTTTTGTATATTATTATTATTAATATTATTTTTAAATTTCTCTTTCACATATTATTTATTTCAAACGCTTTTATATGTTTTAAAGGGTCCTTTTATTTTACCTTATGTATTATTTTAATTCATTTAACATATTATTTATTTGAAATTTCCCTTATATATTATTTTATTCCAAATTGTTTATATTTTATTTATGTTGAATCTTTTTCACATATAGTTCTTCTTGAACCATTCTTTGGCATTATGTGTTTTAAATCTTAATCATTACATTTTTATTTATTTTAAACTTTTATCCTATTTGCCTTAAATCATTTTTTATATATTATTTTACTTCGTTTGTTTTTGACTATTGGTTGGTATAAAAACAATATACATTGTGAATATGGCCATTACATGCATTAGAAATTGTTTATTGACATCTTCATATTGGGGCATTCATTAATATTGTATCTAATTCATGTTTCATTATTCCATGCACCATTTTACACTCTTATTTATCTAGTTCAAATCATATCGTGTATTAAGTCCCAACGTTTTACTCAATATGGATCGTTCTGTTTTTATTCCAAACAAAATAAATACACATCATTTTAAATTGCATATTTGCTATTATTTTATAAAAAGAAAATCCTCAAATAAAAACAATATTCTGTATTCAAAATTTGGGAAATCGTGCCCTAACTTACTAGGTTTCGATTTTTTCTCGTTTAACCTAAATAACGGCATATTCTTTTAAATCATAATACGAGTTTTAAATAAAATGCTTACTCTCTGAGATTTGAGGTGTTGTATCTTAACTCACTAGATATGACATCTTATTACCTCGATAAGATTTTTTGCAAATAAGGTAATATTTCGTGTTTGGAAATTTAGAGAAATCGTGCCCTACGTGTTGGGTTTCGATTTATCATTTGACTGAATAAACGAATATCCTTTTTAAAATTTCAATGCATGAGTTTTGGAAATCGTGAGATGATTTTGGGTATCGAAGGTTGGAAATGTCGTGTCCTAAGTGTTGGATGTGATATTTTACCCCTTCGAACTAAGAGAATCTTAATATCCACTTCAAGTTGGCTAAACATTCATAAAAAAGGATCGTATTTCGAAATTTATTTTAAATCTTTTCAATTTTCGATATCAAGACATTAATTAATCAATTAGTTACCAATTTTGGGCGTTACGAGGGTGCTAATCCTTCCTCGTACGTAACCGACTCCCGAACCCGTTTTCTCAAATTTCGTAGACCAAAATGTCGTTTTAGTAAACTAAAATGTTTTATTAAAACAAGGGTGATCCGATCACACCCAATAAAGATCGGTGGCGACTCCCGTTTTAATTTTTGTTTTAAACCAAAGTCGATCCCTGTTTTTTCAAAAAATGGTTTCGACATATATCTCAACACTCCTATTGACTACCTCGAAAAAGCTCCTTCCAAAATGTGCTGACAAAAATATTGTGTTGGTCAGAAACCATACTTTGAGGAATCCCATGTAGTTTGTAAACACTGGTAAGGCTTGGGCTACATTTGTTGTCGTAAAAGGGTGTTCAAGAGCAATGAAATAGCTCTACTTACTAAGCCTGTCGACCACCACCAATACAACACTTTCCCATTAAATTTTGGGAACACCTTCAATAAAATCTGACGAGATATCAAACCACACAGCAATTGGTATTTGTCAAGGTTGAAAAAGAGCAGAATATTTTAAATCTACTCTGGACCTTGTAGCCAAGTATTTCTAATTCGAGTGGTCAAATTACTTTGAAGCACTAGCACGACATAAGAAACAGCAGTAGATATTTGAGAAAGGGCATCAGCCACTACGTTAGAACAGGCAATTGCGAATCTCACTTTAGAAGAGGAGGAAGCGTAGTTGGTTTTGGGTCCTGAGGATCTCACCCCGATTAATATTGATTATGAGCTTTGTCTTGTGGGGAAATTTTTGGTTGAAAGAGCCATAAACTTTGCGGCTATGGAAAGAACCCTTTTTATCTCTATGGCGGCCACTCCGGGGTGCTAATATTAAGTCGATCGATGGGAATGGGCTATATTTGATCCAGTTTTATCATGTTGTGGATCTGAGGAAGATGATCTCTAGTAGTCCCTGGTCTTTCAATGAGAATCTCAAGGATGTCAACTTTTACTACCCAGATTCCCGGATTCAAGTGCATAATGACTTTTCTACAACTTTGGAGGGCCAAATGAATCATTATACCATCTCAACTTATGCTTTTGCAATCAATGCCCAACTGACTGAATTCCTCTGCTTCCCTATTTTTATTAACTTGTTTTTTCTTTTTTAAAATAATGACAACATTGTTTAATTGTATATACCATTTATTTTTGGTTTTATTTATAAATTGGCTCTTAAACTATACCTTAATTCTCAAATTGATCCCTAAAATCTTTTTTAGTCAAAAGTGAACCTTTAACTATCAATTTTATCCCAATTTATCCCTGAAAATGATGTCAATTAATAAGAATGTAATCCCTGCATAATTACTCCAATTATTACTCTCCCCTTAAGAATTTGAAAGTGTAACTGGGGTGCTTTAATTACACCAAATTCAATAGCATCCATTAATTACAATAGTTATCAAAATATGTCACTCTTGTATAATTACAAATAATTACATCTAAATCCAATTACT
This sequence comes from Gossypium anomalum, assembly GCA_025698475.1. Lineage (NCBI taxonomy): Eukaryota > Viridiplantae > Streptophyta > Magnoliopsida > Malvales > Malvaceae > Gossypium > Gossypium anomalum. The sequence continues at coordinate 1,744,598 of CM046960.1, forward strand.
AAGTGACTTTTCAAATACCTCCTTAATTTTTATACTGTTGCATAACAAATATATTTTATGTTGAAAATCTTATATTTCTACAAAATTATAATTATTATTTAATTTATTTAATTTAGAAATAATAATTTATATCTATGTTTTAAGAAGAAAAGTTTTAACCATAATTTAGAAAAAAAAAACATATTAGACAATTAAAATTTAAATAAATTTCAAATAAAAAAAAAGATAAATATCAAATTTATATATTAATTTTGGTCCAATTTGTAATTTGATATATGAACTTTAATTTGGTGTAATTATACACGTGAAACTTGAATTGTGGTTCGTATATATTCATGAAACTTTTATTTTGATTCAATTACGCATTTAAAGAAATGCATGCATATATTTATTTTCATATTGGATTTATTAAAAAAAGCTGAACGTCGATAATGGCAATGTAAAAAGATCGCAGAGAAAAAGAAAGAAAAATAGAATATACAAATTTTACGTGGAAAACCCTTATGGGAAAAAATCACGGATGGAGGAGAATAAAATTCGCTAATGTCGAATTCGAATGATATAGGTTGAAAAAGTCTAATTCTAATCAATATGAAATATATTATGCTAATAAATGCTAAATATATTATACTAATAAATATTATATCTTCTAGAAAGAAAATATATTTTACTTGACTTGCAAGCAATTTCTTAGAATTTGGATCACACAACTCTAACAGAATTAATATAATTGTTTGTGAATGCAATATATCAACGCAAAATAATGCTAATTCGATAATGTTATTAGTGATTTGTGAAAATTGGATTAAATCAAAATTTTATATATAAAACTGCACAAAATCAAGATTTATCAAATTTCAGTTGAAGTTTATTAAAATAATAAATATGAAGGTTTACTAACATATAACAGATTTAAAATTTTATATCATTGATGAATTTATTGTTTTTTTATTTTTTATTTTGATACAATGCTTGGAACTATTTATAACTCCTCCTCAACCTTAAATAGGAGGATAACATGCTTCAACTTACTCAAACCCACATTCTCCTGCACCGACAACAATATCGATATCAACCGAGACTTAATCAACTTTCTAATTTTTTTTAAATTCTCAAATCGATTAGTTTGAAAACACCTTTACCTAAGTTTTATCAAACATATATTTAAGTTTATGTATTGTTATAGATTCTAAAGAAAATTACATGTTTTAGAAACCCTAAATTTTTATTAATGGTTTTAAAATGCAGTGGCCTTTCCTGATCTAAAGCCATCATGATTTAGAAGAACTGGCTGTTTTTTCCTTGCTTGTGGAAGCGGTCATTTCTTTGGCCTTTCCTGAGGGTGCAGAGGTGGATTTAAATTTGAAGCTACAGGCCTCCTTCACGGAGTCACTGTCCCAATCCAAAGCTTCCCACCACTTTAATTCTCCTCTGATTTTCTTCAAGAAATCTACACTTTCATCGTCAAATGGAAGTCGCCTCAAACTTGGGCACCGAGATACTTCGATCTCAATCGGAGAAGAAAAGGCTTTGGGCAAGGGGCAGATGGTTTCCAGACTTGGCAAACAAGTCAAAGAAAGCGTCTTTAGCTCTAAGAAGACGTAGTCTAGTACTATCTCCTCACTTATAACTTGTTTCATAGACTGACAGTCGAGAATTGTGAGGATCTCAAGATTTATAGCATAAGAAGGCAATCCAGGTTCCGCAACAGTGGGCAAACACCTACGTGAACCTGACGAAGGTTGCCAAAGTCACCCCGATCTGGCATTCTGATTTCTTGAAGTGAACAACAACGAAATATCTCAAGTTTCCCTAAATTTGGTAATGCATTGATAGGACATAGTGAAGTCAATCCCGTGCAATCGATTAGTTTTAATTTTCTAATGAATGCTCGTTTGGTGTATGAGCTGAATATCTTTTCAACAGAGGGGTGACAAAATATGGTGATACAAATCTTATTCATGTGCCTAAATTCCGCCAACACCCCTAAGAAGGCAAGTTCATCATCAACTGAAACTTTCACTTCATCAAAGTATTCCATCACCCCATTCATTTTACTATACACCTGCAACAGTGAAAGACAAGACATCACCTCCCTTGGTGGGATCTCTTTAAGATGCATAGTATAATCTAATAACAAACACCTCAGGTTTCTCAAATTCGCAAGGCCCGTAGGTAGCTTGGTTATGCTTGTTAATGACAAATTTAGGTACTGCAGGATTCTCAATCTTCCAATCTCCGGAGGCAACTCAACCAATCCTTGATTACCCGATAAATCTAAAGCTTTCAGACCAGTCATGAACTCGAAGAAGCCACCAGGAAATCCTTTGAGCAGTGTATCTCTTATGAGCAGAGTCGAGAGGTTAGGGCAAGTTGGAGGGTAATGGATGATCTCTTTGCCACTACTACCCCACAAGGAGACCCAACTTGAGTCTATCCATTTGTTGAATTCTTGATCGGTAAGCCTCCCTCTTCTTGCTACCAAAACCTTGTTCTTATTTTTCTCTTCGTCACGGGCTAGCCACAGTGCCATGTCTCGGATCATTTCATGCATCCAAACAAATTCCATAGATCCATCACCTTCCAGCAAACATGAAAGCTTTAAAGTGAAAATAATGAATTCTCCTTGCTTTCGTGGACTTATTTCATGTAAAAGACCTTCTCCTATCCAAAGGTCGATAAGCTCATCGACGCTTATCGTGCAGTTCTCCGGGAATATAGAACAATATAGAAAACATTTTCTAGCAATGGGAGAGGTGAGGCTGTCATAGCTAAACTTGATAGGAGGGAACACTTGCTCTCCCATACCTGAAAATTCTGATGGGTAGTTCTGCAACATCTCAATTGCACAGATCCAATCATAGTGACTCTTCCTACTAGCCATGACACTCCCAACAGTGAGCAGTGCAAGTGGCAAACCTCGGCACCTTGCGGCAATAATTTCAGCCAACTTCGGAATCTCTGGATGAGAATTTAAGATGTATTCCCCTACCGTCATCGAAAATAAACTCAGGGCTTGTTCTGGTGGGAGACATTCCACTTTAATTCTCTCTTCAGCTCCTAAGTAACCGCACAACTCCTCCGAACGGGTAGTAAATATTATTTTGGACCCATTTTCCTTGTTTGGTAAGGGAATGCCTAAACTGGTGAGTTGGGATTTGAAGAAGCTCTTCTGCACATCATCCAATAGCAACACAAACCTTGTACCGCTCAAGAGCCTGAATATCTCACACGCTCTGTCGTTCTCGTTTGAACACTTTTGCCATATGTCATCTGAGATCTCCAATTTCCTCCGAACGATTTCTTGAAATTCCTCACTTTTTGTTGCTTTGGATTGTGTAACCCAAATTACGCTATCAAACTCATGGTTCCGGATAGAGAATTCATTGTTGATTTTCTTCAAGAGGGTTGTTTTACCAACCCCACCGATTCCGTATAAACCAATAATCCCAACGTTTCCATCCTCAATTTTTTTCCATACGGGTTCAACCTTGGAGTCTAGGCCAACGGTATTCTCCATAGGAAATTGAGCCACCATCTGAGAGGCTGGTGGAGCGGGCAGCCTTTGAGTGACGGCTGCAAAGTCCCCTTTCTTTAACAGTTCCTCCACTTCTTCTTTCTTCTTTAACACTTTCTTCCCGATCTTGTAGGCCTTCTGCAAATTCCTGGGACAGCAACCAAAACATTTCCTCTCAACCTGAAGATTTCCTTCATGGATAAGGGCAATTACTTGCAGCTCAATAATTTCTACTTTGCTCAACCATCTTTCCACTTGCTTCTTAACCATCTCCTGTTGTGACCTCACACCCATCTCTACTCTTTCCTTCACATCATCTCTGTGGTCACTAAGGTCATCCATTGCAGTTCTCATCTCTTCTAGGCGTTTGCCGAGGTGTGTCACATGTGCCAGACGCTTGGCACCGAAACCCCACAAACGAGGGACGATGTCAAAGATGGGGCTCACGAAATCCATTTCTCAACGATTCACTAGAGTTTACCACCAAGAAATAAATGGAAGAGATGACAACGATAATCAAATGAATGCTACAACTAATTTTGACAAGTTCGGAGTAGGTATTTCTCTAATCACCATGCAATGAACATAATTAAAATATATAAAACAATTCACCAACTTGTTTTTTCTTTTCCGGAATACATACGGTGGTATTTATTAAAAAGTGAGACAGATACCTACAAATGATTAAAGCACCTACGACCCTAGAAGGTCTTGCTATAAATAATAAGAAGAAAAAGACCATAGAAGCTCCCGAGAAAATTCAACCAAGCCAAGGTAGAGGGAAATGAAAACAACAACTTGTATAATTTGTATTTTATAAAGCATATAATATATTTTACAGTTAATATATATTTTCTCTAAAATTGTCAATTTGTATTTAGTTTTATTTAAAATTTTGTACATACTTGGGTATTTAAATTTATATCCGGTCACATAATTTGGTATCTCTGCACTAATACCGTTAGTTTGTATAATACTTTATCTGTTTTTTATTTTTATTTTATTTATGTTTGACACGTGGCATTCTAGGATGTTACTGCATGTCATTACCGAATTGGCTATCAGTGTCATATCAGCTAACAGTGTTAATGCAGATGTGCCAAACTATGTGACGGGATACAATATGTAAATGTTGAGGGTTAGATTTTTTAAAATCAAGACTAAATTGATATAATATATAAATGTTGAGGGTGAAAGTTGCCATTATGCCAATTTTAGAAGTTGTTACGTAAGCCCGCTAGTGACCTAAATAGACAAAATCGAATAGTTGAGTGACTATTTTGTAACTTTTCAAAGTTTGGTGACAAAAAAAGAAATTTACTAATAGTTACGTGATTGCTAACGTAGGCTTTCATGAATTTGGCATATTATTATTATTTTGGTCGAAACTGGGGTATCAACTGTCAGTAGCAATAACTTATTCTCTTGCTGTAGGTGCTCTCCAAAAAGGTAAATGATTAGCCATGAAATGTGCTCCATTCCCATGGGTGGGGATTAAACCCCTACCTATTATTATTATTATTAAAAGGGTAAATTACACAATTAGTCACAAAACCATGGATAAGATTTTGTTTTGATCAATTTATTAAAAAAAGTTACCATTCGGTCACTAAACTTTTTGAAATTAATTTTTTTGTCACTCGGATGTTAAGTGACACCCTTTTAGTTGGTATAATACCAATTTTAGTTCTCGAATTTTGTATTTTGTTGTCAATTTGAACTTGGTTTTATATAAAAATTATTTTAAAAAAACAAATTTACTTAAAACTAGGAAATTCTATATAAAAATTCTAAAAAAAAATAAAATCTCTAAAATGTTATTGTTGAAGAACTAATATGTGTGGGAAATAAAGAAAATTATCATTCAATAGAATCCAAAAACAAAACAAAACAAAAAATGTAACGACCCGAATTTTACGGTTATCGAAAAAGTTTATTTTCAAGTATCCGTTTCTAAAAAATGAATTCGTAAATATTTATTAAAAATATTTACGAAGTTAATTGAGTGATTAATTAAAGTTTAATTAAGTGAATTTAGCCTAATTAATAGTAATTAAGTAAAGGGACCAAATTGAATAAAGTACGAAAGTTTAATTATAGATTAAAAGAAAATAAAAAGGACCAAAATGGCAATTATGCCATTTGTCCTAAGTGAGGCGGCATAAACATAAAAATCTGAGATTTTTATGTGTTAAAATATATTAAATTATTATTATTTATTTTTATAGTTTCATATTTAATTATTATTGTTATTGTTATTATTATTTAATTGATATTATATTATTAAATTAAATAAATTAAAGGTTGACAAATGTATGGTACATATGGTGACATGTGTAATATTAATATACATACAATTGTAAAATACATGTATATTGTAAAATACATGTATGTTTACTTATTATATAAGTATATTATTAAATTATATTATATATGTAAAGTAAATAAATGAAAAATAAAACAAAAAGAAATGAAAAAGAGAAACAAGCAAACGAAACAGAGAAGAACAGGGGAGAAAGAAAGGAAAGAAAGAAAGAAAGGGAGAAAAGGAAAAATTAAGGTTTTAAAGCTTTAAACTTTGATAGGTAAGTCGATCAAGCCCTTTTTAGTTAATTTTGATGTTTTAGAAGTTTTGGAATAGGGTTTTGATGAAATTAAGTTGATATTTTGAAAGTTATTAGATTTCTAGACATTGTTCATGATGAATAAAATGATGAATTAAGGTCTAAATTGATAGAAATTCAAGTTAGAAGTGAAATAATGATTGAATTGTAAAGTAATTCATAAGTTTTGAATGGTAGGGACTAAATTGAAAGAATTTCGAAATTATGGTCCTATAGTGAAATTAGATAATTGAAATAAGTCTAAAGTGAAAATTGAATGAAAATACTGAGTTAAATATGAAGAATAAAAGTTAGTCTCGGTTTAGGGACTAAATTGAAATTTAGGTAAAAGTTGGATAGAAATTGAAATATTCAATATGAAATTTGAATGGTAATGTATTGATAACATTTAATTGATTTCTGAAACTAGCGTTGTGCCAAAAAATCTCGGCTAGGCAAGGAAAAGACAAAGTCAACAAGGGATAGCTCGGAAATTACGTTTGTATTTCTATAATCCGAACTTAATACTTAATTGTTGAATTTATTACTTGATAAGTATAGTAAGTGTTGTAGGCCAATTTTGGGCCTTTCTACAAAAAAACATCAGCCCACATCCATTAAAATTTAAACCCATTACATCAATACCTATTAGCCCAAGACACAACAAATTAAACCCAAATTACACCCTCAGCCCAACGACAACCAAGCCCAATACCTAAACTAATCCAAACAAAAAACCTAGCCCCCCTAAAGATGCTAACCCTAGCCTCCCCACTTGCCTCTGTCAGCCGCCGACCTAGCCACCTGCTCCACCGCCAAGGTCACCTCAGCATCGCCCATGTCAACCCCTGAACTCCATCAACTTGCACCTGCAAACAATAAAAGAGACAAGACAGGAACAGTAGAAAATGTATGTAAAAGAGGTTATAAAAACCCAAATGAAAAATTGCAAGGGGTTCGGCACTTTTGGAATACAAAAAAAAAAATACGAACTAGCATTTTTTGAGCAGATCTAATATAGAAGAAAAATAGAAGCAAAAACAAGTGAATATAGCAGTGTCAAAGCAGAAGAACAGTCACGAATTGGAGAACCAAACACCAAAAACAAAAAGCCAGAAACCTAAGGTGATCTTTTTTATTTTAGTTTCATTTTTTTAGGCCTATTTTCCACATATATATACTAAAACACATAAAAAATATATAAAACAAATAATAAAAAAATGGGAAAAAATTACCTTGGCCGGCGAATTTTCGGTGACGGACCGGTGACCAGCCCTTGGCCGGAATCCCTCCCTTCTCCCTCTTCTCTCTTTCCCTTTCTTCTTATCTTTCCTTTTTTTTTTCCTTCTCCCTTCACAAATGATTTTTTTTCTGAAAATGGGCCTATTTATAGCCCTCCGAAACGACGTCATTTTGGGGGCGGTACTTAAGCCCCAAAACGACGTCGTTTCACCATAACCGACCCGTTCGACCCGAACCCGCTTCAGGATCCGCGTGTTTTCAACTCAATGGTATATTTATGCAATTGGTCCTTCCGCAATTTTGCCTTTCGCAATCAAGTTATCTTTGGATTAAAGATCAGCCCTGAAATTTAATCGGTTTTATAAATTGGTCCCTTTTAATGCGTAGCTTTTTAATAACTAGGAATATTGCGTTTTTGATCCCCCATAGTTTTATGCGCATTCTAACAAGTCCCTGTAGCGACGTAAAAATTTGGTTTCGGTCGCTAAATTATGGCGATTTATTGAGAGATTGAAAATTGAAGTTTGATTTTAAAATAAAGCAGGGAGTCGCCACCGATCTTTTTTCTAGGTGTGATCGGTCACCTATTAGATTTATTTTTCTTTAAAAGCGAGAAAAAGGCCGAGTTAAGGTCTACGTAAAAAAACCCGAGAAAAATTAGGGTTCGAGAGTCGGTTACGCGCGAGGAAGGTATTAGCACCCTCGCGACGCCCAAAATTGGTATCTCATAAACACGTGTTGTCTTGATTTTCAAAAATACGAGTTCAATTTAAATCTCAATCGTGATCCGATTAAAAGAAGACGAGAAATTTTAGTTTATTCTGATTTTTTTTTTGAGAAGGGTATATCGCTTCAACACGATTCAATTGACGTTCATCCAACATAGCGATGAACTCAATGACTTAATGTTAAATCGGTATATTGCCTTGATTATTGGAATTAATTAACAAAACAAGAATATGATTTCGAAATAATGCAAGACATAATTGATTAAGATAAGCAAATGAAGAGGCTTGTTGCACATTGAAACTAATACCAAACATAACCATGACATTAAAAATAATAACCGTACATGCAAGATTAAGTGTGATGATAGTATTGAATTAAAGGACACAAGGAGAATACAACGAACATACACATGAAGATAGTTAAAAGTATATATGTATATGTATATGATAAAACAAATGTATTAATATTATATATAACAGGGGTACAAAAATAAGCATATATATATAATATACATGAAATGTGGTACTAAGGATATATATACAATACAGTATTTAAAAATATATACATAATATTAAAGGGTATATATATACACGTAATATATACAAATACATATATAATATAATGTTAAAATATTTACGCAATACATATCATAATAATGTAGAAAACGAATATTAATAATAAACATATACCTACATGTACTAAATATATATAAATGATAAAACACATACTAATATACATAATAAAGGTGACATATATACAAGATAGGTACATATATATATATATAAAATTAAAATATATATAGGTGACATTTAAAAATGTATATACATATAGCAAGGCATTTACTAAGTTAATAATTATAATAGTAATGGTATCAAAATACAATAAAATATAACAAAAAGAAATACATCATATATAAATCAATGCACATAAATAAAAGTATACACTATTATAATGATATGATAATATTATTAAAATACCAAAGACAAATATAATAAACATATAAATAAAAAACTATACATAAATATATATACATATATACCGGAATATATATAATAATAAATATAACACAATATTGAAAATACTTATATATACATAACATAATATTTAAAACACACATATATGTAATAAAACATAAACTGATAATAATAATAATAATAACAATAATAATAATAATAATGATAATAATTTAAACTAGAGTAAAATAATGGGAAAAGGATAAAAAGACTAAATTGAATTAAAAATAAAGTTTCAGGGTTAATTTAATAGAAAATAAAGAGGATAGGATCAGATTGCAATGCACATAACCTAGGGGACCGAACATCAATATACCCGACCATTTAAAGCATTTGCGTGGGTAAGGGGACCAAATTGAAATCGATGGAAAATTATGGGGCTGAATTAAAAATAAAGAAAAACTTTGATTGTAAAATCCCAGAAAAGCGGAAGGGCCAAATGCGCAATTTGCCCTTCCGCTCAAAAACACGCGGATCCCCTGGTGGATCGGGTCGGGTCGGTCCGACCCAAGGTTAAAACGACGCCGTTTAATGTCTTAACAGAGGGGGACCAAAACGGTGCGTTTTGGTCCCCTATTTAAGTCAAAAAAAAATTTTTTAATTCATTTGTTACCAGCAGAGAAGAAAAAAAAAGAAAGAGAAGGGAGGAAAGAGGAAAGGGGGAAGGAGAGGGGGGAACTCCGGCCACGGGCCGGTGACCGGCCGATGGCCGGACCGTCATCGGCGCCGGCGCCGGCCACAGCACGCGGTGGCCGGAAAAGGTAAAAATTCCTAATTTTTTTATTTTTTTATATTTTTTTCGCTTTATAATATATGTATAAATATGTGTGTTAGAATATAGAAAATAAAAGAGGAGTAAAAAGAGAAAAAAAAAAAACAGATAAGTAAACTGAGGAAAATGGATTTCTTTTTCACCTTTCTTGATGTTGATCTAGACTTAATCAAGTCGTGATATTGATCTATTGTTCTTTTTTTGCTAAAAACTAATGTATGTATTCTGTTTTTGCTTCAATCCCGAATGTTCCCTCTTTTTTTTTTTATTTACAAAATCCAATGCCCCTTGACATTCTCTATTTTTGGTTATATATTGCCCCCCTTTCTACTTGTTGTCTATTCTCTTTTATTGTTTGCAGATGCAAGTTGCTGATGGAGACAGTGGAGGTGGTGGCAGAGGGTTGGTGCGGCGCTGGTCAGATGGTCAAGGGGTGGTTACGGCGCGCGTGGGGGGTAGTTGGCTAGGGTTTCAGAAGTTTTAGGGGGCTAGGGTTTCTGTTTGGTATTGGGCTTGGGGCATCTGGGCTTATGATTTTAGTTGGGTAAAAGGGGTTGGTGGGTTAGTGGTGTATGGGTTGGGGTTGGGGTTAAAAGGGTATTTGGGTTTTAGGTTTGTAAATAGAACTAGGCTGGGTAAAAATTGGCCTGTACAGCTGCCCCTCTTTGCTCATTGTCGTGCAACGGGAATAGAGCAAAGACATAAGGAAAGGCCAATTTTGCCCCGTCTTGCCGAGTCTTGACTTCATTGGTGCTCTTCTTGTTCAGATAGTCTTCTTCTAGTCCACTGTATTTTGTAGCTTCAATCTCCTTCTGATATATGCCTTGTAGCTTCAGTCTATTCCACTCAGTAACCGGGAATATGAAATTTGTAGCTTCGATCCGCTTCCATGTAGCTTGAAAAGATGAGATCTATAACTTCAATCGTTCTTCTATCGCTTGGTGAGATGAGATTTGTGATTTTCTCTTCTGTAACTTTAGAAAGGCAAGATTTGATATCCTTGATCAGTTCCACTGCAACTTTGAGGAGACAAGATCTGGTGTCTTCAATCAGCTTCAATCTTTTAGTCTTTGCTTGGCATGTGATCTTGAGTTCAACTCATTTCTCGCAATATGAATTGACTCTTTAAAAATGACATTAAAAACAAAAATTGAAAATACCTCAACATGTGAATGAGGCTCAACTCATTTCTCATAATATGGGTTGATTTTTGAAGCATAGAAATTAAAAGCGAGAAATTAAAAGGCTCAACTCACCTCTCATAATATGAGTTGACTCTTTAAAAGCAGACATTAAAAACAAAATTGAAAATACCTCAAAGATGTGAACTGAGGCTCAACTCATTTCTCGCAATATGGGTTGATTTTTGAAACATAGAAATTAAAAGCAGAAATTAAAAGGCTCAACTCACCTCTCGCAATATGAATTGATCTTTGAAAAACATAAATTGAAGACAGAAATTTATAATACCTCAGCTTGCCCTAAGGCTCAACTCACCTCTCGCAATATGAGTTGAAATTAAAACACAAAAATTAAAAATACCTCAGCGTGCCCCGAGGCTCAACTCACCTCTAGCAATATGAGTTGATTCTTTGAAAAACATAAACTGAAAACAGAAATTGAAAATACCTCAGCGTGTCCTGAGGCTCAACTCACCTTTCGCAATATGAGTTGATTTTTATGAAAAGTAGGAATTGAAAAGAAGAAATTGAAAATACCTCAGCGTGTCCTGAGGCTCAACTCACCTCTCGCAATATGAGTTGATTTTTGAAAACATAAATTGAAATTACCTCAACGTGTCTTGAGGCTCAACTCACCTCTCGCAATATGAGTTGATTTTCTTTGAAAGGCATGAATTAAAAACATCAAAATACCAAAAACTGTTCTTTGGTAGAACTCAGGTGTCTTTTCACTTGATTCAATGCGACTCTCATTCTAGATTTCTTGCTTTGCTGGAGTACCCGTATATGCCATGCATGATGTTATCATGATATGCACATGTTTGTCTTAAATGCCTTTATGTCTACATGATTATACAGTGCTCCTTAAGCATGTTTGTCGTATGTCCTTTTTCGTCACGATTCTTGTGATGATCCGCATTCATTACTTCAGCTCTTGACTTTCTCTTTAAGCTATGCACCCGTCTTCAAGCTTTGCAAGTAATCAACGCTTCTGAGATATCACTCTTTTGCCTCTGGTTGAACTCCGTTCTTGCCTTGAAGCTCTTGTGCTTATCGAATGCTTAACATTTCTTTTGTTTAGAGCATGTCATTTCACCATTTATCATGTAAATAAACACATAATGAGATGCATGAAAAAGGTCAAGTAGGGACAAAAATGATATCTCATATTCATTTATTTCAAGTGTGGCAAACAAAGGAAGTTAACCAATGAGAGTAAAAAATGTCAAAAAGAAAAAAAAGGATCGTATTCAACGGATACAAATGCTCTAGATATTCAACGCATGAACTCTTCCACATTCCTTGATTGAAAATCTTTTCGAGTCTGGCTCCTTGCGTAGAAGATTTTGAGCTTTCAGAGATGCTTCAAATACTGTAGTCTCACTGTTTGTCGTACAGTTTAAAACACCTTGCCTTGTAAGCCGAATGTTTGCTTCATTAGAACGCCCTCTCGGGTTTTCATCCTAATCTTTTGTGTTTAATCAAAGCGCCCTTTTCGGGTTTTCGCTCTGATCCTTTTTTTTTTTAAGATGCCCTTTTCGGGTTTTCATCTTGACTTTCTTTTTTTTTTAAGCATAGTACTTCTTCACGGCATCTGAGTTCACTGGATTCGGTAGCTCCTTGCCATCCATCTCGGTAAGGATCAAAGCTCCTCCTGAGAATGCTTTCTTTACGACGTATGGTCCTTCCCAATTTGTTGCCCATTTTCCTCGCAGGTCTTTTTGTATTGGGAGGATCTTTCTCAACACGAGTTCTCCTTTATGGAATTCTCTTGGCCGTACTTTCTTGTCATAGGCTGTGATCATTCTCTTTTGGTATATCTTCCCGTGACAAATTGCCTTGAGACGCTTTTCTTCGATGAGGTTCAGCTGATCATATCGAGCTTGTACCCATTCTGCTTCTTCTAGCTTTGATTCCATTAAGATTCGCAGAGAAGGGATTTCAACCTCGATAGGTAGCACAGCTTCCATTCCATAGACTAGAGAGAAAGGAGTTGCTCCCGTAGATGTTCGCACAGATGTGCGATATGCAAATAAAGCAAATGGAAGCTTCTCGTGCCAATCTTTATACGTCTCGGTCATTTTCCCAATGATTCTCTTAATATTTTTATTGGCTGCTTCAACAGCCCCGTTCATCTTTGGGTGATAGGGTGAGGAATTATGATGTTTTATTTGGAATTGCTCGCACACTTCTTTCATCATCTTATTGTTCAGATTCGTGGCATTATCTGAAATGATTCTTTCAGGCAAGCCATACCGGCAAATGATTTCCTTTTTCAAAAACTTGCAAACTGCAGTCCTCGTCACATTGGCAAACGAAGCGGCTTCTATCCATTTTGTAAAGTAATCGATGACCACAAAAATGAATCGATGTCCATTTGATGCTTTTGAAGAAATTGGCCCTATAACATCCATGCCCCACATAGAAAAAGGCCACGGAGAAGTCATGACATGAAGGGGCGAAGGGGCTACATGAATTTTATCGCCATAGATTTGACATTTGTGGCATTTTCTGGCAAAATTGATGCAGTCACTTTCCATCGTCAGCCAATAATAACCGAGTCTCATGATCTTTCTGGCCATATTGAAACCATTGGCATGTGTTCTGCAGATCCCCTCATGGACCTCTTCAAGTATTTTTCTAGCTTCAACATCATCCACACATCTCAAGAGCATCTGATCTTTTCCTTTTTTGTACAGGATGTCCCCGTCAAGAACAAATCCAGCTGCCATTCTTTTGATTGTTCTTTTGTCGTTCTCGTTCGCTTGTTTAGGATACCTTTGATTCTTGACATATTCTAATATATCATGGAACCATGGCCGTCCATCTGCTTCTTTCTCAATGCTACAACAGTGTGCAGGGACCTCGTATATGCTCATTTTGAGGGGGCATTATACCTTCTTTACTTGCTTTGAACATTGAAGCCAAAGTGGCGGGCATCGACTAATTGGTTTTCTTCTCGTCGGAAGTAATGAAAAGTTATTTCTTTGAATTTCTTGATCAATTCGGCCACTAAATCACTGTACTTGATCAATTTTGGATCCCTCACTTCCCACTCTCCACGGATCTGGTAAATCACTAGGGCTGAATCCCCGTATACCTCTAAGATTTCGATGTTTCGTTCAATGGCTGCACGAAGCCCTATGATACAGGCCTCATATTCTGTGATATTATTGGTACAGAATAAATCCAGTCTTGCAGTAAACGGATAATGATTCCCGTCTGGTGATACTAGGATTGCTCCGATTCCATGCCCCAAAGCATTCGACGCACCATCAAAACACATCTTCCATGACTTCTCCTTTAATGACTCGGATTCCATTTCTGTGATGCACATTAGGTCTTCGTCTGGGAAATCGAATCTTAACGGCTCATATTCTTCTGTCGTTCGAGTTGCTAGAAAGTCAGCTATTGCACTCTCTTTTATTAACTTCTGACTTACATAGGAAATGTCATATTCTGAAAAGAGAATCTGCCACCGGGCCATTCTTCCTGATAGTGCCGGTGATTCCATCATGTATTTTATCGGGTCCAGCTTTGAAATCAACCATGTCGTATGGTACAACATGTATTGTCTGAGTCTCCGAGCTACCCAAACCAGAGCGCAACAAAATTTTTCAATAGACGAATACTTTGCTTCATACTCAGTGAACTTTTTGCTGAGGGAGTAGATCGCCTTTTTTTTCTTTCCCGTCTCGTCGTGTTGCCCCAGTACACAACCCATTGAATTTTCGAACACAGTCAAATACAAAATTAATGGTCTTCTCGGAGTTGGCGGTACTAGCACTGGAGGACTAGACAAATATTGCTTTATGTTATCAAAGGCCACCTGGCATTCCTCATTCCATTCTCCTGGGTTATGTTTTCGCAGAAGCCGAAAAATTGGGTCGCATTGGTTGTTAAGTTGAGCGATAAATCGGGCGATGTAGTTTAATCTCCCTAAAAATCCTCTAACTTCCTTTTGCGTGCGTGGGGGCGGTAACTCTTGAATGGCCTTTATTTTATCTGGATCAACCTCGATACCTCTTTCACTAATAATGAAGCCTAGCAACTTTCCTGAGGTAGCCCCAAACGTACATTTGGCTGGATTGAGCTTTAATTGAAATTTTCTCAGCCTGTCGAACAACTTCTTCAAGTTCACTATATGCTATTCTTCCCCTCGGGATTTAGCGATCATATCGTCGACGTAGACCTCTATCTCTTTATGCATCATGTCATGGAATAACGTCACCATAGCCCTCGATATGTCGCCCAAAGATTCTTTAACCGAATGGCATCACCTTGTGCGCGAATGTTCCCCACATTGTTATGAAGGTAGTTTTCTCCATATCCTCAGGGGCCATCTTGATCTGATTATACCCCGAGAATCCATTCATGAAAGAAAACAATGAATGCTTTGCTGTGTTGTCTACCAACGTATCAATATGTGGCAAGGGAAAATTATCTTTTGGGCATGCTCGATTCAGGTCACGGTAATCCACGCACATTCGTACTTTGCCATCTTTCTTTGGTACCGGGACTATGTTGGCCACCCATTCTGGATATTTGGAGGCTTGTAGGAATCCAGCATCAAATTGCTTCTTGACTTCCTCTTTTATTTTCAACAGCATTTCGGGTCTCATCCGTCTTAGTTTTTGCTGGATGGGCTTGCACTCTGGCTTTAAGGGGAGCTTGTGGACCACTAAATTTTCATCTAGCCCTAGCATATCCTGGTATGACCATGCGAAAACATCTTTGTACTCGCGGAGCAAAGCAATCAAGCTATGCCTAGTGCTCTCTGAAATAGAAGTCCCAATCTTCACTTCTTGTTTCCTTTCTTCAGTGCCCAAATTTATTGTTTCCACAGATTCTTCGTGAGGCAAAATCTATTTATCCTCTTGTTCCACCATCCTTAACAATTCAGGAGACGATGCGTAATCTTCAGCATTTTCTTCAGCTTTAAATTCTCCTAAACAAACAGGCTTCTCAAAATCAATTTCAAAACTCATAACGGGTTTGTTCATGTCATCGATATCTGAGCACCTGAAAGTTGAATGGAAAAGGAAGCTATAGAGGGGCATCCGAGTATGGGAAACAACAGACAAAAATGTTATGGCATGGAATGCGGCAAATGTAAGTATAGGCTATGAAATGAGAAAATGATCATGAAATTAGCGATAATGCGAAAAAATCATGACAAAATGCATCTTCATTGATATTCATTTGAATGATAAAGAGCGAATGCACGCTCTTACAAAATAATTCTATTATATCTAAAGACACAATAGAAGGTTAATGTTTGGCATTACTCTGAAGACTTATAAACTACAAGAAGCTCCTCGGAAGTCCAATTGTTCAACATAAAACCAGGAGGGCAAGGGCGTATCCTCGAGACATCTTTACTTGTACCAGCCTCTTTGTCAATGACATTTATACTGACATTCTGAAATCCCCTTTCAATTATCCTCAGCATGTTTCGTGGATCGTCTTGTCCAGGGTATATCATTCCCGTAGATGTAAATGTTTTTGACAAAGGAGGGTATTCTATGGGCTCCCATTCTGGTTCTCGGCCCAAAGTTCTTGCGATCCTTCTTTCTTGATCTTTCTTCCACTGTCTTCTTCTTTGACGCATGTCAGGCTGGAATCCCAAACCGAATCGGGCCTTGTGGTGCACTGGTTTTAAAGCCCTGACTATTCCTTGCAGATATCTGCCTAAACCTCTTCTTGCTCGAGCTCCTCTTCCCACGGTCAATTTGACACCCATTCTAGTATTTCTCGATAGTTTTGGCACTGGAATCTTGTTTCCCTCAACAACAAAAGTGGTATTGACAAATTCAAGAGATCGAAAGGAACATTCCACTGCATCTTTGTTCACTTCCAAGTATGGTGCATCAGCAGAGACAGATGCGACAATATCCTCTTCGCCCTCAACTGTGACCAGACAGCCATCCATGATAAATTTCATTTTTTGGTGGAGGGATGATTGGACCGCTCCAGCAGAATGGATCCAGGGTCTCCCCAAAAGGCAGTTGTACGATGGCGTAATGTCCATGACTTGGAACTCGACATCATAAATGTAAGGGCCCACTTCTAGAGCGATCTCAATCTTTCCCATAACTTCACGCCTTGTTCCATCAAATACCCTTACCGTGGAATGACAGGGCCTTAAGTAGGACAAATCCATCGGAATCCTAGAAAGTATGGCCAATGGCATAACATTTAATGCTGACCCATTATCGATGAGCACGCTCGGTATTATGTAGCCCTTGCAGCGAGTCGTGATATGCAGCGCTTTCACCGAGCCTCTACCATTTGGCGGTATCTCATCATCACTAAAAGAGATGAAATTGTCCGCATTCAAATTGTTTACCCACCTATCAAGCTTTTCAACGGATATGTTGTTGGCCACATAAGCTTGATTTAACACCTTCAATAAAGCATGCCGTGTGGCTCAATTTAACAAAGAGAGATAGAACGAGATTCAATCTTCGGTTGCTTGCTCAATTGTTCCACCACACTATATTCGCTGTGCTTGATAAATTTCAAAAATTCTTGAGCTTCTTCCTCATTCACAGGCTTTTTAGTTTCTTGCACGGGTGGAATTTCTTGCTCGACTTCGACTTCATGCATCACTGCTTTCCCTTTTTGCTTCAAGTCGCTACTTTTCTTTACCGGGTTCAACTTCTTTAAATAACCACCGTCCACTTCGGGTAAAATGACCTACCTCCCCAACATCTTCAGTTATGGCTTTGGACTTTCCAACTTCCGGTGTGACGATATTGACATCATATCTCCACGATACTGTTTTGTTATCCTTATAAGGGAAAGGAGATGGTACTTCGATTATCATTTTTAGTTTCACCGGCTCCTTTTTCGCGTCATTGTAAATCACCAATGGTCGATCAGCGTTATAAGGGAGACCTGATGATTGATTGTCAGAGGCACATATTTCTCCACTATCGGCCTCTTCGGCTTTACAAAAAATCCCGATCTCCTTGTTATCCATCATACTTTGCATTAATCTTTTGAATTCATCACAGGACTGAATGTCGTGCCCTTCGATGCCATGGAACTCGCAAAAGCTGTAACTCTTTGCATCATTTCCTTCGAATACTCCGTTAAAACGACAAAGCAATCCTTTTTCAACTAGTACCTTCCAGATTCTCTGCAGAGGTGTTCTCACTTCAGAAACTCATCTTCTACTTTGCAGTTTATCCTCCTCTCCTACTGCGCTCACATTACCTTCGGTGTGGTTTGGGAATGGATTCCCAGCCGTACCACCCGTACCATCAAATCGCAAAATGCCCGCATTGATGAGCCCTTGAACTCTCCTTTTGAAAGCAAGACAGTTCTCAGTAGAATGCCCCTGGTTCCCGGCATGATATGCACAACTAACGTTTGGATCGTACCATTTTGGGTATGGAGGTTTAAGGGGTGTCATGTAATGGGGAGAAATCAGTTGTTTCTCTAAAAGTTTTGGGTACAATTCCCCATACGACACAGGGATAGGAGTAAACTGCGGTATCTCGGGATTAGGCCTTGTTGGTCTCGGTTCATTTCTGGGTTGATTTTGAATGGGTGCAGTGTTTTGTAAAAAAGTGGTGACGGGTCTTTGGTTGTTCATGGCGTATACGGGGTAGGAGGGAGGTGGTGTTTGGTAATAACGGGTTTGAGGAGAATAATGGAAATTTGAAGGTGGATAATTTCGGGGTCGAGGTTGGTTTGGATATGGATTAGAGGCATAGCGGTTTCCCATCCCGACCATATGAGTTTCTGGTTCCTTCTTTTTCATAGGCGCTGCCCTTTTCGAACCCTCTGAACCTTCCATTCTACCGCTCTTAACGGCGTTCTCTATGAGCTCACCAGATATTACAATATCTGCAAACTCCTTCGTGGCACTTCCCACTAATTTGTCATAAAACGGCGCCTTTAAGGTGTTGATAAATAGAACGGTTATCTCCGTTTTTGTTAGTGGGGGTTCTACTTGGGCCGAGACGTCTCTCCATCTCTGCGCATACTGTCTAAAGGTCTCTGACGGCTTTTTCTCCATCATTTGTAAGGTCATCCGGTCTGGCACCATGTCTGATATATGCTTGTATTGCTCACAAAATGCAGACGCCAAGTCCTTCCAGGATCTAATCTTTTCCCTGCTAAGTTGGTTGTACCAACGGAGGGCTGACCCTGTTAGACTATCTTGGAAGCAATGTATAAGTAATTTATCCTCATTCACGTAACCAGTCATTTTTCGACAGAACATGATGAGATGTGCTTTTGGGCACTTGTCCCATCATACTTCTCAAAATCAGGCACCTTAAACTTCGGAGGCAAAATTAGATCAGGTACCAGACTGAGTTCTTTGGCACCTAGTGCGGAGAAGACCTCAGTGCCTTCTATTGCTTTGAGTCTTTCCTCCAGACTCCTATATTTTGCGTCATGGTTATCCAATTTCAATTTGGCTACTTCTGCGAGGTCGTCTAGATCTAGAACTAGTGGATCAGTAGGACTGGCCCCTGGGTTCGACGCGAATATTCCTTACCCCAAATTAGTGGGTGGAGCAGATGGCATAGGTCGATGTTCCAAGCCTGTGGGTTCCCCTTGAGTATACCCTCTCTGTGTTGTATATGCGGGTGGTGGAGTGAATCCTGGGGGATAGAGTGGATCCTGATCGTGGTGGATTCTTGACTGAGGTTCCATAACATCGGGGTTCTGCATGGGTCCTTTTCTTTTGACCAAAGTTGTCATCATCTCCATCATTTTGGCTATCTGATCTCTTTGCTCGAGTGATTCCTCTCGAGATCTTACCATTAGATCTCTCGTCTCTTGTTGCGATTTGGTCAGTTGCTCTTGTAATTCCTTTTGAGCCCTTGCCATCCTTTCGATTCTCTCATTGAACTCAGCTTCCATTGCCCTAGTTTGTCGACGCGTTCTGTATAAATGTCGTGATTCCAGTCTTGAAGTCTTGCAACTGCGGATTATATGGTTCTTTAGTTTCGGTGGATGATTATGGTGAAATGTACATGTAATGAATGAATGAATGAGTATATGAATGGATGAATGTCCAAAGAAATAAATGATGCATAAATGTTAGTTATGAGTAAATATGCAAGAATTTGGTGTTGATTTCAAGATAGCCCCATATGTAGGCATTTCATTTATCAGAAGAGTACGTTACAAAAAGTTTTTATTTTTCCAACAGTTACATAAATTTCCTAGCCACATTGCCTTGTTTCTTCACTTGCTCTAAAAACTCTGATATACTCGATCTTTGGCTCGGAGGAAATTGGCAACTGAGAACTTCGGCTTCATCTGATAATTGAACAACTTGCATAGCCGCTTTGCGAATTTCATTGATCAAGAAGTTGAGTTGCATTTCTTTTTCTTGGAGAGTTCCTTCATACGCGTGAATGTCCCTATCATACTTATCATTCTTTACTTCTAGAGCCTTCAGGAGGTTATCTAATTGTTGTTGACGAGATTGTAGCATATTTTCTAAATCTCGTGCTCTCATTTTTAATTCTTGATGTTCAGACTGACTATTCGCAAATTCTGCAGTCACCATTTCATACTCGGCATTCTTCCTTCTTAACTCTATTGCAAATACATGCGCCTTTTCCTCTTCTTTCTTTGCTTTTCCCTTCCAAAATTCCATTCCTCCTTTGATGTTGCTAATTTCTTCTTTCCACTCTGCTGTCGACTTGCCCAATCCACTATTCTTTATAGTGTTTCTTAATTTCTTGTTTTCCAAATGAAGGTCCCTTAAGTCGTTTCTCACGATCTCGGCCTCCTTTGTACTTTTTTCTGCTCGACCTTTCAACCTTGAACTTCAATCTTGGTGATAGTTTTCTTCTTGAAGGGTACCGAGGTCCCTAGACATCTTAGCTTTTTCTCGCTCGAATTCTTGTCTAGCTATGTCCAACTCGGATGGCATTTCTTCCGAAAAAGGATTCTGGGCAGTGTAATTTGTTGATGAGATTTCTTCGATGTTTACCCGTTGCTTTCTCCATAGGTCATAGTCTTGGGTGAGGTATCGACATACAAGGCTAATTCCATGAAATGAATTTCCTTCCAAGACTTTGCAGTGTCTCGGACTCTCTTCATATATCCTTCACTCGCGAAAGCGAACTCGAACTGTGCTAATCCTCCAGTTGCGGGAAGGAATTGTCGTGAAGAAAACTGCCTTTGGACTAATAGCGGAGCATATCCAACTCCTCCCCATAACCCGAGTAAAGGTACCCAATCTTGGCTTCCTCATTTGTATAGCAGAACTGAATGACGGATCCAGGGTGCTCTCCACGTTATATCCTCGGCGAAGATTCTGAAAAAGCGATACCCAGTGTTGCTCGGTGACTTCCTTCTACCATTCTTTCTTGAGGTAAGCTTCTAAGCGGGCGAATGTTTTGAAAAACATATGGAATGGAGTGCGCTCTACTTTCCAAAAATGATTCAAAATCCAAACATTGAGCAATCAGGCACATCCGATAAATCGTCCCTTTCCAACCCTTCGACAAGTACTCGGGGACACAATGTCTCGGCTAAGATAGTCGGGACAGGGTTGACTCCTTGTTTTAACCTTTCAAGAAATCAACTACTGCAACTTCAACATGTCTGAGAACTTTCGGGAAAATGACCAAACCATAAATGGCCAAAGCGAATAGATTTACTCTCTTCAATATGTCAGGATTAGGGGTGAGCAAAACTCGATTTGACTCAAAAAAATAGAAAAAAAATTCAAATTTCGAGTTAAACGAATCGAGTTATTCGAGTCAACTCGAATTTTTTTTTCGAATTTCGAGTTCGAATCGAGTTGAGTTTTCAAATTCGAATAACTCGAATAATTCGAATAATTCGAATATCAAACTATAATATTTTACATTTTTACCCCAAACTCCCAAACCTTTTTACTTTTCCCTCAAAACTTTTACTCCTTCTCACTTCCCCCCAAAACTTTTACTCCCTTCCATCCCAACCCCCAATCTACCCAAAATCCATTTCCCACCAAAATTTTACTCTCCCATTTACTTTTTTCAAAATTTTACTCCCAAAACCCTCAAAACTTTTATTTTCCCCTAAAATTTTTACTCCCCCCACTTTCCCCTAAAATTTTTACTTCCTTCCCATCCCACCTCCCATCTACCCCAAATCCACCCCTAATTTTTTTTTAATATTTTCCCTCCAAAATTTTACTCCACCTATTTACTTCCCCTCAAACTTTTATTCCCCAAAACTTTTTATTTTCTCTCTAAACTTTTACTTCTCACCTTTCACTCTCAAATAAAAAATCAAAATTATCCAAAAAAATCACTAAACATAAATAGTAATAATTTTATTTATATCTATTATTTATATTATTAAATTAAATTTCACATTTTATATTATTTATATGATTGAATTGTTTAGTCGTATTGAATATTTATATTAAAATTGAATTATTAATTATGCCATTAAATATTCATGTTAAAATTTTATATTAGTATCAATTTCACATTTTATCTTTAAAATAACTTTTATTAAAAAATCACATTTTTGTTTAATATATTTTTTAATTCCAAAATACATAGTGACAAGAATTTGAAGATAATTGAAACAACTAAGCAAACAAAGAAGCTAACCCGTATATAAAAGATTAATAAATAAATTATGAGGTGATGAAAGTTAATAAAAATTTTGATTAAGGTGGAAAAATTTTATTACGATGGGTGACAGTGGTTACAAGGACCCAAAATTATTTTATAAAATTTAACTCGAACAAATATATTCGATTCGATTCGATTTGAATTCCATCTCACTCGACTCGATTCGAGAAAATTTCAAATAAAGTTAGGATGATAAAATAAGATTCGAAAACTCGATTAACTCGAAAATTTTTGATTCGATTCGATTCGATTCGATCGAATGCTCACCCCTAGTCAGGATGGTTCAGGACCAAATCTCGTAGTGAAGACCATGGAATGCAAATAGTTTCATTCTTCTTTCTTATCTGTTTTTCAGCCCATGCATCAGTCATGTCTGTCAGTCTCACTAATTTTTTCTTGAAGGTCATTGGCTTAGGCTCCTTCACGTATATTTTGCCGAATTGCACATTGTCGATGCGGAGTAAAGCAGCATACTCTTCTATGGTTGGAGCCATGTCCTTTTGATTAAAGGTGAAGCACTGATAAGCTGGTTCCCAAAATCGAACCATGGCTTGAATCAACTGTTCGTCTACACGGATGGTGATCAAGTGAGCTATATCTCCATACCTCTCAGCGAAAATGCCCTTAGTGTCTAAATCCCACTGATTCCAAATTCGCACCAAATCCTCGAGGTTATTTTGACGAACATTCACAGTTATTTGTTCGGGCAAGTTGGCAACACACCCTTCCACTAGGCTATCCCCCTTATCTCTCTGAGTTTTTAAAGACTAATCTCGAACCACGGCATTCTTCTCGGTTATTTGTGTAATTGACTCCTCCATCAGAAACCCATTTTTTGGCAACCAACCTTTAATCAACACCTTCCTAATATGATGCCTATGATGCATGATGAAAATAAAAATAAACAAACAAATTTGGTTAGTAAACACAACAAATATAATTTGAGAAACAAATTAAACTACTCAACCCAATTCTTTTACATAAACAGTGTAAATGAAAGGCAAAAGGCATTTCCCCGTGTACTTATTTTGGTGACTATAAGCGGACAGAGGTTCGGTATGGCTCTAGTTGGATGGCTCGTATGGTTCATTATATGCAGGTTTGGTTCTAGGTAGGTACTCGAACTGCCCGTACTATCGTCTGCTAAGATCGGTACGGGGCCTCGGTCATAGCCCATCACAGGCTCACGAGTTCAATTCGAGGGATTACATTTACTTATGCCTATGCGGAGGGACAAGTTAACTCACGAAAGCATAAGTCATATGTAACCCGAAAGTATTCACTAGCCTGTGCGGAGGGACGAGTTAACTCACGAATGTGTAGCGTTTACTTTCACTTAAACGGACGGAGCCCGGGTATAGAGCTCATGTTATGCAAAATGCAAGTGCACGGTATGTGGGGAAAAACTCATAAACCTTTACGTTTTATTTAAAACCAAACCTAAAGTAACCATAAAAATTTAAAACTGAAAAACAAAAGGATAGAAACGAGTTAGAAAAATATTTACAACACGATACAAATGCATGAATTTTGAAAGTGAGATTTTCGGATCACGACCAAATATTTACTTTGAACAAGGAAATTTCAAAACTTTGAAAAAACGTGTTTATTCGACTTGACTCTCAAAACCTTGTCCCCAGTGGAGTCGCCAGCTGTAGCGACGTAAAAATTTAGTTTCGGTCGCTAAATTATGGCGATTTATTGAGAGATTGAAAATTGAAGTTTGATTTTAAAATAAAGCAGGGAGTCGCCACCGATCTTTTTTCTAGGTGTGATCGGTCACCTATTAGATTTATTTTTCTTTAAAAGCGAGAAAAAGGCCGAGTTAAGGTCTACGTAAAAAACCCGAAAAAAATTAGGGTTCGGGAGTCGGTTACGCGCGACGAAGGTATTAGCACCCTCGCGACGCCCAAAATTGGTATCTCATAAACACGTGTTGTCTTGATTTTCAAAAATACGAGTTCAATTTAAATCTCAATCATGATCCGATTAAAAGAAGACGAGAAATTTTAGTTTATTCCGATTTTTTTTGAGAAGGGTATATCGCTTCAACACGAGTCAATTGACGTTCATCCAACATAGCGATGAACTCAATGACTTAATGTTAAATCGGTGTATTGCCTTGATTATTGGAATTAATTAACAAAACAAGAATATGATTTCGAAATAATGCAAGACATAATTGATTAAGATAAGCAAATGAAGAGGCTTGTTGCACATTGAAACTAATACCAAACATAACCATGACATTAAAAATAATAACCGTACATGCAAGATTAAGTGTGATGATAGTATTGAATTAAAGGACACAAGGAGAATACAACGAACATACACATGAAGATAGTTAAAAGTATATATGTATATGTATATGATAAAACAAATGTATTAATATTATATATAATAGGGTACAAAAATAAGCATATATATATAATATACATGAAATGTGGTACTAAGGATATATATACAATACAAGATTTAAAAATATATACATAATATTAAAGGGTATATATATACACGTAATATATACAAATACATATATAATATAATGTTAAAATATTTACGCAATACATATCATAATAATGTAGAAAACGAATATTAATAATAAACATATACCTACATGTACTAAATATATATAAATGATAAAACACATACTAATATACATAATAAAGGTGACATATATACAAGATAGGTACATATATATATATATATATATATATATATAATTAAAATATATATAGGTGACATTTAAAAATGTATATACATATAACAAGGCATTTACTAAGTTAATAATTATAATAGTAATGGTATCAAAATACAATAAAATATAACAAAAGAAATACATCATATATAAATCAATGCACATAAATAAAAGTATACACTATTATAATGATATGATAATATTATTAAAATACCAAAGACAAATATAATAAACATATAGAAAAAAACTATACATAAATATATATACATATATACCGGAATGTATATAATAATAAATATAACACAATATTGAAAATACTTATATATACATAACATAATATTTAAAACACACATATATGTAATAAAACATAAACTGATAATAATAATAATAATAACAATAATAATAATAATAATGATAATAATTTAAACTAGAGTAAAATAATGGGAAAAGGATAAAAAGACTAAATTGAATTAAAAATAAAGTTTCAGGGTTAATTTAATAGAAAATAAAGAGGATAGGATCAGATTGCAATGCGCGCGCAACCTAGGGGGACCGAAACATCAATATACCCAGCCATTTAAAACGCTACGTAGGTAAGGGGACCAAATTGAAATCGATGGAAAATTATGGGGCTGAATTAAAAATAAAGAAAAACTTTGATTGTAAAATCCCAGAAAAGTGGAAGGGCCAAACGCGCAATTTGCCCTTCCGCTCAAAAACACTGCGGATCCCCAATGGATCGGGTCGGTCGGTCCGACCCAAGGTTAAAACGATACTTGTTTAATGTCTTAACAGAGGGGGACCAAAACGGTGCGTTTTGGTCCCCTATTTAAGTAAAAAAAAAAATTAATTCATTTGTTACCAGCAGAGAAGAAAAAAAAGAAAGAGAAGGGAGGAAAGAGGAAAGGGGGAAGGAGGGGGAACTCGCCACGGCGGTGATCGTGCGATGGTCGGACCGTCGTCGTCACAGCAAGGCACCATGCATGCGATGGTAGGAAAAGGTAAAAATTCCTAATTTTTTTATATTTTTTATATTTTTTTCGCTTTATAATATATGTATAAATATGTGTGTTAGAATATAGAAAATAAAAGAGGAGTAAAAAGAGAAAAAAAAAAACAGATAAGTAAACTGAGGAAAATGGATTTCTTTTTCACCTTTCTTGATGTTGATCTAGACTTAATCAAGTCGTGATATTGATCTATTGTTCTTTTTTTGCTAAAAACTAATGTATGTATTCTGTTTTTGCTTCAATCCCGAATGTTCCCTTTTTTTTTTTTTTTTACAAAATCCAATGCCCCTTGACATTCTCTGTTTTTGGTTATATATTGCCCCCCTTTCTACTTGTTGTCTATTCTCTTTTATTGTTTGCGCATGCAAGTTCTTGATGGAGACAGTGGCGGTGGTGGCGAGGGTTGGTGCGCACACCGGTCGGATGGTCGAGGGTGGTTGCGCGCGCGCGCGTGGGGTAGTTGTTGGCTAGGGTTTGAAGTTTTAGGGGCTAGGGTTTCGCTGGTATTGGGCTTGGGGCATCCGGGCTTATGATTTTAGTTGGGTAAAAGGGGTTGGTGGGTTAGTGGTGTATGGGTTGGGGTTAAAAGGGTATTTGGGTTTTAGGTTTGTAAATAGAATCTGGCTGGTAAAAAAATTGGCTGCATGGTCCCTTCCCATTTATTTTTTTTAAATTCGCCCCAAAGCTTTGATTTTAATCCAATTTCGGTCATTTCTCATTTATTTTTCATATTTACCCTGAATTTCATATTATTTTGCTATTTAATTCAGCTTTAAATATTAATCATGTCATATATATAGTATTGTTATCACTATGATTTTTATATATTATTATTATTATTATTGTATTATATTTAGCTATATATATGTTTTCTTTATGTTACGTTTGTTACTATTATAGGCATATATATTTATTATTAATATTATTAGCATTAGCATTTTCACTTAATATACATATATAGATATACATGTACGTACTAATAGTTTTTTTATTATCATATGTGTATGTTGTATATATTATATTTATATTATGTATATATATTTTTAATGTTACCAGTTATATATTTCTTGTATATTTCCATGTATATATTTTATATTGTCCCATGTACGTATTTATGTAGTGTTATGAATATATATATTTTTTATGTTATTAGTATTTCTAATATATATGGTATATGTTCATTGTTATATATTATGTGTATATATATACTTTCAATATTATTAGTTATATTTTTTATATACTATTCCATGTACATATTTCCACATTATCTTATGTATATATTCTTAAATACTATTATATGTATATGTATATTTTTAATACCATATTGTATATATTATTATCATATTTATTTTATTCCTACTATATTTATTACTAATATTAGTACATATATTTCGTTGTTCTTGTATACATATTTTATATATAGTATTATTTTCATATATCATTATATTTATACCTATTATTTTCACTATTATCACTTATTATTTTATTTTAATATTATGTATATATTTTTTTCATAAATGTCACTTACATACGTTTTAATATTTATTTTATATATGTACATATCATGTATATATTTTATCCTTACTATTATGAATATTAGTATATGTTTTATTATTTATGTATATATCTTTAATACATATAGGTATATGTTTATTATTAATAGATGTTTTCAACATTATTATTATGTATGTATATATTATGTAAATATTTTAACATCGTATTATAGATGCATTTTTTTATATAGATTGTGTATATGTATATAGCTTTTTAATGATGTATTTTTTTATATATCATGTATATATTGCGAATATTATATATTGTACATTTCTAATACTATTACTATTTATATATATATATATTACGTACATATTCTTAATATCATTATTATATATATATGTTCATTGTTTCCATCTCCTGTTTCATTCTAGTATTACGTTTAATATCGCATATATATTTATCGTTTTTAATATTATTGTCACACTTATATCTACTTTAATGTATTTTTAGCTCTGTTTTGTATTTATTTTTATTTCATATCAATTTGCTTTGCATTATTTCGAAAATCTTGTTCTCGTTTTCTAATTAATTTCAATAAGCAAGGCAACATACCGATTTAATATTAAGTCATCGATTTCATCGCTATGTTGGGTGAACATCAATTGACTCGTGTTAAAACGGTATGCCTTCTCAAAAACCAAAAAAATTAAAATTTCTCGTG
The DNA here is from genome assembly GCA_025698475.1 of Gossypium anomalum. NCBI lineage: Eukaryota > Viridiplantae > Streptophyta > Magnoliopsida > Malvales > Malvaceae > Gossypium > Gossypium anomalum. The sequence goes on from CM046960.1 coordinate 1,773,193, forward strand.
TTTTGATCGGATCACGATTCAATGTTACTTTGAACTTGCAATTTTTGAAAATTAAGATAACACTTGTTTAATAAGATACCAATTTTGGGCGTCACGAGGGTGCTAATACCTTCCTCGTGCGTAACCGACTCCCGGATCCCCATTTTCTCTGAATTTTGACGTAGACCTAAACCCGGCCTTCATTTTTGTTCAAGAATAAATTTTCTTATCAAAAAGGTGATTTATTAGGTGTCCGATCACACCTAGAAAAAAAGATCGGTGGCGACTTCCTCTTTTATTTCAAAATCAAACTTCAGTCTTCAAGTTTTCACTAAATTGCCACAATTATCGACCAAGCTAAAATTTTTACGTCGCTACAGTAAGTATTTAAAGGTAAATATTTGAATAGGAATAAATATTGATTGGAACTAAAGAGTGAATTTTATTATTAATTGTTATATTTTAAATGAATGTTATGGTAAATATTTAAAGTGTGAATTATTGGTATTGTGTTTATTATTGAAATGAATTGATTTAAAAATGTGGTGAAATAATTATGAATATGTGTTTATTGTGGAATTTGATTATATGTTAATGAATAGTGAATTGAATTATATTGAATTGTATTGATTTATTAAATTATGTGATTAATTGAAATATATACATATTGATTGAAAACCGAAAATTGGTTAAATACCCTATTAACAGTATCGGACTAAGTCGGATATAGTTGGCATGCCATAGGATTGGAAGTGTTCAGGGATATTCCAACTTTGTGTCGATGAGACTATAAGTGTCACCTTACTGTTACTGTTCTAGATTCGTTCCAAAGCGGTACTCGTGTATCTTCATTCATCATATTATTCGAATTTGTTCCGATGAGGTACTCGTGTACCGCTTTATCTTATCAAGTATCGTACCATTATGGTGTATTCCGATTTCGGCCGATGAAACACTGTATACTATCCCGGTGTGTGGGTTGGATCCATGTATCCGTCAATGTCCGAGTCATGTTAATAGGGGCAAATTGAATAAAGGTACTAAATATCTGACTACTAGTAAACAATTGACTGCTACTGAATAATTAACTGTTACCGAATAAATGACTGCTACTGAATAATTAATTACTATTGAATGATTGAATGTTACTGAATAAATCGGATAAATTGATTGATACTGAAAAATTACTGATTGATACCTAACTTGGATTTGAACGAATTACTGAACGAAATGTGATAGTTGAATATTATTTACTGATATTGAATAGTGAATTGAAGTATGAGTGAGATATATGAATGGAAGATATTATTGTTTAGATGATTTGAGAATTTATTTTGAAAATCTAGTCGGGTTAATATATGATAAAGATTAAATGAGTTATAAAGAATGTATCTATGAAATGAATAATTGAATATTTATGATCATTATATGATTTTTTTTAAATGAATGTTATATTTTCATATTGTTAAGTGTTCAGATTATAGAAATATCACTGAGTTCATACTCAGCGTACGGTTTGTTTCCGTGAACAGGTTAGGTTAAGGTCAAACCGTTGAATCAGCATCCTAGGCCAATCCCAAACTCAATAAGGTAAAGCATGTTAATTGTTGATAATGGCATGTACCTAGGATGTCTTAAGTGTGTTATTTTGCATTGTGATTGTAATAGTGAAAAAAGTAAATTGATAATGATACATGATAAGTGTTTTAAGTCAAGTATTTGATAATATATAAAATGTGTTTGGATTAGTTTAGTATTGGTATTTGTATTGGTTGTGGTTTGAAATTTGCAGGGTTGGCTAGTAAAGTGTGAAAGGCTCATTATTGAGTCCACATGGCCTAGCACACGAGTGTGTGACCAGACCGTGTGAGACACACGGCTTGCACACGGGCATGCTGTTAGGCCGTGTGTCCCCTGCACTTAAAAATGTGCAAAACAGAATGTCTAGGTTTTGCCACACGAGCAAAGACACGACCGTGTGTCTCAGCCGTCGGTCTTGAACATGAGCGTGCGATACGACAGTGTAAAAATTGCATTAGATTCGAATTGAAAATAAATCCACACGAGCGTGTGAAATCAATTTATTCGTAAGTTACAAGTCAGAGAGCTCCACGGGTAGAGGACATGGGCGTGTCACGGAGACACGGGTGTGTCTCCTAGGCCACACGGGCGTGTGGTACTGTTCATAAAGAAGAAATTTTGAAATTTTAAGAAAAATTCGTATTGATTCTAAATTAGCCCCGAATTGATTTTACTGTTCATATTAGACCGCGAGGGCCCATTAAAGAGGAAGACATCTCTGAATTATGATGAGTGTGAACATTTATGTTTAATTAATGTCTGTATCGTACTGTACTGACTGGTAATATCTCGTAACCCTGTTCTGGCAACGGTATAGGGTTAGAGGACGTAACAAAAAAGTTAGATCATTACATGCTTCTTCAATGTTTCTTGAAACTAAATTAATAATATCTTCAAGTTAAGTTCCATGCCCCTAAAGGACATCTAGAATTGATATTATAGAGATTTGTGAAATCGACTCTAATACCATTTTTAAGTAAAAAAATACAAAAAACCCATACATATATTAGCTTCACCGATAAATATGAACAAGACTATAATTCCAATTACAGCGAAAGAACGCTTTACAATTCCGGATCACTAGAATTAGTTTCACGATAAAAGAATGCATGAACTTTTTTTTTCTTTTCCGGGATTACGGTGATATTCATTAAAAAAAGTGAAAGCGAGAGATACTAGGTTTATATTATTACAAAATATTTTATATAGGATATAATATATTTTAGAGTTATTATATATTTTGTTTTAAATTTTCAATTTGTATTTAGTTGGTACTTAATTTTTCTGGATTTAATCGATATTTGAATGTGTATTTCATCACACAGTTTGTTACCTCTATACTAACATCGTTAATTTGTTCTAATGATACATTAATAACGAATATCAGGAGATAATACATTACAGCCTCTCAAAATATCATTTGTCAAACATAAATAAAAGAAATAACAATCTTTGAAAATATATAAATTAATGGCGGGTGATTAAATCGATAAAAGTATGTAACAATAGTGCTCATATTGCAAATTTTTTATTTTTGATTATGAAAATGACAACTTATAAAAGCTGGATGACAAAAAAATTTCTGATTGAGAAAAACATGGTTATATACTCATATTAGTATTTGATCTGGTATTTTTCCTTGAATAGGTCCTACTTTTTTATATTTTTCGTCAATAATGCCCTTTTAACATATTTCAAGATTATTGGTTTGGAAATTATCTGTTTGAATAGCTCCTAATAATCGGAAAAGCTCCTTCCAACATGTGCTGACAAAAATGTTGTCTTTGTCAGAAACTATACTTTGGGGAATCCCATGTAGTTTGTAAACACTGTTAAGGCCTGGGGTACACTTATTGTCGTAAAAGGGTGCTCAAGAGCAATGACATAACACTACTTACTAAGCCTGTCGACCACCACCAATACAACACTCTTCCCATTAGATTTAGGAACACCTTCAATAAAATCTAACGAGATATCAGTCCACACAGCAGTTGGTATTTGTCAAGGTTGAAAAAGACCAGGATATTTTAAATCTACTCTGGATCTTGCAGCCAAGTATATCTAATTCGAGTGGTCAAATCACTTTGAAGCACTAGCACGACATAAAAAGCAGCAGTAGATATTTGAGAAAGGGCATTAGCTACTGCGTTAGAACAGGCAATTGCGAATCTCACTTTAGAAGAGGAGGAAGCGTAGTTGGCTTCGGGTCCTGAGGATCTCACCCCGATAAATATTGATTTCGAGCTTTGTCTTGTCGGGAAATTTTTGGTTGAAAGAGCCATAAACTTTGCGGCTATGGAAAGAACCCTTTTTATCTCTATGGCGGCCATTCCGGGGTGCTATGATTAAGTCGATCGATGGGAATGGGTTATATTTGATCCAGTTTTATCATGTTGTGGATCTGAAGAAGATGATCCCTAGTAGTCCCTGGTCTGTTTTCTTCTAGGTCACAAGTTCGCGGGTGAGAATATTAAGGAAGTCAATTTTTACTATGCGGATTCCCAGATTCATGTGCATAACGACTTTTTTATAATTTTGAAGGGTCAAATGAGTCATTATATTCACATTCACTTCCTATGCTTTCCTTATTTTTATTAACTTGTTTTTCTTTTTTAAAATAATGACAACATTGTTTAATTGTATGAACCATTCATTTTTGGTTTTATTTATAAGTTGGCTCTTAAACTATACCTTAATTCTCAAATTGATCCTTAATTTTTAGTCAAAGTGAACGTTTAACTATCAATTTTATCCTAATTTATCCGTAAAAATGATGTCAATCAATAAGAATGTAATACATTGTGAATTCTTATTAAATCTCGTACACTTTATAAATAAAATGAGACGAAACTAATCATTTAAGGACCACTTTTGATAATAAAAAATACTTTAAAGCAATTGAAATTTTTTGTCACTAAATTAATGACTTAATTATATTCACCATTTACTAAAAAAAATCAATAAAAAAAATTTAACATAATTTCATTATAGGTTCTTATTATATTTGTTTTTTTAGACAATATTCAAAACTATCCATAGTCACTCCCCAACTTTTAAATAGTAGATTAATGCGCTTCAGCACACTCAAACCCACGTCCAAGGACAAAGCTAGAAATTTTTTGTAAGGGGGCTCGAAATTAAATTTTAATTTTTAATAGCTTATATCTTTATATTTTTTAAAAGATTAAATCAAATTTTTATCATTTTTAAGGAGGCCAAAGTGCAATTTTACCTTTATTAATTTAAAATTTTAAAATTTCTGAAAGGCCTAAATGGATAATTTTCCATTTTAGGGGCCAGCCGCCCTAGATACACCACTACCCACATCTTCATGTACTGATAATAATACTGATACCAGTCGAGTTAAAACTTAATCGACATTAATAAAAAATTATTTAACTATTAAAATCGGGTATCACAAATTTCCATTTATATAAAATATATATAATGGTACGTAACAAAAATAAAAATAAAATGATAATTACATTCATAACTATCCTCACCCCATTTTCAAAAAGAAGAAACCTAATTCTAGAAGACTCTTTGCAAAATCTATGAAGCAATTGGTCATATGACTGTAGCAACATGAAGTAATTTTGCTAAGAAAATTTCAGCTATACCATTACATGAACTACAAGAAGTGTACTTATGAAGAAAAATATTTTCTTTCACTAAATGAAAGAAAAATAATACACTTTATATATACTTATATATCGAAATAGCCTTTATTGACTTCGTTTTTTTATTGTGTATACGAATATAAATCACGAACCTCAAAAGAATTCGTAATCGAAATCAGGCGTAATTACACATTCCATAGACACACAACTCGTTGGGAGCGCACCGGTGATTGCACCCACCGCAATGCCTTTTATCGAACGAGACGTTGACGCACTGTCCCCGGCAACAAACCTCTGTGTACTTGCACTTGTTATGGCACGCCCCGCAATTGTTGCTGTCCGTTACCAAGTCCACGCACTTATTGTTGCAACAAGTCGAGGTGGCGCCGCAAATCCCCTCGTTGTACTTGCATTGGTTTGCCGCTCTTGGGTTATTGGCTTGAAGGAAACGGCTCACTCTTGTCGATGGCAATGGTGATTGATCTGCCATTGCCATTGTTACGGTGAAGCATAGAGCTATGGTGATGATAATTTTTGTGAGTTCCATTTCCTTCTTGAATATTTTTCTTTTTGGGGTGAAGGAAATGGAAATGTTCAAGGCTTGGATTCTAGGGGAGCTTGTTGGCTATATATATTGAGAGTTTTTGGTGAAGGAAATGAGAGGAATGAAACCTTGGGTACTTAATTTATAAGAGAAATAAAAAATTTGGATTTAACTCGGTTGATTTACGTAATTTTTTCAAAATGAAATTTAATAAAAAACTATATTTGATGTACAATTAATGTAACGTGTAAATTTGTACACGAATAGTAAGAAAAAATAGTGATCCTTCTAATAATATCGTTTTTAAAGTTCAATGATATAAAAAAAACTTAGATTTAAATCTTGAAAATGACATCGTCAAAAAAGACCGACGCGAACCTTAGAAAGATTAGTCTCTATTAATCGAATCCGATTTTTTTCTCCTATTTTAAAATAATTTTTAAAAATAAAAAATAAGAGGAGTTGACTAAAGAAACGAGAAAAGTGGTAAAAAGGTGGGATGTGATGCATGCATGGAGGGTGTTGGAATTGGAGAGATTAATTCATTAAAAAATTAGAAAATCTAGAGTTTATTAGTTTTTAAGCAAGTTTAATTATTTCTCATTCATAGATCCCAAGTTAGGATCATAAATAATTTAGGGTTTTGTTTAATTATTAATTATTAAATTTAAAAAGATTAAATTATGCTATTAACCTCTGTACTTTACGAAAGTTTTGATTTAATCCTTATACTTTAATTTCGTAATTTTTAGTCCATATAGTTTTCGAATGACAACTATTAAATTCATTAAGTTAAACTTTACTCCTTTCAAAATCTGATGTTGTAAACATATTATATCATATGTATAATGCTATGTTCGTTTGTTATTTTCATATATTACTCACTAAAATTCCTGTTAATAGATTAACGACCGTCAAAGTTCAAAAAGTATAAGGAATTAGAATGATCTAATTGAAAAATATAAACTAAATCTACAATTGTACCTATAGGACTAGTAATTGAATTTACCCAAATGAACTTAACTGCCATTTTTGAGTCAAGACTAAAATTGACCAATTTAAAAAGTATAAGGGTTAAAAATTTATTAAATTAAAGTATAGGGACTAATAACAAAATTTAACAAAATATAAGCATATGCTAGTGCTATTATCACATCACATGGTAGCGTCGAAAGTCAAAGTGGGGGGCAATTTTGACCATTTCTATGACCATTTAATGAGCCCCCAATAAAAATGTGCTCCCATATGGCTGGCTTGAGGAAATTTAGCCATGCCCTCAGGCAAAGCAAAGGAAATAAAATTAAAATAAAAAGACGGTCCAAATTTTCATATCAATTCACACTATTATATTCAAAATATCCGGTAGATACTTGATAAATATTTTTTAAAATATAGTAAAATATTAAAAAAATATTTTTTAATTTTTTGAGATTATTTATGAAAATAAAAAAAAAGTATATTATCAATGTACTAAATATTAATCCTTATATTAATCACGATAAGTATTACGAAGAAATTCAACCATATTTAAAGGATCGTGTAATTTTTAAAACAATAGTGTTACACGTTAAAGTATGAAAATTCGTTCAATATTTGAAAATAAGGGGAGAATAATCAGAAATGATATCTAAATTAGGCTTCCTTTGAATAGACAATGAGATTAGCTACCATAACGAACGAGAGGTGAGATATGTGTTTGAATCCAATCACAACTGTAATGGTGAGATGACAATGAAAAATAATTATTAAAGATATTAAGTTAAATTTTATGTATATATAAAATAAATAATTAAAATATATATGTTTAAATAAAATATTTTAAATAAATATCACAGTTATTAAAAATAAATAGTTAAAATTATATTTTTATATTAAATTATAAAATGCATATTAAAATTGTATTTATGTTAAATAATAATTTTATTAATAAATAATTAAAAGTTTATAAAAAATCATAAATTATATTATTTATTTATTATTATATTTTTAAATAATTATTATTCATATAAAATTATTTAATTATAAATTTTTTTCTTATCAATTTTACAATAATAAATTTTATATATTTATTAAATTACTATACAAATAAAATTCTAATTGTGGTTTAAATGTATACTTAAAGTTTTAATTTTAATTTAATCATACACATTTAAAGAAATAAATATATTAGTTTATTTTTATATTGGATAAATATAATTATTTTTGTGTGCAATATATAAACATAAAATGATGTTATATCAATAATTGTGTTAATAATTTACAAGAATTGAATCAAATAAAAATTTTATGTATAAAATTACACAAAATTAAAATTTATGTATACAATTACACATTAAACCGTAATTAATGTATAATTTTAATCTTAAAAATAACTAGTAAAACTTGTTTATATATATGTGTGTGTATGTTAATACACAGTATCAACGGTAGAACTTGAAAATGGGAAAGTGGTCTTCCAGTCAAGTAATTGGGTTAGATTTCGGATCGAATTTCGAGTCGGGTTATTTTTATTATTATATAACAAAGTGAAAAGGAAAAAAATCCCAACAATATTATAGAGAAGCAATCTAGTATGCATTAAAAAGAACATTTTCTATTTAATAAAAAAAAGAACATTTACCTTTCTAGTATTTTTATAGTTTGAAAAATGCCTCTCTACCCCCTTCATATTTGAAAAAAAAATTCATATAAACCCTATTTTGTCAAATTTGAAAAATTACAAAATTGTTATTAATTTTTTGGTCATGTCTCTTTTTAGTCCATTTTGTCAATTGTAATTAGCTAAGTATAGAAGACATGACGGATCAATTTTAAAATTGACATAATAATAATTTTAATTTTTAATGCTTACATATTTTATTACTTTGGAGAATAGATCAACCATATGTTATATAATATAATGATTAAAAAAATATTTAAGACTTCATCAAAACTAATAAAATAGAAAAAAAAAACTTTTGGATAGGTATAATTTTATATAATAATTTATATTACAATTAATTACAAAAGAAATTATTTAAGACTCCATCAAAACTAATAAAATACAAAAAAACAACAACTTTTCAATAGGTCAAATTATATATAATAATTTATATTAGTTAGTAGTTGTGTTATCTTTTTCCTTGATAAAGTCTTAAATAATTTATTCTTGTAGTTAATATCTATATATCTATGTCTACATTGAGAAATAATTATATGAAACTGTGATTTCACGTTATTCTTATCCCTTCCTAATGGGAAAATGACAAATCAAATTGTTCCTCCTGAAACTATAATTCCATGTCATCCTTAGAAAAAGGAAAAAGAAAAAAGGAAAGAGGAAAAATCTGATTTGTTATTCTCCCATTGGAAAAGGATAAGGATGACGTGGAATCACAGTTTCATACAACCATTTCTCGTCGACATTTCTATCTATATTTATCTAATTTAATATTTATATTTAAACATTTTATTTGAGTTAGTGTCACTCTTAATGGAGTCACCTACTCAATTATGAAATTATAAAAATACTCATTCTTTTATATTATAATTAATATTATTATGATGACACTTTTGTCTTTTTATATTTTTTTATAATCTTTAAATAAAATAATTATAAATTACAGATCTAATTATCAAACACATGTTCAATAATATCAATACGCAAGTTCATTACCCACATTTGAGTGTGACAAAACCTAGTAAGCATTTAAAGTTTTGACCAATTTGATGCCATCCTCGACGAGTCCTAACTCAATTGTGAATTTATTAAAACACCCTTATTTTTACAAAGAGATAAAATACATGTGCATAATGGGATTCAAACTCAAAACATCATAAATTTTACTCTTTCAATTTTTTTTTTTTGGTCGAAAAGAGAAAAAATTAAACTAAGTAGAGACTACTCTTCGTGTTCCTACACCACTATCATCCTCTATCAAAAGATGTTACGATTTCATAAAGAAGCTCATACAACACACTCAAGTCGAACTGTCTACTCAAGACTAAGATTGTCATTTTATCCGCTACTCGCTTACCTTTTCGATAAACATGCAGTACCACATGAACATCTCAATCCATGATCAATCACTCCACCGAACTAGGTGATGATTATCAATCTCAATTATAGATATATTCAATATTTATATAAATTTTTTTTTATAAATTTGAAGCTAAAAGAGAGCCAATACTAGCTGCCACTTAACGTGGTTTGTGAAACACCTAAACTTAAGCTCAAAGGATTTGGCAACTACAATTTGTCTCATTTTTTTTTTTTTTTAATTTCAACAAAAACCAAAGTACTACGTTAGCCTAAGAAAATAATAAATTGGGCCACGTATGTATGTGTTTATTGTGTAACACAAGTTATTAGAAAATTGTATTGTAAGAGTGTTATGCCCAATTAAACTAATTGAGCTTCAATCCCAAGTAAGATTTGACGGTCCAATATTGACACACATTTTGATACCCCAATTTAAAAAATCAAATTCATTTATAAGTAGGACAAGTTATAAGGGTGGTCTGGCCGAATATCATCTGAAAAGTGAGAGGGTACGGATAAAAATATAGATTCAAAAAATGAGTTTGGGCAAAACAATGAATAGGTTGGGCTTCGAGGAAGTTTATTTTTGGCTCAACCCAAATTTGCAACAAAAAAAAAAACTTTGCTACTTTTTGCTATTGTTTTCACTGTTTTTGCTATTATTTTGTCACTTTTTTGGTGTTGTTTTGCTATTATATTATTACTATTTTGTTGTTCTTATTTGGATATTATATAACTATTGTTTTGTTGTTAATTTTGTTACTACTTTATAGGTATTTGCTTGCTAAGTTGCATCTATGTTAGGGTTATTTAAGTAGAAATAATTTTTTAATTTATTTTCATTTTGTTAGGAAATATTTATTTTAATATTTTTAGTGTATTTGATGTATTATAAAAATTTTAATACAGCCGGGCCGGGCTAAACTCGGGTTTTAACATTTTTATCTAGACCGATTTTTTGCAAAAACTTTAGACCCATTTTTTGGGTCGGGTCAAGACCAAGCCTTGAAAATGAGCTTAAAATTCTATTGGGACTTAGCCTGAACCCAATCTAACCCAACCCATAATCACCTCTATTTATGAGTTAATTGCATCTTTAAATTGGTAATAAATTTTAAGACAATTTAATTATATTTGTAAAAGTTTCGAAAACCTCAATACTAAGATTTTTAAAATATCTATTTTTACAATATTTATTTTTCTTAAAATTTTCATTTTAAATTATGTCATATAAGATCTAATGAGTTATTTAATAGTCAAATTGACGATTTTAGTGATGGAAAGACCTAATTTGTATAAACTCGATAACTTGGGGATTAATTGGAATTATTTGAAGTTTAAAGACTAATTTAGAATGAATGTCATAGTGTAAGGATGTTCAGTGCAATTAACTCTTGATTTGTTCATAAAAAATTGATTGTTTGATTGAATTAATTCGAATTTAAAACAATTTTAATCTTAAATTATTTGAATTTAACCTGAAATATGACAAGAATTTGAAACGGTTTGAACTAATAATGCTTTGATCCAAAAAATTTCAAGTTTTTATTTTGAATCACCTAAATCCAATACACCCCAAATATGAAATAATTAGATCGAGTTTATTCAAACTCAAAATAACCAAACCTAAAATTGACCCGACTCAAAATCTATGTAACTTATCTAATTGATAAGCCTAGATCAAACCAAATATTAATATGAGTAAGATATTCAAACCCAATTATGTCAATATCCAATCGAATAACGACTTAAATAACTCGTAAGTTAAATTGATATTTTTAGCTTTATATTTATTTTTCTCTTGAAATATACTCAATTTTTTTTAGCTCAATTAAATTCTTAAAATATTAATTCGTTATAATTTTTGGTCCAATTTTTAACAAACATTGAAAAAATTCCAACCAATTAAATTGCACCACCTGTCTTTGTTTTTTCCATTTGGTAATATAATTTATACTTTTTTTCGTTAAAAAGAATAAAATATTATTATTTATTTTTCTTAATTATTATTTATTTTTTCTCTTCTTTCATCTATCTTTTTCACTACACTTGACATCAAGCAAGCCAATCCCCGAACCTTAATTTTCTGCATCCAACGACAATGAATTGGTTATTTTTCGATTTTAACCGAATTAACTGAGTGAATCAAATTAGTTGGATTAATCAATTGATCATTGAATTTAATTCGATCGGAAGCAATTAAAGATTTTTTAAATTTTTGATTATTAAATAATTCAATTCAAAATTAAGTAATTAATCGAATATAATAATAGTATATATATTAATACTTCTATCACACGCGTTTGCGAGTGGACATTATGTATATATTATAGATATACGAAATTGGTGAGAGAAAATATTTTATGTTAAAAGTTAATTTGTTTAAAGTTTACTCAATAATTGTTATTAGTGTAATGATAAAAAAAATTATTTATAAATTTATTAAACACGGGTTCATTTTTTTTTTGGTAAATAAAATAAAGATCAATTATAGAGATAAAGCGATTGCACTACAAGTTGAGACCCCATTAATCTGAACTTACTCAATAACATCTATAGGAATTTCCTTAAACCTGATAGACCCATACGAATTCTTTTGCATTGCACCAACCAATATGTAAGCTGTAACATTAGCTTCTCTTGCTACCTTCTGTAAAACCACTTGCCACTATCTACTACAAAGTTCATTTATTCTAATTACTAAATCCCTATTCGACTTGCCACGAGAATTGTTCGAGATTGCTGAAAGGGTGTGGGCACAATTAATCCGTTTCGACAATGATATTATCCCATTTAACATCCCAAGCCAAAACAAGGACATCATTAATCGCCCAAAGCTCTGCCTGCTCAACACTACATCTACCAATATTCTTACCCACACCTCCAAGCCATCTTCCCATAGCATCTCTCGCCACAAGAACAGCAGAAGCAAATCCCAAAGTCGGAGATCTTGTCCCATCACACGGGTTCAATTTTTAGTCGTGTTAGTTTTATATTTTTTACTAAAAAACTATATAAAAGTATGTAAAGACAAAAATACCATCAAAATAATAATAGTAGTCATTTAATAAAATCGTATATTAGTCATTTTCTAATCGAGCTTATACCTGATTAGTCATTTAATAAAAGACATGTTATCTTTATAAATTCATTAAGTACAAGTTTAAACCTTAGACATGTTAATTTTAGTTCTTTTTATTTAAAAATTATATAAAAGTGTGAAAAATAAAACTATCATCAAAATAATAATAATAGTCATTTAATAAAAAGATATATTAGTCATTTCCTAACAGATTTGATACCTGGTTTACTCGTGACACAAACTCAGTTAGAGGTTTTTTTAATAGTAAGTATAGACATATACAATTAATAGAAGTAATAAAGCGTGCATGATAAAATTAAAATATATAAAAATATCAAAATAAAGTTTTAGTTAAATGGTAAATTAAAAATTTTACTAATATAATTACTTCGGACTCAAATTTCATGGTATATATATTTTTATTAGTTTTTTTCATGACATTCTTTTATTGAATTCTTCCCAATTTCGCTGCCCATTTTTGGTTTAAGTCACTGCTAAATATTGCTGCCATATACTCTTGTTTGCACCAACTGTTTCATTAGTCTGCTGATCTTCATCGACCAAAATAAGCTGCTTATTGCTATTTGTTATTGCTGATTTTTGCTTCAGATAATCGTTGTTGATTTCTTGCCAAAACTGTTGCTGATTGCCCGCCCGAATAGCCTTTAAATGCCCATTAAAATTGCATCCAAATTACCCTCATTTTCAACATTTTGCTTAACATTTATAGTTGTCATTGTCCACATCCTAATTCAGTAGCCATGTCTGTCTTTATTGATTCCGAAATTTCAACTCAACATTTTACTGCAACTATTATTAAGGGTACATATGAGTTTCAATAGCCTTGCAATGCAACAACTACTGCCTACTGGAGTGGCCTGCAAATAGTCTTGAGGCACGACCACTTTATAACTTACAAAAGATAAAGGAGGGCTTGGATTCAGAGATTTGGAACTGTTCAGTCCTGCTCTTCTTGCGAAAAAATGCTGGAGAATCATACAGGAACTAAAGGCTCTTTGGGTTCGTGTTCTAAAAGGATTATACTTCTCTCAAATCACTCTTTCCTTGAGGCTAGTAGAGGGTCGAGAGCTTCCTGGACTTGGAGTAGCCTGATGGAAGCTAAGGCATTTATGAAGAATAATATGTTTTGGCAGATTATTAATGGAGATCAAGTTCAGATTTGGGGGGATAGATGGATTGCGGGAATTGAGGGCTGTAAATTGACTGAATTACCTCTTGAGGATGCAACTGAAGACAGACCAATAAGAGTTGCAGAAATATTAAGAAAAAACGAGAAGAGCTGGAATCTTCCTACCAGTGGACGCTGGTTATCAAAAGAGGAAAAGGAAACGATACAAAAAACCATTATATATGACATTGAGGGTGAGGACAAACTTGTTTGGCCGTTCATCCCTTCAAGAAAATACACAGTGAAATCAGGTTACAAGTTGCTGTGCAATCAAGTACAAGGGAAGGAGCAAGACCATCTTCCTCACATATCATAGATAACAGAATTTGAAAATTGATATGGAGCTTAAAGGAACCCTGTAAACTGAAGACCTTTTTATGGAGATGATACTCTAATGCCTTACCTACTAGATTAGGGTTATGGAAAAGGAGATGTCTGCCTAGCCGTATTTGTGAGATAAGTGGAAGTGAGGAGGAAATAGTGGAACATTTATTGCTGAGTTGTGAGTAGGTGAGAGCCGTTTGGTTCGAAACTTGTTTTGGACTGAGAATCTTAAGAGAATACATCAGTAATTTTGATTCTTGGCTCAACCAAACGATCAAATCTTTGAGGAATGGCATAAGGGGAAAGGAATTGATTACTAGAATGGTTTATATACAACATGGTACATCTGGAAAATGCAATGTGAAAAAGTTCTACAAGGTAAAAATGTGGATGTAGGGTACACAATTAGGAAGATGAAAGTAGTAGCTACTAAGATGGAACCATTGAGCAAAGAGAGCCCGAAGATTCGGGGACTGACACAAAGGCATGGAACAAACCAGAGAAGGGATGGCTAAAAATTAATTGCGATGGAGCTTTTGATAAAGATACTGGCTCTCTGCAGGATTGGGAGTTGTGGTAAGGAATGATCTTGGAACTTTGGTTGATGGGGAGGGATCAAAAGTGATAACTGATAGCCCTGAAGTTGTGGAAGCCTTAGCTATGAAACTAGGAATTGAACTTGCACTTAAGAAGAATTATGATAAGATTTTTCTTGAAACTGATTCGAAGATTGTTGTTCAAAAGCTCAAGCAATAGAAATCCAGGAATAGATGAAAGCTTAGGTCCATACTTCTTCAGGTGGATAGTCTCCTGGCTCAGATTCAATAGGTGAAAATACAGTTTAATAAGCGAGATGCAAATAGAGCAGCAGACTTGGTGGCAGCCCAGTTGGTTAGCTTGACAGACCACCATCTCCCCCTGGTGCTTATCCTGGACAAAGATGGTCTTCCAGCCCCTCCTAGTTGCTCCTCAATCTTCCCCTAGTTTTGTATGAGGTAATGGGATTATCTCTTCTTACTGTCTAGGAAAATGATAGGGGATATTTCTTGACTGGTGTTTTGATGTTCTTGGTTCTTTTGTAATGGAAGGACTTAATTGAAACAATCCTTTAATTTAAAGACCCAATTGTAACCTTGTCAAAATCAAGCTGTTCTATCCATCTAACATAAAACTTTGTTGTTAAACACCAAACTTGGCACTTAAATTAGTAGAAGAGTCTAATTGAAACAACATTTTAGTTGAAGGACTCAATTAGAACCACATAAAAAAGATTATATCAAAACCAAATCATTTTATCAATCGAGGAATCAACTTTGGTGTAACATGTCAATTTAAATTCGAAGTGTTTAAAAATATTTATTCATTCATACGTGTTCAAAAAAATAATCATGTCAAATTTAAGCTAATAATTTACTTTAAAGTATACTACTAAATTTAGAAGTAATCATGGGTTGGATCGGGTTCGGGTTGGGTCCAAGCAAAAATTTAGGTTAGTTTGCTATGCTCAAGCCCGACCTAAAAAATAGGCCCAAGCCTGACCCAAATAAAAATGCTAAAACTTGGGTTTGACTTGACCCGCCCATATTCAATTTTTTTTATATTATATTACTTTTTACATAATTTTTAAATATATATAATACATCAAAAATACTAAAAACATTAAAATAAATTGAAAATAAATTTTAAAAAATATGTATACTTAAATAATACTAAGATAGATGCAACTTAACAAGAAAATGTCTCTAAAATAATAACAAAATTAACAATAAGACAAGTGTTATACAATATTCAAACAATAACAACAAAATAGTAGCAACATAATAGTGAAATTGTAACAAAATAGGGAAAGAAAAAACCAAGAAAATATCATTAAAATAACAAAAAAACAATAAGTTTTTTTTGTTATTTAGTGAATTCGGGCCAGACTTGAGCCAAAAGTGTCTGACCCGAGACCTAGCCCGTTTTAAAACGGGTATTATTTTTTTGCCCAATATCATTTTTTGGGGCCTATATTTTTTCCTAAACTCTCTCACTTTTTGGGCAGATCTTCAGGTTAGGCCAGGTGACTTGGCCATGAGCAGGTCTATACTAAACTAACGAAAGGATTTGATTGGAACATACTTTAATTTAAGGAACCAATAAGAATATTTTGAAATTGATCAAATTAAAATTTTGCAGATAATTTGAGGATGTAAGGTACAATTAACCCTTCTTTATGTTATGGTTGTATTTTATCTATTTGCAAATTGAGGGAAAATGGGGAAAAAGGAAACCAACCATTTTAGCCTTTTAATTATTTGTCTTATGCTTTCCAAAACCAACTAATAAGCATAACAAACATTCTCAACATTTCAAAAAGTATATATTTGTAGGTTAAAATATGTAAAGTACTTGTAATCTTTGTAAATTTAGAATTTAGTCTCTATATTTTTAAATTTAGGAATTTAGTTATTCTATTTTGCATATTTCAAAATTCAAGTTCAATTGTTAACACTATTAAAATTATTTGGTAAATTAAATTCATTACAATGCTATTTTTTTAATTACATTGTAACCAAGTGAGGTGTTTTTTTTTTTTGAATTTCAAATTGTCACACAAACAAATTTAATTGAACCTGAATTTTGAAACATGAAAAGTAGTGTGACTTATGAAATATTTTAACCATATTTATATTTTTCATTAATCTTTTGTAAATAAAAAGATTAATGTACTAACCACGAGAGTTAAGTGAGATGGCAAAGGTAAAGTAAGGGCGAATCTACTGGGGTTGGCAGAAGCCCTGGTCCTCCTAAAATGGTTTAATTATTTAAAATATTTTCCATTTTAGTTATTTAAAATTTTTAGTAAAGATAAAATTGTACTTTGGCCCCTCTTAAAAACGATAAAATTTTGGCTTAATCCTTTAAAAATTACATTTTTACTATCATAAAAATTACAATTTAATTTCGGCCCCCTAAAAAATTTTCTAGCTTCGCCCTTAGGGTGGAGCAGCTTTAAAACTCGTGGCTAGCATCTACCTCCTTAATTAGTCTCCAAAATATGGGAGATTAATTACTGGGCTCACTTCAATAAATATCTTTAGAAAAAAGATAGGCTAATATACTAAAAAAATTCCCTTAAACTATTATATTTTGTTTAAGCAAGCCCGTATACTACTTCTTTTTAGTTAAATAAGCTCTTAACGGGTTTTTTACCTACATAATACTAAAAAACAAAATTAAAATAATATAACATTAAAATTATATACGGGAATGGTATAGGCAGGGTGGTGCCGCCTATGGCAGAGGCAAGACCACCCTGCCACTGACAATCTGTTAATAAAAAAAAGAAAAAAAATAGTATAAAACATGTCGAAACCACCCTTTGATTTAAAAATTTTTAGATTAAAAAAAAAAGGGGGAAATCAAATTTTTGAAAAATAAAAACGGGGAGTCGCCACCGATCTTTTTATTTTGATGTGATCGGATCACTTAAGAATTTGGTTATTTTAATAAAACACTTTTGGTTTACTAAAACAATGATTTTGGTCTACGAACTTTTGAGAAAACGGGTTCGGGAGTCGGTTACGCATGAGGAAGGATTAGCACCCTCACTACGCCCAAAATTGGTACCAAATCAATTAAATACTGTCCTTATGTTTAAAATTAACACTGTTTTTGAAATGTGGTTCCTTCTTTAATAATATTTGAATGACCGAGTTGGGTGCCACAAATCTTCTTCGACATTCGAAAATTTATAATTTGAAAATTACAAAAAGATGCCCAACTATTTGGTCCAAAGAAGAACCGAAACCCAGCACAGTAGGGCACGATTCCTCAAATTTCCAAACATTGACCATTGCCTTACCTTATAAGATATGTGTGAAATTTTGAGGAGATATTTGATTATTTTGGACAAATGAAAAAGCGCAACCCAACGCGATGGGGCACGATTCTCAAATTGCCAAACATCGAACATCGCCTTCGTTTTGAAAGATTTTTAATAACACGAGTGAAAACCTAAAGGGATATTCGATTGTTTTGAGCAAATGAGAAATCACAACCCAGCACGATAGGGCATAGTTCCCGAATTGTCAATCACCGAGTATTGCCTTTGTTTTAAAGGATTTTTTTTTAAAAGATATGAGTGAAAGTTTGAAGGGATCTTTGATTACTTCGAGCAAATGAGAAATTGCAACCCGACACGTTAGGGCACGATTCCACGAATTGTCAAATATCGAATATCGCCTCCGTTTTAAATAATTGCGGAACTAGCTTAAAACGTATTAATTGGATTTGAAATAAGACGAAATCAATCATAAATTTGGATTTGATAAAACCACATTTCAAAAAGGCAAGTAGAAAACGATGAATGGGGTAATATATGTACGCATAAAATACGACAATGGAATAGTGAAGATGATACAATTTATTTAATCGACTAACAAACATTCACAACTAAGTATGACTAACTTGAGAATATAACTTGATTTCAATCATGCATGGGGAATAATTGACATGACGATATAGAACGAGGAATAAATGATATGTAACGTAAACATATATGGCATAATAAAATGATTATTATTAGATGTTTAAAACAAAATGCAAACCGGAGAAGTAATATAGTATGAAATTATTTTTTAAAACAATGGTAAGTATGCGATGCACATTACATGAATTGATTGATAAATTAGAAACTATTTATAAAAACAAATTTAGTATATACATGCATAAAATATAACACTTGATGAATGAAGGTAAAATAGCCTTATTTAATCAACTAATAAAATAAACAATTAAATATGATTAATCTAAGAACGTAAACCCAATTTTAATCATGTATGAAGAATAATTAATATAATAATACAGAACGAAATAATACAACAATACATAGCAACAAAATAAACAAAACAATTCACACAATAATATGACATGACGACATACAAAGCCCAATATAACATAATCAGTACGAGATATAATACAAGACAAAATGAAAACTAGAGATACATTTGGAATCATTTAAGATATATGTTATAGAGTAAATATTTTAAATCGAATAATATACAAAGTGCTAAAGGATATTGGTTTGAAATTGACAACTTATATACAATAAATTAGAATTTAAAATATACAAAGATAATAAAAGCATGTAATAATTTTAAGAACATATTAGATTTACAAATTATATATATATAAATAAAAAAGGGAAAATGTATACGAGATTAAATTAGTTTTGTTATATACGCACAAATATATACAAAAGTATTGGAATGAGATACTATATAATATATTAAAATAATACAATATAAAAAATTTCAAAACAATAATTTTATAAGCACAAAATGAATTTTAAAATAACAATTTAGTCATTAAAATAATATATGTACAAATATACACAAAATATTAGATGAGACATTATACAAAATAGTAAAATAACATGATAAAACGAATTTCAAAATAATTATGCAGATGAAAACAAAGTGAAATAATTAAGATAGATTAACAAATATACCTAGATTTATTTTAATATATTAATATTTCCAAATAGAAAAACTCAACTAAATTACGCTATGTACACAAGCATATAGAAATATGTAAACCAAAATATTTTACGTAATGCTAAATAATATAATGCAAAATTTCCAAATAATGATCCTTTTAAACAAAGTAAAGATTATTAAAGTAGTTTTTTTAAAAAAAAAAATTATTATTAAGTGAATACCCTTAAAACAATGCATTATATAAATGGGAAACTTAATAAAAATTAATTTAAAATGAAGGGGACAACTTACAAATAAAATAAACGGATGGAATTAAAATAAGGATCGATACAAAACACGCGCAAATGCTCAAGGACCAAAGCTGGAAATACTCCAGACCTTAAAACGCAGCACTTAGGCGCGGGCTGAGATGAAATAACACACAAACTTTTGGGGGAAATTAAAAAATAAATAAGGTGCTAATATGGGTCAGCTGAAATGTGGCGCGAAAGGGAGGGGTTAATCGTGCAAATTTCCCACTTGAAGTAGATCACCCCACCCCCAAACGCCACCGTTTCATAATCTTTGCAAAAACCAAATAAAAAACCCTAAAACTACATTCAGCCACCCTAAACAAATAAAAAAAAAGAAACAGCAGCTAAAGTCTCTCCTCCTTTATTCATTCGGCTAAACCATGCCCCTCTACCCAGCCACCACACGCTACCGTGACCGATAATTGATGGTGAGCAAAGCCCGTTCTAGGCCGATTAAAGCCACGTATGCCAATTTCAACTCCTAAATCTCCTCTTAAACTTCGATTTAGACGAAGAAGATGAAGATTTCGAAGACAAACTCTCAATGGTAAGTCTTTTGTTTTATTTTTATTATACTAAAAACTCATACCAATAAAGAAGAAAACAGAACAAACTTGAGATGAGAGAAATACAAGACGTTTAGAAATCACGTTTTTCTTTTTTTTAACTGCCTTTTTTGTTATATTTCAATATCAGTACCCCCCTTACAAATGATTTCTTCTCGGCTTTATAGCCGATTACAACAGTAAAACAATATTATTTTTTTTGTCTGCTCTGCTCTTCGCTTGCGTCTTTCTTTGCCGTTTTTCTGCTCCTTGTTTGTCTCTTCTTTTGCAGGTGCTGGTAAATGTGATGGGACGGGGTTAGTCGAGGAGTGTCGACAGTCACGTGGGTGAGCGGAAGATGCGGAGGTCACTTGGTCAAGGGCAAAGGCATGCCTAGCATGCATGTGTGAAGAAGATAGGTATGGCTAGGGTTACTTACATTTGAAAATATTGTGGGCTAGTATAATTAGGCTTGGGGTTTTGGTTTATTATTTTGGTGTTTCTGTTTGGGTTGTTATATCGGGCCCGGGCAAATTTGGGCCCGTACAAAACAAGTAAAAAAAGTATAAAGTTGAAAAAAAAAGAGTATAAAGTTGAAGAAAAAAAAAAAGCTGAACACACTGGTGGTGTGCACACAAAGCGGCTGCCGGTGGTGCAGTGCACCGATGGCGGCATTGGCGGCGGATGTGACCACTCGGTCACGGGGGGTTTGGGAGGGTTTGGCTTGTTCCCCTTTGGGACCATATATTATGGTCCCTTAGCTCATTTGGGGAGAAGAAAGGAGAGAAAAGAAAGAAGAAAAGAAGAGAAGAAGAAGAAGAAGGTTGCTACCAGACAGACGTGAAAGAAGGGAAGAAAAAAGAAAAAGAAAAAGAGAAGGAGAAGAAGAGGGAAGGAAGGAAAAAGCAGGTTTTAAAGGTTTTTTTTTTTTAAGTAAGTATTTATTGTTGATTTTAATTTAATTTAATTTAGATTTAATTTTTAATTTTATTTTTTTGCAAGGTGTTGTTATTTGATTAAAAAGATATATATTAAGGTTTGTTTGTATTTATTTTATATTTTTATTCATTCATTTCTAATTTATTTTTAATTTTTATTGAAGTTAAAAATTTTATGTATGTTATGTGTAAAGATCGTTTTATTATTATTATTTTATGTAACTTATTTGTTAAGTATGTTTTAGATATATTTTTTATAAAATTTCTTTGGCATGTTATATTCTGATTTTTTATTTTATTTTTATATGATATGGTTTTTATACTATTTTACAGAAATAGTATAAAAAAGAAAATATGAAAAAAATATCTTAATGAAAAAATAGAATATGAAAAAAATACAATAAAATACGAAAAATAGTATAAAATAATATAAGAATAAAATACTAGTATATTTTAAAAAATAAAATCCAAAAATTTTAAAAATATAAACAAAGAGACAAAATTAGGGTTATTTAAAAAACACTAAATTAGTAATACATTTATGTACTAAAATAAGATAAAAATAAAATACGAAAATAGTATATTTTAAAAAATAAAATCCAAATATTTTAGAAATACAAATAATAAAGAGACAAAATTAGGGTTATATAAAAAAAACACTAAAGTAATACATTTATGTACTAAAATAAGATAAAAAAATAAAATATAAAAATAGTATATTTTAAAAATAAAATCATAATATTTTAGAAATACAAATAATAAAGGGACAAATTAGGGTTATATAAAAAACACTAAAGTAATACATTTATGTACTAAAATAAGATAAAAAATAAAATACGAAAATAGTATATTTTAAAAAATAAAATCTGAATATTTTAGAAATACAAATAATAAAGGGACAAAATTAGGGTTATATAAAAAACACTAAAGTTATACATTTATGTAATAAAATAAGATAAAAAATAAAATACGAAAATAGTATATTTTAAAAAATAAAATTCGAATATTTTAGAAATACAAATAATAAAAGGACAAAATTAGGGTTATATAAAAAAAACACTAAAGCTATACATTTATATACTAAAATAAGATAAAAAAATAAAATACGAAAATATTATATTTTAAAAAATAAAATCATAATATTTTAGAAATACACCTATTCAATTTGGTCCTAATTCATCAAATTTCCTCGGTTTCTAGATCATTCCACCCTTAAAATATTTACACTATTAGTCCTTCAACTTTTTTATATTTATACTTTAATCCCTCAAATTTTGAGTATTTACTCTTAGGGGCTTCTAAATGGCAATTAGACCCTATTTATTCAGGTGGCCAGCCAAGGGAGACAAGATTGGTCAAAAAGTCATATTTTATGGGATTTAAATACTTATACCTAATAAAACATAATAGTTATTTTCTAAATAACATATTGTTTTATTTCTCATTTAATATTTCAATTTAATTTTAATAATGCATACTTTACCCGGGTAAAGTATGTATTAGCAGATTCACTAATATGATTATATATATATTTAC
This sequence comes from Gossypium anomalum, assembly GCA_025698475.1. Lineage (NCBI taxonomy): Eukaryota > Viridiplantae > Streptophyta > Magnoliopsida > Malvales > Malvaceae > Gossypium > Gossypium anomalum. The sequence continues at coordinate 1,796,328 of CM046960.1, forward strand.
ACATGTTTCACATTACAAAAATAAAAATTTAAATACTTATACCTAATAAAACATGTATGTCATTACAATAATAGTTATTTTCCAAATAACATATTGTTTTATTTCTTATTTAATATTTCAATTTAATTTATGTACTAATAAATATTTAAAATCCATCAAATATTAAAATTAATAATCGAAATTTATTTTGAAATTGCAGGCATCGCAATGGATTCATTGATCAATAAGGATGTTCCTCACATATGTGACACTGTTAATAAGACGGTAAAATATTGTTATTTGTTAATCACGGGTTCCATTAAAAAAGATCTACGTAATTTAAGGAAATAAATTATATTATTATAACTATTTTCTGTAATTTAACACTGTCAGGACTCGTACCGCGTATTAAAGGGCCGGGTGAATGGTTTACGATATCCACCAGATGCACGACTGATGCCGTACTTGGAGTTAGCTGGATTTGGGTCAGCAGCATTGACCCGGACGTTTGATTTGCGATATGATTTAATATCCGCATTGGTCGAGCGTTGGCGACCGGAGACCCACACTTTTCATTTGCCGTGTGGGGAGTGCACTGTCACTCTGGAGGATGTTGCATTGCACTTTGGGCTCCCAATTGACGGGGATGCCGTCACGGGCGTAAGTGTGATAGCTGAGTCGGCTACACTTTGTTATAGCCTACTAGGAGCCTCACCCGGCGATGTTGATTCTACTTTTTCGGAGTTGAAATTTACATGGCTAAAAGCCATTTTTCAGCATTTATCAGTTAATACCACCGAAGAAGAATTGGTGTGCGCAGCTCGAGCGTACATTATGCATATCATAGGGGGTGTATTGATGCGCAATTCCAACAACAATAAGTTCATATCCAGTATTTACCTCTGTTAGCTGATTTGCGTAATGTTCGCTCGTATAGTTGGGGTTCCGCAGTTCTCACTATGTTGTATCGTGAGCTTTGTCGGACGACAAAGCCTGATACCATAGACATGGGTGGATGCCTTGTATTGTTGCAATCATGGGCTCTTTATCGGATGCCATTCTTGGCATCAGTTAGTCACCAACCATATGTATTCCCGCTAGTTAACAGGTGATAAAATTTAACTTGTTAGCAATTGATAATTTCTTTATAATGATACTATTCTAACGATGCTATATTTACTTGAAAATTGTTTTCGTAGATGGAGTATTTATCCGGGTATCGGGAGGTCCTACACTGTCTCGATATATCGTTTAATGATTGAACAACATGCTGAGGAAGGGGTAAGCTATTCAAATATTCGTGACGCGTAATTACTTTGTATATCTTACTCGAACGGTGTTAAATTTTAACCATGGTATTAATCATGCAGTTTATATGGATACCATATCGTAGACCAGAAATTGCGGCTATTATACCCTCGTCTGCCTACGTTGATTCTCAATTGTGGTGTATTAACGCACCAATTACTAGTTTCAATGTAGTCGAGTAGTACCACGGGGATCGAGTACTACGACAGTTTGGTTGCATCCAGTATATCCCGGATCCGCCAATGCAGGTGGGGGAGGTTCACGGCATCAACAAGAGAGGGAAACATGGACAGTATTGGGGGGTTACGCGTCGGAGCTTTGTTGCGGTGCGGGAGAATCAGATGGCTCAAAGACCTCGGATGGATATTTGTTCCGATTTGCGACCATCGTTAGAGTACATACAATGGTACTCGAGTATGGGGAAGTCATATTTACTTGGTGGCAGTCGACTATAATCCCCCCGCACGTGCAGTGATCTGGGGCATACGAGCCAGTGGCCGATATAGAGCCCGATCCACAGCCAGATCCCGAGCTTGACCCAGAGCCAGAGGCCGAATCTGAGCAATCGTATTCACATTCGGCTAATACTTCTTATCATCTGGATTTTTAAAGTAATGACTATTTACCGAGCTCGTCATCGCATTCACATTCGGTCGATACTTCTTATCATCTGGATTTGCCTGACAATGACTATTTTCCGAGCTCGTCAAGAGGCAGATACCATTACGGGTTTGATATCTTTGGGTCATACCCACCGTAGCATAGCACTTCTCCCGGCCCATATCCACCTCATTATAGCACTACCCCTGGCCCCTATCTGCTCCAATATTCCACTCCTATTGGGTTGCATCCATCGCAGCATGGCACTCCTCCCGGCTCAAGTTCATCGATGCCATTCGAGCCATATGATTTTTCTTCTATGTATCAGACACCCTCACCTGCGACTGAAAAGGATGTTGGTCGTCGCAATCACCCACAACGTGAACCTCGACCTCCGCAGAAATATACCCCTAGGACCACACCATCAAACCATCAATTTTAAGGGGTCTCTTAGGGTTTTGATATTAAAAAGTTTGTATTTTTTTGATATATTTAATTAGATTAATTAGAACTTTGAAAAGTGGAACAATATTTGACCATAATGTAAATTAGATTAATTTGGATATTTTCTAACATTAAAACACTAAAACTTGCAACAAATCTAGTCTAGTAATATAAATTAAATATATTACAACATTAATCAAATTGGAACAAACTTAACAACATAATTTTTTTTATATAAATTAAATACATTACAACATAAGCTCAATTCCTACTGGATTGTGACGATTGTCCAACATGATAGTTTCGCTGCGGGCATTTGTTTCGGGAATGACCAGCTAACCTGCATAATCCACAAAGCTTACCGTCAGATTTCTCCCTAATGTCCATTTCATTGCGGATTCTGGATGATTGCGGACGACCTCTCGGATTCCTGCGTAGCCCTCTGTCTAGGACAAGCTCGAAAATCGTCAGAGACACCTCCCATGTAGACAGGTCAAGCAAGACGGGGAACTCATTTTCCCAGACACGTAACATGCGCTCAAGTGTGTATACATCATCGATAAATTGTTCAACATTAAGGTTCACTTTAGCACACGCTGCCACGACATGCGCACATGGATAATGAAGTGTTTGGAATCTCTTGCAATCGCACCGTCTGTTTCGGAGATCAACTCCATAGGACCTAGGTGGTATGCCGGGTCGACGACCAATGGTCTCCGTAACACGAAACGTTTTAAGGCGTCGTGAATATATCTCTACATTCATCGACCTAGCCATCCGACGGTTTACAACCATTGTATCTCTAACACCTTCGACAAACACGTGTCATGCCTCCATCTGGTTGACTTGTTGCTGACCCATTATTGGCATCAAGGTAACCAACCTGTAGAATGTAGCCGAGAAGACAGATGAAATCGGAAGATGTCGTGTTTTTAACAACACAGCGTTGACCCCCTCCACTAAGTTTGTGGTCATCTGACCATAACGAAAGCCCTCGTCAAAACTTTGAACCCATTACCATGGCTCCATAGTACCCAACCACTGTCGAAAAAATGTATTCGTTTGACCCTCCATGTCACTCTCAAGTCGAATCATTCTTTGGCGGAAAATGTGTGGCTCTAGCTCATGGGCTGTATATGTATAAAGAAAAGATAAGTTACAGTATTGCCCTAAAACATTAAAACTTATATTGAAAATATAAGGTAATCATTTACCCATTTTCAAAACTTGTCTCTTCCAGTCTGCATTCTTATAATCTCGATGGAAGTTAACTGCGATATGTCAAATGCAGTAAACGGATCTCCATGGTATACCAGAACATCTAATGGCAGCAATTAATCATTTCCCTCTATCGGAGATGATACAAATATTATCGTTGTTAATAACATACCTCCGCAGGTTGGTAAGGAAGAATTCCCACGATTCCATGTTCTCCTTATCTACGATGACAAAAGCTATCGGGAGCACGTTCCTATTACCATCTTGAGCAACCGCAAGAAGTAAGATCTATGTATATTTTCCATATAGCCAGGTCCCATCCACTTGCACAAACGGCTTGCAGTGGGGAAATGCGCGTATACATGGATCAAAAGTCCAGAACATCTAATGAAAGATTTTTTTTCTGACTGTAATTGGTCATCCGGGCCGTAATAAGGTCGTGTTTGTAACTCAATTACAGTCCCCGGTACGTACTCTCGCATAGCAGCTATCCATCCCTGTAGCTCGTTATACGATGTAACACCTCCTAACCCTAAACCGTCGCCGGAACAGGGTTACGAGGCATTACCGGACATATCAGACAACTTACGAATAATTCACAATTATTATAAATTTCGACAGCATATCCCCTTATTTTTTTTACATAATCATTGAATAACTAAACATTCATGATATTAATCAAAAATTAACTAATCACTTCATTCATTTTCCATTCTAACTAAATACCAATTTATATAATATAATCTTTACTATTTTATCAAACTAGTAACAAAATATGATGTAACATTCTTACAACCAACATTATAAGCATATTTATATAAACTATACAACACCTAGTACATGCCACTTTCAAATAAGAGAGAAAACGTCACCAAAAATTTGCTGGAGTCGGGATCGTTCGGGGAGATCTTTATATCGGGACACTAGACTCCTATTAACTGCGCATGGAAACAACCGCATGCACGAGTATTTCATACTCGATGGTATTACCATAATTCAAATTATAATAGCAATAAAAATCACAATTACCAAACATGTAGCTATTTAATTTCTCAAATATCAATTCATTCTTAAACTTTCATTAATTAATAATAACAATAAAATTTATTTAACTATTCTTCAATTTCCATCACATATCACATGTAACAATTTCAATCACTACATGAACATTAGATTCATGCCTTCCATTTACAATCTCAATTTCAATCCATAACTCAACTTTCTCATTTCTTTCAATATTTCAATAACATAACCAATCAATTTATTTTAATTCTCACTTTAGATGTTCACCCTATTAACAAACCCGGACTTTGACGGATACACGGATTCCAACCCAAAACACACTAGTACGGCACATTGTGCCTAAAACGGTACATAGTACCTGATCAGTATACGACACATAAAGTGCCTAAAACGACACACGAGGTGCCTGATACGACACACGAGGTGCACGAAATCGACACATAAAGTGCCCGATCGATAAAGTCGGCAAATCCCGTACACTTCCGATCCTATGGCATGCCAATTATATCCGACTTAGCCCGACTAGTTAATAGGGTATTTCAATTCTCAATTCACTTTCATTTCCAATCCAAGATTATTTTTCAATCAAAATTTTCACATTCAAATCAATTTACAATTCAATTATGCATACACATTCACCATTCAATTCAATTCTTATTCAACTCAATATCAATACTTACCTATAACTCACTTATTCAGTATAGAATTTATATAAAACATTTAATAAAAAGAAATTTGAATTATAGTAATACAAACCGTGAGTTCCTCGTTTTAATCCTCGGTCGTTTTCTCCTTTCCTTTGTGCGCCGATATCTTGGGTTCTTTGTTAACTACGAAAATAATAATAATTTATAACCATCAATACAACACAATTTAATTTAATCCATGAGCCTAAACATGCAATTTTAACCATTTTGTTCATATAATTCTACTATTTACTTATATGTTCATTCAAAACTGTCTACTTGAGTCATTGTTACTAAATCATTTATATCTTAAGCTAAGAAACTCCAATTTAAGATCCGTTAATTTTCCCTGAAACTAGACTCACATATCTTCTTACCATAAAATTTTTAGAATTTTTGATTTAGCCAATAAGTACAGTTTATTCTTTAAAGTTGCCCCTGTTCTGCTGTCAATAGCTCTGACCACTCTTCACTTAAAATTATTTATCTCCTTGTACAAGATTCGAAAAATGTTTCCGTTTAATTATCTTGAAAATAGGTTCATTAAGGATTTTAACCATATGAATTCCAACCCATAATTATTTTTATACAATTTTTAATGATTTTTCAAAGTCAAAACAGAGTGTCTCGAAATTACCCTGAACCAGTCTTACAAAATTTCAAATATCTCTTGATTCATAAATCCATTGTTTACACCGTTTCCACTATAAGAAACTAGAACCAATAAGCTTTAATCTCATATCTTATTCATCCTCTAATTCAATTCCTACAATTTTTAGTGAATTTTCAAAATCAAACCATTGCTACTTCCCAAAACTATTTTGATGTAAAATGCTAATAACCAAGTTTATAACACCAATTCACACCTTATTTCTATTCAATTTCCATCAAAATATTCATATAACTATCAAATTTTCATCATTTTTTCTATAATTCCGAATTTCTTTCAATTTAATTTCTAAAACTCAAAACTTATGGCTTGTTTTACAATTAAGTCCCTAATTCAATTCAAATTCAAAATTTTATCAAATTAATCCCTAATTTCATCATTTCTTCAACATAAACTCTAATCAAACCTTCATTAATTTTCAATAGTTTCTCATGAATTTAAGAAAATCTTTCTTTAAAGCTTCAAAAATACCAAAATTAGAAAGGAAAGGGCTTAATTAACTTACCAATTTAACTTTCAAGCTTCAATTCTCCATTTTTTCCTTTTTCTTTCTTCCTTTCCTTTCTTTCTTTCTCTGTTTCGTAAGCTTCTCTGTTCTTCTTCTTTTTTTTTCTTTCTTTTCTTTTATTTCCTTTTTATTTACTTTACTTTTAATAATAATAATTTAATATATATTTTAACACATAAAAATCTCAGATTTTTATGTTTATGTCATTATCACTTAGGACAAATGGCATAATTGCCATTTTGGTCCTTTTTATTTTCTTTTAATCTATAATTAGACTTTTACCCCTTATTCAATTTAGTCCTTTTTTACTAATTACCCTAAATTAAGCTAAATTCACCTAATTTAAACTTAATTTAACACATTGCTGAACTCATAAATATTTCTAACAATTATTTTCGAACTCAATTTACTAAGACGGAGGCCCGTTAATGAACTTTTCTGATGCCCGTGAATTTTGGGTCATTACATACGATGCATCGAAATCCCCATACAATTGCTCCATTGCCATCTGTTTAGCTATCCACGCCTTTCGATATGATACTCGATACTGAAATCGTGCCTGTATTTCAGCTATCAGTACTGAAACTTTAATTGTCGGCATGTCCTTCACCATTGGCATGATACACGTACAAATAGTTTTGGAATCAAGTTTTCGATGATCTTCTGACATACGTGTTGATGTGCATGTGTGAGGCCCAACAAATTTGCGTATCTCCCACATCTGTGAATTTTGAATAAATGCAGCTCGTACCCGCCAATTGCAACCTTCCACCGACTTCCAACATTCCCTAATATATAATGTTGGTTTAGACATTGCAACTTTATAATCCACTGATATATTCATGCTATATCGCTTAATAGCAAAAACACACTCTTCTTTACTTTCAAATTCTGGCCTACGAACAACTCCTCATGTTCCGAACTTACGGCTAGCCGGTGAGCAGGAAGTATTTCAAGGTACTCCGGGAACTCAGCTGCATGCGCCGCGTCGGGGTCTATGAGCGACATGTGTGGCCCAAGATTATTGTGTATCACAATGCGTCGCATCTAGTTCCCGACCGATGACGCGTTAATATTTCCATCGTCATTCACGTCTTCATCGTCAATATCATCGGGGACATCATCCACATCGGGATCAGTATCATTATCGACCTCTTAATCACAAGGATCACTACTATCGTATCCATCATCACCAACCATATTAATATTGGGTGTAACATTAAGATCGATATCGATCCCACGTACAGTAAATTCACTATCAACGTACGATATTGGAGCCACCATGCACGGTTCTTGAGCTCCGTGTTCTTCAACATATGCATTAAGATCATCATTTTGCTCCATACCGGCTAACTCAGCAAATAAGTGAATCGGTGCATTTTTGTCACTCTCATTCCCACAGTAAAGAGCGATCATCGTCTCCACGTCTTCGTCGTCTACAAGTTCCATTTCGGTGAATTTGATGGGATCTGTCGAAATGGGAAACTTGTAAAAAAGTTTCGAGATCCTTCTCCTACAACGTCTAACAATTTTTGCATTAATCCTTCCCTTCATATCATCCAACGAGACATTTCTATTAAATCCCATTGCTATTTGTTGCCGACATTCAAATATGCATCCAACGGTTGTTGTCAAGATAATTCCATCGAAATAAACGCATACGATAAACTGATTATCCATATTCAATACTAAATCTGTTAAAAAATAAACAAAATTTCTCAAAACAATTTTGAACAGCAAATAAATTACTTAAATAAAAAATTAATTAATCAATATGCAATTTTAAATATATTAAAATAAAGCATAACATTCACACAAAACACATAAGTAATCTAAATACAAAACTTACTAAAAAATCACAATAAACAAAATAAAACATAAAAATAACACTAAATAAACTATATTAATACTAACAAAATTTTTTTTCTTATTATAATTTGTTATATTTAACAATAACAAAAGAAAATACCTTTAATTTTTTCTTCTCCTTCTTTCTCCCTCTCTTCTCTTCTGTAATCTTTTTTTTTTATTGAAATTTTTTCCTTCTTTCTTTTTTTCAAAAAATCTGTTATATTTAGAAATAACAAAAAAATACCTTTAATTTCTTCTCCTTCTTTCTCCCTCTCTTCTCTTACAGAATCTTTTTTATCAAATTTTTTCCTTCTTTCTTTTTTTCTTCTCTTCTCCTCCTCTCTTCTTCTGAAAGTTTTTCTTTTTCACTGCTGTGTGTTTCGTTTTAACACTGAAGGGTTTAAATAGGGGATTGGGGAGTCGGTGCCGCCTCTGCCACGTCATCAGCTGGTGCCGCCTCTGACAGAGGCAAGACCAGTGCCGCCTCTGACAGAGGCAAGACTAATATTTTATTATTTTTTTCAGATTTATTTTTTTAACAGTTTTTCAAAAATTTTTTTAACAGATTGTGTCAGTGGCAGGGTGGTCTTGCCTCTGTCATAGGCGGCACCACCCTGCCTATACCATTCTCGTATATAATTTTAATGTTATATTATTTTAGCTTTTTTTTTCTTTTAGTATTATGTAGGTAAAAAACCCGCTCTTAACCTATATTTTTAGCCATGAAATATTTTGAATTTTTAAACTAATTTGCATACACATGATAATAGTTTATTAAAAAATATTTTTTTTTACTTTTTTTGAAAATATTTATATTTATATATATATAACATAATCACTCGTTTGAAAATTCTAACTACTCTTTTAAATTTTATGTTGACTTTAAATTTTAAAGTATACGTAATCTTTATTGCATCAATAAAAACTTAAGATAAGAACATGAAATTCAAAATATTTTATGGGTAAATATCACATTAAAACCAATGGCTTTTATGGGTAAATATCATAGTAGTTTAAGTACTTTTTTAGTATATTATCCAAATAAAATTAAAAGATAAATTTTGGAGAAAATTTAAAAAATCCAAAAAAAAAATCAAGACAAAAATAATATAAATAATTATTAACCATAATAGTAAATTTAGGGTTCAACCTTTGCTTTTTCTTTTTTTATTTAGCTATTATTATTTTTAACTAAATTTGGCTGATGATATTTTAAAAAGAGTTAAATCGTTCTTTCACTAAAAAAGTTGACTAAAACGTTAATTTTTTTAACGATGTTAACATGACAATTCGTGTATACTTCAAGCGAAAATGATATTATTTATCTTATATGTCACGTCAATAAATAATTTAAAATTATAAATTAAAAAAATTAGCATAAAGTGTACGAGGATGGACATATGAATACCGTGTTTAAAATTTTAATCAATATCTTTTAGAAGATTAATAGTTAAATTTCACTCTAAAAACTATTAAATTTAACTAAAAAACAAATAAGACAAATAAAAAAGAAATATAAATATTAAGGACTAAATTTATTATTATCCCTAATTATTACAAGGGCAAACAATTTCTTTAATTAACACGGGTCTCCTTGGCCTTAGCTGTTTTTCTTTTCAATATAGAAAAAGCAAAGCAAAACCCCATCACAAAGAATCTCTCTCCTTTCATTCTTCCAAAAAAGAAAATCCCAAATTTCAAAAGAAATCCTAATAGTATTAGCGATGGATCTAGAGGTGGTTGGCCGCCACGCGCTGCTCTTCGACGACGACGCCATGGCCGCCTTCGTTAACTCTCCGGAGGCTCTCGTTGACTGGAACTCCCTCGCCATCGATCGCTACGATGTGCGTCACCTTCTCTCTGGACCTCCTCCGCCTCGAAAGAGACGGCGCCACCTTTCATCTCCTTCGGTAACCGCCGATGATACGTTGGAGTCCGATCTCAATCGTGAGCGTTATCTCGATTTGCCTCCTCCTTCTCCGTTGCTGTCCGATCAGCAAGGTGAGAAACGATAAACAGTTATTTCCTTTTTTTATTTTTTAAATTTAAGTATTATATTTATGCTATTATATTATTGCTTCTATAATTATTAATTATGAGTTTTTTTTCCTGCTATTTTACGAAAAATTAAGTTCCAATTTTTGAAGTAAAAAAGAAAAATATTATTGTTATCATTTCAATCTTTAGGGTTTATTTGGATAAAGAAGTTAAACATTTAACCTTTAGGGATAACAAAAAAGACATTATTTTCTTTAGGACAGAACTGTAATGTTGGTTTGTTGCTTTTTTTGCTTGAAAGAGTGACCTCCAAACAGTGCCTTAGCTTCTGTTAGATTGTTTTTTATTCAGCTTTAGTTACCTAAAGATATTAATTGAAAGGAAACGAGTGCTTTCTATTGCTCTTTTTTTTGGTAAAATATGAGCTAAGTAGTATCTTTAATTGTTTAATTCCTTGGTTCATATCACTGTTGAGGTTTTGAGCTTCAGCACTGATTTGTGGGAAAATGTCTACAAAGAAATAGATGGATTCAAATATTGTATTTGATTGTAAGCTTGTTTTAAAAAAATCATTACAACTTAAAAACAATATTCTTTATGTTACTGTTAGAGATGTTAGAGACTTAGAGTAATTAATGTATCTTCCTTGTAGATATTAATATATGGAAAGATGAATTGGCTATTAGGGTTTTGAGCTTCAAAAGATGTTTAATGGAAGTTTCCTGGGTGTATGAATTGTTAGGCTATGCCGTTTGCCTGTACTGCTGTTTGGGTTTTGGCCTATTGAAACAAAATATACTTTTATGCTTGGTTTTTGGGATAGTGGTGTTGGTAAGCAATTGGTGATGCGTTTTCTAGTTTGCATGAACATTATATATGTTGCACTGCTTTTCCAAGATTGCAGGAAGGAACCTAGTTTGCAACAGTTACGTGTTTCCAAGAGACAAGTAAGAATGTTATTACCTTACTCTAAGCATATCCTGGCTAGTTTCTTTTTATGTTTGTCGTTGGTGGTGTTTGCTTTGCACTTCTAAAACAATAATGGCATTAATAGCTTTATTTAGAAATGATTTTGATTCTGGTTTATTTTGCTTCCAGATGGAGATAATAATGAGGAACCTGCGGCTGCTGGTGGTCTCTATAATGCTGTTTCCTTTTCATATGGAAACACTGGTGAATCAAACGAGCAAAAGGATGCTGATGTGGAATCTAGTTTCTTGCCACCCTTTCCTGTTCCTGAAACCTTACTTCAAAACCTAGTAAGTACATGCTCATCTTCTTAGGATACATCTTTACTTACTTTTTGTATAATCTAGATATAATTGTTTGTTGATACTTATCCAATGTGGCTGTCTGATAGTTGAGTAAGGTGCGTGTGTTATTCTAAGGCTTACGATGTCTAAGTTTCAGATGCTCGGAGCGCAGATGCAGTTCTTGTTTCCTTTTGATGTCATGACAAGGGTGCATGCAGGTGGGATTAGAATGATAGAAATTTGTTACCTTACAGGAACCCTATTCACTTGAGCAAATGGGATGATACATATCTTCCTAGGAGTTCTCTATTTCTTGATCTTTGTGCTTATCTGAATATATGTGAGATTCTGTGGTTTTCTTTTTTCACTTTTAATTCTTTGGGATTATTTGTAAGTTTTCAGTCACTCTCGGAACTTTGCAATTGTTAAATTTCTCATTATTGACTTGAACACCCTTTTTTGTTCTTTTTCTGTCTTTTCTTTAGCCTCCTACGGAGAAAGTACATCAGATTATGGCAAGGACAGCTATATTTGTAAGCAAACATGGTGGGCAATCAGAGATTGTTTTGAGGGTCAAGCAAGGAGACAACCCAACATTTGGCTTCTTAATGCCTGATCATCGACTTCATCCCTACTTTAGGTTTCTTGTTGATCACCAAGAACTTTTAAGCAGCAATTCCATTGATGAAGAGAGCAAAGCTGACGGTTCTCTTGATCAGGCAAGTAGTGGTAGAGGGGGTGGCGCTTTATCTTTGCTTGGCACTGTATATGGTTCCGGAGAAGACGAGGATGGTGAAACGGAGAATGCTACAGAAGCTAAGAGAATGAAATCTGGGGAATCTGGGGTTGCTATCAATAAAAAATCAACTGACGGACCAGATCAGAAAGAATCTTCTTTAAGTGTTAGTAGAAAAGATGATACTGTAACCAAACATTTGGCCCCTTTGAAGGAAAAGGCTTCTCTAATAAAAAGAAATCAATCTATAACATCAGTTAAGCCTGGAACAATGACTGGGTTGAAGAAAGAAAGTGATGCTTCCGCAGCTGAGAAATCACGAGCTTCTTCTTTGCCACCCATATTGAAGGTTGAAATACCTGTTGTCGAGCCTCCATCTGATTTAAAGAGAGTGGTTGATAAGATTGTTGAGTTCATACTGAGAAATGGTAGACAGTTTGAAGCAGTTCTGGTTGAACAAGATGTCAAGCATGGGAGGTTCCCTTTCCTGTTGCCTTCCAATCTATATCATCCATATTATTTAGAAGCTCTTCAAAAAGCTGAAAAGGTATGATTCTCACATTTTGCTGTTCCGTATACTGTTTTATGTATTTTTATGAGATTCTTTTTTGTAGGACATCTTATTTTCCGTACATATATGCTCTCTCGCGCGCACAAACACACACACATATCTGCGTCAAGTTATACCTTTCAATTTTCCATCTATATTTCCGTTTCCTTTAATGATTGGTTTGGATTTGCATATTCATTCTAATCTGATTGCAGTTGTGCTCCGATCTGATCATGTTAGTAAATTCTTTACTTCTATCTTTGATTCTAAGTTGCAATATTTTGTCACTGTTTCTTCTGCTGATGGAAGATGCCTTTTTGTCTGCAGTCAAAGTTACCTGGTAAAGGATTCATTTCAGAGAAGCATGATTCATCTGGCCGTGGGGTAGAGAAGAAAGCTGCTTCATCCCGAGAAAGTGATAGTGCATCTCTTGGATCTGACATACCGTATAATTCAGATAGGAAAGAGAAGTTTAAAATGGTAATCAGCAAATCAAAGAAGGATGGACAAGATCCCCCTTCTTCCAAAGCTACCCAGCCACAAATCGGAGTTAGTGTGGATGCAGCTGCCGCAGCTGCTATTCTTCAGGCTGCCACAAGAGGCATTAAGAAACCAAATTTAGAGATTCTTTCGAAGACATCATTAAATGGTAGCAGTCAGGTCCCAACTAGTGAGGATGGGCATGTCCCAAGTTCTGGTCAGAAAGGCGAGCCGAGTGTTTCTGGTCAGGTTGCTAATGCTATTGCAAAGACAGCAGCTATTGCAGCTGCAAGTGAGGCTGATTCGTCTGAGGCATGTTTGACAAAAGAAGAAAAACTGAAAGCTGAACGATTAAAACGGGCAAAGATGTTTGCAGCCTTGATAAAAAGTGGTTCTGCACCTCTTAAAACCGAATCATTACGTGGCTTATCTGCTGAACCACCTGAGTTAGGGGTTTGTGGTTCGGGTGCTGAGGGTGGAAGCCTTTCTGTAAAAGAAAGGGAAGGCAGCTCAGGTGCAATGGATATCGATACTTGTGACAAAAATGAAAAGATGAATTCTGGTATTCATCATAATGAACGTCGATCAAAGAGGAAGTACCGTTCGAGATCAAAAAGACATGAAGCAGATAGCGGACAGGAGGAGGAAGAACAAGAAGAAAAAGAAGATAAAGTAAGGGACGAACACTCGGGTAGAAAACGGAGAACTCATCACCAAAGTAGGGATAGGCGTAAGCATAGAAAGAGACATTCCTCTTCAAAACGTAGAGATTCACGACATCGGCATAAGCATGATAGTAGCACCGATGATGAACAAAGTCATAAGTCCGACCACTCTGATAATGACTGTCTTCATTCTCGACACAGACGGAAAAGAGATTGCCCTTCAGATTCTGAACACCAGAGGTCAAGATGTCGTGGCTCCTCCGAGGATGAGCATCATCCATCTCAACATCGTCACAAGCATGATAGCTCCTCTGAGAATGAGCATCGACGCTCTAGACATCGGCACAGGCACCATAGGTCTTCTGATGATGAGTATAATCATCGACGGAAGAGATCTCATGCTGTAAAAGAAGTGGAATTGGAGGAAGGAGAGATATATGCAAAATCAGATCAATCGAAATTGAGTGAGGGAAATGTTGCAAGTAGGGAGGCTTCTGCGGATATATCAAACCTGGATGCGGCGGAGGGAAGGGCTTCTTCCGTGCCGTCCGCAACCACCTCGGTTTCTAACGATTTAAGAGCCAAAATCCGAGCTATGCTGATGGCGACCTTGTAGTAAACAACACTGAACCTGTTTTCTTGTTTCTCTTTGTATCAGCTTTGGTCTTTTCTTTTTTTGAATATTAGCATTGGTTATTCTCTTATATAATAGTGGCTTAAGATTCATATATGATCAAATTAATCAATTTTTAATTGATTTCCCTTAGTGTGATAGATCATGTACGTTTTACTTAGCGTTTTTAAAAGTACCACATTTAAAAAATAGTAAAATAGTTTTTACACCTTTTAAGTAAATTAATTTTTATTCTTTAAATAAAAAATAAATTAGTTTTTTATTAAAGTTTTATTCATTTTTACAACTAAAAATTAGTTTTTTTTAATAAAGTTTCATTTATTTTTACAATAAAATTGATGTGATTAATGAAATAATTAAACAGTTGCATATGGTATATGTGTACTTTATATTGATGTAATAGTAAAATTAGATGGAATTTATTACGAAGAATCTTCATAGTATTTTTACCTATTATATTATTTTTCATTTCCTGTTTTAGCAAAAAAATAAAAAATAAAAATCGATTTTAGTTTATTTGTTAATTTTTGAGTTCATTGAATAATTAAAGCTGGTATCTTAATTTTTTCGTAAAAAATTTCCTGTGATCAGGCTTCTTAGCACAAATGCACTGTGCGCCTCATCAATACAGTGCGACACTATCATTTGCATTCGATGCACAATACAGTGCGACATATCATTTGCATTCTATGCACAATACAGTCCCCGAACATTCCAGCATAAGAATTTTATTGCATCTGGTTGCCCTGCCCTGCCCTGCCCTGCAGTGCCAGCTGATATCTCAGAATCATGAACATAAGAATGTCCATCAGTAGTTTTCCTCAAATCTATTTCACTAGAAATTGAAGAAAATTGAGAATTGCATTGACGCTTATTCCCTTCTCCGATCTCCATAAGGCAGTCTTCCTCCCCCAACTCTCTATTCGGGTTTATATTCTCTAATCCACTAATACCGATATCCAACATCCCTCCCATATTTAGTCCAAGATTGGCCCCCGCCTGTCGCAGAAAATCCCAATTTCGAAATAGACCTGTATATTCACAGGTTCTGCAGCAATCCCTCTACCCAACCATTTTTGCAAGTCTCTGATCTGTGGCCATTCTCCCTTCTTACGTAACTAAGGACTAGTCGCCACTATCGCTTTCCTCGGTACTGCCTTAATCGAAAGATCCCACTCAAATACCAGTTCTTTCTTCCCATGAACAATCTTGGCTGGGCAGAATCTTTCAAGATGACCTAATCGACCACACAGAAAGAAAAATATCGAAAGCTTTTCATACTAAAACCTCGCGTACGTACACACCTTGTTTCCCAAAATAAGTTTCTTACACCTCATCAATGGATTTCTCATGTCTATCCTTATACGGATTCGCATATAGCCCCCATACCCTTTATTTAGCGACTTCGCATCATGCTCTAGGAATTGCCCCAGAAAATCCCTAAACTGTCTAGCCATCGTTTCTGACATCAACCCTATTGGGAGATCATGAATCTGGACCCAAAAGTCTGCCCAAAACAATGGTAATGCCATCGGATCATCCCCTTCCTTTAATCGATGAAAAAGCAGTAAATGATTGTTGAACATCCAAGGGCTTTCATCCAAAAACCTATCAAGATCAATCTCATAGTAAAACTGAAAAAGAAACCTCTTCTCACCCAGATATGTAATCGTAACACCCTCGTAAGGGTGCCATAAATTTGCTAGAGTAGTGCGCATCTCTTGAAACTGAACAACACTAGCCGTAAAATGACTACCCATCACACTTAGATTCATCACCTGTAATGACCTAAAATTTACAGGCATTGGAAAGTGCAATATTGAGCCTCCGTCTTAGTAAACCGAATTAGTAAATAATTATTAGGAGTAATTATAAGTCTAGTACTAAGTTTAATTAAGTTTTAATTAGATAAATTTAGCTTAATTAATAATAATTAGGAAAAAAGATTAAATTAAATATGGACTAAAAGTCTAATAACAAGGACCAAATAGGAAATTAAGCCTATTTGAAAAGATGAGGCGACAAAATGGAGTAAAAATCTAAGATTTTTACTTAAACAATGATTATATAAATATTTAATTTAGTTATAAAATTTTATTAAATCAATTTAAAATAATTAGATTTTTATATGATAAATAAAGTATGATTTTGACAAGTGAATGATGATAAAAATATACAAATGTAATAATAATATGTATGCAATTGTAACATAAATATTTAATTATTTTTTATTTAAGTAAATAGACATTTATTACTTAAAATATATTTATTAATTAAATAATTACATTATAAATTTTTATGTGATAAATAAATTAAATGGTGACAAGTATATTAATAAAAATACATACATTTGTAATATATGCAATAATTATTAAATAGATATTTATTAAATTATTGTAGATATTATTATTATCATTATTATTGATATTATACTATTAAATAAATTAAATAATGACAAATGTATGGTGATGAGACCATACATTTGTAATAAATATAAATATGTACACTTGTTATATAATGATTAATTTACTTAATATTAAAGTAAAAGATATTTTAATATATGATATTAATATTATATTATGTTAATAAAATAATAAAGCATAAAAAGATATAAGAAACAAAGATAGAAAAGAAGAACTGAATAGCAAACGGGAAAGAAAGGAAGAAAAGGGGAAAGAAAAAAAGAACAGGAAAAACTAGGGTTTGAGAGCTTTTAAGTTTTAATAGCTAGCAAAGAACTTAAGGTATCGGCATCGAAAGGAAAAAAAAAAGATTATCGAGGAGTAATCGAGCAAATCACGGTCAGTAGAAGTCAAGGTCCCGGTTCAGCATCCAAAGCAATCCCGACTTCAGCACAAAATTGGTGATGTAATCTTTCTTTTGGTGAAAGTGGCGTGTACTTAAGTGTAGTATAGGTCATATATATAGGTCTAAGTAATTTTGGTTGTAGAGAATGGTATATAAAATGGTATGAAAATTTACATGATATACATGGTATAGTTAGTGCTAAATTTAGAATGGAATGAATGAAATTATAAGTTAATTTTTTTTAATGGTAATATGATTGTTCATAGAGAAAATTATCAAATTAATGTTATAGGTATGATTTAAATACAATTAAATATGAAATTTTATTGGTTGAAATATTAGTTTTGGATTGGTCTCGGTTTGAAACTTGCAGGAAAGGTTAGATATTTATAAAGAGATTATATTGAGTTCACAAAAAAGAAAAATTCCGAAGCACCCGAACAAGTCCCGATTCACCTCTATTATGTATATTTGGGCCTCCAGGGTCCATTAAAGGGACTTTATGATTAAATTATAATAAGTTTGTTAATTAACTATGAATTATTCGTAAGTTGCTTGATTTGTCTGGTAATGCTCCATGCGAAAAGGCCATCATTGAAGGTGTTGGTCTTCCTAATACCCAGACCTCCTGCAAACAATGGTGCCAAAATTTTGTCCCAATTGCAGATGTGAAGTTTTCTGCTACCAGGGCTATGCCCCCACCAATTGCAAATATAGTTTGGGGGCCCTGAAAACAGGTAAAATGCAAAATGAAAGAGAAGTCAAGATGAACTTAAAGAGTCCGTTTGGTTGGTTGGAATGACGAACCCACCAAAAAACCATTGTTTGGTTTAGTGGAATATTCTATTACGGTTCGTGTTGAATACAAACTTATGCAGAGAATAGGGAACATTTCTATTCTGTGTCATCCCCATTGAAACATTGATTCGGTGCCCAAGAATTTCATTTTACTCTCCTCACATTCTCACCTCAAAAACACTCTCACTCAGCCCGACAGCCGCTTTCAATCTCAGCCTCCCTTGCTTCCTTTGTCTCATCGCAGCCTCTTTCAAATAAACTTTGTCAATTAAAGGTTGAAAAAAAATTGCTTAAACTTTTCTTATTAATTTTTTTTCCTTAAAATAAAATTACATCATTTATTAAACCATTTTTTTAAAATTTTAACATTTTCTAAAAACACTACAAGTACAGTTACTTCATTTTCACACTTAAATTATTTTCTATTTTAATTATATCATTTTTTAAAATGATAAATAAATACATAACTAATCATTAATTAATTCCCCACACAAAAGTGAGTGTGTGCATAGGACTACTTGTCTTAATTCGGCTCATGAAAAAGCCAACCATTCATTTTGATTCCTATAAATACATCCTCTCTTGGGTTTGAATATTGTAAACGAAACCTTAATCTCGAATTTAATCCTTTTACTTTTTAAATTTCAAAATTCAAGTCCAATTATTAGTACTTTAATTTTTATTGTTAAATTAATTGTGTGACATTTTAAAATTAAAAAAAAAAAAAAAATTCACTTGATAGTCATTTAATTAAAAAATAAAATAAAAAATCTAAATTTAACAAAATAATTTTGACAATAGACTTAAACGAACTAAATTCTTAGAAAATAAACGGAATTAAATTCCAAATTTATAAAAAAATACAAAAACTTGTGGCATATTTGAACATAAAAGAAAACAATACGCTAGAAAATGGAATCTAAAAGCTTAGAAAAGAAAACAAAACAGGAAATATTGTATTTCAAATACTCCAACATATGGTTCAACAATGGCCATCCGTACTTTCAGAAAGTCATTAAAAAAAAGGGTGAATCAACAAATGCAACCCTACAAAAAACTTGAGGCATTTATTCCTCTTGTTCTTTTTTTTTATTATATATATATATATATAGGAATGAAAATCAAATGCTGTGTGCTATAAAAACCATGAAATCTTACTAATTGGTCTTCATAGTTCATACATCGAGTAGCAGCCTGCGAGGGTCTTCAACGACGTCCTTGATACGACGCAAGAAGAAGACAGCCTCTCTTCCGTCGATCAACCTATGGTCATAAGTGAGTGCAATGTACATCATCGGTCTTGGGACTACGGTACCTCCAACAACCATCGGTCGGGACACTATCGAGTGCATACCTAAGATCGCCGACTGCCAAAAACATTTGCTTACGCATTTAAGATTCTATTTTTGGACACAAGTATGTAATCGAGATAATTATGCTTAGCTTTTAAAAGAAAATAAAAACCCTCAAAACGATCATTGTTGAGTCTGAGCTTGAACAACTCAAGCTATTGAGCAAGTCAGATTCAAGTATCCTGATACTTGAACTGAGCTTTCTATTTTTAATTATTATTGAAAAGCTAAACTCAAGCTCGAACGTAAATAATCAAGTTTAAAATCAAGCAAGGGAATCAAGCTCATTTTTACTAGATAAGTAAGCTTAATTAAGTGAGCTTTAACAGTTTGATATTAATCTTGAATCAGCTTGAGCTTTAAAAGTGAAAATTGATCAAAACTTGAGCTAAGCTTCAATCTTTAAATTTCAAGATAATCTCAAGTTCTGACTTCTTATGGCTTGAGCTCAGCTAGATCAAACCAAAAGTTCAAACTCGGAGTCTAAAGCTAAATATGAGAAACACCTCAACTAAATATGGGTAATTCACTAGTTTAAGAGCATACAGATTCAGTTTTTAAACACTAACCTGAGGAGGGTTGATAATGGGGGTACTCAATAGACTTCCATAAACACCGCCATTGGATATTGTAAACGAGCCTCCAGCCATTTCATCAATTGATATGGTCCCATCATTTGCCTTCTTTGCAAGATTGTTGATTGTCTTCTCTATCTCAGCAAAATTCATCTTATCAGCATCACGGACAACTGGAACGACAAGTCCCTGCCAAGAAAGATAAAGTATCCATAACATACATTCATATTAGATGCTAAATTGTATCTTGAAATAGTATAAAATACTCATTTATCCAAGTTTCATCAGCAAGCCATTAAATGGCTAAATTGTAGTTTGGCAAATCAAAGGCTGTTACCTTAGAAGTTCCAACAGCAATGCTGATATCTATATAATCTCGATAAATAATATCATCCCCGTCAATTACGGCATTTACAATAGGCTGATGCTGAAGTGCACTAACTGTGGCCTGAAACAATGGAATGGAGGAAATGGTAAAGGGGATAAAGAGAGAAAGTTAGTGAAGGTAGACCATGAAGGCATACGTAAGCAATTCAAGAATAAATCATTGCTTACTTTAACAAATCCTGACATAAATCCCAACTTGACACCGTGTTTCTCAACAAAGGCATCCTTGTAATCGGAACGGAGCTTCATCAGATTAGTCCTGCAATGAAAGGAAAATTGATAAGGAAATAAAAAAAATCAACAGTATCAGCTTTCTTATGAATACAAACCAAAATAGAAATGAGAGAGAAACTTGCACTTACATGTCAACTTCATTGAAAGTTGTCAACATTGCAAAAGTATTTTGAGAATCTTTCAATCGTGTAGCAACTCGTTTCCTAAGCCTTGTCATAGGAACCTGTAAATCACTAAGACGCTTACATCATTTGTCCCAAAGGTGGATGTAAACAGATATGAAAAGACTTACCCTTCTTTCCCTTTCCTTGGGTGGAAGTACAGGTTCAGAAGCTGTTTGTTTTGGAGGTGGTGGAGAAGGGGCTTTAGGCTTCGCCGCAGCAGGAGAAGCTTCAACTTTAGCTTTTGGCTTATCCTCTTTTACAGCTTCAGCAGGAGATGGCTCAGAAGCAGCTTTTTCGGATTTCTTTTCAGTGGGAGCAGCAGCTGCTACCCCCTCAGCAGACTTTGAAATGACAGCAACCCTAGTACCTGGTTCCACAGTTTCTCCTTCCCTGGCTACATACTGGCAAGAAATGTAAAAGTAACATTCAGGATTGAGTTCACTCCCCTCATACCCAGAAATGAGAAGATAGGAGCCTAGGAATAAAGAATATGCTAGACATTTGCATGTATGCATGTGTGAATTATGATCCAACAGTCAAGATATATTCATATATTACCTCTTGTACCACACCATCTTGGGGGCTGACAACATCAATTGTTACCTAGTGAAAATAAACACAGGTATTAGGGGTGTAAATGCATCTCTTCTCGACAGATGAAAGAAAAGGTAAAGAAGAGTACCTTATCTGTTTCTATTTGAGCAATCGGTTCATCTGCTTTTACTCTATCACCTGGTTCTGCTCCCAGAAAATTCAGATAAATTCACAATCAAGCACTTACAACCATGAAAATGGGTACATCTAGTGAATGATACAAACTACTGTAGCAGAAAACATACTTTTCAAGAATGTTGCCAAAGTTCCGTCACTGATTGATTCTCCCATAAAAGGGACAACAGCATCAACGAGATCCCCTTCATCACAAGCAAGTAAACACGGGGTAAAGATGGTTTTTTTTTTTTCAACCAAGCACCTAACCCTCATCAACATGTATTTTTACAAGTGAAAATTGCACTAAAAATGCCCAGAAAAGGTGGAGCTGCAAGAACGAAAGAAGGACTAATTTCTTCTTTGGATAGGTTGCCTAACTAGTACTTCTTAATAACAGCAAAATTGGTTTTTGGCAACAGTTAGATATTGATCATCTGTTCCCGATAAAATGTTGATGAAATGAACAATTAAAATGCAGAGGGCTTAAATTCTTGCAAAAACCAAAAACACAAACCCATATATTGATAACCATTTTAGAAAAATAAGAGAAAATGCTAATAAGCCTTTGGCCCAATAAATATCATCGTGGACATTAGTCAATACCATACCATCTCCAGAAGAGAAAGCCCTGCATGATGTTTGCATGATAGCCTCCGGTTGAATGATACAAATGGCATCTCTACAGATAAAAGAAAATCTGTCAGAGAAGTGGATTTAAAGATTAAAATAAAAAATCATGACCTAAATAATCTAATTTCTGGACAAAAAGGGTCAACTACTTCGCACTGAAATTGGCTTTCTACAAAGATAGATATGGTAGTTATACATGCAAATATTGGATCAATCCAGCATCAACATAGACTAATACCCTCATTGTGCCAAGCTATGTTCCTCAGACTCAAGTGTGAGTATTAAGAATATGTGTTCAATATGGATTTGAATTTTTGTTTTGAAGGATTTGGAGGGTTCTTGGAGGAACATATCCTTGTATACATGTGCGAATATATATCGGACATGGATGCAAATATAGTTACTTTTTTACTGTCAAGTAATGACTAATTGTGACGGTATAATTCCAAATATTGATTTGCATAACCAAGTACACAACGAACTAACCTTGTTTTTGTTAAACCAGCAGAACATCCTGCAATAATTATGAAATAACCTTCATTAACAACAAAGACAACAACACAATTACACTATCATGAGAATAAAAACCATTCAAAAGATTTACCAGGCAGAACAAGATGAGAGAAGTTCCGAACATGGGCGATCCCTCTCAGTTGAACTGATAGCATCTGTTAAAAAACTTGAAATTCAAATCTCATGAGAACAATTACCAGTTGATGACATAAAATCCAAACCTAAATTATTGATCTTGCATTACTTTATCATTGTTTTAATGTAAATTCAACAACAACATTTTACTAAATAAATCAAGAATCTTTCAACATCAATTATAGAATTTTAGTATCATCAAGATCAATAAAAATGCAGGGAAACTTAAACTACATGCATGAATACTAAATCCTAATTCATTTTTTCAATTAAACAATTTACCTCTTTTCCAGCATTAGAAGAAACTCTAGAAGCCAAAACACCAGGCCGAATCGCCTGTAATGACTTTCCTAATATCTGAAAATAAAAATAAAATCCAGATTTTTAACTGAATAAAGTAAAATTATAAAGGAAAAAAAAACAATAATAATAAAATGTTCTAACCGAAGCTGATGAGCGTCCGCTCGCAACTTTTCTCCTCAAAGCGCCCAACATTACTGACTTCTATTTTCACATTTTTTTCACAAAATCAGAAGCAAATAAATCAATATCAGTAATCAAAGTGCAAAAGAAAAAATCCAAAAAATCAAAATATTTACCAGAAATGAATGAATGAGGAGTGAAAATTAAAAAAAGAGAATCAAAGAGGAACAAAGGTTTGACCTGATTTTAGGCTTTGCAGACAAATTTGAGAGTTGTAAAATACAGTTTTTTTTTTTTTTTTTTTTGGGAATTTTTTTAAAGTAAACAAATAAATTAGGGTTTTTCTAGAGAAGAGAAAAGAACGAGCGAAAGAGAGAGAGGAGAGACTGTGACGATGCACGTTTTGCGGGGCTGCTGGATCCACTACGGCAACCTGAGTTAAGCTCTCTTACGTGGCGTTATTTTATTTGTAGATGCTTGAAACAGTGATGATTCGTTTCTTTTTTGCTTTCATGAGTCTTGGCTGTGAATGGAAAGAAAAGTTGAAACGATACCGTTTTGTGAATTGAGAAATTGGTCTTTATTTCGGTTTTAAAAAATAAGACTAAGGGTGAGTTTGGATGAGCGGTGTGTTTATCTGCGTTTAGTGTAAAAACAGCGGTGGCGGTGAGATTAAATACTGTAGCGATACTATAGCGTGAGACAAAAAGTAAGCTAAACGCACCGCACCGCACCTCCGTCCCAAACCCACCCTAAATTATCAAATTAAGGTGAATCTCGGGGTGAGCGTTAAATCGAATCGAGTCGAATGGAATGGAATGAAAATTTTTAAATTAGTCGAGTTGACGAGTCTCCTTTTATCATTTTGACTTGATTTGAAATTATTTTCAAATTGAGTCGAATCGAATGAAATTATTTGAGTTAAATTAAAATCTTGTTACAATATAATTAACTTCATGTGTGAGGTGTTTTAGTATGATTAACTTGATTATGTGATTTACTTAATTAGGTTCTCAAAATTATTATTTTATAATTTTTTTAACCTTTTCACATATTCCTTAGTTGTTTTAGAATTTTTTTTGTTTTTTTAAATTTTTATAAATATTTTAAAATTTTAAAAATTATTTTGAATTTTATTTTATATTTTTTTTTGTTGAGAGAGTTTGTTCATTTTCAAAATTTACAGGGACAAAAGGGGTAATTACACCAGTCTATTATTCAAATTATTCCAGTTATTCGAATTTTAAAATTCAACTCATCTCGAACTTAAAAAATCAAATTAATTATTCTAGTTGACTCGAAAAAATCGAATAACTCGATTTGATTAGCTCAAAATTTAAATTTTTTTCAAACCGAATAAAGTTTTGTTCACCATGAGGCCTAACCTTTTAAAGGTCAAAACCTTTTAAAATAGTCATATATGGGCTTAACTTTTACAAATGTGCTCAAATAAAGGCTTTCACATACTTCAGCTCAGTTGATTCTAACCCAAAAATGTTGCCTAAAATGCCCTCTCTGTATTTTATTTGATACTTCGAGTGGACAAAAACTACCCCTAATGTCATTTTTCCCCATATGACAGGGGTATCATGATACCCAGGGGAGGGTAACACGATATCCTCATCAATCTACTCAAGGGGTTTCCTTGGGGGTGGATTTCGTGATACCCTAGGGTGGGTATCTCGATACCACTATAGATGGCTGCTTTTATTTCTCATTTCGAGCCTAACGGAGGTTTTGCAATATTCAAGCTCCGATGTCGCAATACCTCAGCTTGTGGCATGGTTTCCACTCAATTTTGGGACACCAACATGCTCCTATACCACTCGGTCACACATTAGGATCCAAATGGCACCCTTGGCCAATTTGGGTTTTAAAATAGCACAAAATAAGCATAAAATGCATGAAGAGCTTATTAAAGCTAAAGAACAAAAAATATGAAAAACATTAAAATTGCTTGAGAATGAGCTCATTAAGTATAACATGAGTCTAATTTGACATATCAAATTACAGCAGATCAGTATGAAAGGCATTATGGTTTAAAATTTAAACCCATTGGATGTGTATGTTTGGTTGAATATATGTTATGGAAGTGAAATCGATTGCTTTGATATTTATAGGTTGGTGTCAAATTGGTACCATTTAAAAATAGTATGTCACGTCGTGACGTCGAGCAATGCTTGCTACGACGAGACCAAGTTAGTATGTGGCTTCACGATGAGGAACCCCCAAATTTGTAACATCAACTTCAAACTTTGAAAATATTACAAATTGGTCCTAATTCGATCTTGGGTTAGCAATAGAGCTTTTGTAAGCTCATATAAGACCAAGTAATGAATGCATATCGTTTTATACCATTCTAATAATCACATATATTCGCACATTTTCATAATTCATACAATTTCATTCAATTCAACAAATATATTTCAATTATGCACATTATTTCATAATTCAATACAATTCAATTCACTTTTCAATACCAAATATTCAAATATCACAACCACATATATTCATATCAATTTCCTCATATTTCCAATCAATATATTTTTCAATATAACATTCATTCAATATTCAAATTTCTACGTAAATCATATATATTATATAATTCAATCAATATAAATTCAATAAATTCATCGCATACTAAAATCAATCCATTTCAATTGTAAAACATCATAATTCAATCACTAACAATTGCCATATGTATATAAATATATAAAATATAATAAATAATGACTAAGTTCGGATTATAGAAATACAAACCGTAATTTTCGAGCTAACTCCCGTTGACTTTGTCTTGTCCTTTCTTAGCCGAGATTTCCGGTACCACATTGACTACGAAATTAATACAATTCATAATCATTAATACATTACTAATTCATATCTTGAGTTACAGAATTCTAAATTAAGATCCGCTAATTTTTCCTGAAACTAGACTCACAAATCTTCTTACAATAAAATTTTCAGAATTTTTGGTTTAGCCATTAAGTACAGTTTATTCTTTAAATTCACCCCTATTCTGCTGTCTGACAGTTTCGTCCCTTCTTCACTAAAAATTAATTATCTCACAGTACAGAACTCGGATAATATTCCTGTTGACTTCTCCTGAAAATAGACTCATTAGGGATTCTAAACATATAAATTTAAGCCTCTAATTATTTTTCTTCAATTTTTGGTGATTTTCCAAAGTCAGAACAGGGAAACCCGAATTCATTCTGACCTTGTCTCACAAAATTCATTATATCTCATAATTTACAATTCAACTGCTTATACCGTTTCTTCTATAAGAAACTAGACTCAATAAGCTTTAATTCTATATTTTATTCATCCTATAATTCAATTTATACAATTTTTGATGATTTTTCAAACTTAGACTACTGCTGCTGTCCAAAATAGTCTTAGTACAAAATATTGATTTACTTTAATTTCAATTTAATCCTAACTAAAGTCACTTACTTTTCTATCTTAATTCATACTTTATTTCTACTCAATTTTTTTACCAAACTTAGACATAATTATCTATTTTTCATCATAAAACAATACTTTCGAAATTCTTTCAATTTAGTCCTTAAAGCATAAAACTTATGAATCACTTTACAATTCAATCCTTATATCATTTTTAACTTGAATTTCTATCAATTTATCCCTTAATTCATCATTTTATTTAATATGGACAATATCTAGAAATCTAATAACTTTCAAATTATCAACTTAATTTCATCAAAACTTTGTTCTAAAACTTCTAAAACATCAAAATTAAGTAAAAAGGGCTTAATTGACTTACCTATTAAAGCTTAAAGCTTCAAACCTTAAATTTTCTCTTTTCTCCCTTTCTTTCTTTCTTTTTCTCCCCTGCTCTCTGTTTCGTTTCATTCTGTTTCTATTTCCTTTCTTTTGTTTCTTTAGTTTATATAATATAATATAATATAATATAATTAAAACATAAAATATCTTTATTATATAATAATATAATAATATAATAATATACTAAACATAAAAAAAATCTTAGATTTTCTTCATGGTAAACCGCCTCAATTTATACTTTTTGTATAATTTCCTTTTTAGTCCTTTTTATTTTCTTTTAATCTATAATTCAACTTTTACCCCTTATTCAATTTAGTCATTTTTCTTAATTACTCTTAATTAAATTAAATTCACTTAATTAAACTCTAATTAACCATTCATTTTACTTCGTAAATATTTTTAATAAATATTTACGAATCCGATTTTCAGAAACAGAGACCCGAAAATACACTTTTTCGGTAACGGTAAAATTCGGGTCATTACAATTCAATTGCTTTGATATTTATAGGTTGGTGTCAAATTGGTACCATTTAAAAACAGTATGTCACGTCGTGACGTCGAGCAATGCTTGCTACGACGAGACCAAGTTAGTATGTGGCTTCACGATGAGGAACCCCCAAATTTGTAACATCAACTTCAAACTTTGAAAATATTACAAATTGGTCCTAATTCGATCTTGGTTTAGCAATAGAGCTTTTGTAAGCTCATATAAGACCAAGTAATGAATGCATATCGTTTTATACAACTATTTTGCTTATATTTAGTTGTTTAATAGTTTAAATCGAGTGTAAGATGATTATTGTTGCTTCGACAACGAATGTGGCACATTGTAGCTCAGACCCGACAATCGGGTCAGGTATGGGGTGTTACAAGGGTACAATATCGAGACTTATGTGTCAAGTCTCGATACTAGCAACCAAGTCTTGAAACTTTGGGTTGAAGTATCGAGACTTGTAAAACAATAAGCATAACCCTTTGGGAGTAGTATAGTCTTGAGACTTGCTACATTATGTATCGAGACTTGTTAACAATAAGCATAACCCTTTGGGGTGTTACAAGGGTACAATATCGAGACTTATGCGTCAAGTCTCGATACTAGCAACCAAGTCTTGAAACTTTGGGTTGAAGTATCGAGACTTGTAAAACAATAAGCATAACCCTTTGGGAGTAGTATAGTCTTGAGACTTGCTACATTATGTATCGAGACTTGTTAACCTTATGTATCGAGACTTGACCTTGTATACTACATTAAATGCACGAGATTAATCTTCCAACGATTGAAAATTCCCTCCAACGGCTCCAAAAGTCCAAAAATCAGTTGGAGGATATGAATACAAGTCAAGAACAATTGAAAAACATATCCAAACATCAAAGATAAGAGAAAAGCTTGAGATTATTTTCTCATTTTTCTCTTGTACATGCTCTCAGAGTTCATATTGTAAAATATTCCATCACCCTTATTTCATTTCTTTAGCGAACCAAACTTCGTAAACAAAATATACCTTCTTAGTGATCTTATTTTTTTTACTTTATCTTTATCACTAATTATAAATTAGAAAGGTTTTAGTTGAGCCACAAAATTAAGAAGGATTCTAGTTTAGCCATAACAGCTGAGGGGAGGTTCTATTTAAGCCTTAAAAAATGGTAGGAAAATAATTTTATTATTAAATAAAGATAAGTCTAAACAACATAGAGAAAAAAACATACAGACCAAAACAACTACAGCACTAAATTGATTGTGTTGAGAAAAACATAGTGTTGAAATGAATTAGGAAATCCTTGGTTATGATATAACAAAGTAGCGAATGTAGGCAATTAGGACCGAATCGTTATAAAATTGATAGGACTGAACCATTATATATAAAATCGATTGTACAAGGTTTTTTCCCTTTCTCTTTATTTTAGAAAAGTTTGTGAATTAAAGAATTATTTCTTTTAGCATTGACAATAATCGGACGAAAATGTCAATTTATATAATAAAATAAAATATATTTATTTTTTTATAATTAAAATTGAGTACGAAATTGCTTGGAATCGAACTCAAATATTACCATAATGGCAAATAAAATACAATTATGATTGTTGAATAATTAAACTTATTGTAATACTTATAAAGTTATTAGAATATAATATGTTTTGGAACGATTTTCTGCATGACTTCAAGGGAAACCTCCTAACCCACCACCTCCGCCAGCTCCTCCACCAAACCCACCACCACCTCCTCCTCCAGCTCCACCACCACCCCCAAGTCCACCTCCAGCTCCAAACCCAAATCCAGCACCCCCACCTATTCCACCTCCAAATCCTCCACCTAGTCCACCACCACTTCGAGCACCAGCACCCCCACCAAATCCAGCTCCACCTCCTACACCACCACCGAATCTCGGACGACGATGAAACAGTGTTTTCTCATCTTCAAACCCACCCGTAGACATCCTGGCACTACTACTAGTACTACTGCAAATCACAAATGCACCAACAAACAAAACAACAAGAAGCTTATAACACACCATTTTTTGAATGCTTATATAATCTATATATATAACACTTAAAAAGATGAATAGGATGAAGAAGTGAGCACCCGAAGGAAGGTTTATATAGCCAAAAAATATATGAAGCCATGCATGATGCATGAAAGAAGGTTGGAACAGCACAGGCGAGGTCTTAAATGCATCTACTCAACTCTCATCACTTGCTTTTATGATTCAGAATCCAAATTGCATGGAATTTCATTTGCATGTTTTCTTTTTGGCAATTTGCAATGATTTTTTGCTGTCACAACTCACGTATCTTTAGGGTTCTTAAAAGTTTTCCCATGCATTTCTTTGACTTTTTTAACGTATACCATCAATGTTCAACGCTACCACGTCTGCTTGTTGTGAGGTTTTGATTGGAAGCTTTGCCGTAACTCAAAAAAATTAGTAAAAGTTTCTACCAAATCAACCCCTCGTAAGTTATTTTATGCGTGGGGATGAATAAAGACGACGTCGTATAAATAAATTTATTGGTATATATCACAAATTTGAAAATATTAAATTATTTAAAAATCATAAAAAATTATAAATTTATCTATTGGCATTATGAATTTTATAATTTTTAATCAATTTTTTTTTTTACATTTTTTTAGAATTTTTACAAAGTTGGGATTTCAACAGTACTTTGAGAATTTGATTAAAAAATTGTGTTGTCATTAAGAATTTAAGTAAATAGTTGATGGTTTTGGTAGTTGTTATAAGATATTGTTATTTAGAGAGATATATTGATATGAGTTGAGGGCCGACAAGTTTGGTTTGACAATTTGTTCGTGTAGGTAGAAAATTATAGTTCATATACTTGGCATGGAATCTAAACTATAATATTCATCAGTTTTCTCCAGCATGTCAATCTTGTGAAATTTATCAAGGTTCTGAGGTGAGGGCGGAATATTTTGCACAAAGTTAAATTGGCACATCACTCAATCAGATTCATGCATTTAAACTATTGTATAAATAAACGATGACATTTTGACATGCCAAATATTATGATTCATCAAAAATTCAGTCGGGATGCATTCTTCAATTCTCAAATCAGAGCATGACATCCATCCAAACTACAATACAAAATTATAAATTTCATTATGTACCTAATAATAAAATTCAAATCCTTATGTAATTATTATGTAACTGAAAAATTCTTAAACTAACATTGGGTTCTGATCATTGATCTAACAATAATCAAATATCTTGAACTTGAAGTTCATTTGATATACCCACATGGCTCGCGTCATTGTTCCACCTATTCAAATAATATGTTATTCCAAAAAGATAATATGATAACTAGAATCTTACCTTATTGTGAGTGGAAATTGGTAAGGGAAGTTTACTTGGGGACGAAAAAATTGTAAAGCGGTATCATTCCCATGACTGGACAAAGAGTATACATCCACCGATTTTAATTTTTGGTGCTTTAGTGGCTCCGTCGAATTCTCAGTACAACATAGCCAAAACAATTTATCCCCAACTGAGTCACCCAGCTTCTTTTAGGTCAATTAGTTATAGGAGCCACCTTAAATATACCTTATTTTGAGATTTATCTGGCATTAGAAAATCCCCGATCAACCTCAATATAAATACTCAAGTGAATTGATATCTTTTAACCTCACTAGAAGCGTTGTTGAGATGTGAGAAATTATCTTCTAACCATCTCATATTTGTCCAGCTACCACTAAACTTGTCTGGCACCTTTCCCAATAACTAGTGGCAAATTAGCCGCCAATCCTCAACGCGCACTACTCCTATAACAATTGCCCCATCAACGAGTAGACCGAGTTGAAATGTCACATCTTCAAGTGTAATCGTACACTCATCGCACAGAAGATAGAATGTATGTGTTTCGAGTCTCCATCTCTCCAACAAAGCACTAATAAGTGTGGGCTCCAATTTAGTCCCACCGTGCATATGGAACACGTATAAGAATCTCACATCATTCAAGTACCATTCTATAACATGTGATGCTCTCGTACTTAAATTGTGTATATATGTTTCAGTAATTCGATCTTCGTCCTAATTATATATGTAGCGACGTAAAAATTTTGGTTTCGGTCTCTAATTGTGGCGATCTATTGAAAACGTGAAAACTAAATTTTGATTTTTAAAATAAACAGGGAGTCGCCACCGATCTTTTGTAGGGTGTGATCGGACACCTATTAGATTCCTTTATTTTTTAAATGAAAAGAAGGCTGAGTTTAGGTCTACTTTAAAATCCAGAGAAAGAGTGGGGTTCGGGAGTCGGTTACGCGAGAGGAAGGTATTAGCACCCTCGCGACGCCCAAAATTGGTATCTTATAAACATGTGTTGTCTTGATTTTCAAAAATACGAGTTCAATGTAACATTTAGTTGTGATCCGATTGAAAAGACGAGAAATTTTAGTTTTTTCGGTTTTTTGAGAAGGACGTACCATTTTAACACGAGTCAATTGATGCTCACCCAACATAGCGATGAAATCGATGACTTAATGTTAAATCGATACGTTGCCTTATTTATTAAAATTAATTAAAAACATAAAAAATATTTCTAAAAAATAAGAAATCATTAATGGATAAACAATACAAACAATGATATAATTAATGAAAAATATTAACATGGAATATCAGAATATTAGAATAACAATAACAATGATATTTACAAAAAAGAAAAATAAAACAAACTATGTGCCAATAATAAAATAAGGAAAAAAATATATTGGGTAATAATAATATAAAATAATAATATGTACATAAAAATATATAAATGTTAGTGATGATACTACTACTGCTACTACTACTACTAATAATAATAATAATAACAAGTATGATGAAATAATAATATTAAAATAAAGTGATAAATAATAACAACGAATATATTGAAAATAATACATATGACAGTAGTAAAAATAGATACAATAATAATAATAATACAAATAATATGTACATAACATGTGTGGAAATATATACATAACATAGTATTAAAAAATATATAATATATAGTATTAAAATATAGTATTAAAAAATAATATATACATAGAAGAAGTCATAATGATATTAAAAACAAACTATTCAAAAACTACATAAATATATACATAAATACATTAAAAATATATACAATATATATATATATATATATATATATATATATATATATATTAGAAATGATAATAATATGAAAAAACTATTAATGCCCTACATAAATATGTACGTGTATATATATAAATAATAATGATGAATAAGTATAATGAAAATAGTAAATATAAAAGTAAAGAAAGAAGAAAATACAGCATATAAACAAAAGTTAAATATAATAATGATATAAAGAAAATAAAATAATATGTTAAAAATAAATAATAAATATAATAATGTAAAATAGTAAAAAGCGTGTTCATACGTATATAATAAAACATATATTAATAATATTAATAATAATAATACCAATAACGATAGATAATAATAAATATAATAATAGAAAATATCAAAATTAATTAATTTAATAGTGAATAAATGAAAATAAATAAAAAAGGACCAAAATTGAACAGAAAACAAAGCTTTGGGGCTAATTCGAAGAAAAAGATAAACGAAAGGATCTATTTGAGTGTGCGTTTAAATATAGAGGGTCAAAACTGCAATAACCCCATATTCTCCAAAACGCGCAGCATCCAGGGGATTAAATCAGAAACCAAAGAAAATTATTGGGCCAAATTAAAATAACAACAAACTTAATTGTAAAATAATAAAAATGCGGAAGGGCCAGCAGCGGCATGATGTTAGCCCTTCCGCTATATAAAAACACGCGGATCCTAGTTGAGCGGGGTCGGGTCGCCTGATCCGGGCCAAACGACGTCGTTTTGTATTAAAATGGGGGGACCAAAACGCACCGTTTTGGTCCCCTATAAAAGTCAAAATTTTTTGAATTTTTCATTTGGCAACAGCAGAAGAAAAAAAAGAAAAAGAAGGGAGAAAAGAGAGAGGGGAGAAAGGATAGAGCTCAGACTGCAGGGCTTGGCCACACCGGAGGCTCATGTGCACAACCACGCGTCAAGATGGCCGAAAAGGTAAGAAATTTTTTTTAAATATTTTTAGCGTTATATTCTTATATATTTAGTTTTTTATTATTATATATATATTTATGCCAAACTAGCCCTAAAACAGAAACTGGAATAAAATTTAATTACCTTAGGTCTTAATATCTGTGTTTGGTTGCTGAGATGTTATATTTGTATTTGAACACCGATTGGATTGCTAATTTTTCTGTAGAATCGAACTTTTCTGTTGTTTTTATTTTTAAGGAAAAATCCGAACCCCCTTTACATGATTTTGAATGGCCTTTTATAGCCTTTTTTACATGCTATATTACTATTTTCCGCTATTCTTGCCTCTGTCTTGCTTGTCTGTTGTTCTTTCAGGGCATGGGCAGTGCTGAAGGAGCAGGTGGGCATGGGAGATGTGACTGGTGGCGTGGGGGCGCAGAGGGTAGGTGGGGGTAGGTTCGGCGCCTGTTAGGTTTAGGGTTTCTGTTTGATTTTGGGTATTGGGCTTAGTGGGCCTGGTGGGTTAAATTGGGTTATGGGTTAAGGTTTGTGGGTTAATGTTGGGTAGGGGTTAGTATTTAGGAATGGGTTGAGGGTTATTTGGGTTTGATTTGTAAGTGGGCCAACCGGGTTTGGGCTTAAAAAATGGGTTTTAGTTGGCAAAATTGGGAATGTACAATATAAACACAAAACTCAAACAAAATCCTGAATAAATTTCAACAACTTAATAATGATATTAACAAAAATGAAAAATATAATAATATTTTCTTACCATCTATAATTGGACATCAAATATATGTGTGATCAATGACGATAATATTTTTAAAATCTGTAATGTTTATCAAATTAAATATAATAATTTTTTTTTAATTTGTTTTGCGACGCAGTGCCATGTAGGTGAGCTTTCATCGAGCCTATTTCCCTAAATTTGGAAGAAGGAAAAAAGCCAAAATCCTTGATTTTCAATTAAAAATGACATTTTTGTCTATTTAAATGTCATTTTTGCCAAATGCTTAAGCAAATTCTTAGTGAAAAACACAATTTTGTAATTAAATATTCAAAGTCCTATAAAAATTCTTAAAAATTTATAAAAAAGTGTTAATTAAAAATTATTTGAAATATTTTGCATATAAAAATAATAATAATATTTAAATAATTATTTAATTTTATAATATTAGAATTTATCATACTCATAATGTAGGTGGAAAAAATAAATATTTAATATATGAAAATTATATATAAGGAAAAATATATAAAAAAAATTAGTTTATACTTTTAAAAAATAAAATATTTTTAACATAATAGATATAAAAAGTATATATTTTAATTATATAATTACATTTTTTATTATTTTGTTTATATAAATAACATGCTTATTAATTAAAAATTTTAAAAAGGAAAAGAAAAGAAAAAGATTGAGACAACATGAAAAAGGTAAAAACATAACATGGTTAAAAGCGAAATCAAACCAACATCGCTAGTGACAAATCTAAGAGGCTGGAGGGGCCCCGGTCCTCCTAAAATAAAAATTTATCATTTCGGCCCTCTAAAATTTTAATTTTGTAATGGTAAAATTATACTTTAGCCCCCTCAAAAATGATAAAATTTTGATTTAATCTTTTAAAAATTATAAAAATATAGACTATTAAAATGTAAAATTATATTTTTACTATCGTAAAAATATACAATTTAATTTTGGTCCCCTTAAAAAATTTTCTGACTTCGCCCCTAAACATCGCATGAGTGAGAACACCAACATCTAAACACCAAGCATAGGACTATAACATGTCAATGGAAATCACTTTTTATGTAAAGTGCTTTCCAAAAGCGCGTTTCACAAGAAGTGTTTATCTCCACATCAGTAAAATTTATTATATAATACATAACAAAATATCTCCCTAAATAACAATATTTTATAACTACCAAAATCATCAACTATTTATTTAAATTTCTAATGAAAACACAAATTTCTTACTAAATACTCAAAGCCCTATTAAAAACCTAATTTTGTAAAAAAATTTAAAAAACTGTGTTTTCATTAGAAATTTGAGTAAATAGTTGATGGTTTTAGTAACTATTATATAATATTGTTATTTAGGGAGATATTTTGTTATGTATTATTTAGGATTCTTTCACTTTTTAAAAATATTTTTTTTATTTTTAAAATAATTTTTATTTTTTAAAAACTGAAAAACACATTTAATAAATAAAAATTTATTCGAATAGAGTACCATATTTAATATTTATATTTATATAATTTTTTTATATAGATTTGTTTTCATAATTTTCACTTTTTTTAACAATATTAGTGAAAATAATAAAAAAATTTATTGTTTCTTAATTTTTATTATTTTTCATTTTCTAAAAAATAATTTTAAAAATTTAAAGGTTTTTTTAATTTTTCCATTTAAAAAAAAAGAAAATGATCTCCAAAAACTACCTTCGAAAATTCTAAAGTGAATCAGAATATGTGACATTTTTAATTAAATAAAAATAAATTAATTTAAATATTATTTTCTTTCTCTTTCCCCCTCCCACGTTTCTTCTTCTCCTTCTTCGCTCTCTCATAAGCGCCCATTACAGCCCACTTTCAAAGCAGCTCCCATCGCCCATCTCCTCTCAAACTGTTCATCACAACAACAATCATCAAGCTTTTGCAGGGGCCTTCCACAGTCCATAATCTCACTTTCAAAGGCAATGATTTCATTGGAGACTTACATGATGAGCATGGAATTAGTATATTCATCTGTGGCCTGCTCATTTGCCTGGACCGGAGGGTGCAGTGGTGCAATGGTACGAGAGGGGGAAGAAGATGAAAAGTAATAATAGAATCGAAGTTTAGGTTAAATATGAAATTTGTCATAGTTTTGAGGTGAATTTTTTTTATTTAAGTCATATTTATACTATTTTTTTATTATTTAAATTTTTAATTAATAATTTACCTTTATGTTATATAATTTTTTTAATTTTAAAAAAAAAAAACTCACAAAGAGATTTATAATACTATCAAATATTATTTATATTATTTGATTACACTTTAAGCACAAATGACGTCATTCTAACTCTTAGACTTATTAATTACGAAATACACCATTATCACTATGAGAGTCCCGAACACGCTCGAGATAAAGAAAAATATTAATTTCTTCTTGAAAAAATTACTTCTTCGGATGGAAAGCCATCATCTCATTTCACAATAATTTACAATTACCTGCAAAACTACGCCGTTTTAAGTTTGACCCAACTCATTAAAAGGGTTAGGCCGAAAAGAATAGATATTTGTTTGATCAATAAAATCAAGCCACCGTCAAATTACTTTCATCTATGGCTGGAGGTTTGTCAACTTGTGGGAGATTCTTAGCTTTAGGTGACATCTTTGCAAATAAAGACGACTTGTTATCGAAAAAGCTAGCGAATGGACGAGAAGGATTCTCGTCTGAATTCTTCTTCAGTTCTTTTGTCGTCGTCGGTGGTTTTTTCTGCTGTTTATCCTTGTTACCAAAATTGAGTCCGAGCCTCAGAAATCGAAGTTTTAGCTCACCCCTGGTGGGGCTTTCATTTTCCTGTGTTGGTGTCTCATCCGCCTGCTTTATTGCCTTTATGACTTCTTCGGGGGACACTAACATTGTTTCCACAGTTTCGTATACCTATAAATAGAATTCAATTTCGAACATCATCAAATGTATACATTCGAAGAAGAAGCAAAATATTCATCTGATTGATGAGCCAAAAGACAATTTATCGAGGGAAATAGCGAGCTCGGTTTTCTTGCATGCGAAGAAACCAATGTTTCCTTTGTAAACAATGACATGAACTCAATGAAACAATCTAGCTCGAGGCATGTGTGTACAATAGAAACCTACCTGGCAAAGATCGTCCACTTTATCGTTCCAGGTATTTCTCTGGCAAGTTGCAACAACATAGTCTTTGCACTCATGAAACAGCTTTGACAAGTTTTCGTTAGCAGAGAGTTTGTCCTCGGCTAATACAAATCCCAAACTGAGCTGAACATTACGCAAATGAGAAATTAGCATTATAAAGAATGAGTGGTAAAAGTAATAATATGCAACCTAAAAATAAGAAAATAACAGCCAATTATTGATATTCACATTCTATGTTACTCAGACTCAAGCATGGGTGTCAAATGTGGATATGTATCTGAACAAGTACATTTAGTTTTTTTTTCTAAGTTTTTCCATGCATTTATAGAATACTTGGAGGGTCATATTCCTAAAAACAAGTTTATGTACGCATTGAACACAGGTATTTTTCAAAGCAACATAGTTTGTGTCAAACTATGTTGTTTCGTATCTTCATTCATAAAATGCATGTGTTCAACACTCATGTTCGATGCGTATCCGGACATGGGTATAAAGATATGATCCTCCTAGAACCCACCAAATACATATGAAGACTTTAGAAAAATTAAATATACCTGTGTTGGACATAGTTGTCAATTCATGTTCTAGAAACAAAGTAGAAAAACAGAAAACTCCCTTTTCCCGCAGTTTGGATACATAAACTGATAGGCAGATTGGTAATAAGAGACATTAAATAGAGAAAGGATAATCTCGAATTAGATTAAAACACTCACAAGAGCAAGAAACAATTGTTGAAAAAGCTCAGAAATGGGAATGTTCTCGAAGAAATTCAGAATTCCATCCCTAAAGCAACCATAAAACAAGCTAATCTCGTAAGATCAATGCTCCCGTAATAGAAAATTTAAGATTCGTAGCATCAAAATTTATGAATCCAACTTACACTGCCAAATCCTCATCATAGAGAGGTGTTTGTTTAATAGCTGGTACGGGTTTGGATGTCTCCCATAGTTCACGCCACAAATTACCTAACAAATATGTATAATTCACATATTAGAGCCAACTATAGCATGAGTCCGAGAAATGACACTCTCGGCAGGCCAAGAATTTTAACAACTAGAAGAGTATCTTCTATATGAGACACGCTTCTAATACGAATCACACAAGGACATAATACAAGTTCATACAAACATACTCCTCTACACAATCAATGAACTGATGTTCTATCCTTAATAGCAAGACCTGACTGAGAAGAAACTAAAAGTAAACTTTAGGAAACTGGGATGATGAAAAAAAAAAAAAAAAAACCTCCTTTCTGCATTCTACTACTTAGTTGACCTCTTGCACCCGGAACCTTATCGCTTGGCTCAGCTTCAATCCAATCAGGAGGAGAGTGCCATCTAACAAAATCTTCTAAAACACAGCCAGGATTTGCAGCCTAACACGAGTGTTAAAGAGAAAAAACAGATTATGCATCGAAACTAGGAAGAGTTTTCTGTTGCATCCATATATATCTACAACAGTAGTAAAGATAGAGGATTTTTCTTTGTGCTAAAATATCACCTTGAAAGCCTGCATGTCAGAGAGTAGCCGAGAGCACCCAGCGCCAACACTGACCCACAATAGGCAAGGCAATGAGTAAAAAACAAGAATAATGTAACTATACAGAGTATTATGGTAACAGATAAAAGACTTCGTAGATTCTGAATAATTTTCCTATGTTTCACTCAAATTCTTATGATGCATACAACAGAAAGATGGAAAAGATCCTGCACGTTAAGTTCATTGTTTTAAAGCATACAGGAGAATCTTAATATATGATAAAAGTTATGAACAAATTTTATGCAGTAAACAAATTAAGACGATGATCAGCAAAAGAAAATCATATTAATAAGTGTTAAATGGTGAGCTATTTGGTTAAGGAGCCAAAATACTGACCTCCCAGTACGAAGCACTAATTCCTCCGTTTCCCTGATAAGATCTTCTGTAAGCAAAGGTCCTTCCTGCAGACATATACATAAATACACTCAATCATGGGATTAGGCTTGGAAGGTAGGTAATCTATTGGCAGAATTTGCAACCAGACCTGGGTAATAGGTGAGTATATAGGTTCACCAGTTTCCAACATTGCCAAGTTTTCAATAAGTTGATTAGCTCCCTGCCGAAGAACAAGTTCTCCAGTCTTAAGTCGAGCATACAACGCAGAGCCGGCAGACACTGTGCCCTTAGAATCATCTGATTCTTTAACATTTGAACCAGCTTCCATCATTTCTGAATCAAATGATTCAGTGGCAATATAATGTTGTCTTTTTCTTGATAGACAACAGTTAATAACCTGTAATTGTTGATATAGAAGACATGAATTTAGATCTGGAATCTCATTCACAGGAATGCCTGGCAGATGTTTTTCTTCAGACCAAAATCTTCTCAGCTGCATGTGTAAAGGATTCCAAACACTTCTCATCAGATGAAGATTAACAACAATGTGAAGAAAAAAAAAAAAAAAAACTCTAAATGCATCAGCATGTGAATGTGAAGGACTTTAATTTACTTGAAGATAACTTGTGGTATGAAAAATTGCAACTACTAAGATGCACCCAAGTGTCAGCATGTTGTTATGTTAGAAGTGGTAATTATAATATCATGCAATGACAATACCTTGAACTTCATTAGAAAAGTTTCTGATACTAGTTTTTATTGGGACAAAAAGATCCAAAGTGTAAACCAGTGAAATCTGCTTTTGACATTGACCATTTGTGTTATTTTGGATAGAAGTAACATATAATCCACTTACTTCGATAACAACCCTGCACCAAAAGAGTGCCATCTTCTGAAGGGATCTAAAGCTTCCAATGACTTCAGAAAGCTTAACAACAAAGCCATGTGGAGGAGCACCATGAATGTCTTTAATAAAAGGTATCTTTGGTGTACATGTGTTTGAATCAGATACAAGCTTCCGTTGGAGGAATTTTCCATCTGCAAATATCTTGCAGATATTACAATGAAACTGGAAGACCATCACAAGAAAATTTGAAAGTTCAAAGAAGAAACATGTCTCCGAACAAAAGCACATGTCTTATCGGCGACATATATGAATCTACCTGCATCAAACAGTGAATTAATCAAAGCAAGGACTTTCTTGTCATCACCAAAGCCAGATGCAACTTTATCCTCTTTCTCACGAATAACTAACGACTTGACTGTAGAGAAGCTCAAGCCTGCCTTTTCCTTACTTGGTGAAGAATTTCCAAAAGATGCCAAAAGATCTTTCACCGTCTTAAAATTTTTTCCAGCCCTGGGACCAGAAGGAAAGTACAGAAATATAAGAACACCATGTACAAGCTGAAATATGATTAATCAACAGATTACACATTTGACCAGTAAGCATTGAACTCATTTTGCTCCAAAAGATTAAACCGTATCCATCATTACAACAAAGCAATTCACAAATCAGCCATGAGGCATCCTATAATTTTAAATACCAACAAGGGCAGATAAAGAAAAAACCAAATTCAAGTATTGGGAGCAAATTAATGACTAAAACTTACTCAATAGCTACAGCCAATTGTTTGAGTACAGATGTTGGAGGAATGCTATTCGTGTTGGT
This sequence comes from Gossypium anomalum, assembly GCA_025698475.1. NCBI lineage: Eukaryota > Viridiplantae > Streptophyta > Magnoliopsida > Malvales > Malvaceae > Gossypium > Gossypium anomalum. Next base: position 1,837,425 of record CM046960.1, read on the forward strand.
GGTATTTAAAACATCTACAGAAGGTATTGCTTCTAAAAGCTGTAGGGAAACAATTTCATCAATAAATCCATTTAATTTTAAATAATAACAGGAAAATAAACATTTTAATTTCCATAACAGTAACCCTGAACTGTGGGGAAAGAAAAATATATACAAAATCACAAATGTACCTTTGCTTCCGTGTCATTCTTCATGTTGAGCAAATATATGTTTTCATCATAGAATGGAACAGCCATTATAGAAATTTCAACTTTCTCGGTGTCTTCAATGCCTTTTCTCCCTATCCGTAAATTCCTAAACCTTTCCTGCCATTCTTGCTTTGTCCCTAAATTTGAGGGTCTCCACCTAGAATTCTTTACCTTGTCAAACCTCTGCGTCAAACCACACCAAATTTAAAACTAAAATAAGTAAATATGGATTGAAAAATACTTTTTTATTATTTCCCGTGAATTTTCTGGGAAAAAATAAATAAATAATTCTTTTTTAAAAAAATTGCATAATAATTATTAAGTACTCAGCATAACTTTTAAGCATTTAAAGCTTGTTTGGTTGCAGAGAAAGTGCAGGAAACTAAAAAAAAAAAAATTATACAAATCACAAAGCCTCTGGTTCCATTAGAAACAAACTAAGCTAAACTCTTCGAACTCGATTTACTTCATTTTTCTCAACAAAACTTCAAAGAAACGAATTCTACAATCTACTTCATTTTCTCAGCAGCCAAACAAAGAAGCGCATTGTACCTTAATTCCGACGACCTTCTAAATTAAAAAAAAAAACATCAAAAATCAATTAAAAAAATTACCTTAGACTCGCTTTCGTTCGTAAGAGAGTCGTTTTTGAATTCCTTCGGCAATAACTTATCAGAATCTTCAACGAAATGGATAAGAAAAAACAAAGAAAAAAGAATCAAATTCCCGTTATAAACATTTACATCAATCACCTAAAAGCCGGACAATTTTTTTTAATCTAAAATTAGCAAAGCGCAAAAATAAAATTAGCGATGGATATTAAGAGGCAAAAATATAGAGGATCAAAAAAAATTTCTTTTCTTTACCAAAATCGGATTTAAAATCAGTGAAAACTCGCTCGGCTTTGGCAGCTGCAGAGTTGAAAGCGGTTCTTGCTTTGGAGACAAATGAAGGAGTTGCCATGTGGTGCACTGAGGGTGCGCACGTTAAGATTTGGAGCGTTAAGAGGGAAAATGAGAGGTGTTGTTAATATTGGAAGGACCAAAAGGACGGCATTTGCAGGGAAAGCGGGAGATCTGTTTGGATGGAAAAGAAAGTTAGAGTGGAAAATGGAAGGATTTTAAATTTAAAAAAAATTAAATATATTAAATAATAAATAATATATTTATGTAAATATATTTTAAATTTTGATTTATTTTTTATAATTAAGGTAAGTTGAAGATATTTTATGTAACATTGACGTTAACTTGGATAAGATTGTATAAAAAAAATTTAATTTTGACTTTATTACAAAAAATTTGCATTAATTTATGGATAAGATTTGGAGTATTATTGAATTAGCTTAAATTTTAAAAAATTAAATTAAATTAAGGTGGTGTTTAAACTTACCGTACCAAAATTTACTTTGATTTAGGTCAAATATATTACGGTTTTCCGTCCACTATACTCAATGGCAAAGTTAGTAAATTACTTTGGGAGGTTAGAGATTAATTATAAATTTTTTGAGGGATCAAAGTGTAAATTTATCATTATATTAACTTGTAATTTATTTAATTTTTTGAAGGGGCTATAGTGCCAATTTACCTTTTCTATTTTTGGGATTGTGATTTCATATTAAGTTGATTCTAGTTCAATAAAAGAATATCGTGGAATCCCTGTACTAGGAGTTAAATTGTATATTGCCCCTTTTACTAAAAAATAGGCAAATTAGTCATTGTACATTAGATCAATGAGTAAATTGACAATTTCTGTTAAAAATTCCATTCATTTTTACTGTTAAAAACTAATGTGGCTGACAGAATAACTAGACAATTATATGTGGCGTGCCACATGTATCTCATTTTAGCATGCAATGACCAAATTTTAATAGTAGAAATGGATTAATTTTTTAATAGAATGATCAAATTGCTCTTTGATGCAATGTACATGGACTAATTTGCCCATTTTTTAGTAGATGAGGGAAAATGCAAACTGACTTCTAGTACAAGGGCTTCCATGATACTTTTAACATTTTAGTTCTAGTTGTTCTTACATGTATTATTTATGATTTGTATTATGCACTTGTTCTCTCTTAAATTTATTATGAGTTTAAATCTTACTTTGTCAGTCCTATACGAATATATTTTGAAAGTTGTTGATACAAAGTACAACAAGGGTGGAGGACAAGGTGGTGCAATGGAGGCCAATTCACCTAAAGAGGTTGAGAGCCGAAATAAAGATAAGAGAACAGGCTGATTAAGAAGACAATTGCTTAGAGTTACCATAGGATGCTAAAAGATTGATCATTTTTTCATCTTTCTTCAATGTATGTATAGGAGAAGTCCCCTTATCCATTAGTATAACGTGGTAGTAAGTCTCGCTAAATGCGTAGAGGATAATCACGGACCTCTATCTGTATGAAGTTGTTATGCTTAAATAGACTAATTGTTGTTTATTAAATATGTTCACGTTGAAAGACTATTCATATATAAAAGTGGGTGGACGGCTTGCTCTAAGGAAAACAAGTGACGTAAGAACTACTTTAAAAGGGATCAACACACAAGTTAATGAAGATCATGTTAACTATTTTCTTTAATAAACTATAAATAGGAAGATAATATATTTCAATATATTCGAATCTATGTCATCATATATTGATAATAATATCTATGCCAATCGAGTTAAGACTCAATCGGCCTAAACCTTTATAATTTTAATATTAAAAAATTAAGAGTCATATAATTTAGTTTCAAAAATAAATTAAAAAAATGAAAAAAACAAGATCGGATCTATAAATCATTTTTTATATGTAATTATGCATAAATAAACTTAAAGGACAAAAGCACAAATTCATTGTCGTCAATTACAACAATCATTAGCTTCAAAAAGCATATTATTAATTATTTGGTTAAAATGTGTCATAGGTCCCTATACCTTTCAAAAATTTGAAATTTTAGTCCTTATATTTTTATTTTCAAGAATTTAGTTCATTTACTTTTCATATTTTAAATTTCAGGTCTAATTATTAACACAGTTAAATTTTTTTTGTTATATCATAATAAACTTGAATTTAACAATGTTAATAATTGGACCTAAATTTTAATAGATTAAATTTCAAAAAATAAAAATAAATAAACTTAATTCTAAATTTTGAAAAATATAAGGATTTATTATGAAATAATTGAACCTAATTATTTTAACCACCGTAACTTAGAAGCATTACCCCCACTGGATTTAAATCAAAAAAGATTTTTAACTTTTTTTTAATAATTATTAACCTTAAATATATCATAAGATTATTTTTTTTGTCAACACGTTTTAGATGTCACGTAACACCTAACATGCTAAACACTTTTTATATAATAAAAAATAGTATAATGATAAATTTAGTTCTTAATATTTACATCTTTTATCAATTTGGTCCTTTTTTACTAAATTTGACTATTAACCTTTCAAAAAAGATTAAATTTTTTCTTTAATGGAAATGCTAACTAAAACATTATTTTTTTAATGATGTTGGCGCGATAGCATACTAATATGATATTTTTTATCTTATATATCACGTCAATAAATAAGTAAAAATTATAAAAATATTTAAAAAAATTAATATAAAGTACACATGGATTGTCATACGGGTTACCATGTTTAAAAATTTAACATTCTAGCCAATATTTTCGTTAAAAAAATAATTCGGTTCTTTTTAAAAGGTTGAGGGTCAAATTTAATTCAAATAAGAATAAAGGCTAAAATGAAAATAAATTTAAACATTAAGAGCTGAATTTTTTATTATGCCTAAAAAATTAATTAAGAATAATTATATTATTATTATTTAAAATTGCTTCAACTTAATAAGAGAAAATTTATTAAATATTATTTTTAAATATTACGTCAATATTTTCCTAAATTTTAAATAATAATAATTTCAATAAAAAAAATAGTGAAATGAGACTTTGTTTGCTTAGGTAAAAGCAATTATAGGATGTGGACTTTGATTTAAAAGAACCCATCAATAAATTTGACCACGTTTTAGACTTAAAAATGTCATTCAAGAATTCAACTTAAAGTCTTGAGTCTCTTTAAGAATGTTGAATGTGGTAAATTTTTATCGGGTTTTTCGAGTCAGATAATAAAAATGTAATTTTATTATTTTAATACCTTATATTTTTATAATTTTTAAAAGATTAAATCAAATTTTTATCATTTCCGAGACTAAAATGTAATTTTATCATTTCTAATTTAAAATTTTATAAATTATAAAAGGGTCTGAATGAAAAATTTACCATTTTAAGAGAATCCACCCCATGTCAGCCCCTAACTTTGGTGACTTATTTTTATGTATTAATTACTTAAATATAAATGCACTATAAATTATTAGATGTATGAAAATTTTAAATGTAATATAAAATACATGCCTGCACTTTGCTGCCAGCATACTATCATATTTGATATGATAATTTAAAATAAACTTAAAAAATACAAAAAAAAAAAGAAATAATTTAGAGCCATTTGTATATAATTAATTGAACAACACAAAATCAATATGAAAAATAATCAAAACATGAAACAATAAAAAAATTAATATAAATAAATATATTTGTTAAAATTGACATAAAATATTTTTAATGTGTCAAATTCTTTATAAAAATATAAAAATTATATATTAAATATGACTTTACTATTGATAAAAAAATTAAATACGAAAAATATATTGTTACATGTTTTTATATAGATTTGAACGATTTTTTTAACGCATGTCGTATTTATGTTATTTTTGTATCATAATGTGTTTTGCGTCTGCTATCATAGCGACTCAATTTAGAGAATAATTTGTGCGTTCACGTTGGATTTAAATTTATGTCATATTTTACATAATTTTTAATATTGATTCAATTTAAAGAAAAACATAATCATATTATGTTTGTGTTTCTCATGTTATGAATTTTTTATTATAAAATTTTACATGTGAATAATTGATTAAATGCAAATTTAACACATTTTTGTATTTGTATCATTTTCATGTTACGTTATGTTTTAATCATTTCATGTTGTTTTATATGATTTTTAGTTTATTTCATATTTTATGTAATTTATTATAATTGTTGACTTGGGCTAATTGGTAAATGCATGAAATAAAATATGAGTAGAAGTGATAGTAGAAATGGGAACTTCTGCCATGATTACGACAACCTTAATAAAATAGGGGATAAGAAATTGTTTACGCTGTTTGATTTTTCTACATCTGTAAAGTCTAGCTCAATGAGATAAATTTGCTATCTTTGAACTCAATACAACCAGTGATCCTAGTTCTAACACACACCCAGTGAAGAATCCTCACTTTGTACTTCAAGGACTAAACCTCTCACCATTAAATTCTCCTCTTGAGAACCAAGTTCGTTAAACCAATAACAAAACATTTTACTATCTCAAATGCATAAAAGAAATGTTCCTCAGTAAGTATTCTTAACACTTTGTGCATAAACCTATACAAGTCTCTCAAATATATAGGAAATTTCGGGACTTGCTGACATACTAAAGATCAATTAAATCCCTTTTAAACAACAACTAAAATAGCTAAATACAATACAATAATGATGACTAGAGAATTGATTTAACATCTTTGATCTAAGGGATTTGGTGCAATCAATCCGATCTAATCCTCAAGATATGTTTCACCAAGTGAATTGATCTTCATTTGTGAGCTTGAATAATCTCATGAGATCAGCATAACCCAAAATTTTGTTTTAATAATTTATCAATCATTGAAATATGACAAGTTACACTCTGTAACAGTGGTGGTGAAAATAGGCACTTTCATTGACACACTGCAATAACTTTAGACACTTCAATAATAATCATTTAATTTTAAATAATTACGTTTTATAATAACTTAATATTATAAATATTATAATAAAATGACTTAATTACTCTCACCATGGTGAAAAAAATACATTGCTTAGTTGTCATGAAATTATTTTGGCCTTCCAAACTCAAATTATGGCTTTTCATTAAGTGAGGGATAACTTTAATAGTAGGTTATAGATAATATATGTATTAAGTATGCAATTATTTCAACACAAATTATGATTTATTGGTCGAGTATTCACTTTTTCGAGAAATAGTTTGAGTTTGATCATCATTAAAAAAATGTTATTTAATTATAGCTTTTATGTTTATTATATGGTGCAAAATTTTCAAGTCACAAGAAGTTATATATATATATATATATATATATATATATATATATATCTTTTCATTCGAGCCTCTTTGTGAACCCTTTGGGCTCTCGACGAAGGTGAGGCATATTTTCTACATTTGGGTCCTTCCGTGAACCTTTTGAGCTCTCGATAGGAGTGAAACATATCTTCTTCATAAAAATCAAAATTAGGGTTAAAAAATAAATTTTATAACTACGGGCATTCACACTTTATTTCACCCTATCAACACTATAATACCACCTTCTATAAGCACTCATTCAATATTCTCGTAAAAAAATGTAGGTCAAAAGCTATATTTATAACAATGAATAATCCTCTCGCTTACATTTTAACGAACCGTGTGCATTCCTTAATTCTAACGAATAGTATGTATTTCTTACATTTCATATATATCACCAATGAATGGATTGCATCTCTTACATTTTACATTGTCAACGGATGGCTTTAACCTTCTCTATTTTACATTTTCAATAATTGCATCCAAGATATACATATAACACATCTCCCTTGCATAAATTTAGATCCTCTAATTCACAACTGCACTACTTGAGTATACGTTACCGATGGCATATTGGTGTGTGACTTGTTTCGTGATGATCAGTGGGGTTGGGATCGAGGTTTGGTCGAGGGTGTCTTTGCCCCTTGTGACGTGCGACGGGTTATGGTTGTTCCACTTAGCTCGTTACGCCCTCCCGATAGGCTTATCTGACAATTTGATAAGAATGGTGAATATTCGGTTAAGTCCGCCTATTGCCTTGCTTTTGACAAGTTCGCTGATTCACTTGTTATTAGAGTGGAGGGACCTTGGTTGTCTCTTTGGAATGCTGATAGTCCACCAAAGGTAAAAGATTTTTTATGGCGTTGTCGGCTTATTGACAGAGGTTGTGCGGTGCTGATTAACTGCCCTCGTTGCGGACAGGTTGAGGATATCGACCATGTAATTTTGGGTTGTACTTTTGCAGTTCAAGTATGTTCGTTATCTACTATTGTTGTTCCATCTTCGTCTTTTTCTGACCGGTTATTCTCGCTTCTGCTTGGTGTCGGTACTGCTTTGTTTGGTAGAGTGGTTGCTTGGTCTCTCTGGTATTTCCATAATCAGTTCCTATGGCATGCAGACACATCTACAGTGGCTTCGGCTTTTGCTGCTTGTTTCGGGCAAGATTGGCCTGTTGCGCGATCGACCTACCAACAAGTGCGGCCTGCTACTGCTCAAGCAGTCGCTGCTCCCGTTGTTAGCTGGTCTCGGCCACAAGTTGGCTGTAACATCGACACTGCTTTTAGCGAAAACATGCAGCAAGCCAGCTATATATGGACTGGTTGTTAGGGACAAAGGAGGTGCTTTCATATGAAGTCACTAACCCTTCCGTAAAACACTTAACAAAACTCAATGAAAACAAACTAAAAAAACAAATGGATAATTATGGGACTTGCAGTGTAATTTACCCTTTATATAATAAAAAAAACTAGTTAAGAATAATTAATTGGATAAATATTTAGTCCATTTACAGTGTACTTTTTTTTATTCCACAAAAATAACGAAATGAGGCTTTTGTTTATTTTAAAGGACTCTTTGGATGAATATTTATCTACCGTATAGTGCGTTTAGTTTCTTTTTGTCTCACGTCACAATATTGTTATAGTACCTTGTACGGGCCTAAATTTGCCCGATGCCCATGACTCAAAACCAAAAACAAAAATAAATAAAAACCAAATTTTCAAACCAAAATAAACAGCCCAATAAAAAACCTCAAACTCAAATTTTAGCCTAAACCTTAAAACCACAATCAGCACAATAACAAATACAGCCCAAACTATCAATCTAATGCAAAAAATATCAGCAGAACCCTAGGAACGTTCAGCCACCGCCCCGCGCCTCTTCGTCTACTCGCACGCTGCTCCATCAGTCGCCCTCCACGCGTAGTCTGACATCTGAAACAAGCACAATAGCAGAGAAAGAAGCATGCGAGCGCAGAGAAATAAAGAGCAAAAAATAAAAAAAACCAAAAGGGAATCAATTGTAAATGGCTTTAAAAGCCCGGATCTACTCTCTTGTTTTTTTTTGGTATATACATTTTACAAGCAAAAATTAATCAAAAAAAAAAAACTCGTTTTAAAGGTGATTTTTTTTATTTTGTGTGAAAATTTTTGTCCCTTTATCTTGCTTTTACTTTTGTTTCTCTTAGTTTTTTTATTTTATTTTATTTTATTTCACTTACGAAAATAAAAGGGAAATAAAACTTACTGGAAAACCCCCATGGTCGGTCGTCGGAGACTTCTTTCTCCATCGGAGTTGAACCCAAAAGGGGAGGTTGGGAAGTCCCTTTATTTTCGGGCACTCGACCGAGCGATTTGGGACTTTCAAAGGCACCACGAGCGGAGGCTAGGTAGCCTATTTCGCTTGTCGTCGGTCGCTGATTGTAATGGTGGTGTGACAAACCACTGAGGGCGGCGATGAACCCTAGCCGAACGGAAGAAAAAAGGGGGGTAGGGAGGCTGAGTTCTTTTAAAAAAATAAGCAGCAGAAATCTGCCTACAAAAGGAAGAAACCCTTTTGTTTTCTTTAAAAGGTGAAACCACGTAGTGTAAAAGGGGGGTCATTTTCAAAGCCCGAATTGGCTCTATGATACTCAGGTCCCTCTGTTGTCTTGCGTGTTTCAATCATCCCTTTTGCATTTTTCTACATTTAAATTATTCCCACAAGTTTGCATGATTGTTGCTTTGGTCCCCTTGTTTAAAATCTTTTATTTCTTTTATTTTGAGTTTTTTTTTTGTCTTATTTAAATTGTTTTACATATTATTATTATTTGGTATATTATTTATTATAGGCTTATATATATACATATATATATATATATATTACCTTTTAAGTTTTATAGGTTACTTTATTTCCATTAAAATAAAAACGTTTTATGTTTTATATATATATCATTTTGTTATATTTTATTTTGAATTTCTTTTATATTATATTCGAAATTTTTATTATTTATTTGAAAGTGTTTTCTTTAAAATCATTCGTTTAAAACTTTTTATACCTTATATATTATAGCTTAGATTTATTTAGGTATTATTTAAAAATAATTTTATTACTTATTTTAAATTGTTTATATACCTTATTTTGAACCCTATTTACTTATTTTGAAATGTTTTTCTATTATTATTTACTTTAATTTTTTATACATTGTTTTATACTTTTGTATATATATATATATATATATATATATATTATCTATTTTTAAAAATTCTTCATATGTATATATCATTCTTTCTTTAAAAAAAAAAACGTTTTGCATATTGTTGATTTTAACCTTTTTTACATTATTTATTTTAAATTCATTCATGGTCATTTTAAATTCATCTTGCAATTGTTATTTTAGTTTGATTTTAACTATTTATTTATTACATTTTTAGATTGTATTATTTAATTCATTTGTTTTTATTATTAATGATTAGTTTTTAAAAAGTGCATATTGTGAGATTATTGCTATTGCATGTACGTTAATTTGCTTACTCGTGTTCATATTATTGCCATGCGCTTGTGGAATATTTTATACATGTATCATTGTTGCATGTCGCACTATACTTTTATTTCATAATCATCGGCCCATGAATCAAGTCTCTTTATATTTATCCAATAAATCGTTGTATCTTGACCCAAACAAATAACGTACGTCATTTAAGTATCGTATTCGCTATTATTCAAAAATAAAAATTTTAAAATAAGGCAATGTTTCGCGTTTTGGAACATCGAGAAGTTGTGCCCTAACTTACGGGGTTTCGATTTTCTCGTTGGTTCTAAATAGCCAAATATACTTTTGAGTTTTAAAATACACGGAATTCTAATTAAAATTAAAGATAAACTTGCGCTCGGGAGTTCATGGTATTGTGTCCTAACTTACGGGATGTGATACTCCTATATCTAGAGACGAGGAAATCTTTAATAATCGTTTGAGCTAACTCAAGCATTTTTAAAATCGACGTTAATAAAAAGAATCGTATTTTAAATCCATTCTCGATTTTTAACTTTCGACATTAAGACACTAACTAATCAATTTGGTACCAATTTTGGGCGTGACGAGGGTGCTAATCCTTCCTCGCACGTAACCAACTCCCGAACCCATTCTCTCGAGTTTCGTAGACCAACAACACCGTTTTAGTAAACTAAAATATTTTATTAGAACAAAGGTGATCCGATCACACCTAATAAAGGTCGGTGGCGACTCTCGTTTTAATTTTCGTTTTAAACCAAAAAATGGTTTCGACATACCTAATTTCATCATCACCGCTATTTTTATACTAACCGTAAGTAAACGCACGCTGATCCAAAAAGACCCTAAAATAAATCATTGTAGACTTTTATTTGATAGAATACATAAAAAAATGGCAAGCTTTACACTTAAAATGTCATTCAAGAATTCAACTTAAAGACTTGACTCTCTTTTAAGAATGTTGAATGGGGCAACAACTTGGAAAACAAGACTAGCAACTAAAACACGTCTAAAAATATTTTTTAGACAAATTAGTATCAATAAAAACCTTTTGAGGAAAATAAAGCTTGAACTTGAAGAAGCATTGGACCTTTGAACACTTTCACCGGCATAAATAGTGAAGAGGAGAAGAACTAATAATCGAATCTGGTTCATTCAAAACAATAATATGGAATTAATAAGAGACTTTGATAGGATTCAGGAGCGGAGTCAAAACAATTTTGTAGGGGGTTGGATGAAATTTTAATTTTTTATTGTCTATATCTTTATAATTTTTAAAAGATTAAATTAAATTTTTATAATTTTAGGGGGTCAAAGTGTAATTTTACCTTTACTAATTTAAATTTTTTTAAAAATCTCAAGAGACTAAATGGCAATTTTACATTTTAGGGGGGTTGGAGCCCCTACTAGTCCCCCTAGATTCGCCACTGATAGGATTAAGGATGTTTTTGTTGATCATCTCTCCTCTCTTTTTTCTGCTAATAATAATCCTTCTTTCGCCAACGATGATATCACCTCTTATCTTCTATCTTTAAACATCTCAAAACTTTCATAAAGGAAGATAAACACCTTTCAGTATGCTCGAACTTACATTCTCTTACACTGATAATAATGCTAATGCCAATCAAATTAAGACTCAATCAATTTCTCTTTAACATTTTATCTAACTAATAAATAAATAAATAAAACCACAAATATTATAAAAATTTATATGTATATTTACATTTTATATTCTTTTTACAAAATAAGTGTGAATAAAAAATAAAACCATCGATAATTTAAAATTTTAAATGTATATTTTACCTTTTATACTTTTTTACAAAATAAGTGTTAATTATAGGTTTTTTTTTGTTTAAAATATGCGTTTAGTCTCTATATTTGGACAAAGTTTGAAATTTAGTCTATATACTTAAAAATTTTAAAATTAAGTCTTCTTATTTTTTTTAATTTAAAAATCTCAACCTAATCATTGATATTGTTAGTATTTTTCGTCAAAATTTGTCAACTTGATATGTTAATTAGACTACTCTGATATGACATTGCATACGATTGACAAGAAATAAATATGTTAAGTTGATAAATTTTGAATAAAATTACCAAAAAAAACAATGATTGGGCTAGAATTTTTAAATTAAAAAAGTAAAAGGATTGAAAATTTAACTTTTAAAGTACAAGAACTAAATATTAAATTTTGGATAAGTACAGGGACTAATAGCATATTTTAACCATTTTTTGTTACTTCAATTAAAGAACTAGACCGTTGAATATCCCGCTCAATCTCAAAGCATATTCGAGGCTGTACTATAAAAGAACAAAAATTCCCTCTCTTTTTTCTCATTAATTAGTGATCAAATTTAAGCGCTCAAACAATGGACGAAGACATGGATGAAACCGAAGCACTCCCTCAGGTCCATTTGATTTCCAAGCATAAAATGCCTGCGATTTTTTCTTTTTTTTCTTTTTTCTGTAAGATCTGTTTGGTTGCTGCGAAAATCTGAGGATAAGAAAGAAAGAAAAAAAACAATGCAAAAAGAACTTGAAATGATTTTCTCGCTTGTTTGATTCGCTTTTCAAAGAAAAAAAAAACCGAAACGCTCAACGTTCAAGTTTTAAAAGTTCTATATTTGGCTTTTCTCTTGTTGCAGTATATTTTTTAAGTTTTTTTATTTTGGCTTTCACTGTTTTGATTTTATAATTTTCATTGCATTTTCCAATGATCCAAACAGAGTTGAATCAGATGTATATTCCAAACGACTTTTTAACACCTCAATCTTCGATTATTCATTAATCCATTTGCTTAATTCAAAAAAATTCCTAAACATTCAAATCATGCAACCGCATTTATTTTAATGTAAAATTCTTTTCAATACTAATTATTGACATTTGTTTGATCATAGATAATGCTACCTTTTAAGTTTTAAGTTTGTTTTGATCATAGGAAAATTTTGTTCCGCGTAAAGCTGTTACGATTGATTTTCTTGCTAATGCATCTGTTTGGATGGATCTATATTATGCAGGTCTACATGGCTTGCATTCACCAGGGACATCGGTGAGCTTTATCTTTGATTTCGAGTTATTTTCCATTTCCTTATTGTGCCTTTAAAATGTAGAAAAGAAAAAGGAAAGTTTTAACAAGTACTGACAAGTAAGTGCAAACATGAAATTAAGAAAGTAGCGGAGGTAGATTTCGTTAAAGCTGTTGATTATGGTGTAAGGTATCAACTAGGCGATTTTATTTTTTTTTTCGTTTTTCAAACTCTGTTGTGCAGAATTGGAATTTCTTACTACGATTCCAGCATTCGTCAGCTTAATGTACTTGAAGTTTGGGATGATGGTAGCTCAGACTTCCCACTGATTGAACTTGGTATGAGTTTCATGTCTATGAAAAGAACTGGCTTGAGGAAAAGTTCAAATTAATTAGAATTATCATTGCTTGCCTTCATAATCTTTTCTCCCATTTGCTATGGCTTCAGATTTTTTGTATTCGTTTAGTCTGTTTTTAACTTCTAATTGATCATATCCGGTTTTCTTTGTTTTGCTCAATTTCAGTGAAATATCAAGCCAAGCCGGTGATTATATATACAAGTACAAAAACTGAAGAAACCTTTCTGTCAGCTTTACAACGAAGTGGTAACTTCTCTTGGTTTGGTTGTTATATTAACTTTCTTATTAGCTTGTGAACTTTATTTACTCTCTAAAGTGATGCAGATGGGATGACAGAGACTCCCACAGTGAAGCTTGTTAAAAGTTCGATATTCACTTACGAACAAGCATGGCACAGGTACAAATGGATAGCATAAATGAACTGCTAGGATAACTAAATTTATAAACTAAAGCACTTGGGGTTCATTTTTGTGTCATTGGTAATCTCAAAATACTACACACAATCCCAGCCCTCTACAGCAGCAACAGAAGCCTAAGATTCTTTTAATCAATCTCCCTAAAGATACTTGACCATGTGATTAACATTCATTGGATGCTTGACTGGAAAGCTCCTTCATCATTCTTTCATATGAAGCATAGCAACAAACTTATGGGAGATGTTGTAAATGGTTCGTTCCAGTATTTGGAAGAAGCCAACTAACTAATATTGTAATATGCACGTACATGCTTCATATCTGCTGCTGTTATGGATTGATTGGAAGATTTTATATTCACTCAGGACATTAGTTCTTATTGTGAACTTTTTCACATAGGACTAACTGTAGTACCCTACTTACTCATTTTATACAGTAGCTTGATTCATTTTATTTTGCTTTCCTGAATGAAATATCTTTCTTATCATTCATACATAAAATGATATTCTTCGATTCCAGCTTTAGTCATTGATATTTCTCCTCACCTTTTTTTTTTCTGGTTTCTTATTTGCCTTTTATAGGTTGATATACCTTCGAGTAACAGGAATGGATGATGGATTAAACATCAAGGAGAGAATTTGCTATGTAAGTCATCAAAATATGACACCCCCTCCCCTCCTTTCACATATGATTATTAACGCCGCCTGTCTTTGATAACATAACCTCTTAACCAGGATACTCCATTAGCTGTAATATCTAATAATAATTTCATTTGCACTAAGTTTACATAATTTCAGCGTTTAGTCATGGTTAAATATTTTTATTACATAGTGATGTGGAAGTTTCGAGGTTGCAGTGGAATGTTATGAAAATACTACTTCATTCATAATTAGTATATTAATGTAAATAGTTTAGAACTAAACACGATGAGAAAACAAGGCAATGTTCTGCTCAGTATAGCTTCTCTGTTTCGATCTTTGAAGAAATGAGATGTGTTCTTAACAGCATCCTGACATTAAGAAACTAAAGAAAAAAGGTTTTTTAGTATATAACCTCTACTGGCGTGTTTGATCCTCCTCTTTTGGGGTTGTCAATCCCAGTACTCTTTTCTCATTGCAGTAAGGACACTGTAGTGAGCATAATATCAGTTCTGTTGATATATGCATGCTCTTATTGCCTTTTAAACTATTGCAGCTAAGTTCTATGATGGACATGGGAAGTGATATCCAAGTTCGTGTAAGTGGGGGCCTTCTTGCTATATTAGAGAATGAAAGGATTGTAGATACCCTTGAGCAAATGGAGTCTAGGACTGCTTCAATTACAATCGATTCTGTTACTGAAATTTCATTGTATCATTTTATATGAATTGATCACAATGCTCACAGCATCTGTTCTTCTGATTTTTCAAGTCAAAATTTACGTTCTATTTGGAAAAATAACAATAGATTTAGAAACCAGAACTCAATATTGCATTCCTTGACAACTAAAAAATAGGGACAAGTTTCTTAAGCTTGATGCTGCAGCACATGAGGCACTGCAGATCTTTCAAGTAGATAAACATCCGAGTCATATGGGAATTGGTAGAGCAAAAGAAGGGTAATTACATCATTATACTGCTAGTATAAGTTCTTTCTGGGTATACTTTTAGATGTTTTAACCTGACCATATCTCTAATAGTTTCCTTTCTTTTTAGGTTCTCGGTGTTTGGAATCATGAACAAGGTTTGTAAAGTTACTTTAATTTTCATATTATTGTATCTTTTCTCACAGTGGAATAATTCACTTTCTCTTTAAACTCAGTGTGTGACACCAATGGGGAGACGTCTTTTGAGGTACTCGATCGAACTTAAGAAATCTGTTAAATTATTGCTGCTTATATTATATCTAATCTAATCCAAACACTTGGACAATGGTTTTCTTTGCTATAGAAACTGGTTCCTCAGGCCAATACTTGACCTGGAAAACTTGAACAATCGTCTCAATGTCGTATCCCTTTATTCTTCAATCATATCTAGAAAGTGCTTTCATTTCCTGAATAAAAAATTCATTATGGTGGCATTTCAAACACATAATATCAGAACCTCCACTATCGTGAGGAATCCTATATTTGGTCTTCCAGCTATAATCTCAATCTGTTATTATCGAAACTCATAGCCTTTAACAGGATTAAGATATCATTCTTCCTTTCTTCCGAAGAACTGATGGTTTCTCTATGTGAAACTCTGAAATCCATGAAGGATGTCCCTCACCTACTAAAGGTATGATCACTACAGTTTAATGTTTTAATGGTTCACTCACAATTCCTACACGTGGAAAAATGAGGTGATTATGTTGCATTAAGTACAACTTTTTTCCTCAAAGTTTTACATATTTTTGCTTTTCTGAAATGAAATACTTTTAGATGTTAACTCAGCCAATTTATTTTTCTGATGGATTTTTATTTTCTTTTCGTGTGGAAGAAATTCAACTCACCAAGCTCTGTGTGTACAAGTAGTGACTGGATTGCTTTTCTAAAGGTATTGCATATTAACATTGCCGTGCTGTCATTTGATTCTCTTGTCTGTCAATTGATATATATCAAGTTATAGATCCGTTCTTGGTAAGATGATCATCTAGATATAACATCAATACTTGAGGACTATTTTAATTATTTCAGTTTAATTAGAATTTATTGTTTCCTTAGCTACATACAACTTTTGAGTTTGAGAAACATAACTGTATGAAGAAATGTGGAGCAAATGATTCTCAGTTTCAGGAGTCATTTCAGTTAGTGATTCAATTTGAATTAGAGAAATGTGGCTGCATACAGCATTTGACTTTGAGAAACATGAACTGTATGGAAAAACATGGAGCAAATTGTTCTCGGTTTCAGGAGTCATTTCAGTTAGTGGTTTAATTTTGTCATGAAAGAATTATCTCACAAAAAGCATGGAGTTCTTTTAGATTTATGCAGCACAGTTTAACTCAATTTTCCAAACCTTCTTTGTTTTCTTGTAGAGTGTCTGTTCGCTCTTGCATGTGAACAAGATATTTGAAGTAGGTATTTCTGAAAACCTTAGAGAGCATATGGAGTGCTTGAACGTAGACATTGTTGCTAAGGTATCAAACTTGTTATTCATGAATGTCCCCTTTCCATTAGGTTGGATGTGAAATATTTATATATCTGATCTTTTCTCCAGGCTAGTTCATGCCTTACCGCAGAGCTGGCATATGTCTATGAATTGGTTAGTCATTTTCACTTTTAATATTCATTGACAGGCTGATGCTAAAAATTGCTGCTTGGTTTAGACATATCCCAATTAAATCCTTTATGAGGTTGGACAAGGAGATGCTTTAAAACTGAGAATATAATGTGGAAATAGGAACTAATAACTGATTATGCTACTTTCTTTTTCTCCTCGTGTCTCTTATTTTGCTTCATGTAGATTTGGTTCTATTTCTTATTTCAGTGACCTTTAAATAGGAAGAATATAGTCAGTAGAAAAATGCTGAGTTTTCCTGTTGCCTGCCTTATAACTTTCTTCTTTAAATTGACACATTCTGTGTTATAGGTCATCGGTGTTATTGATGTAAACAGAAGGAAAGAGAAGGGTTATGAGACACTAGTGAAAGAGGGTTTCTGTGATGAGGTTGGACATTAATTCTGATTTTTCTGTGATGAGGACAGCATGTTTTTTCTAGGAAAGTTTGTGTCCTTACATAAAACTTCCAACCTTAGTGTTTATTTCCATCTGTGCGCAGTTGGATGAGCTGAGACAAATATACGAGGAATTGCCCGAATTTCTAGAAGAGGTGCTTATTAGAGTATAAAGCATTTATGATGAATTCAAAGTACCATTTGAGGTTTTCTACCGAGTTATTTACATTATTTAGCATCTTCACAGGTTTCATCATTAGAGCTCAAGCAACTTCCTCATTTATGCAAAGAGAAGTTTTCTCCTTGTGTTGTGTATATACATCAAACAGGTTGTTCTGTGTCTCTTCAGCATATCCATGTGTCAACGTATTTATTGTGATATTAAACACAATCTTAATCTACTGGAAGCACATCTTAATTAACATTTAGCATGATAATCTTTGTTTGTCTGTCTAGGATACTTGATGTGTTTTTTTGAAGAACAACCCGATGAAATCACACAATCGAAAATTCAAGATCTTGAATTTTCAGTAAGTTGATACATGCATCATATGGCTTCCTAAATTCTTAATTGTCTAACATTAAATTTTCGAGGCAAACTGAGTTGATATATGCATTAGATTTAAATGAATGCGAATGCTATTCCCATGTATATCACATCTAATCAGAGAATATTCTACGAAAACTCAGTTCTCTGATGCTGATGGGGAAACAAAGAGATTCTTTTATCGTACAGCAAAGACACGAGAATTGGATAGCCTTCTTGGAGACATTTATCATAAAGTTCTAGGTGCGCTTTCTAATTTACTTTTAAGTAGTTAATGCCTGGTGTGTTATATGTTTACAAGTTTCATCTTGCAACCCATCTCAACAAGCTATATCCCAACCATGCTGCTGTTAGCTAGTGAAAGATAGCGTAATTACTTAGTAGCGAATTTCTTCGTAAAATTATGTTACGGTCCCTAGTTGTGGATCGAGTCACTGGACGATTTGTAGGGAAATCGTTTGACTTAGTGGGGCTTTTCCACGTGCTTCTTCCACGCAAATGACTTATAGTGAACAAGTGGAACTCGTCGAAGGGAATTCCAGACCTTAGACCCGTTGAGAGAGATATAATTATATAATAATTATTTGACGTCTAACAAATTACTTCTTAAATTCATTAATGAAGATATGGAGAGGGCGATTGTCAGAGACTTGGTCTTACGTGTACTAACATTCTCAACACAACTTCATAAGGCTGTGAACTTTGTGTCTGAACTTGACTGGTAAGAATTATAAAAAGTTCACTTTATTTCTATTTCACATTTTCTTCTCTCTGTAAACGTGAATGTGTCTGAGGTAACTATACTAACCATAATATCTTTCATGTTGATCTTAGCTTTTTGTCGTTGGCAATGGTTGCTCGCCAGAACAATTATGTGAGGCCTACTTTAACCATGGAGACCATTCTTGATATACAAAATGGAAGGAACGAGCCATCTACTTACAATTTCACACTTTTTTCATTTAGAGAACCTCTTAAGAGATCTTATTATTAGAATTAATGATGTTTTTCTTTCTTTTTCCAACAAGAATTAACAACTTTAGACTTGTGCTACAGGCATGTTTTGCAGGAAATGACAGTGGATACATTTATCCCCAATGACACAAAGATTCTTGATGAAGGTAAATTGAGTTAAAAGTTCAACTGTAACATGTAAAAATCTCAGGATAAAACATTTAATCAATTAATCACAAAAAGCCTGTTCCAAATATTTCATTATGAAGTGGTTTTGTCCAAATCCACAAGGTTCTGTTATTTTCAGGAAGGATTCATATCATCACTGGTCCTAATTATTCAGGGAAAAGCATCTACATAAAGCAGGTCAGTCTGGTGTACTTTTCTAGTAGAAGCATATTTGTATTAAGCACGTGCTTGTCTGCGCAAATTTGCTAAGTTTTGATGGATTTTTCTATGTTTTTACTTGTTTCTATGAGATTCCTTTTGATCTCCAATATGATTGTGTTAGAAAACGTTATCAAATCTGTTTGTCCTTAAATAGGTGATTGGTGAAAAATAGATTGATTATGTTTTTGTTTTCCTCCTGCATAACATGACAGTACTAACAGAACTTATTTCTCCTCTTTGTTGGCTGTCCGTACAGCATTTATTTCTTTATTGGAATATTAATTTGAAATGTTAAATCCATGATTCTTAGAAAATAACTACTTTAATAGCCTACATAATCATTCATTTAGAAAGATTTCAAATAAATTGCACTTACTAAATTATGGTTTTCCCAGGTGGCTTTAATTGTTTTCCTTTCTCATATTGGAAGTTTTGTACCTGCTGATGCTGCAACAGTTGGATTGACTGATAGGTATGTGATGCGCTTGTTGCTAATTCTTCCTTATAATTAAAATTGCAAATCTCTGTTAGTACTTATCCAGTCGGTCACAGTCAACCATGTTTCCCATTTTCATAGGATATTCTGTGCAATGGGAGGCAAGCTTATGACTGCAGAACAGTCCACATTTATGATTGATCTACATCAAGTGGGAATGATGCTAAGGTATACCAGATTAGAATGATAATGATGGCTCCGTAGTCTCTCATGGAATGGCTTGTCGTGATTAGGGATGGTAATAGATAGTGCGGATTTTGGATATTTGATTTGCATTTTGCAGATTCAGATTTGGATATTTTAGTTACTATTTGCAGTAGATTCAGAGTGAATGCAAATATTAACCATGGATGTTCATTATTCAAATCTGTTTTACTTTTTCAAATAATGAGTTCGATATTCATTATTTGGATCTACTTTTTTTTTTTTCTTTTGATAAATTATTTGGATCCACTTTACTTTTGTGGGTAAGGGATTCAAATTCAAATATCGTAATTGATTATTCGCTTTACTTCTAAAATTTGTACTTTAAATTTTGACTTACTAAATTCAGTTATTTAGCATATTTAGATATGCTGCATATAATTTATTTAATTCGAATTCAGATTTAATGCTGATAATAAATGGACTTCGATTTTAAAGCTTATTTGTAAATACGAATTCAGATATTCTAGAAATTGCTTTGTGCATGACGTTGAAAAATTTTACAGGCAGGCAACTTCAAGGTCTTTATGTTTGCTGGATGAATTTGGTAAAGGAACCCTGACAGAAGGTTGGTGTCTTCCCTTTAACCTTATCGCAAGATATTTAATGTCTGGTTTTGCAGTACTACAAATATATTCACTGAGTTATCCTATCAATTTGTAATTTAGATGGCATTGGTCTTCTTGGTGGGACCATAAAGCACTTCGCCAACTTAGATGTTCCACCGAAGGTTTTCTGATCTACTCTTCCTCCCACCAAATTACCGCCTATTGTTATAATCTGATGGATGCACATTAGCTCTAACTTACAATAGTCAGAACTCAGAATTATTACTATCTACTAGTTTCTGGATGTTAATGTAACCATTTTCAGTCTATACTTGTTTTTCTGTGATGTGGAGTAGCCCTATGTTACCCTGACTCTTCATCACTCCTAAAGTATCCATCTCTAGTATGTAATTGAACATGGTTATTGTTGAGGGGAAATCAGACTCTCTCTAAGAGAAGTCTTCTAAGTGTCGTCCATTGAGAGCCGACGGACCCCTCAGCAATGGAGGTACCGTGCCTAGAGTATTTGTGCTCGATTTTATCCCGTTTTGTCTCCCAACTCTGTGGAGAGCCCTCAACAAGTTCGCGAAGTGAGAGCACCTCACTCACCAAGGAAATGTAAGCATTTGACCTTGGTGGCTAGCTCAAGTGGTACCATTCTAACCCACTAATGCCATACAAGGGCATGGGTTCGAACCCCACCAAGGCCAAATGCTCACATTTCCTTGGCGGGCAAGGCGCTTCCATTTCATGAACCCATCAAGGTCTCTCTGCAGAGTCCGGAGATAAAACCTGGGCATTAAACCAAAAACAGACATCCCGAGCACAATATCTCCACCGTTAAGTGGTCCGTCAGCTTCCAATGGATGACACTTCGAAGATTTCTCCTAGAGCGAGTCTGATCTCCCCTCAACAGTTATAAAAGTAATATCTTCAAAACATATAGAAAAACTAGAAGAAGAAGTTAAGCATATTCATATCAACATTCACCCTTGAGTTTGGGTAACATAGGTGTACTCTCATCTGGAGCTAAGCACTAGAACTGCAAAGTTTTCTTAGCCTGTTTAATTACTTGGCTTTATCATTTACTACACTTTTTCCAAGCTCAGGGAGGCATACACATTACTTAGCTGTAGATTTAATGAAACATAACATTTACGGTGGTTAACGAAGTTATGAAAGGATTTAAGCAAAAAACAGACTGCATAGTGAATGATTGGCTGTGTATTTACTATAATAGTTATCAGTAAATTATCGGGATTATGAGGTAATATTGTATTTGCAGGTTCTGGTGTGCACTCACTTGACTGAGTTATTTAATGAAAGTTGCTTACCAAAGGTACACATTATTGCATACTTGCTGCACAATTAAATGGCATATTCAGCTAGAAAAAAAAAAAGAACATTGGCCTTTTACCTTTATTTTTACTTAAACTTTTCCATTCTACAATCATTTTCAGTCTGATAAAATCAACTTTTACACTATGAGTGTGCTACGGCCTGACGAGAACTCTACAAATGTTGAAGACACCATCTTTCTGTATCGGTACAGTTCTGTTGCATTTATATCACGTTACAGGAACCACAGTAACATGTTAAAATTCCATTGATGGCTATAACTTTATACCATCTAATAGCTCAGAAAGGAGGAGATGACAACCTAGGACCCTCACAGATTTCTTGCTAGTGTTTGTCTAAGGGTTAATATTCTATTTGGTCCCTGAGTTTGGTTTCAATGTTCAATTGGTACCTACAGGTTTATTTTTTGTCCCAATTTAGCACTTGAGTTTAGCTTTAATGTTCAGTTTGGTACCTGAGTTTTTTCAATTTGATACTTCTATATTTTTTTTTACTAGAAAACATTTGTCAAATATTCATTGAGCCACATGATATCGTTTAGTCTAGGTATCAAATTAAACATTGAAGCCAAACTCATGTACCAAATTGAAGCTTAAAACCAAACTCATGTACCAAATGGTATAATAACCCTTTGTCTGGTCTTAATTGTTACCAAAGACCAACCTAGCTGATTTGGTGTGTTAATATACATTGTATTGAACCACCTAGATGTATCATATATAATTTCATATTTGCAGTTTTTGGGTCAGACCTATTAATTCCATTCTTTATACTTCACATATAGTTTAAATTAATAATCAAGACAACAATTGCATATGCATTCTTGCAGGTTAGTTCCCGGACACGCAGCTCTGAGCTATGGTGATTTTTTCTTTCTCTATTATTTTTAGTTTATATAACTTGGGGATTCATGATAGAAATCTTAACTGAAAATCGTATGAATTACTTCATATTTCCTGCAGGGCTACATTGTGCATTACTAGCAGGTATGTTTCGAATCTCCTAAAACTGAGTTTGTTGCTTTCATCCTTATATGCATAGAGATAGTTAAAGCATCTAGCCAGTTTTTTACTTAGGCATAATGACTTATTTGACCTTTTAACTTGACAAAAAAAATTTTTTTAGCCCTCTATGTAATTTTTTGCCTCTTTTAGCCCTTGAAGTTACGTTATTTGTGAAATCACCCCATAATGGATAGAAAAATTAATGTTTGTTAACTTTGCTGATGTGTCATACATGTGGATTGCCACGTGAGTGCCACGTTATCAATTAATTAATTTAAAATTTCAAAATTCAAAAATTATAAAAATTATTAAATTAATTATTAACATTATTAAAATTGTATAAAAATTACAAAAAAATATAAAAATGTTTTTTTAATTTTCAAATAATTAATTAATCGTTGACATGGCATATATGTGGATATCACATCTACAAAGTTAACAGGCATTAACTTTTCAATCCATTTTGGAGTGATTTGACAAATAATGCAAATTTAATGGCTAGAAACAAAAAATTAAATAAGGATTAAAATGAGTTTTTTTGTAAAGTTGGAGGACCAGATAAGTGATTATGCCTTTTAATTACGGTAAAATAAGTCCTATGATAGAACTGGGTAATATAATTATGGTTAAAATGTCATAAGTGTTTGTACTTTTTAAAAATTTAGAATTTAGTCTATTTACTTTTATTATTAATAATTTAGTCCGTCTACTTTTCAGATTTCAAGATTCAGGTTCAACTATTAACACTGTTAAATTTTTTTTATTAAATTAGTTGCTATGATATTTTGAAATAAACAAAAATAACCACCTGATAGCTATGTAAGTAAAAATATAATGTAATTAATCTGAATTTAATAAAAATTTTAATAATATTAATAGTTGAACTTAAATTTTGAAATTTAAAAAATAAAAATCCTAAATTTTTAGAAATAAAAATACAAAAACTAAAATTTAAATTTAAAAAAAAGGAAGTTTAAAGTATGTCATAGTAAATTTGTTAAAAGTGCTCACTGAAGATCGTCTAAATGCTGACGTGGACTCTGATTAATTATAAGTCAATAGACTATTTTTCATATACACCATTATCAATTTTATTTGCTTGCACCAACATCAAATGTTCTGTAGTATAGCTTTATTGTTTGGACTTTTTATTTTTTTTTAAGTATTCATATCTGATACTTAAATTAGATATACTGATGTAGGGATATGATTTTAAGAAAAAAAAATTAAATACATGAAAAAAATTTAAAAATCTAATGATATTTTTGTAGGATACATATCCGTGACACCTACACCCGAATGTAACAGAGTTGTACGAGACTAAATTGCTATTCTGACCAACAATACTTTGATACTTTAACCACATACAAATTTTTGAAAGCCAAATGAATCTAAAAACCTAAAATTATTGATCATGAAAGAATTGCATGATTCCTCTATTCATCATGTAGGTGTCCCAGATGAAGTAATTAACAGAGCAACATTAATTTTGGATGCTATTGAAAATAATAAGAACGTGGAACGATTATGCAATGAGAAAATATCAGCCAAAGACCAGCAATATAAGGTTCTACTTTCACGACTTTAAAAAAAAAATAGTATAAGACTATCCTATTGTTTATTTCATGTTTTTATTAATACATTCTGTCTCATTGATTGGGCCTAAATTCAGACTGCAGTTGACAAGATGTTGGCCTATGATTTACTTAAGGGTGACCTCAATGCCTTCTTCCGAGATATATGAATACTTTAGTTCTAAATCATGAAAGGTATCTCCTTGCACTTTGGTTGTCTGAATACGTAATACAGATATAACACGACATGAAAACAGAAACATCGAAGTTTCCAAAAAGTTAGGATATTAAATTTTTTATATAATAATATAATATAAAAAAGTTATTTATACTTATCGATTGAACATCCATTAGAACAAAGTTACTCATTGTTGATTCTGACTTTAGAAGTAAAAGGGAAAAAAAAATCCCTTGATGGGCTCTTATGTTTCAATTTTCATACATGAGTATAGGTATTTTGTTAGTAGTATACTTTATCCACATTTGAGTATTTGTTGAACATAGATATCAGATACATAGTTATCAATTGAACATATATATTTAAGGATACACGTATTTTGCCATGTTAGAACAATGTCCGACACTTTGACACTCTCTTTATACAAGTGTTTGTGCTTCATATATATGAAATATGAATATGTGTCAATTTTCATACACAAATATATGTATTTTGTTAATTTTTTTATATAATAAAGGATCATATACTTTACTCATGTCTGAATATTTGTCGAATATAGATATTGTATACATAAGTCTTTGTGAAAACAACTCGTATTCTCATACCAATACATCATATAAAGAAAACAATAAACACCTTAAGCAATTTTAGTTGATAGGTTATTTCATTCTCATCACATTGTATTTTTATTTTTATTTTTATTTTTATTTTTATTTTTACTACAAATAACACAGCATTCTGTTGAACACAATTTCATTGGATAAAATTTATTTGCTATGCCTTTTTTTTCCCTAATATTATGTTGATACACCTTTTTATTTTTTTTCTCAAGAAAAAAAATATCAGTGCTCAACATGTATATCGACCAAATAATCAATTATATATTTGTATTAAACATATACTCTTATTTCACACTTACACATGTAATATTATTTTTATAACAAGCAGAGTTAACCCGAAACTAGCTGCCGAACATTGATTGGAACACAATATCGAGAAGGACCATCAAAAACGGTATCCACGACAATGCGAGTGGTTGCCTCGGTTGGATGATACAAGTCCCAAAACATATGGTCTGTCCTATTGGAGCATTGTGTTGCAAGCGGTAAACAAGGAACTCTAGCTCTCAATTCACCAAGTCCACAACAAGCAGCTTTAATCTCATTGAACCCTGCTCCAAAATGGCAAATAAAATGGTAAACTTTTCTCTATTCTTTTACTTTTTTTCCTTAAGAAAAGGACAATTAAGACAAAAAAAAAAGTTAAATACCTAATTGATCCTTGTCCTATAAGTTGAAGAGCAAATTAATCTCTTTATTATAAAAACTAGCTATTTAGCTTCTCTATAGTTAATTTTGAAGCAAATAAGTAAAATTTTAGATGGTGAATTTGAATGTTAAAAATTACTTGTTTTGTTTTAAAATGAGGTTAAATAATTCACCTAAAAGTCACTTTTTAGGCAACCAATAATAATATAGCATATCATATTTTTTTAGAGTGCATGAATAATATAATATGTCAAAAAAATCAAATTAACTCTTATTATTGTTTTTAACTCTAAAGTTAAAAGTTTTAATCTATTTTTATATAAAAACTTAAAATCATAAACCCTTTTTAAACCCTAAATCTTAATCTAGTTATTTTCCTTAAAATTATAAATCTTCTAAATTTTAGCTCACCGTGACATAAATCACAAACCTTACATTACTATTATATGATATTCTTTTGAAACATTTTTATTAGATGCGTAAAAAGTGAATTTTTAAAAATCATTCTAATATAATTTAAACTCCATTCTAAAACACGACAATTTAATATTTGTTAATATTGAACTTTATCATCATTTACAATTTTACCTATTTATTTCAAAATGAAATCGACTAAATCTATAGCAAGAGTAGATAATTTAAAAATAATAATAATAAAATAAAGTTGGTAATTAGTACCGTAAGTAGATGCGTTTTGGGTGATGGTTTGCATGATGGCATAAGTATCACAGTACGAGTAGTTGAAGCCTTGAAGCTCGGATTTTAGTTCATTCAACATTGCCTTTAGCCCATCATTGTACTTGACAGCCCAAAAATTATTTTCTGCATTGCATCCCTGTTTTTTGTTTTTAACCCTTTCTAACGGGATGCATCCTATGGCTCCTACACCAGCCAAAAAGAATCTCTGAGCACCCACTGCGTAGAGTCTCTGCCAAAATAGTAAAATTTAAGATCAAGTTACAAAAATAACACACATAATCCATGTATATAGGTAGATATTAAAGTTCTTACTTGAACCCGAAAATTAGATATATTAACTTAAATTTGAATTTAGCTAAATTCGAATTAATTGTATAAACTCAAAACTTAGATTCGCCCAATCGAAATTCTAAATAATTAACTTAACAAAACTCGAACAAGTAATTTGAAATTATTTGAGCTTAAGCTTCAAATCAAAATTTAATTGGTAAGCTTGAATTACCCAAATTTAAAATGGTTTAAGAAAGTAGTTAAATTACCATTAGTTGTTGTTTTAGAGTGGTAACCATCAAATCTACATATTGTTGTGGGGTTTTCTGCTTTCTAAGATTTGAAGATC
Source organism: Gossypium anomalum (assembly GCA_025698475.1). Lineage (NCBI taxonomy): Eukaryota > Viridiplantae > Streptophyta > Magnoliopsida > Malvales > Malvaceae > Gossypium > Gossypium anomalum. Next base: position 1,864,565 of record CM046960.1, read on the forward strand.
CAAAGTAATCGAAGAGATCGTTACTCCCAATAACAAAAGCGAACAGAGATTTTGACGTCTGATTTTGTGCTCCCAGCTTCATCAGGATTTTATTCACCGACATGAAACCGTCCACTTGGTCTGACAGTGGTATTGCTTGACCCTGTAATATTAAAAAAATTAGAAATGCAAATATCAGTCAGCGGGGATAGCTCAGTTGGGAGAGCGTCAGACTGAAGATCTGAAGGTCGCGTGTTCGATCCACGCTCACCGCATTTTTAGTTTTTGTTTTCAACAGCCCAGTGTGGGCTTCAAGCTATTCTTAATGATTTTGTAAGCAAACACAACGAAATTAGGCCCAATTAGTTCATTATTTACAAGTAGATGTGTTTATGGATTAAGGTAAGACTTTTGTTATTAATAAAATTTATATTTATTCAAAAATATGAATTTAAAATTTTATTTAAATTTGTTTGTATTTGTAATTGGTTAACTTGATCTTATTTTAAGCTTCACTATTCTTTTAAAAGAAATATTTATTTATTTTTATTTAATATTAAATTATTTTATTTTTTTATTTACTAAAATTTTATATATAGATAATTTAATTTTTTTTAAATGTAACAATATAGTATTATATATTCTATATATTTAATTTGTGTTATAAATTATATAATATATAAAAATAACATAATATAATATAATCCATTATAAAATTAAAAACGGATTAGGATGAGTTTGGGTCTTTAAAATTTGAGCATGAGTTTAGCCCATATTTTTAATAGACCTAATATTTTTGTACAAATTCTTGTAAATTTCAATGGATCATTAGATTTAGGTGAATAACTCAATCCATCAACAAATGTATATAAAAACAAAAACAAAAATGAATGCATCAATATGTGATTTTCCAACTTACAAAGACACGATCGGTGCTGTTGAAGATTCCGGCACCGCCAGAGGCGAAGCTAACACCGGTTAAGTGGGAAGTAATGTTGTTGGTTGACAAAGAAAGATAGGGTGGTGAACTTGGTAACCCTAATTTTTCAGCTGCCCAAAATTACATACAAATCAAATGTTAAAACACATACATGTGCAGTACAGTAAACACAAAATTCTAGTACAAGTCAAATTTGAGATTTCATTCTCCACAACTTCATTTATTTATTTTAAGAACGTTCCATAGTTTTATTTGTTTGACTAAAAATAGTTATAATTAAACGTATTTGATGTTAATTTTTTGGGCAAATAAATTATAATTATATATTTTTTTTTATGGTATCTATCGGAATAAGCTTAATAACTAATTCTCTGTATTTTGTAAACACATTAATAATTTGTACGCACAGAAAAAATGGGAGTGACTTTTTTAAGACAATGTCTACGAACTATTTATAACCCCTCCTTAACTTATGATAAATAGGTAGATAATGCACTTCAACACACTCAAACCCACGTCCTCTTGTATTGACAATAATACTCATTCCAATCGAGTTAAGACTCACTCGACTATTTATATATATATTTTTTATAACTACAATTATGTTAAATGTGTTTTATATTTATGTATGATAATAATAAATATTTTAAGACATTTATGTATTTATGTTGTTTATATCATTTTAATGTTGTGTTTTAATTTATTTCTGTCACGTTGTGTTTAATATCATTATCATGTGTCCCAAACAAAACGTCAGCATTAATTTATTTGAAATTTCCATATTTTTCTGTCTTATAAAAAAAAGAAAAAAAGAAATGTAGAGACAGAAACGTGAATGCCATGAATTTAGCAACAGAAGTTGGATATGAAGGTTAAAAGGGTTAATTGCATCGAACATCTTTAAATTATGGTTATAATTAAATCGATTTTTAAATTTTAAAATATTTTAATTTAATCCCTTGAAGTATCAGTTTTGTATTAATCAGATCTTTCCATTAGTTTAATCATTAGTTAGAGTGTTAAATGACCACAATGGAGCATTCTAAAAACACAGTAGATCCAAACTATCTGTACAATAAATAAATACATGTTTATAGTTTGACCAACATATGTTAAATATGCTCCATGTCGAATCTGGACCAGCATTTAACGCCTAAACTAATGACCAAGCCGAATGAAAAGGACCTAATTGATACAATAATAATATTTTGAAGATTCAATTCAAGGGCAAAGGCAAGACTGTCTGCCCCATTAATATGGTAAAATTTCCCTTTAGCCCCTTTAAAATTTCATGAAATTACAAATAAACATAATGGTAAAAATATACCTTACCCCCCCCCCCCCCAAAAAAAAGTATTCAATTTTAGCCTCCTTAAATAATATTCTAGTTTCACTCAAGTTTTAAAGTTCAAATATCAAACTAAGTTTCATGTCATAGTTTGAGGACGTTTGGTGAAATTAACCCAATAAAGAAGCTATTAATCTGCAATGCATGATACCATACGACTATTTCTACCATTCATTATCAGTTATATATATATATATATATATATATATAATCTAAAAGATGAAGTTTAATTAGTAAAGTAATAAGAAGAAGCTACTTACCAAGAAAATCAGCAGCATTTTTGCCATTACAAAACCTTCCGGTTGGTTTTCGGGTCGGAAAATCGACACCGTTGTGTGGAAAATTTGCCTTAGCGAATGAAACAGGTAAAAAATTGTTGTTCCCGACATCAACCAACGAATCTCCGAACATATACACCGCCGGCACCATTTGAGCTTTCAATAACTCCATTCTCCAACTCAATACACATATAGTGAGGAAGAAGATGAAGTTATTCCCATCCATTTTCACCATTACTAGGGTTTTTCAAACAAAGAAAAGAAAGAGAACTCTCTCTTTGTTTGAAAAAAAATGTTTTAAGGTTTGATGGGTGAGGAGTGAAATGAATGATTGTGTTCTTATAGAAGGTTTCAAGGGTGAGAGATTTCTTAGGTGAGGACTGAAATGAATGATTTTGTGCTTTTATAGAAGGTTCCATGGGTGACAGATTACTTTTTTTTAGTTCAAAAGTGGATTTTGTCTTAATTTCTTGGATTTTAGATTGTCTTTCATGACTGAAAAGGTGGGAAACTTATTGTGAACAAGTTAAAAGGTTATGTCTTTGACCCTTAAAAATGGTAAATATCTCATTTAGTTCCTTCGAAGTTTATGAAATTATAAGTTAGTATAATGGTAAAATTGTACTTTGATCCTCAAAGTTTCCTTAAACTAATTTTTTGACTTCGCCCCTAATTCTGATGACATGGGTTTAAGTCTTGTCAACTTACTATAACGCATCAATAATCGATTCAAATGTTTGGGTGTTAACGGTGAATTCAGTTTCACGTTTGTTTTATCATTCATGAAGATTAAATCAATATTTCTATAGTCATAGTTATTCCTCCCAACGAAATCATTTTCACGATTTAAATCACCATTCAAAACTAAATCTTTCGGTGGTCGTGATTGTTCTTCTTAACAATATCATTTTCATAATTCGAATCTAAATTCTCTCCTTAAAAATACGACGTATTTTACGTTATACCCAGAAATTATCTGTTTATACAAATTAAAATTTGATAGGATGATTAAATTTATTTTTACATGGTTTTAATTATGATTTTTCAGGGTAATAAAAAATTGTTGGCAATATATGTGTTTGAAAAATGATGGGAAAGTTTATAATTTGTTTATATGATTCTAGTAGTTTCTTGTGGTGTGAAATTAGGGGAGGGTGACAAAGATATTCAACGGCGTGGCTTAAGCGACTAAATGGAAACCCCACACCCAATGTAATCAAAATTTCATATAATACAAAATACTATAAGAGGTTGTTTTTCGAGCAGATTAACTCTAAACTCGATTGACATGAACATTATTATTAATATAAGAAGATGTGGATTCGAACGTGCTGAAGCGCATTATCCTCCTATTTTTGGGTTAGAGTAAGATTATGAGTAGTTCTAAGCCAGAATCTATAAAAAAAATAATTACATATTAAATAAGTTTTGGTATGTTAACACATGTAAATGATTTAGGCCGATAGCAGTTAATTAAAACTTGTTATGTTGAATCATATTTAATTTAGAATAATTAATTAAGGAAGTCAATTCTGTATTGGTATTATTCATTTTATTTATACTAAAATATTTGACTTAAAAATGAAAAAAAATTAATATAATATAATTATATACATTTTATTAATATAACTGATGATGACTTAAATGTATTCATTATTATTAAATAAGTTTTGGTATGCTTTACTTATCTCAATGGCTCATTCTCATCCCAACAATCTGATTTCATGTTCATGTTCTTTGTGGCTATTTTAAGGTAACAATAAATAAAAATAGTTTCTGGTCGGGTCGGGTCGGGTCGAATTTAGATTCGGATAAAAAAGATATTATTTTAGGAAGCCAATTTTGTATCGGTATTATTTGCTTTGATGTTAAATCAAAACAATTTACTTCTGGTTTTGGTGTAAATTTTAATTTGTATTACTTGTACCGATATGTTTCGGACTTTCGGTAAATTTAACTCATAACATTCGAAATATGTTGTAATGGGTAATATAAAAACAAATAAATTTAAATTTATAAATAATGCTTAAAAAATGAAAATAGGAAAATAATATGTTCACTAATATGGTACTAACTACTTTCCTATCAATATTATATATAGTTGCTTGAACTTGACCCGACCCAAAATATGAGCATTAAATTTTATCCAAACTCATTCATATAATTTGTAAGTAACTAATTCAAATCCGTTGAAAGATGTACATATCATATTTTCTAAAAAAAACTAACATATTATAAACTTAAAAATAGAACAAATTAGATTAACTTAAGTTTTAAATATTAAAACTCGAATCTGACTCGTATCTTAAATAAATTTATTTTTTTATTCGAACCCGTTTTTCGATTCTAATATTTAAAAAAAATTATTATTAAATATTTGAAAATTAAACATATATACCAATTGTATCACTAGTCTTTTTTGCCTGTTTCACATGCATTTACTTGATATCATTTGTGATACAAACTTTATGATTTTAACATCAAAATCCCCAACATATCAATTACATATATTTCTTCAAAATTTGTCAACTAAATTTTAGTACTGTTGTTAAAGACGAGGTTTTAAATTTGAAGTATTTAAATTTAAGACCTATCACGTGCAATTATATGTACGGATTTCTACATTTTACCGTATGTAAATATCATATATGAGTTTTAGTTTGATTACTCGTTTATAGTCTCGATTGCTAGGAGCAAAAGTAAAAGGGTAGGTAGGGCCTAACCCCCATCCTCAAACCAAAAGGAAAATGGAAAATTTCAATTCAGCCCCCTTGATAATTATTAAATTATAAATCTATATAGGGTAAATTTGTACTTTGATCTCTCAAAAATAAAATAAAAATCTATTTAATCCTTATAAATTAATACATGATAAAATTATATTTTAACTTTTTTTTTTCTAAATTAGCTCCTATGAATTGTTCTAATTTTCAATATGTTTATACTTAAATTTAATTTGGGTTAATGCAGATTAAAAGGAAAAGGTTAGGTGACAGATATAAAGCAGTAAATTTATGTGAATTTAGGTATCCATGGAGATTTGGTTGAATTCCATAGAAAATTTTAGGGGTAAAACAACAAACCAAGTTTTAGTTTTGAATTTGAGGCTCGAATTTTTATTTATATCATTAATAAAGTCTTTGACTGAATTGGTATCACGAGTTAAAGTCTTTAAAATACGTGTATGGTGGATTTTGAACCTATACTAATTTGATCGGTAAAAGTTTAAATGTACCACAAAACTAAAATTAAATTTTAACATACTTTATACATTTTTATTTTAATATATACAATTTATTGTCTTCATCTATATTCTAAATTCGTGATTTCCATACGTATACGTGTGTGGTTGAACAGGCTTCACAATTTATTTCTAATATTTTATATTTTGTGCCATCAATTTTCAGTAGTTTCTTAGAATTACTTTTTAATATTTTTATAGTTTTTTTTCTATTTTTGGGGGTTAGGTTTCAACAAATTCTTCTAGTAGGTTATTCTACACACATTAAGAATATTATTATTTATTTTGCTTGTTGGTATGCCACTTTTGGTAGTATGGGATAAAGTGTGTTTTTAAAAAATGTTAGTATTCATTTTCGGTTTTAATGAGCTAGTGGAGGGACTGATTGAACATATGTAATTAGGGCTCAAAATGATTTATAATTAAGTTTCAATTTTTCACCTATTAATTATAAACTCATTTAGTCACGAAGTCATTCTACTATAGTATCGTGACTGAGCTCTCCTCGATCGCATATCATTACGAAATCAACTCGATCTGTGCTTGTCTAATATCATTTTCATAAGTGTGTTACCCTTATAGGATATCTTTAAACATATTAAGTCAATTTTATTTTTCGTTACACTTTAACCACATAATTTATCTCAGTATCTTATTTCACATATCAAATTTCTATGTATTTCACTTCTATTATTTCATCCACATATTTTCTCAATTTTAACAACTTAGTCCTTGTAATCATAAAATTTTTATATTTTTTTCACAATTTCACTTTTACAATGCTTTATGCATATTTCATCATCTCATAAACACATTCATTAAACTTTTATCATAATTTTCTTGTTCATATTTTAAATTGTTTCACACTTAAAATTTTATACAATTTTCAATTTAGTCCCTATTGCCATCTAATTTATTTTTCACCATATAAAAACTTTAATGAAATAATTCATTATAATATCTTATTTCACAAAACAAATTTTCATGCATATCACTTCTCTTGTTTCGATTATAAATTTCATAAAGTTTACAATTTAATCCTTAACATCATTACGATTCATTATTTACTATAATTTCACCTTAACATCATTTTGTAATCAATTCAGTACATTTAAACTCTTTATCATAAATCTCAAATGTATATTTGTTTCATAAAAAATAACTTTTAAGAATGTTTTCAAGAAATCTTCCAAAAACAGCAAATATTTTACACAGATTCATATAAACACCAAAAAATATTAGCTATAGATATATAAAAGGCAATATTTGGTATGTTGGGATTTTGTGTTGATTTTTAAGCTATAGATACAATATTATTGAACTTCTATATAGGCAAAAAAATAAATAATATATATATATATATATATATATATATATATATATAGGTGAAAAACTGATTTTGTTTTCAGACTGTCGACATGAAATCTTTATGCTTTCATATAATGATATTAAAAGAAAAAAATATGTCTGTTTTTTAAATAAAAATTAGTCTTCCTACATTTCGTGTTATTAATTATTTTTTATCGATTAAGTCTTAATTTGATTGGCGACTAATTAATAACATTATAAAATATAGAGACCAATTTATGTTAGAAATTAAAGTATAGGAATTAAATCTCAATTTTTTTATGCAATTGGTACATTGGAATTTAGTACCTCTACTTTTCGGACTTAAAAATTCAGATTCAATTTTTATGACAATTAAAACTTCCTATTAAATCCACTGTTATGACATTTTAAAATTTTAAAAAAAAAAGTCATGTAACAATAAAAATAACATTGAAAATACTGGTGTGGGTTTTTTTTCTTAAAACTCACATTCGAACTTGTCATGATAAAATAATACTTTTTAATATGATTTTTAAGGAAAATTAACGTCAACATTTTAATTGAAATATTTTACAATATTAACTCTTTAGACTAACTAATGACATTACAAAAGTAAATAGACCAAATTATGATAAAAGAAAAATATATAGATTAAATCTCAAGTTTCAGCACGGTATAAGGGCCAAAACTAATTAAATTTCAAGTATTTTTAAATAAAATATATGCTATTAAAGTTCTATATTATTTATAATATATATACAATAATCATATATACTCATAGGTCGGGACACCCGTCTACGCCTAAAGGCCTGCTCAAACAATGAATGGGTTTGGACAAAAATATGAGGTCCGAAAAATGGGATTGGGTAAAATTTAAGGCTCATTTTTCTATATAGGCCAAATCGAGTTTAGTCCGACCCAAATATATTATGTTACAAAAAATATGATATGTAAATACTTTTGGATGTATTTTTAATATGTCAGAAAACTTTTATTTTAGCATCTTTTTTAGTATATTTAGTGTATATATATATATACATATATATATATATATATATATATATATTCAAATAAAAACCAATCTTAAAAAACTCAAATATGGGTTAGTTGGGTTGAGTTTAGGTTTACATTTCTTAAATTGAGTCAGACGTAGGAAAAATATAAACTTATTTCTCGGACCGAGCCGAACCCGAGCTTGAAGAATTAGTTTAAATATCTTATATGAATTCAGTCTGAATTAGCTTAGTCTATGAGTACCTCTAATAGTAAGACATATTGTACTCTTAAAAAGAGAATTTATTAAGATGAATAATTACGAACCCTACAAAGAATAATTTTCATAAATCGTAAAACGCATTTAAAAGTGATAAAAAAAGACATATGATAGGTTAAAATTTGGAGGGACCTTAAGTAAAACATTTTTGTCAAAGCAACAAGTTGACCAAAAATATGGAGCCATTGTTGGGAGTGTTAAAGGTAAAATGATTTTGCAAGGCTGGCACGACCCACTACACTAATTCCATACCCATTGACCCGAAAAAGATGGCTAAGCCGGTGGAGACATCATGGTGCAGCCATGTCCACAATTGGTGGGACCATCACCTTATCTATCCCATAATGCATCGGACCGCACACAAAATATTTAATTAATTAATGATTGAAGTTCAAAAACTCTCGTTTTCACATTCATGTAATGCTATCTGAGGAAAATTTTTATATCGGTGTAAAATTAAAATTATTTTATATTTTTATATTTTGTATATCATTTAGAGTCGGGTTGGCAGGGGCTCGGCCTCTCTAAAATGAAAAATTGATATTTATGTCTTTTAATTTTTTAAAAAAATTTTAATTTAGTGAAAGTAAAATTACACTTTGGTCTCCTTAAAATTATAAAAATTTGATTTAATCCTTTAAAATTATAAATATAAAGACTATAAAAAATTAAATTTTCATTCGGCCCTCCTAAAAAATTATTTTGGCTTTGCCCGTGGTATGATTAATATTTTAATGATTCAATCATAACATTGATCGATATATTTGTACTTGTTATGAATGTAAATTATTGAATCGATTCGATATCGATCTAAATTATTATATGTAATAATATTTATTGAACGAAAGAAAGTTTTATACATCAAACAAATAGTTAGAAAATTTTAATTTATATCAAATTTGCTTCGAACAACAACATTTGAATATTATTTTTTTTAATTTATAAAATTAACTAGTAACATGCCAAAATATTTGTAAATATATAATATAAAAAATTATAAACATAATATAAATACACAAATAGCTCATTCTGTTTATAATGTGAATAGGGATGATAATAGAACAGGACGAGAGTGAATATCGCCAAATTCATTATCACTCCGCAGTTGGCATGCTTTACTCTATCACCTGCTCTACTCCACTGCGAATGTGTGATCTTGAAAACTATTATTATCTTTATGGATGTTGGATACATTCATCCCCACTCTGTACTACTCCGCTTCAATTTGATTTTGTCAGTTATTTCTAATATTTCAAACTTTTTAAAAACAAGTAAATATTCATCGATTGCTATAATCGTTCTATACCCATTGTTCAAAAATAGTTCACGTCATTTTACCTCACATTCACTTTTTATTCATTCAAGACAGATCGATTCGATATTCATGAAATGATTAAAATATTACCATCCTAAATGTGAAGAAGGGAGATTGTGTCTAGCATGAAAACTTCAACAAAATTGGGGAATGTCAACAAAATAAGAAATATAAATTCAAATGTTGATTGTATATTTATATATGTTCAAACAAGTGCAGAACTATTAACGCGTTATCCATTGTGTTTTCATACCAGAACTTGGAAGAGGCATTGATTGATTAATCATCAATTATTTATTATTATTAGTAGTAGTAGTAGTAGTTTGTTAAATAATTAGGTTTATTTATGGGTCGGGTTATATCTGCTCGAAATTTAGAATGATTTGAGTAAAAATATTAAGTTCAAAAAATGGGTTTAGACAAAAAAAATTAAGCCCATTTAAAATATGGATCAAACTCGGGCTTCAACATTCATTCAAAGCCTGAGCCTAGCCTGACTTGGATCGTTTTTAAGTTTATAATACTTTATATTATGTAATAAACATATACTAAATATATAAAACTACACTAATGTAAACATTAAAATAATATTAAGATGACTATATAAAAAAATTCAATATATAAAATTATTAAATATTAAAATAAAATAATATCATGTAAATATGGGCGGGTTTGGACAAAATTTTAGGCTCATGTTTTTTATCAGGCCGGACTTTGGCAAACATAAAGTATGTTAATATCATGCTTAAGCTGAGCCCAAATCCGACCCGACCCATGAGCACTTGTCAAGTAATATTCATGATCAAGAACCCCATCGCACAATGAAATGAAAAAAAAAAGTATTTTTTTGGGTTAATAAATTATTTGGTACTTGAGTTTGATTTCAATGTTCAATTTAGTACTTGAATTTTATTCTGTCTCAATTAAGTACCCATATTTGTTTATCTATTTGATATCGTTTGATTCAAGTGTCAAATCGAAAGTTAAAATCATGTACCGAATTTAGATAAAAAAAACTTAAATATTAAATTAAATTTCGAAACTAAATTTAAGTATTAAATAGTATATTAAACATTTTTTTTCAAATCAGGGAGTGTGTGTGTGAAAATATGAAATCAGATTTGGTCACACATCACATAAATTCCAATTATGCTTTCTATCATCATTGTCTTATTGCCTGTTTTTGTGGAATTTTTTAAGCATAAAAAAAAAAAATTCAACATTTACAACCATGAAAAGAATTTCAAGCTCAAAAGATTTCAGAAAATCATATACCATACTGATTCCAACATGGACCAGATTTGTCCACATTTGATCATTTATATATGTAGAAATATATTTACAAAAATTATATAAAAATAAATAAATGGGATTTTGCTTGAAATAATAAAGTTTAAGGTTTAAAGATTATATTTTGTAAAAAAATAAAAATAAAAATCGAAGATTATAGTGTTTTAAGTTTAAATCCCATTTTGTGTAAGTATTTTGTGGGTTCAAATTGATTTTTATAAATTTTATATAAAAATTTAAAAAGAAAAAAAAGTCATAATAATAATATTTATTATTTTGTAAAAGAACGAGTTTTTAGTCATTTACTAATTGAGTCAATGTTTGATTGACTTGTGACATAAACTCAATTAAAAAGTTAAACATAGTTTAGATAAACACGATAGATATATTAAAATTATAAAAGTAATTATAATACTCATATTAAATATATCGTCTAGTATAGCAGTGGCAGAGCCAGAAAATTTTTGGGGGCGGAATTAAATTGTATATTTTTATGATAGTAAAAATGTTATATCACCATTTTTATAGTTTATATCATTATAGTTTTTAAAGGATTCAATTAAATTTTTATTATTTTTAGGGGCCAAAGTATAATTTTACTATTATTAACTTTTTCAATTTAGGGGGCCAACCCTTTCCAGCTCCCTTGGCTCCGCCACTATAGTATAGTATTCAAAATTTTTACTGTATGAATACTAAAAAATAGTTTTTTTTTTCAAAATTTGTAATTTTTATTAAAAATAGTAAAAAATTTTAAGAACCATATAGAGTTAATTTTTTTAAAGTTTTTAATTAGTTACCTAGTGTTAATTCTGTGTCATAATATTTAATTTTTATTCCGTAACTAGTAAAAGTGTATAAATTTTGACATATTAGTACTCGTTCATTTATGTCTTATTTTAATTATTTTTTAGTATAAATCTCAAAATTACATATGCGATTTGGTCTGATGTGTAATGTGACATATGAACTTTGATATGTGCAATTGTTTACATGAAAATTTAATTTTGCTCAATTTTTAAAAATTCGCTAACATCATTATCAATATAGGATCATATCATATTATATATACGAAAAAAAATATATTTATCTAACATGAAAATAAATGGGTGTATTATTTTTAAACGTGTACAATTAGATCAAAATTAAAGTTCTATGTGTATGATTGAACCAAATTAAAATTTATATTTCACATTGCAAATTAGGTCAAAGTTCGTTTGTAAATTGATAACACTACTAATTGTTGTTAAAATGATGACAAGATTTTTTACATATAAAAGTTATTCGGTCTATCCTTACTATAAGAAAGTTATCAACAAAAAATAAAGTTAATAGCGTTATCAATTTGGACCTACTAATAATATTAAAAAAAGACACCAAATTCGTATAAGGACTAAAACCACAATTAGACCATCTAAATGCATCATTGTCTGGGCTAGCAGATCCAAATCAAGCCCATAGTTATTTTCACACTTGGTGGGAAATGGGCCTTGGGTTTTGAGTTTAAGCCCATCTTAGTTTCCTGAAATTGTTGGCTCAGTTTAGTTTCTATGAACACTAAACTCATTTCATTCCTCAGTGGATTGAAATTACAGTATTGGTCAAAATACACTTTTAAGTTTTTGTATTTTTTATATTAAAATTTAGTCCTTTTATTTTTAGTGACTATTTGTTAAAATAAAAATAGAGGGATTAAATTAAAAATATACGAAAAATTTGAGGACTTGGAGCATGCCTAATGAAGCAAGGCTTATATGTGTTCATATATGCTTAAAGAGATACTAAGTTTTGAGTATGAAAGCTTTGATAACTCACTAGGTATGGCGTGGTGATTGCTCACCTCATTCTTTAATCATATGATCGAGGGCTTGATCCTCACTCATGAGATAGAACACATTTTGTGGCTAGTTGTTTGTCTCAGCAAAGAACACCAACGACAAGGAAATTAATCACTGCTGCTGACGATGAATACCCTAATTTCAACAAAAAAAATTATTAGTAATGCTTTGCAAAGGAACTTAAGGTATGCTACACAACTTGTATCATTGAATTATGTTCTATATGTGTTGGTACATATGTGTTAATTATTGCAACATATCTGAACCGGTTTAATTCGTCGGAAAGTAAATCTAACTTGGTGAAACCATCAAAGAGTAATCTTAGGAAAAGAAAAAAGGTTTGTAAACTCGATTTGTTAGCAAATGGGAGATCCTTGTATTATATGAACCGGATCAAATTAGTTCATCTATCATTAAATGATCAATTTAGCTTCTATGCTATTAAAAAATTTCAAATAAGTCCAAATTATAACAAAATTAACATTTACTATATAAAAATATATTGAAATTTGTTATTGTTTAATTGAATTTCAATTTCAAACAAAAAAAAATATTCCAGAACTATAAAAATTTGAACGTAGTACATGGACTAAATCGATCTATTTAATAGTAAAGGGACTAATTTAATCAAATCTCTATAATAGAGTAACCTCTTAAATATTTTCTCCAATATAATTAATTAATATCTAAGTCATTAATATTCTATAGAGTATAGAGTAGCAAAGGTCTTAAGAGGTTGACGCCTCAACCTAAGTACTATAAGATATAATAAAAGAAGTAATCCGGATTTGAATTTATGGTATTCCACTATGCTGACTGTTTAGGTAAGGGTTTTAATAATAAAAAAAATTAAAATTTAAAAAGAAATTATTATTTCTTCCTTAAACCGAAATAATATTCTTCTAAATTTTGAGCTATTCGTTCTATACGTATTAAAATTGAATTTGAATATGTTTGTATTTTAATTTAATTCAAAGATTATATTAAAATTCCATTCAAAAATTATATCAATTTTTATTTTTAAGTGAAATTTTTAATGTATAAAATTTTAATTTTTAAGGATATTTATTAAAAATATAAAAATTATTTTCTTTTTATAATTTTTATGCACTTTTAAAAAGTAAGGACTAAATTGAAAAAAACTATAGATATTAAGGACTTCTTATGCCCCCATTTGTGAGAGGCCATGTGGTAAGCCAGAAAGGCACCCAATGAATAAGTCGATTGCCAACAAACCAGGAAGTTGCCCACAAGCCCTCCTTTCTGGGACGACAATTTGAACACGTTGAAGCTATCTTTCGCTTGGGTTTCCAAGTTTTCATTGGGAACATAAAGTTGTTCGTTACCAAACTCCATGTGGGCTCAACTGTTTTATACCATCAAGTCAAAGTGAATGGCAAGATTTGTCTCATCACAGATATTCGTCCCATATGTTTCGTAATAATGGCTAGATGGCGAGTTCAATACGTTAACATCACCTTGCATGAGATCCTCACCTATAAATACCTATACGAACGATGAAGAAGGGATGGTCTCTTCTAAGATACCAAGCCAACACTCTGTCAATATACCTTCAGCCCTTAGCTTTGACACCCTCCTCTTCTCTAGTCTTTTCTACCTTCGACTCTTTGCTCTGTCCAGTGAACCGACCTCCGCAGTAACCACCAATCTTTCCTTCACATCTCCTCCTTGTTGTACCACTGTATCAACAATTGGTACGGTGAGCATGGACGTCATGGCTTCACAATCCCAAAGTAGCACCCTTACTGACCCAACCAACCAAACTAATAACTCAGCCAACTAGATCAATCCATCGTTCCACCCAGAACTCCTATCTTGCATGTTTCAGGAGCTTCTAGATTTTATATTTCGAGTTTATGGTTTAGGATTTATGATTCAGGGCTATGAGTTTAGGTGTAGGGTAAAAAATTATCAAAATTATGTATCAATGACATGGAAAAAATTGTTGAAATGTGAACGTTTATGTATCGAAATTATTTATCATAATTTTGCTAATTTTATTTACCTTAAACCCAAAACTTAGAAGCTGAAACCCTAAATTCAAACCCATAGCCTTGACCAGTAACTTTAAACCTTTAACCATAATTTTAAAATTTCAAACTTTGAATCATAAATACTAAACCCTAAATTCGAACCCATAACCATGCATTTTTAAACCATAAACTTGAACCCTAAATCACAAGTTCATAACTCATAACCCTAAACCATTGTACCTTGAACCTAAAGCCAAACCCTAAACCTCAAAGTCTATTGTTCAAGGTTTAAGATTCAGGGTTCGAGTTCAAGATTCAAGATTTTAAGTTCGAGGTTCAGGGTAAGAAAAAAAAACCAAAATGATTAAAATTTGCAAAAGAAATAAAAAGATGTTTGTTTATAATTTAAAAAATTAATTATTTTAAGTAATTTAATTAAAGTTAAATTAAGTTGAAGAAGATATTAGATATAGATGAGTGTATAATAACTATTCGTTATCTTTAAATTTTTATATCGTGTCGCTATTTTATTAGTATCTAAAAACTATACTTTTTAGAATCATCCTAATAGATTTTATTCTCGTAAGCTATATATTAATATTATTTTTTATAGTTGAAATATTTCATTATCATATCTTAAAAAAAATATATATCATATATTATATGTAAGACTTACACATATGTGGAAAGCAAGACTTTTATTAAAAATAAAATAAAATAAAATATTTGGATAAATTAAGCTTTTATTTTTTTTTCTTTTGCTTTTTCAAATTGAATATTACTCACATATATCCAGAATAACTTTTTAGATTTCTTTTGGCCATCAACAACTTTTTAAGATTAGATAGCATATTATTTAGGCATAATGAATTTCAACTTTACATATTTTTCAATTTTACCATGATTTTTTTAGTTAAATTTGATTAATATTTTAAAAAAAGTAAAATTCTTTTTAACGGGAATAGAATAATGACTAAAACGTTAATTTTTTAATGATATTGGCCTGGCAATTTGCATAGTAATCTATGTATACTTTATATTGACATCAAGAGCGAAACCAGAAAATTTTTTTAGGGGGTCAAAATTAAATTTTAAATTTTAATAGTATATATCTTTATACTTTTTAAAGGATTAAATTAAATTTTCATAATTTTAGGAGGCCAAAGTGTAATTTTATATTTACTAATTTAAAATTTTTAAATTTTTTAAAGGGCCAAAACAACAATTTCCCATTTTAGGGGGCCGGGGTCCCTGCCAACCCCCTAGTTTTGCCTCTGCCTTACATGGTACTATTTATTTTATATGTCAAGTTAATAAATAATTTAAAATTATAAAAATATTAAAAAAATTAAAAATTATAAAAATAAAAATAGCATAAGGTACACATGAATTGTCATTTTTAAAATTTTAATGTTTTAGTATGCATTTCTATTAAAAAATACAACAATTCAACTATTTTTAAGAAGTTGATGGTAAAATTCGATTCTCTTTAAAATATTGACAAAAAATACAAATAATAATAGTTAAAATTATCATTATACATATTATTTATTACAATAACATATTTTTATTCAATATTTTTTTTGAATAATCTCATCGTAAATTCTAATAATATATAACTACCCGTAGTCTTTTCTCAACCCATAAATAGGAGATAATGCACATACTCGAATCCACGTCCTCCTACATTGACAATTATGCCTATGTTAATCGAGCTAAGACTTAATCGATTATTTTAATTCAATATTTAATTTTAATTGATTATTTTTATTTATTAATAATACTAAAAAAAATAAATGTATATTATTCTCAACCTAATTTAAATTTTAAAAACCACTAATAAGTTGACCATTTACACCTAAACCACGTCAGCACGTGGGACCCGGGGATAATAATTCGATTTACCAATATATTCAGAATAGTTATGCATTGGGCCCACCATTTGAACCAAACGTAAAAGGAAATTGAAAAAGAACGGTCGTGATTGATTCCAGCACAGGCTTAACATCAAATCAGAGCGATCCCACGGTTCAGATTAGCTGACTTTGTCAGAGAGTCAGTTAGAAAAACGACAGCGTCCAAGCCGTATATATACAGTAATACAAAGCTTTTTTTTCTGCTGAAGCGAGAAAAAAGAAGATAATGATTTTCTGTCATCAGCTATAGGCCAACTTAGCCCATTTTTCCTAAAATCTTTAAACCCTAAATTTTAAAATTTTATATTATTTTTAATTTATATTATTAACAAAATTGTTAATTGAATCGATATCACGGATTAACAAAGTCCCAATTCAATTAGAAAATGACTAATATATCCTTATGCAGAGGCTAATCTAAGGGGGTTGACAAAGACCTTGATCCCTTAAAATAAAAAAATTACTATTTAGACCCTTTAAAATTTTAAAAATTTTTAAATTATTAAAGATAAAATTACACTTTAGCATCCTAAAATTATAAAAATTCGATTTAATTATTTAAAAGTTATAAATATATAGAATATAAAAAATTAAAATTTTATTCGCCCAAAAAAATTATTTTGACTTCGCCCTGCCATTATGTTAAATAATTACTACTTTTATTTTAATGACCCATATTTTATATAATTTTTAAATAAAAAATTAAATTTAATATGTCTATGGATTAAACCACGATTTAATGGATTTATAGTAAAAGTACCATGGAGACGTTTGTATTAGGAGTTGGATTAAATTTTGCTCCTTTTACTAAAAGAATAAACAAGTTAGTCCCTGTACATTAGATCAAAGAACAAACTCGTTCATCTGTTAAAATTTTCATCCAGTTCTACTCATACATCAAGATAAGGTCTAGTTATTTCTTTAGTCACGTTAGTTTTTAACAATACAAATAGATAAAAATTTTAATAAAAATGACGGATTTATTCTTTGATTTGACATACGCAGACTAATTTACCCATTTCTTTGGATAAAGAGAGTAAAATACAATCTGACTCCTAGTACATAGACTTCCTATTAAAAAAAGAGACACATATTAATTTTTTAAAGCTGCTTGTGAAAAAATATATATTGAATGAAACGAATTGAAACAATCAAAATATTTTGACTAAAATGAAACTTAAATAATTTATACTGATTTAAAACCGGAACAATACGTATCAACCGATATTTAGCCCATACCAACTACCATGCTCGTGAGTATGCATATTGTATGACTTATGATACCGGCTCTATAAATGAAAAATATTTGTTTAAGAAATAATTAAATTTAAAAATATAAAATATTTTAAAAAAATTATTTAAAGACATTGAATGTAGTATAGATACCTCAAATAATGAAGCCTCCACCTAGAAATTGAATCATACGAAGGAGCTGCATTTCAGGAGTTTTCCACCTTTGCGGATGCTGCTCATCAACACCGTTGGTTTTATTGACGTCGTCGCTCATTTGGACGGTCATGATTCAATGTGAACACTGCACCGAAAAAAGAAAAGAAAAGCTCTGTTTTGGTGAATTGACAACTCAGTCCTTTTACAGCGAGGATGAAGCCGAGCAGTTTTTTAGTGGGAGACTGGGTCTAATAGTCAAAGTGTTGGCGGACATTTTCAAATTTGATTTGAGAATATCACTCGCACTTGGTGGCGCGTCAAATAAATCCTTCTACTTTTGGAAACTATAAGTAGGGTTGGTATTTAATAGGAATTGAATTACATAAAAATGTCGTTTTTTAAAATATTTTTTGAATTAGGTCGAAATAACGAAAATGCTTTCGACTGAAAGCGTTTTCTCTCAAAGCTCATTTCTAACGACTATTTTTTCTAATAGTTATTTAATTAGTCATTAGAGAATAACGACTCTCCTCTAATCGTTGGAACCAATGGCTCCCTCAACCATCACTTTTTAATTCCTATATAATCCTCCCTATTTTATTTTTTTAATTCAATCTCAAGTCTCTCTCACATTCTCAAATTTCTCTCCATTCTCTCTTAATTTTTCAATCAAATATCATTTCTCTCAATTCCCCCTTAATGCGTCTTACGTAGAGCGTTTTCATTCTAGCACTTTTAACTCTCCACTTTCTCCCACTCACTCATCAGATATCCCGGGATTCCCGAGATATATTTTCTGTAGAAGAATGTATTGAAAGTTTGAAAATAATACACTGAAAAATCTAATCGACTTTAACCTCCCGTAAAAAAAATTGATCAAAACTCAGTTGCGTTAAAAAAAATTTGAAAAAAATTATAAATTAAGATTTAATCGAATTGAGTAGTTGGACTTTCGATTATGAATTGAATTGAATTTTACAATTCGAATATACGATTGGTGTAAATATGGTGCTGATAAATATAGAATTAAATAATTATTAATTTTACATCTCAAAAAATTATTAAAAAACTAAAGAATATATAATAAAAAACTCAAAACCCTACAAAACCCTAGCCCTATTTAAAAAAAAAACAAAAACCTAAAAAAACATATCATTTTAAAAAAATTGGTTTAATCTAGTAATTTTTTAAAAAAAATGTCAAATAATAAATAGGGTAAATTATCCAAAAATTCTTAATTTTAACTATAATTATCGGATTAGGCCGGTTTTTCGAAATTTATCAGATTATTGGAGAGAGAAAGGGAAAACGCGTCCAGTTGGACGCCTTTATAGTGGAAGTTGGACGCATTTTCAGTGGATATGGCAGGAAAACGCTTCCAATTAGATGTGCTTTTAGCTTTAACCAAACGGTTAAATGTTAGTGCTTTTATCTTTGAGTCATGGATTTGATTCCTCTTCAACTCACATTTGTATTTTTCATTTCATGTTGCTTCAAGCTTTTTAAATTTTTAATTAATGTTTTTTAATATATTAGTTTTTTCAATAGATTGTTAGGTAGTTATAATTACATCCTTGAGTCTCGAGTTCGGCTCCTCCACTTCTCATGTTTATATATTTTTATTTCATGTTGCTTCAAGTTTTCTTTTAATTAATATTTTTAACAGATTAACTTATCTCGTTAGATTGCTAGATAATTACAATTATATCATTCAGTCTGAGGTTCCATTATTATTATAAGCACATTAATGTATCTTTTATTTTATATTATCTCAAGCTTTTTTTTTTATTTTTAATTAATGTTTTGATGATATTTTTAAATTGTTTTTATTTTTAATTAATTTTATAAGCATATTGTTATTTTTCTTTGATTTTAAATTCTAATAATTTGTTATTTAACTTTTCCCATACCATTAGTTAATTATATATTTAATATTAACAATTATGGTTTTATCATTGTTAATAATTGGACTAAAATCGATTATAACTCGAGAAATTAAAAATTAAAAATAAATTAATATAAAGTATAAATAGATAAAAATTGGAATATAACTCGAAAAACACGTGTATAACAATTATGATTAGATAAAAAATATTGACGATAAATCAATTGAATCGATGAACTGACCCGGAACT
Organism: Gossypium anomalum; assembly: GCA_025698475.1. Taxonomy (NCBI): domain Eukaryota; kingdom Viridiplantae; phylum Streptophyta; class Magnoliopsida; order Malvales; family Malvaceae; genus Gossypium; species Gossypium anomalum. The sequence continues at coordinate 1,884,830 of CM046960.1, forward strand.
ATTGATGTTACATTTTTTACCATAAAAGGAAAATTTTAGAATTCTACAGTAATTTTTATCAGAACGAGTAAAAATGTCATTACATATAACGAGCGTGTTACGCACGCGCTAAAGAAAAAAAAAAGTCTTAAGATCAAAGAAAGGAGCCGCACAGAACGGGACACGCCGAACCCTAATCAGGGAGTTTCCAAAACGGCGTATTTGGGTGTCGTTTTATACACTCCCGATATGTCATTTAGACGGCAAGAAAGTTGAAAAAGAAAAAACAAACATCACACTCATTTTTTATTTATATACGAACCTACAGCCTCGGATATAGGTTCGGAAATCTCGGGAAAAAGGCCAAGACACTATCTGGAAAAAAAATAAATGGAATCAAAAAAAATTTAGGAGAGAGAAAGTGGAAATAAAAATAAAAATAAAAATAAAAACAACAGAAGAGAGAGAGAGAGGAGTGTGTGCGAGGGTTTTTTTTTTTTTTTTTTGAGAGAAAAGGTGTAAAGAGATGGGGCAGATCGTGAAGAGGAAGAAGAAAGGGAGACCATCGAAGGCGGATCTGGCTAAAAGGGGAAGTTCGCCCGCAGCAGCGACGGAATCGGAGCTGCGGCGGAGTCACCGGCGGAGAAATGTGAGGTATAACATCGATTACGACGATTACCTGGACGAAGACTTCGAGGAAGAAGACGAGGAAGAAGAGAGGAGGAGAGAGAAGAAGCTTAAGCTTATTCTTAAACTTAATCAAGGTCAAGAAGCTGAACCACCATCTCCTCCTGTTTCTTTACCGCCGAGCCGTGGCCGAGGTGTTGTTTCGTCGTCCGCCGCGCGTGGGAGGCGAACGGCAAAGGAGGAAGTCGAGGAGGAAGAAGATGATGAAGATGAGGAAGAGGAAGAAGAGGAAAGTGAGAGAAGGAAGAGAAAGATTAAAAAGAGAAGAATCAACGTCAGTGATGGAGTTGATGATGATGAAGAAGAAGAAGAAGAAGACCGACAAGTTGATGATGATGAAGATGATGATGGCGATGGCCGTGTTGATGTGGATGCCGAGGTTTGTATCAAATCATTTGTACTCAACTGATCTATCAAAGGAGAAGTAAAAGCTGAAAGCAAGCAACTATTTATTGTTTGGGACTTTGGAGGGAACGAGAGAATTTAGGAGAAAATTAACGGTTTTAAGGGTCAACTGTCAAAAAAAACCCCCCAAAAAATCTTCTAACGGAATCTGATCACGCTCCCACCTTTCTCTCTCTATTTATCTATCTCTCTCTCCCTCTAAACCATCTGTTTCTCTCTCTAAATCTTTGTGTTCTACTCTCTGTCTGTAATGTTCGAGTGTACCTATATTGTCTCCTTTAGCTGTCACTGTCTCCTGTCACTGTCACTGTCTCATTCTCTTTTCTCTCTTCATCTATATATTATATGTAGCTTGTGGGAGATTTTGTAGATGGGTTCTGGTTTGAGTGTAAGCTTTTATATTTTGATGATTTGTGTTCTTTTAAGGTTTTGGGTGTTCTGAAGTTTAGGAGTTTTTTTTTTTGGTTTGACAGATGAGAGGGAGAAATGGGGAATCCAAAGGGCAGGACTCGGTTCCAGGTTTGTTGTTGATTTATTGTTAGGTCTTCGATTTTTGCTCTGTTTATGGAGCTTTGTTGTAATGTGAGTGCTGGGTTTTGAGAATTCAGTGTCTCGGTTTAAGAATGTGGAATTTTGATATGGATTTTGGTTGGTTTTTATTAGGGACGCCATCAGATCCTCCATCAGCGGTTCCATTACCTGATAAGAAGATATTGGAATTGATTCTTGATAAACTTCAGAAGTGAGTATTGGACTCCTTTTTTTCTGTTCTTTTTCTTCTTTCTTTTCTCTACTTGGTGTTGCTTATGCTGGATTGGCTGTGAATCATGGCAGGAAAGACACGTATGGTGTATATGCGGAACCCGTTGATCCTGAGGAGGTAAGCAGAATTTACTTCGAAAGTGTTGGCAGCACGTTCCTATTGGGAATTCTGGTTTGTTTTGAGTTTAATTTCTTTCGTCTTAGTAAGTTTTTATTGATTCTGCAGCTCCCTGATTACCATGATGTGATTGAGCATCCGATGGACTTTGCCACGGTGAGGAAGAAGTTGGCAAATGGATCTTATTCGGCACTGGAACAATTTGAGGTATGTGTTCTTGGTGTTCTTAGGCTTGGTTTATGTAGCTGAAGTTCTCTTCTTAGTTGAAGTTCTCCTAATTTTCTACCACTTTGAACATGGTATGAAATTAATTGATTTGGGAAAAGAAGAGGCCTCCTTAAGTTCAGCTCTAGTATTTATTGGAGAAATCGATCTGCATTGCAGCCCCAAAAGTGTATTCTTGTTCTAAAGATGCTACATGGTGTTCATCAAATTTGAGAACGTGAAAATTGCATAGAACTGGCGTGGAATTTTTTCAATCTTCATAGATGCTTGTGCATTTTCCTGTAACTGTTTTGGCATCGGGTATGTTTTATGGTTTTTGGGCAAGATTGTTGTGGATTGCTATAACGCAATACAAGATCTGACATATTGGAACTTGAAAATCGTTGTGATAAAGATAAAAGGTTTGGTTGGCATGGCTCAAGTATTGAATGTGGCATTTTGGTCTATTCTGTTGGAGAGTTGCTAATATTCATCATAATTTTACCAACATTGTTTTCAATTGGCAAATAGTGGTGGTTAGAGTTTTTATGGTGGTCCTATTGCATTTGCTTTCCTCACTAAGATAACCGATTAGTTTAAGGTATCTTGAAAGCATAAAAGTAACTCCTTTTGATGGCTGCTGAGGTTGCAAATTTTCAGATTAGAACACTTTGGTGAAGGTGAAACTTTCTAAATGAGCTTGCAAAAACCAAGAAGTACCTTCCACCATGTTAATTGAGATAGATTGCCTCTGATCCAGAGCTTCATCTTTCATTTGATCTTGTTTGGTTAATTGGTTTTCGACATTGTGGAACTGAGGGATATGTTCAGTCTTGGGACAATATGTTTCCTAGTTCTTGGCTGGGTTTTTACTTCATCATCTTGTTGTCATAGGCTTTTATTTTTTTAGCATTTTGCAATTAGCTGAATTTTTTGGTTACGAAAATAGATTTCGGTTTTTGGTGCTTGTAAATGGAGTTGCTTCTGCTTTGTGTTTACATTTAGTGTGAACAATATCACCAAATGAACTAAAATGTAGCATTTTGGTCCACAGTGATCCCCGCTTTTGCATTTGTCTTCTCTTGGATTTTTATGCTTGTTTTTTCTTGGATGCAGAGTGATGTCTTCTTAATATGCTCAAACGCAATGCAATACAATGCGCCAGATACAGTATACCATAAACAGGTATAATGTTTTTTTCGCCTCTTCTTTCCTTCCGAATTATAGTTTACTTTTGATTATCTTTTGGGTTTCCGAGTTCTGACTATAAGTTATTTTGCGAAGGCAAGGTCCATTCAAGAGCTGGCCATGAAAAAGTTTGAGAAGTTAAGGATTGATGTAGAACGGTCTGAGAAAGATAGCAAGATTGAACAGAAAACAAAATCAAACTTCTTAGCAAAGAAGCAAACCAGAAAACCTTTATACCTTACAACACAGGAACCTGTTGGTTCTGATTTCTCTTCAGGGGCCATTCTTGCCACTTCTGGAGATATCCCGAACACTTCCATCGCTATCCAAGCTAATGCTTGTGGGAGGCCTAGCCATACTGATGTACTTGCAGATGGTAACCCATCCGTGCCTGATTATAATCGAGAGAAAACTGAAGAACTATCGTCAGGTATTGAGTTCCCTCTCGAACCCATATTTCCACTTTCGATAGTGGCTTTTTAATTGTTGATAAGAGCTTTATACATGTGGCAGTTTTGTTTTAGCTCTTAAATTATTCTTTCGTGTCTTAGGGAAGGGTCTTCTTTCTAAATTTGGGAGGAGGACAACTGCACTTGATGATAATCGTCGTGCAACATATAACATATCTAATCAACCGGTGGTTAGATCGGATTCGATATTTACGACCTTTGAGGCTGAAATCAAGCAGCTGGTTGCTGTATGTAACAAGCAAACTGATTTTATCATCTTCAATTATTATTAGCCTTTTTAGTTATTTTTCTTTTCTGATTCAGGTTGGGCTTCAAGCAGAACTTTCGTATGCTAGGAGTCTTGCTCGCTTTGCTGCAACGCTTGGACCTGTTGCATGGAAAGTTGCATCCCGCAGGATTGAGCAAGCACTGCCTGTTGGCTGTAAGTTTGGTCGTGGGTGGGTTGGAGAGTATGAACCACTTCCAACACCGGTATTAACCTTCGAGACTCGTGCTCCTAAGGAATCAGCCCTTTTCACAAAGTTGCAGCATGCTGCTGATGTTCATCCTCGAAAGGATGATGCTACTCATAGGACGATCCCGGTTCCTGCAACTGATGTTCGAAAGGATGTTGGAACTTATAGGACTCCAGTTCCTGCTAAGCCACATCCTCTCGATGTCCCCGTTTCTGAACCAAAATCCTCTTCATTTTGTCCTGCAAATGGGTCAACATCAGAAGGGAGGCCATCTTTGTTTACTCCACCGGCTATGCCATCTGTTCCACCTATTAGAAAAGATGAGTCCAGCAATGCTGCCGCAGTCGCTGCTCGTGCATGGATGTCTATAGGAGCTGGAGCCTTTAAGGAAGCAAATGAAAACTCTGGCACTTCGAAAGGAAAAATATCCGCAGATTCGTTATACAACCCGGCTAGGGAACTTCATCCACAAGCTCCACAAGTTCGAGGGCAATTCCCTCTTTCTGCAGGGATGCATTTTCAACCTCAGCCAGAGAAGAATAATTTTCCCCTCCATGGTTTCCCACCGCAACACGTTCGCATGATGAACGAAGCTCAGTTCCAAAACCGACCCATGGTTTTCCCTCAACTCGTGGCGACCGACTTGTCTCGGTTCCAAGTTCAGCCTCATTGGCAAGGTCTTAGCCCTCGAGCACAGCCGAGACAGAAGCAGGATTCACTTCCTCCGGATCTTAATATCGGGTTCCAATCTCCAGGGTCACCGGTGAAACAATCGTCAGGTGTTTTGGTTGATTCCCAGCAGCCAGATCTGGCTTTGCAGCTTTGAGTGCTGTGACGGATTTATCTATTTTTTCTTTTTTGTAGCTATGTATTTATTACAAGTTTAAGAAAGTCTTAATTTTGTTTTCAATTGAAATTTGAAATTGATTAGTTGTTGCTTTAATTTTAAGCTGCTGCCATTTTATTTTAACAGATTAGAGTTCAATTAGCATAGTCCAGACAAGAATAATACCACTTCTGTTTGATTTTAAAAGAAAAGTTTAACTGCCTTTTATAGATTCTGATTATATTTATTTTTTTTCTGACACAATGTTTAAAATTACTAATAGTCTCTTTTCAATCCATTGATAAGACTTGAAATCGATTGAGGTATCAGTTCGAAGAAAGACATTAGACCGGTTAACTCGAGAGTCAGTATGGACCAATTGAACCGGTGACCTGACCAATTTAACCACTGATTCGGTTCTAAAAACTTACCATGAGGCTTTTGTACTAGAAGTTGGATTGCATTTTATCACTTGTACTAAAAAAATGGGGAAATTAGTTCTTGTACATTAGATCAAAGAGTAATTCGGCCCTTTTGTTAAAAATTCCATCCATTTTTATAGTTAAAAACTAGCCCCTCTATGTCAGCACGAGGTACACATAGCATGCCACATGTGACTGTCTGGTTATTTCGCCAGCCACACCATTTTTTAATTGTAAAAACGAATGAAATTTTTAACCGAAAGGATTGATTTACTCCTTGATCCAACGTACAAGAATTAATTTGCGCATTTTTTGAATGAAGGAAGACAAAATGTAATCCAACCCCTAATACAAGGTCCTCCATGATATTTTTACCCCATTGAACCAAAATCTCATTAGCAAAGTTTAGTTTCGTCTATTTATTTTGCTAAACTATCTTCTTTTAACCTGTATATAAACACAAACACGAGATATTATCTTTCAAACATATAAATAAAAAAAAAAAAACTTAAAATAATTGATAATATTCCTGTAAAAACATTCACATACATATCTCTCTATGGAATATAATCCACTTATTAGTTTAAACCCCAAAGCATCTATAAAGAGTATATATATTAATGCAAAACAAAGCCGAATGTTTGTGCCATTTTGCAATTAAGTCCTTTCTTCATTATCTTGTTTAGAAAAAAAAGGAGGGTCAAATTTGCTAAAAACCCTACAAGCGGAGATGAGAGCCAAAACAATGAAGCAGCAAAGAACCAAGGCATGGAGGATCAAAGCTACTTTCATTTTATTGCAGAATTTGCCATAACTATCGCAGGCTTCACTCCATGTGACTTTTTGGTCCCCATTATATGCTAAGTACAATATTTCCATCACTGCTGCCCCTGATGTCACCATTAAATATGCTACAATCTGTAGTACCAAAATAAGAAAAAGGTTAAAATATGTTGTCAGTCTCGGTTCTTAAATGAGTTTTTTTAAATAATTTAGTGAATATTTTGTAACTTTTTGAAAGTAAGTGATTAAAACTGACTAATAGTTTAGTAATTCAATCCTCTTACTTTTTTCGATTTAAAAATTCTAGCCCAATCATTATCGTTGTTTGTAATTTCTGTCAGAATTTGTCAACTTGATATATTTATTTTTTGTTAATCATTTGTATCGGCATACGAGAGTAGTTTAATAAATATGCCAAATTGATATATTTTGACAGAAAATACTAACAAAGTTAATGATTGGGTTAGAATTTTTAAATCGAAAAAAGTAAGAGCCAAAGAATCATACATGAAAATTAAGGTAAAGTTTGATGTTTTTAAGGATTGAAAAACCTGATCAGAGACAAAGAAGAGCCAAGCTTTAGTGACAAAATATCTGATCCAAGAGGCAATGGCAGCAAATAAAGCATAAGCAGCACATATGGCGCTGGTGCAAACCATGTATCTGCGAATCAAATTTCGGTACTTTTTATTTATCTAAAATATAAATAAATAAATATATAAAAATCTTAACACTTCATTATTTATAATCTCTTTCTGATCTTTAAATCAGAGGAAAAACGCATTTAAGAGCGTTCGAATCTATGTCTTCCTCGTTGTTGCAATAGCAAGGATGTCAAATGAGCTAAGGCTCAATCAACATTGTATAGAAGTTGATTTTTGTCTAATTCTCGACCCATAACTCTTTCCTACTTTTTAAATAAGAGGAAAAATGCGTTTAAACTCACGTCATGCTCGTTACTGTGTCAACTTAGTAAATAAGTTGATTTTTATCAATATTGCAAAGAAATTAATACCGAGTCAAGACTCAATCGACACTATAAAGAAGTTGGCAAGGTGACTTACTTGAGACCCAAAAGATTGTTGAATTTGACGTCTCCGTAGACGCTGTTGTCTTGCTTGTTAGTTACAGTTAACCAAATGGTTGCAACACTTAGTGGAATCACTGAAACCCTAAGGGAACAATCTAGCAATTTGAGGATTGGGTTTTGGGTGTTTGAGCTTTCTGCAATGTTGTTGTTACTCATCTTTTGCAACAAAACAACAAGGTTTAAGATAGAGAAGAAAATGGAATGGTTTTGTTGAATGGTAAAGTGAACAAGTGGTGGGGGATAGATATGGGGTTTATAGACTGTATTATGGTATGAAAGGGGAGCTTTTGGATTGTTTGTTGAATCAAGTAGAAAAAAAAGTTGGTGGATTGAATATTTTGATTTTTAGGTTAGTTTATATAATTGGTTAAATTCGATGGTTAAAATTTTGTGTTGGCACTTCAAGGTTCAAGATCTGTATTTATGCTTGTTGAATCGAGTGGTAAAGAGTTATGGTTGAAACAATCTAATCAGAAGCAGATCGATTTAGTTTTTTTATTATTTTCGGTTCAATTTATTCAGTTTATTCAACTGATTAAACTGGATGATTCAATAATATCGAAAAATTAATTAAGACAAAGTATTAGTGTTGACATCCTTTCTTCCTAAAGTGTAATGTAAAAATCGTTTTTATTAGGCTTTAAACATTTTTCTTTTTTCTATACATTTCTTACTACTACTTATAATTCTCTAAATTCATAAATCGGAGAATAATATGCGCTTAAAGACATATGAACTCATATTTTTTTTTGAACAATCTTATTATAGGTTTTGGTCGTTTTTTTTTTTGACACAATATCTAGAACTACTCATAACACCTCCTCAACTCATAAATAAGAGGATAATACGCTTTAACGTGCTTAAACCTACTTATACATTTATTATTATTACTAATAGCCATTAAAATTCATAAATCGAAAGATAATATGCAGTTTGAAATAGTGGGAAGAATGATGTTAGGTTTGATATGTTAGTGGGATGAGTGAGAACCAGTGGGGCTGTGCTTTGTTTTTGGAAGTAATGATTGTTTGGTAGGTGTTTGTTTTCACTTTAATGGATGGTGCAAAATGACCATGATTGTTTCATTCCACTACTGTTTTTTTTAACTCTTTGAATGAGATAAGGTTGAGTGTAACTTGATTCTGGTTTGTACAAGTGTATTTATCAAATATTATAGGTATAATAACAATTTTAATCCTTCATATATATATATATATATTATCAATTTGGACTTAATCTTTAAAAAAGAGTTATATTTCTTCTTTTTAATATAAACTAAAACATTAATTTTTAACGTTGTTGGCTTGACAACTCATATGATAGTATATGTGCACGTCATACTAATATAACACCATTTATCTTATATTTTACGTAAACAAATATTTAAAAAAATATAAAATTTAAAATTCAAAATATATAAAAAGTTCATAAAATTCAAAAAATAATTAACATGGAGTACAAGTGAAGTGCAGGTTGCTATGTTTAAAATTTTAACATTTTAGTTAGCAATCTAGTTAAAGGAAAACCATTTTAACTTTTTTTTTTTATAAAAAAAGTTGATTGTCAAATTTGACTCTTTTAAAAAGTTGAGGGTCAAATTTGACTAAAAAAAGACCAAATTAATAAAAAAAATATAAATGTTAAAGACTAAATTTGACATTATACCAATAATAAAATGATTTGTAGTGATTGATAGAGGTCAATTTTGAACCAAATTTTTGTCTACACTTCAAATGGGAATCAAAACAATACAACAAACTTGGCTTTAGGTTTTTTGTGGGTCTTCTTCTTAGTACCTAAATTTTAAATTGATTTATCAACTTTAAAATGTTTAGTTGACAATTGAAGCATTAAATAAAGTAATTTAACTATTAACTAAATTAATTTTTTTTTTCAAATACATTAACTGAACTGAAATATTTCGGTTAATTCGTTTGGTTAACTGAATTAATCGATATTTATATGTTTTTATCTTTTGGTTAAAATAAGTATAAAACAAGTTACTGGGTTTGCTCCAGTAGACACCTTAAGAAATAAAAAAGAGAGTATAAAACATATAAAAAAATATATTGTTAATGTTTATTTCTTTTTTTTAATAGTTTAAAAAATATATTATATTATATATATTATTTATTTTGATTAATATAAAAAAATTATAGTTCAAAAAAATACATTGCTAATATAAAAAATATATTATATAGTATTTATTTTGGTTAATTACTCGATTTCGAATCAAATTAATCAATAACTGCAATTTCAAAAAATCATTAACTGACCTCCAACCAAACTAAATTCGGCCATTGACCAATTAACCGAATTAGATTGGTTCAGTCTGTTAATTCGGTTTTAATCGAACTATGAACACCCCTAACCATATATTGTAAAAGTTATAGATTTAGTCTCTATACTTTAATTTGATCAATTTTAGTTCTCGCGCTTTTTCAAATGCTAAGATTCCAGCCTTCACAAAATAATAGTTGTTAAATATATTAAGTTATACTATTCTCAAAATTTAATGCGACAAATATATTACCATACGTGTAATGACATATAAAAACTTAGGATTATCTAAACGAATAATATGGATTAAATTTACAAATGTATGTATAGTACACAAGAATAGTAATTAAATTTAACTAAATAAATTACCCAAAATTTTAGAATTCGAAAACTGTAAAGACTAAAATTGATCAAATTAAAGTATAAGAATAAATCCGAGCTATGAGTAGAATTTAACTTTCATAATTTAACTTAACACTTTATATATATTCTTAGATGGTGATGCTTAAAGATGAAGAAATGAAGAAATCAAAACGGAAGCATTTCATCTTCAATTTCACCCACAATCATGAAAAAGGGCGAAATATCAGTCAAAAAGTGTAATGAAAAAAAGCCACTAATTTTGTGTATATATATATATATATATATATATATATAAAAGAAGCAAAAGCTTTATGGCTTAACTAATGGCACTTATTGTGGAGTTGCCTTTCACACTTACAAAACTCCCACCCCTAAAGAATTGAATTTTTTAATTACACACCTCACTGTTTTTTACAATGTATTCTCATGAAGGCCAAAAAAACAAGCTCCTATGGCTATTTTGTTTACTTTGCTTCCTCCGGAGTTCGGAGGAAAACTGACTAAGCTTCACTCCACAAAGCATTCTTGCCTTCTCCACACCGTCGGTGAACGTCTTTCATCCTCTCAACAGACTTGCATATCCCGCTGCAGGTCCAATCGAACGAAGCAACACAAACGTTGCCCGCTTGAGCCTTCCACTCACAATCTGCAGCAAATGTTTTTCGTCATCAATCTCTTTGTTTCCAAATCCTGGTTTTGTAACATACTCCTTGAACATATGGTATTTATTATCTATTCTTGTCTTTTCACACACACACATATACACATACAGTCCCTGGAGGAAGTCCGCGGGTGTACCGAACAATTGGGATCATAGAACCTCCACGCATTGCTTTAATGTTAGGTGCCTTTTTAAAGCTATGTTGCTCAGATTTGGGAGTGAGAGATTTTACAGAGGTATGGTTGGATGTTTCTAAGTTTTTCCTTGTTTATGGATGATCCTTTCAGGTCATATCCGTATATTCATGTGTTGAACACGAGTATTTCAAGGGAAAAAATTAACGTCTGAGCAACATAGGTTTAAAAATATTGTCGGTGATGGAAAATATTAGGTAAAAGTACCATGGAAACCTCTGTATTAGGAGTCAGATTGCATTTTGCCTCATTTACTCAAAACATAAACAAAAACTGGTCGATCTGTTAAAAACTTTGTTCATTTCTACTGTTAAAAAATGGTGTAGCTTATGAAATAACCAGATAGCCACATGTGACCGGCTTTTAATTGTAGAAATAAATGAAATTTTTAACAGAAGAATCTGTTTGCTCTTTAATCTACCGTGAAAGGACCAATTTGCCTAAATTTTGAGTAGAGGGAATAAAATGTAATTCAACTCTTAGCACAAGGGCCTCCATGTGACTCGTGAGAACCACTTATTCATAACAAGTTCCTTGATAAGACGATTCCAAATACCAGATGGAAACAAGTACTGCATTTAGTTTAGGATGTTACCTGTGGTGCCACAGCATAGGCTTCGGTCATCTATATGCTCGACATCCAACCCTATAAACCACGATCCCAACGAAACATCTTCATTGGCATACTTATGCAGCACATGCCTGGAAAATTTTCGTTAAAGAAAGACAAGTAATAAGCACAAATGAACTTCAAAGATACAACATTTTGTTTAGAAGATGCAAAGCTTACTGGTTAATTGATATATAGGAAGCTAAATCTTTAGAGATGGCGTATAGTTGCCCCGTTGCGTGCCGGAAATACTTGTTTCCTTCCTCACCGAATTTCCAATATTCGGGTTCGTGATATCTTACTCCCCTATCCATGGACAAGAATAAAAGTGAGAAAACATAAATTTAGTTTATAACTCCGAACTTCTTTGTTAGAAACATGACCTTGGACTTACTTTTGGGCAAGAACGGGACCGGATTTCATACAACCGATATAAACCCGGGGCTTGGTTCGATGTCGAGCCAAAGTTGCTCCAAGTGTTGCTGCAAAAGCAAATTTTGTTTATATATGTTTGAACCAAAGTCAACTCATTTTAAGTTAATTTTTTTAGTTTTACCAAAAACATTTTTAGTGAAAACAACTTTTTATTGTTTTCTAATTTTCACCAATTTTAATTTTTCAAAATTTTTAACCAAAGACATTTTCTTAATGTTTTTCATTATCCAAGGAAAAAAACCAAAAATGAGTATCCAATTGGTAAAAAGACCTCTCCAGTCCCTCTCAAAAAATTTAAAATAATTTAATCCTGTCAATTTCGAAAGTGAACAACTAAGGACAAGTAATCACGACGATAATGTTTTCTATCAATTGTACATGATTTTAATTGGTAGAATAATAAATTTAGCCTACAAAGTTTACACATTCTATCAATTTGGTTCTAATTTATCTTGGAACGTTTGTGTAAATGCTTAAATGTTGAGGCTGAACTTGTTGAATATTAGAATCAAGGTCAAAATGACAAAATATGTAAACATTAAATGCTAAATTTGTTATTATAACAATCAAAATTATGTACAATTGACGGAAAACATTAACGCCGTGCTTAATTATCCTTAGTTGCTCGCTTTCAAAATTGACAGAGATTGGAGAGGTCTTTTTACCGTATCCAATTTCTATCATATCAAATCTAGAAACACAAAAACATATCAAGATAAATGAGTTACATCTACAAATTGTTGTCATCACAAAATACTCGGTTTCAAGTGCAACATACATTTTGGCTGCCGCACGAAAACGGAAAGTATACTAAAGAATTTTAGGTTTAATGTTTACCGGTTTAAAAGACTGTTCTCATGAAAGAAAAACTAAAAAAGAGAATGGGGAAGAAAATGTTGTATATGTACCTATATTTACATGCACATCATCATCGACTTTGACATAGAAATCAGCATCCCACAAAGCAGCAGCAGTGGCGAAGTATGTCTTTGTCTTGGCTGATAATTCGAGATAACCCTCAACGTGCTCCTGCTCGGAACAAAAAATTTTTACAATAAAAAATAAGGCTACATAGCTGTTCCCGAGATATATACATAAAACTGAAAACGAGCAAGATTGAGGGTAGTACCAGCCGCAGAAAGTCCCCATGCTTTCGGTCTTCTGCTTCAATAGCTCTATCGAGGATACCCCCGGAGGTAGCACTATCGATTGGACAGATAAAAAAGTTTAAAGAGAATTCAATTCAATCGAATTAGTTGACTATACAACAAAAGGATTCATAAAGCTTCTGTCCACAAAACTTAGCTTTGAACTCGATAAAGTACATACCTATGGCCGATTACGAATCGCATTACGATTCCCTTCTCCTCTTCAAGCTTCTTTCTTTCTTCTCCTTGAGGCATCCAAGTAGCACGAACTGAATCTCTTCGTTTTCTGCTACTAAAAGCGGTATTGATGCCTACAACCATTAAGTATTTCCGTTTCCCATTTGTGTCGGGGATTTTCAGTTCGTCGGAAATGGGAGAACCGTTAATTATTGATTCTTGCACTGCCCTTGTAGCGGCTAACTCCATCTCCAAATTCGATATAGTTTTGTCCAACGTTCTGCATTTTTATAATCCGTAAAAAAAAATACACCTTCCACAACGATATCGAAGGGGTAAGTAAAAAAAGCGAAGCACGGATATGAACTTACTGTATAGCATTATGAGTCCTCGAAACTTCACTGAGTATATCCTTTGATTCATGCTTCACATCCTTCTGTTAATATAAATCCATCGTGTAAGCTAACAAGAACTTAACAAAAGGCGACAAAATTATCGAGTATTTGAATAAAAAACTCACTCGTATCGGATCACAACCCTCAGAAATTAACTTTAGTCTTTCATCTTTAACACCCATTGCTCGTGATATGGTTTTATCCTCGGCCTCCGGCACTGTCCACATTCTGATACCCCCAAAGATCTAATTAGTTCGGCATTCACATTGATAAGAATATAACAAACTATGACTGAAGATATAAAGGTAGCTTCTCGATTCGGTACAGAGAACATCCATTGATTCTTGAACAAATTCGAGATAACGGTAATTACGGAAGATCCCGACAACAAGTTTCGATATAAGGACAGTAAACAAAATGAAATGTCAAATGAATATCATTAACCAAACACCATTTTCAGAGGACATTAACTAATCCTCGCCGTGAAAGCGAATACGGAAAGATCTTGATGATGGCTAAAACTTTGAATCCACCATGAAAGAAGCATAAAACAAGGACATGAAAACCTTCATAATGCTATATGAAGTGCAGATCTTAGCAGTACACACCATTAAACAAAGTGGATTCATTAATTACATAGCACATATCAATCTAAATGTAAAAACAAAAAGAAAATCCCCAAAAATTAATGATTATTTATCAAAAGTTTTCATAATCATTGCCACTAAAATAATATACACAAATATATAGCAATAAACCTAGTAAAAAAGTGATTTAAAATATGGTCCATGGAACTAATTAAAGCAAAGAAAAACAGCTATTGCTTTCACTAAGTGTTTTATATATATATATATATATATATATATATAAATAATATTTACAATCACCTAATTCATCAAACTGCAAATACAAGCTAGAACCAAATCAAGAAATGAAAATTAAAAGAAATTTACCTATCAGAAAAGAGCATTCCAGCACAAAAACAGCCAATGCAAAGCAAAAGAGTCAACTTTTTTGTTACCATAGATTTTGGATTTGGATCAAATCCTTTGCTTTTCCAACTCATTTTTTTTTTTTGTTCTTCTTCTGAAAGTACTGAAAAATCTAAATCAAAAGCAAAAACCCAATTCTTATCTCAAATGGAAAAAAGTCAAAATGACCCAAAATTTCAGATCCAAGACCTTCGACTTTCTAGAAAAATGAAACGAATAAAAGGAAAAGACCTTTTTACAAAATGAAAGTGTGACTCAATACTTTGAATTTGTAATCTTCAAATTGGGTTTTTCGAGATTTGTTTCAGCTGAAAAAATTTGCAGAGAAGAGGAAAAAAATGATGCTGTTTTGGGAAGTTTTTTTGGAGATGAACCAGCAACTTCAACTGTTGAGTTTCTTACATATAAATATTATATACATTGAAAAATATTATATAATATAGCCGACATTCCAAGAAATTTAGTGTTTTGAATTTTAAGATGGGTTAATTTACTCTTGGGGCCTGAACTTTTTCACATTAGAATCTGAGTTTTTTTTCAAGTTAGTCCCTAAACTTAGTAAATTTTCCCACATTAAAGGTTAAACTTTTTTTTAGTCCAAATTAATCCTTGAACTTGGTAATTGTTCCCACTTTAGGTTTTAATCCTTTTCTTTTTACTTTGAAAAAAGTTAGACAAAAAAAAAATTTAAACCCCAATATGAGAATAATTGCTAAGTTAAGATCCTAATATGGAAATACCTGTTAAGTTGAAGTCTTGAAAAGTGTATTAACCCTTTTTGGGAAGTATGTGGAGATGACCCAGCAACTTCAACTGTTGAGTTTCTTACATATAACTATTAATATGCAAGAAAAATATATAAATTTTCAATTTAAAATAATATAGCTGACATTCCAAGAAAAATAGTGTTTTGAATTTTAAATTGGATTAATCCAAATTTTACCCCTAAATGAAACATTTTTTTTCAAGTTAGTTCTTGAATCCGGCAATTGTTCCAAGGCTTAAATTTTTGTTGGTATAAGTTAATCCTTGAACTCGACAATTGTTCCTACTTAGGGTATGATTTTTTTTTGGTTAAAAAATGCCATAAGTCTCTACGCTCTTCATAAATTTGGATTTAGTCTTTGTACTTTTATTCCTAGGAATTTATTCCATCTACTTTTCAAATTTTAAAATTTAAATCCAACTGTTAACTCTGTTAAAATCAATTTGTTAAATTCAAATTCACTACAACGTGTCAGTTTGTTAAATTCAAATTCATTTCAACGTGTCATATTTTTAATTACATTATTATCAGGTGATTTTTTTTAATTTCAAAATGCCACACCAACAGATCAAATAAAAACAGTTTAACAGTATGAACAATTGAAAGTAAAGAAACTAAATTCCTAAAAATGAAAGTCCAGGAACTACCTCCAAATCTGTGAACAACGCTAGGACCTATGACATATTTTAGCCACTTTTTTTTGGTCCAAATCAGTCTTGAAAAAAAGTTGAACAAAAAACAGTTTAGATTTTAACGTGAGTATAGTTATCAAATTCAAGAACTAACTTGAAAAAATAATTATACTCAAACGTAATAACGATTATCATGTTTAGAGACTAACCGGGATAAAAAATCATGCATTAACACTTTTAAAGTATTTTATTTGTTTGATTTGGTCCAGTCCAGAGTCTAAATAAGGGTTGATAGTACATTATTTGAATCCTAGTTGTAAATTCATTGACATTTTAACGGTTCCCCTAGTGCTGGTGCTAGAGCTAGTTGTAGTTGATTCTTCAATAATGCACTCTAAAATATAAATTATTTTTTTTCTATTTTTGGACAAAGAAACAAAGTTGATTTCATGTTTGATTTGATTTATTATAGGAAATTGTTAAGTTTTGTTGGGCACATTTATTGTTTTTTTATTTTATTTTACTATTAATCGTTTTTATTATATCTGTTCTTTTTTATTCAATGCCTAAAATTATTTATAGTCCTTCTCAAAACCTAAAATTGAAAGATAATGCGTTTTATCGCACTTGAACCCACGTTCTCCTGCATTAGCAATAATATCAATGCCAATCGAGTTAATACTTAATTCGCCATTTCTTAAATTCTATTTTAACAAAGATAAAGTAATATTTCCACATTAATCACTTAAATTAAATATGGTTAAATCAGTAAGGTTTAATTTTTCTATTAGTCCCTATACTTTTGAATTTTAAAATTTCAGTCTTGACTCGAATAATAACAGTTAAATTCATTAACTAAAATGATATGACTTTTTTGTGAATTAACATTACACATATAATAATATATTTATCATATAACATTTGAAAATAAAAATTTTAATTTAATGAATTTAACTATAATTTAATTAAGATTAAAATTTTGAAAATATAAAAAATAAAAATACAAAATTAGAGTACAAGCGTTATATGAACAACTTACACATAATGTAGGGATATTTTAACCATTAAATAATTGTAAATAAACTCTCTCTCTCAATTTTTTTTACTTGAAATTATGTAGGAATAAATGTAAGGTATAATTATTTATTTAGTCTTTCAATTTAAAAAAAAAATCATTTTAGTCATCCATTTAATTTTTCGTATTTCCCTTTTAAACTTGCTTCTTTGTCAAATCAATTCAAAATGAATAAAAAAAGTTAACGTTTTTTTAACTTTGCTGATGTTGTATACACATAAATTGTCACGTGGATGATATGTCAGCATCTAATTAATTTTAAAAAAAATTAAAAATTCAAAAAAATATAAAATCATTAAAAATATTTTTAAAAATTTTAAAAATTTTAAAAATTAATTAAATGCTGACATACTTTCCACATCAACAAAGTTGACAAATGTTAACTTTTCCATCTAATTTGAAGTGATTTGACAAAAAATACAAGTTCAAATACTCAAAGAGATGGAAAATTAAATGAAAAACTGTCATTATGCCTAAATTTAACCATAGTAATTTTGAAAGTTAAAATTTGAAATGAATGTATATTAAATTATGATACACTCACGACACGAGAGAAAAAAATGTAACAATATATTTAATAAAAGTTCATACAAAAATTAAATAATACTGCTGTTGAAATGGTAAAGTTAAATGTTTAAAATTCATTGCAACATAAGTTCAAATTTTATTATGATTTAGTTTTTCTATTTGTTTTTAAAATATAAAAAAGATAAACACCCTTAAAATAATATAATTCACTTTGTACATATAGGGTATTTTAGTAATTTTTCAATTAAGATGATGATTCTGTGACTCGTGACATCTACTCCGTCGATGAGTTAATATAAATATAAATAAATTAAATCTTTAAATTAAATATAATACCAAATTAAGTTAAAAATTAAGAGGGGAGATGTGAACAATGGTGGAGATGAGGAAAGCTTCAACAAGACAAAAACTGAATGAGTAATAACAAAATGACATGTTCAAAGAAACAAAGTACCTTAGAGGAGAATATTAGGCTGTCAAAATAAAATAAAAATAAAACCTATGACAAAGTTTTTATTAGTCCTTCTATTTTAATTTGGTCAATTTTAGTCGTTATACTTTTTAAAATTTAAAATTTCAGTTCTTGTCAAATAATAATTGTTCAACACATTAAATTTTATTATTTTGAAAATCTGATGGGACAAACATATTATCATATGTCTAATACCATGTTAGCTTGTTATTTTCACATAGTACTCACTAAAAATCCAATTAATGGATTAACGACTGTCATTTGTATCAAAATTGAAAATTGAAAATTTGAAAAAGAATAGAGACTTAAAATGATCCAATTAGAGAATATATATACTAAATCTACAAATGAACGTGCAATATAGGACTAGTAATTGACTTTAACCAAACGAATTTAACTGCTACTATTTAAGTCAGGAGTAAAATTTCAAAATTCAAAAAATATAAGGATTAAAATCAACCAAATTGAAAAGTATAGGGACTAAAATTGATCGAATTAAAATATAGATACTAAACCCAGAACTTTTACGGATTATAGGAACTAGTAGGGAAATTTAACCAATTTGAAAAAATCAAAACATATGTGGTTTGGACCATTATCATTCCAACACAACATTTTCCAAACATTCATGAAGGGATATGGGTGGACACGTGACAAGAACATGAGTTCAATAATGGATTCTTTTAGGTTCTTCAAAGAGTTAAGAAGCTAGGCCTAGGCTAGGATTCAATTTAAAGTTTAGGTGATTGGTCACATTATTGATTTTTAATTTATTTATAATTATTCAAAATTTAAAAAAAATTATTTAATTCAATTCAATCGATCTATCTTGATTTGCGAATCAATTAATTTTTTACTTCTCTAAATTAATATCCCGACTAATTTTTATTCAACTATCTGATCTATCAATTTAATTCGATTCAAACAATATCTGTGATTATCGAAACTTGTAAATGATGGCAAATACATGGATAGCATTGATGCTGGGACCCAATTCCAGCACACAATATTTTGGATCTATTCATAGTTGTTTATGCATGCATGTGTATATACTCCACCATGCTAAACGCTTTTGCAACAAATAATTATCAGTTTGCTTTTAATGTTTATTTTTAGTGCAACTTTGCTCTTAATTCTTTTTTTTTTAAATTATTTTTGTCCTTAATTTTTAAAATTTAGTCGAATATTTTTAACACTAAGCTAATTGGGTTATTAAAATTTTAATAATATTGATACGACAGTTTATATGGTAATCTAGGTGTACTTCATAAAAATTTTAAAAAATATTAAAAATTTCAAAAAAGCTCATATATATATATATATATTGAATTAACCACGTCAAAAATAAAGCACGCATGCGCTTCCATGCGGATTGCCAAGTTAGTGTCCTTAAATTTTTAATAATTCAATTAAATTTTCCATTCAGAAAAAAGAAGAAGAAAGTAATTGAACTAAAATTTGAAGGTTGACGACCAAAGTAATAAAAAGAAATTATGGTTGAAGTAACCAAAAAAGTAAAACTTAAATACTAAATTTATCATTATGCTTTTCTTTTTTACTTTTTACACAAAAAGATAAAACACGGAGTTTGAGCGAAAATATGGCCAAGCCGTACCCAAGCATGCAAGAAGTAATGAACTCCAAGTGAGCATGAGTATGCCATAAAAGCTAAACAATCATTAACTTTGTTACCTTCTTTATATATATGCTTGATTTTAACTTCCTAAGGTAGATATAAAAGGCCAATAATAGAACGAAGAACAACATAGTGATGTTGTGCTGCCAACCTGTTTTAAATCAGTTGCTTTGCAGCTAAACTATTGGGTTCAAGCACAATACGTCGCAAACCCAATTTTAATGTAGCTTCAAGGCTGTTTAAAATACCCTAAAGTTCTGCTTCAAAAACAAAACATCATCCAATATACCTATAGAACCTTGAAATCTAGGTGCCTAGGTAATTTTTGCCTCATTGGTAACTTTTTCCAAGTTACTTCTTAAGTTACTTGAACTTGGTGAAAAAGCCTTCGATTTGTACTTGAAAAGCAATTTTGTTTTAATTGTTGTTGCAACAGAATTGGACAAAATCGATTAAATGCAAAGTAAAGCAAGAAGCAAAGTAAGGAGAGAATTAATATACGCTATTTGTAAACATAGTTCAGATTCACCAATCATACTCTGAAGCCTAGCTTAGAGAATGATTTTATTAAAAAAAATGTCCGAATCACCTATTGACTTAAGCCTTAACACCGATCTCGATTGTCACAAATTGCTCACCAAAATACCTCACAATACAATCAATAAAACTCTCCTATAAAAACTAAAAGAGTGTCACAAACTTACCCAATGGAATAACAAAATACAAAAGCGAAAGATGCTCAAAACTACACATAAAGTGACACCATAAGCAACCTATTTATAAGTTGATACAAGAGTTCATCAAAAAGAGTTTTGATATACTTCAAACTCCTATTTAAAAGTTGAAATTATCCTGAGTATTTATCATATAATAGCCTTCATAAACAAGTCTTCCAACATCTTCAAAACTGTCTCAAGAGATAATGATACGGATAAGGATGAACATCTTCAACACTTTAAACTTCACCCTTCTTTTCCAAGTAAATAGAATGAAAGACAATCTCATTAATTTCATCTTGAATGCCCATATTTATTCATTTGCTGCAATAACGAGATTAAATTAAAAGTTAAACTATTATATCTAGTGCTATAAGTGTAGTGTTTTCATCTATATACACTTGTAATTTTTTCGAATATATTGGTTTAATAAAATTATTCATGATTTACATTAATACCATTTGTATATTGTCTTGACATGGTTTTTGCATGCAACGCAAAATAAAAGTAAATATTGACTCACTGGTTGTCTAATGTTTAAACTAATACTGAGCGATATTACGTGGTTGGATTGTAATACGGAAAGACAACTTGTATTAGTAGATGGACCTAAACATGCCCTTAGTCTAATCGAAAATGAGCGAACCAATTGAAAAACTAATATGTCATCTATCAAATCCAATTGAGGAGATGATTTTTTTTGGGCATTGGGCCGGATGACTCCCAGAAAATAGAGACATAGATATGACTAATTGGACTAACAGTACATCAGATTGGACCCAATAAGAATAAATCCTGAATTCGTTTATGGATTTATTCACTTGTGACGTTCAAAGTTTGGCATAACTTATTCTTGAGTGGATGACAAACTATGTATGCATGACTCGTATACTTTGATGTAAGTAAAAGCCTAAGTTTAAATATATAAGGAATCAAAAGTTGGTGAGTTGAGTATACGACTTCTACAATATGTAGCCTCATTCATAATAGTGAAGTTTATAGCCTAAGGTAAATGATATCCTCTCTTTGGCATTATATGATAGATGAAAAGTAAACATGGCAATGTGTTGTTCGCCTTTTTGATGAATGACTTCATTACTATTTGATAATAATTGACTTTTCATGAAGGAAGATGTAATTGACCATGATATAAAATAGAATCATATTGAGAGAGCGAAATTATCCTGAAGAGATTAAGGATATCCTATAAGGGTAATACAATTATGACAAGGTCATTGGATGAGTATTGATCGGGTTACTTTTGTAATAATATGTAAATAAAATGAAAGATAATCTAATTAATCTCATCTTAAACGTCCATATTTTTTCATTTGCTTTAATAACGAGATTAAATCAAAAGTCAAACATGCTAACCCGACAACTTTGACTACACCAAAGCTGTGATTCCGTCTGTTGTTCGAATGTGTAGCATTAAAAAAATACGTCTTTCTAAACTATATCCTAGTAATTTATTTCTATAAATTGTTTTGAAGGTTTTTATTAAAGTAAAATTATTTAATATAGATGTCGAAACCATTTTTTTATTTTGATTTAAAAACGGTGGATTGTCCTTTTGGAAAGCGAAAATGGAGTCGCCACCAATCTTTTTTTGTTTAGGTGTGATCGGATCACCTAGAAATTTGATTGTTTTAATAAAATATTTTGGTTTACTAAAACAATGATTTTGGTCTACGAAATTTGAGAAAACAGGTTCGGGAGTCGGTTACTTATGAGGAAGGATTAGCACCCTCATTACGCCCTAAAATTGGTACCAAATCGATTAAATAACTATCCTTGTGCCTAAGATTTAAAATGTTTTTGAAATGAGGTTCCTTTTGATTACATTTGAATAACCCAAATTGGTCGTCAAAATCTTCTTGTTTCAGAAGAATATAGCATCACATCTAGCACGGTAGGACACGATCCTTTATACCCTCGAAAACACGATAGATTTCGACTTTCAAAAATTTATAATTTGGAAATTACAAAAGGATGTTCAACTATTTAGTCCAACGAAAAATCGAAACTCAGCACAGTAGGGCACGATTCCTCGAATTTCCAAACATTGAACATTGCCTCGCCTTAGAAAACACGAGTGAAATTCCAAAGGGATATTCGATTATTTTGAACAAATGGGAGATTGCAACCCAGCACAATAGGGCACTATTCCCCGAATTGCTAAACATCGAACATTTCCTTCGTTTTAAAATTTTTTTAGAAAACATGAATGGAATTCTAAAGAGACATTCGATTATTTTGAGCAAACGAGAAATTGCAACCCAGCACGATAGGGCACGATTTCCCGAATTGCCAAACATCGAACATCGCCTTCGTTTTAAGGAATTTTTAAACAAATAATTATAAAAGCAGCTTGTAATACACTAATTTGACTTGAAATAAGATGGAATAATTAGTTTTAAAGAGTTAGAAGTTACAGAGCGATATTTGAAAGCCGGAAAGGAAATAAAAACACGGGATAATATACATGTATAAGATGTTATGATGGATGAAAGGAGATAATATAATTCGTTTAATAAACTAACAAGATAAACAATCAAATTTAGCCAATCTAAAAATATTATTAATTTCCTAAGCATGAATGAAGAATAACCGATATAATGATAATACGAAACGAAAATAATATACAACAATAATATGCATAACCTAATACAACACAATCAAGCGCAAAATATGCAAAACAAAATGACAATTAAAATATATAAAAGATAAGTTTAAAAGGATGAACACATAATATATGAATTGTTGAATCTGAAACTATTTGTAAAAAATAAACTAGAGATATATATGTAATCATTAAAACATATGTTATGGAATGAATATTTTTAAGTTGGGTAATATACAAAGTGTTAAAGAGTATTAGTTTTAAGATTGACAATTTGTATTCAATAAAGGAGAATTTAATTTATGTATAAAATATGCAAAGATGGTAAAAATATATAATGAAATATAATTTGAAGAACATATTAGATTTACAAATCGTATATATATATATATATATATATATATATATAAATAAATTTAGAATAAAGTAAAAGGGAAATCCATACATAACCAAATTAATTTTGTCATATACGAGTAAATATATATATATAAAAGTGTTTGAATGAGATAATATATAATATATTAAAATAATACAATATAAAGAATTTCAAAACAATAATTTTAAAAGCATAAAAACAAATTTTAAAATGACAAGTTAGTCATTAAAATAATATATGTACAGATATACACAAAGATATTTAGATGAGACATTATAAAAAAATATTAAAATAACAAATTTTAAAATGATTATACACATGAGAATAAAGCGAAATAATTAAAATAAATTAAATAATATACCTAGATTAATTTTAAAATACAAGTATTTCCAAGTAGAAAGCTCAACTAAATTAATATATGCACACAAATGTATAAAAATATATAAACGAAATGCTATATAAAACGTCAAAATAATACGATATAAAAGAATTTTAAAATGATGATTTCATAAAAAAGTGGAATTATAAGCATATAACAACATATATGAATAATATATTATACTCCACAAAGGATAATAGCATACATATAAAAATGAATTAACAAATGCACTAAAAACATATCAAAATGAATTAAAGTAAGCTTCCAAACATAAAATAATAAAAATAAGAAAGTAACAACAAAAACTAATTTTATTATGAGCTTTATATGTATAATAGTATACAAGATATTTGAAGGAAATTTTATACAAAATCTTAAACCATATAATATAAAAAGCTTTAAAATAAACATCTTATATATAAAAAAAAAAGGGTAAAATCATCATGATAGCTAAAAAAGAGTACATATGTACATGTATAAAGAATAAGTATTAAGTAAATAAAAACACGAGTTATACTACTCAAAAGGACTCTATTAAAACAAAATTAAACTAAAGGGATATTTAATAAACAAAATAAACCACTGAGATTAAAGGAAGGACTAAAACGCAATGCGCTTCAATACTTAGGGATCAAAACTAGAAATATACCAGCTCCCAAAACGCTACGTTTAAGCACGGGTTAAATTGCAATGGTACACAAATCTCAGGGAAAAAATAAAAGAAACAAAAAAATACACAAAGGGCTCAATCAGATACCAGCGCGAAGGCGAGGGATCAAACGCGCAATTACCCCTCAAAGACCAAAACACGCGGATCCCCTGAGTACCGGTTCGGGTTGCACGGGTAAGGCTTATACGGCACCGTTTTGGAGCCATTGGAACAGGCCCTAAATGGTGCCGTTTTATGCTTTAGGTTAAGAAACCCTAAAACCTTTTATTTGGCCATTTAAAACATATCAAAAACAACAGCCCCTTTTTCATTCATTCGGCCGAAATAAAGAATGCAACCCCAGCCTCTCCGTTCTCTTTTGCTCTCAAAATCTGGCCGTAGGGACTGCCGGGCTCATCGAACACCAACGACGGCGTAACCGTCCGTGGTGATCTTAAAACGCCCATTTTCGAGCCCTCTTGGAGATGAAATCTCCGGCTTTCACGAGGAGAGTGGGGAAGGAGGAAAAAAAATGGGGTTTCTTTGAAAACCATCGTATCATCGAACCCTGAATCGGACCCCACAGAGTTTTGGGCCTCGACGCCGGAGAGGTAGACCGACGGAGGAAGACGAAACACTTCCGATGAGTGTGCTCCTTCCTTTTCTATTATTCTTTATTACTATATTAGATCCTTTTTTTTTTGTTTGCGAGTTTAGAGGAAAATTCGAATAAAAGTGAAGGAAAATCACCTTTTTCTTTCAATCTGATTTTGATTACTGTTTTGTATTTCAGTGTCTGTGTAATACAAATTTTTGTGTTGCCAAAAGGGGAAAAAAAAAAAAAAAAACCCCAGCGCTGCTTTCGATCTCTTAGGCTTTTATATAGTCAATTTTTACAATATTCTCTGTTTTCTTCACTGTTTTCGCATTTAATCATTGTCTTTTCTTTGCATGAGTAGTTGGTGGTGGAGCAGGTGGCCACCAGTGGCGGTGATAGAGTCTCGGGGCTAGGTTCGGCGCCGAATAGGCAATAGGGGCTAGGGTTTTTTTTTGTTTTCTGAAAATGTTGGGAATGGGCCTGTAATTGGGTAGTGGGCTATAGAACGGGCCTTGTATTTTGGACTTTAGACTGTTAATGTTGGACTGATTATTGTTTTGGGCCCGGGCTGGGCAAATTTGGGTATTTACAATAGAAGGTTTTTTTTTAATTTATAGGTGAGATTAAAGTACTTATAAATCTTTTTAATTGATATTTAAGAAAATAAAAAATATATAAATAAGATACGTAAGGATCTTTATAACTTTTCTTGTGGAGTTAAAAATTTTCACCACCTATTGTTTATTAAAGGGTAAACTATAGGACAGGTCACCCAATTATGATTTTTTTTTTGTCACCCAACCAGTGGCGAAGCTAGAAAATATTTTTTTGAGGGGGTCGGAATTAAATTGTATATTTTTACGATCACATAAATATAATTTCATCATTTTAATAGCTTATATATTTATAATTTTTTAAAGGGTTAAATTAAATTTTTATCATTTTTGAAGGGACCAAAGTGTAATTTTACCATTACTAATTTAAAATTTTATAAATTATAAAGGGCCTAAATTAAAATTTTACCATTTTAAGGGTGCTATAATATATATACAAAGGGAGAAATTGCACAAATCTTAAACATTGGGGGCCCTACTTATATTTTGGGGGCATAGTATATTTACTAAGGACTAAATTGAAAAAATTTAAACTTTGGGGGGCATCCCTGCAGAGGCCGATATAGGGGGCTGGCAAGGGCCCTGGCCCCCCCTAAAATGGAAAATTTCAATTTAGGCCCTTGAAATTTTTTAAAATTTTTAAATTACTAAAGGTAAAATTGCACTTTGGCCCCCTAAAATTATAAAAATTTGATTTTAGCTTTTAAAAATTATAAAGATATAGACTATAAAAAAATAAAATTTTATTCGACCCCCCTTAAAAATTTGTTCTGGCTTTGCCCTTGCATTCCTAGGCCTCTACTTGGCTCCATTGTTGTATCCAATTATGAAATGTTACAAAATGGGCATCTAATTATTTAATTATTATTTTTTATCACCATCTAGCTAACGTTAAAATGAAACCACCTAAAATCCAAGATAGTTAGGTGATAAAAAAGACAAAATTAAATAGTCAAGTGATCATTTTGTAACTTTTCATAGTTGGGTGACCAAAACATAAATTACCCTTTATTAAATTATAAAAGTAAAAGATAATAGGGTTTGGATAAGAGAAGCTTTGAGATTTCAATTTAAATACCCATTATATGCAACATCATATCATCATCATCATCATCATCATTATAATAATTATTAAATAATAATCAGAAGTGTAAGATCATGATTTCTAATTTTGACTTTGGCAAGAAGCCTCATTAAATTGTCTTACATAAATTTTAAAGGCAGATAAAACGTCAATCATATAAAAGCTTGGAAAGGGAATTAGGACCTGCCATTGAGTGTGTTTCTTTTATTAGGTAGTGATATCATCAAATTAACCACAAGTTCTTCCCTAATTAATGATATTTTTAAAAAAATTTAATTCGATTGTAAAAATATTCGAAATTTTTTAAATTGATGTAATGATTAATACTATTTAAATTCATTCTAATTATTAAATGGGAGGATAGATGCGCTTCAGCACGCTTAAACTTACGTCTTCATGTACTGAAAATAATGTCAATGTCAACCAAAATAATACTCAATCCGCTCACCAATTAATGATTTTAAACTTTGATAATATAGCTAAACTACTTCTTCTTCATCAAGAGTTAATTGACCCTAAACCCTTTTGATTTAGCAACTAAAAGCTATGATTGGACTATGAAGTTTATGCAATGACATGATGAGTTTTAGCTAAAAGAAAATTAATGTTAAAATATGTTATTAGTCCCTGTACTTTTACAGAATTTAAATTTAAAAATTCAATCATCTTATTTTTTTTAATTTAAAAATTATAGTCTAATCATTATCATCGTTGATAGATTTTGTCAAAATTTGTCAAGTTAAACATGTTTATTTTTCGTCAATAATGTGCCACATCACATGAGGAGAGCTTAAACAACATGTCAAGTTAACAATTTTTTATAGAAAATACATATGATTTTAATGATTAGATCGAGATTTTTAAATAATAAAATAAAAAGATTTAATTTTTAAAATTTTAAATATAAAGATTAAATCTCAAAATTTATCAAAATACGAAGACTAATAATATATTTTAACCAAATAAATCCATTATAAATGATCGTCTAAAAAATTGAATCGAAGATTAAACCAATTTATCTTGAATCACCGATATAATTAGTAGTTAATTTAATTAATCAATCCAATCCAATTTTTTAATTATTTAATTATTATTATTATTATTATATCTTTTGAGTAGGGACAACCTTCTTTGTGGTGGTAAGCAAAAAATATGAAACATACATGCATGATTAATTGAGAAGGAAAGGTACCTTTTAATTTTTTTTTTCTTGATGGAAACATTCTTTCTTTTAATTTTATTTTTTTGGTGCAATAACATGATTGAGTCTTAACTCTATTGACATCGGTATTATTGTCAACGCGGGAGGATATGGGTTTGAGTGCGCTGAAGCGTATTATCTTCCTAATTAAGGGTTGGGGAGGGGTTATGAGTAGTTCTAGGTATTATATAAAAAAACACAAATTCATTACATAAAACAATACTAAATGCACAATAGTTATTTATCATGGTTTTGTCAATTATGAGTTAGTGTCGAGTTGATTTGTGGCATTAACGCAATGAACAACATTATTAATATATACAAATGATGGAGATAATAAATTGTACATATTAAAATCAAAATGTATAAAATACATTAAGATAAAATTTTAGTTGAGTGGTAAATTTAAAGTTTTAATAATTTAATTGGCACAGGTTCAAGTCCCATCGTATGTATATATATATTTAATTCGTTTTGCTAAAATGAAAAGACTAAAATACTCTTGAATAAAATAACTTTTTTTAATTACAAAAGGACATTTCCGTAATTTTTTGACTAAGTTGGTGACTCGGTTAAAGGTTGCACCAACTCAGTCAGGGGCTTAATAAATAGTAAGTATAGATATACAACTGATGAAAATAATATATTGTGCATATTAAAACCAAAATGTATAAAAATACATTAAAATAATGCTATGGAATTAGCAGAGGTTCAAATCCCATCATATGCATATTTTTTAATTGGTTTTTGTTAAAATGAAAAGACTAAAATACCCTTAAATAATATAACCTTTTTTAATTACAAAATAATATTTTCGTAAGTTCTTGACTGAGTTGGTGACCCGGTTGAGGGTGACACCAACTCAGTCAAGGGCTTAATAAATAATAAGTATAGATATACAACTGATGACGATAATAAATTGTGCATATTAAAACCAAAATGCATAAAATATATTAAAATAAAGCATTGGTTTAGTGGTGAATTTAAAGTTTTAATAATGTAATTGACATGGGATCAAATATCACCATATGCATATTTTTTAGTTGGTTTTTGTTAAAATGAAAAGACTCAAATAACCTTGAATAATATAATTTTTTAATTACGAAATGACATTTTCGTGTAATTTTTTGACTAAATTGATGGCCTGATCAAGGGTGATACCAACTTAGTCAGTGACTTAATAAATAATATAGATGTTCATCATGCATATTATTTGAATCAATACTCTCTTTGGGCTATTATTTGAATCAATACTCAATTTCTAAGATGAGGGTTCTTGTCAGGCACTCGTTTTGGCACGGGTTCGAATTGTGTTACCCCCATCCTCTTCCACTAATATTATATTTAAAAAAAGGATTTTTTGGGTAAACTACATTAATAGTCACCCAAATATGGTTTTTTTTGTCACTCAACTATAAAAAATTACAAAATAGTCACCCAACTATAAAAAGTTGAAAAATGGTCACCCAACTATTCATTTTTTTCTTTTTTGATCATCCAACTATCTTAGATTTTTTGGTGTTTTCATTTTTACATTAGCCAACTAGAAGCGGTGTCCATGGGTTGGGCCACGACTCAGTTCCAAAATATTTTTCAAGCCCAGACAGGCTAGTTTGTCCCGCCCAAAAAGGCCATTTTACAATTAAAAATATTCATATAAGCCGATTGAGTATTAGCTTGATCGGCATAGGCATTATTGTCAATGCAGGAAGACGTGAGTTCGAGTGCACAGAAGCATATTATCCTCTTATTTATGGGTTAAGTGGGACTATAAATAGTTCTAAACATTGCATAAAAAAGAGCAGATATAATCAGAACGTATAATAAAATTATTAAAAAAAAATTAATATTCATATAAGTACTTTTAAAAGGTAACATTCAATCATGTAATCACTTTTAAAATCTAAAATTTGAATTCTGCTTTATAAAAAATAATTAAATATTAGTATTTAAATATTATCTTATGATGAATTTTTCTTTTTGTTGATGTTGATACCCACCTTTTATATTGAAATACATTATCAAGGGTGAAGGGGTGATGGCCTATTTGATTCACGTGATGCACGTGCTGCCACCTAACCGTGTCATACATGTTGGCACTTGGCACTTGGCACCGGCTTTATAAAATGAAATTTTATTTTTTTGGCATATTGAGTTTTGATCCTTTAACTTTATAAAAAAAAATCATTTTAGCCATTCATTTAATTTTTCATCATTTTTAGCCTCTAAATTTGCGTTTTTTGTCAAATCACCAAAAAATGGATGGAAAAAATTAATTTTTTTTAACTTTGTTGATATGGCATACACGTAGATTGCCACGTGGATGACACGCTAACATTTAGTTTTATATATTTTTTAAAATTTAAATATTAATTAATGCTAACATGTTATCCATGTGTATCCCACGTTAGCAAATTAACAAACGTTAACTTTTCTATTTATTTTGGAGTGATTTGATAAAAAAATACAAGTTTAAAGGTTAAAAGAGGCAAAAAATAATAAGAGGGCTAAAATGACCTTTTATCTCGTAAAATTTGAAGATAAAAAAAGTCATTGTGCCTTTGTTTTTCAAGAGATAAAATTTTATTCATTCCTTAAAACATATCATCATACTAAAAAAATATTTAAAAAATAAAATTCTTTTGGTATAGTTAAAATACTCACAATTGACATAATTTTATATCTAGAAGATAAGTGGAAGATTTATTTGCAACATAAACCCTTTTACTATTTTATTGTTTATTATAAGGGCTTCTATCTTTTTTCATTTACTAATTTAATCCCTATAGTTTTATAGTTTGTAAAACCCCACAATCAATTTGGATGTTATGGCCGAATCTTGAGGAATTACATGAACTTGTTTAGAAACTCAAATGTAACTCTTGAAAATCAGGTGATTTTAAAAAGTTAGTTTTCGCAAACCTCTTTCTAGTTTTTAGAAAATTCGAGTTTTAAATTATTCATTTTATGGAAAATCGTTTCATTGATTACTTTGTTTTGTTGTGGAAATTTTAGAGTATTAAATTTTGAAAACCATGACTTTAATTTGTGAAAACATATAATTTGCAGTTACGATAAA
Organism: Gossypium anomalum; assembly: GCA_025698475.1. Classification (NCBI taxonomy): domain Eukaryota; kingdom Viridiplantae; phylum Streptophyta; class Magnoliopsida; order Malvales; family Malvaceae; genus Gossypium; species Gossypium anomalum. The sequence goes on from CM046960.1 coordinate 1,915,902, forward strand.
AATATATTAAAGTCTAACAAAACTGTCGAAACCTCTTTAAAAATGGAGAGGGTATTTTGAAAATGGGAGTTGCCACCAACCTTTTAAAGTGTGATTGGATCATTTTATAAAACATTTTGGTCTACGAAATTACGAGAAAACAGGTTGGGAGTCGATTCACATACGAGGAAGGATTAGCACCCTCGTAACGCCCAAAATTGGTACCAAATTGAATATTTTCATCTTAATGTCAAAAGCTTGAAAAAAAAATTTAGCGATAAGATCTCTTTTAAAACCATAATAATTTGAGTTGAAAGTCAAAATTCTTTCGTTCCAAAAGAATGCGAACATCACATCCACCGTAATTGGATACGATATTCATAAATTTTCATAACAAAAAAAAAATCTCGTAATTTGTAAAATCTCGTAATTTGTAAAATCTATTAAAATGATACTTTAGATATTTAGACAAACGGGAAATGGCAACCCAGCATGTTAGAGTACTATTTCTCGAATTCCTAAATACAAAAGACATTGCCTTGTTTTTTAAAATTCCTTTTGATTAAATGAAATAAGAAAACGATGATGCATTTAACCTATTACAAAAAATCAACGTTGGATTAATTAAGCTACCTATTTTAACATTTCATGCAAATATAATGTTGAAAATGGTAAATATGACATAAATCACACAATATACATTAGCATTTCATACATACATAATCACAAATAACATGAATATACACATTATCATTTCATGCAAAAATATGAAATGACAAAAATAATGAATATATCAGTACAAATTAAACATATATAATAATATTTCATGCGAATATATTTTTAAAATAACAACATAAATGACCAATTTGCATGTGAATATAACAATAAATAAACAACATGAAAAATAATAAATAATTTATGAGATGGAATTAGTGTGTTAAAACAATGCCTAATAAATACAAAAAAGGGATAAAAACAAAATAAAACAAAAAAAGAAAAATATTAAGCCATATATAAGTAATAATAAAAATTTTAAAAAATATATATTATATAATATAGTAGCTTGATATACTTATAAAATAATATGCTAAATTGGAGTAAAATTTTGTAGTAAATTTTAAACATAGACATATAATAACAATATGTTACAGGCCAATTTTGGCCTGTTTATAACCCAACCCAATTACTCTTTTAAACAACAGCCCTTAACCAATTACAAATAACCTAAATACCCAGTACCCGGAGCCCAATATACCTAATCCACTAAACCCATTATCCCTTACCCAACATACCCCAAAACCCAATTGGCCCAACAATCAAACCCAAACCCCTTAGTCAAACTAGGGTTTCAGAAAATCTAAAACCCTAGCTACCTAGCCATCTACCACGCGCGTCGCAACCACCCCCACTGACACCACCGGCCACCAACTCTGCCACCACCCACTCAGCACTTGTTCCATCGCCGCCTTAGCACTTGCAAAACCAAGGGGACACACAACAGCAGCAGAAAATAGAGGAAAATAATGTAACTAAAAGGGCTATATAAAGCCGAATGAAAAGTTGTAAAAAAGAGGGTTTTTTTTTTGAAAAAAAAGAATACATTCGATTCAAAAAACAGCAAAAGCAGAATAGCAATTTCAGATATACAAAACACAACTACCATACTAAATCAGAGGGCCCAAGGTATTGAAATCGAAAGCAAAAGGGATCTAAGTTATCATTTTCTGTTTTCTTTCGTTTTTGTTCATACATTCAATCTACTTTATTTGTATTTTATATACATAAACATATAACATATAAAAAATAAAAAAAAATTAGGAATTTTTACCTTTTCCGCCATCACGCGTGGTGGTGGCGTGCAGTACGTCTTGTGTGAAGCGATGGTCCGACCATCACGTGTGATGGCCGCCCCGTGGTCGGAGCCCCCTCCTTTCCCCTCTCTCCTTTCTCCCCTCTCTCTTTCTTTTCTTTTTTTTCTTTCTGTCATCTCCAAATGAATTAAAATTTTTTTTTTTAACTTATATAGGGGACCAAAACGGTGCATTTTGGTCCCCCCCAAATAAGTAAAACGGCGTCGTTTTAGTGCGGGTCGGGTCGACCCGACCCACTCCAGTCGAGTCGTGGCGTTTTTCTGAGCGGAAGGAAGGCAAATTGCGCGTTTGGCCCTTCCGCTTTTCTGGTACTTTACAATCAAGGTTATTTTATTTTTAATTCAGCCCCAATAGTTTTGCTCCGAGTTCATTCTGGTCCCTTATGCTGCGCAATGTTTTACTAGTGGGGGAAAATTATTGTTTGGGCCCCTCAATGTTTAGTGCGCGTTCGAATTAGTCCCCCTCTTCTGTTTTTTATTCCGAATTCGCCCCAAATTTCATTTTTAATTCGAATTTAGTCCTTTTTTTTTGAAAAATTTAAGTTGTTTTATATTATCTTCTTTGTATTGTTGTATTTTAGATATTATTTGTATTATATTATATTCTATTAATATCATCAATATTTTGTTATTACTATTATATGATGTTTAGTTACATTTATATATGTATATTTATTTTAAAATGTCTCATTTTTACCATTACATGTATTATGTATATATATATTTATTATTATTATTATATTCATTATTAATATTATTGATTTTCACTTAGTATTTATATATGTTTCTACATGTATGTATTTATGTAATGTACCAATGCTTTTCTTTTTCATATTATTATTTTTAATATATATATTATATATATTTGCGTATATTATTATATATATTTTTAATGTTATGTATTGTATATTTCTTACTATTCATATACTTTTATGTTGTTGTATGCATATTTTTTATTATTAGTTATGTATTTTTGTTATATATATAATTTCATGTATGTACTTTTTTTTATATTATCCTTATTATTTGTATTGATATTAGTATATGTTTATATATATCTTTAATATATAAATAAGCATATATTTATATAACATTATTAATATCCGTTTTCCACATTATTATGATATATATATTATGTAAATGTTTTAACGTTATGTTATATATATATTTATATATATTACGTACATGTATACCCTTTAAATATTATATTTTTATATTACGTATACATTTTTAAATACTATATTATATATATATATTTTTAATACCGTATTACGTACATGTTATTATTATATCTATTTTTACCCCTATTATGTTTATTATTAACATTAGTATATATTTTATTATACATGTATATATATACTTTTTACATGCAATATTATTTTTATATATCATTATATTTATTATTACACTTATTATTTTCACTATTGTTGTTTATTATTCTATTTTAATGCTATTATGTATACATATATCTTTTTGTTCATACTTATACTTACTTCATTACTCCTTGATCATGACCATTGCCACTATTACTAGTATAATTATTATTTTTTTCATCATTATTAACATGTCTATACACATATATATGTATATATATATATTTTTATGTATATATTGTTATTTTCTATTATTGTTAAATACATTATTTTTCTTATTATATTAATAGTACATTATTTTTATTTTCTTATAAATATTGTTATTGTTGTTTTAATATTCTTAGTTTTTAATATTTTTATTATTAATTGCATCATTGTTTGCATTATTTACGAATTCTTATTATAATAATGTTTTACTCATACTTTTTAATTAATTTCAACAAATAAGGCAACGTGCCGATTTAACATCAAGTCGTTGATTTCATCGCTATGTTGGGTGAATATCATCGGCTCGTGTAAAAAAACGGAACGCCCTTTTCAAAAGAAACTGACATTTTAAAAATTCTCGTGTTTCGATTGGATCACGATTAAATGTTACATTGACCTCGCATTTTTGAAAATTAAGACAACACATGTTTAACGAGATACCAATTTTGGGCGTCACGAGGGTGCTAATACCTTCCTCGCGCGTAACCGACTCCTGAACCCTAATTTTTCTCTGGCTTTTAACGTAGACCCTAAACTCAGCCTTCTTTTCGTTTAAAGAGAAATCTAATAGGTGTCCGATCACACCTAGGAAAAAGGATCGGTGGCGACTCCCTGTTTATTTTAAAATCAAACTTCAGTTTTCAAATTTTCGATAAATCGCCACAATTAGCGACCCTAAACAAAATTTTTACGTCGCTACACAATATATGTATTAGTATATAATAATTTACAAGTATTATTTTTTTATATACCAATAAATAATAGATTATGAAATAATATATATAATAAAAGGAAGATATTATAAGGAGTAATATATAATAAAATATGATATATAATATAAAAATAAAATATAATGAAATATAAATACTATCATATAAATAAGGATAATATATATACTATTATTAAATAATAATTTTTTAAAAGTTTTACATAATTAATGAATAATAAAATAATACATAAAATATAAAAAAAATGCAAGGAATAATATATAGTAAAATATATAATGTATACTAAAATTTATAAATAAAATGTATAATAATATAAACTATATGATAGATAATATATAAAATAAAAAAATGATATAATAAGTAAAAATATAGTAAAATAAATAATATATATATAGTAAATATATATAACATATAATAAAATATGAATATAATAGAATAAATAATATATATAATAAAAATATAACATATAATAAAATTTATAAAAATGTATATAATATTATAAATAATATATATTATTTTCCATATAATTAATGTTTATAAAAATAAATAATACATATATTATTTTAAAATAAATTTAAAAAATATAAAAAGGACTAAAATCGAATTTAATTTAAAAAACTAAGGCTAATTACAAATAAATGAAAATTTGGACTTAATTAAAATACACATCAAAATCTGAGGGACTCATTGGGTAATTAGCCCTAATGGCCATCGGGACTAAATTGAATTAAATATAAGAGGTTAGGCCAATTTAAAATAAAAATAAAATAAAATCATAAATTTTAAAAAAACGGAAGGATCGATTGGGCAGTTTGCCTATTTATAAAAAACACGCGGATCCTCCCCAGGTCATCGGGTCAACACGCGGATCCTCTATTGAAACGGTGTCGTTTTAGTGCTTATTGAACTAAGCCAAAATGACACCGTTTTTGTAATGCTATATATATTAAAACTGAACCTAAAATTCATTTTGTTATCAGTTTTTAAAAAAAAAACTTTGAGATCCTCTGAAAGAGGAGAAAAGGGGGCCTCCGGCCCCGGCCTCTGGCCTTCGGCCACAAGACTTTAGGCACCCACGTGCTATACGCGCCGCCGCACACGGCGGTTGGAAGGCTAAAAGCCTTCGTTCCTCTCGGCGAATCGCAGGTAACTTCTTCTCCTTCTTACAGTTAACCCTTTTTAAAAAAAAATGATTTATATGTGTTGAACAGAGAAGAAAAAAAAACAAAATCACCTTTTTTAAGTAAACAACTGCTTCTTATTTCTTTCTTCTGTGTATATGTGTATGTATCTTTTTTTGTATCTGTAAAAATCCGTCCTTGTTACAGTGGAATGATTCGGCTTTTATAGCCTCTATTTACAAGTTTGGTTTATTCTCTATTCGATTTCTTGCCTTGTTTGTCGTGTTCTTCTTTCTCTTTTTGCAAGTGACGACGAGGAGACTAGCGATGATCGGGCACTGATAATGGCACACTGGCGTTGATTCGTGCGCCGATCACGGTGCGATAAGGGGCCTGGAATCACGGGGTGAGGCGAAGAGGCGTGACTGTTGGGGTGTTTACGGCGCCTAGGGTTTCTGCAACCCTAGGCCTTTCCGTCTTCTGCTAACAAGTTGGGCCACTTGAGCCCCATTTGTTCTTGGGTTAAGGGTGTATCGGGTATAGGGTTAATGGTTTTTTGGGCCAGTTGGGCTACAAGTGTAACCAAGTTTAGGCTATCGGGCCTTTAGGCCTGTTTATTTGTAATTTGGACATTTCAAACAAAGATATTTATTTTTAGTTTAAAATTTTGTTATTCTATTTCACAAGCCCGGGAAAATTTGGGCTATTACCAATTAAAACGAAAAATTAAGTCTAAAATAGTTTATAGTCCAAAAAGTCTGAAAAGTCCAGAATAGTTAAAAAGACATAATTCGGCTTATTTACTAACCAGAATATCAATCCAAGTTCCCTCAAGCCGTCCAATCCTAAGTTTGCTGATCACCTAAGAAGATAAACATAATTGGGTGAGCTTACAAGCTCAGTGTGTAACTCAGCCCATACAAATAGAACATATAACAAAATCATGGAAAATTCATAGTGTGAACAATTACAAATGCATGACATATCTCGCGATGCAATATGACAGACCGATTACAAATATAGATGCAATTACATATACATATACAGATGCAGATACAGATACATATACAGATCCTACCCCCATCCATTACACACTTACTTTATCTATCCTTACACACAAATTAGGGTAATAAATATCCATCCAACCCCACACACCACAATAGTGAGCGTATGTCACTTTTCAGAATAGTGCAGTCAAGCTACCATAAATTATGTGCTTATCTGCTACCAAGCCACCGAAATAGATATGTGGTTTAAACCACTAGATAAGACTGATCATTAAACTGCCAACACTTCCTCCGTCACATAATTATCCCACCCCAATGCATATGCAATTACTAACCAGATATCCATATGCATACATTTCATACATGCTTTATGCATCAAAAAATGCTAACATACTTTCAAAAGTTGCACATACAGAAGCAGAATTTCAAATTTCATACATAAAGGTCATACATAACACATAATAGACCCTACGAAGTGGCTAACCTCGAAGCGCACATCAAATATGACCCTAACTAATTTTTACTGAAAATGGGTCCACACGCCCGTATAGCCCACATAGCCCACTTGACCCAACCCGTGTGGCCCACATAGCCCGAAACATGGTCGTGTGGCATTGACAGTGAGTTTTTTGGCTTTACGTCGTTTATTAATTTTCAGGATAGAAGGTACACACTTGGTCATTTTTCGGTGCCAACACAACAACGAGAATTCCAGAACTTAAAATGACATTAAGAACGTGAGAATTATCAGTGATATGCTAATTCCAAATCACTAACTTGGCTAAAAATGTTAACATTTGGCCTTAACAACACTAATCAACCACTAACACAAACATTTGATCACTCACCCAATCAGGACTGCAACCCTACAAATCTCCTAATTTATTAACGGTAAATCGCGCTCCTCACAATCTTCCCCTAATAGGATCAAACCAATTAGTCCATAAACGTACTTCCTTACAATAAAACGACATACTAACAACAAGATATACAAGACCTTACCAAACCTCTACAATACCCACAACCAACACCAACGATAGAACCACGGCAAGACAAAGGCACGAGGTGGCAAAAGGAAATTTTTAGGAAAAGCAAAGAAAATTGGGCTAAACAAGACTTAACATTTATATGCAATAAATTTGAAAATTTTAACAATTCAAGTTTAAGTATTTACCAATGGTTGGACTACTTTCACTTTTTGTAAAACACGAGGATTAAATGCTAGCAAATTAAAATAGAAAGATCAACTTTTAAGTTTCGTAAAAGGGATTGTATTCATAATTAGAGTAGTTTTAAATTGTTCTGATATCAATTTTCACACATGTGGGTCTTTAATAGTTAACCATCTCTATAATTACTATCCTCTATAACAACATTTCATTATAATAATCAAGTTTGTTGCAAACTACCTACAAATGGTTGTTTCATGCTTACGAGTGTGTATTCTTTGACTTTGTAAGTGTTTGTTGGGGTCAGGCTCAAATTCTCATTTGTAGACATCCATTTGAAGATCTAAGTTACCTCCGAAATTGAAAATAGTCCTTTGAAAATATCGACTTAAAGTTGTCCCCACTAAATCTTTCCTACAACATAGAAATTTCCTTGTGGAAGATTTATGTCCACCATGCTCTACTTCACAAGAAGGTATCCAACATCTACTCAGGGATTGCTAGGTTACTTGGAATATTTGGTGTTCCATTTCTGATTCTACCCAGGACCCCTGATTCGTGGTGTCAATTAGGATGACTGGCTCGTCGATAACCTCTTTTCCAAGGTTTAGGCAAGCAAACCTAAAATCCCTTGGAATGATTGATTTGATTTTACCCTATGAGAGGTTTGGCTTACTCACAATACTCTGTCATTGGAGATTATTGTCTTAAAGGATAGCTCCTTGATAGAGTTAATAGAAAAGAGTTACATTATGTTAATCCAATGTCTTGGAAACCATCTCCAGTGGACTAGTTCAAACTTAACACTGATGGATCATCCATAGGTAATCTTGTTATAGTATGGGATATAACTCTCGTTAGGAACCATTCTGATGGGTGGATAATTGGAGCTTCTCAATATATTCCAAAAGCCACCAATGTTGAGGCAAAACTATGGACATTGAGAGATGGGCTCTTAATGGTTAGGGATCTGAAAATTACTCAACTTGAAATACAAGTGCATGCCACTACCATTATTTAATTTATGCCTACTGATAAAGTCTCTAATATTTACTTATCTATTTTGATTGATGAGTGCAGGATGCTCCTCTGCAATATAACTTCTAGGTCATTCAAGCACGTATTTTAGAAAGGAAACAAATATGCAAATGCTTATTCAGTTTGACATTTATTCTGGTTATGTAGGACTCCTAACTGGTGATATGCATAGTTGTATCATGTATCGAACAATATTTTAATTTCGATTTAATGATAACTAGTTCCTTTATTTGACCAAAAAAAAGTTTGTTGTAAAACCATATTCTTTTGCTTTATTTTTGCCTTCTATTACTAAATTAGTTCTTTATAACAATCTTTTGTCTCAAATTTTAGTAAAATTAGTAATATTCCTAAGTTAAATAAAAATAATAAATTTTAGTTAAGATGTTATTTCAATAATATGTTTAAATTTTACATAAAATTATATTAATTATATTTTATTAATTAAAATAATCTTTAATAAATAGAATTAAAATTTTAAATTTTATTAAACAAAAAAAATCTAAATCTCATTAATTAATAATATTAATAATATTAATAATATATTATAGTTTTTTAATTTAAAAAAATTAAATATGATCTAAATCTCAAATATTGTTATGGGTATATAACAATTATCTTTTCAACATCTAAGATTTTCATAGACAAATAAAACAGTTATAGAGAGAGCTAGCTGTATTATAGGTTGAAGAACAAATTAATTTGTTTACTATAAAATAAATAATTTATTTTTTTACATTTAATTTGGAAGTAAATGAATAAAACTTTGAACTCATAAATTTTAGCTCAAAAATGTTGATTTATTGGCTTTTTAAGTGATGTAGAAAAAAAAAAAGATAAGATTCGGTGTCGGCCTCACCGAATCTAAAAAATCTTAGTTTTTTGAACGTACAAAGATAAAGAAGGCATTGCAATTGTCGGAAATATAAGACCTACTAAAGGCAAAAAAATAAAGGGAAAATTATTGAAAGTTGTCATAAAATGGGTACCTCAATTTAATATATCTACTTGTTATTGTTATATAATTTGTCTATTATACTAATTATATCTAAATACTAAGGGTGGGTTTGGATGGGTGATTGTATGCGGTGCAGTGCGTTTAACTTACTTTTGTCTCACACTACAGTATCGCTACAGTATCTAATCTTACATCTACCGCTGTTTTTACACTAACCACAAGTAAACTGACCACCCATCTAAACCCACCCTAAGTATATCTAATAGATATCTAATAAGTGCAAGGAATGTAGAATTAAATAAAAGAACTTGCTCATCTTTCTAAATCAAATAAAATAGGTGTATGATAAGATAATTCACTTTCTTTATTATCTTACTGTATTCTTATTTTCACTTTCTTTATTAGTAAAAATCCGATTCAAGAACAGGGATTATTAGTAAAAATAGAATTTTCGAGAGATATGGAAAGATGTAAAACTTCATATTTCTATTCTATTTTTTCTCTATTTAAATTATATATACATATGCAATAGAGGAAGTTAAAATTCGTTTTATTTGTCTCTCCAAATTCGAATTTCATTTCATAGAAGGAAAAATTCGCTTTTTATCTCATTGCTAGAGGTTTACTCTTTAGTAATATCAGATAATAATAATTATCCACATAATTTGTTTTTTGACAATTCCATTTTTTGTCACAAAGTCAAAGCCCATTACGCGGCTTTGACTTTGATTCTGATAAACTAACTAACTATCTTTTCACTACAAATAAAATAATTTCACTTAAGACTCTACTTGATTGAATTTTGATTCAAAGGAAAAAACCGTGGAGCTGAACTAACTCACTCATAACACATTTTAAAAGATCACGTGGTACGATTGGATCGAATAAACCCTTATGGAATAAATATTCAGCCGCCTATGAACCTTCCAATATTGTTTTATTCAATGATTTTGCAACTTTTGTTAATTTGGTTATTATTCTTTTTTTAGCTAAATTTAACTATTAACTTTCAAAAATAGTAAATTCATTTTTTAATAGAAATAATAACTTTTTTAACGATGCTAGCATGACAACCTGCATAGTAATCTATTATATATATTATATTGACACAACACTATTTATCTTATATGTTATATCAACAAATAATTTAAAATTTAAAAAATAAATTTAAAAAATTAACACAAAATACAGATGTATTGTCATCCGAGCTTTCATGTTTAAAAAATTATTTTTTTAGTTACTATTTTCGATAGAAAATAATTTAACTCTTTTTGAAAGTTCATAGTCAAATTAGACTCTTTTTAAAGATCGGGAATCAAATTTATCTATAAATAAATAAAAACTAAATCAACAAAAAGAAAATTAAAGTGATTATATTTAATTAGTGATTTATAAACGTGATCTTTTTGGATCTCACATGTCTAATAATAATTCCAAAATATAGATTATAAAATTAATTCTTAAAAGACTGTGAGAGCCTTATATAATTGACCTCAGCTTTCCTCTTCTTCAACTACTCCCATTATATACCTTAAGGCAATAACTTCACTTTCCTTCACATCCTCAAGCTTTTTCATCCATGGCGAAAGCTTTCTCTCACATCAATGGCAACCCAATGTTTTATTTTCCCTCTAGACCAAATCCCAATCGTCCATTTCCTTTGCTTTTGTCTTATAACAAGCCTTTGAAGGTTACCATGTCATGCAACCAATCTTATTGGGCCTCTATAAACGAAGACATTGAAGCGCATCTCAAACAAGCTATCCCTATACGTGAACCGCTCTCTGTTTTGGAGCCCATGCACCATTTGACGTTTGCTGCCCCACGGACCACTGCTTCGGCTTTATGCGTGGCAGCTTGTGAATTGGTTGGCGGTCACCGCGATCAAGCTTTGCCGGCAGCCTCAGCGATTCATCTCGTGTATGCGGCTTCATTCACCCATGAGTGTGTTCCACGGAGTGAAACCTCTAGGCCTATGTCCAAAATTCAACATATGTATGGTCCAGGCATTGAGTTACAAATTGGTAATGCAATGATACCATTTGGGTTCGAGCTTTTGGCTAAATCCGATGATCCAGCCCAAAATGACTCGGATCGAATTCTACGTGTGATGGTTGAGATCACACGTGCAATTGGTTCGGAAGGAATGATTTACGGACAGTACGATGAAGTGGAATCTTATCAATCCGACAATAACAAGTCGAGCCACATCGAAGAAATCGAGCGTGTCTCCGAAAAATATGAAGGAGCATTGTATGCTTGTGCGGGTGCTTGTGGGGCAATAATAGGAGAGGGAAGTGAAGATGAAATAGAGAAAATGAGAAAGTATGGTTTATATATAGGGAAAATAGAGGGGATTATGAGTAGAATTGAAAGCAATAGTGACAAGGATTTGATGGAAAAATTGGTGGAGGAGCTGAGAAATTTGGCTAACAATGAACTGAGAGGGTTCAATGAAGCAAAGGTGAAAGCAATATTCAACACACAATCTAGTCCATTTGATCTTTGTAAGCACTGAGTCACTGACTAAAACGTGATATCTAAATGGGTCCAAATCTAAGTAATATCCCAAAGCTAGTGCTTTCGTTGTACTAAAAATATGTTCTAAAACATGTCCCTTTTTCACAAATGATGTCATAATTTAGAATAAGAAAAATAATATTCAAGTTTTCAAAAAATAAAAAATCAATGACTCGTTTGGTTGACATATATTGAACCCGCTTCTTCTCCTTGGCAAAGAGAAATTTACCATTAGACTATATTCACATTTTCGTTCTTGATTCTTGATACAAAATAATATTTTATCAGAGTTAGGACAAATACTTTCTTCAATTCAGGGCGTTTTTATCAAATTCCACTACTAAATCAATTAACAATCCAAATTATATAACAATTGAAGTTGTTTATGGGTTCGTCCTGTATTTCTTTATCTTTAGCATAAAGTTTACCTCTTACTAATGAATTTATTAATTAATCTCTATTTTATTATTATAATAATATTAATGACGAGATTTATTATCATTTTTGTGTGTCCGCAAAAATTTATAGTAGGTTCGAATTCTTCTAATTTATATCCTACCATACGATCTGTTATATAAATAGACAAATGTTCTTTTCTATTATGGATAGCGATAGTATGGCCGATCATTGTGGGTATAATGGTAGATGCTTTAAAACAAGAAAACATGCTCAGCCTTGGGGGTTGCTAGAGGTGTGGCCACTTAGGGCCCAAGACTGAAAGGGGTCTAAAATTTTTTTTGAACTTTTAAAAGTAAAAAAAAAACTAACTTTTAAGAAACTTAAAACCCTATTTTATTATTTTGCCTATAGCCTCACAATATCAAGAACAGACATGACAGAAAACAACGTTGAATTCATGAAGGGGAGTGCCTTCACCTGCTTGATCTAGCTAACATCAAGTGGCACCATCTTACCAATCTGGCTCTTATATACCATATGACATGAATTTAAATCCCACCAAGAGTAATTTGTAAATTTGCACGGTGAATGAGATATTCCTTTCTATAACTTTAACGCGGCTCTTAGTAAAGGTAAGAGACAAAGTTTAAGGCTAAATTAAGTATATACATCGCCAACCTAAAATCAGATCTGTTAAAGGTTCCATCAACTTTCGATGAATAATATTTCAAAAATTTCTACTCAAAAATCTAAATTCTCCTAACAATAAGATATTTTATTATAAATATATATTTTTTCAACGATGGGGGACAAAGTTAAGGTTTCTTGTGTGGATTCCATTAAATCAGTTTGAAATATGGTGTTAATTAAACACGTATGAGAATTATTTTGGATTCATTCTCGTACTCACATGACAACATGTGCATAGGGAAGTTCAATTTTGCATTTAATCCTTCATTGTTTTGGCTTTTTGCAATTCAAGTTCATAAGTTCATACTACGTGTCATTTCCTCACTTAAAAAAATATGAAAGGAGTAGATCTTTATTGACTTTGGTTGGATTCTAGGTCAAAATTTCCATTTATCTCTTAATTAAAGTTTGGGTTTTAATTATGGGTAATTATTTGATATATAAATATAAGTACTCGAAAGTTTTTATTTTATAAACTGGTTAGAGATTTTATTATTTAAGTTCCGTTTGTTTTACTAAAAATGGTTTTCGAAAAATATTTTCTGCATTTTTTTTGTGTTTGTTTCATGGAAAACAATTTGATCAACGAAAGATGACCTCCAGGTCAACGGAAAATAAATCTTTTTTCCTGTAGAATGACTTACCCTTTTGAAAAGCGAAAGTTATTTTCCTTAAAAAAAACTCCTTTATAGTAATTTTATTTTTATATAAATATTAGCTTAAGTCAAGCTTAATAAATTTTTATTTTAAAAATATTTAAAATTAATAAAATATTATAATTTTCAATATTATTAAACATACATATTTAATTATCTATATTCAATCATATAATAAATATTAATATAATTTATTAAATAATACTTTATTTTTATTTTAATAATAAAATTTAAAAATAATAATTTTAAATAATATTCTTCATATATTATTGAAAAATATTCAATATTTTAATAATAAATATTTATTCAATTATAAATATATTAATAATAAATGTTTTGTAGTATAAAGGTTAAAAATATGCCATAAGTCTACTCTTCACAAATTTAGAATTTAGTCTTTGTATTTTTATTTTCAAGAATTTAGTCTCTCTATTTTTCAAATTTGAAAATCAAGTCCAATTGTTAACATTATTAAAAAAAATTGTCAATTTCGTTGATGTCACATTTTTAAATAAAAAATACTCAGTATTCATGTAACTAAAAAATGACGTTATAATGAATATGAATTTAACAAAATACTTTTAATAATGTTAACAGTTGAACCTGAATTTTGATATCTAAAATGTAGGACTAATCCAAAAATAAAAGTACATGGACTAAATTTCAAGTTTACGAAGAGTACAATAACTTATGACATATTTCAACCTGGTATAAAAATATGAATATTTTAATTATATAAATACGAGTATTTGTTTAAATAATGCTTTGCTTCATTATCTCTTACAATTCTAATGTGTTAATATGTACTCTCATATATGTAATATATGTAATTTAAATTAAATTTTAATTAAGCATTATTTTTTATTAATTTTATATATGACATTGGTTATTAGAAAATATTTTTTTATTATAAAATAATTTTGATTGTTAAAAAGAAATTGCACTCTAATATTTTATAACAAATATATTTATGTCATGTTTGTTTTACAAAGAACAATATAAAATATAAATTTACAGATATAAAATAAACTTAATTAAAGAGTGAAAAGATAAGAAAATCTCAAATGTATGTTTATTTCATTGAAAATAATTTTTATGAAATATTTTCTAATATTTTCAGGAAATCTGTCAAACAATAGAAAATATTTTATACAGATTTATTCAAACAGTAGAAGATATTAGCTTTTTCAGAAAAGTAAGTCATTCTCCATAAATCATTTTATGGAAGTCATTTTCAGTTAAATAAACGAAGTCTTATTTTATTTATTTTTTATTTTTCTAAATACAATTTAAGGACATATGGCAAAATTTAACCCCTCTTGTAAAATTAAAACTTTACACTGCTAATGTACCAAATAAATATCCTTTAATATTGTGAAAAAAAAATAGAAGAAATTGTATACAAAATTTTCGTGCCGAAATCAAATCTAAAAAATTAGACCAAATAAAAAAATCTTATATGAAATTATGAGTTAAAATATTTGGATAAATCCTTTGATTTTTATCTTCAATAGAGCTTCGATCCAAGGATCATCTAGAATTGATATTGGATGGATGCGAGTTGCTTCAAGAGTTGTCAAGACTTGATCTTAAAACTAGCTTCGAAAATATGCTTATTAGAGAATTTAATTTGATTTTATTAGCTTTGATGTCCTAAGATTTTGATATAACAACATTTAAAATTTATAAATGATATTTTTAAGTCATTTAGTGAAAATTTCATTAAACATTTTTAAAGCAATTTTAAAGCTTAACAAATAATATTTAAGAATTTTTTTAAGTGTTTTTGGGATAGATGCTATAACTTGGCCAAAAGGTGCGGCGCCTAAAAGTCAGCGTGCAAATAGGCACTGAGGTACAACACCTTTTCACCCAGGCTCTGCACCCCACTCAAGAGGTCCTGCACCCTTTTCCAAGAGATATCACACCCTTCTAGTTGGGGGTGCAATACTTGTGGTTCAATGGTAAAAATTTTGAAGAAGGTATCATAGCCCAAAGGCTAGGTACCGCACCCTGAAGCTTTGTAAGTGCTTTTAAGCCCAAAATTAATGCTTCCAATTGTCAGAATTCATCCCCAACAACCATAAACGTCCACAAACTCCTTCATTGATATAAATACAAGTCAAAAACACATCAAGGCATAAAAGACAAACATCCAAGCATATAAATCAAGAAAAAAGCTTCCAATTCTTTATTTCTTCATTTGTCTTGTACATATATCTTAGGTGCTTATTGTTAGATCATTTTATCATTCTCATATACATTTTTGAGAAAGCTTAACACTTGTAAACAAACACCTTTGAGAGGTCGTCATTGTTTACATCTTTTCTTCATATTGTAAAAGTTACTTAAGGTTTTTGAGGTATAAAACCTTAAGTAATTTGTAAAGGGTTTTAGTTGAGCCTTGTAAAAACTAGAGGGTTCTAGTTAAGCCATAAAAATTAGGGAGAAGGTTCTATCTCAACCTTGTGAAAAATATAGGAATTGTAAAGGTTATACCTTTTCCTTGAAAGGTAACAATTCAATTATAATTAATTAGGAAATCTTTGGTTGAGGTATACTAAGGTAGGAAACTGGGGACGAACCACAATAAATAGAATTTTTTCTACCTTTTCTTCTCATTCCTCGTTATTTAGAAAAGTTTGCAAATAATTTTAAAATACCAATTCAACCCCCTCTTGGTATTTTCGGGCCTAACAGATTTGATTAAAGGGTTTTCAAGACTTGATCTTCAATAAATGAAGTTTGCTTTAAGGGTTGTCGAGACTTGACAATGTGTTTGGAGAGAGTTTGAACATGTGGATCTTCAAAACTTGATCTTCAAAAGCATGAGTTCAAATAGATATGGAACCGAAAGCTAGTATGTTGGATATACGACTTTTGCAATATGTAGCATAATTCACAATAGTAGAATTCATAGCCCAATAAATGGGGAAATGATATCCTCTCATTGACATTACATGATCGATGAAAAGTAAAAACATCGTCATGGGTCGTTTGTCTTTGTGATAAATGACTTAATTACTATTTGATAATAATTGCTTTTCATGAAAGAAAATGTAATAGTTACAATTAGATAAAATATGATCATATTGGAAGAACAAATTTATTCCAAACAGATTAATGATATTCTATGCCGTAAACACATTTATGACAATGCCATTGGATGAGCACTGATCGAGTAGCTTTCGTATTGATATGTAATTAGGGAGAGCTCAATCATGATACTATAATGGAATCACTTCGTGACTAATGAGTTAATAATTAATAAGCGAAAAGTTGGAACTTAACTATAAATTATTTGAGCTCTAAGTATATATGTTCAATCGGTTCATTCGCTAGCTTGTTGAAACCAGAAATAAATTGCATAAAGAATCAAATGAACAAAAATTGATAGAAATGATAAAGTTAGATAAATGGGTCACATTTAGAAATAAATGTATTTTCTCACTACCGATGAAAATGACTTTATTCATTTAGTCTTTAATATAAAAATTAACTATATAACTAAACTTTTAAATCTAAGCTAATTTCACTACCTTGTAATAAAATGTTAACAAAATCTAACTTTAACAATTAAACATTCATCATTTTTAAGCTTTAAACCTAACAACTCTTTAGTGAAAATTTGGATTTAACTTAATGTTTTGAAATTTTAACTCATTAGTACAACATACTAAGTTGAGATCATCATAATTTCACAAAAATCAAATGAAAATTTACATTCTTGCTAGGGGCGAAACCAGAACAATTTTTTAGGGGGGCCGAATGAAATTTTAATTTTTTATAGTTTATATCTTTATAATTTTTAAAGGATTAAATTAAATTTTTATAATTTTAGGGGGTCAAAATTATATTTTATTTTTACTAAATTAAAATAAAAAATTAAAGAGCCTAAATGGTAATTTTTCATTTGGTGCTGGGCCATCCGAGCCCCCTAGAATCGACTCTGAATTCCTTGCCTTAGAAATTTGGATCGAATATGGCTATGGAACAAACCATTTTCTTTTTTCTTTCTTTTCTTCTTAACTTCGACAGCAAAGATGGAAATGATGAGAACATCTTTTCTCTCCACTAACTTTAATTATTTATTCTTAGACTAATGGATGAAGGAAAATGTTGTCATCCACTAACTCATAAAATATTTGTGGTTAATTAAACATCAAGTCCCTAGCTTAATTGCTACGTAGGCCCTCTAGTATTTTATAATTTAGAGCTAAACAATGATTGCACTTTTACAAATTAGTTTTTATACTATAATTAATCATTTTCTCAATTCAATTAGTCAATCGTCCATTAATATATTTTCCAATTAAATATGTAAAATTCTTCTATTTATAATTTCACCAACTCATTTTATGAAATTTTGGTTCTGAAACCATATTTTTTGACACCGGCTAAAATTGGGTCGTTACAAATATGATTACCAAATATATGGAATCTTAGGAAATAAATGCATAATACCAAATTTAGCTTTCAACATTTACATTTTTTTTACTTTGGCCCATTATTAGCTAAATTTGGCCCTCAACCTTCTAAAAAGAGTCATATTTGACTATTAAAATTTTCAAAAAAGAGTCGAATTATTAATTTTAACTGAAATATTGACTAAAACGTTAACTTTTTAAACATGACAACTCTCTTGGCAATCCACATATATTTCTTGCTATTTTTTTGAATTTTTTATTTTTTAAATATTTTATAAATTATAAATTATTTATTGATGTGGCATATAAGACAAAATAGTATAATGTCAGCATTAGACTTGTTTATACGTTGGGCTACCTATCCAACCCCGAAGGTCAGCCCGAAATTTGAGAGGGTTTGGATAAAAATATTAGGCCCGAAAAATGGGATTGGGCAAAAAAATTAGGCTTGTTTAAAATATGGGTCGGGTTTGGGCTTAAACCGTCAAGGCCCAATCCCTACCCGACCCATTTTTAAGTTAATAATACTTTATATTATGTTATTTACTACTCTAATGTAAACATTAAAATAATGTTAAAATGACTATATAAAAATATTCAATAAATAAAAATGTATAGAATATTAAAGATTAAAATAAAATAAAATAAATATATATTTTCTAAAAATAGTATGGGCGGGCTAAAATGGGTTTGGGTTAGTATTTTACAAATATAGGTGGGTTTGGGTAAAATTTTATGCTCATATTTTTGGCGGGGTTTGGGCAAGCATAAAATATGTTAATGTCATGCTTAGGCTAGGCCCAAACTCAACCCATGAACACCTTAATCAATCTGAAGTACATGTGGACTCTCACACGAGATACCATGCCAATGCCACTAAAAAACTAATAATTTAGTCAGTATTTTCGTTAAAAAATTTATTTAACTCGTTTTGAAATATTAATAACCAAATTTAATTTAAAAAAACTAATTAATAAAAATATAAATATTAAGTGCTAAATTTGAAAGTATGTAAAAAAAAAAAACACACTTTCATGAAAGAGCAAAATTTCCCAATTTACCCAACTTCATCCTTTTATGAGAAGAATAAAGCTCTTTTACTTCTAATGGAGGGGGTATGTCCTTGAATGTACCAAAGAAATGGCTTCAAACTTCAGAGACGCCACAATGAGACTAATGCCTTCTAGCACTATTGAAAAGCTTTTCCGCCCCTTCCCAACTCTAATTGGTGACTTATTGCATTATAAAATTTAGCCCTTTAAAGCCTTTAAAGGATCAAATCTCCCCCATTTTCTTTCTTTATTTCTTGAGTTGGGAACAACTTTTTTTTATATAGGTTTTTTTTTTTATATATTTTGATTATATTTGCTTTTTTGATATAATAACTGAAATTACTTATAGTCCTTCACTCGAACTTACGTACTTCAGTATTGATAATAATATCCACGCCAATTGAATTAAGACTCAATCTACAATGGAAGAAAGAAGTTAAAAATTAATTATGATACGTCTACAATGTAAGTGAAAAAAATTATGTAACAAATTTATAAAAAGTTGAAAAAAAAACCAAATGTGATTTTAATTGAAATGGTATACTCGAGTTTATAAATGTAGAGGAGCCTTGAGATTAAATCTTATTATGTACATGTATTTTTCTATATAAAATATAAAAAGACAATATTGCCCTTAAAGTAATATTTTTTACTTTATAAAAATAAAAGGATTTTTGATAATTTCACAAGTGAACTGAGTGACTCCACCTCAGCAAAACACTTAAAAATATAGATAGATTATTATCTGTACTATTACTTAAGTATTTTACTGATTGGTATCATTCTTAATCGGGTTAGTGACTCATATATAAAATTACATAAATATTCATTCTTTTAAATTATAATTAATTCTATTACAATGATTTGTCTTTTCATACTTTTATATTATCTTTAAATAAAACAATTAAAAATAATAAATCCAAGAATTGAACACATGTTCAGTGATATTTAAATACAAGTTCTTTTCGCTTCACCTATATTCACTTTATAAACATTGTTGTTTTAAGCATTGCTTTCAGAACAGGTTAGACAGGAAATTGATCGGGGTATTTTTTAGAATAAAGAGCTAAATTGATTGATTAGTAAACCTGTCGGACAGGTTGAATTGACGAGAAAATTGAATTCAATTGAACCAAATAAATCGATTGAATCGAAGATCGATAATTTAACTGATTCCACCAATGATTAACAAAATAATGTTTTTGTTGGTAAACGCGTGTCAAACACGCGACAATATTTGTGGTAATCTTACAATCATTCCCATGCTTAACCCTTTTAAGACAAATAAAAAGGAATAAAAACTTGAAACGCTTAAACAAAGGCAAATTACAGGTCAAAGTCAACCTTCCAACATAATCTCTACCGTTTATTATCCATCCAACGGTCAAAATAAAACCCCATAATTTTTTCTCCACGTATATAAACCCCCATTTCACTATCGCAAATCCTCTTCAAAGCCCAGTGAGAGAAGCTGCCACCATTTCTCTTTCCAGCAGCTTCTTCTACAAATAATAATAGAAAATCCAGTTTGAAATTCTCATAAAGTTAGAGAGATTTGAGAGCTTTAACGATGTATTGCAGAGCGCGATTCGCCTCGAGGCTAGCTTCGACGACGGCGGCGGCGTCGTTTTCGCCTTCTGTGTGTAGTAGAGTTTCGTCGCCGATTGCTTCTCCGTCTTCTGCTTCTTCTGTTTCGTTCTGGAACCAGAGGTACCGGTCTTTGAGCTTCTCGTCTTCGCTCCGGTCGCTGAGGTGCTCGGCGCCGCGGCTCCTTTGGAGGTCGCCGGAGAGCCTTCGAATTCTGGCGAGGACCTCTGTTCCGGTTGTGGAGAGGTTCCACCGGAGGATCGCTACTACTGGTATATATAGAACTCTTCCGGTTTCAGTTGTTTATATTCGATTGCTTTTTGTGTGTGTTTGGTTGATTTAGTTATTTAGAAAATTTATATCATAATGGGAGGGAAAAAAACTAATTCGCTATTGATTTTGATGGAGAAGTCATTTAGCTCTTGTGTATTTTTTTAAATGAGTAAGGGATATTGGCGGGAAACAGTCTTGTTTGAGAAAAATATAAGATTAGTGCTTAAAGAGGGTTCTTTTTCTTATGCGTTCTATGCAGCTTCTGAGCATCCTTTCAAGGGAGTGATGACAAGCCTTCCCAAGCCTGGGGGTGGAGAATTGGGCAAATTCTATAGTTTGCCGGCTTTGAATGATCCACGAATTGGTATGTTGCCGCAACTCGTACTTCCAATCTACTTTATCTCTATTTGATGTTCGAAGTGGGGTTCTTTTCTACACTTCACGTTAAGTTATAAATGGTATTCATTTTGACTTCCAATTATGTATCACCGCACAAAATGACTAAAATTGTTCTTTTTTTCTTCATATTGTAGACCGTCTGCCGTACTCGATAAGGATCCTTTTGGAATCTGCTATCCGTAACTGTGACAACTTTCAAGTCACAAAGGATGATGTTGAGAAGATCATTGATTGGGAGAATACATCACCGAAGCAAGTTGAAATCCCCTTCAAGCCTGCTCGTGTTCTCTTACAGGTTTGTTGCATAATATACATGTGAATGCAAATCATATCTGGAAATTAGGATGTATGTTTCAAATTGTAAGTGTTTCTATTCACTATTCTGTATCAGGATTTTACTGGAGTGCCAGCTGTAGTTGACCTTGCAAGCATGCGGGATGCTATGAAGAATCTTGGCAGTGACCCTAAGAAGATTAATCCATTGGTTTGTGATTGACGCTTATGAGCACCTGTTTTGCTATACCTTGCGGCTTTGGTTTCTTAATCAACAGTTGTTGCTATGTGTAATTAAGAAGATTAAATTTGCTTTCAGGTTCCAGTAGACCTTGTTGTTGATCATTCGGTTCAAGTTGATGTTGCAAGATCTGAAAATGCAGTACAAGAAAACATGGAACTTGAATTTAAGAGGAATAAAGAGAGATTTGCTTTCCTTAAATGGGGCTCATCTGCTTTTCATAATATGCTTGTTGTTCCTCCAGGTTCTGGAATTGTTCACCAGGTAAAGACATTTTGTGTCTTACAGTTATATTGGGATTCTTCCTCTACAGATTTTTTAGGTCCTTTAAGGTGTCATACTTAGGAACATATAGTAAATTATATGCTGGTTCAATGCCTCTCTTTATTTTGTTTATGTTTTACTGCTTTGGAATTGAATGTCTCTTGATGAATTTGCAGGTGAACCTGGAATACCTAGGACGTGTTGTTTTTAACTCTGATGGAATGCTCTACCCTGATAGCGTTGTTGGTACTGATTCACATACAACTATGATAGATGGGTTAGGAGTTGCAGGTTGGGGAGTTGGAGGAATTGAAGCAGAGGCAGCAATGCTTGGCCAGGTAATCTTTGCCTCCTTTTTCTCGTATATTCATGCTTTGTAGATTTTTTTTCTTGTATCAGTAGACATATTTACTTTTCTGGTACTATTAGTTATTTGGTTCCTGAAATTTGATGACTCATTTTCTTTTGTAGCTGCTCCTATGTTGATTTGAGTTGAAGTGCTTGCACTATGCATAGTTATCTAGCTGAAAGTTTGGTTTTGCTATTTTCTCTAATGCTTTACTTTGCAAAGTTGACAGCCAATGAGCATGGTGTTACCTGGTGTCGTTGGATTCAAGCTATCTGGCAAATTGCGTGATGGTGTCACGGCCACCGACTTGGTTTTGACTGTGACACAGATGTTGAGGAAGCATGGTGTTGTTGGCAAATTTGTTGAGTTCTACGGTTTGCTCTATGATCACAAGTCTATCAACAGAGATATTTTTTTTACCATTATTATCCAATGTACATGACTTCATCATCATTTATTATTTTTAATTTGCATGTAGGTGAGGGAATGGGTGAATTATCATTGGCTGATCGAGCCACAATAGCAAATATGTCTCCTGAATATGGAGCAACCATGGGCTTTTTCCCTGTAGATCATGTAACACTGCAGTATCTTAAGCTAACTGGTAGAAGTGATGAGACAGTGAGTTCAACTTTCCTTGGGTTTCTGTACTATGCTACCTTGCCCAATGTTATACCGGATGGTTTGACATATGCTTTTTATATACCAGGTATCAATGATAGAAGCTTATTTGCGTGCAAACAAGATGTTTGTTGACTACAATGAGGTAAATTTTCCTCAACTCTTGTTGGTAGAAATACATTTTCTGATGGTATCATCATTCTTGACTCTATTTCCATGAGCAGCCTCAACAAGAAAGAGCATACAGTTCTTATTTACAGTTGGACCTTGCCGAAGTCGAACCCTGTATCTCAGGGCCGAAGCGGTATGCACATTACCTCTTTTCTTTTAATGCCTCTTTATTATATTTTTATTATTGACAGTTTTCTTCGATTCTTTCTACTAGGCCTCATGACCGAGTTCCTTTGAAAGAAATGAAGGCTGATTGGCATGCATGTCTCGATAACAATGTCGGATTCAAGGTTAGACACAGACAGCTTTACTGCAGTTGGTTCATCAAAAAACTCTTGTTTGATGTCATTCCATGGTGTGTGTTCATTAGAAACAAGTTCAAACTCTGGTAATAGTGTTGGCTTTAAGGTTTGAATTGCTAGGTCCCTTTGTGTAGCCTCAGGCCTAGTAAGCCTTTGTATCTACCTTTACAAAACTCATTTTCCATCTTTCATCAGTCTACAAAACTAAAATTTTGAGCACATTTTTATGCATTTACTTATTGGTACATCATGCCTTAATTGTGTAATCCTTGTTGCAGGGTTTTGCTGTGCCAAAGGAAGAGCAGAATAAAGTTGCTAAGCTCACATTCCATGGCCTGCCTGCCGAACTTAGACATGGAAGTGTTGTAATTGCGGCTATCACCAGCTGTACAAACACATCAAACCCTAGTGTCATGCTCGGGGCTGGGCTTGTTGCTAAGAAGGCTTATGAACTAGGTTTGGAGGTTAGTCTTAGCTTCTTGTATGTGTCCTCTGTTTTTAACCGTTTAAGGTATCAATGTTTTCTGGGCTTGGAAATTAATGTGTAGGAAGCAAGTTAACTTGGAGCGGTATCTTGTGTTTCATAACTCTTGTGAAAATTTGGCCATATTGGGAGTAGTTTTGTATTATAGTTGATTACCATTCTCTCGATCAGCATTGGAACTGTAAACTTGTGGATCTTGAGTGTGTTTTTTCTTCTATCTTTATCTCTCCCTTTTTTTGTGTGTGCGTGTGTTTCAGTTTTCTTCTCTTTCTTCAAGAAAAAAATGGTGAACTTCAACTCTGCTGTAGCTGGAAGACAAGTCTTGCCTGATATCTTAAAATGTATTTTGCATTATTATGCCCCAGGTCAAGCCATGGATTAAAACAAGTCTTGCTCCTGGATCTGGAGTTGTTACAAAGTATTTGCTTCAGAGGTATGTTGATTGCATACGATATTTCCTTTTAAGAAGTTTAGTTATCCTTATTGTCTCTATCTTATCCCTTTTAAGAACAAGAAAATGTCCCTGACAACGGTAATGTCTTGCTCTTGATTTGGTGTTCTGCAGTGGGCTGCAAAAATACTTGAATCATCAAGGTTTTAACATTGTTGGTTATGGCTGCACAACTTGTATCGGAAATTCTGGAGAACTTGATGAATCAGTTGCTTCAGCAATTTCGGAAAATGGTAGATTTTTTTTCTTGTATGCTAAATCTGCTTCTTTATTTTCTTTTGAAAATTGCCAACAGTTCTCTTGGTAGTGTTGAGGGGCTTTTTCCGGAAGTGTGAGGATTAATGGATAATCTCTGGTGATATACTTAAAAAGTCTATCCAATTTTCTTACTAGTTAAATTTTCATCAACTTGCTAAAATGTGCTAATATTTTCAGTTCTAGATTTTACGCCAATCCTTATTTCATTTTAAATCATGTTTCCTTCTTAATTGTTCTAGTTCACATCCTGATTTATATATTCCGCATGTGTCTTCAAAAATTGAAGTTTACTCCCATTGGTTCCTTTTGGTTTTCTCTAATAATTCACCTTCACTAATTTTCAGCACCTGTCTTTTAATTGTTTCTAGTTTTCCTCTGTCTTTGTTCCTTGCTCAATGTAATTTATATTCACTAACAAATACCTCGGTCACTATTTCAGATATCATTGCTGCAGCTGTTCTTTCCGGGAATAGAAACTTTGAAGGTCGTGTTCATCCCCTAACCAGAGCTAACTATCTTGCTTCACCTCCATTAGTCGTTGCCTACGCCCTTGCTGGCACGGTATGTATACAAGCATTACCTATATTCTCTTCGTTTTGCATTCTTATTGGTATTAACAAAAATGCAGCGTCTAATACATTTTCTTACTTTTGGATTAGTCATGCCACAATATTTTAGCCAATTTAGTTTGATGCTATTCATGCAATGGTGTTCCAAAAATTGGGCACTGCAGATTTTCTCTTTTGTTACTTGGCCTTTCAATATTTTTCCATCCCTATTCAATGTGAAAAGTTCTATTTATCAAACTTGATTTCAAGTCCGTGATGCATCATGGATCCAAGATCACAAATTTAAATTTGGAAGTTGATATAATAATATGATAATGATAGTGGTTTACGAGGATGTTCATTATTTCTCTTGTGAATAGCAAGTCCAGGTTGATATTGTGTTAGCAGCATCTTTTGGTCCTTATTTCCATATTTTCAGGTTGATATTGACTTCGAGAAAGAGCCTATAGGGACAGGAAAATCCGGTAAAAGTATATATTTCAAGGATATATGGCCTAGCAATGATGAGATCGCACAGGTAAATAATCTGTGAAGTCACTTGAAAGTTGACAATATTGCATAATATTTTGAGCCCACATGATGTGGAATTTTTGTAACGTGACAGGTTGTTCAATCTAGTGTGTTGCCTGATATGTTCAAGAGCACCTATGAAGCCATCACAAAGGGCAACCCGATGTGGAATCAACTTTCCGTCCCTGCTTCCACCCTCTATTCTTGGGATCCAAACTCAACATACATTCATGAGCCTCCATATTTCAAAAACATGACCGTAGAACCACCAGGCCCGCATGGAGTGAAAGATGCCTATTGCTTGCTCAATTTTGGTGACAGTATTACCACCGATCACATCTCTCCTGCAGGTAGCATCCAAAAGGATAGCCCTGCTGCTAAGTTTCTTCTTGAGCGTGGGGTGGACCGGAAGGACTTCAATTCCTATGGTAGTCGTCGAGGCAATGATGAAGTGATGGCAAGGGGCACCTTTGCCAATATCCGCATTGTCAACAAGCTCCTGAAGGGAGAAGTTGGTCCGAAGACTATTCATGTTCCAACAGGAGAAAAGCTTTATGTATATGATGCAGCAATGGTGAGTTTTAACGTTGCTATTTAAAAATCCGTTGCTTCCACTTAAGACTGCAATTACTAATGGAATATATTATCAACTTGCAGAGGTACAAGGCTGCTGGGGAAGACACGATTGTCTTAGCTGGAGCAGAGTATGGAAGTGGCAGCTCAAGAGATTGGGCTGCCAAGGGCCCAATGTTACTGGTACGGGCATTGGCTCACTAATTCTTGATATTGGAATATCGATTATCTCTTTTAACTCTTACATCCCAAACGGTTTTTCTGCTTTTTTCAGGGCGTGAAAGCAGTTATCGCCAAGAGCTTCGAGAGAATCCATCGAAGTAATCTGGTTGGTATGGGAATCATTCCTCTTTGTTTCAAGCCTGGTGAGGACGCTGATTCTCTAGGATTAACTGGCCATGAACGTTATTCAATTGACCTTCCAAATAAAATCAGTGAGATAAGGCCTGGCCAAGATGTTACAGTCACAACTGACACTGGCAAATCGTTCACGTGTACTGTCCGCTTCGATACTGAGGTATGCCGATATTGTTGGAAAGAGAAGAGAATTCGGGTCAACTGCTTTTTATACATAGAGTTTGTAATATTCCTGAAAAATTGTCTGCAGGTGGAATTGGCATACTTTGATCACGGTGGCATTCTTCCATTTGTTATCCGTAACCTAAACAAAGAGTAGACAATTTGGCTTCAAGTAAGTAGTGTGTTCACTTTGCTATCTGCTTTGATTGGTTTTTACAGTGGTATCGATTCGATCGACAGCGATAACTAGTACTGGTATCTCAGTGTTCTCTATACGATCTGTTTTTCGTAATATTTCGTTGTAATATCTGGCGTGATTCATTTTGAAACCGAACCAATTTGAAGAGTTAGAAATGAAATCTAGTCTGTTTCTGAGTCCTCCTTTAAGATCTTTTTGTTTTTATACCTGTTACTATGTTACTAGGATTCTTCAAGTCTGTCTGTGGTATCCATAACCAGCATTCTTTAAAATTTGATTTTCATTTATGACATTAAGATTCTCAAAATTTTAACCTTGGATGGATGCGTTCTTATGTTGGTTCGTTTATTTGTTTTTAAATTTCTACATTCTTATTCGTTTATTTAAAATTATGTATGTTTATATTTGTTTGTTTAACTTAAATAAATATATTCATGAACGTATAATTGAACATGTTCACAATCAATATTCATGAATAATTAACAAATAAATAAACATAAACATATGCATATATATATTTATATATAAAAAGTTAAATATTAATATTTATAATTATATTATAAAAAAAATAAACACAAAAATCATAATAATTTTATTAATATATAATAATGAAACAATAAATTGGTTTTGAATGATTTATTAAACGAATTTTTAATGAATATAAATGAGTTTGTTTATAAACATTAATGAACTGAACAAGTTTTGTTAGTGCTCAATATATTTAATAAACTAGTAAGTGCTCAATATATTTAATAAACTAGTATTAAAATCTTGTTCATGTTCATTTATTTAGCTTAATAACTGAATATAAATGAATGAAAACTAAATTGTTCATTTGAATTTTATGTTCATTTATAGCCCTATGTAAATTCTATGTTCATTTATAGCCCGATGTAATGGTAATATATATTGCGCTTTCAATGGGAGACACAAGATTAAACCTTGAAAACGATATTGTTGGGAGGGGTAGTCACATATATCAAATATGGACCGTAAAACGGCCATGAAGAATAACAAAAAACAAAGTGTAGCTTGTAACGTTCCCTTTATAACGAAAAGTGGTTAGTGGTGACTGTTTTGTTATTTTTCGAAAGTTGAGTAATTGAAGTGACTGTTTTGTCAGCTACAGTAAAATTGAGTGACTGTTGGTGTAATTTACCCTTTAAATAATTATAAAAT
This sequence comes from Gossypium anomalum, assembly GCA_025698475.1. Taxonomy (NCBI): domain Eukaryota; kingdom Viridiplantae; phylum Streptophyta; class Magnoliopsida; order Malvales; family Malvaceae; genus Gossypium; species Gossypium anomalum. The sequence goes on from CM046960.1 coordinate 1,944,318, forward strand.
TTTTTAAAAAAATTCTAAAAAATATATAAAGAAAGTTAAAAAAATTAAAAATTTTCTAAAATAATAATTTTGGCGATCTAAATAAGTTATTTATGATTCAAGTTTATCATAATAAAGTATTTATTATTATTATTATTTTGCTTTGAAATTTTTTTCAAATTTATGTGCTATAATATATAATTAGTTATATTGTAATAAGATTTTAATTTAACATGTTTAAAATTTTGAATTTAACTTGAACAATTTCACTTTATTTGGCTCGACTCAAATTTTATTTCACTTTACTCGATTAAAAAAATTCAAATTGAACTAAGATGATAAAATAAGATTCATCAATTCAAATAATATAAAAAATTTTCACTCGATTCAATCTAATTTGATTCAATCTAACGCTCACTCCTATCCATAAATGTCATTTATTGTTAAATTATGCATCGAAACACAAAACTTGTATGGCGTAAATAATTACAATTAGATAGTCAGTATTACTGAATTAATTTGCAAAATTATTGCTCTCTTTTCAATGAGATTATCTTTTTGATTAAATAAAGAAAGATTGGTACGCAATACAATAAAGAAACTGTGACCTGTTTTCCACTTTCTTGTGTTTTCCATTTCATTTGTCTCTATTCATCCCTCTGAACCCCAATTATGCACAATCCATCTCCATTTTAACAAAAGGGGCAACGTGGGTTTTGGGGTTTTTTACCAAAAATAAATACAACAGAATTAAATACTCGCTTTATCTATTTCAAAACAAGCCCAAGATAAATCATTTTACGATTGAATTGAAATTTCAACTCAAAACCTCAAACACAGAAATAAAGCACCTGACTTATTTAAATATTATAAAATTTGTAAAAACAAAATTTAATAAATTAAGGATATACACATGATTTCTTTTGAGTTTAAGAGCTTTGCCAAAATGAAGTAATATTATTTTCATGTACAGTGTAACCTCCACAATTTAACTATAATGTCTAAGCCGGGTTTAGGGTGTTACAAATTATTTAGTCTCCGAATTTTCTTAGGTTCAATCCTTAGAATACTCGAGTGTTTCATTATAACACTAAAAATATTACAACTTGACTTGCAGTACACCTCTAGGTTATTGATTATTTTTGTGTTGATTCTTAGTCCCGATGTGCGCTATCAAGTTGTTGGCACTGTTGTTGGAAAGTTCGTGTGTGATTGAGTGATTTGTTTGATTAATGCATGTTTACTAGGGAGATAATTAGCAAAACTTAAGTTTATAGATACAATGCTTGTTTTTCTTGCAATTGCTTGTTTATTTTCTTCGTTAAGTATTCTTGAAATTGGAAACTTGTAGAATAATCTTGACATCACCCTTTCACAATGGAGAGCTATTTTTGCATTGATCTTTCTTCTCATTTATTCTAACTTCACAATGTTATTTAATGTCATACCTACCCTCTACCGATCTTGAAATACACAACCATAGTCACCTTCTATAATTGCTTCATCGAAAAGAATGTACACGAAAAACATTGGGTTATTCATCTTCAAAACGATTCTTGTTTTCTCTTCTACTAAACACATAATTTCTCTCTCTTTTTTTCTTTTTCTGTTGAACAATTACAACAATGTTAAAAAAAAAAAACAGTATATGTAGGGACTGGTGCCTCCAAAGAACTTGGCGGTAACAGAAAAATTTTAATGGAAAAAAATAGCTTGGTGCCGCCAATGAGAACAATGGCACCAAAACAAATTCAAACTTTCTAACAAAAGAATACATCAATGCCACCAATGGCAAAGGCGACACAAAAAAAAATTAATTTTTTATTTAAAATATTATTTTTTGTGATGGGTGTCGACACAGAAAATAGCTTTCTGCAAAATCTTTGACACATTTAAAAAAAAAAACATTGGTATCGCCAATGACAACGATGACTCCCATTAAAATATTTTTTTTCTTTTTCTCCTAGAATACCGGTATTTTTGACGGGGCGGACAATTATACAACTGGTGTCGCGAATGGCTACGACGACACTCAAAAAATTAATTTTTTTTATTAAAACGTGTAGCGACGTAAAAATTTTTAGGTTTCGAGTCGCTAAATGTGGCGATTAAAAACTTGGAAAGTGAAATTTGATTTTAAAATAACCCGGGAGTCGCCACCGATCCTTTTTATAGGTGTGATCGGACACCTATTAGATTTCCTTTTAAAAGCGAGAAAAAAGGCTAAGTTAAGGTCTACGTTAAAAATCAGAGAAAAATTAGGGTTCGGGAGTCGGTTACGCGCGAGGAAGGTATTAGCACCCTCGCGACGCCCAAAATTGGTATCTCATAAACACGTGTTGTCTTGATTTTCAAAAATACGAGTTTAATTTAAAATTTGGTTGTGATCCGAAAAAGACGAGAAGTTTTAATTTTATTTCGATTTTTGAGAAGGGTATATCGCTTTAACACGAGTCAATTGACATTCACCCAACATAGCGATGAACTCGATGACTTAATGTTAAATCGATATATTGCCTTGGTTATTGAAATTGATTAACAGAACGAGAATATGATTTTCGAAATAATAAGAAACAAAATTGATATAAAATAAGAATAAATGAATGGAAGAACTATAAACAGATTTAGAAACAAATAACATATATTACAATAATGTTGAAAGAAAACACTAATAATGCATGCAAGATTAAATGTAAGGATAGTATCAAATACGAGAAAATAATGAATATACGTATATATAAAAAAATAATATTAAGATTATGTACATAACGTACGTGAGAAAAGTATATATATGCATATCATATACGATATACATATATAATAATATACATGGAATAGTAAAAAATACATGACTAATAATATAAAAAGATATATACATACGTAAAAAGGTATGAGTAGTAAAGAAATATACAATAAATAACATAAAAATATATGCGTATAATATATAAATATATAAGTATATACATATATTAGAAATAATAATAATATAAAAAAAATTAGGGAATTACATAAATACATACATACATATATAAATAACAGTATTAGAAATATATAATATAATATTTAAAGTATACATATAACAGTACATAAAACAACTAATAATATTAAAATGTATAAAAAACATATAAAACATGATATTTAAAATTTACATATATAAAATATATAAAAATACACATAATATAATCTTTAAGCATTTTGTATAACATACACATTAGGGATAAATAACAATCAATAATGCGATTTGGCCAGTTGCTCTTGTAATTCCTTTTGAGCCCTTTCCATCCTTTCGATTCTCTCATTGAACTCAGCTTCCATTGCCCTAGTTTGTCGACGCGTTCTGTATAAATGTCGTGATTCCAGTCTTGAAGTCTTGCAACTGCGGATCATATGGCTCTTTTAGTTTCGGTGGATGATTATGGTGATATGTACATGCGATAAATGAATGAGTGTATGAATGGATGAGTATCCAAAGAATAAATTATGCATGAATGTAAATATGCAAGAATTTGGTGTTGATTTCAAGATAGCCCCATATGTAGGCATTTCATTTATCAGAAGAGTACGTTACAAAAAGTTTTCATTTTTCCAACAGTTACACAAATTTTCTAGCCACATTGCCTTGTTTCTTCACTTGCTCTAGAAACTCTGATATACTCGATCTTTGGCTCGGAGGGAATTGGCAACTGAGAACTTCGGCTTCATCTGATAATTGAACAACTTGCATAGCCGCTTTGCGAATTTCGTTGATCAAGAAGTTGAGTTGCATTTCTTTTTCTTGGAGAGTTCCTTCATACGCGTGCATGTCCCTATCGTACTGATCATTCTTTTCTTCTAGAGCCTTCAGGAGGTTATCTAATTGTTGTTGACGAGATTGTAGCATATTTTCTAAATCTCGTACCCTCCTTTTTAATTCTTGATGTTCAGACTGACTATTCGCAAATTCTGCAGTCACCATTTCATACTCGACATTCTTCCTTCTTAACTCTATTGCAGCGCGCGCGGCCTTTTCCTCTTCTTTCTTTGCTTTTCCCTTCCAAAATTCCATTCCTCCTTTGATGTTGCTAATTTCTTCTTTCCACTCAGCTGTTGATTTGCCCAATCCACTATTTTTTATAGTGTTTCTTAATTTCTTGTTTTCCAAATGAAGGTCCCTTAAGTCGTTTCTCACGATCTCGGCCTCCCTTTGTACTTTTTCAGTTCTGGACCTTTCAACCTGGACTTCAATCTTCAGCTGATAGTTTTCTTCTTGAAGGGTGCTGAGGTCCCTAGACATCTTAGCTTTTTCTCGAATTTTGTTTTAGCTATTTCCAATTCGGATGGCATTTCCTCCAAAAAGGGATTCTGGCGTGTAATTTGTTGATAAGATTTGGTCGACTACTTACCCGCTGCTTTCTCCATATGTCATAGTCTTGGGTAAGGGTATCGCGATACAAGGCTAATTCCATGAAATGAATTTCCTTCCAAGACTTTGCAATATCTCTGACTCTCTTCATATATCCCTTACCCGCAAAGCTAACTCGAATTGTGCTAATCCTCCTCGCTATGCGGGCATAAATTGTCGCGAAGAAAATTGCCTTTGGACTAATAGCGGAGCGTATCCAACCCTCCCCATAACCCGAGTAAAGGTACCCAATCTTGGCCTCCACATTTGTATAGCAGGATGAAGGACGGATCTGGTGCTGCTCTCCACGTTATATCCTCGGCGCGAAGATTCTCAAAAGACTCGATACCCAATGTTGCTCGGTGACTTCTCTCTCGCCATTCTTTCTTGAGGTAAGCTTCTAGTGGGGCGAATGTTTTGAAAACATGTGGAATGGAGTGCGCTCTACTTTCCAAAAATGACTCAAAATCCAAACATTGAGCAAATTGTGCACACCCGATAAATCGTCCCTTTCCTACCCTTCGACAAGTACTCAAGGACCTGAATGTCTCGGCTAAGATAGTCGGGACAGGGTTGACTCCTTGTTTTAGCCTTCAAGAAATCAAATCATCGACCTCAATATGTCCGAGAACTCTCGGAAAATGACCAAACCGTAAATAGCCAAGGCGAATAGATTAACTCTCTTCAATATGTCCGGATGACTCGTAACCGATTCTCGTAGGTCGGACCATGGAATGCAAACGGTTTCATTCTTCTTTTTATTTGTTTTTCGCCCATGCATCGCTCATGTCTGTCGGTCTTACTAATTTTTTCCTAAAGGTCAATGGCTTAGGCTCCTTCACGTATATCTTGCTGAATTGCACATTGTCGATGTGGAGTAAAGCAGCATACTCTTCTATGGTTGGAGTCATGTCCTCTTGATTGAATGTAAAGCACCGATAAGTCGGGTCCCGAGAATCGAACCATGGCTTGAATCAACTGTTCGCTCTACACGAATGGTAATCAAGTGAGCTATATCTCCATACCTCTCGCAAAAATGCCCTAGTATCTGAATCCCATTGATTCCAAACTCGCACTCAAATCCTCAAGGTTATTTTGGCGAACATTCACAGTTGTATGTTCGGGCAAATTAGCAACACACCCTTCCACTAGGCTGTCCCCCTTTTCTCTTTGAGTTTTTAGAGACCACTCTCGAACCACGGCATTCTTCTCGATTATTTGTGTAATTGACTCCTCCATCGTAAACCCGTTCTTTTTGGCACTATCCTTTAATCAACACCTTCCTAATGTGATGCCTATGATGCATGATGAAAATAAAAATAACAACAAACAAACTTGGTTAGCAACACAACAAATATATTTTGAGAAACAAATTAAACTACTCAACCCAATTCTTTTACATAGACAATGTAAATGAAAGGCAAAAAGCATTTCCCCGTGTACTTATTTTGGTGACTATAAGCGGACAGAGGTTCGACATGGCTCTAATTGGATAGCTCGTATGGTTCATTATATGCGGGTTTTGGTTCTAGATAGGTACTCGAATTGCCCGTACTATCATCTGCTAAGACTAGTACGGAGCCTCGGTATAAGCCCTCACAGGGCTCACGAGTTCAATTCGAGGGATTACATTTACTTATGCCTATGCGGAGGGACAAGTTAACTCACGAAAGCATAAGTCATATGTAACCCGAAAGTATTCACTAGCTTGTGCGGAGGGACGAGTTAACTCACGAAGGCGTAGCGTTTACTTTCACTTAAACGGATGGAGCCCGGGTATAGAGCTCATGTTATGCAAAATGCAAGTGTACGGTGTGTGGGGGGAAAAACTCGTAAACCTTTACGTTTTATTTAAAGAGACTAAACCAGAATTAAAACCATAAAACTGAAAACTGAAAAACAAACAAATAGCAAGTTAGAAGAAATATTTACAACACGATGCAAATGCATGAATTTTGAAAGTGAGATTTTCGGATCATGACCAAATATTTACTTTGAACAAGGAAATTTGAAAACTTTGACAAAACGTGTTTATTCGATTCGACTCTCAAAATCGTGTCCCCAGCGGAGTCGCCAGCTGTAGCGACGTAAAAATTTTTAGGTTTCGAGTCGCTAAATGTGGCGATTAAAAACTTGGAAAGTGAAATTTGATTTTAAAATAACCCGGGAGTCGCCACCGATCCTTTTTATAGGTGTGATCGGACACCTATTAGATTTCCTTTTAAAAGCGAGAAAAAAGGCTAAGTTAAGGTCTACGTTAAAAATCAGAGAAAAATTAGGGTTCGGGAGTCGGTTACGCGCGAGGAAGGTATTAGCACCCTCGCGACGCCCAAAATTGGTATCTCATAAACACGTGTTGTCTTGACTTTCAAAAGTACGAGTTTAATTTAAAATTTGGTTGTGATCCGAAAAAGACGAGAAGTTTTAATTTTATTTCGATTTTTGAGAAGGGTATATCGCTTTAACACGAGTCAATTGACATTCACCCAACATAGTGATGAACTCGATGACTTAATGTTAAATCGATATATTGCCTTGGTTATTGAAATTGATTAACAGAACGAGAATATGATTTTCGAAATAATAAGAAACAAAATTGATATGAAATAAGAATAAATGAATGGAAGAACTATAAATAGATTTAGAAACAAATAACATATATTACAATAATGTTGAAAGAAAACACTAATAATGCATGCAAGATTAAATGTAAGGATAGTATCAAATACGAGAAAATAATGAATATACATATATATAAAAAAATAATATTAAGATTATGTACATAACGTACGTGAGAAAAGTATATATATACATATCATATACGATATACATATATAATAATATACATGGAATAGTAAAAAATACATGACTAATAATATAAAAAGATATATACATACGTAAAAAGGTATGAGTAGTAAAGAAATATACAATAAATAACATAAAAATATATGCGTATAATATATAAATATATAAGTATATACATATATTAGAAATAATAATAATATAAAAAAATTAGGGAATTACATAAATACATACATACATATATAAATAACAGTATTAGAAATATATAATATAATATTTAAAGTATACATATAATAGTATATAAAACAACTAATAATATTAAAATGTATAAAAAACATATAAAACATGATATTTAAAATTTACATATATAAAATATATAAAAATACACATAATATAATCTTTAAGCATTTTGTATAACATACACATTAGGGATAAATAACAATCAATAATGTTAATAATAATATTAAGAATATTAGGAATAATAATAATATTTGAAATATAAAATAAATAAAGAAGTAAAATAAAAAGGGATGAAAATCGAATTAGAATCAAAGTTTTGGGCGAATTTTAAAAGAAAGTAAATGGAAAAGGGCCTATTGGAATACGCGTGCAAGTAATGGGGACCAAAAGAGCAATTTTCCAGTGCTTTTAAAACGGTGCGTGATCGTGGGGACCAATTGCAAAGCGCAACACTTAGCAGGGCCAATTTGTAAAACGCCATGAACTCGATTGCAAAACCATAAGAAAGCGGAGGGGCGAAAGCGCAATTAGCCCCTCCGCTTAAAAAAACACGCGATCCTAGCTCCCAATGGGTCGGTCGACCCGACCACGCCTAAACGGGCGCTGCTTTATTCATAGTGGGGGACCAAAACGGTGCGTTTTGGTCCCCTATATAAGACAAAAAAAATTTAAAAAAAATCATTTGTAAGGGGGTGAAGAAAAAAAAAGAGAGAGGAAGGGAGAGGGAGAAGGGGAAAGGGGGAATCCGGCCAGGGTGCCGGTCATCGGCCGTCACCGGACCGCCGTCCGTCGCCGGTGCCGGCCACCGCGTGCGGTGGCCGGAAAAGGTAAAACCTCTATTTTTTCCCTTTTTTTTTGTTCCTTTTTATTTTATTTTCTTTATGGTACAATATATATATGTATATAAATATATGTTAAAATGTAGAAGAAGGAAAAAGAAAAGAAAACAAAGAAAACAGATTCGTTAAAAGAAAGAAAAAATAAATTTTTATTCACCTTCTCTGTTTTCAATCTTGATTCGAACGATCTACCTTACTGATCTATTCCTTTTTTCTTTAAAACTAATGTATGTATTATAGTTTGCTTGGACTGCTGACCGAAAAAAAACGAAGTTAGATTTGGCCTCTTTTATAGCCCTTTTTGTTATACTGTCTATTTCTTTCTATTGCTGTTGCGTGTTCTTGCAGGAGGTGGTTGCTGATGGAGACAGTGGCGGTGGACGTGACTTTGGGCGGTGGCCGCAGTAGTGTCAGGGGCAGGTGTGGGCTAGGGGTATGGGTTGATGGGATTAGGTGGTTTAGGGTTTCAGCTTTTCTGAAACCCTAAACCTGTTAGTTGGGTCTGTTTGGGCTATGGGTTGATTGGGTTTGGGTTTAGATTAACTGGGCTTCTGGGTAATTTGTAAATGGGTATGTGGTTTGTTGGGTTTAGTTAGGAGTGGGTTAGGTGTTTGGGCTATCGTAAAAAAAAAAGTAATTGGGCTTTGTAGTGGGTATGGCCCAAAATTGGCCTGCTACAAAACGAACTATATTTTGGTAATTATTAGGGATTGTGCTACCAGTTGCAATGACAACGCCGAAATTTACTGTAATAAAAGTGTAATTTACGTAAATAATTTTGAAAGAGAATAATTTTTGTAATTAAAAAAAACCGTTAGATTAGGTTATATTTTATTTTTGTTTTATACATATTCAATTATTCAAGTTCAATAATGTTATATTTTTCGTATGTTTGGAAATGGTTTGCACATTTATGAATAATTACATTTCAAAGATATTCGTTTTTTTTAAAAGAAAATTAGGTAGTATTCTAGAAAGTTAATCACTTTAAATTTATTTGGTCAAAATTAAGAATAACGTAAGACTAATGGTTCCATTTTGTTATCAAGCATCATGAGGGTGTTGATATCTTCCTCACGTGAATTCAAATTTTTTTTGTAGACAAAAAAATATCTTTTTAATAAATTTTAATGAAAATAATATATTTTTAATTTTGAGGTGATCAATCACACCTAAATATAAAATATTGATATCAAAATTTATATATGTAAAATTAAATTGAGTGGAGAAAGCCAAAGTTTTGGTTGAAGTTAATGTTTTTCTGGATCTGGAACTGATGCATGGAGGGAGAAAGGTTTTTTGGGAATCTGGTTTTATTTTTTTAATAGGATAGGGCCATAGGGGTGTGTGTTTCATTTTAATGCTCTCTATTTTTAATTTCCTTGCCCAAGGCACAGTTTAAAGACTGCATTTATAGCTTCACAGGTGTAAAGCCAGATGGCAGACTTGAATAAGTATTTTATTTGTAAAAATAATAATAATTAAATTTTATTGTTTAAATTTTAAATATTTAATAATAAATTTAGTGATGAATTAAACTGGATTTGATTTGAAAAAGTTTAATAATTTTTAAAATTTTGAGTTATTTGAATTATTAGAGTTAACTTGAATAAGTTATTCAAGTTTAGAGTTCGAATCAAGTTGAATTTTATAATTTGAATAACAAATTGATGTAAATACCATTTTAGTCCTTGTCAAGTTTGAAATTGAGCAAATTGGTTTCTCTATGAAAAATAATTACAAAAAAATTTAAAACTCAAAATATTTATAAAAAATTCAAAATTTATATCTTTTAAAAAATTATAAAAAATATATAAAGAAATTTAAAAAATTAAAAATTTTCTAGAATAATAATTTTGGGACCTATATAAGTTAATTAATGATTCAAATTTATCATAATAAAATATTTATTATTATTTTGCTTTGAAAAGGTTTTCAAATATATATTGTTTCAAATTTGTGTGCTATAACATGAAATTAGTTATATTGTAACAAGATTTTAATTTCACATGCTTAATTTTTTTTAATTTAACTCGAACAATTTCATTCAATTCAACTCAACTTGAATTTTATTTCACTTGATTTGATTCGAAAAAAATTCGAATCGAATTAGAATGATAAAATAAGGCTAGTCAACTCAATTAATACGAAATTTTTTCATTCGATTCGTTTGGATACTTACTCTTATCAATCTATCAATAGATATTAAAATAATGTAATTATGACTAATAATTACTTTAACTTCAACAAGCGTGAAAAACTTGTTGATATTAACAATCACATTGAACTTGACTCTTATGAGTATTGTTGAAATTCCCTAAAAGAAAATATATTTCAGAAAATAATTTTTGAAGATACATATTTTAATAAATAACATTACATTTATAATATCAAAATAGAAAAAATAAAATAATTAATATAAATTTAAACTTGAAAATAAAAATATTAATAAAACTTTAATAAAATATAAAATTTTAATCTTCACTAAAAAATAATGTATATAACTAAAATTCATGGGATAAAATTAATTTATTATTAACTTATGCATTAAAACATAATTCTTCTATGGCGTAAATAAATACAATTAGATAGTCATAATTACTACTGAATTAATTTACAAAATATAATGTATTAAAAATGCGTTATTTTTAGCTGGCGAATAAAGGAATTGGAGGGTGCAATCAGTCCAAAAATCGTGACCTGTTCTCCACTTTCTTGTGTTTTCCCTTCTCATTTGTCACTATTCATTGACTTCAACTCCCTTGCCTGTTAACCCCACAATCCATCTCCATTTTTTTCCCTCAACTTCCGTTTCCTTCTTCATCTCTCTCTTTGATTTTTTTGTCCCAATTCCACCATGTTTGTCTTTGAAGAGGCTGCTCTTTCTGCCTTTTTGGAGCTCTTGTTTGCCAAGTTGCTTGACTCTGTACTCAACTTAGTGGCCGATCACAGGCAAGTCCACCAGCAACTCAAGCTGTGGCAATCCATATTACCCGAGATCAAAGCAGTGTTGAACCATGCAGAGGAGAAGCAGATCAAGAACGAGGGTGTGAAGAATTGGTTGGGCGATCTCCAAGACTTAGCTTACTATGTGGATGGCATCTTGGACGAGTTCGCTTACCAAGAGTTACGTATCAAGCTCCAAAAAACTCAAGCACAAGCCAGCACTAGTAAGGTACAAAAACTCATTCCAATCTGCTGTACTGGTGGTCATTTCTCGCCAATCTCTTTTATGTTCAATGCTAAGATGATTTCAAAGATAAAAGCAATCACTGATAGACTGAATAGTTTGAACACTAGAAGAAATAGTTTGGGGTTGAATGAGATCATGTCTCAAGGCGCAACTTCCAAGGGAAAGAAGCCCAGGCTGCAACCAACTTCCTTGATGGATGGGGCTGTAGAGTATGTTGGTAGAGCCAATGAAAGCAAGAAATGCTTGAGTTGCTCAAAAGTAACAATTCCGATGGAGTTTGTGTCCTTTCTATCGTTGGCATGGGAGGGATGGGGAAAACAACTCTTGCTCAGCTTGTTTATAATGATCCCAACATTAAGGAGTCTTTCGATCACAAGTCCTGGGTATGCGTTTCTGACGGCTTTGATGCTGTTAACATAACAAAGACGATTTTAAGATCCTTGGATGTTGACTCACGTGATGAGAATGACTTGAACTTGCTTCAAGTCAAGTTGAAGTTATCCGGAAAAAGTTTCTTGCTTGTTTTAGATGACATTTGGAACGAGAGTTACCATAATTGGACCATCTTAAGGCGTCCATTTGGAGCAGGAACCAAGATTATTGTAACAACTCGACTCCAAAAGGTTTCATCTAATGTAGATCCGGTGAAAGCGTTTTTCCTGGATAAACTCTCGCATCATGATTGTTTATCCATATTTGCTCAGCATGCATTGAAAGCAAGAAACTTTGATGGGCATCCCCAATTTAAAGAAATTGGCATAGTGAGAAGGTACAACAGCTTACCTTTGGCAGCAGAAGCCGTTGGAAGCTTATTACGGACAGCTACGGATCATAGTGAATGGGAAAAAGTATATGAGAGCGAGATATGGTACCTACCAGAAGATCCATGTGGCTTAATTCCAGCTTTGCGATTAAGCTACCATTATCTTCCTCAGCATCTGAAACGATGCTTTGCATACTGCTCCATATTTCATATTTCCTAAAGAATTCGTTTTGGGCGTTTAAGGCCAGTCCCGAAACGATGTCGTTTTGGTGGCCTATATAAATCTAATTTTTTTTTTAAAAATTTAATTTTGCTCTGTTTTTTTTAAAAAAAAAAATTTCCTCTTTGCTCTCTCCAGAGGTCCCTGCTCCGGTGAGAAATTTGGCCGGTCGCCACCGCCGGCCATCGGACACAATGGACGGAAAATCAAAAAGGCATTTTTTTTATTTCTCGTATTTTGTATATATCTATATATATATGTTGCTTTTTAAAAAAAAATTAAAGGAAATATGTATACATATGTTCAAGGAAAAAAGAAGAGTAAACTAAAAAAAAATCAAACCTTTACGCGACGAATTTATTTTTTGTGTTCTGCTTGCTTGCTATTTTTTTGTTCTTAAAGAAAAATCAAATCATTTTTTGTATTTCTCCAAAATTGCCAAATCCACAAAACATTTTTGGCTTGGCTTTTTTAAAGCCATTTACACATATTTCTTATTATTTTTCTACTGTTGTTTGTGTGTTTCTCTTGCAGGAGCAGTTGGGGCGGTGGAGCAGGTGGTGACTGGCAGAGGTGACGGCTGTGGCAGAAGATAAACTAGGGTTTTAGCTTTTCTGAAACCCTAGTTTGACTAATGGGTTTAGGTTTGGGCCATTTGGGCTTGTTTTGTTATTTGGGTTGTTAGTTGGGTTTAAACTTTGTTTGGGTTGGGGTAGGTTTAGTTTTTTGTTTTGGGCTTGTTCAGCTTGGGCCAAGATTGGTGTGTACAGTTGTCCCTCTTTGCTCGTTTTTGTGTAACGAGAACAGAGCAAAGACCTTTAAGAAAGACCAATTTGGCCCGGCCGCATCGAGCCTTAACTTCCTTGGTGCTCCTCTTTTTCTTGTAGCCTCGTTCTAGTCCACTGCGTCTTGTTACTTCGATCCACTCCATGGAACTTTAGAGGTATGAATCGTAGCTTCACTTTGCTCTCTTCTTCAGGGGTATGAGGTTCATAGCTTCGATCTGCTTCACTGTTCCACTGTAACTTCAAGGAGATAAGGTCTAATATCTTCGGTCTGTTCCACTACAACTTCAGGGTTCCGCTACAACTTAATGGAGATAAGACTTGTAATTTCAACCTGCTCCACTGCAACTTCAAGGAGGCCAAATCTGGATATTCAATTAGCTCTAATCTTTATTCTTTATTGAAAGACAAACATCGAAAATAGCTCGGCATACAAACTGACATTCAACTCATCTCTCGGATTATGAGTTAACTTTTATTGAAAAAAGTAAAATATTGAAAATACCTCAGTATGTGACCTGAGGCTCAACTCACCTATCGCAATATGAGTTGATTTTTTTTTTGAAAAACAGAGACTAAAATGCTCAAATCATTTCTCGCAATATGATTCGATTTTTTTTGAAAAAACATAAATTGAAAATACCTCAGCATGTGTCCCAAGGCTCAACTCACCTATTGTGATATAAGTTGATTTTTTGAAAAATAGAAACTAAAAATATCTCAACGTGTGACCCGAGGCTCAACTCACCTTTCGCAATATGAGTTGATTTTTTTGAAACATAAATTGAAAATACCTCAGTGCGTGACTTGAGGCTCAACTCACCTTTCGCAATATGAGTTGATTTTTTTTAAAAAAAATAGGAACTAAAGATACCTCAGCGTGTGACCCGAGGCTCAACTCACCTCTTACAATGAGTTGATTTTTTGAAACATAAATTGAAAATACCTCAGTGCGTGACTTGAGACTCAACTCACCTCTCGCAATATGAACTGATTTTTTTTTTGAAAAACAGAAATTTAAAATACCTCAGCGTGTGACTCGAGGCTCAGCTCACCTCTCGCAACATGAGTTGATTTTTGAAAAACAGAAATAAAAATATCAGGATACCAAAACGTATCATCTGGTGGAACTTCAAGTGTCTTTTCCTTAATCCAGTATAAATATCATCAAAACCTCTCGCTCTACTGGAGTACCTGCATATGTCATGCATGATGTTATCATGATATGCACATGCTTGTCTTAAATGCCTGTATGCCTACATGATTATGCTATGAGCCTTGGGCTTGTTTGTCATGTATCTTTTTTCGTCATGCTTCTTGTGATGATCTGCATTCCTTGCTTTGATTCTTGACTCTTTTTTTTTAGGCTTTGTTCCCATCCTCAATCTTTACGAGTAATCTGTGTTTTTCAGATATCACTATTTTGCCCCATGCTAAACTTTATCCTTGCTTTGAGGATTTTATACTTATTGAATTCTCATCCGGATAATGCTCAACATTTCTTTTGTTTAGAGTATGTCATTCTACTATTTATCATTCAAATAAATCATACAATGAGATGCATGAAAATGCTCAGGTAGGTACAAAAGAGATAATTCACATTTATTTATTTCGAAGGTAACAAACAAAAAGGTTAACCAAGGATAGTAAAAAGGTGTCATAAAGAAAAGGGAATCCCATTCAGTAAATACAAATGCTCTAGATATTCAACGCATGATCTCTTCCATGTTACTTAATCAAGAATCTTTTCGAGCATGGCTTCTTACGTAGAAGATTTTGAGCTTTTAGAGATGCTTCAAATACTATAGCCTTGCTGCTTGACCCACCGTTCAAATCGCCTTGCTCTTTAAGCCCAGGTTTACTTCATTAGGACGCCCTCTCAGGTTTTCATCCTAATCCTTTTTGTTCATCAAGACGCCCTTTTCGGGTTTTCACCTTGATCTTTTTTTTTCTCTTTTTTTTAGGCATAATATTTCTTTACAGCATTTGAGTTCACTGGGTTAGGTAACTCTTTTCCATCCATCTCAGTGAGAATTAAAGCTCCACCTGAGAAAGCCTTCTTTACAACATATGGTCCTTCCTAATTTGGTACCCATTTTCCTCGGAAGTCTTTTTGAATTGGGAGAATCTTTCTTAGCACGAGTTCTCCTTCGTGGAATTCTCTTGGCCGTACTTTCTTGTCATGGGCTGCGATTATTCTCTTCTGGTACATTTGTCTATGACAGATTGCCTTCAAACGTTTTTCTTCGATAAGGTTTAACTGGTTATATCGAGCTCGAACCCACTCTGCTTTCTCTAGTTTCGACTCCATTAAGACTCGTAGAGAGGGGATCTCAACTTTGATGGGTAGCACAGCTTCCATTCCATAGACCAAAGAGAAATGAGTTGCTCCCGTAGATATCCGCACAGATGTGCGATATGCATACAAAGCGAATGGTAGCTTCTCGTGCCAGTCTTTATATGTTTCGGTCATTTTCCCAATAATCTTCTTAATATTCTTGTTGGCCACTTCAACTGCTCCATTCATTTTCGGGCGATAGGGTGAGGAGTTATGATGCCTTATTTGAAATTGTTCACATATTTCCTTTATCATCTTGTTTAAATTCAAGGCGTTATCTGAAATGATTCTTTCAGGCAAACCATATCGACAAATGATTTCCTTTTTTAAGAACCTACAAATTGCAGTCTTCGTCACATTAGCAAATGAAGCGGCTTCTATCCATTTCGTAAAGTAATCTATCACTACAAAAATAAATCGGTGTCCATTAGAAGTTTTTGAGGAAATTGGCCCTATAACATTCATGCCCTACATAGAATAAGGCCACGGAGAAGTCATGACATTAAGAGGTGAAGGGGCTACATGAATTTTATCACCATAAATTTGACATTTGTGGCATTTTCGTACAAAACTAATGCAGTCACTTTCCATCGTCAGCCAGTAATAACCGAGTCTTATAATCTTCCTAGCCATAGTGAAACCATTGGCATGTGTCCCACAAATTCCCTCATGGATATCTTCAAGTATTTTTCTGGCTTCAACAGCATCCACGCATCTCAAGAGCACTTGATAGTTTCCTCTTTTGTACAGAATGTCCCCATCAAGAACAAATCCTACTGTCATTCTTCTGATTGTTCTTTTATCGTTCTCATTTACTTGTTCGGGATATTTTTGGTTCTTGACATATTCTAAGATATCATGGAACCATGGCCGTCCGTTTGGCTTTTTTTCAATGCTGAAATAATGTGCAGGGACTTCATATATGCTCATTTGTAGAGGCATTATTTTTGTTTCTCTGTTCGCATTGAACATCGAAGCCAAAGTGGCCAGGGCATCAGCCAATTGGTTTTCTTCTCGTGAAAAGTAATTAAAAGTTATTTCTTTGAATTCTTTAATCAGTCCCGCCACTAGATCGCTGTATTTAACTAATTTCGAATCTCTCACTTCCCAATATTCACAGATTTGGTATATCACCAATGCTGAGTCCCTGTATACCTCTAAAATTTCGACATTTCGTTCAATAGCTGCACAAAGTCCCAGGATACAGGCCCCATATTCCGCTATGTTATTGGTACAGAATAAATTCAGCCTGGCAGTGAACGGATAATGGTTCCCTTCTGGTGATACTAAAACTGCTCTAATCCCATGCCCCAATGTATTCGATGCACCATCAAAGCTAATCTTCCATGACTTCTCTTTGGATGACTCACATTCTTTTCTAATAATGCATATCAAGTCTTTATCGGGGAAATCAAATCTCAATGGCTTTATTCCTCTGTTGTTCAAGTTGCTAAGAAATCAGCTATTGCACTCCCTTTTATCGACTTTTGGCTTACATAGACGATGTCGTATTCTGATAGTAGGATCTGCCATCGTGCCATTCTTCCTGAGAGTGCAGGTGATTCCATCATGTACTTTATTGGGTCCAGCTTTAAAATTAACCATGTCGTATGATACAACATATATTGCCTGAGCCTCCGAACTACCCAAACCAAAGCGCAACAGAGTTTTTCAATTGATGAATACCTTGCTTTATACTCTGTGAATTTTTTGCTGAGATAGTAAATCGCATTTTCTCTTTTCCCTGACTCATCATGTTGCCCCAGTATGCAACCCATTAAAATTTCGAACATAGGCAGATGCAATATTAACGGTCTTCCTAGAGTGGGCGGTACTAGCACCGGGGGACTAGACAAATACTATTTTATCTTATCAAAAGCCACTTGGCACCCCTCGTTCCATTCTCCCGAATTATATTTTCAAATGAGTAAAAAAATTGGGTCACACTGGTTGGTAAGTTGAGCAATGAACCGAGCGATGTAGTTCAACCTCCCTAAAAATCCTCTGACTTTTTTTTGCGTGCGCGGAGGTGGTAGTTTTTGTATGGCTTTTATCTTATCTGGATCAACTTTAATGCCTCTCTCGCTGACGATGAAGCCTGGCAATTTTCCCAAGGTAGCCGCAAACATACATTTGGCTGGATTAAGCTTCAGCTAGAACTTTCTCAGTCTTTCGAACAACTTTCTGAGGTTCCCAACATGCTCTGTTTCCCCATTAGATTTGGCGATCTTATTATCGACGTAAACTTTAATTTCTTTGTGCATCATGTCATGAAACAACATCACCATGGCCCTTTGATATGTTGCCTCAGCGTACTTCAATCCGAACGGCATCACCTTATAACAGAATGTTCCCCACATCGTTACGAAAGTAGTTTTCTCTATATCCTCAGGAGTCATCTTTATCTGATTATA
The DNA here is from genome assembly GCA_025698475.1 of Gossypium anomalum. Taxonomy (NCBI): domain Eukaryota; kingdom Viridiplantae; phylum Streptophyta; class Magnoliopsida; order Malvales; family Malvaceae; genus Gossypium; species Gossypium anomalum. The sequence continues at coordinate 1,962,272 of CM046960.1, forward strand.
ACCCGAGAATTCATCCATGAACGAAAATAATGAATGTTTGGCTGTATTATCCACCAATGTATCGATGTGTGGCAAAGGAAAATTATCTTTAGGACTTACTCGATTCATATCGCGATAATCCATACACATTTGTACCTTGCCGTCTTTCTTCTGTACTGGGGCTATATTAGCTACCCATTGTGGGTATTTTGAGACTTGTAGAAGCCAGCATCGAATTGTTTCTTGACTTCTTCTTTTATCTTTAACAGTATTTCAAGTCTCATTTGTCTTAGCTTCTGTTGAATGGGTTTGCATTCTGGTTTCAGTGGGAGTCTATGGACCACTACATCCTCATCCAATCCTGGCATGTCCTGATACTACCATGCAAATACATCTTTGTACTCATTAAGCAAAGCAATCAAATCATGTTTGGTGTTATATAAAATGGAGGTCCCAATCTTCACTTCTTGCCTCTTTTCTTCATTTTCCAAGTTTACTATCTCAACAGATTCTTGATGAGATAGAATTTGTTTATCTTCTTATTCTACTATTCTTAGTAAGTCAGGAGAAGAGACATAGTCTTCAACATTTTCCTCAGCTTCGAACTCTCCTAAACAAATAGCCTTCTCGAAATCGATTTCAAGATTTGTAACGGGTTTGTTCATATCGTTGATATCTGAGCACCTGAAAGTTGAATGGAAAAGAAAACTATAAAGGAGCATCAAAGTATTGGGACCAACAAGCATAATGGCATGATGTGAGATATATGCAATGATAGGCTGTGAGAAGAGGGAAAAATTATGAGAAGAAAAGACCATGACAAAATACATCTCCATTAATGTTCATTTAATGATAAAGAGCAAATCATAAGCTCTTACAAATGAATCCCTACTATTACTTAGGGACACACAAAAAGAAGAGTGTTAACATTGAGCATTACTTTGGAGAAGACTTAGAAACTACAAAGAGATCCACAACAGTTCAATTGTTCAAAACGAATCTAGGAGGACAAGGGCGTATCATTGAAACATCTTTAATTGCATCATTTCCTTTGTCAATGACATTTATACTAACATTATGAAGACCCCTTTCAATTAATAACAGCGTGCTTTGTGGATTATCTTGCCCGGGGTATATCATTCCTACAGATGTAAATGTTTTTGACAAAGGAAGGTACGTTATGGGCTCCTATTCCAATTCTCAGGCTAAGGCTTTTGAAACCTTCCTTTCTTGATCTTTCTGTAACTGTTTTCTTCTCTGTCGTATATCCGGCTGGAATCCTAAACCATATCGAGCCTTATGGGGCACTGGTTTTAGAGCTTTGACTATCCCTTGCTGATATCTTCCCAAACCTTTCCTCGCTCGGGCTCCCTTTCCCACAGTCAGCTTAATTCCCATCTTGATATTCCTTGACAGCTTAGGCATGGGAATTTTATTTCCTTCAGCAACGAACGTAGCATTGATGAATTCGAAGGAACGGAAGGAACATTCTATTGCATCCTTGCTTACTTCGAGGTATGGTGTATCAGCGGAGATAGATGCGACAATGTCTTCCTCACCACGGCAGTGACCAAAAGACCATCCATGATAAATTTCACTTTTTGGTGGAGAGATGATGGAACTGCCCCAGCAGAATGGATCCAAGGCCTTCTTAAAAGGCAATTATACGAAGGCGTGATGCCCATGACCTGAAACTCGATGTCATATATATAGGGGCCCACTTTTAGAAGAATTTTAATTTTTCTCATGACTTTTTCTTGTCCCATCGAATGCTTTTATTATAGAGTGACAAGGCCTCAGATAAGATATATCAATTGGAATTCTAGAAAGCGTGGCCAAAGGCATGACATTGAGTGCTAACCCGTTATCAATGAGCACATTTGGTATTATATAACCCTTATAACGGGTTGTGATGTGTAATGTTTTTACGGAGCCCCTACCATTTGGCGGTATTTCGTCATTACTAAAAGAAATAAAATTATCCGCGTTCAGGTTATTTACCCACCTATCAAGTTTTTGACAGATATATTGCTGGCAACGTAAGCTTAATTTAACATTTTCAGCAAAGCATTCCGATGTGGTTCTAAATTCAACAGTAGGGATAATACCGAGATTCGTACCGGTTGTTTGCTTAACTGTTCCACGACGTTATATTCACTATGCTTGATGAACTTCAAGAATTCATGTGCTTCCTCTTCATTCACAGGCCTTTTAACTTCTTGTTCATACGGAGTCTCAAGTTTGACCTCGGCCTCATGCATCGGTGCCTTTCCTTTCTGCTTCAAGTCATTAGTCTTCTTCATTGGTTCGACCACTTTAGAATAACACCTCCCGCTGCGGGTGAAGTGTCCTACTTCGCCAACATTTCTAGTCATAACTTTGGATTTTTCACCTTCAGGTATGATAATGTTGATTCATATTTGCATGGTACTGCCTTGTTGTCTTTGTAAGGGAAAGGAGATGGTAGTTCAAATATCATATTTGGTTTTACTTGCTATTTTTTTGCATCGTAATAAATCACCAATGGTCGATCGGCACTATAAGGGAAACCCGATGATTGATTATCAGAAGTGCATACTTCTCCTTCATCGACCTCTTTTATTTTGTTAAAGAACTCGACTTCCTTATTGTCCATCATGTCTTGAAGTAGTTTTCTGAATCCTTCACAAGATTGGATGTCATGCCCCTCAATCCCATGAAAATCACAAAAACATTGACTTTTTCGATTTCCTTCTTTGAAAATTCTGTTGGGATGACAGAACAACCCCTTTTTAACTATTACCTCCAAAATCTTTCGCAACGGTGTCTTTATTTCAGAAATACAACTTTTGGTACACCACTTGTCTTTTTTTGTCACCGCGCTTACGTTCCCTTCAGTGTGGTTAGGGAGCGATTTCCAGCCATATTGCCAGCACTATCAAATCCTAGAATGCCTGCATCAATAAGACTTTGAACCCTCCTTTTAAAGGCTAAACAATTTTCTATAGAATGCCCCTAGTTTCCAGCGTGGTACATGTAACTAACATTAGGACCGTACCATTTTGGGTCTGGAGGCTTTAGGGGTGCCATATAATGTGGGGATATTAATTATTTTGCCAACAGTTTTGGGTACAGCTCTCCGTATGACACGGGAATTGGGGTAAACTAGGGTTTTTCAAGATTGGGTCATGTCGGTCTTTATTCATTTTTGGGTTGGTTTTGAGGAGGCATGGTATTTGGTGGGAACATGTCAAATGATCTTTGGTTATTTGTAGCATAGACTGGGTAAGGAGGAGGTGCTTCGTTATTTGAGAGCCACTACACTTCTAATCCTTACCCAGTCCAACCACGACCTCGATATTGCCCACCTCTAAACTTTTATTATCCTCCCTAAAGCCCTTACTATTAAGCACCTCCTCCTTACCCCGTCTACACTACAAATAACCAAAGACTATTTGCCATGTTCCCACCAAATACCATGCCTGCTCAAAACCAACCCAAAAATGAACAAAGACTGACAAGACCCAATCTTGAAAAACCCAGTTCACCCCAATTCACGTGTCATACAGAGAGCTATACCCAAAACTGTTGGAAAAATAATTAATATCCCCACATTATATGGTACCCCTGAAGCCTCTATATTCAAAATGGTACGATCCTAATGCTAGTTGCATGTACCACGCTGGAAACTAGGGGTATTCTACAGAAAATTGTTTGGCCTTTAAAAGGAGGGTTCAAGGTCTTATTGATGCAGGTATTCTACGATTTGATGGTGGTGATAATACGGCTAGAAATTCACTCCCTAACCACACTGAAGGGAACGTGAGCGCGGTGACAAAAGAAGACAGGTGGTGTGCGAAAAGTTGTGTTTCTGAAATAAAGACACTGCTGCGAAAGATTTGGGAGGTAATGGTTGAAAAGGGGCTGTTCTGTCATCCCAACAGAATTTTCAAAGAAAGAAATACAAAAAGTCAATATTTTTGTGATTTTCATGGGATCGAGAGGCATGACATCCAATCTTGTGAAGGATTCAGAAAACTACTTCAAGACATGATGGACAACAAGAAAGTCGAGATCTTTAACAAAATAAAAGAAGCAGATGAAGGAGAAGTATGCACTTCTGATAATCAATCATCGGGTTTCCCTTATAGTGCCGATTGACCATTTGTGATTTATTACGATGCAAAAAAGGAGTAAGTGAAACCAAAGGTGATAATTGAAGTACCATCTCATTTCCCTTACAAAGACAACAAGGCAGTACCATGGAAATATAATGTCAACATTATCATACCTAAAGGTGAAAAATCTAAAGTCACGACTAGAAATGTTGGCGAAGTAGGATACTTCACCCGCAGCGGGAGGTGTTATGCTAAAGTGGTCGAATCAATGAAGAAGACTAATGACTTGAAGCAGAAAGGAAAGGCACCGATGCATGAGGCCGAGGTCGAACTTGAGATTCTGTCCGAACAAGAAGTTAAAAGGCCTGTGAATGAAGAGGAAGCACATGAATTCTTGAAGTTTATCAAGCATAGTGAATATAACGTCGTGGAACGGTTAAGCAAACAACCGGCACGAATCTAGATATTATCCCTACTATTGAATTCAGAACCACATCGGAATGCTTTGCTGAAAGTGTTAAATCAAGCTTACGTGGCAAGCAATATATCTGTCAAAAAACTTGATAGGTGGGTGAATAACCTGAACGCGGATAATTTTATTTCTTTTAGTAATGACGAAATACCGCCAAATGGTAGGAGCTCCGTAAAAGCATTACATGTCACAACCCGTTGCAAGGGTTATATAATACCGAATGTGCTCATTGATAACGGGTCAGCACTCAATGTCATGCATTTGGCCACGCTTTCTAGAATTCCAATTGATATATCTTATCTGAGGCTTTGTCACTTTACAGTAAGAGCATTCGACGGGACAAGACGAGAAGTCATAGAAAAAATTAAAATTCCTCTAGAAGTGGGCCCCTATATATATGACATCGAATTTCAGGTCATGGACATCACGCATTCGTATAATTGCCTTTTAGGAAGGCCTTGGATCCATTCTGCTGGGGCAGTTCCTTCATCTCTCCATCAAAAAGTGAGTTTATCATAAATGGTCTTTTGGTTAATGTCGTGGGTGAGGAAGACATTGTCGCATCTATCTCCGCTGATACACCATACCTTGAAGTAAGCAAGGATGCAGTACAATGTTCCTTCCGTTCCTTCGAATTCATCAATGCTACGTTCGTTGCTAAAGGAAATAAAATTCTCATGCCTAAGCTATCAAGGAATACCAAGATAGAAATTAAGCTGACTGTGGGAAAGAGAGCCCGAGCGAGGAAAGGTTTGGGAAGATATCAGGAAGGGATAGTTAGAGCTCTAAAACCAGTGCCTCATAAGGCTCGATATGGTTTAGGGTTCCAGCCGGATATACGATAGAGAAGAAAACAGTTGCAGAAAGATCAAGAAAGGAGGGTTTCAAGAGCCTTAGGCCGAGAATTGGAATGGGAGCCCATAACGTACCCTCCTTTGTCAAAAACATTTATATCTGCAGGAATCATATACCCCAGGTAAGATAACCCACGAAGCACGCTGTTATTAATTGAAAGGGGTTTTCAGAATTTTAGTATAAATGTCATTGACAAAGGAAATGATGCAATTAAAGATGTTTCAATGATACGCCCTTGTCCTCCTGGATTCGTTTTAAACAATTAGATTGCTGTGGATCTCTTTGTAGTTTCTAAGTCTTCTCCAGAGTAATGCTCAATGTTAACACTCTTCTTTTTGTGTGTCCCTAAGTAATAGTAGGGATTCTTTTGTAAGAGCTTATGATTTGCTCTTTATCATTTAAATGAACATTAATAGAGATGCATTTTGTCATGGTTTTTTCTTCTCATAATTTTCCCTCTTCTGACAGCCTGTCATTGCATAAATCTCATAGCATGCCATTATGCTTGTTGGTCCCAATACTTTGATGCTCCTCTGCAGTTTTCTTTTCCATTCAACTTTCAAGTGCTCAGATATCAACGATATGAACAAACCCGTTACAAATCTTGAAATCAATTTCAAGAAGGCTATTTGTTTAGAAGAGTTCGAAGCTGAGGAAAATATTGAAGACTATGTCTCGTCTCCTGACTTACTAAGAATGGTAGAACAAGAAGATAAACATATTCTATCTAATCAAGAATCTGTTGAGATAGTAAACTTGGAAAATGAAGAAAAGAGGCAAGAAGTGAAGATTGGGACCTCCATTTTATATAACACCAAACATGATTTGATCGCTTTGCTTCATGAGTACAAAGATGTATTTGCATGGTCGTATCAGGACATGCCAGGATTGGATGAGGATGTAGTAGTCCATAGACTCCCACTGAAACCAGAATGCAAACCCATTCAACAGAAGCTAAGACGAATGAGACCTGAAATGCTGTTAAAGATAAAAGAAGAAGTCAAGAAACAATTCGATGCTGGCTTCCTACCAGTCTCAAAATGCCCACAATGGGTAGCTAATATAGTCGCAGTATCGAAGAAAAGGGGCAAGGTACAAATATGTGTGGATTATCGCGATCTGAATCGAGCAAGTCCTAAAGATAATTTTTCTTTGCCACACATCGATACATTGGTGGATAATACAGCCAAACATTCATTGTTTTCGTTTATGGATGAATTCTCAGGTTATAATTAGATAAAGATGGCTCCTGAGGATATAGAGAAAACTACTTTCGTAGCAATGTGAGGAACATTATGTTATAAGGTGATGCCGTTCGGATTGAAGTACGCTAGGGCAACATATCAGAGGGCCATGGTGATGTTGTTTCATAACATGATGCACAAAGAAATAGAAGTCTACGTCGATGATATGATCACCAAATCCAAGGGGGAAAAAGAACATGTTGGGAACCTCAGAAAGTTGTTCGAAAGACTGAGAAAGTTCCAGCTGAAGCTTAATCCAGCCAAATGTATGTTTGGGGCTACCTCGAGAAAATTGCTAGGCTTCATCGTCAGCGAGAGAGACATTGAAGTTGATCCAGATAATATAAAAGCCATACAAAAACTACCACCTCCGCGTACGCAAAAAGAAGTCAGAGGATTTTTAGGGAGGTTGAACTACATTGCTCGGTTCATTGCTCAACTTACCAACCAGTGTGACCCAATTTTTTGATTCATTCGAAAACATAATCCGGGAGAATGGAACGAGGGGTGCCAAGTGGCTTTTGACAAGATAAAACAGTATTTTTCTAGTCCCCCGGTGCTAGTATCGCCCACTCTAGGAAGACCGTTAATATTGTATCTGACTATGTTCAAAAATTCAATGGGTTACGTAGTGGGGCAACATGATGAGTCAGGGAAAAGAGAAAAGGCGATTTACTATCTCAGCAAAAAATTCACAGAGTATGAGGCAAAGTATTCATCAATTGAGAAATTCTGTTGCGCTTTGGTTTGGGTAGTTCGGAGGCTCAGGCAATATATGTTGTATCATATGACATGGTTAATTTTAAAGCTGGACCCAATAAAGTACATGATGGAATCACCTGCACTCTCAGGAAGAATGGCACGATGGCAAATCCTTCTATCAGAATACGACATCGTCTATGTAAGCTAAAAGTCGATAAAAGGGAGTGCAATAGCTGATTTCTTAGTAACTCGAACAATGGAGGAATAAAACCATTGAGATTTAATTTTCCCGATAAAAACTTGATGTGCATTACTGGAAAAGAATGTGAGTCATCCAAAGAGAAGTCATGGAAGATTAGCTTTGATGGTGCATCGAATACATTGGGGCATGGGATTGGAGCAGTCTTAGTATCGCCAGAAGGGAACCATTATCCGTTCACTGCCAAGCTGAATTTCTTCTGTACCAATAACATAGCGGAATATGAGGCCTGTATCATTGGATTTTGTGCATTTATTGAACGAAATGTCTAAATCTTAGAGGTATACGGGGACTCAGCATTGGTGATATACCAAATCCTTAGAGATTGGAAAGTGAGAGATTCGAAATTAGTTAAATACAGCAATCTAGTGGCAGGACTGATTAAAGAATTCAAAGAAATAACTTTTAAGTACTTTCCACGAGAAGAAAACCAATTGGCTGATGCCCAGACCACTTTGGCTTCAATGTTCAAAGCGAACAGAGAAACAGAAATAATGCCTTTGCAAATGAGCATATATGAAGTCCCTGCACATTATTTCAGCACTGAAAAAGAGCCAAACGGACGACCATGGTTCCATGATATCTTAGAATATGTTAAGAACCAAAAGTATCCCGAACAAGCAAATGAGAACGATAAAAGAACAATCAGTAGAATGGCAGTAGGATTTGTTCTTGATGGGGACATTCTGTACAAAAGAGGAAAAGATCAAGTGCTCTTGAGATGCGTGGATGCTGTTGAAGCCAGAAAAATACTTGAAGATGTCAATGAGGGAATTTGGGGGACACATGCCAATGGTTTCAATATGGCTAGTAAGATTATAAGACTCGGTTATTACTGGCTGACGATGGAAAGTGACTGCATTAGTTTTACTCGAAAATGTCACAAATGTCAAATTTATGGTGATGAAATTCATGTAGCCCCTTCGCCCCTTCATGTCATGACTTCTCCGTGGCCTTTTTCTATGTTGGGCATGAATGTTATAGGGCCAATTTCCCTAAAAGCTTCTAATTGACACTGATTTATTTTTGTATTGATAGATTACTTCACGAAATGGATAGAAGCCGCTTCATTTGCTAATGTGACGAAGACTACAGTTTGCAGGTTCTTAAAAAAAGGAATCATTTGTCGATATGGTTTGCCTGAAAGAATCATTTCAGATAACGCCTTGAATTTGAACAACAAGATGATGAAGGAAATATGTGAACAATTTCAAATAAGGCATCATAACTCCTCACCCTATCGCCCAAAAATGAATGGAGCAGTTGAAGCGGCCAACAAGAATATTAAGAAGATTATTGGGAAAATGACCGAAACATATAAAAACTGGCACGAGAAGCTACCATTCTCTTTGTATGCATATCGCATATCTGTGCGGATATCTACGGGAGCAACTCTTTTCTCTTTGGTCTATGGAATGGAAGCTGTGCTACCCATCGAAGTTGAGATTTTCTCTCTACGATCTTAATGGAGTACAAACTAGAGGAAGCAGAGTGGGTTCGAGCTCGATATGACCAGTTAAACCTTATCGAAGAAAAACATTTGATGGCAATCTGTCATGGACAGATGTATCAGAAAAGAATGATCGCGGCCCATGACAAGAAAGTACGGCCAAGAGAATTCCACGAAGGAGAACTCGTGCTGAGAAAGATTCTCCCAATACAAAAAGACTTCCGAGGAAAATGGGCACCAAATTGGGAAGGACCATATGTAGTAAAGAAGGCTTTCTCAGGTGGAGCTTTGATTCTCACTGAGATGGATGGAAAAGAGTTACCTAACCCAGTGAACTCAGATGTTGTAAAGAAATATTATGCCTAAAAAAAAAGAGAAAAAAAAAAGATCAAGGTGAAAACCCAAAAAGGGCGTCTTAATGAACAAAAATGATTAGGATGAAAACCTGAGAGGGCGTCCTAATGAAGCAAACCTGGGCTTAAAGAGCAAGGCGATTTGAATGGTGGGTCAAACAACAATGCTATAGTATTTGAAGCATCTCTAAAAGCTCGAAATCTTCTTCGTAAGAAGCCATACTCGAAAAGATTCTTGATTAAGTAACATGGAAGAGATCATGCGTTGAATATCTAGAGCATTTGTATTTACTGAATGTGATTCCCTTTTCTTTATGACACCTTTTTACTATCCTTGGTTAACCTTTTTGTTTGTTACCTTCGAAATAAATAAATGTGAAGTATCTCTTTTGTACCTACCTGAGCATTTTCATGCATCTCATTGTATGGTTTATTTGAATGATAAATAGTAGAATGACATACTCTAAACAAAAGAAATGTTGAGCATTATTCAGATGAGAATTCAATAAGTACAAAAGCCTCAAAGTAAGGATAAAGTTCAGCAGGGGGCAAAATAGTGATATCTGAGAAACACAGATTACTCGTAAAGATTGAGGATGGGAACAAAGTCTAAAAAAAAAGAGTCAAGAATTGAAGCAAGGAATGCAGATCATCACAAGAAGCATGACGAAAAGAGATACATGACAAACAAGCCCAAGGCTCATAGCATAATCATGTAGGCATACAGGCATTTAAGACAAGCATGTGCATATCATGATAACCTCATGCATGACATATGCAGGTACTCCAGCAGAGCGAGAGGTTTTGATGATATTTATACTAGATCAAGAAAAAGACACCTGAAGTTCCACCAGATGATACGTTTTGGTATCCTGATATTTTTATTTCTGTTTTTCAAAAATCAACTCATGTTGCGAGAGGTGAACTGAGCCTCGGGTCACACGCTGAGGTATTTTCAATTTCTGTTTTTCAAAAAAAAATAAGCTCATATTGCGAGAGGTGAGTTGAGCCTCAAGTCACGCACTGAGGTATTTTCAATTTATGTTTCAAAAAATCAACTCATATTGCGAAAGGTGAGTTGAGCCTCGGGTCACACGCTGAGGTACCTTTAGTTCCTATTTTTCAAAAAAAATCAACTCATATTGCGAAAGGTGAGTTGAGCCTCAAGTCACGCACTGAGGTATTTTCAATTTATTTTTCAAAAAAATCAACTCATATTGCGAAAGGTGAGTTGAGCCTCGGGTCACACGTTGAGGTATTTTTAGTTTCCATTTTTCAAAAAATCAACTCATGTCACGAGAGGTGAGTTGAGCCTCGGGACACATGCTGAGGTATTTTCAATTTATGTTTTTTCAATAAAAAATCGACTCATATTGTGAGAAGTGATTTGAGCCTTTTAGTCTCTGTTTTTCAAAAAAAAAAATCAACTCATATTGCGAGAGGTGAGTTGAGCCTCAAGTCACATACTGAGGTATTTTTAATATTTTACTTTTTTCAAAAAAAGTTAACTCATAATCTGAGAGATGAGTTGAACGTCAGTTTGTATGCCGAGCTATTTTCGATGTTTGTCTTTCAATAAAGAATAAAGATTAGAGCTAATCGAATATATAGATTTGGCCTCCCTGAAGTTGCAGTGGAGCAGGTTGAAATTACAAGTCTTATCTCCATTAAGTTGTAGTGGAACCCTGAAGTTGTAGTGGAGCGGACCGAAGTTATTAGACCTTATCTCCCTGAAGTTGCAGTGGAGCAGTGAAGCAGATCGAAGCTATGAACCTCATACCCCTGAAGAAGCGAGCAAAGTGAAGCTACGAGTCATACCTTTAAAGTTCCATGGAGTGGATCGAAGCAACAAGACGTAGTGGACTAGAACGAGACTACAAGAAGAAGAGGAACACCAAGGAAGTCAAGGCTCGATGCGGCCGGGCCAAATTGGTCTTTCTTGAAGGTCTTTGCTCTGTTCTTGTTACACGACAACGAGCAAAGAGGGGCAGTTGTACACACCAATCTTGGCCCGGGCCCAACAAGCCCAAAACAAAAAACTAAACCTACCCCAACCAAAACAAAGTTTAAACCCAACTAACAACCCAAATAACAAAACAAGCCCAAATGGCCCAAACCCAAACCCATTAGTCAAACTAGGGTTTCAGAAAAGCTAAAACCCTAGCTTATCTTCTGCCACAGCCGTCACCTCTACCAGCCACCACCTGCTCCATCGCCCCAACTGCTCCTGCAAGAGAAACACTCAAACAACAGTAGAGAAATAATAAGAAATTTGTGTAAATGACTTTAAAAAAGCCAAGCCGAGAATGTTTTGTGGATTCGGCAATTTTGGAGAAATACAAAAAAAGATTTGATTTTTCTTTAAGAACAAAAAAACAGCATGCAAACAGAACACAAAAAAAAATTCGTCGCGTAAAGGTTTGATTTTTTTTTTTTTAGTTTACTCTTTTTTTTTCCTTGAATATACGTATACATATTTCCTTTATTTTCTTTTTTTTTTAAAAAGCAACATATATATATAAATATATACCAAATACAAGAAATAAAAAAAAAACATACCTTTTTTATTTTCCGGCCACCGCACAGCGATCGGCCGGATTTCTCATCGGAGCAGGGACCTCTGCAGAGAGCAAAGAGGAAAAAGAATTTTTTTTTTAAAAAACAGAGCAGAAATGAATTTTTTTTAAAAAAATTGGATTTATATATGCCATCAAAACGACGTCGTTTTGGGACTGGCCTTAAACGCCTAAAACGACGTCGTATCATGCTTGACCCGTGCGGCCCAAGTCGCTCCGCTCAGGATCCGTGTGTTTTTTCATTGGAAGGGCTAATTGCGCTGTTAGCCCTTCCGCTTTTCTGATACTTCGCAATTAAGTTTTTATGGATTTTTAATTTTGCCCCGGATTTATGCTTGGATTTCAATCAGGTCCCTTGCGATGTTGCGCATTTTGGAGGGAGGGTTTATTGCCCGATCTAGTCCCTCTTATTTGTTTGCGCATGCAATTTAGTCCTTTTCTCTTTTATTTATTCCGAATTTGCCCCAAAACTTGTGTTTCAAGTTCGATTTAATCCCTTTTAGTCATTTTTGCTATTTTATTATCCCAAAAATTTTATTATTATTATTATTATTATTATTATTATTGTTATTATTATTATTATTATTGCTATCATTACCGTTGTATCATTACTATTATTATTTATACATTTTCTTTTCATGTTTACTTATATGTTAACGTTTTCATATCAAACTAATATACATATATACTTTTTAGCACACTTATATTATTTATACATCATCACTCCCTTTATTATCATTTCATCATTTGTATCTTTGTAAATAATTTCAAACTTCAATTATTTGTATTATTGTTATTAGTACTATTTATTATTGCTATTATTATTACTATATTACTTTTATTTGCCATTATTATTATTATTTTCTACTACTACTGCCGTTATTATTAATACTAATATTAATATTTTTATTATTACTATTATTACCACTAGTATTATTATTTTTTGCTACTATTATTATTATCAATGGTATTATTATTAACGTTTTCATTATCATTATCACTATTATTACTTTATTATTGTAATTATTATTATTATTATTATTATTATTATTATTATTATTATTATTGTTTTACTATTATTATGTATTTTTATTACCATTAATTATTATTACTACTACCATTATTTTTATTAACATATTATTTTTTTACCATATTATTATTTCCTATTTTTTACCATATTATTATTGTTATTAACATATATTATTATTATTAATGTACTATTATTTTCTATTATTTTATTACTAATATCACTGTTATCATTTTATTTATTATTATTATTATTATTATTATTATTATTATTATCATCATCATTTTTGTAATTACTATTACTATTGTATTATGACTATTATTGTATTTTCATTTTCTTATTACTCATCTATTATATTTCTTATCTATTTATATTTTCATTATTATTATATTTTAGATACTATATCTATGTTTATATTTAGGTATTAATATCATTATTTTACTATTGTTATATTTTCATATTATCATTATCATTATTATTAACACACATATATATATATATATATATATATATATATATAAATGTGTATTTTTCATGTACATATTAGTATTTTCTACTATTATTACAAATATATTATTTCTTTTAATGAATGTAAATGAGATTATTCATAAATATAAATGAACTAAACAAGCTTTGTTTGTGCTCAATGTATTTAATAAATTAACCTCAAAATCTTGTTCATGTTCATTTATTTAGCTAAACAACTGAATATAAACAAATAAAAACTAAATTGTTCTCTATTTTCATTTATAGCCCTATGCAATGGTAAAATATATTGTGCTTTCAATGGGAGACACAAGATTAAACCTTGAAAATAATATTGTCGGGAGGGGTAGCTACATATCTCAAATATGGATCGTAAAATGGGTATGAAGAATAACAAAAAAACAAAGCGCAGCTAGTAACATTCCCTTTGTAACGGAAAATGGTTAGTAGTGATTGTTTTGTTATTTTTCAAAGGTTGAGTGATTGAATTGAAACCTGAGTGACTGTTTTGTCAGCTACACCAAAGTTGAGTGGTTGTTGGTGTAATCTACCCTTTAAAAAATTAGAAAATTTTTAAAAAATTCTAAAAAATATATAAGAAAGTTAAAAAAGTAAAAAATTGTCTAGAATAATAATTTTGGGGACCTAAATAAGTTAATTAATGATTCAAGTTTATCATAATAAAGTATTTATTATTATTATTATTATTATTATTATCATTATTATTATTATTATTATTATTATTATTTTGCTTTGAAAAAAATTTCAAATTTACATGCTATAATGTGTAATTAGTTATATTGTAACAAGACTTTAATTTAACATGTTTAATTTTTTAATTTAACATGTTTAAGTTTTTTAATTTAACTTGAACAATTTCACTCGATTCAGCTCGACTCGAATTTCATTTCACTTGACTTAATTAAAAAATTCAAATTGAGTTAGGATGATAAAATAGGTTTTATCAGTTCGATTAATATGAAAAATTTTCACTCGATTCAATCTAACTCTCACTCCTATCCATAGATGTCAAAGTACTATAATCATAACTAAAAATTACTTTGATTCCAATAGGCATGAAAAACTCGTTAATATTAATAATTATATTAAACTTGACTCTCATAAGTGTTAAAATATCCTTAAAAAATCTATTTCAAAAAATAACTTTTGAAGATACATTTTTAATAAATAATCATTCAAAATAAAAAAAATAAAATAATTAATATAAATTTAAACTTAAAATTAAAAATATTAATAAAACTTTAATAAGAAAAGTAATAAATTCTACTATTTAACTAAAAAATAATGTATATAACTAAAATCCATTGAATAAAATTAATTTATTGTTAAATTATGCATTGAAACACAGTACTTGCATGGCATAAATAATTACAATTAGATTGTCATAATTACTGAATTAATTTACAAAATATAATGTATTAAATATTATTTGCTCTCTTTTCAATGAGGTTATCTTTTGATTAAATAAAGAAAGATTGGTACGCAATACAATTAAGAAATTGGAGGCTGCAATCATTCCAACCTGTTTTCCACTTTCTTGTGTTTTCCATCTCATTTGTTACTATTCATTGACTTCAACTCCCTTCCCTGTTAACCCCAATTATACACAATCCATCTCCATTTCTTTCCCTCAATTTCCCTTTCCTTCTTCATCTCTCTCTTTGATTTCTTTGTCCCAATTCCACCATGTCTGTCTTTGGAGAGGCTTCTCTTTCTGTCTTTTTGGAGCTCTTGTCTGCCAAGTTGCTTGACTCTGTACTCAACTTTGTGGCCGATCACAGGCAAGTCCACCAGCAATTCAAGCTGTGGCAATCCATATTACCCGAGATCAAAGCAGTGTTGAACCATGCAGAGGAGAAGCAAATCAAGGACGAGGGTGTGAAGAATTGGTTGGACGATCTCCAAGACTTAGCTTACGATGTGGATGACATCTTGGACGAGTTCGCTTACCAAGAGTTATGTCTCAAGCTCCAAAAAACTCAAGCACAAGCCAGCACTAGTAAGGTACAGAAACTCATTCCAACCTGCTATACTGGTGGTCATTTCTCTCCATTCTCTTTTATGTTCAATGCTAAGATGATTTCAAAGATAAAAGCAATCACTGATAGACTGAATAGTTTGAACACGCGAAGAAGTAGTTTGGGGTTGAGTGAGATCATGTCTGAAGGCGCAACTTCCAAGGGAAACAAACCCAGGCTGCAACCAACTTCCTTGATGGATGGAGATATGGAGTATGTTGGTAGAGCCAATGAGAAGCAAGAAATGCTTGAGTTGCTCAAAAGTAAAAATTCCGATGGAGTTTGTGTCCTTTCCATCGTCGGCATGGGAGGGATGGGGAAAACAACTCTTGCTCAGCTTGTTTACAATGATCCCAGCGTCTTTCGATCACAAGTCCTGGGTATGCGTTTCTGATGACTTTGATGCTGTTAACATAACAAAGACGATTTTAAGATCCCTCGATGCTGACTCACGTGATGAGAATGACTTGAACTTGCTTCAAGTCAAGTTGAAGGAGAAGTTATCCGGAAAAAGGTTCTTGCTTGTTTTAGATGACATTTGGAACAAGAGTTACAGTGATTGGACCATCTTACGGGCTCCATTTGGAGCAGGAACCAAGATTATTGTAACAACTCGACTCGAAAAGGTTTCATCTAATATAGATTCGATGAAAGCGTTTTACTTGGATAAACTCTCGCATCATGATTGTTTATCCATATTTGCTCAGCATGCATTGAAAGCAAGAAGCTTTGATGGGCATCCCCAATTTAAAGAAATTTGAGAGAACATAGTGAGAAGGTGCAACGGCTTACCTTTGGCTGCAAAAGCCATTGGAAGCTTATTACGGGCAGTTACGGATCATAGTGAATGGGAAAAAGTATATGAGAGCGAGATATGGGACCTGCCAGAAGATCCATGTGGCTTAATGCCAGCCTTGCGATTAAGCTACCATTATCTTCCTTCGCATCTCAAAAGATACTTTGCATACTGCTCCATATTTCCTAAAGATTATGAATTTGAAGAAGAAGAGATAATCTTGTTATGGAGAGCAGAAGGTTTCTTGCAATCAAAAGCTAAAATTCAAGGCAAAGGTCTTGGAAACCAATATTTTCAAGATCTAGTGTCAAGGTCATTTTTTCAAATATCTAGTAAGGACGAATCCCGTTTCGTGATGCATGATCTTATGAATGATTTAGCTCAATTAGTTGCAGGAGAAATATGTTGCAGACTGGAGGGTGAAAAGCAGCAAAAGTTTTCGCATCGTTCTCGTCACTCAGCTTTTGTTAGCGATGATTGGTATCACATTGTAAAGAAGTTTGAAGCATTTTATCAAATGACTTCTTTACGTACTTTTCTACCCTTATTGCATCAAGGAGATCGTTTCTATTTAACTAGTGTTGTCTTGGAAGATCTTTTGCCAAGACTTAGCTACGTAAGGTTTCTTTCTTTGTTTGGGTATGAGATCTATAATTTGCCCGACTTTTTTGAAAATTTAAAACATCTACGCTACTTAAATTTTTCTAGAACCCGAATTAAATGTTTACCTGATTCTTTGTGTACTCTTTATCATTTGGAGACTTTAATATTAAGAGATTGTTCAAAGCTCAAAAATTTACCCTCGAATATCGGAAACCTTGTCAACTTGTATTTTCTTGATATTAGAGGTGCGGGTTCAATAAAAAGGATGCCCTCCGGATATGATCAGCTCACCAAGCTTCAAACGTTATCTAATTTTGTTATAGGGGAAGGTGGTGGACATCTTATTAGAGAATTGAAAAATTTGTCAAACCTTAGAGGTAATTTTTGTCTTTCTGGATTGGAGAATGTTAATGGTCAAGATGCGAGGGAAGCTAAGTTAAATGAGAAGCTAGGGATTGATGGGTTAGAACTACAATGGGGTACAGACTTGGAGAATAGTACAAGGAAAGAAGAAGTTGAAGAGCGGGCGTTGGACTTTCTTCGTCCAACATTGAGATATCGAATTCTTATAATCTGAATTCGTGCTCAAACATTTTCCTTTTCAACATGCATCCTCAACACAATATCCAACATCAAATTTACCATACTTATAATCCAGAACAACTTCAATACTTAAACTATTCAGACCCAAATAAAACCAATAAAATAACGATTACATCCAACAAAATTCTAAAATTCCAAAATCATAATAAATCATTAAGAACATAATAATAACCTTGGACATCCACCTCTCATCCCGACCTCGGCCCCATCCTCCAACCCCGAGGTCGACTGCCCTTTTATCAATTATTGGTAGATAATATTATTGTATTAGAACTAAATCTTTATATTATTCGCTGAATTTTAACTGATCATCTATTCTTCCCACACGTACCTTCAGCTATTTAGCTTGGACAGCATCTAAAACTATTTGTTATCCTAATCTTAATTTTCGTTTAACATATCATTGTCGCTTTGGCCGAGTGGTTAAGGCGTGTGCCTGCTAAGTACATGGGATATTCCCGCGAGAGTTCGAATCTCTCAGGCGACGTTAAAATTTTTGTCAACCCCAGATGAGATGCCCGCCACCAGCGACGTCAGGGGCGGATGTTGGTGTTGATGGAGCCTGCTTCGACAGTTGCGTGCTTGGTCTCCTCTGTTGAGGTTTTCTTCCTATGTTGGCAGTGCTGGGAGTTTTGTGGTGGTTTAGCGATGGCTTCATTCGCATCTCGTTTAGCCTCTCGAGATGGGGCCTGCTCCGCCTTTCGCCTCTTCCTTTATAGTGCTTCCTTAGCTTTAGCTACCTCCTCCAACCGGCGTTGCTCCTTTAATTTAGCCGCTTCATCTTCCTTACTCAATTCCTTTGCCTTCCTGTCCGATTCCTCCTTCTCTGATCTCTTCGGCTTCTCTTATTCCTCCTCGTTGATTTTACCCCCATTAGAAGCAGTTGCTGAAACACTATCTGTAGGAGCAGATTGCATAAACTTCTTTTTCTCCACAACCTTTTCCGCAAGTACCTTTTCAGCTTTTGCCACCGCCACTTCCTCTTGTGTTCGATGCCAAACATTGTATGATCCACGACCGCTCTTCCATTTACTGCTCGAGGAATTACAGGAGGCACTTCACCAGGACCAAGTGCACGGCCATCTAATGTCCTCAGTCTCCAAAGTGTGCTCCTTTCGTTGCATCTAACATATTCTTTTCGGAATTCATCGTTGTTATTCCATAAGTCCATAAATTTCTCCACCTGAACCATCGACTGTTTAGATCAAATATTGTACAAAAATTTTTATTTCGAAGAAATAAGACAAATGCACGACCTCACCTGGTTAATACAAAAATTTTGGAGTGCTACTTTATCCCCTTTCGAAGCCAACTCATTCGCTTTATTTAAATCATCCTTGTACTGCCAAAAGTGTTTGCTCTGCAAAATTCAAACGAGAGTAGCGTCGGCATATCTTTATCTTCGTTAATCAGTTTCGAAGAGCAATGTATGCAATCAGATCCAGAACGAAAATGCAGGTTTGTCTATGAGTCTCGGATATGATTACGTGTCCAACACGATTATGTTCATTCACTCTAAGCTTACAGAATTTAAAAGTACCTTCTCATATGATTGTTTCTTCAAACTTGCAACTGCGCATACGCTTCTTGTTGGATGTCATTTGCAGCTTTGAACTGGTACTGCAATTCGCTTAACTTTTCGGTTTCCTCATAGTATTTTCTCTTAGCTGCCTTAGTGATCGCCTCAGCGTTTTTGAGGTTGGCTTCCTTCTTTAAAGACTGTAGAAACAGAATAATAGAATAAGCAACCAAAACATAAGTAAGTTGAATTTTTTTCCCTCTCGAGATTTCCATCATCATACCCAAATATACTAGTCGAATGTTTTTTGACACAGCTCGGATTTGGATACACAGCTCGAGATTTCCTTCTTTAAACACAGATGTGGAATAATGAAATACTTTCTGTTGACAGTTGTGTAAGTTGTGAATGGATTGTTGAATTTTTTGTTCAATCCATGCCGGCCTTTACAATAAAAAGGAAAAACATTTCTATTTTAAATGACAGTTAGATTTTAGTGCTCAAAATGGTTAAGTATTACTGAATTTGATGATTTTTGGAAGCAATGTGAAGAAGAAGCGTGGAAGATTACTCTAACAGCCTATGAACCGAGCCCGGAAAATGTTACCAATCACCTGAACTATCATGTTAACAAGTAAATTATAACTTTCTATTTTATCTCTCTTTTCTCACTTTTTTTTATATAAAAAAGGGTCATACATTAAACATTAGAAAAGAAATTACATATATTGGAATTTGAAATATAGACTCGAATGTAACAAATTAAAAATATCTACAAGGACTAACTTAGCTAAACTCTTAGTTACTCTTGTTTCCATTACTGTCTATGTTAAATAGCAATCTATCATATTTGTATTTTGGATCATTAACTCTTATTGAGTTGTTATAATCATAGGCCTTTAGCTTAATGATAAAAATATCGTTATTTAGATGGATGAAAGCCAATGGTTCCAATGTTAGTTCCCTTTAACAAGTTACCATCTCCTGAAACTTTCTTAATTTGTATGTTAAATGCAGGCATTATATATTATATTAGATAATTTGTTGCAGGGTTCTTGAAAGAACTATGTCCAACCAACCCTTAGAATTTAAGGATGTTATTACTTATTACTAATAGCACGAGAAGATCCTTGAGGGGTAAACATAAGAGGTACACTGGTCCATGCATGGCGATCAATCCAATTGATAGGTGCTAGAGATGCAAGAAGAACTGGGCTAAGAATCGCAAAAGACTAGCTAAATGTGTCCTTGGTTTTGGCCACAAAACTTGTGGAGGGAATAAAGGAGAATACTATTTGGTTACCGATAATTCTGATGATGATGTCATAAACTCTAAACCAGTAACTTTACGTCACGTTGTGATTCAAAAGAGACCATTATGGATAATTTTTGCCCATGATATGAACATTAAATTGTCACAAGAGCTAATGGTTCAAAGCCATTAAACAATTGATGGTCGTGGAGCAAATGCTCATATAGCATATGGATGTGGCATTACATTTTAATTTGTGCACAACGTCATAATTCATAACATTCATATTCATCTCACTATTAAAAGTAGTGGTGGCCTAATAAAGGATTCTAAAGATCATTATGGTTATCGCACAGTTGGTAATGGAGATGGGATTTCCATATTTGGATCATCAAAGATTTGGCTTGATTATATTTCCATGTCTGAGTGTCATGACGGGCGCATCGATGCAATACAAGGTTCCACTGCCATCACCATCTCAAATTGCCATTTCGCCCATCATGATCATGTATGTTTTACCTTAAAATACTCAAGATGGTACACATTTTGTAATCTAGTTTTCAACTAAACATTCTTAGATTTTTTTTCCAGGTGATCTTGTTAGGTGCAAGTGATACCTATTCTAAATATCAATATATGCAAGTCACACTTGCATCAACCATTTTGGCAAGGAATTGATACAAAGAATGCCTTGATGTCGTTGGGGATACTTTCATGTCGTCAACAACGACTACACTCATTGGAAATTGTATGCCATTGGTGGTAGCACACATCCCACAATTAGTAGCTAAGGCAACAGGTTCATTGCTCCATATGACCCCCTAACTAAAGAGGTAAATGAAAATATAACAAATTAATCGGTAACATTTATTAATTTTATATCGTAGTAAGCACAATGCAATTGAAAATGTATCTATGGTTATTCCACTAAATTGTTTTTGTTCAATGCATTTCTATAGATACCCCATAGGAACTATGCACCAGATTCAGAATGGAGGAATTGGATATGGAGATCAGAAAGAGACCTGTTCATGAATGGAGCATTTTTTGTAACATTTGGGCCAGCCTCACCTCCCCATTTAAAATTCAAAAAGAATGATATAATTAAAGCTAAGTCTGCAACATTTGTCGGAAGACTCACTAGATTCTCTGGGACTCTTAAATGTAAGGAAGGAGTTAAGTGCTAAAAATAACTCTCAGTTCTACTAAAGTTCACAACAATTTGTTTTCCTTTGATGCATCAAAAAAATTAAATCTCCTTTGAAAATGTGAGTATGGTATGGGCTAACAGGATATATATATATATATATATATATAAATGTAACCAATGTATTAAATTTTCTTAGATTTAATAAAATTAATGCATTAGATGTAAAAATTTCTCGACTAATTTTTAAAAAGGTAAATTACACCTGTCGAAACCTTTTTTTTTGAAAGAAAAAACAGGAATCGACTTTTAAACAATATGTGGAGTCGCCACCAAACTCTTTGCTTAGGTGTGATTGAGTCACCTATTAAAACGTTTTGTTTCACTTAAAACAATTTTAGTTCATGTAAAATCTTAAAAAAAAAAAAAAGAGTTCGGGAGTCGGTTACTCATGAGGAAGGGTTAGTACCCTCATTACGCCCCAAAAAATGATACCAAATTGATTTGATGCTATCCTTATATCAAAGATTTTAAAAAGGATCTTTCAAAGCATGGTTCTTTAAAATGTATGAATAGTTCAAGTTAACTGTCAAAATTCTCTCGTTTTAAAGATATGCAGCATCATACCCAGCACGATTGGATACGATCCTTTATACCTTCAAAAATACGATTGATTTTTGACTTTCAAAAACTCGTACACTAAAATTATAAAAGGATATCCAAATATTTAGTTCACCGAAAAATCATATCCAGCACGGTAGGGCACAATTTTCCGAATTCCCAAATATTGGATATTGCCTTATTTCAGAATTTTTGAATAATAAGGAAAATTGGAAATTCGCTCAAAATGCATTTATTTGTTTCAAAATAGATGGAATAATTAATGCATTGTAATGAAACATTTGTATAGAAACGGATTAATGAACATGAAACAGTATGTACACATATAGTACAATAAATCACAATTAATAAATCCAACAATTATGTACAACTATTCTAAGTAAAATGTAACCAAATCCTTAATCATGGATGGAGAACAATTAATATAATGAATAAAACAATGACTAAATGATATACATCAACAATAAATATGGCACAATATAAAACAATCCCCAAAACATGTACAAAATAAAATGGAAATTAGAAGTCAATGTGGTGTAAGACATTTTCAAAATAATAATGAATTAATGAACACATAATATAAGTTGACAAGCTTGTATAAAAACTAAGGATATATAATTATTGAAATAAATATTATAGAATAAAAGTTTGAATCAAATTATATGCAAAATATTTTAAACATAAATTCATTTAAAAATTGACAATGTGCATGATAACTTAAATAATATATAAACTATGAAAGAATAATAAAAATACATGATAAGATATAATACACATAATAGATTCACAAAACATGCATATATATTAGGAATAATTATTTGTAAAAATTAGCATGAGATTAATAAAATAAAATTAATGTTATCATAGATTGTATATGTAATAGATTTTAAAAACATAATGATGTAT
Organism: Gossypium anomalum; assembly: GCA_025698475.1. Lineage (NCBI taxonomy): Eukaryota > Viridiplantae > Streptophyta > Magnoliopsida > Malvales > Malvaceae > Gossypium > Gossypium anomalum. The sequence continues at coordinate 1,985,258 of CM046960.1, forward strand.
ACAAATAAATTTAAAAGAAATTATATGTATAAAATAACATGGATTTAATGATGTATATAAATCAAACATATGTACCAATCTACATGTATATATATAATAATAATTTAAATAATACATAAAATATGTAGGATTTTTCTTTTAAATAATAAAGATATATAATAAAATATGTGAATAGATCTAAAAGAAATTATATGTATAAAATACATAATATTAATAATATACATAGAATAAAATCAACTTCATCCTGAATTATATATATATAATAATGTATAAGAACATTTATATAAAATATTATGCAAAATGTTAAAATGATATGATATAAAAAGGAATTTAAAAAATAATTTTGAAAAAAAAATAAAAAAACAAAGTAAACTTATCAAGGCAATTCAAAATGTACATAAAAAAATTTAAAAGATGAATGTTAAAGTGAATTTTTTTTAAAAAAAGAAGAAATATACAAGTTGAAATAAAACTTAATTGAGATAAAATCAAATTAGAAAGGATAATTAATAAATAAAATAGATCATTAAAACACAAAAATAAAGGTCAAAATGCAATGCGTGTGAATGTACGAGGATTGAAAATGTAAATGATCCAAATATCAAAATGCAACGCTTAAGCGCGGATCCAGTTGAATTGGCGCACAAATTCTGGGGGCAAAATTTAAAAAAACAAAGAAATCTGAAGCAGGCCTGATCACGCGCTAATGCGAAACGAAGGGACCAATTGCGAAATTGACCATTTAAAGTGACAAGGCGCAGATCCAGGTCTCCAAGAGGGTTGACGCGCGGATCCTTAAAGCTTGAAACGGTGCCATTTTTTATTTTGATGCTAAATCCTTATTCCCATTTATTTTCCTTTCAAAGCACAAATAACCTTTTAATTTTTTAAACAAAACAAAAAAAAAACAAACAGAACCCTTCATTCTCTTTGGGTTCGTTAAGCAACCGCCCAAACCACCATCAATTTGATCGCTGACGGTGCACAAATAGAGATCAGCTCTTGCTAAAGAAAGCCTCGCCCACGAAGATTCGGTAAGAGTACTCCTTTTCCTCTCTTTTTTTAAAAAAAACTTTAAAATCCTATACTATTCTGTCAAAAATAAGGCAAAATCTGACAAAAAAAAAAAGAGATAACAACCCTAGCCCGAATCACCATATTCCTGAGACATAAGGGCTTTCATCAGTGTTGTTTCAAGCATCCTTTTCATTTTCCATGCTAAAATAATGCAAGCAAATCGACAGAAAAAGGGAAAAAAAAGAATTTGAAATCACCTTTAGACAATCTGTTTTTTTCTACTATCTGGTATTCAATATGCGTGCGTGCTTGCGTAAGATTTACAGAGATGAAATCGACAGCCTTTTATAGCCAGATTTTCTTAGAATAAATAAAAATAAAAAATTACATCTATTTGCTGTATTCTGTTAGTGGTTCTTCTGGTGTATTCTTTTGCAGATTCAGCCGTACGGAGGAGATGACCCTGGTGACATGGAGGCCGCACTCGAGGACCTCATGTGGGAAACCAACCCTCTGGTGCCATTCCAGTGTATTCCAGAAGCTTCTGGAACTCTTGGTCTGCTAAACTTCCCTTTGGCTCCTATTAGGCCTCGGGTGGGCTTTTAGAATTGGGTCTAGGGTTTTATTCAATTGGGTAGGATATGGGCTATTTTAATCTAATGGATTTTTATTGGATTGGGTTATTTTTTGTTTTATGTTGATTTTGGGTTTTGTAAATGGACAATGGCTTATTTATTTTTTTATTTTATTCTTTAAAATTTATGTCTCTGGTTTTATTGCGGGTCGGGCGAATTGGGCCTGCTACAACACCAATAGTCACTCAACTTTGATGTAGCTGACAAAACAGTCACTCTAGTTTCAATTCAATCACTCAACTTTCAAAAAATGATAAATCGGTCACTACCTTTACAAACGTAACAAAAAGTGGTGGCTCGTTAACTTGCCATGTTGGCATCCTACATGGAAATGACAGCCTCTACAACATCCCCCATTAACTTGCAATAGTAGAAGAAGAAGAAGAATAAAGAGAAATAAAGAAAAAAAATTCCCTACTCAGGTCACTTTTGATTCATCAATAGCAACCTTTACACCATCCCCAATCTCCTACCTTATAAGAATTCGACCCTCTCCCCGACCACCCCTTTACTTTTGCTAATTATTTCGTGTTTCTAGATCACTGAAAAAAGCAAACCATAAGAAAGTCATTTTTTGTAATTTCTTTTAGGGAAAATTTGATATACAAAATCGAGAATCAACAAAGCAATCCTACAAGATACTGTGCGTGGACAGAGGGCTAACAAGAATCTTCTTCAACAAGAAACCTTGCATCCCACTATTATTAGCGAAGGCAATAGGTTCATTGCTCTAGATGGCCCCTAACTAAAGAGGTAAATGAAAATATAACAAATTAATCAGTAAAATGTATTAAATTTGTATCATAGTAAGCACAATGTGATTGAAAATATACTTATCGTTATACCACTAAATTGTTTTTGTTTAATGCATTTCTATAGATAACCTATAGGAACTATGTATCAGAGTCAGAATGAAAGGATTAAGTGTGAAGATCAGAAGGAGACCTATTTATGAATGGAGCATTTTTTCTCACCTCCCCATTGAAATTCAAAAAAGAAGGATTTAATAAAAACTAAGCCTGCAACATTTGTTGGAAGACTCACTTTGAATATATATGATGGTATTATTACTAGTTTAAACACATAATAAGAATGATTGTATTATTGCGATCTTTAATCAAATAAAATTTAAAAATCAAACATTTTAAAATGCTATGTCATCTAAATTAAAGCAAAATACCATATACATGTAAAAATTATTGATAAAAATAACATATCCTTATACTATATTTTGAATTGCATTTTAATCTTTCTATTAAGAAATTGAAAATTTTGATCTTTTCTACGTTATATGAACTAAAATATTCTATTCATTAAAAATTTGCCTTGGAATGTTGAAAGGTTGTATTATTTAGAACTAAATATTTATATTATTGGCTGAATATTAACTGACCATATATTCTTCCCACACGTAGTGCATTTAAAATTATAAATAATTTTAATCTTAATATTAGTTAATATATCAGTGTCGCTTTGGCCGAGTGGTTAAGGCGTGTGCCTGCTAAGTACATGGGATTTCCCCACGAGAGTTCGAATCTCTCAGGCGACGTTAATATTTTTGTCAACCCTAAATGAGATGCCCGCCACCGGCAACGTCAGGAGAGGGTGTTGGTGTTGATGGATCCTTCTTCGACAGTTGTGTGCTTGGTCTCCTCTATTTAGGTTTTCTTCTTATGGGCTTTCTCCGCCTTTCGTCTCTTCCTTTCTAGTGCTTCCTTAGCTTCAGCTATCTCCTCCAACTGGCGTTGCTCCTTTATTTTATCCGCTTCCTCTTCCTTTCTCAATTCTTCTGCCTTCCTGTTCGATTCCTCTATTGGTGTTTGAAACAAAGCAAAGCAAGCACAGTTAAAAGCTTGTGCAGCAAGTATCGTGACTTGGTGAAGAAACAAAAGCAGAAATTTGCTTTGAGAACAAGAACCGAATTGAAAGCAAGTAAAATGGAGCATAAAATTGAATGAAATCTAATAATTTTTCACTAACTTGAACAATGGCATAATACCAATACATAAAACCAAACTTTTTGCTTGTCAAAATCAACATATGGTCAACTAATCTACACCAACTACCACTAATACATTGGAACTTACAAAACTAAACTTGTACACATGAGTAAAGCTGGTTAACAGCTCTATCACATTAGAAATACATCAAACTTCTACCTAATATAGTTCAAAATGAACCAAAATGAATTACATTGACTAAAATAACAAAATGAATGACAACAGCATTTGGCTCAGCAACTTCTGGTCTTGGCCTGATCTTCTTGGTTTGCCTGCTGGTGCATGTGCTGCATACAAGGCCACTTTCTAACACTCCTCCTTGGTCTTCATGCTGCTAACTCCAAGTTCCTTTTTAAGCTTGATGAACCTTGACTTGTTAAGGGCCTTTGTGAAAATGTCAGCAATTTGATCTTCTAAATTGCAATGAATCACCTCTATCTCTCGAGCTTGTTCCATCTCCCTTACCACATGTAGCTTAATGCTGAAGTGCTTGGTTCTACCATGGAAGACAGGGTTCTTTGCAATTGCAACAGTAGATTTGTTATCACAAAAGATTTCTGTTGCTTCCCTTTGATGCAAGTTCAAGTCAGCTAAAATCTTCCTTAGCCAAATGGCTTGATTAACAGCATTAGTAGTAGCAACATACTTAGCTTATGGTGTTGATTGAGCAACTATCGATTGCTTCTTAGAACACCAGCAAAACATAGCTGAACCAAGGGTAAAAGCATTCCCTGAGGTGCTTTTCATATTATCTTTTGAACCAGCCCAGTCACTGTCAGTATAGCCTATTAGCTTCATGTTTTCACTTTTGACAAAATGCAAACCATGGCTTAAGGTCCCTTTTAAGTACCTGAGCAATCTTTTTCCTGCTTAAAGATGCTGCTTATTGCAGCAATGCATGAATCTCGATAGCATACTCACAACAAACATAATGTCTGGTCTTGTTACTGTTAAATACAACAGGCAACCAAAAAGACTTCTATAATCAGGCTTACTGACCTGTTCATAGTCTCCTTGACTTGATAGCTTCATTCTAACAGCCATAGGTGTGCTTGTTGGCTTACAATTCTCCATAGAGAACTTGTTTAAAATCTTTGTAGCAAATGTTTTCTGTTCCAAGAAGATTCCAGTTTGAGTTTGCTGCATTTCCATTCCAAGAAAGTATGTCATCTGTCCCAGGTTAGACATTTCAAACATGTCCTTCATTTTGGCCTTGAAGTCAGTCAATATAATTTGGTCTCCTCCTGTCACCAAGAGGTCATCAATATATAGGGACACAATAAGCTGTGTTTCAGCTTGTTTCTTCTTGACATACAATGTTGGCTCACTAGAGCTCCTGAGCATAAAGAGCATTAATGAGCTCAGTTAGGGAGATGCTTGCAAGATCTCTCGAATCCTCTAGGGATGAGATTTTTGCCTCATATCTTTCAGGCAATATTGAGAGCACCTTCTTCACAATCCTTGCCTCACTGAATTGTTCTCCTAGCAACCTTATGCTGTTCACAACAACCATAATTCTATCTGAGTACTGCTTCACTGTCTCTTCCTCCTTCATCTTTAAATTTTCAAAGTCTCTTCTCAAATTTAGTAACTGATGCTACCTTGTCTTCTCTGTGCCTTGAAACCCCTCCTTGAGTTTGTCCCAGGCCTATTTTAAAGTCTTACAGGCCATGATTCTGGTGAAGATAACATCAGACACACAGTTCTGAATACAGGACATGGCTTTATGCCTCTTGGTCCTCTCATCTGCGTGCTGCCTAATTTGAGCCACGGTGGGATTGACCCTGAGTGGAGCTGGCTCAGCATCTGAGTTCACAACCTCCTATAGATCGAAGGCCTGCAGGTAAGTCCTCATCTTAACCAGCCAGATGTGAAACCCTTCGCCGTTGAAGACTGGTGGTGTTGTAGGAGAAAAGCCTGATGAAGCCATTTGGTTTTTAAGGTTTAACTACAACAGGTCCTCTAAGATGAAAGCTCTAGATACCAATTTTTGGTGTTTAAAACAAAGCAAAGCAAGCAGAGTCAAAAGCTTGTGCAGCAAGCCTCGTGACTTGGTGAAATAACAAAAGCAAAAATTTATTTTGAGAATAAGAACCGATTGAAAGTAAGTAAAATGGAGCATAAAATTGAATGAAATCTAATAATTTTTCATTAACTTGAACAATGGCATAATGCCAATACATAAAACCAAGCTTTTTACTTTTCAAAATCAACATATGGTCAACTAATCTACACCAACTACCACTAATACATTGGAACTTACAAAATTAAACTTGTACACATGAGTAAAGCTGGTTAACAACTCAATCACATTAGAAATACATCAAACTTCTACCTAATTGATCGCGTGACTCGTAACAAATAATAAATATTTATAATGAAGATCAAACCTAGACTAACTATTATCGCGATGAAAAGGCAAGCGCACCTATCAAACAATAGTATAGTAATGGCAAGACTGGGATATCGTACCCAAGGGAACCAAAAGTGTTTCTAAATCCATCTGCACAAAAGAAGAGATATCATTATGTAATCTAGCCGTTTTAGTCGGAAAAAAATATTTTAGTAAAAATTTCTAGGTCATTTGTTCCCAAGTAGTGATAGACCCTCGTGGTAACGAGTTCAACCACTGTTTAGCTTTGTTTCTCAGTGAAAAGGGAAATAACCGAAGACGTATGGCATCATCAAAAATGCCATTGATTTTAAATGTATCGCAAAACTCCAGAAAGTTTGCTAAGTAAGTGTTGGGATCTTCATCCTGCAAACCATCAAACTGAACAAACTGCTGTATCATCTGAATAGTGTTAGGTTTTAATTCAAAAGTATTCGCAGCTACAGCAGGTCTAACTATGCTAGATTCAGTTCCTGTTAAAGAAGGTTTAGCATAATCATACATAGTACGTGGAACAGGATTTTGATTAGCCACAATTGCAGCAGGTAGCTGATTGCCTTGGTTTTTAGCCATCTCGTCGGTTGGGGGTTGAGTATCGTCTTCTCGCTCGTTTTCCGTGTATCGTAAGCTACGCCTTATTTCTCTTTGACTTTTGCGAATTGTACAATCGATTTTTTCGTCAAAAAGTAATGGTCCCGACGGGTGTCTTCTAGTCATAAACTATAAAAACCTGCCAAGAGAAAAAATAAGTAAATTAATATATAATAATAATAAAAAACTAAAATTAAATTACGAGAAAAATAAATGGCTAAAGTAATAAAAATTCAGCGTTCCTAATATTTTGAATTCCCTGGCAACGGCGCCAAAAACTTGATCGCATGATTCGTAACAAGTAATAAATATTTATAATAAAGATCAAACCTAGACTAACTATTATCGTGACGAAAAGGCAAGCGCACCTATCAAACAATAGTATAGTAATGGCAAGACCGGGATATCGTACCCAAGGGAACCAAAAGTACTAGTAATAACTATCTTTTTATTATCTAGCCTAAGAATAAAAGGGTTTGTTTATTAAACTAATTATCTAAACTAATTAACTAATTTAATTAAAGCAAAGAGAAAATTTGGAAAAAGACTTGAAGAAAAGCAATTGATGAAGACAACACCCAATGAGGAATCCACCTACATTTCACTTGTTATCTGACTCTGAACCGGACGATTTATTCACTTGACTTGATCCGTGAGACTCCCTAACCTATGTTATTATCCCTTTCGAGACTAATATCGTCTAACCCTTAGTTGAATTAATCAAAATTTCTTTCTTAATTAAAACCCCTAGGGAAGTAGTAAATCACTCTATGGACTCCCATATTAGGTTTCACCCTAATCTGGCAAAATCACGTAACCCTATTTCTAGGCGTTCGGTCAACTCCGCTTAATTATGCCAAATCTACTCTTAGGCAGGGTCTATTCTTCCTCTGCATAAGCACATCAAATCATGAATTGATACCCGGAATATTAACTCAAGCATTAAGAACACATAATTAAGAACAAATCAAGTATTTATCATACAGTTCAGATAATAATAACAAGATTCATCATAGATTTTATCCCCCTTAGGTATCTAAGGGATTTAGTTCATAATAAGATAAGAGTACATCTCAAAAGTATGAAAATAACAAAACATAAAGAAAACTCTAAAACCCCTGAAGGAATTCTGAGAGAGATCTTCAGTCTTGGAGTAGCTCTGGCTTTTGGGATGGATCGTCTAACTTTCTTCAAGTAATTCCCGACGTGCGGTTCTGTATTCCAGAAAAGTTCTGGAAGGAGTGACCCCTCTCTAGGTCTTACTTAGGGTGTTTATATAGGCTTTAGATTGGCTTTCTTCCTCCCTAAGAACCCTTTTCTGTGTAAAATACAACTCTTTGAAAAAGGGACACGCCCGTGTGCCACCGTCGTGTGACGTGTTTGCCAGGCCGTGTTCAATCCGTTAAATTGCACACGGCCGTGTGGGTCAATGGCTAGGCTGTGTGAATCGTGAGAGCTTTGGTCGACACCTTTGAAGGACATGGGCGTGTGAGCAACTCGTGTGGCAAGGCTTAGGCCGTGTGATCTTCTCGATTTGGTCCGTTTTGTCCCTTTTTAGCTTGTTTTTGTCTCCTTTTGCTCTCCTATGCTCTCCTAAGTATAAACCATGAAATAAAAGCATTAGGAGCATCGAATTCACCAATTCTAATGGAAAATCATCCATAAAATGCATTAAATATGGGGTAAAAATATGTATAATTTATGGTTTATCACTAATATAGTTTAAAATGAACCAAAGTGAATTACATTGACTAAAATAACAAAATGAATGACAGCAGCATTTGGCTCGGCAGCTTCTGGTCTTGGCCTGATCTTTTTGGTCTACCTGCTGGTGCATGTGCTGCATGCAAGGCCTTTTTCTAACATCCTCCTCCTCCCTTGTTCTCCCCGGCTTCTCTTCTTCAGCCTCTTTGATTTTATCCCCATTAGAAGCAGCTGCTGAAACACTTTCTGGAGGAGCAGATTTGATAAACTTCTTTTGCTCCACAACCTTTGCCGCAAATACCTTTTCAGCTTTTTCCACTGCCACTTCCTATTGTGTTCGACCTTCCAAAGTTAAGCCGGACATTGTATGATCCATGACCGCTCTTCCATTTACTGCTTGAGGAATTACAGGAGGCACTTCACCAGGACCAAATGAACGGCCATCTAATGTCCTCAGTCTTCAAAGTGTGCTCCTTTCATTGCATCTAACATATTCTTTTTGGAATGCATAGTTGTTATTCCATAAGTCCATAAATTTCTCCACCTGGACCATCAACTGTTTAGATCAAATATTGTACAAAATTTTTTATTTAGAAGAAATAAAACAAATGCACGACCTCACCTGGTTAATACAAAAATTTTGGAGTGCCACTTTATACCTTTTCCAACCCAACTCATTCGCTTTAATAAAATCATCCCTGTACTGCCAAAAGTGTTGGTTCTGCAAAATTCAAACAAGAGTAGAGTCGGCATATCTTTACCGGTACTTTTACTTAGTTTATAAGTTTTGAAGAGCAATAGATTCAATCAGAACCAGAACAAAAATACAGGTTTGTCTATGAGTCTCGGATATGATTAAGTGTCCAACACGATTATGTTCATTCACTCTAAGTTTAGTGCATTTAAAAGTACCTTCTTATATGATTGTTTCTTCAAACTTTGTAGCTGTGCATACGCTTCTTATTGGATGTCATCTACAGCTTTGAATAGGTACAATAATTTGCTTAACTTTTCAGTTTCGTCATGGTATCTTCTCTTAGCTACCTCAGTGATCTCCATAGCATTTTTGAGGTTGGCTTTCAATTGGTCAGGTTCATTATTTAAAGAGTGTAGAAACAGAAGAATCAAATAAGCAACCAAAAATCGTATTCAAATATGTGTTTTTGAAAGGTTGTTGTTGGATTATTTCCATTATCATACCCAAATTAGATTCTCATACTCGTATTCAAATATATACTTTTAAAGATTCATGGTTCCAACAGGTAACAAAGCAGATGTATATATAATACTTTCAGACACTGTTTTCGGTCCAAACCTTGTTGATTTTCGTCCTATCTATTCATGGTAGATGACAGCTTTTCACGAGTTTGCTTTTCATCCTTTAGCGGTAGAGTTGGGTGTTGTATTGTCCATTCCATGTTTCGTATCTGCTTACAAAGAATATAATTAGAACAAATAATCACATCATTCTCTTCCATAAAAGACTGAAAACAGGTTACCATGACATCAATATCTTCAAAATCTATCACGGATTGCATCCACTCTTATCTCCTGTGTTGAAGTTGGCATGCATGCAACATATGAACAACCAAGGAGCAGACCATGCAGTCCAAATTATGTGGATGAAGTATGAAGATTAAGCTGCTGTAGTATTTCTGGCTGAAATATATACAGCTACTGAAGTTGATGCTACTATTCAATTTCGGTTTCATTCAGTTTAATTAGAATTAAGTAGGTAATGTATTTAATGTAATTGGGTGCTGATAAGATTGATAGATCAGCTTACTTAATTGTGCAAGTTGTGTTTTGCAAGTTTCAATGTGCAAGTTGTGCAAGTTACAATGAAACTTATAGGTAGTGTCACCGGCTAGATCTTTCATTCCGCGATCCGTGCGGCTTTAGGCGATCCGCTCGTCTAAATTTGCCTAAGTCAGCCTTGATTCAAATGAGGATTCTAAAAAGAACAATAGGAAGAGCGCACAGCAAGTGTTTGAGTAAATTCTCTCTATTCTCTTATTCATAAAGAATAATACAAAAGAGGGGGAGGCTCTCTATTTATAGTTGAGCTCCCCCAAAATTGACGGTCAAGATACATTTACATTGACAGACGAGATTAACCATATCCCATTATTTTAGGGATTTACAAGATATGTCATATCAAATCTAATCTAATCTTTACAAGATATGATTCCTATCAATCTTCTAAGATTAGTTACCATAACAGCCTAAGTTGCCATATCTTCATTATCGGGCCAACCAGACTTCAATCTGACAGGCTTCTCCAATAGTTTACTAAATCGGGTAAGCTCTTGTGGGCCAAATAATCTCCATCTACATAATAGACCTCCATTGGATGCATTTAGTGCGATGGTCACGGGCTTTGAACTTTGACCCGTGACAGTAGTAGGTAGAACTTGTTAAAGCTGACCAGCTTATAACTGGTATATGTATTGGCATTATGCCATCTTTTTAATTAATGAATTTCAATAGAAATCATTCAAGAAAAATACTCTCTCAATTTTTTCTTTCTTTTACCAAGTAAAATTCTATTTGTTTATCCTGCAAATATCGAGCCTTTTGAAGCTCAATCGTCCTTCACTCTTTATCCGGATTTGTTACATTGTTGCTCAAGTTTTACACTGAGCTTCATATTTCCTCTAGAAAAAATCCCAACATCCTGACATTTGGACCTATGCAAGTCTCGAGCCACTCGTTCTTGAGATATAGCAACACTAAATTCATTGCGATATTCCTCACAAGTAACTATCGGTAGAGCATTTAATCAAACCATAACAACATAAACAAGTCATTAAAGAATTTAATAAAAAAAACACTTAGTTACATACCCACGTGCTTTGCGTATCAATTCGAATCATACGTAGAATTCGAATCTTCTCATCAACCTTATTTTGAGAAAGTCTAATCATTACTTTTAACCTTTCGTCCTCGTTTCTCGGGACCCTAATCATGTAGTTGAGTGGTGTTTCCCTTTCAGCCTCGTCATCGAAACTACCAAATTGAATTTCTCTGTTTGTGACACTACAAGTTTTCTCTGCAGGATTACTTTCTACAACCAATATAGAATCAGAACTAACATTTGTTTCCGATTTCAAACCTGAAACCACGTCCAAAGACTTACCAACCAGTTTGGAAGCCATCTCCAAATCAACCAGATTACCATTATATTGATTACTTTGAACATCAGCTATAAATGATATACCACCAATAGAGACTATAGGATTCGAACTAATGGAGTTAACAGAGACTATATGTGTAGCATTATCATCCGTAGATACACCATTAACCAAATCATCAACTTTATCATCACTCTGTTCAACACTGGAATCAATAACAATAGTAGCTTTCGAAACAAATTATTTAGCTATACCATTAGCCAAACAATCATCTCCATCCCCTGATGTTCTTCAACATACCCTCCTTTTTTTTCAACAGGTTTCTACATCGCCTGCTGATTCATAGTAATAGTAACTGAATCAGATTCGAATTTCACTTCGTGGTTTTGTTCGACAATGCAATTTCCATCCGATTCCACTACAACCTCATTATCGGAGTCGTTTCCATTAACATCCGGAGCTAACCTTAACGTGAAGAAATCTCAGGTATAAGACTATCACAAACAGAATCAGAGATTTATGTATAGAGAACTCAAATATTATTATTTCTGCTTAATTCGTCTTGAGCAATACAATTGATATATTTATAGAGGTCAACAACTGACTATCTTTTCCTTAACAGCTTAACCACTAGATGTACCAGACTAACAACTTGTAACTAACTATTCTCACATGCATCCATCTTCTCAACTGGTAAAACTCGAAGAAACTGTCGAAACCGAGTAAAAAGAGTCAAAGAAAGTAGCTTGGTAAGAATATCAGCAACCTCATCACAAGAAGTACTTCGCCAACAACAAGAGTCCCGGCAGCAATCTTTTCACGAACAAAGAACAAGTCAAGCTCCACATGCTTGAACTTGGAGTGAAGAACAGGATTGGCAGCAACAGCAACTGCACTAGAACTATCACACCAGATGGTAGGAGTATCGACAGAAGAGACCTGTAACTCCTGGAGCAAGGAGAGCAACCAGGTGACATCACTAGTAGCGGCGACAAGACTCCGGTATTCCGCTTAAGCCGTAGAACGAGAGACGACTTGCTACTTCTTGGAACACCAAGAGATAAGCGAATGACCAAAATACATTCAGTAGCCAGAGGTGGATCGACGATCATCAAAATCCAACCTCCAGTTAGCATCAGCATACCCCACAAGAGACAACCGGGTAGAAGGACGAAACACAATACCAAAACCAAGAGTACCACATAAATATCTCAATATGCGTTTCAAAGCTATCAGATGAATCGTAGTAGGGCTGTGCATGAATTGACAAATACGATAAACAGCATAAGCAATATCAGGATGAGTAAGGACTACGTACTACAAGGCACCCCCCAAGACTCCGGTACTCAGTAGGATCACTCAACGGATCGCCATCACTCTTTGATAACCGTGAAGAACTGACCGTGGGAGTAGGGACTGGTTTCGCAGTGGAAAGTGAACTACGAGCAAGAAGGTCACGAATATATTTTGTTTGACATAAGTGCAGACTCCCAGAAGAGGAGCGAGTAACCTCAACCCCATGGAAATAATGCAAATCACCCATATCTTTAAGGGCAAACTCAGTATTTAACTGGTCAACAAAATTCGCGATAACAGACGAGTCACTTCCAGTAATAATTATATCATGAAGATACACCAGGACATAGAGCACAGATTCAGACGTAATCCGAATGAAAAGAAAGGCATCAGACTTAGAAACGACAAACCCAATTGACACCAGGAACCACTTGAGTTTGTCAAACCAGGCTCGAGGAGCCTGACGGAGGCCGTACAAAGCCTTCTTCAATCGACAGACAAACGGTTGCCCATAGAATCATACTGAACAAAACTGGGAGGCTGTTGCATGAACACCTTAGTATCCAGATCCCCGTTTAAAAAGGCATTATTCACATTGACTTGACAAAGAGACCATCGTCTCGAAACTGCAATAGACAAAATGACACGAACAGTAGTTGGTTTAACAACAGGGCTAAATGTTTCCATAAAATCGCAACCGGGTGCCTGTGAACATCCCTTGGCAACCAAACGAGCCTTTTGACGACTAACAGACCCATCAGGATTCCGCTTAATCTTGAATAACCATTTACACCCGATCACCTTCCGGCCAGGAGGAGGAGACACAAGATCCCAGGTTGAATTAGCCAGAAGAGCATCAAATTCATCTTGAACAGCAACCTTCCAGCCGGGATGAGCTAGAGCCTCACTAATAAAACAACGCTCAAAATCAGCAGCTTCAGCTGTCAAAACCTTAGGTTTGAAAATTCCTGCCTTCGATCGGGTAACCATAGCATGTGTATTACCGGACGGATCACACTGTACCTGGGGCATCATTAAAGGAAAGGAAGACAACGGACTCGCAGAAGGACTATCCCGTGAGTCGCCCAAATCAACAGCGCCAGACGGACCAGATATTGAGGGAGAATCAGAACCAGACTGTGCACCCTCAGAATGAGCACCCATAGAAGCAGACGCAGAGTCAGACACAGGATTTGATAAGGAAACAGCAGGAGTAAGGGATGAATAGACATGTGAAGTCGGAGGGTTAGACGGGAATAGTCGAACAATTGGAACATACGTAGCAGTCTGCCTGGACTGATCCTCAGTGGTCGGTGATGAAGGCAAAAACAAAAATCGATGTTCATCAAAAACAAAATGACGGGAAACAACAACCTTTCCATCAGGAGTGAGACAAAAATAACCCTTATGTTGAGAGTTGTAACCCAAAAACGTACAAGGTTGAGAACAAAAATCCAGTTTATGCTGTAAGAACGGACGTAGATATGGAAAGCAACAGCAACCAAAGACCCGGAGGTGATTGTATTGAGGAGCACACCCATACTGACTTTTTTTGAAAGCGGGGACCCGACCTTGAAGAAAGAGTAGGCGATCTATTAATAAGATAAACAACCTTCGCTAAAGGCATAGCCCCAGTATTTCAGAGGAAGATTAGCTTGAGTAAGTAACGTTAAGCCAGTTTCCACAATATGACGATGTTTACGTTCAGCAACCCCATTCTGCTCAGAAGTGTGAGGGCACGAAAGGCGAAGTAAAATCCCTTGATCAGCAAGAACGGAAGCAAATGCACAAAATTCACCGCCCCAATCACTTTGAAACTTCTTAATACGCTTCCCAAACTGAGTCGCTATCATTTGTTGAAACTGAAGGAAACAGTCTAGTGCTTGAGACTTACGCTTGAGTAAGTACACCCAAGTAAAACGACTACACATGTCCACAAAAGAAATGTAATACAGATTCCCTTCACAAGCAACAGATGCTGGACCCCACAAGTCAGAAGCTACTAATTCAAACAATTCCATATACTCAGTACTAGAATTAGAAAACGGCAGTTTATGAGACTTGCCCTTCTGACATGCAACACAAACATTAGAAAGAGTCTTTGTATTGGAAACAATTCTATATTTATTTAAAACATCATTAACAACCCGGGCAGACGGATGACCAAGTCGATTATGCCAGAGAGTAAAGGTGTCAGAAATCATCAGAGAGGCTGGACCATCAACATTATGAACCGCTACTACTGTGGAAGACGAGATAGGTGATGCGACTGAAAATTGATAGAGCCCATCACGAACTTGGCCCCGCAACAAAATTTCCTGCGTCTTGATGTCCTTAATGACATAATAAGTGGGGTGAAATTCAAAAAACACATTGTTGTCCTTAGCAAACTGTGAAACAGACAACAAATTCTTGCGAATACTCGGAACACACAACACATTAGTCAATCGTAAGAGCTTGGAATTGGTAGAAATAACCGTATTTCCAACAGATAAAGTTTTAGTAGGTACCCCATTGCCCATTAAAAGTTTCGATGTACCTGAATAGGGAGTAGAGGCATTCAAATCGGCAGCGTTTTCGTAAACATGATGAGACGCACCAGAGTTAGGGTACCAGGATAAAGACCCAACTTGAGTAGGCACATACGGGGCAACACTCCCAAAACTCGAGTCGTATTGAGACGAGTCAGAAAAATCTGAAGCACAAAAATTGAGAATTCGAGGCAAGCCTATGTTCTGAGAATATCAACATCAAAGACCCGAGCAGGTGGTTTTGTAGGCCACGGGACCTCCGGTGCAGCAGTCGGACCACCCATAAAATTCGCAACAGGAGATCCAGGAGACTGTTGGGACACAGGTTGAGAACCACGCATGAAGCCAGGCTGCTGAACGGGTGGCCTAGTCATACGGCCTGCTAAAATTGGCCTAGTAGCAGTAGCACAAAATTGGGCCTCGTGACCCCCAACAGGCCTGCTAGAGCGAGCATAAGGCCCAGGCGCATGGAATCGGGGCACATAAGAACCCCCAGGCAGACCAATTTGTAAATCGGCCCAATTGGGCTGGGAATAATCAGCAGTAGAAGACTGCCAGACCCACTGTCCTCCTGCAACATTGTGCAGCGGAGCATATCCACGTGCACCAGCGGGACCACCACCGGCCAAAGCTCCGGCATCAAAACCCCCGTAATCTCTGTCAAACCGATAATAGCACCTCTGTGCAACATGACCCAGGCGATTACAGATCTGACACTGGACCCTCGATCAGAAACCACGGCCACCATGAGATCCAGTCGATCAGCCCCCACGCACAACTCGCGAGGCACAATCCACAGTCGTAGGAGCTTCAACAACATTTGCCACCATCGAAAGATCACGCGCAGCCCTCGTTTGCTGACTTTCAAAGGCCATCAAGACATCGACCAATTTTTCGAACGTCAATGGCTCCGACGAGACCGAAACGAACATGAAAATAGAATCAAACTCAAGAGGAAGACCGCCAAGAAGGACCTCTACTTTCTCCGCCTCAGACACAGCCGAGCCCGACGCCTCAAGGAGTGCACAGAGAGTTCTGATCTTCGAAACATACTATTTAACCGTAGATCCACCTTTTCGAACAGCATGAAGATCGTGCCGGATCTGAGACACTTTCTCAATGGAAGTCGCTGCAAACAAATGACTTGCAGCACTCCAAATATCACAGGCAGTTTTAGTTGAAATAAAATACGAAAGGAGAGAGGAATTAACCGTGGAGAGGAGCCACGATGCAAGCAATTTATCCTGCTGTGTAAACAGAATCGCGTCGGGATTCGGGGCAATAGTGCCATCAGGCAGGGTCACCACCTTCGGCGGAGCAGTCACAGACCCATCCAAAAAACCTTGGAGGTCATAACCCTCAACGATGAGGCGAACCTGAAATTGCCACTGAACAAAGTTTGTTTCATCCAATTTCACGGTGTCATGGCGAGAAAAACTATGAACCAGTTGAGAATTGGAGAAGAAAGCAGAGGAAGCACCACCAGGTGGAGAGTCAACGGACGGATCCATGCGCACGGAGCAAAGAACAACCACCAGGAACTAGGCGACTGATACCATGAAGAAATCTCAGGTATAAGACTATCACAAACAGAATCAGAGATTTATGTATAGAGAACTCAAATATTATTATTTCTGCTTAATTCGTCTTGAGCAATACAATTGATATATTTATAGAGGTCAACAACTGACTATCTTTTCCTTAACAGCTTAACCACTAGATGTACCAGACTAACAACTTGTAACTAACTATTCTCACATAACGCAACTCGCGTTGGCGCCATTGAGAAGATATCTCATTTCATTCTCTTTCTCAGCTACGATATCCATCTCCGTGGCTGCATGCAACACCGTCACAGTCACATCCGCTTTCGTCATATTTGCTCTACGTTAGAATCAAAACTTGAGCAATGCAGAAGCCAAATCGAAACTTACTGGAACACAAAGGTAGAGCACAGATTAGATTAATAGAAATATTTTTTATCAATCTATTGTATCATATAGAAGTGAAAAGAGAAAAAACCTGAGTAAGTGTTTGACTCCATATGAAACTCTTCAAAATAAATTTTTTATTATTATTTACAGAAAATAATTATTTTTTATTAATAAATTTTAAAACCTAATTTAGCTTAGAAGTTAAATTAAAATTATAAAAATAGTTTTTTATTTTATAAATTTAAATTCTAATGTAATTAATTTAACATATTCGGTGCTATTAGGAAATTTTATCAAATAAAAGTTAGGAAAATTGACTCATGCTATATATGTGAAATACTTAAAATTACCAAATGCATTCAACAATTATAATATTAAAATGGATAAACTATAAAAATAGTCCTTTATAGTTGTTTAAAATTTCATTTTAGTTACGATATTTCAATTGTTACGATTTGGCCATTAACTTTATGAATTATGATAATTTGGCCACCATTAGACAATGGAAATCATGTGCTAAATGTTGACGTGGGTGTCATGTCATTAATTCTTTTATTGTAGGTTCCACCACTTGTTTCTTCATCTTCATCGTGAGTGTTTGCATTCACCTGCATACTTTCATTGGTCACCGTCGAGTAACAATATTCTGATGAATCCTCCAAGGTTTCGAATTTATCAGAAAACTCCACCTGCAATGATCTTGTTATCTCATTTTTGTTCGAACAAGAGATTTGTAGAATAGTTTCGAAATTGAAAATTTGTAGAATAATTTCGAGATTCTCTTCTCACAACTTCTAACAATTTTTGCAGTGATTCTTTCTTTCATATCATTAACCAACACACTTCTATTAAATCTCATTGCTATTTTTTAGTAACATTCAAGTATACATCCAACTGTTGTTGTCAAAATTACTTTATCAAAATAAACGCATATGAAAAATTGATTATCTATCTTCAATACTAAATCTATAAAAATAATTAAACTTCTCAATATTTTATTTCAAAAAATACATATACTGTAAAAAAAATTCATACGTATTAACATTACCAATTCTTCTTGGTTTTCTTTTCTTATACAATTCTTTTTCCTATTTTCTTCTTATCTTCTAAACCGTTCAAGAAAACACTGCTTAAGTAGGACCTCCACATTGGGTGCTACCTGCAAGAAACCTTCCACCAAGTGTCCCCTGTTAGAAACCCTCCACCCTCTAACCCATATTTTAACTCGGTTTCACTCGTGTATAGGCACAAAATACAGGTGCCACCTCTGCTACTCCATTCACCATTTAAATATAAATTTATATTTTCAAACAAATCATATGCTTAATGATGGGGTTATGTCTGCCAACAAAAACAATGGTGGTGTTGCCACCTTCAAACCCTTCACCCCTATACACTGTTCATAACATACCATTTTGGTAAATAATGGCATTGAAATATCATTTTGATATTTAAATATTATTTTTGTATTATCTAAGTAAAAAAACCCTATATTATGCCATCCAGGGATTGAATTAAAACAAAACACAAATTTTAAGAAGTGAATACACAAACAACTAGCATTTGTTTTACAAATAATTCATAATTGATTGGTCACATCATCAAACTTTGATAAAATTCAAGTTCATGGACCAAAATGGTAAATCTAGTTGTCAAATTCAAGAACCGAAATGGATAAAAGATATAGATATCAAAACGAATCTAATTCCCAAATTTATGGACTAAAAAATTATATTATCCCTAAAATCTAATATCTAAGTTTCTTATAGTACATCTTTCAAAAAAATTTCTTGATCATAGAAGCTAGTTTATGGAAAGCTAAGAATGCTTTCGGTGTTGAAACAATGAACATGAGTCTAATTCACAGGGGCGAAGCCAGAAAATTCTTTAAGGGGAGCCGAAATTAAATTGTAATTTTTACAATAATAAAAATACAATTTCACCATTTTACTAGCCTATATCTTTATAATTTTTAAAGGATTAAATCAAAATCTTATCATTTTTAGGGGGCAAAATGTAATTTTACCTTTACTAATTTAAAGGCCCTAAATAGAAAATTTTACATTTTAAGGGGGTCGGGGCCCTGAAAGCCCCCTAGCGTATAAATTAAATATTAAAAGAATTTTTTATTTATTTACAGAAATCACTGATGTTTCAATTGTGACGAAACCTTGTGACTTATGACAATTTGGTCACCATTAGAAGTGTATTCATAGGAGCCATAAGTCCCATTGAACGCAAACAACACGATGGTTTTCCGATGGAATATTTGAAACCTCAGCTTCTTCTTCGACCTTTAGCAACAGAGCCTTAACTTGACCCTTTGCAATGCCTCACCAGAACCATGATTCGTCATCTCCATCATTTTCTTGGCTCTCGATTGCAAGCCCGATGATGGGTAAATAGTTGGTTATATCGATCTTGTTGCTGCTGCTTTTAGTTTCTTGTTCCTAGATTCTTCTAAAAAAAAATCAGGAGCATTAATGAAAGAAAAAGGTAAAAGAATCAAAAAAGGAAAGTGAAAAGTGAAACATCAATGATCAAAATATAAATTTAAACAAAACACAAATTTGAAAGAGTGAATACACAAACAACTAGCATTTTTTTTTACAAATAATTGATTCAGTCATGTTCCAATAATGTTTGTCACATCATCAAACTTTGATAGAATTCAAGTTCATGGATTAAAATGGTAGATCTAGTTGTCAAATTCAAGGACCAAAGTGAATAAAAAAATATAGATACCAAAATGAATATAATTACCAAATTTATGGATTAAAAATTATATTATCCCTAAAATCTAATAGCTAAGTTTCTTATAGTACATCTTTCCTAAAAAAAAAATATTTATCCTAGAAGTTAATTTATGGAAAGTGGATTTGTAAATTCAAAAATTAAAGGGATTAAATTCTTGAAAATAAAATTAGGAGGACTAGATTTTAAATTTACAAAGTGTGGAGACATGGTTGTTTGAAATGGAATGAACTAGCCGAGGTATCCGTCTGAAGAGAGGCATCAGATTGGTCGACCCACGAACCATTAAGGATCGATTGAATTAAGCTAAAAAATCGATTGAACTTGAAATTTGTGGACAAAAATGGACATGGTATGATATGTTTTTAAAAATTTTTCATTAAGAACATTTTAGTAAAATGGTAAATAAAAGAATAAAAAAAGGGAAAATAAGCCAAATTTAGTCCATCTTCTTCCTCATGCCCGAATATACCATGGAAGCCATGGATAGGGTTTTGTTAAAGCTTTCAAGCTCCATAGTAAGTGCATCTTAGCCTCGTTTTTAATGTTCTTTACATTTTTGAAGCCCTCGTAACCCGATTTACCTATTTCTACCATTATTTTAAGCTAGGGTTCATGTTTAAAAAATTTACGCATGAGTGATATGCATGTTTTTTGATGTCTAATGGTATAAAATGAATGTTGGATGTTAAATAAACGACTTTTACTAAGTTATTTTCGGTGAAAATGTCTAAAAGGACCATTTTGTAAAAAGCATTTTGTAAAAAGTATAAAAGTATTGTAAAAGTGTGATTAAATGAGAATTGTGGGTTGCTATAGTTATGAAAATGGTTTGTTTAGGCCTAAAGTGCAAAGAAATTGAATGAAAATCATTTTACGAGCCTATGGGCAAAAGTGTAAATATGACAAAATTTAGGGGTAAAAATGTAATTTTACTAAATATGATTTTTGGGCTGAATTGATTAATGTGAGTAATAAATAAGTTAAATGTGATGTTATAGATCAAGGAAAATGAGGGTCGGACCTAGAACGGGGGAAAATGAGAAATTGACGGTTAGACCCCTTTTTTTGCCATTCTGGTATCGAGGTAAGTTTGTGTAATAATAATTATGCAATGTTATAATTGAATTTAAATGTTTTATTGCTATTATTATATAAATTGTATGATTGATTATATGGATGTACTCGATGAGGATTCGACAAGTAAGTACATATGTAAATAATATGATGTTATAACATACTTTTAATACCATGACAATATGTATATTTAAATGTTTTATTACTATCATGAATTATGTGCCTATTTGTTACCATGAAAGTATGAAATGTATGATGGAAGAGTAAACGGCATTACGAGCAAGTGCGACGACACTGTGTTAAGCAAGAAATCCTATTTGAACCTTAGGAATAGTTTAGGATGCAAGTGACATGTCACTAGGAACTATGTGATCTGAGCTCATGAGTTGTGGTCTGAGTTCATGATATATGTGATACATGTAATGTGGGTCCGGGTTCTGACTTTGTGTTCAGGCCCGTGGGTAACTCGCTGAGCAATGCTATGTGGGTCCAGGTACTGACTTTGTGAAGGCCCGTGAGTAGCTCGATGAGTGACCGTTACATGATAATGCTATGTGGGTCCAGTTGCTGACTTTGTGAACAGGCCCGTGAGTAGCTCAAATGCGAGCATTACATGATATGAGGTAGCTTTGACTATGTATGTGGCACATAGGTGCAAGCTTTCCGTGTATCCATTAGTATTCCGAGTGTTCAATGGGTAGTTTATGGAATGGTTTGATGATAATCCCAATGGGGTATGCCAATGGTAAGAATGAATATGAGTTACGTTACGAATTGGTACAGGTTTGTACAGAAACTTAATTGCATATGAAATCCATGACTGGTAAGTCCATGAGTATTATGAAATGATGTTATGTTAATTTGGTGGACTATGATATATGTTTATAAATGCAAAGATTTCTAATTAAAAAGAAACGAAGGTGTGATGAACTTAGTTACCATTAATCTTGCACTAAACAGTTTTGGACAGCAGCAGTAGTCCCACTTTGAAAATCCACCAAAAATTTTGAAAATCAAATTAGAGGTTGAATAAAATAAAATATGAAATATGAAAATAAATATGGGTTATAATTTATATGATTAAAATCCTTAATGAGTCTATCTTTAAGAGAAACAAATGGGAACATCATCCGAATCCCGTACTAAGGGATAATTAATTTTTAGTAAAGAAAAATCGAAGCTATCAAATAGCAGAACAGGGGTAATTTTGAAGAATAAACTGTACTTATTGGCTAATCCATAAATTCTAAAAATTTTATGGTAGGAAAATATATGAGTCTAGTTTCAAAGGCATTTATCGAATCCTAATTTGGAGTTCTTTAGCTCAAGTTATTAATAATTTAGTAACTATAACTCGAGTAGACAACTTGACTGGAATATGAGCAAATAATAGAATTATGTGCAATTATGATTGTGCTACCTTGAAAACATGTTGCTAGAATTTGGCAAAAGTATATTAATAAGTTGCTTATTATTTTCATACGGACTTACTAAGATTTATAGCTTACTCCCCTTCCTTTCTCATCTCTTATAAGGTCTATAAGCTAGCTCAGGTTGGAAATCGTCGGAGATTCTATCACACTATCAAGCTACCACTTTGGGTATAAGTATTCAAGCAATTGATTTTATGGCATGTATAGGACATTGTCTTTTGGAATTATGTTATTATTAATGTGGCCTAACGCGATGGCCCATAATGATTTATCGTTTAATTTGTGTATGACCATGAGATGTGGCTTATGTTGATTATTGTGTTGTAAATCTCATTATACATGCTTGCATGTGCCAATGCCTTTATGATGTGGTGGTGGGTGTTTGCTACAGATGGATGGTGTTATATTGCATGAATGCTTGATTATGGAAATGTGTCATTTTAGCTTGGTGATAATTAAGACTTAAATGTATAAGATGTAAGCAATTTTAATGATGCATATTACATGTGTTTGGGTAGGTTTAGACTTGATAAGAATGGTGTATTATGCATGTGTATGTTGTTGTGGAAATGTCGTGCTTGAGTTATAATTGTGGATGTTTAATTGTCTAAATGTGCCATGTTGATGGCCAATAAAAGTAATCATGTGTGTATGAAATTGAGGGTGACAAATGACTCGGAAAATAGCCTCAAAGTTGTCCACACGGGTAGACACATGGGCATGTGTCTAAGCTGTGTGTGACACATGGCCTAAGGACGCGAGTGTGTGCCTTGGCCGTGTGACCCTATTTTATTGCTGATGTCATAAACAGAGATATACACGGGTTGAGGACACAGGAGTGTCCCAAGCCACACGGGTGTGTGTGACCACACGGCTTACCCACACGGGCATGTGACCCTGTTTCATGATAAAAATTTCTAAGTTTCCCAAAAGTTTTTAAAGTTCCCGGTTTAGTCCCGAATCACCCCCTATGTATGTTTTGGGCCTCGTAGGCCCATATAAGGGAAAACGTACATATGTTTGATTGATTTTAATTCAAATGAAATTTTATGTCCCGATTTTGAATGCTTGTGTATATTTAAGTCCTGTAATGCCTTGTATCTTGTCCCAACCTCGGACACGGGTAAGGGGTGTTACATTAGATATCACGGTAAACACCCATTTTAGAAAAGAAATTAAAACTCTAATGTTCCTACCCTGGCTACTTTTCTAAATGAATTTGCAACATGAACCCCGGATCAGAAAGAAACCATGAAAAAAGAAAAATTCAAGCCAAAACACACAAAAACCAAAAAAAGAGACTAACAATTGAGAATCTAAAAGCAAAAACTCCAAATCGCATCAACAAATTTTGGGATCTTTAAGTGATAATTGCAAAATACACAACCATTACACTTAATCTCGATGTAAATATCGTTCCTTTCTAAAACTCTCTTTACAGTTGCACAAAATTTTGTCTCATTCTCCATTTTGGGGTTCAATTTTTTTATATGTAATAAGTAAACATAAAATGGTGTCACGTCATTATCGAATAATATGGTTAATGTGTCCTCAATAGATTCGGACATTCGAGAAGAAAGACATTGTACAAGTTTGTTGAAGAAGCTTGGGAGATTAGAAAAGCACTAGGTTTGGCTGTGGACTGCAAAGACCAAGTAATCATTAGTGACCTATTCAATTTAGAAATTAGAGATCAATCTTGATTGTGTTGGAAACATTCATTTAAAAAATGATTTTTTTAAACAACAAAAAACATTAAAAATTTCTAAAACCAAGCAGTTTTCATATTTATAGGGACAAACCATTTCACTAAAATCATACTTGTGTTCTGGATTAGGCGGTCTAAATTGTTTCTCAACATTCTACCAACACGATCTTCTCAACTATTCACAAACCTCGGCTAGTTTGTAACACCCCTAACCCATATCCGTTGCCGAAACAGGGTTACAGGGTATTACTAATCATTACAGAATATTTACAAATCAAACACAAAATTTACTATTCATTTTTCAAGATTAATTATAACGTCCCTTAATTGGACCCTCGAGGCCCAATATGAACATTGGAAACAAGTCAGGACTAAATTGAAGCCTCGTAAAATTTTTCGCAAAATTTTCAAAATTTCACTTATGAACAGTACCACACACGCCCTTTTGGTCAAGCTGTGTGATTACACACGCCCATGTGGCTTGCGACACGCCCGTGTCCTTAGCTCGTGTAACTCTCTGTTTATGACGTCTTCAACGAATTAGGGGCACATGGCCAAGGCACATGCCCGTGTGCTTAGGCTGTGTGGTAAATTTATTTCTCAAAAATAGCTGCAGACTTCACATGGCCAGGGCACATGCCCATGTCCCTAGACCGTGTCTCTTACACGGCCAAGACACAAGGCCATGTCTCAGCCGTGTGGCCAACATTGAGCATTCTGTTTCATTTAATTAAAGTGCAGGGGACACACGGTCGGATCACATGCCTATGTACCCAGGCTGTGCGTCACACACGGCCTAGACACACGCCCTTGTGTCTTACCCATGTGGAAGAAATTAGGCCATTTCATAGCCCTATTTGTCACCCAACTTTAACCATTTTCCTGCATGAAAACTTACATGTATATGCCAACCAATCCAACCAATTTCCATCATCCAATTTGATATATTACTAACCTTAATCATGCTACCTTTTCTTTACTTCACAAAATATGTCTCATGAAAAGTGTTGTTTAACTTGTTAAACATATAGAACTTATCATATAACACCACACCATACCAAGTCATCTCAAGATACACATTACTAGCCATTCCAATGGCTAGTTTACAAATCAACATATTACTTCATTATTTGGCCACATTAGCCTATACATGCCATTATATCAAAACAAGTTTATCATTTATACCAAGATCTTGGAGTTGATGGCGTGATGATTGCTCTGACCCGAATCTAACCTTAATGAGCTTCGAGCACTATAAAACAGGAAAATAAACATAGTAAGCATTATGTTCTTAGTAAGTTCATATAAATAAAACTACACTTACCAATCATGCTTAACAAGTAAATCACATATAAAGCAATTATCCATCAATTTAGCAAACTAGCAAATATTGCCTATTCACAATCATTCAACCAAATTGGTTAGTACAAAAACACTAATATGCATATATGAGCTCATCATGTCATTTCTTCTTATTTCACTTATTATACCATTTCTGTTGAATCTTTGAATTTCCGATGGACCTTTCCTTTTCCAGTTGTACCCCGAGGTGTACATTCCCTTTTCAAACGGTACACACAAAGTGTACATTTCCTTTTCAAGTGTACACACAAGGGGTACATTTCCTTTTCAAGTGTACACACAATTTGTACAAATCCTTTTCAAGTGTACATACAAAGTGTACGTTTCTTTTTCAAGTGTACACACAAAGTCTACAAATCTTTTTCAAGTGTACACACAAAGTCTACAAATCCATTTCAAGTGTACATACAAAGTGTACGTTTCCTTTTCAAGTGTCACCCTTTAGGGTAAAATTCCTTTTCATAATGAGATCAAAAGATTACCCTTTTTGGAATAACCTTTACTGCAACGTATGTAGGACCCCATTTACAACTGTAATCACCTGTCCAATCGGAAATCAATATTCGAATAGATTCTTGTACCTTTTCATCAATTACATATATCATGTGTCAACATTTTCATGCTACATATACATGCCATTTACATATCATAATTCTCACAAGTCAATAATCAAATCAATATATTTTCATACTTAATTAAGTTATGCGAACTTACCTTGACAATTGATCGTATCTTCTAATCCGAGACTTTTTCTTTTCCTTGACCTTTTTCTTGGTTCGATACTTCTGGATCTATATAAATAAATTTAATAATCAACTCCATAATTTCCACATTCAATTGAGTCCATTTCACTTTCTAGGCAAAAGTACCATTTTGCCCCCAACCTTTTAATTAATTCTAATTTCATCCATAGGCTGGAAATTGAAATTCATGTAATTTACTCCTTATTCCAAGCCTAATAAAAATTCTAATATGACTTTTACAGCACATGTAGTTCAAAAATTTCAAAATTTTTCCAAGAATTTCACCACTTTTCAATTTAGTCCCTACACATGTTTTCACTAAAAATCACTATAAAAAACCTTTCATTTTCAATCATAAAATTTCAATTTACAGCATATTCATCAATGGAAAATTTTAAACTTTGATTTCTTTTCAAATTAATCCCCCAAATAGAGAAATCAAGCTTTCCCGTTCTCAAAAATATGAAAAATCACTAAAAAACGGGATATAGAACTTACAAATTGAAGCTTGAAAAGTTTCCTTTCTCTCTCCTAGGGTTTCCATGTGTTTTATGAAGAAGATGATATAAAAGAAAGTTTTTATTTCTATTTAATCATTTATCATATATTAATTAATTCAATTTCTAATTTAGTCCTTGTCCTTTTTCAAATTTTCCATGGATGAATCACTAAAAATATCTACATATTTTTCATCAATGGTCTAACTTCTATATAAGGATGCTATTTGATCCTTATAGCTATTATAATCCAACTTTAACGTTTTATTCAATTTAGTCCTTTTTGCAATTAGACACATAATCGATAAAATTTTTCCATAAAAATTTTAATGCAATATTCCTATCATATTACCTATCATTTTAGGAAATTTAAACAATTTTATTTTTCGAACTCGAATTTGTGGTCCCGAAACCACTATTTCAATTTCACTGAAATTTGGGCCTGTTACATAGTTAAAGCGTAGGCTCTAATCCATGAACGGATGAAAGCTATGTGAACTTTCTATTGATGTTGGAGTGGTGAATATCGATGTCTCTTTATGGGCCAAAAACTGAAAATGTAAACATTCAAATTTAGAATTTTCTTTTTGAAATAAAATCTCACTAAAGTTTTACAATAACGATGCTTCACATTGTGTGTGGTTGACCAAGCCTATGGTCTCTATTTATAGAAAAATCGCAAGAGTCTTGGTCGAACAAGAAGAAGAAAAAATATATTAACATTTTAAGAGAGAATATACAAAATTCTCTAGTAGGAATATGTATGGCCTTCAACACCCTTTACAGATAGGGTTGTCGTCCATCTTACGTGAGATGGGTCATTGAGTCTATCTGATGTATTTGGTATAATTATATGTGTTATTTAGAAATTTAGTCGACTCATATAATTTAACCAACCAAATAAAAAAATTTCTATTTCCCAAAATAAATCAATTGAAATAAATTTTACTAATTCACACAATTAAATTATTTTCCAAACCTAGTACTAATTCCGTTAAATTCATGACAAGTTTACCACACTAGAATCTATGGGTAAATGAATTTAATTATCTTGTTCAACAAGATCACATAATTAATAAATTTAATTTTTACTTCAAGCATCGCTTAAGTGATTACTATTAATGAAATAACAATTCGAATAAATTAATTTAGTCATTAAGTCATCTCTCTTTTATAACGAGAAATTTCATTTACTACGGATAGTGATACATTCGATCTTTTTCTGTAATTCATCAATTTTATTTATTCATCTCATCAATTCAAATGCAAACCATTAAGGTTGTATAGAGCTAGTAGAGGGGCCCACTGGATATATAATTAGAGCACAAATAGTTTGTAATTAAGTGCCACGACCGACCTCTCCTTATTATATATCATTATGAAAACAACTCACCAAGTGCTCGTCCAATGAATTTTTCGCATGTGCTTTAGCCTCATAGGATATCCTCAATCCCTTTAATTTATATCCGTTCACCCAAAATGATCTGGTCATATCTCATGGTAACCATTGCAACTTCTTCCATGAAAAATGTAAAGTCAACGGAAAAAGAAAAAAACCAATGCACAAATATAATCATATGTTTAAGCACACAAATAATACAGGAATATGTTGTTCAAAAAATTTGGACGACGAACTTTTATTTTAATTAGAATCTCGAATTTAATATTTTATTTTTCCTTAAAAGTACTACATTGGAAGATGGATTTTATAAAAAAATTATACTTAGATAGAGAAAACTTCAATAATTAATTCTAATTCAATATAGAAACTCAGTAATGGTTTTGTTATTAGTTTAAATGAACTAAATTTTGTCACATTTCGGCTCTTTGTATTGATGTGTATATTAAAAGCATTGAATTCACAGCAAAATTTTATTAATAGCAAAAAATTAAAATGAAAAATAATTGTTTTTATATAATATGAATAAATATATTAATTACAATTGCATTGAATTTGTTGGTATGCTTTAAGCGGTGGCGCTGGGGGTTTTTGGGACAGGGCCGGAACATGGAATCGGGTTTAATTTGCCACTAGTTATAGGCTTGACATTCAAACATTGGGATGTTGCGGGTTCAGCTCCGTTGTGCTTAATATCAATGTCCGCAAGTTCCACATTTTGACATGGCGAAGAACCGCTGCAAATAAACTTGATAGCTTCTGGAAGCGCAGATGTGCCACGGATGTTCTTGAAGCTAATGTTGCTTAGTTTAACTTTCGATTCTTCCTGCATCAACACAACAATGATTCAATGATGCTTCTTTCCAAGCATCCAAAAATGGCTAAAATGAAATGAATAAAGACATCAGTTTGAAATATAATTTTTTCATATTTTCACCTTTGGGGTACAAAGTTAAGAGCAATTGAACTTGCCTTACTCAAATCCGTTTTCCCGTCAGCTTTTGCGCCAAACTTGGCAACAACATCAAAAGCATCTGATTCAACTTTAGAGGCTGAAATGAATAATAATAAAAGTACAAACATGGAAGGAACAATATTAAGGTGTGGTGCCATGTTTTTATTTGGTTTTGAAATTAAAGGATGAATGGCTTTTCCTTTTGTTTTGCTCCAAATATATAGAAAGTTTGAGAAAATTACAACCAATCAAATATATTACTATTTAATCAATTTGGAAAAGTCATATGGCCAAGCTTCAATTTCTATGATAATCTTGTTTCTTTAATATCAACTTCCCACGGTTAGATAGTTTTATGGTTAATTTTTTCACAACTTGAATAATTTAAACTATGTGAAAGGATTTTATTATGGAAAGATTGAAAAGCAGTATTTTACATTTTATCTTCAAAATAATATCTTTACTAGATGGTGGCGAATATAATTATGTTCCGTTAAATTTATAAATGTTATTTCGAAAAGTATAATCTTAATTATTCAATAAAAATTGTTGATACAAGAATGTGGTTTGGTGGCTGACGAAGGTTCACACCATATTGCCGAAAGCAATTCTGGTGGTTTTTGGCACTCTTCTCAATCAATGTTTTCCTATCCCTATAATACCTAGTCGAGCTAACAATCACCCCGGACTTCTGTAACGCTGGGGTTTGTACTAGTGTACACAGTCGTTATCAAGTAATAAGTAAGTATCGAGTTATAGTCTCCACAGGGAATTTATTTGTGAAAAAAAAACACATTATGAGTTGGAAGTGATGATTAAAATTAAATATATTAAAATAAATGCAACGATCCCTAATGCAATTTATCCTAAACATGCAACTATACGAATGAAATAGATTTTAGCAGAGTTAAACACAATTTGCAACAAATTATAACAGATATAAACTGGTACGATTACTTTAATTAAACTCAATTTATTATTATCATGCTTAATAATATTCAGAAAAACATTTTATGGCAACTCGATCTTTCATGAGTTCGGAAACCACATTAGGTCCTTTTGGAATCCTTTACTTAGTAAATACGCATTTTACTGATCCTTATTTACTAAGCGTTTCTGAACATTCGTCAAGGATTGACATGACCTGCTGGACTGAAAATGTGGCACCGAACTCTAAGGTGAGCTCCGAGTAAGTGGGCTCGATGATGGTAAAGAACCTATTCTACGGGGCTGTGGTAATAATCGCGTGTACATCATCAACGAAACGGACCTGCTCTAGCGCGGCCCAATCAATGCAACGACCCACACCGAGGGGTCGTACACTGAGAAGCTAATATAAATCCTCCTGGTTGCTCGATGGAAATTGGAGCACAGGGTGGCGAGTTGCAGCTGAAGCGCTTGAGGAGGTTGCGCCTGGGGCCTTTTGCTTTTTCGAAGCGGGGACAGCAGTGTTAGTCTTGCCATGAGGATTTGACATAGTGTACCTGCAAGATAAGTTAAAAGACATTCATTAATAAATAAGAAGAATCGCAAAGCCCACAAATACAAAAGAAAGAGATAATGAATAAAAGAAAAGATTGGAAACTAAAATTAAATTAAAGCTAAAAGACAAATTATGTGACACTGAGAGAAGTAACTGAGATAATAAAATATATAGGAACAGATATATACTAATCAAATTAGACATAAAAGCAATAAAAAACCAATATATGGATAAAGAAACAAATAAACAGATCATCGAACATGCTACTAAATACTAAAACTTAATTGAGATATAGGAAATAAAAATGATACTAACCATGGAATATGTAGAGTACGAATGGAGAGTAATCAAAGAGACAAATATTGACTAATAAAAATACTAAGTACATGTAGTAGTAGGCCTAAGTCAAATTCTAACATGATTTATAAAGGAAGTTATTAAACAGAGACAAGAATCATGGCATAAAATTCAGCAGTGAAAAGGAAAACCAAAAATGAATAAAGAAACAGATAACTGTAAAGAAAGAAAATAAAGAAAATAACATAAATGAAATTAAAGAAAATGGGGGGGGGGGGAGGGGAAACCAAATGATGATGGTGGTTGGAGGTACGGATGGTGACCGGCGCTTGGTGGGTATGTTGTGGGTGTGAGAGGGTGGAGGGAGTTTCGGCGGTGCACGGCCGTGGGGTGCAAGGGTTGGTTTGCGTGCGCATGTGTGTACGAAGGAGAAATAGGGTCGGGGTTTGGGGTTGATTGATGGTTTTGGTCGACGAGGAAGGGGGGCTGTGGGTCAGACGGTGAGAGGACGAAGGGCGATGGTCGTAATTTCAGAGGAGAGGGGGTTTCGGCAGCACGGGCTTGAAGAATAAGAAGAAAAAGAAAAAAATAAAATAAGAGGGAAAGGGGGAAATTTAGGGTTTTAAGGGGACATGATACTGTGACGCCCGTGCTGGGCCACATGGCCGTGTCACATGCCCGTGTTTATCACGAAAATTGAATGACCTTTCATCACACGGCCTTGGACAAGCCCGTGTGTCCAGGCCGTGTGGTTCACACGGTCGTGTTGCACGACCGTGCTATATGTTTTTCGCTTCTCCCACGCCCGTGTGGATCGCCCACATGCCCTGTAGATCAGCCGTGTCTCGTACACGGCTATGGGCCTTGCCCGTGTAACTCTTTAACTTGTTAAAATTCAAAAAATTATGCTCCAGGGTTCACATGCCCTAGGACACACCTGTGTGTCTAGGCCGTGTACACCCCACAATTGTGCCACACGACCATGTGGATTTAACACAGGCTGTGTGCATGTCAATTTTTTTGGGAATTTCAGCCTTGTTTCCAATAGCAAAGGACATGCTCATGTGTCCAGGTTGTGTGGGTCACTCTACCTGAATAAAAAACACGAAAAATAGATAAAATAAATGGGTTAGTGGTGTTAGTGCTAGGGTTGCCTCCCTAGAAGTGCTTATTTAAAGTCTAAGCTCAATTCACCTCATATTTGCATGGTCATGGTGGTTCGAGGGGTTGTAACTCCTTATTCCTGCTATCAAATTTCAAAATAAGGTTCGAGTACTATTTACCTTGAAAGTGTCGAAATCAGTATATGTTACCTCGACTATACCGTCTGGAAAGACATTTAGTATCGTGAAGGGAATTTCTCTATTAGGCTCGGTGTTGGTATACAAGGGTCTGCATCATCCAACAGTACCTTGTACCCTCGGTTTCTCCTTAACTTGTGTCAGCCATTCATCTAGTTCCTCAATTTGTAATCTTCGTTCTTCAAGAAACGTCCTGTTGGTATTGAATGAGTTTGACCGTGGCTCCATCACTTTTTGTGAGGAATTTCCTGCACAGAGAGTTGAGTTATAATGTTACTTACATCAAAATGACTTGTAATATCATTTCTATCACTAGACATTTTAACAGAATCATGAGCTTCGAGAATAATTGTGTCATATCCTACACGAAGTGTGAGTTCACCTGTTCCAACATCAATGATAGATCTAGCAGTTACTAAAAAGGGTTTGCCTAGAATTAAGAGACGTCACTGTCCTCATCCATGTCTAAGACAACGAAATCGACTGGGAATATGAATTTGTCAATTTTAACAAGCACATCTTTAATGATACCTCTAGGAAATCTAATAGTTTTATCAGTTAATTGTATGCTCATCCTAGTTTGTTTGGGTTTCCCTAGTCCTAGCTGCTTAAACATCCTGTAGGGCATGACATTAATACTCGCCCCTAAATCAGGTAAAGCATTATTAATATTCAAACTACCAATTAGATAAGGAATCGTAAAACTCCCTAGATCTTTCAGATTGTTGGGTAGCTTATTTGCAAAATAGATGAGCAAACTGCATTTAACTCCACATGCGATGACTCATCTAACTTCCGTTTGTTTGCCAAAAGCTCCTTTAAAAATTTAACTGTGTTTGGCATCTATGAAAGAGCTTCAATAAACGGTAAGTTTATATGTAATTTTTTAACTAGTTTAAGGAATTTATCGAATTGTTCATTTGTGTGGTCTTTCCTTGTCTCATTGGGGTATGGCACATGAGGTCTATATTCTTTGCTTACTGGCTTTGTGTCCATGACTCACCTCAACCTTACCATTACTTACTATAGCTTCTTGCCTCGCTTCAGATTTAGGTTCAGCCAACCTATCTTTGTCACACACAGTGATGGCATGGAGTTGCTCCCTTGGGTTAGTTTCTGTATTACCGAGCAAGCCACCTTACAGTCGTTCAGAGATCAACTTAGCAAGTCGACTTATTTGAGTTTCGAGCCCTTAAATTGATTCTTGCTGATTTTTAAGTGCTGTCTCGATATTCTAAAAACGTGTTTCTAACACCGAGATAAATTTTGTAAGCATCTCCTCAAGGTTCGGCTTTTTCTCCTATTGGTAAGGTGGCTGTTGAAAACTTAGAGGGTGTTGTGGTCTTTGATTCCCTTGACCACCCTATTAAAAATTGGGATGGTTCCCCCAACCTGCATTGTAAGTGTTACTATAAGTGTTATTTTGAGGTCTAGAATTGTTACCCATATAGTGGACTTGTTCTCTCTCAGTGCTGGGCTTGACGGATGGATAGTCTGTGTTGTGCATCCCTCCTCCATTTGAATCACACCTTATCGCTGGATGTACCTGGGTAGAATCATACAAACTATCAATCTTGTTGTTCAATAGTTCTACCTGATTAGATAGCATAGTGATCGTGTCGAGGTTGAAAACACCAGTTGCTTTAGTCAACTTTGTTCTCATGAATTGCCACTGATAGTTGTTTAGTGACATCTTTTCAATAAATTCACAAGCCGCTTCAGGTGTTTTTTTACTCAACGTTTAACCGGCGACTGCATCAATAAGTTGCCTTGTTGAGGGGTTTACACTGTTGTAGAAGGTCTGAACCTATAGCCATAAAGGTAATCCATGGTGAGGGCACCTTCTCAATAAATCTTTGTATCTCTCCCATGCATCATAAAGTGTTTCTAAATCCATCTACACAAAAGAAGAGATGCCATTCCTCAATTTAGCCGTTTTAGCCGACGAAAAGCATTTAAGCAAAAAAATTTTCGATCATTTGTTCCCAAGTAGTGAGTGACCCTCGTGGTAACGAGTTCAACCACTATTTAGCCTTATTCCGTAATGAAAAGGGAAACAATCGAAGTCGAATGGCATCGTCAAAAACGCCATTGATCTTAAAGATGTCGCAGAATTCTAGAAAATATGCTAAATGAGTGTTTGGAGCTTCATCCTGCAAACCATCAAACTGAACAAACCGTTGTATCACTTGAATCGTGTTAGGTTTCAGTTCAAAATTATTTACAGAAACAGCAGGTCTAAAAATACTCGATTTAGTTCTTGTTAAAGTGGGCTTAGCATAATCATACATAGTACGAGGAGTAGGATTCTAATTTACTAGATTTGCAGCAACTGCAGGAGGTAGCGGATTATTCTGATTGTCCACCATCTCTTCGGGTATATCGGTCACGTCCTCTTGCTCTTCCTCAATATACTGTAGGCTTTGCCTTATTTCTCTTCGATTTCTGTGAGCTGTGCTTTCTATCTCACTGTCAAATAGCAAAGGTCCTGACGGGTTCCTTTTAGTCATAAACTAGGGATTCCTGCTAGAAGCAAATAACAAGGAGATTAAAAGGGAAGTAAAAATTAAATTAAAATAAAAATTAATTTGTAAAAAATAAAAAATAAAAAAATGGCGAAAGTAATAAAACTCAAGCATTCCTAATATCTTAGTCCCTGGGAATGACGCCAAAAACTTGATGGTCGCTAAACTGACTAAAAATTAGACTAAGGCAAGCGCACATATCAAACAGTAATATAGTTATGGTGAGATCGGAAATATCGTATCCACAATGACTAAAAGTATTAGTAATTACTATCTTTTTATTATCTAGCCTAAGAATTAAAGGGATGTGTTTTTCTTTAAACTAAGATTAACAATCTAATTAACTAAGAACACGATGGACATGAAAGTTGGAAAATACTTTTGTAAAACCGATAGAGAATACAATACCCAAGGAAGAATCCACCTAGACTTCACTTATTACTTCTGAATTAAACGATTTATTCACTTGACTTAATCCATAGAAATCCCTAGCTTATGTTAATATCTCTCTTGAGACTAAAAACAACTAACTCTATGTTGATTAATTGAAATCTCTTTCTAATTAAAACCCCTATTGTTACATTAAATCGATCTACGGATTCCCTTATTAGATTTGACTCTAATTCAGCAGATTTATGTCTTCCTATCTCTAGGATTACAATCAACTTCGCTTAATCATGGAAGATCTACTCTTAAACAGGGACTTTTGCTTCACTAAATAAGCACATCAAAACCTGAATTAATATCCTGAAATATTAAATCAAGGATTAAAACTCATAATTAAGAATAAGAACAAGTATTTATCATATAATTCAAAAGATAAAAAGATTCGTCTTAGGTTTCATCTTCCCTAGGTATTTAGGAAATTTAGTTCATAAGAATGGGGGAAAACATCTCAAAATTGGGAAAACAACAAAACATAAAGAAACCCAAAAACTTCGGTAGAAATTAAATGGAGATCTTCAGTCTTGAAGTAAATCCTACTTCCGAACTAATTCTAATGGCTGTCTTCTAGTATTTCTAGCTTCTACTCTTCATCTCCCTTAGATCCTCTCCTATGTTTAAATAGACTTTGGAATGCCCAAAATAGCCCAAAATTAGCCTTTTTCGAGTAGAATTAAAATAGGTCTCAACAGGGACACGGCCATGTGGCACGCCTGTGTGATGGTGCAATTCTGATACGGCCATGACACACGGGGTATGTGGCCTACTCCTGTGTCTCACACGGGCGTGTGGATTACCTGTGTGGGAATGTCTAAGCCGTGTGAAGCATTGAAATAAACCCATTTTGTCCGTTTTTGGCCTTTTTCTTGCATTTTTCACTTTCCTATTCTCATCTGGATATAAAACATGAAATTAAAGGGTTAGGAGCATCAAATCAACTAAATCTTATTATAAATCATCCAAAAATATGCCAAGCATGGGATTAAAATATGTTACTTTTGAGATTTATCAATGGATGTTGTTATATTCCATGAATGCTTGATTATGGAAATGTGTCATTTTAGCTTGGTGATAATTAAAACTTAAATGTGTAAGATGAAGCAATTTTAATGATGCATATTACATGTGATTGGGTAGTTTTAGAGTTGATAAGAATGGTGTACTATGTATGTGTATGTTGTTGTGGAAATGTCATGCTTGAGCTATAATTGTGGATGTTTAATTGTCTAAATGTGCCATGTTAATGGGCAATAAAAGTAATCATGTGCGTATGAAATTGAGGCCGGTAAATGGCTTGGAAAATGGCCTCAACGTTGTCCATACGGGTAGACACACGGGCATGTGTCAAAGCCGTGTGTGACACACGGACTAAGGACACGGGCGTGTGCCTTGGCCGTGTGACCCTATTTTATTGCTGACGTCATAAACATAGAGTTACACGGGCTGAGGACACGAGCGTGTCGCAAGCCGCATGGTCGTGTGTGACCACATGTCCTACCCACACGGGCGTGTGACCCTGTTTCATGATAAAAATTTCTATACTTCCCAAAAGTTTTTAAAGTTCTCGGTTTAGTCCCGAATCACCCCCGATGCATGTTTTGGGCCTCGTAGGCCTGTAGAATGAACAATGTTCATGTGTTTGATTGATTTTAATTTGAATGAAATTTTATGGCTCGATTTTGCGTGGTTGTGTATGTTTAAGTCTGGTAATGCCTCGTATCCTGTCCCAGCCTCGGACACGAGTAAGGGGTGTTACATTAGATATCATGAGAGACGCCCGTTTTACAAAAGAAATTAAAACTCTAATTTTCCTACCCAAGCTACTTTTCTAAATGAATTTCCAACATGAGCCTCGAATCAGAAAGGAAATCGTGAAAAAAGAAAGTTTCAAGCCAAAACACACAAAAATCAGAAAAAAGAGATTAACCATTGAGAATCTAAAAACAAAAACTCCAAATCGCATCAACAATTTAGGGATCTTTAAGTGATAATCACAAAATACACAAACATTACACTTAATCTTGATGTAAATGTCGTTCCTTTCTAAAAATCTCTTTACAGTTGCACAAAATTTTGTCTCATTCTCCATTTTGGGGTTAATTTTCTTTATATGTAATAAGTAAACATAAAATGGTGTCACATGATTATTGAATAATGTTAATGAGTCCTCAATAGATTCAAACATTTGAGAAGAAAGACATTGCGCAAGTTTGTCGAAGAAGCTTGGGAGATTAGAAAAGTACTAGGTTTGGCTGTGGATTGCAAAGACCAAGTAATTATTAGTGACCTATTCAATTTAGAAATTAGAGATCAATCTTGATTGTGTTGGAAACATTCATTTAGAAAATGATTTTTTTAAACAACAAAAAAATTAAAAATTTCTAAAACCAAGCAGTTTTCATATTTATAGGGACAAAACCTTTCACCAAAATCATACTTGTGTTCTAGATTAGGTGGTCTAAGTTGTTTCTTAACATTCTACCAACACGATCTTCTTAACTATTCACAAACCTCGGCTAGTTTGTAACACCCTAAACCCGTATTCATCATCGAAATAGGGTTACAGGGTATTACCGATCATTACAGAACATTTACAGATCAAACATATAATTTACTGTTCATTTTTCGAGATTAATTATAATCTCCCTTAATTAGACCCTCGAGGACCAATAAGAACATTAGAAACGAGTCGGGACTAAATCGAAACCTCATAATTTTTTTCGCAAAATTTTTAAAATTTCACTTATGAACAGTACCACACACGCCCGTGTGGTCCCGCCGTGTGATTACACACGCCCGTGTGACTTAGGACACGCCCGTGTTCTTAGCTCGTGTAACTCTTTGTTTATGACATCATCAATGAATTAAGGGCACACGGCCAAGGCACACACCCGTGTGCTTAGGCCGTGTGGTAAATCAATTTCTCAAAAATAGCTACAGACTTCACACAGCCAGGGCACATGCCCATGTCCCTAGACCGTGTCTCTCACACGGCAAAGACACAAAGCTGTGACTCAGCCGTGTGGCCAACATTGAGCATTCTATTTCGTTTATTTAAGGTGCAGGGGGCACATAGCCAGATCACATACCTATGTACCCAGGGAGTGCGTCACACACGGCCTAGACACACGCCCGTGTGTCTTACCCATGTGGAAGAAATTAGGCCATTTCATAGCCCTGTTTGTCACCCAACTTTAACCATTTTCCTGCATGAAAACTTACATGTATATGCCAACCAATCCAACCAATTTCCATCATCCAATTTGATATATTACTAACCTTAATCATGCTACCTTTTCTTTATTTCACAAAATATGTCTCATGAAAAGTGTTGTTTAACTTGTTAAACATATAAAACTTATCATATAACACCACACCATACCAAGTCATCTCAAGATACACATTACTAGCCATTCCAATGGCTAGTTTACAAATCAACATATTACTTCATTATTTGGCCATATTAGCCTATACATGCCATTATATCAAAACAAGTTTATCATTTATACCAAGATCTTGGAGTTGATGGTGTGATGGTTGCTCCGACCCGAATCCAACCTTCATGAGCTTTGAGCACTATAAAACAGGAAAATAAACATAGTAAGCATTATGTGCTTAGTAAGTTCATATAAATAAAACTACACTTACCAATCATGCTTAACAAGTAAATCACATATAAAGCAATTATCCATCAATTTAGCAAACTAGCAAATATTGCCTATTCACAATCATTCAACCAAATTGGTTAGTACAAAAACACTAATATGCATATATGAGCTCATCATGTCATTTCTTCTTATTTCACTTCTTATACCATTTCCGTTGAATTCCAATGGACCTTTCCTTTTCCAGTTGTACACCCAAGGTGCACATTCCCTTTTCAAATGGTACAAACAAAGTGTACATTTCCTTTTCAAGTGTACACACAAGGGATACATTTCCTTTTCAAGTGTACACACAATTTGTAGAAATCCTTTTCAAGTGTACATAGAAAGTGTATGTTTCCTGTTCAAGTGTACACACAAAGTGTACAAATCTTTTTCAAGTGTACGCACAAAGTCTACAAATCCATCTCAAGTGTGCACACAAAGTGTATGTTTCCTTTTCAAGTGTCACCCTTTCGGGTGAAATTCCTTTTCATAATGAGATCAAAAGATTACCCCTTTTGGAATAACCTTTACTGAAATGTATGCAGGACCCCATTTACAACGGTAATCACCTGTCCAATTGGAAATCAATATTCGAATAGATTGTTGTACATTTTCATTAATTACATATATCATGTGTTACATATCATAATTCTCACAAGTCAATAATCAAATCAATACATTTTAATACTTAATTAAGTTATGTGAACTTACCTTGACAATTGATCGTATCTTCTAATCCGAGACTTTTTCTTTTCCTCGACCTTTTTTTTTGTTCGATACTTCTGGATCTATATAAATAAATTTAATAATAAATTCCATAATTTCCACATTCAATTGAGTCCATTTCACTTTCTAGGCAAAAGTAGCATTTTGCCCCCAACCTTTTAATAAATTCCAATTTCGTCCCTTGGCTCGGAAATTAAAATTCATGCAATTTACTCCTTATTCCAAGCCTAATAAAAATTCTAATATGACTTTTACAGCACATGTATTTCACAAATTTTAGAATTTTTCCAAGAATTTCACCATTTTTCAATTTAGTCCCTACACATGTTTTCACTAAAAATCACTTTGTAAAAGTTGTTTATCTATCAACAACCTTTCATTTTCAATCATAAAATTTCAATTTACAGCATATTCATCAATGGAAATTTTCTAAACTTTGATTCCTTTTCAAATTAATCCCCCAAATGGAGAAATTAAGCTTTCCCGGTCTCAAAAATATGAAAATCACTAAAAAAGGGGACATAAAACTTACCAATTCAAGCTTGAAAAGTTTACTTTCTCTCTCCTATGGTTTCCATCTGTTTTATGTATAAGATGATATAAAATAAGGTTTTTATTTCTATTTAATCATTTATCATATATTAATTAATTCAATTTCTAATTTAGTCCTTGTCTTTTTTCAATTTTTCCATGGATGAATCACTAAAAATATCTACATATTTTTCATCAATGGTTTAACTCTATATAAGGATGCTATTTGAACCTTATAGCTATTAGAATCCAACTTTGATAGTTTATTCAATTTAGTCCTTTTTGCAATTAGACACATAATCGATAAAATTTTTCCATAAATATTTTCATGCAATATTCCTATCATATTACCTATCATTTTATGAAATTTAAAAAATTTTATTTTTCGGACTTGGATTTGTGGTCCCGAAACTACTATTTCGATTTCACTGAAATTTGGGCTGTTACATAGTTAAAGCATAGGCTCTAATCCATGAAACGGATGAAAGCTATGAAAACTTTCTATTGATGTTGGAGTGGCGAATATCGATGTCTCTTTATGGGCCAAAAACTGAAAATGTAAACATTCAAATTTAGAATTTTTTTTTGAAATTAAATCTCAATAAAGTTTTACAATAACGATGCTTCACATCGTGTGTGGTTGACCAAGCTTATGGTCTCTATTTATAGAAAAATCGCAAGAGTCTTGGTCGAACAAGAAGAAGAAAAAATATAATAACATTTTAAGAGAGAATATACAAAATTCTCTAGTAGGAATATGTATGGCCTTCAACACCCTTTACAGATAGGGTTGTCGTCCATCTTACGTGAGATGGGTCATTGGGTCTATCTGAAGTATTTGGTATAAATATATGTGTTATTTAGAAATTTAGTCGACTCATATAATTTAACCAACCAAATAAAAAAATTTCTATTTCCCAAAATATTAATAATTTAATTAATCAATTGAAATAAATTTTACTAATTCTCACAATTAAATTATTTTCCAAACTTGGTACTAATTCCGTTAAATTCATGACATGTTTACCACACTAGAATCTATGGGTAAATGAATTTAATTATCTTGTTCAACAAGACTGTGCTAATTAATAAATTTAATTTTTACTTCAAGCATCAGTTAAGTGATTACTATTAATGAAATAACAATTCGAATAAATTAATTTAGTCATTAAGTCATCTCTCTTTTATAACGAGAAATTTCATTTACTACGGATAGTGATACATTCGATCTTTTTCTGTAATTCATCAATTTTATTTATTCATCTCATCAATTCAAATGCAAACCATTAAGGTTGTATAGAGCTAGTAGAGGGGCCCACTGGATATATAATTAGAGCACAAATAGTTTGTAATTAAGTGCCACGACCGACCTCTCCTTATTATATATCATTATGAAAACAACTCACCAAGTGCTCGTCCAATGAATTTTTCGCATGTGCTTTAGCCTCATAGGATATCCTCAATCCCTTTAATTTATATCCGTTCACCCAAAATGATCTGGTCATATCTCATGGTAACCATTGCAACTTCTTCCATGAAAAATGTAAAGTCAACGGAAAAGAAAAAACCAATGCACAAATATAATCATATGTTTAAGCACACAAATAATACAGGAATATGTTGTTCAAAAAATTTGGACGACGAACTTTTATTTTAATTAGAATCTCGAATTTAATATTTTATTTTTCCTTAAAAGTACTACATTGGAAGATGGATTTTATAAAAAAATTATACTTAGATAGAGAAAACTTCAATAATTAATTCTAATTCAATATAGAAACTCAGTAATGGTTTTGTTATTAGTTTAAATGAACTAAATTTTGTCACATTTCGGCTCTTTGTATTGATGTGTATATTAAAAGCATTGAATTCACAGCAAAATTTTATTAATAGCAAAAAATTAAAATGAAAAATAATTGTTTTTATATAATATGAATAAATATATTAATTACAATTGCATTGAATTTGTTGGTATGCTTTAAGCGGTGGCGCTGGGGGTTTTTGGGACAGGGCCGGAACATGGAATCGGGTTTAATTTGCCACTAGTTATAGGCTTGACATTCAAACATTGGGATGTTGCGGGTTCAGCTCCGTTGTGCTTAATATCAATGTCCGCAAGTTCCACATTTTGACATGGCGAAGAACCGCTGCAAATAAACTTGATAGCTTCTGGAAGCGCAGATGTGCCACGGATGTTCTTGAAGCTAATGTTGCTTAGTTTAACTTTCGATTCTTCCTGCATCAACACAACAATGATTCAATGATCGATTAAATATTGTCACTCTATTAGGATTTTGATAAGAATGTTATACATTTTTCTTGCATTTATTCCATGGGCAATATTGTTGATCAATTAGGATAGGGGAAGAGACATTATTCATGGTAATATCCTCAAAATGTATTTCTGATACTGCCCCACCATGTTCGCCTGGCCAAGTTTTGATTCGAGCTCCATTCGAAGTATTAGTGATGGTGCAGTTTGAGACTTTAATTCCCTCAACTGGCTCTTCATTTTGGAACTTTCCAAGACTACCGATACTTATGCCATGTCCTGGTCCACAAGTTACTTCTTTTACGACCATATTTTTAGTGCCATCTCCGATCGAAATACAATCATCACCAGTTTTAATGTCAGAGGCAATAATATTGACCCCCTCTGATTTGCCCATGTGAATCCCATCTGTGTTTGGGCTCTC
Organism: Gossypium anomalum; assembly: GCA_025698475.1. Lineage (NCBI taxonomy): Eukaryota > Viridiplantae > Streptophyta > Magnoliopsida > Malvales > Malvaceae > Gossypium > Gossypium anomalum. Next base: position 2,028,073 of record CM046960.1, read on the forward strand.
GTCCGGTGCCTCTATCTTCAAACGTTCGAGGGTAATGTTTTTGCAAGCAAAAACATTAATGTGGAATAGTTTACTGTCTTTGCTAGTTATATCTTGTATCAATGCGTTGGTCACAAAGTCAAACCTTATACTCTGTTTAATTTTGGAGTTAGCAAAGTAACACACGAAAAAAAGATGTTAGTTATAATTATATTTTGATAATAATAAAAGAGGAAAAAGAATAAATAAATTCTGGCAAGAGGGAAGAAAGCTGACAACGGGGAGTTTGGCACGAAATTCACGATTCTCGCAAGTATTCTTCTCATAAGCAATGCTTCCTTTGCCATCGAAAATTCCTCCGCCAAACATTTTGAAATTTTCAATACTATAGAATCTAACCCAATTAGGGTCTTTGAAAGCACTAGGATCAGCCGGAGCCACTATAGTGCCCTGAACATTAATCTCAATAGGAGCCTTGCATGGACCTTCTAAGTTTACTTTTGATAATAAATATGTCCCTTTAGGAATCACAACTGTTGATGGAGTTACAGAGGCACATGCTTCTTTCCAAGCATCCAAAAATGGCTAAAATGAAATGAATAAAGACATCAGTTTGAAATATAATTTTTTCATATTTTCACCTTTGGGGTACAAAGTTAAGAGCAATTGAACTTGCCTTACTCAAATCCGTTTTCCCGTCAGCTTTTGCGCCAAACTTGGCAACAACATCAAAAGCATCTGATTCAACTTTAGAGGCTGAAATGAATAATAATAAAAGTACAAACATGGAAGGAACAATATTAAGGTGTGGTGCCATGTTTTTATTTGGTTTTGAAGTTAAAGGATGAATGGCTTTTCCTTTTGTTTTGCTCCAAATATATAGAAAGTTTGAGAAAATTACAACCAATCAAATATATTACTATTTAATCAATTTGGAAAAGTCATATGGCCAAGCTTCAATTTCTATGATAACCTTGTTTCTTTAATAATAGTTTTGTGGTTAATTTTTTCACAACTTGAATAATTTAAACTATGTGAAAGGATTTTATTATGGAAAGATTGAAAAGCAGTATTTTACATTTTATCTTCAAAATAATATCTTTACTAGATGGTGGCGAATATAATTATGTTCCGTTAAATTTATAAATGTTATTTCGAAATGTATAATCTTAATTATTCAATAAAAATTGTTGATACAGTAATGTGGTTTGGTCGTTGACGAAGGTTCACACCATATTGCCGAAAGCAATTCTGGTGGTTTCTGGCACTCTTCTCAATCACTGTTTTCCTGGCCCTATAATACCTAGTCGAGCTAACATTCACCCTGGACTTCTGTAATGCTGGGGTTTGTGCAAGTGTACATAGTCGTTATCAAGTAATAAGTAAGTATCGAGTTATCGTGTCCATAGGGATTGTATTTGATGCGGTTGTTGAGAGCACCAAAAATATCATATTCCCTGTAAAATAACGAAAAAGAAATATTAAAAGGGAAGTAGGTCGAATCCTCAAGGATCGGATTATACGAATGCTTGTTTCTCGAAATCCTGGGCAGAATCGTGCCCAAGAAAACCTGCGTTCCTGGAAAAAATTAAAAAAAACAGAATTTAAGAATTAATTTTGGAAGCGGAAATAAAATAAAAATAGAATTTAAAGTTTACTGAAATTATGATTACGAAAATAATAAAAATAATAAAGAGAGTTAAAGGAAAGGAAATTATTATTGATAGATTCCAGCCTCTAGTTGTCTCATTCTGCCTTGGGTTCAATCCTCGGCTTTTAAATAACCCTTCTCAACTCAAGTAAGCCAGTTATAGTGGAAGAGGATGCCTACGACCACCAGCTCCAAAGATTATGTCGAAACCAGTTTTAAAAACGGGTTTTAAAAACGAAAACGGGAGTCACCACCAACCTTTTTAGGTGTGATTGGATCACCTTATAAAACGTTTTGGTCTATGAAATTATGAGAACATAGGTTCGGGAGTCGGTTATGTACGAGGAAGGATTAGCACCCTCATAACGCCCAAAATTGGTACCAAATTGAATAATTTTGTGGTTTGGTCGTTGGCGAAGTTTCAAACCATATTGCCGAAAGCAATTCTGGTGGTTTCTGGCACTCTTCTCAATCACTGTTTTTCTGGCCCTATAATACCTAGTCGAGCTAACATTCACCCCGGACTTCTATAACGCAAGGGTTTGTACAAGTGTACGCAGTCGTTGTCAAGTAATAAGTAAGTATCGAGTTATCGTCTCCACAGGGATTATATTTGTGCTAAATCACTTAACTGTAAAATTATATTAACAACTTGGTAAATAAAAACACAATATGATTTGGAAGTGATGATTAAAATTAAATATATTAAACTAAATGCAACGATCCCTAATGCAATTTATCCTAAACATGCAACTATACGAATGAAATAGATTTTAGCAGAGGTAAACACAATTTGCAACAATTATAACAGAAATAAACTGGTGCAATTACTTTAATTAAACTCAACTTATTATCATCATTCTTAATAATATTCAGAAAAACGTTCTATGGCAACTCGATCTTTCATGAGTTTGGAAACCACATTAGGTCCTTTTGGAATCCTTTACTTAATAAATACGCATTTTACTGATCCTTATTTACTAAGGGTTTTTGAACATTCGTCATGGACTGACATGACCTGCTGGACTAAAAATGTGGCACTGAACTCTAAGGTGAGTTCCAAGTAGGTGGGCTCGATGATGGTAAAGAACCTATCCTACGGGGCTGTGGTAATAATCGTACGCACATCATCAACGAAACGGACCTGCTCTAACGCTGCCCAATCAATGCAACGACCCACACCGAGGGGTCGTACACTAAGAAGCTGATATAAATCCTCCTAGTTGCTCGATGGAAATTGGAGCAAAAGGTGGCGAGTTGCAGCCGAAGCACTTGAGGAAGTTGCGCTTGGGCCCTTCCGCTTTTTCGAAGCAGGGACAACAGTCTTAGTCTTGCCATGATGATTTGACATAGTGTACCTGCAAGATAAGTTAAAAGACATTCATTAATAAATAAGAAGAATCACAAAGCCCACAAATACAAATGAAAGGGATAATGAATAAAAGAAAAGATTGAAAACTAAAAGTAAATTAGACAAATTATGTAACACTGACAAAAGTAACAGAGATAATAAAATATATAGGAACTGAAATAGACTAATCAAATTAGACATAAAACTAATAAAAACCAATATATGGATAAAGAAACAAATAAACAGATCATCGAACATGCTACTGAATACTAAAACTTAATTGAGATATAGGAAATAAAAATGATACTAACCATCGAATTTGTAGAGTACGAATGAAGAGTAATCAAAGCGACAAATATTGACTAATAAAAAATACTAAGTACCTGTAGCAGTAGGCCTAAGTCAAATTCTAACATGATTTATAAAGGAAGTTATTAAACAGAGACAAAAATCATGGCATAAAATTCAGCAGTGAAAATAAAAACCAAAAATGAATAAAGAAACACATAACTGTGAAGAAAGAAAATAAAGAACATAATATAAATGAAATTAAAGAAAATGGGGGGGAGGGGAAGGGGAAACCAAATGATGATGGTGGTTGGAGGTACGGATGGTGACCGAGGCTTGGTGGGTATGCCGTGGGTGTGAGAGGGTGGAGGGAGTTTCAGCGGTGCATGGGCGTGGGGTGCAAGGCTTGGTTTGCGTGCGCATATGTGTGTGAAAGAGAAATGGGGTCGAGGTTTGGGGTTGATTGGTGGTTTTGTTCGACGAGGGAGAGGGGCTGTGGGTCAGATGGTGAGAGGACGAATGGAGATGGTCGTAATTTCAGAGGGGAGGGGGTTTCGGCGGCATGGGCTTGAGGAAGAAGAAGAAAAAGAAAAAAAACAAAATAAGAGGGAAAGGGGGAAATTTGGGGTTTTAAGGGGAATGGTCATGTGAGGCCCGTGTTGGGCCACATGGCCGTGTCACACGCCCGTGTTTATAACGAAAATTAAATGACCTTTCATCACACGGCCTTGGACACGCCCGTGTGCCCAGGCCGTATGGTTCACACGATCGTGTTGCACGGCCGTGCTATATGTTTTTTCGCTTCTCCCACGCCCGTGTGGATTGCCCACATGCCCGTGTGGATCAGCCGTGTCTCGCACACGACTATGGGCCTTGCCCGTGTAACTCTCTGACTTGTTAAAATTCAAAAAATTAAGCTCCAGGGTTCACATAGCCTAGGACACGTAGGTGTGTCCTAGGCCGTGTACTCCTCACAGTTGTGTCACACGACCATGTGGGTTTATTGTAGGCTGTGTGCATGTCAATGTTTTGGGGAGTTTTAGCCTTGTTTCTACATGACAAAGGACACGCCCATGTGTCCAGGTCGTGTGGTTACTGTACTTGAATAAAAAATATGAAAAATAGATAAAATAAACGGGTTAGTGGTGTTAGTGCTAGGGTTGCCTCCCAAGAAGTGCTTATTTAAAGTCTAAGCTCGACTTACCTCATATTTGCATGGTCATGGTTGTTCGAGGGGTTGTAACTCCTTATTCCTGCTATCAAATTTCAAAATAAGGTTTGAGTCGAGTACTATTTACCTTGAAAGTGTCAAAATCAGTATGTGTTACCTCGACTGTACCGTATGGAAAGACATTTAGTATTGTGAAGGGAATTTCTCTTTTAGGCTCAGTGTTCGTATACGAGGGTCTGCATCATCCAACAGTACCTTGTACCCTCGATTTCTCCTTAACTTGTGTCAGCCATTCATCTAGTTCCTCAATTTGTAATCTTCATTCTTCAAGAAATGTCCTGTTGGTATTGAATGATTTGACCGTGGCTCCATCACTTCTTTGCAAGGAATTTCTTGCACAGAGAGTTGAGTTATAATGTTACTTACATCAAAATGACTTGTAATATCATTTCTATCACTAGACATTTTAACAGAATCACGAGCTTCGAGAATAATTGTGTCATCTCCTACATGAAGTGTGAGTTCACCTGTTCCAACATCAATGATAGATCTAACAGTTGCTAAAAAGGGTCTGCTTAGAATTAAGGATACGTCATTGTCCTCATCCATGTATAAGACAACGAAATCGACTGGGAATATGAATTTGTCAATTTTAACAAGCACATCTTCAATAATACCTTTAGGAAATCTAATAGTTTTATCAGCTAATTGTATGCTCATCCTAGTTTGTTTGGGTTTCCCTGGTCCTAGCTGCTTAAACATCCTGTAGGGCATGACATTAATACTCGCCCCTAAATCAGGTAAAGCATTATTAACATTCAAACTACCAGACAAGGAATCGTAAAACTCCCTTGATCTTTCAATTTGTTGGGTAGCTTATTTTGCAAAATAGATGAGCAAACTGCATTTAACTCCACATGCGATGACTCATCTAACTTTAGTTTGTTTCCCAAAAGCTCTTTTAAAAATTTAACTGCGTTTGGCATCTGCGAAAGAGCTTCAATAAACGGTAAGTCAATATGTAATTTTTTAAGTAGTTTAAGGAATTTACCGAATTGTTCATTTGTGTTGTCTTTCCTTGTCGCATTGGGGTATGGCACACGAGGTCTATATTCTTTGCTTACTAGCTTTTGTGTACCATGACTCACCTTAACCTTACCATTACTTACTACAGCTCCTTGCCTCGTTTCAGATTTAGGTTGAGCTAACCTATCTTTGTCACACACAGTGATGGCATAGAGTTGCTCCCTTGGGTTAGTTTCTGTATTACCGGGCAAGCCACCTTGCAGTCGTTCAGAGATCAACTTAGCAAGCCGACCTATTTGAGTTTCGAGCCCTTGAATCGATGCTTGTTGATTTTTAAGTGTTGTCTAGGTATTCTAAAAACGTGTTCTGATACCGAGATAAATTTTGTAAGCATCTCCTCAAGGTTCGACTTTTTCTCCTGTTGGTAAGGTGGTTGTTGAAAACTTAGAGGGTGTTGTGGTTTTTGATTCCGTTGACCACCTCATTAAAAATTGGGACGGTTTCCCCAACCTGCATTGTAAGTGTTACTATAAGGGTTATTTTGAGGTCTAGAATTGTTACCCATATAGTGGACTTGGTCTCCCTCAGTGCTGGGGTTGACGGATGGATAGCCTGTGTTCTGCATCCCTCCTCCATTTGAATCACACATCATTTCTGGATGTACCTGAATAGAATCATACAAACTATCAATCTTGTTATTCAATAGTTCTACCTGATTAGATAACATAGTGATCGCGTCGAGGTTGAAAACGCCAGCTGCTTTAGTCGGCTTTGTTCTCATGACTTGCCAGTGATAGTTGTTTAGTGACTTCTTTTCAATAAATTCGTAAGCCTCTTCAATTTTTTTTACTCAAGGTTTAACCGGCGGCTACATTAATCAGTTGCCTTATTAAGGGGTTTACACCGTTGTAGAAGGTCTGAACCTATAACCATAAAGGTAATCCATGGTGAGGGCACCTTCTCAATAAATCCTTGTATCTCTCCCATGCATCATAAAGTGTTTCTAAATCCATCTACACAAAAGAAGAGATGTCATTCCTCAATTTAGCCATTTTAGTCGGCGAAAATATTTAAGCAAAAAAATTTTCGGTAAATGTTCCCAAGTAGTGAGTGACCCTCATGGTAACGAGTTCAACCACTATTTAGCCTTATTCCGTAATGAAAAGGGAAACAATCGAAGTCAAATAGCATAGTAAAAAACGCCATTGATCTTAAAGATGTCGCAGAATTCTAAAAAATTTGCTAAATGAGTGTTTGGATCCTCATCCTGCAAACCATCAAACTGAACAAACTGTTGTATCATTTGAATCATGTTAGGTTTCAGTTCAAAATTATTTACAGAAACAGCAGGTCTAAAAATACTCGATTCAGTTCCTGTTAAAGTAAGCTTAGCATAATCATACATAGTACGAGGAGTAGGATTCTAATTTACTAGATTTGCAGCAACTGCATGAGGTAGCGAATTATTCTGATTGTCCACCATCTCTTCGGGTATATCGGTCACGTCCTCTTGCTCTTGCTCAATATACTGTAGGCTTTGCCTTATTTCTCTTCGATTTCTGCGAGCTGTGCTTTCTATCTCACTGTCAAATAGCAAAGGTCCTAACGGGTTCCTTTTAGTCATAAACTAGAGATTCCTGCCAGAAGCAAATAACAGGGAGATTAGAAGGGAAGTAAAAATTAAATTAAAACAAAAAGTAGTTTGTAAAAAATAAAAAAATGGCTAAAGTAATAAAATTCAAGCATTCCTAATATCTTAGTCCCTGAGAATGACGCCAAAAACTTGATGGTCACTAAACTGACTAAAAATTCGACTAAGGCAAGCGCACCTATCGAACAGTAATATAGTTATGGTGAGATCGGAAATATCGTATCCACAGTGACTAAAAGTACTGGTAATTACTATCTTTTTATTATCTAGCCTAAGAATTAAAGGGATTTTTTTTTAAACTAAGATTAACAATCTAATTAACTAAGAACACGATGGACATGAAAGTTGGAAAATACTTTTGTAAAACCGATGGAGGATACAATACCCAAGGAAGAATCCACCCAGACTTCACTTATTACTTCTGAATTAGACGATTTATTCACTTGACTTAATCCGTAGAAATCCCTAGCTTATGTTAATATCTCTCTCGAGACTAAAAACAACTAACTCTATGTTGATTAATTGAAATCTCTTTCTAATTAAAACCCTTATTGTTACAATAAATCGATTTACAGATTCCCTTATTAGATTTGACTCTAATTCGGTAGATTTATGTCATCCTATCTCTAGGGTTGCAATCAACTCTGCTTAATCATGGAAGATCTACTCTTAAACAGGGACTTTTGCTCCACTAAATAAGCACATCAAAACCTGAATTAATATCCTGAAATATTAAATCAAGGATTAAAACTCATAATTAAGAATAAGAACAAGTATTTATCATATAATTCAAAAGATTCGTCTTAGCTTTCATCTTCCCTAGGTATTTAGGAAATTTAGTTCATAAGAATGGGGCAAAACATCTCAAAATTGGGAAATCAACAAAACATAAAGAAACCTAAAAAGTTTGGTAGAAATTGAATGGAAATCTTCAGTCTTGAAGTAAATCTTGCTTCTGTATTGATTCCAATGGCTGTCTTCTAGTATTTTCTGCCTTCTACTCTTCGTCTCTCTTAGATCCTCTCCTAGTGTGTTTAAATAGACTTTGGAATGCCCAAAATAGCCAAAAATTAGCCTTTTCTGAGTAGAATTAAAATAGGTCTCGACAAGGACACGGCCATGTGGCACGCCCGTGTGATGGTGCAATTCTGATATAGTTTTAAGTCGACACGGCCATGACACACGGGGCGTGTGCCCTACTCGTCTGTCTCACACGGGCATGTAGATTACCTGTGTGGGAGTGTCCAAGCTGTGTGAAGCATTGAAATAAACCCATTTTGTCCGTTTTTGGCCTTTTTCTTGCACTTTTCACTTTCCTATGCTCGTCTGGATATAAAACATGAAATTAAAGGGTTAGGAGCATCAAATCAACTAAATCTTATGATAAATCATCCAAAAATATGCCAAGCATGGGATTAAAATATGTTACTTTTGAGATTTATCAATGGATGTTGTTATATTGCATGAATGCTTGATTATGGAAATGTGTTATTTTAGCTTGGTGGTAATTAAAACTTAAATGTGTAAGATGGAAGCAATTTTAATGATACATATTACATGTGATTGGGTAGTTTTAGACTTGATAAGAATAGTGTATTATGTATGTGTATGTTGTTGTGGAAATGTCATGCTTGAGCTATAATTGTGGATGTTTAATTGTCTAAATGTGCCATGTTAATGGCCAATAAAAGTAAAAATGTGTGTATGAAATTAAGGCTGGCAAATGGCTTGGAAAATAGCCTGAACGTTGTCCACACGGGTAGACACACGGGCATGTGTCATAGCCGTGTGTGACACACGGACTAAGGACACGGGCGTGTGCCTTGGCTGTGTGACCCTATTTTATTGCAGACGTCATAAACAAAGAGTTACACGGGCTGAGGACACGAACGTGTCCCAAGCCGCACAGTCGTGTGTGCTCACATGGCCTACCGACACGGGCGTGTGACCCTGTTTCATGAAAAAAATTTTTATGTTTCCCAAAAGTTTTTAAAGTTCTCGGTTTAGTCCCGAATCACCCCCGATGCATGTTTTGGGCCTCGTAGGCCCGTAGAAGGGACAATGTACAAGTATTTGATTGATTTTAATTTGAATGAAATTTTATGGCTCGATTTTGCGTCGTTGTGTATGTTTAAGTCTGGTAATGCCTCGTATCCTGTCCCGGCCTCGGACACGGGTAAGGGGTGTTACATTAGATATCACGATAAACTCCCATTTTACAAAAGAAATTAAAACTCTAATTTTCCTACCCTAGCTACTTTTCTAAATGATTTCCAACATGAACCTTGAATTAGAAAGGAAACCGTGAAAAAAGAAAGTTTCAAGCCAAAACACACAAAAATCAGAAAAAAGAGACTAACCATTGAGAATCTAAAAGCAAAAACTTCAAATCGCATCAACAAATTTCGAGATCTTTAAGTGATAATCGCAAAATACACAAACATTACACTTCATCTCGATGTAAATGTAGATCCTTTCTAAAAATCTCTTTACAGTTGCACAAAATTGTGTCTCATTCTCCATTTTGGGGTTAATTTTCTTTATATTTAATATGTAAACATAAAATGGTGTCACGTCATTATCGAATAATGTTAATGAGTCTTCAATAGATTCGAACATTCGAGAAGAAAGACATTGTACAAGTTTGTCGAAGAAGCTTGGGAGATTAGAAAAGCACTAGGTTTGGCTGTGGACAGCAAAGACCAAGTAATTATTAGTGACCTATTCAATTTAGAAATTAGAGATCAATCTTGATTGTGTTGGAAACATTCATTTAGAAAATGATTTTTTTAAACAACAAAAAAATTAGAAATTTCTAAAACCAAACAGTTTTCATATTTATAGGGACAAAACCTTTCACCAAAATCATACTTATGCTCTAGATTAGGCAGTCTAAGTTGTTTCTCAACATTCTACCAACACGATCTTCTTAACTATTCACAAACCTCGGCTAGTTTGTAAAACCCCAAACCCGTATCCGTCGTCGAAATAGGGTTACAGGGTATTACCGATCATTACAGAACATTTACAGATCAAACATATAATTTACTATTCATTTTCCGAGATTAATTATAATATCCCTCAATTGGACCCTCGAGGCTCAATATGAACATTAGAAACGAGCCGGGACTAAATCAAAACCTCATAAATTGTTTTGCAAAATTTTCAAAATTTCACTTATGAACAGTACCACACACGCCTGTGTGGTCCGTCTGTGTGACTTAGGACACTCCCGAGTTCTTAGCTCGTGAACTTTTTGTTTATGACGTCATTAATGAATTAGGGGCACACGGCCAAGGCACACACCCGTGTGCTTAGGCCGTGTGGTAAATCAATTTCTCAAAAATAGCTAAAAACTTTACACGGCTAGGGCATATGCCCATGTCCGTAGATCGTGTCTCTCACACGGCAAAGACAGAAGGTCGTGACTCAGTCGTGTGGCCAACATTGAGCATTCTGTTTCGTTTAATTAAGGTGCAGGGGACACATAGCCGGATCACATGCCATGTACCCAGGCAGTGGGGCACACACGGCCTAGACACACGCCCGTGTGTCTTACCCATGTGGAAGAAATTAGGCCATTTCATAGCCCTATTTGTCACCCAACTTTAACCATTTTCCTGCATGAAAACTTACATGTATATGCTAACCAATCCAACCAATTTCCATCATCCAATTTGATATATTACTAACCTTAATCATGCTACCTTTTCTTTACTTCACAAAATATGTCTCATGAAAAGTGTTGTTTAACTTGTTAAACATATAAAACTTATCATATAACACCATACCGTACCAAGTCATCTCAAGATACACATTACTAGCCATTCTAATGGCTAGTTTACAAATCAACATATTACTTCATTATTTGGCCACATTAGCCTATACTTGCCATTATATCAAAACAAGTTTATCATTTATACCAAGATCTTGGAGTTGATGGTGTAATGATTGCTCCGACCCGAATCCAACCTTCATAAGCTTCGAGCACTATAAAACAAGAAAATAAACATAGTAAGCATTATGTGCTTAGTAAGTTCATATAAATAAAACTACACTTACCAATCATGCTTAACAAGTAAATCACATATAAAGCAATTATCCATCAATTTAGCAAACTAGCAAATATTGCCTATTCACAATCATTCAACCGAATTGGTTAGTACAAAAACACTAATATACATATATGAGCTCATCATGTCATTTCTTCTTATTTCACTTATTATACCATTTTCGTTGAATCTTTGAATTTCTGATGGACCTTTCCTTTTCCAGTTGTACACCTGAGGTGCACATTCCCTTTTCAAATGGTACACACAAAGTGTACATTTCCTTTTCAAGTGTACACACAAGGGGTACACTTCCTTTTCAAGTGTACACACAATTTGTACAAATCCTTTTCAAGTGTACACACAAAGTCTACAAATCCATCTCAAGTGTACACACAAAGTGTACGTTTCCTTTTCAAGTGTCACCCTTTTGGGTGAAATTCCTTTTCATAATGAGATCAAAAGATTACCCCTTTTGGAATAACCTTTACTGAAACATATGCAGGACCCCATTTACAACGGTAATCACCTGTCCAATCAGAAATCAATATCCGAATAGATTATTGTACCTTTTCATCAATTACATATATCATGTGTCAACATTTTCATGCTACATATACATGTCATTTACATATCATAATTCTCACAAGTCAATAATTAAATCAATACATTTTCATACTTAATTAAGTTATGCGAACTTACCTTGACAATTGATCGTATCTTCTAATACGAGACTTTTTCTTTTCCTCGACCTTTTTCTTTGTTCGATACTTCTGGATCTATATAAATAATTTTAATAATCAATTCCATCATTTCCACATTCAATTGAGTCCATTTCACTTTCTAGGCAAAAGTACCATTTCGCCCCCACACTTTTAATTAATTCCAATTTCGTCCCTAGGCTCGGAAATTGAAATTCATGCAATTTATTCCTTATTCCAAGCCTAATCAAAATTCTAATATAACTTTCACAGCACATTTATTTCACAAATTTTATAATTTTTCTGTGAATTTCATCACTTTTCAATTTAGTCCCTACACATGTTTTCACTAAAAATCACTTTGTAAAAGTTGTTTATCTATCAACAACCTTTCATTTTCAATTATAAACTTTCAATTTACAGCATATTCAACAATGGAAAATTTTCTAAACTTTGATTTCTTTACAAATTAATCCCCCAAATAGAGAAATTAAGCTTTCCCGATCTAAAAAATATGAAAATCACTAAAAAATGGGACATAGAACTTACCAATTGAAGCTTGAAAAGTTTCCTTTCTCTCTTCTAGGGTGTCCATGTGTTTTATGAAGAATATGATGTAAAATAAGGTTTTTATTTCTATTTAATCATTTATAATATATTAATTAATTCAATTTCTAATTTAGTCCTTATCCTTTTTCAATTTTTCCATGGATGAATCACTAAAAATATCTACATATTTTTCATCAATGGTTTAACTGTTATATAAGGATGCTATTTGATCCTTATAGCTATTATAATCCAACTTTGACATTTTATTCAATTTAGTCCTTTTTGCAATTAGACACATAATCGATAAAATTTTTCCATAAAAATTTTCATGAAATATTCCTATCATATTACCTATCATTTTATGAAATTTAAACAATTTTATTTTTCGGACACGGATTTGTGGTCCCGAAACTACTATTTTGATTTCACTGAAATTTGGGCTGTTACAGAGTTAAAGCGTAGGCTCTAATCCATGAACGGATAAAAGCTATGAAAACTTTCTATTGACGTTGGAGTGGCGAATATCAATGTCTCCTTAGGGGCGAAAAACTGAAAATGTAAGCATTCAAATTTAGAATTTTTTTTTGAAATTAAATCTCAATAAAGTTTTACAATAACGATGCTTCACATCGTGTGTGGTTGACCAAGCCTATGGTCTCTATTTATAGAAAAATCACAAGAGTCTTGGTCGAACAAGAAGAAGAAAAAATATAATAACATTTTAAGAGAGAATATACAAAATTCTCTAGTAGGAATATGTATGGGCTTCAACACCCTTTACAGATAGGGTTGTCGCCCATCTTACGTGATACGGGTCATTGGGTCTATCTGATGTATTTGGTATAATTATATGTGTTATTTAGAAATTTAGTCGACTCATATAATTTAACCATCCAAATAAAAAAATTTCTATTTCCCAAAATATTAATAATTTAATTAATCAATTGAAATAAATTTTACTAATTCACACAATTAAATTATTTTCCAAACCTAGTTCTAATTCCGCTAAATTCATGACATGTTTACCACACTAGAATCTATGGGTAAATGAATTTAATTTTCTTGTTCAACAAGACTGCGCTAATTAATTATTTAATTTTTACTTCAAGCATCAATTAAGTGAATACTATTAATTAAATAATAATTCGAATAAATTAATTTAGTCTTTAAGTCATCTCTCTTTTATAACGAAAAATTCCTACGGATAGTGATACATTCGATCTTTTTCTGTAATTCATCTTATCAATTAAAATGCAAACCATCAAGGTTGTATAAAGCTAGTAGAGGGGCCCACTGGATATATAATTAGAGCTCAAATAGTTTGTAATTAAGTGCCACGACCGACCTCTCCTTATTATATATCATTATGAAAACAACTCACCAAGTGCTCGTCCAATTAATTTTTTGCATGTGCTTTAGCCTCATAGGATATCGTCAATCACTTTAATTTATATCTGTTCACCCAAAATGATCTGGTCATATCTCATGGTAACCATTACACCTTCTTCCATGAAAAATGTAAAGTCAACGGAAAAAGAAACAAACCAATGAACAAATATAATCATATGTTTAAGCACGCAAATAATACAGGAATATGGTGTTCAAAAAATTTGGACGACGAACTTTTATTTTAATGAGAATCTCGAATTTAATATTTTATTTTTCCTTAAAAGTACTACGTTGGAAGATGGATTTTATAAAAAAATTATACTTAGATAAAGAAAACTTCAATAATTAATTCTAATTCAATATAGAAACTCAAGAATGGTTTTGTTATTAGTTTAAATGAACTAAAATTTATCACATTTCTAAACTCTCTGTATTGATGTGTATATTAAAGGCATTGAATTCACAAAGAAAAGTTTATTAATAGCAAAAATTAAAATGAAAAATAATTGTTTTTATATAATATGAATAAATATATTAATTACAATTGCATTGAATTTGTTGGTATGCTTTAAGCTGCGTGCATACTGGGGTTTTTTGGGACAGTAGGAACATGGAATCGGGTTTAATTTGCCACTAGTTATAGGCTTGACATTCAAACATTGGGATGTTGCGGGTTCAGCTCATGTGCTTAATATCAATGTCCGCAAGTTCCACATTTTGACATGGCGAAGAACCGCTGCAAATAAACTTGATAGCTTCGAAGCGCGGATGTGCCACGGATGTTCTTGAAGCTAATGTTGCTTAGTTTAACTTTCGATTCTTCCTGCATCAACACAACAATGATTCAATGATCGATTAAATATTGTCACTCTATTAGGATTTTGATAAGAATGTTATACATTTTTCTTGCATTTATTCCATGGGCAATATTGTTGATCAATTAGGATAGGGAAGAGACATTATTCATGGTAATATCCTCAAAATGTATTTACGATCTTCGCCCCCACCATGTTCGCTTTGGCCAAGTTTTGATTCGAGCTCCATTCAAGTATTAGTGATGGTGCAGTTTGAGACTTTAATTCCCTCAATCGCTCTTCATTTTGGAACTTTCCAAGACTACCGATACTTATACCATGTCCTGGTCCACAAGTTACTTCTTTTACGACCATATTTTTAGTGCCATCTCCGATCGAAATACAATCATCACCAGCTTTAATGTCGGAGGCAATAATATTGACCCCTCCGATTTGCCCATGTGAATCCCATCCGTGTTTGGGCTCTCGTCCGGTGCCTCTATCTTCAAACGTTCGAGGGTAATGTTTTTGCAAGCAAAAACATTAATGTGGAATAGTTTATCGTCTTTGCTAGTTATATCTTGTATCAATGCATTGGTCACAAAGTCAAACCTTATATTCTGCTTAATTTTGGAGTTAGCAGAGTAACACACGAAAAAAAGATGTTAGTTATAATTATATTTTGATAATAATAATAAGAGGAAAAAGAATAAATAAATTCGGCAAGAGGGAAGAAAGTCGACAACGGGAGTTTGGCACGAAATTCACGATTCTCGCAAGTATTCTTCTCATAAGCAATGCTTCCTTTGCCATCGAAAATTCCCCGCCAAACATCTTGAAATTTTCAATACTATAGAATCTAACCCAATTAGGGTCTTTGAAAGCACTAGGATCACCTGAGCCTCTATAGTGCCCCTGAACATTAATCTCAATAGGAGCCTTGCATGGACCTTCTAAGTTTACTTTTGATAATAAATATGTCCCTTTAGGAATCACAATCATTGATGGAGTTACAGAGGCACATGCTTCTTTCCAAGCATCCAAAATGGCTAAAATGAAATGAATAAAGACATCGAGTTTGAAATATAATTTTTTCATATTTTCACCTTTGGGGTACAAAGTTAAGAGCAATTGAACTTGCCTTACTCAAATCCGCTTTCCGTCAAATCGCTTTTATGCCAAACTTGGCAACAACATCAAAAGCATCTGATTCAACTTTAGAGGCTGAAATGAATAATAATAAAAGTACAAACATGGAAGGAACAATATTAAGGTGTGGTGCCATGTTTTTATTTGGTTTTGAAATTAAAGGATGAATGGCTTTTCCTTTTGTTTTGCTCCAAATATATAGAAAGTTTGAGAAAATTACAACCAATCAAATATATTACTATTTAATCAATTTGGAAAAGTCATATGGCCAAGCTTCAATTTCTATGATAACCTTGTTTCTTTAATATCAACTTCGCACGGTTAGATAGTTTTGTGGTTAATTTTTTCACAACTTGAATAATTTAAACTATGTGAAAGGATTTTATTATGGAAAGATTGAAAAGCACTATTTTACATTTTATCTTCAAAATAATATCTTTACTAGATGGTGGCGAATATAATTATGTTCCGTTAAATTTATAAATGTTATTTCGAAAAGTATAATCCTAATTATTCAATAAAAATTGTTGATACAGGAATGTGGTTTGGTGGTTGATGAAGGTTCACACCATATTGCCGAAAGCAATTCTAGTGGTTTCTGGCACTATTCTCAATCACTGTTTTCCTGGCCCTATAATACCTAGTCGAGCTAACATTCACCCCGAACTTCTGTAATGCTGGGCTTTGTACAACTGTACACAGTCGTTATCAAGTAATAAGTAAGTATCGAGTTATCATCTCCACAGGGGTTGTATTTGTGGATAAAAACACATTATGATTTAGAAGTGATGATTAAAATTAAATATATTAAAATAAATGCAATGATCCCTAATGCAATTTATCCTAAACATGCAACTATACGAATGAAATAGATTTTAGCAGAGTTAAACACAATTTGCAACAATTATAACAGAAATAAACTGGTACAATTACTTTAATTAAAGTCAATTTATTATCATCATGCTTAATAATATTCAGAAAAATATTCTATGGCAACCCGATCTTTCATGAGTTTGGAAACCACATTAGGTCCTTTTGGAATCCTTCACTTAGTAAATACGCATTTTACAGATCCTTATTTACTAAAGGTTTCTGAACATTCGTCATGGACTGACATGACCTGCTGGACTGAAAATGTGGCACCGAACTCTAAGGTGAGCTCTGAGTAGGTGGGCTCGATGATGGTAAAGAACCTATCCTACCGGGCTGTGGTAATAATCGCACGCACATCATCAACGAAACCGACCTGCTCTACTGCGGCCCAATCAATGCAACGACCCACACCGAGGGGTCGTATACTGAGAAGCTGATATAAATCGTCCTAGTTGCTTGATGGAAATTGGAGCAAAGGGTGGGAGTTGCAGCCGAAGCGTTTGAGGAGGTTGCGCCTTGGCCCTTTCGCTTTTTCGAAGCGGGGACAGTAGTCTTAGTCTTGCCATGAGGATTTAACATATTGTACCTGCAAGATAAGTTAAAAGACATTCATTAATAAATAAGAAGAATCACAAAGCCCATAAATACAAATGAAAGAGATAATGAATAGAATAAAAGATTGAAAACTAAAATTAAATTAGAGCTGAAAGATAAATTATGTAACACTGACAAAAGTAACTGAGATAATAAAATATATAGGAACTGATATAGACTAATCAAATTAGACATAAAAGCAATAAAAAACCAATATATGGATAAAGAAACAAATAAACAGATCATCGAACATGCTATTGAATACTAAAACTTAATTGAGATATAAGAAATAAAAATGATACTAACCATGGAATTTGCAGAGTACGAATGGAGAGTAATCAAAGAGACAAATATTGACTAATAAAAATACTAAGTACATGTAGCAGTAGGCCTAAGTCAAATTCTAACATGATTTATAAAGGAAGTTATTAAACAGAGACAAGAATCATGGCATAAAATTTAGCAGTGAACAGAAAAACCAAAAATGAATAAAGAAACACATAATTGTAAAGAAAGAAAATAAAAAAATAACATAAATGAAATTAAAAAAAAATGAGGGGGAAGGGGAAACCAAATGATGATGGTGGTTGGAGGTACAGATGGTGACCGAGGCTTGGTGGGTACGTCGTGGGTGTAAGAGGGTGGAGGGAGTTTCGGCGGTGCACGGGCGTGGGGTGCAAGGGTTGGTTTGTGTACGCATGTGTGTGCAAAAGAGAAATGGGGTCGGGGTTTGGGTTTGATTAGTGGTTTTGGTCGATGAGGGAGGGGGGTTGTGGGTCAGACGGTGAGAGGACGAAGGGCGATGCTCTTAATTTCAGAGGGGAGGGGGTTTCGGTGGCACGGGCTTGAAGAAGAAGAAGAAAAAGAAAAAAATAAAGTAAGAGGGAAAGGGGGAAATTTGGGGTTTTAAGGGGACGCGGTCATGTGAGGCCCGTGTTGGGCCACATGGCCGTGTCACACGCCCATGTTTATCGCAAAAATTGAAAGACCTTTCATCACATGGCCTTGGACACGCCTGTGTGTCAAGGCCGTATGGTTCACACGGTTGTGTCGCACGGCCTTGCTATATGTTTTTTCACTTCTCCCACGCCTGTGTAGATCTCCCACATGCCCGTGTGGATCGATCGTGTCTCGTACATGGCTATGGGCCTTGCCCGTGTAACTCACTGACTTGTTAAAATCTAAAAAATTAAGCTCCAGGGTTCACACGGCCTAGGACGCACCTGTGTGTCCAGACCGTGTACTCCCCACAGTTGTGTCGCACAACCATGTGGATTTACCGCTGGCTATGTGCATGTCAATTTTTTGGGGAATTTCAGCCTTGTTTCCACACGACAAAGGACACGCCCATGTGTCCAGGTCATGTGGGTCACTGTACCTGAATAAAGAATACGAAAAATAGATAAAATAAATGGGTTAGTGGTGTTAGTGCTAGGGTTGCCTACCATGAATTGCTTATTTAAAGTCTAAGCTCGACTCACCTCATATTAGCATGGTCATGGTGGTTCGAGGGGTTGTAACTCCTTATTCCTACTATCAAATTTCAAAATAAGGTTTGAGTCGAGTACTATTTACCTTGAAAGTGTCAAAATCAGTATGTGTTACCTCGACTGTGCCGTATGGAAAGACAGTACCTTGTACCCTCAGTTTCTCCTTAACTTGTGTCAGCCATTCATCTGGTTCCTCAATTTGTAATCTTCATTCTTCAAGAAACGTCCTATTGGTATTGAATGAGTTTGACAGTGGCTCCATCACTTCTTTGCGAGGAATTTCCTGCACAGAGAGCTGAGTTATAATGTTACATCAAAATGAATTGTAATATTATTTCTATCACTAGACATTTCAACAGAATCATGAGCTTCAAGAATAATTGTGTCATCTCCTAGACGAACGGTGAGTTCACCTGTTCCAACATCAATGATAGATCTAGCAGTTACTAAAAAGGGTCTACCTAGAATTAAGGGTATGTTACTGTCCTCATCCATGTCTAAGACAACGAAATCAACTGGGAATATGAATTTGTCAATTTTAACAAACACATCTTCAATGATACCTCTAGGAAATCTAATACTTTTATCAGCTAATTGTATGCTCATCCTAGTTTGTTTAGGTTTCCCTAGTCCTAGCTGCTTAAACATCCTGTAGGGCATGACATTAATACTCGCCCCTAAATTAGATAAAGCATTATTAACATTCAAACTACCAATTAGACAAGTAATCGTAAAACTCCCTGGATCTTTCAGTTTGTTGGGTAGCTTATTTTACAAAATAGATGAGCAAACTGCATTTAACTCTACATACGATGACTCATCTAACTTCAGTTTGTTTGCCAAAAGCTCCTTTAAAAATTTAACTGCGTTTGGCATCTGCGAAAGAGCTTTAATAAATGGTAAGTTAATATGTAATTTTTTAAGTAGTTTAAGGAATTTACCGAATTGTTCATTTGTGTAGTCTTTCCTGGTTGCATTGGGGTATGGCACACGAGGTCTATACTCTTTACTTACTGGCTTTTGTGTACCATGACTCACCTTAACCTTACCATTACTTACTACAGCTTCTTGCCTCATTTCAGATTTAGGTTGAGCTAACCTATCTTTGTCACACACAGTGATGGCATAGAGTTGCTCCCTTGGGTTAGTTTCCGTATTACTGGGCAAGCCACCTTGCAGTCGTTCAGAGATCAACTTAGCAAGCCGACCTATTTAAGTTTCAAGCCCTTGAATCGATGCTTGCTGATTTTTAAGTGTTGTCTAGGTATTCTAAAAACGTGTTTCTGATACCGAGATTGTAACGCCCCAATTTTCGGGAACTATGAAAAATCTGTAAAAATTAAAATTTTGTGTTCTGCTTGTTATGTGTAGGATTTATTATGATAGTGGGCCTCTAGAAGGCCCAAGATTAGGATAAAACCCGGTAGTTTTAATTAATTTTAATTCCATAAGAGAAGGGGGTTCTGTTAGATTAGGCTTTTGGGAATTAATTGTGTAAAATGGAACGCAAGGAAGCAAGTGGTAAAGTGGTAAATGACGCCACTGGGAATGCTATAAGTGGCATGTGTGAGCTTAGGAGGACCCAGGTTCAAGCCACAATAACAGAAAAACAAGGGATTTATTTTTATGAACAGAAAAGGTAAGTAGTGGAGCTAAAGTGAAAGACTGTCAGGAGGAGTTTGAGTTGCTCAGGAGATTGAGTAAGGAGGGGATAAGGGAGAGGATTTAGGAGCTGATCAAGGAGGATAGTGTTGGCCGATTATTGGACTCTTGAAGAGCAAGAGGTGGCCGGCCAAGGGATTCTTAAAGGGGGCAAATTTGGCTAGGTTAGAGGGCTAGTATAAATTTGGCTTTAGGGAGGGAGTTGTGCCGTTTGCTGCTATTTTTCATCTTCTCTCTTTATCCATCTTTTCTTCTTCTTTTCCCCATAGCCGAATCCTTCAGCCACCCTACCCTATACCACCTACCTTCCATTAATTCTTTCTAGACTAAAAACGAACCCCAAATTCCAAAATCCTGAAAACTTGACTCCTTTTGCACCGATTTTTTTCCTAGCTAAACCTCTTACTTTTCTCATAATCTTTGGCCAATTCTCTCAAACTCTAAACCCCAGGTTTCTGTCGATAAAACTACAAGTAAAAACCCTCATATTTTATCTTTCTCTACACTTTCGCAAAAAGCCGGAACTCCCACACCATCCTAGGGACATAGCCGAATACTGGGATCACTGAGGGCTCGACTTTTGTTATCGTTTGAGGGCTTGGAACGGCATCAGAATCAAGTAGTAACTAAGGGGAAACATTGACTGGAAGAATCGGTGGTAAGTCTGTCCAACTTAGTCTATCTTGCATATTTTAAGAAAAGCCGGAATCCCTAAAAGGTTAGGGAGGTTGTCGTTTTTTTGACTTATAGCCCTTAGGGGTTGTGATGACAGTATTATTTTGGTAATAGTGTGATTAAGAGGCTGTTGATCAAGGGCTTGGACAAGTGGAACAATCGGATCATTGGAGCTAACCATCTCTCGGCATCAAGGTAAGGGCAATAGGGGTTTTAAGCATGTTTGGCCGAATGTGGTAAGGGACTAAATACTTGGTGTTAATTTGGTATTTAGAGTAATATTTTAGTGACTCAATTGTAGGCAGTTCGTGTGTAGAGCTCTTCGAGGAAATCGCAAAACAGGTGTGTAATCTATACCCTTCTATAGACTAGATCGGCAAAAGCCGAAAAGCCGAAACACCGAAAAGCCGGTATTTTGGGAACTTACGAGTGTGTGAATGCTCGTAAAAGGAAAGGGGTTATTAATTCTGGTATTCCGTGATGGTAAGTCTGCAAAGTGCACCGATCCGTGCGTTTTGGAAATTTTGGGCTTAATGGGCCTAAAGTCGATTAATGGGTCAACGGGCCCAACTTGGTAAGAATGTGCGGTAAGTAGTTTTGAATATATGTAGATAGTGAAAATATGCATGAAAACCCTGAGTATTGATAAATGACTAGACTACCCTCATGTATGAAAATTATCATATATACCCTTAGGTGTAAAATGACCTAAATACCCCTAGGGTAAATTATGTTTGAAAAGCATGTTGATGATATTCTGTATGATGTATGACATGAATGTATATCTATTGCATGGGGACATGGGTGATATTATGGAGGAAGCGTCCTGGTGGCTATGCCACATATATCTGTTCTGGTGGCTTTGCCACATATATCTATTCTGGTGGCTTTGCCACATATATCTCATATCTGTGACTCTGTCACATTTTAGATCCGCGCCCATGCTGCATATTTCTGTGGCGTGTAGCGGTTGGGTGGGTCGAGTAGTCTCCCTACATGGTGAAAGGATGGTATGGGGGAGTATGTGGTTGGATATGGGTTGGGCTTTTGCATAAACATGATATGAATCAGATCTTGATCTTACTCGGGCCTATGGGCTTTGATCTGAAATCTGTTCTGGGTTGAGGCCAATTTATTCTGTCTCTGTGGTTTGAACTGATTTAGGCTATGGTTGGGATAATTACACACTGAGTTTTCCCCAAACTCACCCCACCATTTTCATCTTTGCAGGTAATCCCCAACCCTAGTGGGCTTGGAGCTGTAAGGGATTTGGAGTGGCCACTTGTTTCCGCATTTCAGTTTCTTCCTGATAAACTGGACGTCTTTTATTTCATTTACGTTTTCTTTGGGTTTTAAGTGTAATAAGGCCGCTTAATTATTTTTTGAGGTTTTGATTTATATTCTGTTAGGTTAGAAATGATTTATGTTAATTGACAAAATGGACTAGCTCCAGAGCGCTTTTTCAGACACATAAAATGATTTCAAAATAACACGATCACAAGTAAGACCTCCGCTAAGCAAACATTTTTAAACTTAATCATTTTCTTAAGATGGACATAACCAAAAGGTTTTTCTCAAAATTATACGAGAAGATTAGAGTGTGGCAATGGTGGTGTGCATGTCTAGGATTGGGTCCGAAGGGAGCTTGGTACTTAAGCAGTTCGATGGACTCACCTCCTCTTTTTCTGGTTTCCTACCTGGTGCACAGCTCCCATTCACTTTAACCTACTTTTTAGGTATCTTTTACAACACCAACTAGGTTTTCCAAACTAAGTAACACGGAATGTTTTGAGCGCTTCGATGTGGCATGTCAGATTCGGTCATAACATCTAGGCCGGGTTTGGGGTGTTACAGCGATAAATTTTGTAAGCATCTCCTCAAGGTTTGACTTTTTCTCCTGTTGGTAAGGTGGTTGTTGAAAACTTAGAGGGTGTTGTGGTTTTTGATTCCGTTGACCACCCCATTAAAAATTGGGACTGTTCCCCAAACCTGCATTTTAAGTGTTACTATAAGGGTTATTTTGAGGTCTAGAATTGTTACCCATATAGTGGACTTGGTCTCCCTCAGTGCTAGGGTTGATGGATGGATAGCCCGTGTTCTGCATCCCTCCTCCATTTGAATCACACCTCATTGCTGGATGTACCTGAATAGAATCATACAAACTATCAATCTTGTTATTCAATAGTTCTACTTGATTAGATAACATAGTGATCACGTCGAGGTTGAAAACACCAGCTGATTTAGTCGGCTTTGTTCTCATGACTTGCCAGTGATAGTTGTTTAGTGACTTCTTTTCAATAAATTCGTAAGCCTCTTCAGTTTTTTTTACTCAAGGTTTAACCGACGGCTGCATTAATCAGTTGCCTTATTAAGGGGTTTACACCGTTGTAGAAGGTCTGAATCCATGGTGAGGGCACCTTCTCAATAAATCCTTGTATCTCTCCCGTGCATCATAAAGTGTTTCTAAATCCATCTACGCAAAAGAAGAGATGTCATTCCTCAATTTAGCCATTTTAGCCGGCGAAAAATATTTAAGCAAAAAAATTTTCGGTAAATGTTCCCAAGTAGTGAGTGACCCTGATGGAAACGAGTTCAACCACTGTTTAGCCTTATTCCGTAATGAAAAGGGAAACAATCGAAGTCAAATGGCATAGTAAAAAACGCATTGATCTTAAAGATGTCGCAGAATTCTAAAAAATTTGCTAAATGAGTGTTTGGATCCTCATCATGCAAACCATCAAACTGAACAAACTGTTGTATCATTTGAATCGTGTTAGGTTTCAGTTCAAAATTATTTGCAGAAACAGCAGGTTTAAAAATATTCGATTCAGTTCCTATTAAAGTAGGCTTAGCATAATCATACATAGTACGAGGAGTAGGATTCTAATTTACTAGATTTACAGCAACTACAGGAGGTAGCGGATTATTTTGATTGTCCACCATCTCTTCGGGTATATCGGTCACGTCCTCTTGCTCTTCCTCTATATACTATAGGCTTTGCCTTATTTCTCTTCGATTTCTGCGAGCTGTGCTTTTTATCTCTCTGTCAAATAGTAAAGGTCTTGACGGGTTCCTTTTAGTCATAAACTAGATATTCCTGCCAGAAGCAAATACCAGGGAGATTAGAAAGGAAGTAAAAATTAAATTAAAACAAAAACTAATTTGTAAAAAATAAAAATAAAAAATGGATAAAGTAATAAAATTCAAGCATTCCTAATATCTTAGTCCCCGCGAATGATGCCAAAAACTTGATGGTCGCTAAACTGGTTAAAAATTTGACTAAGGCAAGCACACCTATCGAACAGTAGTATAGTTATGGTGAGACCGAAAATATCGTATCCACAATGACTAAAAGTACTAGTAATTACTATCTTTTTATTATCTAGCCTAAGAATTAAAGGGATTTTTTTTAACTAGGATTAACTATCTAATTAGCTAAGAACACGATGGACATGAAAGTTAGAAAATACTTTTGTAAAACTGATGGAGAAGACAATACCCAAGGAAGAATCCACCTAGACTTCACTTATTACTTCTGAATTAGACGATTTATTCACTTGACTTAATCCATAGAAATCCCTAGCTTATTTTAATATCTCTCTCGAGACTAAAAACAACTGACTCTATGTTGATTAATTGAAATCTCTTTCTAATTAAAACCATTATTGTCACATTAACTCAATTTATGGATTCACTTACTAGATTTGACTCTAATTCGGCAGATTTATGTCATCCTATCTCTAGGATTGCAATCACCTTCGCTTAATCATGGAAGATCTACTATTAAACAGGGACTTTTGCTCTCCTAAATAAGCACATCAAAACTTGAATTAATATCCTGAAATATTAAATCAAGGATTAAAACTCATAATTAAGAATAAGAATAAGTATTTATCATATAATTCAAAAGATAAAAAGATTCATCTTAGGTTTCATCTTCCCTAGGTATTTAGGAAATTTAGTTCATAAGAATGGGGGAAAACATCTCAAAATATGGAAAACAACAAAACATAAAGAAACCCAAAAACTTCGGCAGAAATTGAATGGAGATCTTCAGTCTTGAAGTAAATACTGCTTCCGAACTGATTCCAATGGCTGTCTTCTAGTATTTTCTGCCTTCTACTCTTTGTCTCCCTTAGATCCTCTCCTAGTGTGTTTAACTAGACTTTGGAATGTCCAAAATAGCCAAAAATTAGCCTTTTCCGAGTAGAATTAAAATAGGTCTCGACAGGGACACGGCCATGTGGCACGCCTGTGTGATGGTGCAATTCTGATATAGTTTTAAGTTGACATGACCATGACACACGAGGCGTGTGGCCTACTCATGTGTCTCACACGGGCATGTAGATTACCCGTGTGGGAGTGTCTAAGCCATGTGAAGCATTGAAATAAACCCATTTTGTCTGTTTTTGGCCTTTTTCTTGCACTTTTCACTTTCCTATGCTCATGTGGATGTAAAACATGAAATTAAAGGGTTTGGAGCATCAAATCAACTAAATCTTATGATAAATCATCCAAAAATATGCCAAGCATGGGATTAAAATATGTTACTTTTGAGATTTATCAATGGATGTTGTTATATTGCATGAATGCTTGATTATGGAAATGTGTTATTTTAGCTTGGTGATAATTAAAACTTAAATGTGTAAGATGGAAGCAATTTTAATGATGCATATTACATGTGATTGGGTAGTTTTAGACTTGATAAGAATGGTGTATTATGTATGTGTATGTTGTTGTGGAAATGTCATGCTTGAGCTATAATTGTGGATGTTTAATTGTCTAAATGTGCCATGTTAATGGCAAATAAAAGTAATCATGTGCGTATGAAATTGAGGCTGGAAAATGGCTTGGAAAATGGCCTCAACGTTGTCCACACGAGTAGACACACGGGCATGTGTTAAAGCCGTGTGTGACACACGGACTAAGGACATGGGCATGTGCCTTGGCCGTGTGACCCTATTTTATTGTTGACGTCATAAACAGAGAGTTACACGGGCTAAGGACACAAGCGTGTCCCAAGCCGCACGGTCGTGTGTGACCACATGGCCTGCCCACATGGGCATATGACCCTATTTTATGATAAAAATTTCTATGTTTCCCAAAAGTTTTTAAAGTTCTCGGTTTAGTCCCGAATCACCCCCGATGCATGTTTTGGGCCTCGTAGGCCCGTAAAAGGGACAATGTACATGTATTTGATTGATTTTAATTTGAATGAAATTTTATGGCTCGATTTTGCGTGGTTGTGTATGTTTAAGTCTGGTAGTGCCTCGTATCCTATCCCGGCCTCGGACACGGGTAAGAGGTGTTACATTAGATATCACGATAAACGCCCGTTTTACAAAATAAATTAAAACTCTAATTTTCCTACCTTAGCTACTTTTCTAAATGAATTTCCAACATGAACCACGAATCAGAAAGGAAACCATGAAAAAAGAAAGTTTCAAGCCAAAACCCCAAAAATCAGAAAAAAAGAGACTAACCATTGAGAATCTAAAAGCAAAAACTCCAGATCGTATCAACAAATTTTGGGATCTTTAAGTGATAATCACAAAATACACAAACATTACACTTAGTCTCGATGTAAATGTCATTCCTTTCTAAAAATCTCTTTACAGTTGCACAAAATTTTGTCAAATTCTCCCTTTTGGGGTTAATTTTCTTTATATGTAATAAGTAAACATAAGATGGTGTCACGTCATTATCGAATAATGTTAATGAGTCCTCAATAGATTCAAACATTCGAGAAGAAAGACATTGTACAAGTTTGTCGAAGAAGCTTGGGAGATTAGAAAAGCACTAGGTTTGGCTGTGGACTGCAAAGACCAAGTAATTATTAGTGACCTATTCAATTTAGAAATTAGAGATCAATCTTGATTGTGTTGGAAACATTCATTTAGAAAATGATTTTTTTTAAACAACAAAAAAATTAAAAATTTCTAAAACTAAGCAGTTTTCATATTTATAGGGACAAAACCTTTCACTAAAATCATACTTGTGTTCTAGATTAGGCGGTCTAAGTTGTTTTTCAACATTCTACCTAACATCCTAATTTTCGGGTTTATCGTAATTTTCGGGAAATTGGCAAAGTTTTTTTAAAATTTGTTATTTGGTAGTGGAACTCATAAATGGAATATGTAAATGGGCTTAAGGAAGGCCCATGTGTAGGCCAAAACCCAGTAGAATTTTTGAATTTTAAGCTTAAGGAGTTAGGGGCTTTGGATAAGTGGCCTTATTAAAAGATATGGGCAAGTTGTAACACAAAAAGAGCCCCTGGCAAGGTGACTAAGTGACGCCACCAAGGAGCTAAAAAAGTGGCGTGTAAGTGGTTTAGGAAAGCCAAGGTTCGATTCTTGGAGTTGGCAGTTGAGGTGTTCTTTTTATGGCTTGAGCAGACATGAGTCAAAAGCTAAATGGAACTCTGTTGGGGAGAGTTGGAAATTGGTCAAACGCATAGAGTAAGGAGTGATAAGGGGAGAGATTTAAGGGATTTAGAGGGAAGCTAAGAGTTGGCCGAATAGTGGGAATTGGAGAGGGGATTTCGGCAGAGGAGTTTTAGGAGAGTATTTTTGGCATTAGGGACTTTAGTTGTGCCGTTTGCTCCTGTTTAAACATCATAGGGTTATTACTTCTTCTCTTTTCCTTCTCTAGCCGAAACTACCACCCTTTCTATTCATCTTTCTTTCTTTTTTTCTCCAAAACCAGTCCATTTTTCCCTTATGTTTCATCTACTACTCCTTACCTTCACTTTTGCCGAAAAGCCACAAAAGCTGAAACCTGTGAAGCTTGATGGTGCCGATTTCTTGTTGACCAGGAACTTTCTTTTCTCTTCACTTTTTGGTGGCCAATTCCTCCTTTTGTTAAACTGTAAGGGATACAAAGAAAGACCGTGGTAAGTATTCGTGCTCTAATTTAATCCAGTAGAAACTATTGACAAAAGTCGAAACCTCTTCTAGTTTAGGGAGGTTGCCGATTTGAGATATAGGCCTTATTGGGATTTTTCATGTGATTCTTATGGTTTGTATAACATAGTAGATAACCTTGGAGGAGCAGCAAGGCTTGGGGGAAACAACTTGGATAACTTGGATCGAGCATCGGACTTGGTGAAGGTAAGCGATCTATGGCCATTAGGGGTTCTTTGGCCGAATATGGTAAGGTGGCTTTTGGGTTTAATAAGCATGATTTGTACACTAAGTATGGTGACGGTTAATTGTAGGATTGGCGTGGGAGACTTCGTTAGTGAACGACACAAACAAGTGTGTAACGAACCCTCTTTCGTAGCTTAACTCGATAAATGCCGAAAAGTCGAAACACCAAAAATTTTGGTGTTTCGAGGACTTATGACATGCGAAAGCTCATAGGTTGAGTAGATACACTAAGTTTGATGATCTGGATCGTCAGAACAGGTAAGGGCATGATTTTCTGCATCACGGTAAGTTGGGCCTCGAGGGGCTAAAATCGGGCCCAATGGGCTTTCGGGCCCATTTGGGTGAATTTGGTAGAAAATGGAATCTTGTTAAATTGCGTGTTAATACAGTTAGTACTGTTATGGAATATAGGCTAAATGGGCCTAGAGGACTAGATCGGCTATGTAGGGCCCATTAAAGGTTTTTGGCCTAATAACTCGGTTTTACTAGAATGGGCTAGAATCGCTGTTTAAACTCTTAAAATTGTTGATAATTGATAATGAGCATGGAAAACCATAATAATTGAGAAAATAACGAAATTAGCCTTATCATGTGAAAATGACCATTTTGCCCTAGGTGAAAATGACCATTATACCCCTAGGGTTGTGTTATAATTAAAATGCATGTGATACTGTTGCTGTACATGATATTCACATGATATGCCATGATATGTTCATATATGCATGGGTTGGGTTTTATATGAATGGAGGAAGTGAAAAAGGGCTTTGCCCCAGTTTACCGAAAAGGGCTTTGCCCCAGTTATTAAAAGAGGCTAGGCCTCCAGTTATATGATAAAGCAGCTATGCTGCCAGCAGAGAGTTTGGTTGGGTGGGTTGAGTTATTCCCTACATGGAGAACTTGGTTGGTACGGGTGGAGAGTAGCGGATGGTGGGTTGAGTAGTCTCCCCAAATGGGCTTGCATTCATGCATTAATATTACATGTGATATTGAAATGGGCCTATTGGCCATACCGTTTACAGTAAAGGCTTCGGCCCAGTGATATGAAAAATGTAAAGGCTTCAGCCCAGTGATATGAATAATGAAAAGGCTTCGGCCCAGTGATATGAATAATGAAAAAGCTTCGGCCCAGTATACGTGGAGATCGAATTGGGCTTAGGCCCAGTAGGCTGATATTGATTTGGGCTCTGAAAGGGGCTTGTTGCACACTGAGTTTCCAAACTCACCCCCCTTTTCCTTATCTTTACAGCTGAGCCTTGACGTGGAGACTTGGAGCCGGAGAGGATTTAGAGTGGCCATGGTGATCACGTTTGGACTTTTCAATAAGTAAACGGTTTTTCCTCAGTTTATCCTCACTATTTATACTACTTATTTTTGGGTTGTAATAAGGCCATTTTAACTATTCATTTGGGATTATTTTTTTTTATAACTCTATATTTTGCTGACAACAATTAAAATAGGCTAGACTTAGGACGCGTTTTCAAAATAATACTTGTTTTCAAAATAACACAATGACACACCTAATTGGTATATCAAAGATAACTGCTTAAATGAATTTCAACTCGTTTACTAAAGTGTGGCAATGGTTGTGGGCATGTTTAGGATTGGATCCAATCAAGAGCTTGGTACTTAAGCAGCCTTCATGGCTCACCTCCTCTGTTTCGGATACCTACGTGGTGCGCAGCTTCCATTCACTTTGTTAACTTAACGAAAGACAATATTTAAACATTAAAACGAAGCTTGGGTTTTCAAAACTTCGATGTGACACGTCGAATTCAGCCATAATGTCTAGGCCGAGTTTAGGGTGTTACAACAATCTTCTTAACTATTCACAAACCTCGGCTAGTTTGTAACACCCCAAACCCATATCCGTCGTCAGAACAAGGTTACAGGGTATTACTGATCATTACAGAACATTTACAGATCAAACATATAATTTAATGTTCATTTTTCGAGATTAATTATAATCTCCTTTAATTGGACCCTCGAGGCCCAATATGAACATTAGAAACGAGTCGGGACTAAATCGAAACCTCATAAATTTTTTTCCAAAAGTTTTAAAATTTCACTTATAAAAAGTACCACACACACCTGTGTGGTCCGGCCGTGTGATTACACACGCCCGTGTGACTTAGGACACGCTCGTGTTCTTAGCTCGTGTAACTCTTTATTTATGACGTCATCAATGAATTAGGGGCACACGGCCAAGGCACGCACCCGTGTGCTTAGGTCGTGTGGTAAATCAATTTCTCAAAAATAGCTACAGACTTCACACGGCCAGGGCATATGCCCATGTCCCTAGACCGTGTCTCTCACACGGCAAAGACACAAGGCCGTGACTCAACCCTGTGGCCAACATTGAGCATTCTGTTTCGTTTAATTAAGGTGCAGGGGACACATAGCCAGATCACATGCCTATGTACCCAGGCAGTGCGTCATACACGGCCTAGACACACGCCCGTGTGTCTTACCCATGTGGAAGAAATTAGGCCATTTCATAGCCCTATTTGTCACCCAACTTTAACCATTTTCCTGCATGAAAACTTACATGTATATGCCAACCAATCCAACCAATTTCCATCATCCAATTTGATATATTACTAACCTTAATCATGCTACCTTTTCTTTACTTCACAAAATATGTCTCATGAAAACTGTTGTTTAGCTTGTTAAACATATAAAACTTATCTTATAATACCATACCATACCAAGTCATCTCAAGATACACATTACTAGCCATTCCAATGGCTAGTTTACAAATCAACATATTACTTCATTATTTGGCCACATTAGCCTATACATGCCATTATATCAAAACAAGTTTATCATTTATACCAAGATCTTGGAGTAGATGGTGTGATGATTGCTCCAACCCGAATCCATCCTTCGTGAGCTTCGATCACTATAAAATCAGAAAATAAACATAGTAAGCATTATGTGCTTAATAAGTTCATATAAATAAAACTACACTTACCAATCATGCTTAACAAGTAAATCACATATAAAGCAATTATCCATCAATTTAGCAAACTACCAAATATTGCCTATTCACAATCATTCAACCAAATTGGTTAGTACAAAAACACTAATATGCATATAAGAGCTTATCATGCCATTTCTTCTTGTTTCACTTATTATACCATTTCTGTTGAATCTTTGAATTTCTGATGGACCTTTCCTTTTCCAGTTGTACACCCGAGGTGCACATTCCCTTTTCAAATGGTACACACAAAGTGTACATTTCCTTTTCAAGTGTACACACAAGGGGTATATTTCCTTTTCAAGTGTACACACAATTTGTACAAATCCTTTTCAAGTGTACATACAAAGTGTACGTTTCCTTTTCAAGTGTACACACAAAGTGTACAAATCCTTTTCAAGTGTACATACAAAGTGTACGTTTCCTTTTCAAGTGTCACCCTTTCGGGTGAAATTCCTTTTCATAATGAGATCAAAAGATTACCCCTTTTTGAATAACCTTTACTGCAACGTATGCAGGACCCCATTTACAACGGTAATCACCTGTCCAATCGGAAATCAATATTCAAATAGATTCTTGTACCTTTTCATCAATTACATATATCATGTGTCAATATTTTCATGCTACATATACGTGTCATTTACATATCATAATTCTTACAAGTCAATAATTAAATCAATACATTTTCATACTTAGTTAAGTTGTGCGAACTTACCTTGACAATTGATCGTATCTTCTAATCCGAGACTTTTTCTTTTCCTTGACCTTTTTCTTTGTTCGATACTTCTGGATCTATATAAATAAATTTAATAATAAATTCCATAATTTCCACATTCAATTGAGTCCATTTCACTTTCTAGGCAAAAGTACCATATTGCCCCCAACCTTTTAATTAATTCCAATTTTGTCCTTAGGCTCAGAAATTGAAATTCATGCAATTTACTCCTTATTACAAGCCTAATAAAAATTCTAATATGACTTATACAGTACATGTATTTCACAAATTTTAGAATTTTTCCAAGAATTTCACCAATTTTCAATTTAGTCGCTACACATGTTTTCACTAAAAATCACTTTGTAAAAGTTGTTTATCTATCAACAACCTTTCATTTTCAATCATAAAATTTCAATTTACAGCATATTCATCAATGGAAAATTTTCTAAACTTTGATTTCTTTTCAAATTAATCCCTCAAATAGAGAAATTAAGCTTTCCCGGTCTCAAAAATATGAAAATCACTAAAAAACGGGACATAGAACTTACCAATTCAAGCTTGAAAAGTTTACTTTCTCTCTCTTATGGTTTCCATGTGTTTTATGAATAATATGGTATAAAATAAAGTTTTTATTTCTATTTAATCATTTATCATATATTAATTAATTCAATTTGTAATTTAATCCTTGTCTTTTTTCAATTTTTCCATAGATGAATCACTAAAAATATCTACATATTTTTCATCAATGGTCTAACTCTATATAAGGATGCGATTTGAACCTTATAGCTATTAGAATCCAACTTTGACATTTTATTCAATTTAGTATTTTTTGCAATTAGACACGTAATCGATAAAATTTTTCCATAAAAATTTTCATGCAATATTCCTATCATATTACCTATCATTTTATGAAATTTAAACAATTTTATTTTTCAGACTCGGATTTGTGGTCCCGAAACCACTATTTCATTTCACTGAAATTTGGGCTGTTACATAGTTAAAGCGTAGGCTATAATCCATGAAATGGATGAAAGCTATGAAAACTCTCTATTGATGTTGGAGTGGCGAATATCGATGTCTCTTTATGGGCCAAAAACTGAAAATGTAAACATTCAAATTTAGAATTTTTTTTTTGAAATAAAATCCCAATAAAGTTTTAAAATATCGATGCTTCACATCGTGTGTGGTTGACCAAGCCTATGGTCTCTATTTATAGAAAAATAGCAAGAGTCTTGGTTGAACAAGAAGAAGAAAAAATATAATAACATTTTAAGAGAGAATATACAAAATTCTCTAGTAGGAATATGTATGGGCTTGAACACCCTTTACAGATAGGGTTGTCGCCCATCTTACGTGAGATGGGTCATTGGGTCTATTTGATGTATTTGGAATAATTATATGTATTATTTAGAAATTTAATCGACTCATATAATTTAACTATAGACACTCAATTTTTCCCGGGCCCAGAAATAAGTCCAAAAACAAAAATAATAAACCAAAATAATAGTCCAGTCCAAGTTCACCTGCAATTACAAATATAATTTGGCCCGATCGGAATGGCCCATTACTTGAAAAGATTTAAGGTCCATCTACAAGCTTGACTCATATGGAAATATAATGATATGCAATCTTAGATGTGATATGCAATCTTAGATATGATACAATCTTAGATATGATTGCAAACTCAGATGTGATATGCAATCTTAGAAGATATGATTTTTAATCTTAGAGATTTAATTTGTAGTTACCTTTTAATCTTAACCGTTGATGTAATTGATCTGTACCGTTGGATTTGAGAAGGTTCAACTATAAAAAGAGGCATCTCCCTTCATTGTAAAGACACTGGAGTTTTGGGAAACAATAAAAATTTTTGAGAGCTTTCACTCAAATTTCTGTCCCTCTTATGTTCTTATTTTCTACGGTTTGTTTTTATTTTATTCTTTGTTCATCTTCATTTTTCAACCCTTTTTATTTTGATTTAATCAATGTTTCCCTGATTTTTTTATATATTTTAATTTTTTAATAATTTTAGTATCATATCGAAATATTTCATTTTTAATTTTTTTTTTAGTATTACTCTTGGTAAAATTATTTTTTAAAATTTTACTCAAATCATTATTTTAAAAAATATATTTTATTTAATTGTCATATTTTATCCAAAAGTTTTTCTAAAATGAGGCAATGTTTTTTGTATTTAGGTATTCGGGAAATAGTGCCCTAACATGCTGGGTTGCGATTTCCCATTTGTCTAAATGCCTAAAGTATCCTTCTAAATAGATTTTGTAATCACGAGATTATTTCAGTTACTAGAGTTTAAGAATATCGTGTCCTATCATGTTGGATGTGATGTTTGTATTCTTTCAGAGCTAAGGAATCTCGATTTTTCAACTTAAATAATTTCGATTTTAAAAAGGGGATCTTATTTTTAAATCCTTTCAAATTTTTGACATTAAGACAGAAATATACTCAATTTGGTACCAATTTTGGGCATTCCGAGGGTGCTAATCCTTCCTCGTACGTAACTGACTCCCGAACCTATTTTCTTAATTTTCGTAGACCAAAACGCTTTATAAGGTGATCCAATCACACCTAAAAAGGTTGGTGGCGATTCCCGTTTTCGTTTTTCAAAAGTCGATCCCCGTTTTTCAAACATTCCCTTTAAAAAATGGTTTTGACAGCTTGGCGACTCCACTGGAGACTTAAGAGAGTCGAGCCAAGAAATTGACTATTTTATGTCTTAATGTCAAAAGTTTAGAAAAATTTAAAATATGATCCTATTTTACATGTGTTTGCTGCATATGTTTGTTATCTTATAGCCGTACATTGCATTTGCATGACCGTTGTGGTCGCACCCTTAAGTGGTAGTGAGAAGCTATGCTTTCGTGAGGTTTTCACCTTCGTATGAGCTAGTGGATTACTTCTGGGATACTGTACCTATGTCTTCGTGAGATTTTCATCTCCGTATGGCCATAGGGAAATTGTCCCCCTGAACTAAACTTGGTCTATATGAGCCTATAATGGGTGAGGACCGAGGAATCTGCTGGTTTAGGTACCCTTACTTTAGAGCTAAAACTCATATAGTGAACCTTTAAGTGCTTACCCTAGGGAAGTAGTGATAACCTTTAGAAAGCTACCCTTGTAAGTACTTGATTATCATTTTCTTTATATATGATACTGACTTATTTTTATTTTGCTGTCATTGCATGTCATTTGGCATTAAAGGTGTCAATTCACGGCTCGATTTCTAGATTAGAAAGTTTTATAATGAGGAACGAATACCTTAATAAAGTGGAGGACAATGCTTCTGTTTGTACTTGGTCAGAGAAAACCCAGTTAGAGAAAGAAGATAGTATCACCGAAGGGTATACGTCAGAGTTATGGGACTTCACCCGTGTTAATTCTACGCAGAATGAGTTACAGGAGTTGAGAGATATTTGGGCCCAATGGGATGACGAGGCTAGACAGCTTTTCTTACAGGCTTATGGAGATCTTTCTTATTTGCTAGACATTAAGGTAGATAAGCATCTGTTTTGAGCTATGGTACAGTTCTGGAACCCTACTTATAGTTGTTTTATATTTGGAGAGGTAGATGTAGTACCTACTTTGGAGGAGTATACAACCTTGCTTCGTTGTCCAAGAATTCAAGGTAACAAAGCTTATGTTAGGCCTGCTAGTCTCCCAATTTTCATGAGGAAATTAATGATGATCACAGGGATGAGTGAGCAGTGGGCTGTAGCTCGAGTGCAGCAAAAGGGCGATAGTAAGTGTATTTCGTGGGCCATTTTGAAGGATCTGATATTGACACACCCAGATGTGAAGAAGAAGGTCAACGTTTTGGCCTTAAGTATTTACGGCTTGGTGATTTTCCCGAAGGCGATAGGGCACATAGATGAGGCAGTCGCAGATTTGTTTGATCGTATTGGTAAACAGAACACACCAGTGCTAGCAATCCTAGCTGAGACGTTTAGATCCTTGAAGTACATGTCAGAGAGCCGGTGAAGCAGATTCATTGGATGCACACAGTTGTTGTTAGTATGGTTCCATAGTCACTTTTGGAAGCTTAAGAAGGTTCCTTGCCGAGTGTTCTTTGAGGGTTATTCCCTTTTAAAGGAAGCAGCAACTACACCAAGAAGAGACGATATTACAGAAGAAAGGTGGATGGATATTCTTCAGAATCTTTGAGAGGAGGAAGTTTTGTGGAAAGCACCTTGGATGACTCCCAATGAAGTCCTTTATCGCTGCGGCAGTTTTGATTGGGTACCTCTTCCTGGGATTTGGGGAGTCATTGGCTATACACCGTTACTCGTCCTAAGGCAATATAAAGCGGGGCAGTTCAGATAGAAGTCGAGAGTTAGCTTTGTTATTAGATAGGGTTAAGACTCTGGGCCTACGAGCAAAAGCATATTTGTAATCCATTTTATGAAAAGACTTTTGTTCCTTAAATAACGTTTTCTAAAATAAAACTGAATCGAGATCGATACCTTTTTGCATTCATGTATTTGCATTACATTACATCAAAGAAAAGAAGGTATTGATTCGAAATTCGATTCCTAAATAGAAGAGTTTGTCATAAGGAAACAAATTTCTTGATAAAGTAGATTATAGTGCGGTTGTCTGAATATAGTCTAAATAAACATGACGAGAGAAAGCTGATAGTCCACGGAGGAATACATGATGTAATTGCCAGAGATTCAAGCCAACAAAGGTTATCCAAGAGCATGACGAGATAAAGCCGGAAGTCCACGAAGGAATACATGACTTGATTTAATTGCCAATGAAGATTATCCAAGAGTTGACACTTTTTGATGTGTATCATGGAGATAAGCGAGCAAGAGATCGAGGCTCAGATTAAGCAGTAAGGAGCTAACAAAGGCATATTTTAGAGAATTTATAGGATTCGACCATGAAGAAAAGATCAGCGTTTACTTGGACTATGAAGGGCTAGACCACATATGTAATCTATTTTCATGTAAAGAAATCTGTTTTCTAGAAAATTTATTCTAATGGAATTGAATTCAAGATCAACATCTCCTTTTCTTTTGCATTCATGCATTTACATTGCGTCACGTCACATGCATTTAAATCCATAAAAAGACCCTAATTAAGGTTAAAAAGTGAAAGAAAGAGAGAAAAAGAGAAAAGGGTCATGGTTGAGCGAAAAGAAGACGCTCCGTTACATATCCTAGACTTTTGTATTAGGAGGGATAGCTTACCTGGAGATGGGGGTATTTGGAAATGAAAATCATTCCATCAACGCCATACATAAAGAAGGAACTGATTAAGGAAACCTTGAGGGCATTCGTCCTTACGAATCGGGAAGCTCTCTGAACAATCGGACTACGGAGGAACTTCCTGTAGTCTTTAGGAATTTTTCAGAGTAATTTTCGAAACATTCTTGTTACTCTAAAGCCTAGGAGTAATGGAATTATATTTGTGAAATAGGCTTACGATCATCTATTATTTTTTAATAAAACATAACTTTTATCAACGAGTATTATTTCATATTTATCAACCAATATTCTGTTAAAATTTTGGCAATTCTTATTCTTTCATTCATAGCACATAAATAATCATTCTTAAATTCATTCATTCTTTGTATATTCTTTATACTTCATAGATCTTTAGATATCAATCACATGAGCACTGATATGTCAAATCCTGATTTCTTTCATGAGCAAGACATGTGTTGAGAGGAATCTCAGGATTTTGAAGATGTTCAGGATTGTGATGTGTCTTTGGATCTATTGAGGATGGTAAAACAGGAGGATAAGCAAATCATGCCCCATGAGAAAGAGGCAATAGAAAATGTAGCCCTAGAGGAGGGGAAAGAAGTGAAAAATTGGCACGCATATTACCGAAGACACGAGGTAAGGACTAATTGAGTTGCTACGTGAGTTTAAGGATATATTCGCATGGTCTTATCAAGATATGCCGGGGTTAAATACCGATATTGTGGTGCATCGTATTCCAATAAGACAGGATTGTAAGCCAATCCAACAGAAGTTGCGAAGAATGAGGCAGATATAGTATTGAAAATAAAAGACGAAGTCAAGAAATAGTTCGATGCAGGGTTCTTACAAGAGGTGAAATACTCTGAATGGGTAGCTAATATTGTACCAGTTCCTAAGAAGGATAGGAAAGTACGAATGTGCGTTGATTACAGAGATTTGAACAAAGCTAGCCCAAAAGATAATTTCCCTTTGCCACACATAGACACTTTGGTAGACAATACAGCAGGATATTCATTATTTTCCTTTATGGATGGTTTCTCGGGGTATAATCAGATAAAGATGCATCATGAAGATATGGACAAAACCACCTTCATAACATTGTGGGGTACCTTCTGTTACAAAGTAATGCCCTTCGGGTTGAAGAATGCAGGGGCAACATACCAGAGGGCTATGTAATACACAAGGAAATTAAGGTGTATGTTGACGATATAATTGCCAAATCTCGAACGGAGGAGGAACATATTGAAGTTTTAAGGAAACTATTCTTGAGATTAAGGAAGTTTCAGTTAAAACTTAATCCGGCAAAGTATACTTTTGGAGCTAGGTCGAGGAAATTATTAGGCTTTGTGGTCAACGAAAAGGGAATAGAAGTTAACTCAGACAAAGTTAGAGCCATAAGAGATTTACTTCCACCACGTACTCAGAAAGAAGTTCGGGGTTTTCTTAGAAGGTTGAATTGTATTGCTCGGTTTATTTTACAATTAACTGAGAAATGTGACCCTATATTTTGCCTCCTTAGAAAACACAAACAAGGTACTTGGAATGAGGAATGCCAGAATGCCTTTGATAAAGTCAAGCAATACTTGTTAAACGCTCCGGTACTATCTCCACCTAGTCCAGATAAACCATTAATTCTGCACTTGTCGGTGTTTAGTAATTCTATGGGATATGTGCTTGGTCAACATGACGAGTTGGGAAGAAAGGAGAAGGCGATATACTACCTCAGTAAAAATTTACTGAGTGCGAGATGAGGTATTCGCCAATTGAGAAATTGTGTTGTGCTCTAATCTGGACGACTCGAAGGTTAAGACAGTACATGCTATATCATACTACTTGGCTTATTTCAAAACTTGATCCTTTGAAGTATATGATGGAATCAACAGCGTTAATGGAAAAATGGCGAGATGGCAAATTTTGCTCTCGGAGTTTGACATAATCTACGTGAGCCAGAAGGCTATAAAAGGAAGCGCGATAGCAGAATTTCTGGCTAGTAGAGCTCTAGAGGACTATGAGCCTTTGAGTTTTGATTTCCCAAATGAGGAGTTGATGTAGCAACTACAGAGGATTGTCCTTGGAAGTTGACCATTGATGGGGTATCTAATGCAGTGGGAAATGAAATTTTGGCAGTCCTGATATCCCCAAATGGTGATTATTATCCATTCACATGCAAGTTGGATTTTGATTGCACAAATAATATGGCTGAGTATGAAGCATACATCATGGGACTCAGAGTGGCTATAGAGCGAAGAATAAGAACCTTAGAAGTATATGGAGACTCTGCATTGATAATTTACCAGCTTAGAGGTGAATGGGAGACAAGGGATTCTAAATTGATCAATTATCGAAATGTAGTTTTAGGGTTACTTGAGGAGTTTGGTGACATCACTTTTAACTATATCCCACGAGACGAAAACCAGATGGCAGATGCTTTAGCAACTTTGGCTTCAATGATTAAAGTGAATAAAGAGGAGGAAATGAGGCCCATCCAGATGAGTACCTTTGAGGCTCCAGCTCACTGTTGTAACATTGAGGAAGAAGAAAAAGATGATAACCCTTGGTATCAGGATATGTTACGATATGTAAGAGATTGTAAATATCCAGAACAGGCAACTGAAAATGATAAGCGAACTTTAAGGAGATTAGCCTGCGATTACGATTTGGATGGAGACATCTTATACAAAAGAAGAAAGGACCAAGTATTGTTGAGATGTGTGGACGCCGTAGAAGCTAAGTTAATCTTGGAAGAACTTCACAAGGGTGTTTGTGGGACACATGCTAATGGTTTCACGATGGCTAGACAAATCATGAGGTTTGGATATTATTGGTCTAACATGGAAGGGGATTGTATCAACTACGCCAAGAAATGCCATAAATGCCAGATCTATAGAGACAAGATTCATGTACCATCTTCACCTCTACATGTTATGACTTCTCCATGGCCTTTTTCCATGTAGGGCATGGATGTCATTGGACCAATATCACCAAAAGCTTCAAATGGACATCGCTTTATTTTTGTGGTCATTGATTACTTCACAAAGTCGGTAAAGGCTGCTTCTTATGCGAATGTTACTAAGTCAGCTGTAAGTTGGTTCTTGAAGAAATAGATCATTTATCGGTATGGGATGCCTGAGAGGATCATATCAGACAATGCATTGAACTTGAACAACAAAACGATAGCCGAGGTTTGTAGTTAGTTCAAGATTGAGCATCATAATTCATCTCCGTATCGCCCAAAGATGAATGGGGCAGTGGAAGCTGCTAATAAAAACATCAAGAAGATAGTAGGGAAGATGACTGAAACCTATAGAGATTGGCATGAGAAGTTACCGTTTGCACTTTTAGCTTATCGAACGTCCATCAGAACTTCAACTGGGGCAACTCTTTTTTCGCTGGTTTATGGGATGGAGACAGTACTACCCATTGAAGTTGAAATACCTTATCTTCAAATTTTGTCAGAGATAAAACTGGATGAGGCAGAGTGGATTCAATCGCAGTATGACCAATTGAACTTAATTGAAGAAAAGAGGCTAAAGGCTATTCGCCATGGTTAGATGTATAGAAGTGAATGATGTGAGCTTACGACAAGAAGATTCGTCCAAGAGAGTTCCATGATGGGGACCTTGTGCTAAAAAAGATCCTTCCCATTCAGAAGGACTTTAGAGGAAAATAGATGCCAAATTGGGAAGGGCCGTATGTCGTAAAGAAGGCTTTTTCTGGAGGTGCATTGATTTTGACAGAAATGGATGGGAAGAGTTTACCCAATCCAGTGAATTCAGACTAAGTCAAAAAGTACTTTGTCTAAAGGAGAGGAGAATCCAAGGTGAAAACCAGCAAAAGGTGCCTTAGGTTTTCGAAAAAAAATTTGGAGAGGCTAATATGAAAACCCGCAAAGGGCGCCCTGTGACCAAAGGGTTTTGAGTTGAAAACCCGAAAGTGCAGCTCAAATTTCGAAGGGCATACAATAATCTTGCTATATTTAATTCAACAAAGAGTGAAGCACGTTGCATATCGGGGCCTCAACAAAGTACTTTGATCTTTTAAACACATGTTGAACTCAAGAAAGACTTCATGGAGCTGGTGTATAGTGCTCAAGCGGCGATATCTAGGGAATCTAATCCTTGTCCTGTTTGCTATCTTTAGATTCTATTTCTTCTTAATGATAGGCTTTCAGATTAATTTTCTTTGCATTTTTGACAAGTTTATTCAAATCTAATTATTCTCAAGATTGAATTCATCTTCCATTATTCTTAAAGTGTGTTGCATTAAACAATGATAGATGAACTAAATAATTTTCACAAATGAAATTTTGCTCATTACTCTGGAAATTTCTAGATAATACAAGAAACTAAAATGGAATAATTGTTTGAGGAATTCACGTGAGTGAGGTTTGAAAGAACTCAAGGAATTCCTCTTTTGGTCCAAAATGATGATTGGACAAATCAAACGATTCAATCCTAAAAGAGGGTCATCTTACAAGTATTTTTGATGGGTCATAGCATTTGAAGAATGGTACAAACCCACGAGCTGAGTAAGAATGATATTTCAAGAAATAAGGATAAGCTTTATCGAAGGAATGAGTAGTGACATCTAGAATAGGGATCATATTCATAAACATTTTGCATGATAACAGGTTTAATTAGGAGCATTTGACTCATTTCGATCATAGCATCCTAATCATTAGGCATGAACTCATATACATTATACAGGTCATGTCCTTTAAGGGACAATAAAGATCGATGCGCCTTAACACCTTGAGCAGTAGGGTAATAGGTTGAAGACATAGCAGATTTGGCTTTTACGTGTTTACGTTGAAGCAAATCTAAGATGATTTGGCGTCTCTGTATTGGCAGAGAGTAGATTGAAGATGACAGATTTGGCGTCTCTATATTGTCAGAGAACAGATCGAAGATAATAGATTTGGTGTCTCTGTATTGTCAGGGAACAAATCGAAGAAACAGACTTGGCATCTCTGTATTCGACGGAGAGTAGATCAAAGACATAGCAAATCTAACCTTCGAATGTTTTCATATCGAAGTAGATCCAAGATGATTTGGCGTCCTTATGTTTATAAGGAGCAGATCGAAGACATAGCAGATTTGGCTTTCACGGGTTTACGTTGAAGCAAATCTAAGATGATTTGGCATCTCTGTATTGTCAGAGAGCAGAACAAAGATAGCAGATTTGGCCTCTCTGTATTGTCAGAGAGCAGATCGAAGATAACAGATTTGGCATCTCCGTATTCGACGGGGAGTAGATCCAAGATGATTTGGCATCTCTGTATTGTCAGAGAGCAGATCGAAGATAGCAGATTTGGCATCCCTGTATGGTCAGGGAGCAGATCGAAGAACAACAGATTTGGCATCTCTGTATTCGACGGGGAGCAGATCCAAGAT
This sequence comes from Gossypium anomalum, assembly GCA_025698475.1. NCBI lineage: Eukaryota > Viridiplantae > Streptophyta > Magnoliopsida > Malvales > Malvaceae > Gossypium > Gossypium anomalum. Next base: position 2,070,579 of record CM046960.1, read on the forward strand.
GATTTGGCGTCTCTTTATTGTCAGGGAGCAGATCGAAGATAGTAGGTTTAGCGTCTCTGTATTGTCAGGGAGCAGATCGAAGATAGCAGATTCGGCATCTCTGTATTGTCAGAGAGCAAATTTAAGATATAGCAGATTTGGCTTTCACGTGTTTACGCTGAAGCGGATCTAAGATGATTTGGCGTCTCTGTATCGTCAGAGAGCAGATCGAAGATAGCAGATTTGGCATCTCTGTATTAGACGGGGAGCAGATCATAACAGATTGGACCTTCATTGAAGTAGATCCAAGAAGATTTGGCATCTATGTATTAGACGGGGAGCAGATCGAAGACATAGTAGATCTGACCTTCATGTGTTTACATTGAAGCAGATCCAAGATGACAAATTTGGCATCTTTGTATTAGACGGGGAGCAAATTAGAGATAATAGATTTGGCATCTCCCTATTAGACAGGGAGCAGATTGAAAAAGCAAATTTGGCGTCTCTGTATTAGACGGGGAGCAGATCGAATATAACAGATTTGGCGTCTCTGTATTAGACGGGGAGCAGATCAAAGATAGCAGATATCGCCTTCCTAAGTTGCAGTGAAGCAGATTGAAGCCGTCAAGAGGTCATTTAAAGAAGATCAAGGATCAAGAACTCAAAACTCGATGAGCCCGAGCAAAATTGGTCCTTTTATAGTCTTTGCTCTATTCCTGTTACACAGCAATGAGCAAAGAGGGGCAGCTGTAGACACTCAATTTTGCCCGGGCCCAGAAATAAGTCCAAAAACAAAAATAATAAACCAAAAAAAAAAACGAAGTCCAAGTTCAGTCCAGAATTACAAATATAATTTGGCCCGATCGGAATGACCCATTACTTGAAAAGATTTAAGATCCATCTACATGCTTGACTCATATGGAAATATAATGATATGCAATCTTAGATGTGATATGCAATCTTAGATATGATTGCAATCTTAGATGTGATATGCAATCTTAGAAGATATGATTTTGTAATCTTAGAGATTTAATTTGTAGATACCTTTTAATCTTAACCGTTGATGTAATTGATCTGTACCGTTGGATTTGAGGAGGTTCAACTATAAATAGAGGCCTCTCCCTTCATTGTAAAGACACTGGAGTTTTAGGAAACAATAAAAATTTTTGAGAGCTTTCACTCAAATTTCTTTCCCTCTTATGTTCTTATTTTCTACTGTTTGTTTTTATTTTATTCTTTGTTTATCTTCGTTTTTCAACCCTTTTTATTTTGATTTAATCCATGTTTCCCTGATTTTTTTTATATATTTTAATTTTTTTAATAATTTTAGTATCATATCAAACTATTTCATTTTTAATAATCTTTTTTAGTATTATTCTTAGTAAAATTATTTTTTAAATTTTACTCAAATCATTATTTTAAAAAAATACATTTCATTTAATTGTCATATTTTATCCAAAAGTTTTTCTAAAATGAGGCAATGTTTTTCGTATTTAGGAATTCGGGAAATAGTGCCCTAACATGCTGGGTTGCGATTTCCTGTTTGTCTAAATTGCTAAAGTATCTTTCTAAATAGATTTTGTAAATCATGAGATGATTTCAGTTATGAGAGTTTAAGAATATCGTGTCCTATCATGTTGGATGTGATGTTTGTATTCTTTCGGAGCTAAGGAATCTCGATTTTTCAACTTAAATAATTCCAGTTTTAAAAAGGGGATCTTATTTTTAAATCCTTTCAAATTTTTGACATTAAGATAGAAATCTACTCAATTTGGTACCAATTTTGGGCGTTGCGAGGGTGCTAATCCTTCCTCGTACGTAACCGACTCCCAAACCTATTTTCTTAATTTTCGTAGACCAAAACGTTTTATAAGGTGATCCAATCACACCTAAAAATGTTGGTGGCGACTCCCGTTTTCGTTTTTCAAAAGTCGATCCCCGTTTTTCAAACATTCCCTTTAAAAAATGGTTTCGACATTAACCAACCAAATAAAAAAGTTTATATTTTCCAAAATATTAATAATTTAATTAATCAATTGAAATAAATTTTACTAATTCACACAACTAAATTATTTTCCAAACCTAGTTCTAATTCCGTTAAATTCATGACATGTTTACCACACAAGAATGTATGGGTAAATGAATTTAATTATCTTGTTCAACACGACTGCACTAATTAATTAATTTAATTTTTACTTCAAGCATCAAGTGATTACTATTAATTAAATAACACTTTGAATAAATTAATTTAGTCTTTAAGTCATCTCTCTTTTATAACGAGAAATTCCATTCACTACGGATAGTGATACATTCGATCTTTTTCTGTAATTCATCAATTTTATTTATTCATCTCATCAATTCAAATGCAAACCATCAAGGTTGTATAGAGCTAGTAGAGGGGCCCACTGGATATATAATTAGAGCTCAAATTTGTAATTAAGTGCCATGACCGACCTCTCCTTATTATTTATCATTACGAAAACAACTCACCAAGTGCTCGTCCATTTTAGGAAATTTTCATGCAATGTCCCTATCATATTACCTATCATTTTAGGAAATTTAAACAATTTTATTTTTCAAACTCGGATTTGTGGTCCCGAAACCACTATTTCGATTTCATTGAAATTTGGGCTGTTACATAGTTAAAGCGTAGGCTCTAATCCATGAACGGATGAAAGCTATGTAAACTTTCTATTGATGTTGGAGTGGCGAATATCGATGTCTCTTTATGGGCCAAAAACTGAAAATGTAAACATTCAAATTTAGAATTTTCTTTTTGAAATAAAATCTCAATAAATTTTTACAATAACAATGCTTCACATCGTGCGTGGTTGACCAAGCTTATGGTCTCTATTTATAGAAAAATCGCAAGAGTCTTGGTCGAACAAGAAGAAGAAAAAATATAATAACATTTTAAGAGAGAATATACAAAATTCTCTAGTAGGAATATGTATGGCCTTCAACACCCTTTACAGATAGGGTTGTCGTCCATCTTACGTGAGATGGGTCATTGGGTCTATCTGATGTATTTGGTATAATTATATGTGTTATTTAGAAATTTAGTCGACTCATATAATTTAACCAACCAAATAAAAAAATTTTCTATTTCCCAAAATATTAATAATTTAATTAATCAATTGAAATAAATTTTACTAGTTCACACAATTAAATTATTTTCCAAACCTAGTACAAATTCCGTTAAATTCATGACATGTTTACCACTCTAGAATCTATGGGTAAATGAATTTAATTATCTTGTTCAACAAGACTGCGCTAATTAATAAATTTAATTTTTACTTCAAGCATCAGTTAAGTGATTACTATTAATTAAATAACAATTCGAATAAATTAATTTAGTCTTTAAGTCATCTCTCTTTTATAACGAGAAATTCCATTCACTACGGATAGTGATACATTCGATCTTTTTCTGTAATTCATCAATTTTATTTATTCATCTTATCAATTCAAATGCAAACCATCAAGGTTGTATAGAGCTAGTAGAGGGGCCCACTGGATATATAATTAGAGCTCAAATAGTTTGTAATTAAGTGCCACAACCGACCTCTCCTTATTATATATCATTATGAAAACAACTCACCAAGTGCTCGTCCAATGAATTTTTCGCATGTGCTTTAGTCTCATAGGATATCCTCAATCCCTTTAATTTATATCCGTTCACCCAAAATGATCTGGTCATATCTCATGGTAACCATTGCATCCTCTTCCATGAAAAATGTAAAGTCAACAGAAAAAGAAAAAAACCAATGCACAAATATAATCATATGTTTAAGCACACAAATAATACAGGAATATGTTGTTCAAAAAATTAGGACGACGAACTTTTATTTTAATTAGAATCTCGAATTTAATATTTTATTTTTCCTTAAAAGTACTACGTTGGAAGATGGATTTTATAAAAAAAATTATACTTAGATAGAGAAAACTTCAATAATTAATTCTAATTCAATATAGAAACTCAGTAATGGTTTTGTTATTAGTTTAAATGAACTAAATTTTATCACATTTCGGCTCTTTGTATTGATGTGTATATTAAAACCATTGAATGCACAGCAAAAGTTTATTAATAGAAAAAAATTAAGATGAAAAATAATTTTTTTTATATAATATGGATAAATATATTAATTACAATTGCATTGAATTTGTTGGTATGCCCGAAGCGGTGGCGCTGGGGGTTTTTTGGGACAGTATTTAACATGGAATCGGGTTTAATTTGCCACTAGTTATAGGCTTGACATTCAAACATTGGGATGTTGCGGGTTCAGCTCCGTTGTGCTTAATATCAATGTCCGCAAGTTCCACATTTTGCCATGGCGAAGAACCGCTGCAAATAAACTTGATAGCTTCTGAAAGCGCAGATGTGCCACGTATGTTCTTGAAGCTAATGTTGCTTAGTTTAACTTTCGATTCTTCCTGCATCAACACAACAATGATTCAATGATTGATTAAATATTGTCACTCTAGTAGGATTTTGATAAGAATGTTATACATTTTTCATTCATTTATTCCATGGGCAATATTGTTGATCAATTAGGATAGGGGAAGAGACATTATTCATGGTAATATCCTCAAAATGTATTTACGACATCGCCCACCATGTTCAATCGACCAAGTTTTGATTCGAGCTCCATTCAAGTATTAGTGATGGTGCAGTTTGAGACTTTAATTTCCTCAACTGGCTCTTCATTTTGGAACTTTCCAAGACTACCGATACTTATACCATGTCCTGGTCCACAAGTTACTTCTTTTAAGACCATATTTTTAGTGCCATCTCCGATAGAAATACAATCATCACCAGTTTTAATGTCAGAGGCAATAATATTGACCCCCTCTGATTCGCCCATGTGGATCCCATCTGTGTTTGGGCTCTCGTCTGGTGCCTCTATCTTCAAACGTTCGAGGGTAATGTTTTTGCAAGCAAAATGCTATCGTTGTCAAGTAATAAGTAAGTATCGAGTTATCGTCTCCACAGGGATTGTATTTGTGCTAAATCACTTAACTGTAAAATTATATTAACAACTTGGTGCATAAAAACAAAATATGATTTGGAAGTGATGATTAAAATTATAAATATTAATCTAAATGCAACGATCCCTAATGCAATTTATCCTAAACATGCAACTATACGAATGAAATAGATTTTAGCAGATTTAAACACAATTTGCAACAATTATAACAGAAATAAAATAGCACAATTACTTTAATTAAACTCAATTTATTATCATCATGCTTAATAATATTCAGAAAAACATTCTATGGCAACTCGATCTTTCATGAGTTTGGAAACCACATTAGGTCCGTTTGGAATCCTTTACTTAGTAAATAAATACGCATTTTACTAATCCTTATTTACTAAGGGTTTCTTAACATTCGTGTGAGGTAAAAGAGACGTGTTAGGTTTGAAAAAGTTTAGTCACACAAATCTAAAAACTATGCAGATAACAGAGCTTGGTTAGAGCTGTTATGTAACATGCAATTTAATCGTGTTAGGATCTAAATTAAGCATGCACATTTCAATTATGTTTCCACTAGCCGTCGTCTGATTAGGATTGTTCAGCTAATTCAAGTGCATTTCAATCACGTATGAACAAAATAAAGGCTTGATTTTAATTGAAAACATAATCGATTGAAAGCAAAAATAATAAACCAAAAAAAAACGAACTCCAAGTTCAGTCCAGAATTACAAATATAATTTGGTCCGATCGGAATGGCCGATTACTTGAAAAGATTTAAGGTCCATCTACAAGCTTGACTCATATGGAAATATAATGATATGCAATCTTAAATGTGATATGCAATCTTAGATATGATACAATCTTAGATATGATTGCAATCTTAGATGTGATATGCAGTCTTAGAAGATATGATTTTGTATTCTTAGAGATTTAATTTGTAGATACCTTTTAATCTTAACCGTTGATGTAATTGATCTGTACCGTTGGATTTGAGGAGTTTCAACTATAAATAGAGGCCTCTCCCTTCATTGTAAAGACACTGGCGTTTTGGGAAACAATAAAAATTTTTGAGGGCTTTCATTCAAATTTCTCTCCCTCTTATGTTCTTATTTTCTACGATTTGTTCTTATTTTATTCTTTGTTCATCTTTATTTTTCAACCCTTTTTATTTTGATTTAATCCATGTTTCCCTGATTTTTTTTATATATATATATATATATATATTTTAATTTTTAATAATTTTAGTATCATACCAAACTATTTCATTTTTTAATAGTTTTTTTTAGTATTACTCTTAGTAAATTATTTTTTAAATTTTACTCAAATCATTATTTTAAAAAATATATTTCACTTAATTGTCATATTTTATCCAAAAGTTTTTCTAAAATGAGGCAATGTTTTTCGTATTTAGGAATTCGGGAAATAGTGCCTTAACATGCTGGGTTGCGATTTCCCGTTTGTCTAAATGTCTAAAATATCCTTCTAAATAGATTTTGTATATCACGAGATGATTTCAGTTACGAGAGTTTAAGAATATTGTGTCCTATCATGCTGGATGTGATGTTTGTATTCTTTCGGAGCTAAGGAATCTCAATTTTTCAACTTAAATAATTCCAATTTTAAAAAAGGGATCCTATTTTTAAATCCTTTCAAATTTTTGAAATTAAGACAGAAAACTATTCAATTTGGTATCAATTTTGGGCGTTGCAAGGGTGCTAATCCTTACTCGTACGTAACCGACTCCCGAACCTATTTTCTTAATTTTCGTAGACCAAAACGTTTTATAAGTTGATCCAATCACACCTAAAAAAGGTTGGTGGCAACTCTCGTTTTCGTTTTTCGAAAGTCGATCCCCATTTTTTTCAAACATCCCTTTAAAAATCAGGTTTCGACAGCTTGGCGACTCCACTGGGGATATAAGAGAGTCAAGCCAAAAAATTCAATATTTTATGTCTTAGTGTTGGAAGTTTTGAAAATTTAAAAATTTGATCCTGTTTTACATGTGTTTGCTGCATATGTTTGTTATCTTATTGCTGTACATTGCATTTGCATGACCGTTGTGGTCACACCCTTAAGTGGGAGTGAGAAGCTACGCATTCATGAGGTTTTCACCTTCGTATGAGCTAGTGGATTACTTCTGGGATACTGTACCTATGTCTTCGTGAGATTTTCATCTCCGTATGGCCATAGGGAAATGTGTCCCCCTAAACTGAACTTGGTCTATATGAGCCTTTAATGGGTGAAGGTCGAGGAATCTACTGGTTCAGGTACCCTGGCTTTAGAACTAAAACTCATATAGTGAACCTTTAAGTGCTTACCTTAGGGAAATAGTGATAATTTTTAGAAAATTACCCTTGTAAGTACTTGTTTATCATTTTCTTATATAAATGGTACTGACCTATTTTTATTTTGCTGTCATTGCATGTTATTTGGCATTTAAAGGTATCGATTCACGGTTCAATTTCTGAGTTAGAAAGTTTTGTAATGAGGAATGAATATCTTAATAAAGTGGAGGACAATGCCTCTGTCTGTACCTAGTCAGAGAAAACCCAGTTAGAAAAGGGAGATAGTGTCACCGAAGAGTATACGTCAGAGTTATAGGACTTCACCTGTATTAATTCGATGCAGAATGAGTTGCAGGAGTTGAGAGATATTTGGGCCCAATGGGATGACGAGGCTAGACAACTTTTCTTTCAGACTTACGGAGATCTTTCTTATTTGCTAGACATTAAGGTAGATAAGCATCTGTTTCGAGCTATGGTACAGTTCTGAAACCCTGCTTATAGTTGCTTTACATTTGGAGAGGTAGATGTAGTGCCTACTTTGGAGGAGTATACAACCTTGCTTCGTTGTCTGAGAATTCGAGGTAACAAAGCTTATGTTAGGCTTGCTAGTCTCCCAATTTTCGTTAGGAAATTAGTGATGATCACAGGGATGAGTGAGCAGTGGGCTGTAGCTCGAGTGCAGCAAAAGGGCGATAGTAAGTGCATTCCGTGGGCCATTTTGAGGGATCTGATATTGACACACCCAGATGTAAAGAAGAAGGTCAACGTTTTGGCCTTAAGTATTTACGGCTTGGTGATTTTCTCGAAGGCGATAGGGCACATAGATGAGGTAGTTGCAGATTTGTTTGATCATATTGGTAAACAGAACACACCGGTGCTACCAATCCTAGCTGAGACGTTTAGATCCTTGAAGTACATGTTGGAGAGCCGGTGAAGTAGATTCATTGGATGCGCACAGTTGTTGTTAGTATGGTTCCATAGTCACTTTTAGAAGCTTGAGAAGGTTTCTTGCCGAGTGTTCTTTGAGGATTATTCCCCCTTAATGGAAGCAGCAACTGCACCAAGGAGAGACGATATTACAGAAGAAATGTGGATGGATATTCTTCAGAATCTTTGAGATGAGGAGGTTTTGTGGAAAGCACCTTGGATGACTCCTAATGAAGTCCTTTATCGCTGCGGCAGTTTTGATTGGGTACCTCTTCCTGGGATTTGGGGAGTCGTTGGCTATGCACTGTTACTCGTCCTACGGCAATATAAAGCGGGGCAGTTCAGATAGAGGCCAAGAGTTAGCTTTGTTATTAGATAGGGTTAAGACTCTAGGCCTACGAGCGAAAACGTATTTGTAATCCGTTTTATGAAAAGACTTTTGTTCCTTAAATAACGTTTTCTAAAATGAAACAGAATTGAGATCGATAGCTTTTTGCATTCATGCATTTGCATTACATTACATCAAAGAAAAGAAGGTGTTGATTTGAAATTCGATTCCTACATAGAATAGTTTGTCATAAGGAAACGAATTTCTTGATAAAGTAGATTATAGTTCGGTCATCTGAATATAGTCTAAGTAAACACGACGAGAGAAAGCTGGTAGTCCACGGAGGAGTACAGATGTAATTGCCATAGATTCAAGCCAACAAAGGTTATCCAAGAGCATGACGAGAGAAAGCTAGAAGTCTACGAAGGAATACATTACTTGATTTAATTGCCAACGAAGATTGTCCAAGAGCCGGCACTTTTTGATGAGTATCATAGAGATAAGCGAGCAAGAGATCGAGGCTCAGATTAAGCAACAAGGAGTTAGCAAAGGAATCTTTTAGAGAATTTACAGGATTCGACCATGAAGAAAAGATCAGCGTTTACTTGGACTATGAAGGGCAAGACCGCATATGTAATCTATTTTCATGTAAAGAAATCTGTTTTCTAGAAAAGTTATTCTAATGGAATTGAATTCAAGATCAACATCTCCTTTTCTTTTGCATTCATGCATTTGCATTGCATCACATCACATGCTTTTAAATCCATAAAAAGACCCTAATTAGTAAGGTTAAAAAGAGAAAGAAAGAGAGAAAGATAGAAGAGGGTCACGGCTGAGCGAAAAGAAGACGCTCCCTTACATATCCTAGACTTTTGTATCAGGAGGGATAGCTTACCTGGAGATGGGGGTGTTTGGAAATGAAAATCATTCCATCAATGCCATACATGAAGAAGGAACTGATAAAGGAAACCTTGAGGGCATTCGCCCTTACGAACCGGGAAGCTCTCTGAACAATTGGACTGCAGAGGAACTTCCTGTAGTCTTTAGGAATTTCTCAGAGTAATTCTCAAAACATTCTTGTTACTCTAGGGCCTAGGAGTAATTGGATTACATTTGTGGAATGGGCTTACGATCATCTATTATTTTAATAAAACATAACTTTTATCAATTTAAACGAGTATTGTTTCATTTTTATCAACCAATATTTCGTTAAACTTTTGCAATTCTTATTCTTTCATTCGTAGCACATAAATAATCATTCTTAAATTCATTCATTCTTTGTATATTCTTTATACTTCACAGATCCCTAGATATCAATGACATGAGCACTGATATTACAAATCCTGATTTCTCTCGTGAGCAAGACATGTTTTTAGAGGAATCTCAAGATTTTAAAGATGTTCAGGACTGTGATGTATCTTTGGATCTTTTGAGGATGGTAAAATAGGAGGAGAAACAAATCATGCCCCATGAGAAAGAAACAATAAAAATGTAGCCCTAGAGGAAGGGAAAGAACTGAAAATTGGCACTCATATTGCCAGGGACACCAGGCAAGGACTGATTGAGTTGCTACGTGAGTTCAAGGATATCTTTGCATGGTCTTATCAAGATATGCTGGGGTTAAATACTGATATTTTGGTGCATCATCTTCCAATAAGACAGGATTGTAAGTGAGTCCAGCAGAAGTTGCGAAGAATGAGGTCAGATATAGTATTAAAAATAAAAGACGAAGTCAAGAAGCAGTTCGATGCAGGGTTCTTACAAGAGGTGAAGTACTCTGAATAGGTAGCTAATATTGTACCAGTTCTTAAGAAGGATAGGAAAGTATGAATGTGCGTTGATTACAGAGATTTGAACAAAGATAGCCCAAAAGATAATTTCCCTTTGCCACATATAGACACTTTGGTAGACAATACAACAGGATATTCATTATTTTCCTTTATAGATGGTTTCTCGGGGTATAATCAAATAAAGATGCATCCTGAAGACATGGACAAAACCACCTTCATAACATTGTGGGGTACCTTCTATTACAAAGTAATGCCCTTCGAGTTGAAGAATGCAGGGGCAATATACCAAAGGGCTATGGTCAGGGAAATTACTAGGCTTTGTGGTCAGCGAAAAGGGAATAGAGGTTGACTCAGACAAAGTTAAAGCCATACGAGATTTGCCTCCACCACGTACCTAGTAAGAAGTTTGGGGTTTTCTTGAAAGGTTAAATTATATTACTCGGTTTATTTCACAATTAACTGAGAAATGTGGCCCTATATTTCGCCTCCTTAGAAAACACAACCAAGGTACTTGGAATGAGGAATCCCAGAATGCCTTTGATAAAGTCAAGCAATACTTGTTAAATACTCCAGTACTATCTCCACCTAGTCCAGATAAATAATTAATTCTGTATTTTTCGGTGTTTAGTAATTCCATGGGATGTGTGCTTGGTCAACATGACGAGTCAGGAAGAAAGGAGAAAGCAATATATTACCTCAGTAAGAAATTCACTGAGTGTGAATTGAGATATTCGCCGATTGAAAAATTATGTTGTGCTTTGATTTGGACAACTCAAAGTTTGAGACACTATATGCTATATCACATGACTTGGCTAATTTCAAAACTTAATCCTCTGAAGTATATGATGGAGTCAACAGCTTTGAATGGAAGAATGGCGAGGTGGCAAATTCTGCTTTCAGAGTTTGACATAGTTTACGTGAGCCAGAAGGCTATAAAAGGAAGTGCGATAGCTGAATTTCTGGCTAGTAGAGCTCTAGAGGATTATGAGCCGTTGAATTTCAATTTTCTAAATGAGGAATTGATGTGTGTAACAACTACAGAGGATTATTCTTAGAAGTTAAGCTTCGATGGGGCATCCAATGCAATGGGAAATAGAATTGGGGCAGTGTTGATATCCCCAAACGGTGATTATTATCCATTCACGTGCAAGTTGGATTTTGATTGCACAAACAATATGGCTGAGTATGAAGCGTGCATCATGGGACTCCGAACGGCTATAGAGCAAGGAATAAGAACCTTGGAGGTTTATGGAGACTCTGCGTTGGTAATTTACCAGCTTAAAGGTGAATGGGAGACAAGGGATCCTAATCTGATCATTATCGAAAGGTAGTTTTGAGGTTACTTAAGGAGTTCAATGACATCACTTTTAATTATATCTCACGAGACGAAAACCAGATGGCAGATACTCTAGCAACCTTGGCTTCAATGATTAGAACGAATAAAGAAGGAGAGAAGAGACCCATTTAGATGAGTATCTTTAAGGCTCCAGCTAGCTGTTGTAACATTGAGGAAGAAGAAAAGGATGATAACCCTTGGTATCAGGATATATTGCGATATGTGAGAGATTGTAAATACCCAGAACAGGGAACTGAAAATGATAAGCTAACTTTAAGGAGATTAGCCTGCGATTACGTTTTGGATGGGGACATCTTGTACAAAAGAAGAAAGGACCAAGTACTATTGAGATGTGTTGACGCCGTGGAAGCTAAGTTAATCTTGGAAGAAGTTCATGAAGGTGTTTGTGGGACACACGCTAATGGTTTCACGATGGCTAGACAAATCATGAGGTTTGGATATTATTGGTCTACTTTGGAAGGGGATTGTATCAACTACGCCAAAAAATGCCATAAATGTCAAATTTATGGAGACAAGATTCATGTACCACCTTCACCTCTACACGTTATGACTTCTCCATGGCCTTTTTCTATGTGGGGCATGGATGTCTTTGGGCTAATATCACCAAAAGCTTCAAATGGGCATCGCTTTATTTTTGTGGTCATTGATTACTTCACGAAGTGGGTAGAGGTTGCGTCTTATGTGAATGTTACTAAGTCGGCTGTAAGTCGATTCTTGAAGAAAGAGATTATTTGTCAGTATAGGATGCCTGAAAGGATCATATCAGACAATGCACTGAACTTGAACAACAAAACGATAGTAGAAGTTTGCAGTCAGTTCAAGATTAAGCATCATAACTCTTCGCCGTATCGCCCAAAGATGAATGGGGCAGTGGAAGCTGCTAACAAAAACATCAAGAAGATAGTGGGGAAAGTGACTGAAACCTATAGAGACTAGCATGAGAAGTTACCATTTACACTCTTAGCTTACCGAACGTCTGTCAGAACCTCTACCGGGGCAACTCCTTTCTCGTTGGTTTATGGGATGGAAGCAGTGTTACCCATTGAAGTGGAAATACCGTCTCTCCGAGTCTTGTCAGAGATAAAGTTGGATGAAGTTGAATGGATACAATCGCGATATGATCAGTTGAACTTGATTGAAGAAAAGAGGCTAAGGGCCATTCGTCATGGTCAGATGTATCAGAAGCGAATGATGCGAGCTTACGACAAGAAAGTGCGACCAAGAGAATTCCATGAGAGGGATCTTGTGCTGAAAAAGATCCTTCCCATTTAGAAGGACTTTAGAGGAAAATGGATACCAAATTGGGAAGGTCCATATGTCGTGAAGAATGCCTTCTCTAGGGGTGCATTAATCTTAACAGAAATGGATGGGAAGAGTTTACCCAATCCAGTGAATTCAAACTCAGTCAAAAAGTACTTTGTCTAAATGAGAGGAGAATTCAGGGTGAAAACCCGCAAAGGGCGCCTTGTGACCAAAGGGGATTTTGAGTTGAAAACCCGAAAGGGCAGCTCAAATTTTGAAGAATAAACGGTAATCTTGCTATATTTGATTCAACAAGGAGCGAAGCGCGTTGGATATTGGGGCATCAACAAAATACTTTGGATCTTTTAAACACATGTTGAACTCAAAAAAAGTCTTCATGGAGCTGGTGTATAGACGCTCAAGCGACGATATCTAGGGCATCTAACTTTTGTCCTGTTTGCTATCTTAGATTCTCTTTCTTCTCAAAGATAGGCTATCAGATTAATTTCCTTTGTATTTTTGACAAATTCATTCAAAACTAATTATTTTCAAGATTAAATTCATCTTCCATTATTCTTAAAGTATGTTGCGTTAAAATAATGATAGATGAATTAAATAATTTTCACAAATGAAGTTTTGCTCATTACTCTAGAAATTTCTAGATAATACAAGAAACTAAAACAGAATAATTGTTCGAAGAATTCACATAAGTGAGGTTTGAAAGAACTCGAGGAAATTCTTTCTTCAGTCCAAAATGATGATTGGACAAATTAAATGATTCGATCCTAAGAGAGGATCTCTTACAGACATTTTTGGTGGGTCATAGCATTTGAAGAATGGTACAAACCCACAGGTTGAGTAGGAATGATACTTCGAGAGAAATAAGGATAAACTTCGACGAAAGAATGAGTGGTGATGTCTGGAATAGGGGTCATGTTCATAAACATTTTGCATTATAACAGGTTTAATTAGAAGCATGTGACTCACTTCGATCATAGCATCTTAATCATTAGGCATGAACTCATACACATTATACAGGTTATGTCCTTCAAGGGACAATGAAGATTGATACGCCTTAACCCCCTAAGCAGTAGAGTAACAGGCTAAAGCATAGCAGATTTGACCTTCAGGTGTTTACGCTGAAGCAGATCTAGGATGATTTGGCATCTCTGTACTGTCAGAGAACAAATCGAAGAAACAAATTTGGCATCTCCATATTCAACAGAGAGAAGATCGAAGATATAGCAGATTTGACCTTCATTGAAGCAGATCCAAGATGATTTGGCATCTCTGTATTGTCAGAGAACAGATTGAAGACATAGCAGATCTGACCTTCATTAAAGCAGATCCAAGATGATTTGGCATCTCTGTATTAGACAGGGAGCAGATCGAAAACACAACAAATCTAACCTTCATTGAAGCAGATCCAAGATGATTTGGCATCTCTGTATTAGACGGGGAGAAGAGTGAAGACATAACAGATTGGACCTTCATTGAAGTAGATCCAAGATGATTTGGCATCTCTGTATTAGACGGGGAGCAGACCGAAGATATAGCAGATCTGACCTTCATGTGTTTACATCGAAGCAGATCCAAGATGACATATTTGGCGTCTCTGTATTGTCAGAGGGCAGATCGAAGATAGCAGATTTGGCATCTCTATATTGTCAGAGAATAGATCCAAGATAATTTGGCATTTTCGTATTTGACTAGGAGAAAATCCAAAAAGTAGATTTAGCGTCTCTCTATTGTCAGAGAGCAAATCGAAGATAGCAGATTTGGCATCTCTGTATTGTCAGAGAGCAGATCAAAGATAGTAGATTTGGCGTCTCTGTATTGGCAGAGAGCAGATCAAAGATAACAGATTTGGCGTCTCTGTATCGTCAGAGAGCATATCAAAGATAGCAGATTTGGCGTCCCTGTATTGGCAGAGAGCAGATCAAAGATAGCAGATTTGGCGTCCCTGTATTGGCAGAGAGCAGATCAAAGATAACATATTTGGCATCTCTTATTGTCAAAGAGCAGATCCAAGATGATTTGGCATTTTCTTATTTGATGAGGAGCAAATCCAAGAAGCAGATTTGGCATCTCTGTATTGTTAGAGAGCAGATCGAAGATAGCAGATTTGGTGTCTCTATATTGTCAGATAGCAGATTTGGCGTCTCTGTATTGGTAGAGAGCAGATCAAAGATAACAGATTTGGTGTCTCTGTATTGGCAGAGAGCAGATCGAAGATAACAGATTTGGCATCTCTGTATTGGCAGAGAGCAGATCGAAGATGACAAATTTGGCATCTCTGTATTGTCAGAGAGCAGATCAAAGATAGCAGATTTGGCGTCCCTTTATGGTCAGGGAGCAGACCGAAGAATAACAGATTTGGCATCTCTATATTCTACGGGGAGCAGATCCAAGATGATTTGGCGTCTCTGTATTGTCAGGGAGCAGATCGAAGATAGCAGATTTGGCGTCTCTGTATTGTCAGAGGGCAGATCGAAGATAGCAGATTTGGCGTCTCTGTATTGTCAGAGAGTAGATCGAAGATAGCAAATTCAGCATCTCTGTATTGTCAGAGAGCAAATTGAAGATATAGCAGATTTGGCTTTCACGTGTTTACGCTGAAGCGGACCTAAGATGATTTGGCGTCTCTGTATTGTCAGAGAGCAGATCGAAAATAGCAGATTTGGCATCTCTGTATTGTCAGAGAGCAAATCGAAGACATAGAAGATTTGGTTTTCACGTGTTTACACTGAAGCGAATCTAAGATGATTTGGCATCTCTGTACTGTCAGAGAACAAATCGAAGAAATAGATTTGGCATCTTTGTATTAGACGGGGAGCAGATTGAAGACACAGCAAATCTGACCTTCATTGAAGCATATCCAAGATGATTTGGTATCTCTGTATTAGACGGGGAGCAGATCGAAGACATAGCAGATCTGACCTTCATGTGTTTACATCGAAGTAGATCTAAGATGACAGATTTGGCATCTTTGTATTAGACGGGGAGCAAATCAGAGATAACAAATTTGGCATCTCCGTATTAGACGGGAAGCAGATTGAAAAAGAAAATTTGGCGCCTCTGTATTAGACGGAGAGCAAATCGAAGATAACAGATTTGGTGTCTCTGTATTAGACGGGGAGCAGATCAAAGATAGCAGATATCGCCTTCCTGAGTTGCAGTGAAGCAGATTGAAGCCGTCAAGAGGCCATTTAAAGAAGATCAAGGATCAAGAACTCAAGACTCAGCGAGCCCGGGCAAAATTGGTCCTTTTATAGTCTTTGCTCTATTCCTGTTACACAGCAATGAGCAAAGAGGGGCAGCTGTAGACACTCAATTTTGCCCGGGCCCAAAAATAAGTCCAAAAACAAAAATAATAAACCAAAAAAAAAAAGAAGTCCAAGTTCAGTCCAGAATTACAAATATAATTTGGCCTGATCGGAATGGCCCATTACTTGAAAAGATTTAAGGTCCATCTACAAGCTTGACTCATATGGAAATATAATGATATGAAATCTTAGATGTGATATGCAATCTTAGATATGATACAATCTTAGATATGATTACAATCTTAGATGTGATATGCAATCTTAGAAGATATGATTTTGTAATCTCAGAGATTTAATTTGTAGATACCTTTTAATCTTAACCGTTGATGTAATTGATCTGTACCGTTGGATTTGAGGAGGTTCAACTATAAATAGAGGCCTCTCCCTTCATTGTAAAGACACTGGAGTTTTGGGAAACAATAAAAATTTTTGAGAGCTTTCATTCAAATTTCACTCCCTCTTACGTTCTTATTTTCTACGGTTTGTTATTATTTTATTCTTTGTTCATCTTTATTTTTCAACCCTTTTTATTTTGATTTAATCGATGTTTCCCTGATTTATATATATATATATATATATTTTAATTTTTAATAATTTTAGTATCATATCAAACTATTTCATTTTTTAATAATTTTTTTTAATATTACTCTTAGTAAATTATTTTTTAAATTTTACTCAAATCATTATTTTAAAAAATATATTTCACTTAATTGTCATATTTTATCCAAAAGTTTTTCTAAAATGAGGCAATGTTTTTCGTATTTAGGAATTCGGGAAATAGTGCCCTAACATGCTGGGTTGCGATTTCCCGTTTGTCTAAATGTCTAAAATATCCTTCTAAATAGATTTTGTAAATCACAAGATGATTTCAGTTACGAGAGTTTAAGAATATCGTTTCCTATCATGCTGGCTGTGATGTTTGTATTCTTTTGGAGCTAAGGAATCTCGATTTTTCAACTTAAATAATTTCGGTTTTAAAAAAGGGATCCTATTTTTAAATCCTTTCAAATTTTTGACATTAAGACAGAAAACTATTCAATTTGGTACCTATTTTGGGCTTGCGAGGGTGCTAATCCTTCCTCGTATGTAACCGACTCCCGAACCTGTTTTCTTAACTTTCGTGGACAAAAATGTTTTATAAGGTGATCTAATCACACCTAAAAAAGGTTGGTGGCGACTCCCGTTTTCGTTTTTCAAAAGTCGATCCCCATTTTTTTCAAACATCCCTTTAAAAATCAGGTTTCGACAAAATCAATACATTTTCATACTTAATTAAGTTATACGAACTTACCATGACAATTGATCGTATCTTCTAATCTGAGACTTTTTCTTTTCCTCAACCTTTTTCTTTGTTCGATAATTCTAGATATATATAAATAAATTTAATCATCAATTCCATAATTTCAACATTCAATTGAGTCCATTTCACTTTCTAGGCAAAAGTACCATTTTGCCCCCAAACTTTTAATTAATTCCAATTTCGTCCCTAGGCTCGGAAATTGAAATTCATGCTATTTACTCCTTATTCCAAGCCTAATCAAAATTCTAATATAACTTTTACAGCACATTTATTTCCTAAGTTTTAGAATTTTTCCAAGAATTTCACCACATTTCAATTTAGTCCCTACACATGTTTTCACTAAAAATCACTTTGTAAAAGTTGTTTATCTATCAACAACCTTTCATTTTCAATCATAATCTTTCAATTTACAGCATATTCATCAATGGAAAATTTTCTAAACTTTGATTTCTTTTCAAATTAATCCCCCAAATAGAGAAATCAAGCTTTCCCAGTCTCAAAAATATGAAAAATCACTAAAAAACGGGATATAGAACTTACAAATTGAAGCTTGAAAAGTTTCCTCTCTCTCTCCTAGGGTTTCCATGCGTTTTACGAAGAAGATGATATAAAAGAAGGTTTTTATTTCTATTTAATCATTTATCATATATTAATTAATTCAATTTCTAATTTAGTCCTTGTCCTTTTTCAATTTTTCCATGGATGAATCACTAAAAATATCTACATATTTTTCATCAATGGTCTAACTGCTATATAAGGATGCTATTTGATCCTTATAGCTATTATAATCCAACTTTGACATTTTATTCAATTTAGTCCTTTTTGCAATTAGACACATAATCGATAAAATTTTTCCATAAAAATTTTCATGCAATATTCCTATCATATTACCTATCATTTTAGGAAATTTAAACAATTTTATTTTTCGGACTCGGATTTGTGGTCCCGAAACCACTATTTCGATTTCACTGAAATTTGGGCTGTAACATAGTTAAAGCGTAGGCTCTAATCCATGAACGGATGAAAGCTATGTAAACTTTCTATTGATGTTGGAGTGGCGAATATCGATGTCTCTTTATGGGCCAAAAACTGAAAATGTAAACATTCAAATTTAGAATTTTCTTTTTGAAATAAAATCTCAACAAAGTTTTACAATAACGATGCTTCACATCGGGTTTGGTTGACCAAGGCTATGGTCTCTATTTATAGAAAAATCGCAAGAGTCTTGGTCGAACAAGAAGATGAAAAAATATAATAACAGTTTAAGAGAGAATATACAAAATTCTCTAGTAGAAATATGATGGCCTTCAACACCCTCTACAGATAGGGTTGTTGTCCATCTTACGTGAGTTGGGTCATTGGGTCTATCTGATGTATTTGGTATAATTATATGTGTTATTTAGAAATTTAGTCGACTCATATAAGTTAACCAACCAAATAAAAAATTTCTATTTCCCAAAATATTAAAAATTTAATTAATCAATTGAAATAAATTTTACTAATTCACACAATTAAGTTAATTTCCAAACCTAGTACTAATTCCGTTAAATTCATGACATGTTTACCACACTAGAATCTATGGGTAAATGAATTTAATTATCTTGTTCAACAAGACTACGCTAATTAATAAATTTAATTTTTACTTCAAGCATCAGTTAAGTGATTACTATTAATTAAATAACAATTCGAATAAATTAATTTAGTCTTTAAGTCATCTAGCTCTCTTTTATAACGAGAAATTCCATTCACTACGGATAGTGATACATTCGATCTTTTTCTGTAATTCATCAATTTTATTTATTCATCTCATCAATTCAAATGCAAACCATCAAGGTTGTATAGAGCTAGTAGAGGGGCCCACTGGATATATAATTAGAGCTCAAATAGTTTGAATTAAGTGCCACGACCGACCTCTCCTTATTATATATCATTATGAAAACAACTCACCAAGTGCTCGTCCAATGAATTTTTCGCATGTGCTTTAGCCTCGTAGGATATCCTGAATCCCTTTAATTTATATCCGTTCACCCAAAATGATCTGGTCATATCCCATGGTAACCATTGCATCTTCTTCCATGAAAAATGTAAAGTCAACGGAAAAAGAAAAAAACCAATGCACAAATATAATCATATGTTTAAGCACACAAATAATACAGGAATATGTTGTTCAAAAAATTTGGACGACGAACTTTTATTTTAATTAGAATCTCAAATTTAATATTTTATTTTTCCTTAAAAGTACTACGTTGGAAGATGGATTTTATAAAAAAATTATACTTAGATAAAGAAAACTTCAATAATGAATTCTAATTCAATATAGAAACTCAGTAATGGTTTTGTTATTAGTTTAAATGAACTAAATTTTGTCACATTTCGGCTCTTTGATTGATGTGTATATTAAAAGCATTGAATTCACAGCAAAAGTTTATTAGTAGCAAAAAATTAAAATGAAAAATAATTGCTTTTATATAATATGAATAAATATATTAATTACAATTGCATTGAATTTGTTGGTATGCTTTAATCGGTGGCGCTGGGGGTTTTTGGCACAGGACCGGAACATGGAATCGGGTTTAATTTGCCACTAGTTATAGGCTTGACATTCAAACATTGGGATGTTGCGGGTTCAGCTCCGTTGTGCTTAATATCAATGTCCGCAAGTTCCACATTTTGACATGGCGAGGAACCGCTGCAAATAAACTTGATAGCTTCGAAGCGCAGATGTGCCACGGATGTTCTTGAAGCTAATGTTGCTTAGTTTAACTTTCGATTCTTCCCGCATCAACACAACAATGATTCAATGATCGATTAAATATTGTCACTCTATTAGGATTTTGATAAGAATGTTATACATTTTTCTTGCATTTATTCCATGGGCAATATTGTTGATCAATTAGGATAGGGAAGAGACATTATTCATGGTAATATCCTCAAAATGTATTTACGATCTCGCCCCACCATGTTCGCTTTGCCAAGTTTTGATTCGAGCTCCATTCAAGTATTAGTGATGGTGCAGATTTGAGATTTTAATTCCCTCAACTGGCTCTTCATTTTGGAACTTTCCAAGACTACCGATACTTATGCCATGTCCTGGTCCACAAGTTACTTCTTTTACGACCATATTTTTAGTGCCATCTCCGATCGAAATACAATCATCACCGCTTTTAATGTCGAGGCAATAATATTGACCCCCTACGATTTGCCCATGTGAATCCCATCCGTGTTTGGGCTCTCGTCCGGTGCCTCTATCTTCAAACGTTCGAGGGTAATGTTTTTGCAAGCAAAAACATTAATGTGGAATAGTTTCTTCGCTTTTGCTAGTTATATCTTGTATCAATGCGTTGGTCACAAAGTCAAACCTTATACTCTGCTTAATTTTGGAGTTAGCAAAGTAACACACGAAAAAAGATGTTAGTTATAATTATATTTTGATAATAATAATAAGAGGAAAAGAATAAATAAATTCGCAAGAGGGAAGAAAGTCGACAACGGGAGTTTGGCACGAAATTCACGATTCTCGCAAGTATTCTTCTCATAAGCAATGCTTCCTTTGCCATCGAAAATTCCTCCGCCAAACATTTTGAAATTTTCAATACTATAGAATCTAACCCAATTAGGGTCTTTGAAAGCACTAGGATCAGTAGAGCCTCTATAGTGCCCCCAACATTAATCTCAATAGGAGCCTTGCATGGACCTTCTAAGTTTACTTTTGATAATAAATATGTCCCTTTAGGAATCACAACTGTTGATGGAGTTACTGAGGCACATGCTTCTTTCCAAGCATCCAAAAATGGCTAAAATGAAATGAATAAAGACATCAGTTTGAAATATAATTTTTTCATATTTTCACCTTTGGGGTACAAAGTTAAGAGCAATTGAACTTGCCTTACTCAAATCCGTTTTCCACGTCGACTTTTTGCGCCAAACTTGGCAACAACATCAAAAGCATCTGATTCAACTTTAGAGGCTGAAATGAATAATAATAAAAGTACAAACATGGAAGGAACAATATTAAGGTGTGGTGCCATGTTTTTATTTGGTTTTGAAATTAAAGGATGAATGGCTTTTCCTTTTGTTTTGCTCCAAATATATAGAAAGTTTGAGAAAATTACAACCAATCAAATATATTACTATTTAATCAATTTGGAAAAGTCATATGGCCAAGCTTCAATTTCTATGATAACCTTGCTTCTTTAATAATAGTTTTGTGGTTAATTTTTTCACAACTTGAATAATTTAAACTATGTGAAAGGATTTTATTATGGAAAGACTGAAAAGCATTATTTTACATTTTATCCTCAAAATAATATATTTACTAAATGGTGGCAAATATAATTATGCTCCGTTAAATTTATAAATGTTATTTCGAAAAGTATAATGCTAATTATTCAATAAAAATTGTTGATACAGGTATGTGGTTTGGTGGTTGACGAAGGTTCACACCATATTGCCGAAAGCAATTCTGGTGGTTTCTGGCACTCTTCTCAATCATTGTTTTCCTGGCCCTATAATACCTAGTCGAGCTAACATTCACCCCGGACTTCTGTAACGCTGGGGTTTGTACAAGTGTACACAGTCGTTGTCAAGTAATAAGTAAGTATCGAGTTATCGTCTCCACAAGGATTGTAATTGTGCTAAATCACTTAACTGTAAAATTATATTAACAACTTGGTAAATAAAAACACAATATGATTTGGAAGTGTTGATTAAAATTAAATATATTAAACTAAATGCAACGATCCCCAATGCTAAACATGCAACTATACGAAGGAAATAGATTTTAGCAGAGTTAAACACAATTTACAACAATTATAACAGAAATAAACTGGTACAATTACTTTAATTAAACTCAATTTAAAAATATTCAGAAAAACATTCTATGGCAACTCGCTCTTTCATGAGTTTGGAAACCACATTAGGTCCTTTTGGATCCTTTACTTAGTAAATAAATAAGCATTTTACTAATCCTTATTTACTAAGGGTTTCTTAACATTCGTGTGAGGTAAAAGAGACGTGTTAGGTTTGAAAAAGTTTAGTCACACAAATCTAAAAACTACGCAGATAACAGAGCTTGGTTAGAACTGTTATGCAACCTGCAATTTAATTGTGTTAGGATCTAAATTGAGCATGCACATTTCAATTATGTTTCCACTAGCCGTCGACTGATTAGGATCGTTCAACTAATTTAGGTGCATTTCAATCACGTATGAACAAAATATAGACTTGATTTTAATGGAAAACATAATCATTGAGGCACAAACATTATAAGCATGAATCAAATAAATATTATTTAATCAAAATAATCATCCTAGCTTAAATAAGATTAAGTTAACATTGTTGTAAACAAGAACAAAAAACACATAGCAAACATTTTTAGATTAAATTAAAGAAAGGAAAGATTAAACCCAAATCAAAGTGGCCGTCACCCAAGACTCTGATTGACGAGGCTCTTTCGCTCCTTCAATTTGCTCCTTTGCTGATGGCTCTCCAAGGTGGCCGATCAAGGGCTTTCTAAGAGGCTTAATTGCTAAAATCTCTATGAAGAGATGATGCTAGGCGTGGGAAATGGAAAAGGCTAAGAGAATTTAGAGAGAAGAGAGAATGATGAATGATGAGGGATGAATAGATATGTGAGAGTGAGGTCTTATTTATAGGTGAGGAGAGAAAGATAGTTTACTAAAAATAAGAGCTTTCATCTTTTGAAGCATCTTCCGTGGTTGGCCATATAATTTGAGGAATTTGAGCTAATTTTTGCTTGATTTTTGGTCAATTTGAGTGCCACAACAACTCGTGATTGAGACTCGGTCAAGTGCAAATCTTGAGTAAATCTTTAATTTCTTCAAATCTTCCAGGACCTTCTCGCAATTAAACCAAAGAGTGGGGCATGTGCAGCCAAATTTTTAGGTTGACTTGGTCCCCAATTTGGACGGTTTTGTAATCAAATAAAGCTACTAGACCTGTCCAAAATAAATCAATGAATTAGAGGACCAAAGAAAGAAATTTATCCAATTTAATTAATTAATCAAAACCCAAATTATTAATGAAAAATTTTAGAATGAATTATTTGTGAAAAAAAAAAATAAAATAAAATAAAAAAAATAAAGAACACAAAATTTTACGTGGAAACCCTTTCGGGAAAAAACCACGGGCAGAGGAGAAGAAAATTCACTATGTCGAAAATTTGAATCAATACAAAAGGAATAGACTATGTCTATTTATAGGCTTGTAAAGCCATATTCTAGTAGGATTGAAACACCTTATCCTAGTAAATATAAAATAGATGGAGTTTAATAAGGTTTAAAAAACCTTATTCTAAAATAAAATAAAAGAAGTCTAGCTCTATATGGATTTTACTTTTATTTTATTTTCCATCGTATTTTATTTAAATAAGAATTAGGGTCACTTAATTCTAACAATCTCCACCTTGACACAAATTCTCAATGAACAAGTTCTTAATCGCGAACAAGTTCTCCACCTCTTCCATAAAACCCCTTAAGGGTTTAACTTCAACAATGAACACCAACCAAGTCTAAGCAATGCTCAAACTTGGTTATAGGAAGTGACTTGGTCATCATATCTCGCAGGATTTTCATGAGTACTAATTTTGCTCACAACAATATCACCACGAGCAATAATATCACGAACAAAATGATACCGAACATCAATGTGTTTTGTTCTCTCATGAAACATTTGATCTTTTGTAAGAAAGATGGCACTCGATTGTCACAAAATATCATGTCTTGCTGATTTGAAGGTCTTCATTTAGTTCACTAAAGAGTCCCTTCAACCAAATAGCTTCTTTACAAGCCTCGATGTCGCCATGTACTCAAACTTCATGTGGTAGACAAAGCGGCGTCAGAGTTTGCAAAGTGGCTTTCCAACTTATTGCACAACCTCCGATTGTAAAGACGTAACTCGTGAGAGATCTTCTTCTATCAAGGTCTCCAAAGAAAATCAGCATCAACATATCCAATAACTCCATCTTCGCTCTTCCAAACTGTAAGCAAACATCGATAGTACCTCGTAAGTATCTTAAAATCCACCGAATCGCTTTCCGTTGTTCTTTACCGGATTCGCCATATATCCGCTAACTCAGCACCGATCGCATATGATAAATGCGACGTGAACAAACCATAGCATACATGAGAGATCCCACTTTGCACTAGAGTATGGAACATGTGACATGTACTTAATCTTATCATCCGATTGTGGAGACAAAGCCGATGAAAGTCTAAAATGGTGCTAAAGGAGTACTAACAGCTTAGCACTCCGCATATTGAACCTCGCAAAGAAGTTTCTCAATGTACCCTTCCGACTTAGGTACAATTTACTTGTTTTTCTATCTCTAAGAATCTCCATACCAAGTATCTTCTTTTGTTGGTCCCAAATCTTTCATCTCAAATTCTTCACTTAGTTGGGCTTTGACCTTTCTTATCTCTCCTTTGTCTTTTTTTCGCTATCAACATGTCATCAACGTAAAGAAGTAGATACACAAAAGAACCATCATTGTTTTTCTTAAAGTAAACACAACTCACAAAACTACTTCTTTTGAAATCGTGAGAAGTCATAAAGGAATCAAACCTCTTGTACCACTTGCCTTGGTATTCAAGTTTCAAACCGTAAAGGGACTTTTTCAAACAAGCAAACATAATCCTCTTTTTCTCAAATCAGAAACCCCTCTGGTTGTTGCATGTAAATATCTTTCTCAAGTTCTCCATGCAAAAATGCGCTTTTTACATCTAATCGCTCAAGCTCTAAATCATGCATGGCCACAATACCAAGCAAAGCTCGAATCGAACTATGCTTCACAACTGGGAGAAACACATCATGAAGTCCACTCCTGGAACTTGATCAGTAACCCTTTGCAACAAGCCTTGCTTTATATTTAGGTTCTTCAACTCCTGAGTCCCTTCTTTCTTTTTAAACACCCATTTACAACGAATGCAGCTTTCTTACCTTTAGGAAGTTTCACAAGATCCCATGTTTTGTTTTTGTGGAGTGATTCCATCTCCTCTTGCATAGCAAACATCCATTTTTCTCGAGTCTTCACACTAATCGCTCTCAGAATAATTTGATGGCTCTTGATTCGCATCTATATCTTCACCACATTTAAAGCATAAGCAACTAGATCACCCTCAAAGATACTTCTTTGGAGGTTTAATTTCTCTTTTAGTTCTGCTTTTTGGCGATAGAGTATTGAGGCGAAGAAGCAACTCTATTCTCAATTTTTGTCTTGACTTGAGGAGTCGACTCAGTATTAACTGATGCTCCACCGCTTTTGATTTTCTTTATTGGAACAGTCTTTAAGAGATAAGTTAGGAAGCATAGCAGTTTCATCAAAAACAACATCTCT
Source organism: Gossypium anomalum (assembly GCA_025698475.1). NCBI lineage: Eukaryota > Viridiplantae > Streptophyta > Magnoliopsida > Malvales > Malvaceae > Gossypium > Gossypium anomalum. The sequence goes on from CM046960.1 coordinate 2,096,439, forward strand.
GCTAATCACAACTTTCCTATTTTCAGACACCATAACTTATACCCTTTTACACCAACTTTATAACCAAGAAAAACACATTTAATGGATCTCGGTTCCAATTTTCCATTATTAACATGAGCATACGCAGACACCCAAAGATCTTTAAATCGAATAATTAGCGGGATTACGGACCATACCTCTTGTGGAGTCTTTTTCTCAATGGCAACGGATGGAGATCGGTTGATCAAAAACATGCATGAGAGGTCGCTCGCCCAAAACGACTTGGTAAGTTGGCATTTGACAACATACATCGAACCTTCTCCATGATCGTTCTGTTCATTCGCTTCGCAACGCCATTTTGCCGTGGAGTATGACGAATCGTCAAGTGTCTCACGATCCCTTCGACTTGCACAATCTATTAAACTCATCGAATGTAACTCTAAGCCATTGTCTGCGTGCGGAGGTATTTTATCTGCTTTCCCGTCTGTTTTTCAATCATAATTTTCCAAGACTTAAATGCGGAAAACACATCGCTTTTACTCGCCGGGGAAGAACGCCCAAACTTTTCGGAAAAATCATCAATAAAGGTTAGCATATAATTAGCTCCACCTCTCGAAGGCACTCTGGATGGTCCCCATAGATCGAAATGAATATACTCCAACGTTTCCTTCGTGTTATGGATTCCTCTAGTGAATCGAACTCTCTTTGCTTCCCAAAACACACGGTGCTCACAGAAATTCGGTTTGCAAATTCCTTGCCCATCAAGAAGTCCTCTTTTGCTCAATTCTACCATGCCATTCTCACTCATATGCCCTAGGCGCATATGCCAAAGTTTAGTAATATCATCATCCGACAAAGAAGAGGAAGCGACAATGCATCACCATATGATAGAGAACCACAAAAAACATATAACTTGGCGCTTTTTCTTTGCCCTTTCATCACAACAAGGAAACTTTGGAAATCTTTAAAACCCCACTTTCAAATGTGTATCTGCACCTTTTGAATCAAGAGTACTCAACGAAATTAAATTTCTTTTCAATTCGGAACATACCGTGCGTCACTAAGTGTTACGACAACTCCATCAAACATCTTAACTTTAATTGTTCCAACACCGCGATCTTACACGAAGCATTATTTCCCATCAAAACAACACCTTCGCACAACTTCGTTTCGTAAGTTGTAAACCAATCCCGATTGGGACTCATATGGAAGGTGCACTGAATCAAGTATCCACTCCTCACTTACTTTAGAATCATTGATGTGCGACTAGAAGTTCACCATCATTGTAGTCTTCTACAACATCGCCTTCACCGAATTTTTACGGTTGTTTTCCTTTGATTCGCAGCCTCCTTTAATCTTATTTTGTAGCTTATAGCACTTTCATTTAATGTGCCCTTTCTTCTTACGTGAAGTTACAAGTTTTACCTCTATTTGAAGACTTGATCTACCCTTAGATTTACCACGATGATTTCTTTCCTGTGTCCTACCACGATCATCATCGATATTCCGATCTTGTCTCCCACGAACAATGAGACCCTCTCCCGAGAGTCGAGTTTAACCACAAGATGTTTCATCTTATCATACGAGGTTAAAGAATCATAAACCTCATCAACCGTGAGAGACTCGCGGCTATATAAAATCGTGTCTCTCTAAAGGTTGAATAAGACGGAGGCAACGAACAAAGTAGAATCAACCCTAGATCTTCCTTATCATACCGAACCTCCATGGCCTCCAAGTTTGAGAGAATTTCTTTAAACACTCATTAAGTGTTCGTGTACAGACGCACCTTCCTCCAAACGATGAGCATAAAGACGCCGCTTCATATGCAACTTGCTTGTTAGAGTTTTCGACATACATATTTGTTCTAGCCTCTTCCATAATGCAATGGCGGTCTTCTCTTTCATCACATCCTGCAAAATTTCATTGGACAAATGCGGATGCAATTGTGTTAATGCCTTTCGATCCTTACGCTTCTTCTCTTCATCCATTAATGTCGAAGGCATCTTATCTATCCCTAGCGGGGCATCCTCTAGATCCATCTGCGCAAGAAGCCGCTTGCATCTTAATCGCCACAAACGCAAATCGGTGTTGCGATCCAACAACGAATTTCATATTTCAAAGACGCCATTACCGTGATCGAGATGAACAACCCTAAGCTCGATACCAATTGTGAAAAAAATAAAATAAAATAAAAAAATAAAGAACACAAAATTTTACGTGAAAACCCTTTGGAAAAAAAACCACGGGCGAGGAGAAGAAAATTCACTATGTCGAAAATTTGAATCAATACAAAAGGAATAGACTATGTCTATTTATAGGCTTGTAAAGCCATATTCTAGTAGGATTGAAACACCTTATCCTAGTAAATATAAAATAGATGGAGTTTAATAAGGTTTAAAAAACCTTATTCTAAAATAAAATAAAAGAAGTCTAGTTCTATATGGATTTTACTTTTATTTTATTTTCCATCGTATTTTATTTAAATAAGAATTAGGGTCACTTAATTCTAACATTATTAAATATAGTTTTATATTTTATTATTTAATTTAATCATGCATGGCCCACTATATGTCATAAAAATATAATATGCTCAAATTAATATAAAATAAGCCATTTTATGCATGAAAACTGTATAATAAAGCATAAAATCAGAAAAAGAGACTAACCATTGAGAATCTAAAAACAAAAACTACAAATCGCATCAACAAATTTCGTGATCTTTAAGGGATAATCGTAAAATACACAAACATTACACTTAATCTCGATGTAAAAATCATTCCTCTCTAAAAATCTCTTTACAGTTGCACAAAATTTTGTCTCATTCTCCATTTTGGGGTTCAATTTTTTTTATATGTAATAAGTAAACATAAAATGGTGTCACGTCATTATCGAATAATATGGTTAATGAGTCCTCAATAGATTCGGACGTTCGAGAAGAAAGAAATTGTGCAAGTTTGTCAAAGAAGCTTAGGAGATTAGAAAAGCACTAGGTTTGGCTATGGACTGGAAAGACCAAGTAATTATTAGTGACCTATTCAATTTAGAAATTAGATATCAATCTTGATTGTGTTGGAAACATTCATTTAGAAAATGATTTTTTTAAACAACAAAAAAATTAAAAATTTCTAAAACCAAGCAGTTTTCATATTTATAGGGACAAACCCTTTCACCAAAATCATACTTGTGTTCTGGATTAGGCGGTCTAAGTTGTTTCTCAACATTCGACCAACGCGATCTTCTCAACTGTTCACAAACCTCAGCTAGTTTGTAACACCCCTAACCTGTATCCGTCGCCAGAACAGGGTTACAGGGTATTACCGATCATTATAGAACATTTACGGATCAAACATATAATTTACTATTCATTTTCGAGATTACTTATAACGTCCCTTAATTGGACCCTCGAGGCCCAATATGAGCATCTGAAACATGTTGGGACTAAATCGAAACCTCATAAAAATTTTCACAAAATTTTCAAAATTTCACTTGTGAACAGTACCACACACGCCCGTGTGGTTAGGCCGTGTGATTACACACGCTCGTGTGGTCAGGCCGTGTGATTACACACGCCGTCTGACTTGGGACACGCCCGTTTAACACTCTGTTTATGACGTCATCAACGAATTAGGGGCACACATCTAAGGCACACACTCGTGTGCTTAGGCCGTATGGTAAATTAATTTCTCAAAAACAGCTACAAACTTCACACAGCCAGGGCACATGCCCAGGTCCCTAGACCGTGTCTCTCACACAGCCGTGTCTCAGCCATGTGGCCAACATTGAGCATTTTGTTTCATTTAATTAAGGTGTAGGAGACACACAGCCGGATCGCATGCACATGTACCCAGGCCGTGCGCCACACACGGGCTAGACACATGCCCCTGTGTCTTACCCGTGTGGACTAAATAAGGCCATTTCGTAGCCCTATATCTCACCCAACTTTATCCATTTTCCTGCAATGAAACTTACATGTATATGCCAACCAATCCAACCAATTTCCATTATCCAATTTGATATATTACTAACCTTAATCATGCTAAAAGATTTACCTTTTCTTTACTTCACAAAATATGTCCCGTGAAAAGTGTTGTTTACCTTGTTAAACATATAAAACTTATCATATAACACCATACCATACCAAGTCATCTCAAGATACATATTACTAGCCATTCCAATGGCTAGTTTACTAATCAACATATTACATCATCATTTGGCCACATTAGCCTATACATGCCATTATATCAAAAGAAGTTTATCATTTATACCAAGATCATGGAGTTGATAATGTGATGATTGCTTCGACCAGAATCCAACCTTCACGAGCTTCGAGCACTATAAAATAGGAAAATAAACCTAGTAAGCATTATATGCTTAGTAAGTTCATATAACTAAAACTACACTTACCAATCATGCTTAACAAGTAACTCACATGTAAAACAATTATCCATCAATTTAGTAAACTGGCAAATATTGCCTATTCACAATCATTCAACCAAATTGGTTAGTACAAAAGCACTAATATGCATAGATGATCTTATCATATCATTTGTTCTTATTTCATTTATTATACAATTTCCGTTGAATCTTTGAATTTTCGATGGACCTTTCCTTTCCCAGTTGCACACCCGAGGTGCACATTCCCTTTTCAAATGTTGCACACAAAGTGTGCATTTCCTTTTCAAGTGTACACACAAGGGGTAAATTTCCTTTTCAAGTGTACACACAAAGTGTACAAATCCTTTTCAAGTGTACATACAAAGTGTACGTTTCCTTTTCAAGTGTACACACAAAGTCTACAAATCCTTTTCAAGTGTACACACAAAGTGTACGTTTCCTTTTCAAGTGTCACCCTTTCGGGTGAAATTCCTTTTCATAATTAGAGCAAAAGATTACCCCTTTCAGAATAACCTTTACTGCAACGTATGCAAGACCCCATTTACAACGATAATTACCTGTCCAATCAGAAATCAATATTTGAACAGATTCTTCTACCTTTTCATCAATTACATATATCATGTGTCAACATTTTCATGCTACATATACATGTCATTTACATGTCATAACTCTCACAAGTCAATAATTAAACCAATACAATTTCATACTCAATTAAGTTATACGAACTTACCATGATAATTGATCGTATCTTCTAATCTGAGACTTTTTTTTTTTCCTCGACCTTTTTCTTTGTTCGATACTTCTGGATATATATAAATAAATTTAATCATCAATTCCATAATTTCCACATTCAATTGAGTCCATTTCACTTTCTAGGAAAAAGTACCATTTTGCCCCCAAACTTTTAATTAATTCCAATTTCGTCCCTAGGCTCAGAAATTGAAATTCATGCTATTTACTCCTTATTCCAAGCCTAATCAAAATTCTAATATAACTTTTACAGCACATTTATTTCCTAAGTTTTAGAATTTTTCCAAGAATTTCACCACATTTCAATTTAGTCCCTACACATGTTTTCACTAAAAATCACTTTGTAAAAGTTGTTTATCTATCAACAACCTTTCATTTTCAATCATAATCTTTCAATCTACAGCATATTCATCAATGGAAAATTTTCTAAACTTTGATTTCTTTTCAAATTAATCCCCCAAATAGAGAAATCAAGCTTTCCCGGTCTCAAAAATATGAAAAATCACTAAAAACGGGATATAGAACTTACAAATTGAAGCTTGAAAAGTTTCCTCTCTCTCTCCTGGGGTTTCCATGCGTTTTACGAAGAAGATGATATAAAAGAAGGTTTTTATTTCTATTTAATCATTTATCATATATTAATTAATTCAATTTCTAATTTAGGCCTTGTCCTTTTTCAATTTTTCCATGGATGAATCACTAAAAATATCTACATATTTTTCATCAATGGTCTAACTGCTATATAAGGATGCTATTTGACCCTTATAGCTATTATAATCCAACTTTGACATTTTATTCAATTTAGTCCTTTTTGCAATTAGACACATAATCGATAAAATTTTTCCATAAAAATTTTCATGCAATATTCCTATCATATTACCTATCATTTTAGGAAATTTAAACAATTTTATTTTTCGGACTCGAATTTGTGGTCCTGAAACCGCTATTTCGATTTCACTAAAATTTGGGCTGTAACATAGTTAAAGCGTAGGCTCTAATCCATGAACAGATGAAAGCTATGTAAACTTTCTATTGATGTTGGAATGGCGAATATCGATGTCTCTTTATGGGCCAAAAACTGAAAATGTAAACATTCAAATTTAGAATTTTGTTTTTGAAATAAAATCTCAATAAAGTTTTACAATAACGATGCTTCACATCGGGTGTGGTTGACCAAGGCTATGGTCTCTATTTATAGAAAAATCGCAAGAGTCTTGGTCGAACAAGAAGATGAAAAAATATAATAACATTTTAAGAGAGAATATACAAAATTCTCTAGTAGAAATATGATGGCCTTCAACACCCTCTACAGATAGGGTTGTTGTCCATCTTACGTGAGTTGGGTCATTGGGTCTATCTGATGTATTTGGTATAATTATATGTGTTATTTAGAAATTTAGTCGACTCATATAAGTTAACCAACCAAATAAAAAATTTCTATTTCCCAAAATATTAAAAATTTAATTAATCAATTGAAATAAATTTTACTAATTCACACAATTAAGTTAATTTCCAAACCTAGTACTAATTCCGTTAAATTCATGACATGTTTACCACATTAGAATCTATGGGTAAATGAATTTAATTATCTTGTTCAACAAGACTACGCTAATTAATAAATTTAATTTTTACTTCAAGCATCAGTTAAGTGATTACTATTAATTAAATAACAATTCGAATAAATTAATTTAGTCTTTAAGTCATCTAGCTCTCTTTTATAACGAGAAATTCCATTCACTACGGATAGTGATACATTCGATCTTTTTCTGTAATTCATCAATTTTATTTATTCATCTCATCAATTCAAATGCAAACCATCAAGGTTGTATAGAGCTAGTAGAGGGGCCCACTTTGGATATATAATTAGAGCTCAAATAGTTTGAATTAAGTGCCACGACCGACCTCTCCTTATTATATATCATTATGAAAACAACTCACCAAGGGCTCGTCCAATGAATTTTTCGCATGTGCTTTAGCCTCATAGGATATCCTGAATCCCTTTAATTTATATCCGTTCACCCAAAATGATCTGGTCATATCCCATGGTAACCATTGCATCTTCTTCCATGAAAAATGTAAAGTCAACGGAAAAAGAAAAAAACCAATGCACAAATATAATCATATGTTTAAGTACACAAATAATACAGGAATATGTTGTTCAAAAAATTTGAACGATTTAACTTTTATTTTAATTAGAATCTCGAATTTAATATTTTATTTTTCCTTAAAAGTACTACGTTGGAAGATGGATTTTATAAAAAAATTATACTTAGATAAAGAAAACTTCAATAATGAATTCTAATTCAATATAGAAACTCAATAATGGTTTTGTTATTAGTTTAAATGAACTAAATTTTGTCACATTTCGCTCTTTGTATTGATGTGTATATTAAAAGCATTGAATTCACAAAGAAAAGTTTATTACTAGCAAAAATTAAAATGAAAAATAATTGCTTTTATATAATATGAATAAATATATTAATTACAATTGCATTGAATTTGTTGGTATGCTTTAAGCGGTGGAGTGGGGGTTTTGGGACAGTAGGAACATGGAATCGGGTTTAATTTGCCACTAGTTATAGGCTTGACATTCAAACATTGGGATGTTATGGGTTCAGCTCCGTTGTGCTTAATATCAATGTCCGCAAGTTCCACATTTTGACATGGCGAAGAACCGCGCAAATAAACTTGATAGCTTCGAAGCGCAGATGTGCCACGGATGTTCTTGAAGCTAATGTTGCTTAGTTTAACTTTCGATTCTTCCTGCATCATCAACACAACAATGATTCAATGATCGATTAAATATTGTCACTCTATTAGGATTTTGATAAGAATGTTATACATTTTTTCTTGCATTTATTCCATGGGCAATATTGTTGATCAATTAGGATAGGGAAGAGACATTATTCATGGTAATATCCTCAAAATGTATTTACGATCTCGCCCCACCATGTTCGCTTTGGCCAAGTTTTGATTCGAGCTCCATTCAAGTATTAGTGATGGTGCGCTTTGAGACTTTAATTCCCTCAACTGCTCTTCATTTTGGAACTTTCCAAGACTACCGATACTTATGCCATGTCCTGTCCACAAGTTACTTCTTTTACGACCATATTTTTAGTGCCATCTCCGATCGAAATACAATCATCACCTTTTTTAATGTCGAGGCAATAATATTGACCCCTCTCGATTTGCCCATGTGAATCCCATCCGTGTTTGGGCTCTCGTCCGGTGCCTCTATCTTCAAACGTTCGAGGGTAATGTTTTTGCAAGCAAAAACATTAATGTGGAATAGTTTATCGTCTTTGCTAGTTATATCTTGTATCAATGCGTTGGTCACAAAGTCAAACCTTATACTCTGCTTAATTTTGGAGTTAGCAAAGTAACACACGAAAAAAAAAGATGTTAGTTATAATTATATTTTGATAATAATAATAAGAGGAAAAAGAATAAATAAATTCTCAAAAGAGGAAGAAAGTGACAACGGGAGTTTGGCACGAAATTCACGATTCTCATAAGTATTCTTCTCATAAGCAATGCTTCCTTTGCCATCGAAAATTCCTCCGCCAAACATTTTGAAATTTTCAATACTATAGAATCTAACCCAATTAGGGTCTTTGAAAGCACTAGGATCAGCTGGAGCCTCTATAGTGCCCTGAACATTAATCTCAATAGGAGCCTTGCATGGACCTTCTAAGTTTACTTTTGATAATAAATATGTCCCTTTAGGAATCACAACTGTTGATGGAGTTACAGAGGCACATGCTTCTTTCCAAGCATCCAAAAATGGCTAAAATGAAATGAATAAAGACATCAGTTTGAAATATAATTTTTCATATTTTCACCTTTGGGGTACAAAGTTAATAGCAATTGAACTTGCCTTACTCAAATCTGCTTTTCCGTCGACTTTATGCCAAACTTGGCAACAACATCAAAAGCATCCGATTCAACTTTAGAGGCTGAAATGAATAATAATAAAAGTACAAACATGGAAGGAACAATATTAAGGTGTGGTGCCATGTTTTTATTTGGTTTTGAAATTAAAGGATGAATGGCTTTTCCTTTTGTTTTGCTCCAAATATATAGAAAGTTTGAGAAAATTACAACCAATCAAATATATTACTATTTAATCAATTTGGAAAAGTCATATGGCCAAGCTTCAATTTCTATGATAACCTTGCTTCTTTAATAATAGTTTTGTGGTTAATTTTTTCACAACTTGAATAATTTAAACTATGTGAAAGGATTTTATTATGGAAAGATCTAAAAAGCATTATTTTACATTTTATCCTCAAAATAATATATTTACTAAATGGTGGCAAATATAATTATGCTCAGTTAAATTTATAAATGTTATTTCAAAAGTATAATGCTAATTATTCAATAAAAATTGTTGATACAGGTATGTGGTTTGGTGGTTGATTTAAGTTCACACCCATATTGCCGAAAGCAATTACGTGGTTTCTCGCACTCTTCTCAATCACTGCTTTCCTGGCCCTATAATACCTAGTCGAGCTAACATTCACCCCGGACTTCTGTAACGCTGGGGTTTGTACAAGTGTACACAGTCGTTGTCAGGTAATAAGTAAGTATCGAGTTATCGTCTCCACAAGGATTGTATTTGTGCTAAATCACTTAACTGTAAAATTATATTAACAACTTGGTAAATAAAAACACAATATGATTTGGAAGTGTTGATTAAAATTAAATATATTAAACTAAATTTAACGATCCCTAATGCTAAACATGCAACTATACGAAGGAAATAGATTTTAGCAGAGTTAAACACAATTTACAACAATTATAACAGAAATAAACTGGTACAATTACTTTAATTAAACTCAATTTAAAAATATTCAGAAAAACATTCTGTAATAGGCCCAATTTGCCCGGCCCATTATAAACTAAAATTAAAAATAAAACCAAATAATAGTAAGCCCAAATGTCCACTTACAAACCCACTAAAACCAAAATTAAAACCCAAAATAACAAAAAAAACCTAATGGCCTTATAGGCCCAAAATCTAAACAAAGTTTTCAAACACAAGAAACCCTAGGCGCCGCGGCCTAGGTGCGCCGTACCAGCAGCCTCCGCATCTTCCGCTCACCCACGTGACCGTCTGACACTCCTCGACTAACCCCGTCCCCATCACATTTACCAAAGACCGCAAAAGAAGAGACAAACAAGGAGTAAGAAAACTAAGCAAAGATGCAAACGATGCAGGGGACAAAAGAAAAATTTCATTTTACTCGGCTATAAAACCGAGAAGAAATCATTTGTAAAGGGGGGAGAAGGGGGTATTACAAAAACATCGAAATAAAGAATAGGAATCGAAAAATCAGATTGAGGAAAAAAACAAAAAGGTTTTAAAAGAGGCGATTTTGAGACCTTTTTTCGATTTTGTTCTTTTTTAAGGGCTTTATTCGTTGTATGCAAAAAGAGAAGATCGATACCAAAAGTTGAATAAAGAACAGCTTTTCAAGTGGTAATTTTAAATATCTTTTCTTTTCATTTTGCTTTTATTTCTTTGATTGTTGTTACCATATGAACAAAAACAAAAATAAAAAGGAGAAAGGGTACTTATCGTGATAAAGGCCCATGAATCTTTGTTTGCTTTGAAGAAGTCGGCTAAATTGTTCAAAAATGGCAAAACCTCGAACTCGTGGCGAACAAGGTCGATTATGCTTTTATGCGATGCAATCGATCGTTGTTCATGGAGGTTGATTGGAGTTGAATGAAAGATTTTTTTGAGGAAGAAACAAAGGGACAAGGGTTTAGATTCGGCCAAAGGAGAGGAAATGGAGGCTAGGTTTTAGTGATGATTTTAAGTGGTGATTACTTATTTAGGGTTTCTTATTTTGTTTTTAAAGAACACAAAACGGTGCCGTATAGGCACAAACCCGATGACCCGACCTGCATACAACCTGGATCCGTGTGTTACGAGTCTTTGAGGGTTATTTGCGCACATTGTCCCTCCTCTCTCTCGCTGATCTCTAATCACCCTCAATTTTTGCTGATTCGCCTACTTTATGTTTTAAAATCGGCCGTTAGTTTGTGTATGATTTCAATTGAATCCATGATTCATTGTTGCATTACGAGCATGGGATATTTTCAATATTAGTCCTCACATGTTTGTGCGCGTAGCACATTGACCCGATTTCGCATTTGTTTTATTTCTAAATGGTTTCTCTGGTTTTAATTTTGTTACAATCAAGTCTTATCATCATTATTTATCACAAGCACACATCTTAGTTTTACATGATTAATCATTGATTGTGATATTTTGTATTGCCTTGATAGCCAAATGTTGTAACCTTTTCTGTTTTTATTTTATTATTTTGATAATTGTTGTACTATTTGTAATACAATTCATTTTGGTTTGTGTATTATATTAGTTTCATGATATTTTATAATTTCTCTTGGATTCATCCATATATTTAGACGTTTATTAAGTATATTTGGTATTTATGTTTAACCTACATATTACAGCCTTTTTGTTTTATTATATATATATATAGCTTTCTAATAAATTTTTTATTTAGTTGTTCTTTTAATTTTAGTAAACGTACAATATATAATAAGATTAAGTTAATTTTATAATCCAGATTTTAATTCCATGTTATTTAAATATACAATTATTTATAAAGTATTTTCACATGTATGACACATACTAAATTATTTTTACTATGATACACATTATTATTCTCATATAACTTCATATAAATATTCTTCTATGCATAAATCCTATTATTTATATGCACAATATATTTCTTTTGGGAATCATGTTTTAAATCATACCACTTATTTATCGTATATACTCTCATATTATCCTTATGTATTATTTTTATATATATATTTTGTTACCTATACATATATATTTATATATTTACTTTGTTTCTTTCATACCTTATTTTTTTTTTACAAACAATCATATTCAATTTCACTTGTATATACATGTTTCATAAATTTATTGTGTATACTATTTTATATCATGTATTGTTATTCCTTCATATTTAATACATTATTTAAATTATCTTGTAGATCATCAATTTTAAAATGAATTTGCGTTTTAAATATTTCATAAATAATTTGATTTGAACTATTTTATAATAACTATTTCAATAAATCCTAAGTTTTTATGCAAATCTATCAACTTGTATATATTATGTTATCATTAATTCATCATTTTGTTTCATACGTAATTTTATACATCATTGTATTTTGTGTTTTGTTGATTATCACAGATATTATTTTTTAATTATTCATTGTCCATGCTTAAAATTCGTTGGATAATATTATATTCGGAATAATTGTATACGATTGCTAGATGTATTAAGCGAGGTTGAACTCTATGTATATTATTTCATATTCATTAACCCTTTTCATATGTATGTACATTTTGTTGCAACACATTAAATTTTTCATCTATTTTAAAACAAATAGACGTATTTGTGAGCAAATTTCTAATTTTTTGTTATTCAAAAATTCTAAAATAAGGTAATATCTAATATTTGGGGAATTCGAGAACCGTGCTCAATCGTCTTTGGTGTGACTTTTCCCAATGAACCAAATATTTGGGTAACCTTTTTATAATTTTAATGTATGAGTTTTCAAAAGTCAAAAAAATTAATCGTGTTTTTAAAGGTATAAAGGATCGTATCCAATCGTACTGGGTATGTTACTACATATCTTTGAAACGAGCGATTTTTTATCGCTAATTTGAACTATTCAAACATTTTTAAAAAAAAATGATACTTCGGAAAATCTTTTCTAATTTTTGATAAAAGGACAACATCAAATCAATTTGGTACCAATTTCGGGCGTAGTGAGGGTGCTAATCCTTCCTCATACGTAACCGACTCCCGAACCCGTTTTCTCATATTTGTGTAGGCCAAAATCGTTGTTTAGGTAAATCGAAATGTTTTACTAAAATGACCAAATTTTTAGGTGACCCGATCACACCTAACAAAAAAGGATTGGTGGCGACTCCCATATTCGTTTTCGTTTTCAAACCAAAGTCGATTCCCCTTTTTTTCAAAAAAATGGTTTCGACAGCTTGGCGACTCCACTGGGGACGTTGAGAGTCGAGCCATAAAATTGATTGATATTTGTCCTTTGTCGAAAATTAAAAATTTATTTTTTTCATTGCTTTTTGTCCGTTTTTCTTACGATTTACATTATTTTTCCTATTTTTTTATTGCCTCGGGTTTTTCTTATGCATATCTCCTCGCACATTGCATTGCATGACCGCCGTGGTCACACCTTCTAAGTGGGAGTAAGAAACTATGCTTTCGTGAGGTTTTCACCTCCGCATGGGCTAGTGGATTATTTTCGGGGTACATCCGTACTTATGATTTCGTGAGATTTTCATCTCCGTATGGTCATAAGGAAATGTATCCCCCTGAACCGAACTCGATCTATATGAGCCTATAATGGGTGAGGATCGAGGAATCTACTGGTTCGGGTACCTTTACTCTAGAACCAAGCCGCATATAGAGAGACCTAGGAGCTTACCCTAAGAAGAGCTACTCCGAACCTCTAGTGATCACCTGAATAGGTACTTTATTTGTTATTCATTTCTGTACTAACGTGTTTTGTGTTTGTTTGTTTATGACTGCATTGCATTACATCATCATAGAAAGGAGGTGTTGGTTGACATTCGATTTCCAAATAGAACAGTTTGTCAGAAGAAAACAAGTTTCTTAATAAAGTGGATTACAATACGGTTGTTCGAATGTGGTCTAAGTGAACACGCCGTAAGAAGGCTAATAGTTCGTAGAAGAAAACAAGACTTTACCTAAGGGTTCAAGCCGATAAAGATTATTCAAAGGCCGCATCATCCCGACTTTCCTAAAGGAGCTAAACAATATTGCGAGGATAATAAGTTGTGGCTTTGAATCAAGCAAAAGGAGCCAGCTTGAGACAATTATCAAAAGCTTGCTAGATCGGACTTTCACGAGGAAATGGGATCAGTGTCTTCGCCCAAAATATGAAAGCAAGGCCGTATACGTAATCCATTTTATGTAAAAGAATTTGTTATCTAGAAAAGTTGTTCTAAGGGAATTTAATCCAAAAATCAACATCTTTCTTTCCTTTGCATTCATCCCATGCATTTGCATTGCATTGCATCATCTGCATTACATTGCATCATTTACATTAAACTTTCACTAAAGGGCCCTAATTAGGGAAAATTATTTCAGAACCGACAAAAGATATGGACCAAAGGTTGGAGAGGATAGAGCGAAGGCAAATACAGATGCAAGAGCAATTGATCAGAATTCAACAAGATATGCGAGAACAAATCCTAGAACTCCAAAGAAGTATGATGGGCCAGTTAACCCAATTATTGGCCGGAGAATTTAAAAAAAGAAGTGGTCCAGTGGTCAATTGTGAGGATGATAATGAAGAGATCGTCTACTCCCCAGGTTCTAAACTAATAACCGTCCCGACCCAACCAGGACATACAAGGGGTTTTGTCATTATTGGACCCCAATATCGGCTAATACCCCAAAGACTATCAAACTTCCCAATGGGTTCGTGTTTAGCCTGAAAGATGATCGGGCCAAACCAGTTGTTCTGGCAGAAACGAAGGAGAGGGGAGAATGGACTTTGAAGGTTCCGAAGAAGAAAAAAGAAGCGAATGATGCGAGTAGGTATAACAAGGGCCAGTCGGAGCCGATTATGGTAAGCCACCATGGACAAGAACTACCACCCCATCAGTCTCCCAAGGCAAAACCCAATTTAAGACCGAACTCAAAAAACCCCAACCGCGCCCATCCCAATCACGTCATGTGAAGTTGTACGTACCGTATTCGCTCTGACGCACATGTTGTATCCCCTTTTACATAGAACCAATACAACCCCATACCTAAAATGGTACGATGCAAGTAGTCAATGTGAATACCATGCGGGAATCACGGGCATTCTATCGAGAATCGCACCGCTTTTTAAAAGCTAATCGAAAGATTTATCAAATTGGGTATCGTGAGGTTCGATGATCCTCCGGAGCAGAAAATCATTATCCAACCTTTCTCATTAAGAGGTAGACATTGTGAGTTTCAAAATGAATAGGGGCATGAGATCTAAGGGGTGCATCGAGCTCGGGACTCTAATGCAGACTTGGTATCGGGGAATCCAAACATTAATGATGTATCGAAAAAGGGACACACAGAGTAGACTTTTCCAAGCTTCACCATTACATGCATTTAGATGTTTTGAACGATGGGACTGTGAAAGAGATTCTTTTATTTTTAGAACTAATCTAGGGTAATGTTCAAAATACACTTGTTGTTTTAAGCCTAGAAGCAACAAGAATCCTTTTGTGAAATAGGCATATATCCAAAATCCTTATTTCAATGAAATGCATCTTTTTGTCTTATCTGGCGCAAATATTCTTTTATTCTTTCATTCATAACCATACTATCCACATCATTCTTAAATTCTTTTGTTCTTTGTATCTTTCTTCATACCTATAACAGGTCTCCGGATATCAATGATATGAGCAACGTTGCTACTAACTCAGAGTCTCTTTTTGAGCAAGATATGCGTCTAGAGGGATCACAGGACTTTGAAGATGACAGAGACCGCAACTTGTCCCCGATTTGTTAAGAATGGTAGAACAAGAGGAGAAACAGATCCTACCACACGAAGAGTCAATAGAAGTTGTGAATTTGGGGATGAACTAGAAAAGAAAGAAGTAAAGATTGGAGCTTGCATATCCCTAGAGACAAAGCAGAACCTTATTAAGCTACTCCAAGAGTTCAAGGACGTCTTTGCATGGTCATATCAAGATATGTCCGGGCTGGCATCGACGTTGTGGTACACAGACTCCCCATTAAGGAAGAATGTAAGCGATTCAACGAAGTCATGACGGATGAGACCCGGATGTTTTATTAAAAATAAAAGAGGAGGTCAAGAAACAGATTCGATCTTTGGTTTCTTACAAGTAGTTAAATACTCAGAATGGGTAGCCAACATCGTCCCTGTCCCAAAAAAAGACGGAAAGGTACGGATGTGCGTAGACTACAGGGATCTGAACAAAGCCAGCCCGAAGGATAATTTCCCATTACCTCACATTGACACTTTAGTGGATAACACGGCGGAGTTACTCACTCTTCTCCTTCATGGATGGTTTCTCGGGGTACAATCAGATCAAAATGCACCCTGAAGACATGAGTAAGACCACTTTTGTAACCCTGTGGGGAACTTATTGCTATAAGGTAATGCCATTCAGATTGAAAAATGCGGGAGCTACATATCGAGAGCTATGGTAACCTGCTCCATGACATGATGCACAAAGAAATTGAAGTCTACATTGACGACATGATCGCTAAGTCCCGCATTTAAGAAGAGCATGTGCGAGTCTTGAAGAAATTATTTTTGAGATTGAGAAAATTCCATTGAAACTCAATCCAAAGAAAATGCACCTTCGGGGCAGTCGTCGAAGAAGCTGCTAGGATTCGTAGTCGCTAAAAAGGGATTGAGATTGACCCAGATAAAGTCAAGGCCATACAAGAATTACCTCCGCCGCACTCTCAAAAGAAGTTCGGGATTCTTAGGGAGACTAAATTACATCGCTCGGTTTATTTCACAACCGACCGAGAAATGTGACCCCATATTCCGTCTTCTTATGAAACATAACCACGTGTTTGGGACGAGGAGTGCCAAAAGACCTTCGATAAGGTTAAGCAATATTTGTCTAATGCCCCAGTCATCGACACCACCTAGTCCAAATAAGCCACCGATATCAGATTTGACATATTTGAAAATTCTATGGGATGTGTGCTCGCCAACACGATGAGTCGGGAAGGAAGGAAAGAGCGATATATTACCTCGCAAGAAGTTCACCGAGTGTGAGATGAGATACTCGCCAATTGAAAAATTATGTTGTGCCTTAATTTGGACAACCCGAAGGTTGAGACAATACCTGTTGTATCACACAACTTGGCTGATTTCCAAATTGGATCCTCTGAAGTACTTGATGGAGTCGACTGCTTTGAATGGAAGAATGGCCCGATGGCAAATCTTACTCTCGAGTTTGATATCATATACGTGAACCGTAAAGTCAGTAAAAGGGAGTGCAATAGCGCACTTTCTAGCCAGAGAGAGCTCTAGAAGACTATGAGCCTCTGAACTTTGATTTCCCAAATGAAGATCTGATGTACGTGGCAACCGCTGAAGAAAACCCTCGCGAAGGTCATCCTTGGAAGCTAAACTTCGACGGAGCATCAAACGCTGTTGGTAATGGAATCGGGGCAGTCTTGGTATCTCCAGACGGAGATCATTATCCCTTCACCAGTAAATTGGATTTTGATTGTACGAATAATATGGCGGAATACGAAGCATGCATTATGGGCATCCGTGCGGCCATAGAACGCAAGATCAAAACACTAGAAGTGTATGGGGATTCTGCCCTGGTGATTTATCAACTCAAAGGCGAATGGGAGACGAGAGATCCCAAATTGATCAATTACAGAAATCTGGTCCTCGAACTGATTGAAGAATTTGACGACATCATGTTCTACTACCTCCCTCGAGAAGAAAATCAGATGGCTGACGCCCTAGCAACTTTAGCTTCTATGATCAAGGTGAGCAAACAAGAGGATATGAAACCGATTCGAATGAGTATTTACGAGGCTCGCGCTCATTGTTGCAACCTCGAAGAAGAAGCAGAAAATGATGATCATCCTTGGTACCACGATATCCTGCGATATGTGAAGAATCGTGAGTACCCCAACCAAGCTACTGAGAATGATAAAAGAACATTGAGAAGATTAGCTAGCGACTACGTCTTGGACGGAGAAATCCTATACAAAAAAAGAAAGGACCAAGTGTTGCTAAGATGTGTAGACGCTATTGAGTCTAAGAAAATCTTGGAGGAAGTTCATGAGGGCGTTTGCGGGACACACGCTAATGGTTTTACAATGGCTAGGCAAATTATGAGGTTTGGTTACTATTGGTCCACCATGGAAGGAGACTGTATTAACTACGCCAAAAGATGCCATAAGTGCCAAATCTATGGAGACAAGATTAACGTGCCTCCTTCACCTCTGCATGTTATGACTTCACCTTGGCCCTTTTCGATGTGGGGCATGGATGTGATTGGGCCGATCTCGCCAAAAGCTTCGAATGGGCATCGATTCATCTTTGTGGTCATTGACTATTTCACCAAGTGGGTGGGTCGCTTCATATGCTAATGTAACTAAATCGGCAATCGCCAAGTTCCCGAAAAGGAAATCATTTGTCGATATGGAATGCCGAAAGAATCATATCCGATAATGCGTTGAATTTGAACAACGAAGACAATAGCGAGGTCCGCAATCGATCAGATCGAGACACCACAACTCGTCCGCCATATCGCCTAAAAATGAACGGCGCGATCGAAAAAAACCAACAAGAACATCAAGAAGATCGGGAAAGATGATCAAAAACTTATAAAGATTGGCATGAGAAGCTACCATTCGCCTCTATGCTTATCGAACATCCGTCCAGAACTTCTACCGGGCAACGCCTTTCTCATTGGTCTATGGAATGGAGGCGCTTTACCCATCGAGGTCGAGATTCCTTCCTCGAGTTTTGTCGAAGTAAAGTTGGACGGGCGGAATGGATCCAAATCCGATCGACCAATTGAATTTAATTGAAGAAAAGAGGTTAAGGGCTATTCGCCATGGTCAAATGTATCAAAAACGAATGATGCGTGCTTACAACAAAAAAAAGTTCGTCCCCCGAGAATTCCACGAGGAGACCTAGTATTGAAAAGATCCTGCCCATACAAAAGGATTTGAGAGGAAAATGGATGCCGAATCGGGAAGGACCTTATGTGGTAAAGAAAGCCTTTTCGGGTGGAGCATTGATATTGGCCTAAATGGATGGCAAGACTTTACCTAATCTCGTGAACTCAGATTCGGTAAAAAAATACTTCGCCTAAAAAAAAAAAAAAAAAAAAAAAAAGGAGAGGCCAAGGTGAAAACTCGCAAAGAGCATCTTGAGACCAAAGGGATTTTGAATCGAAAACCCGCAAAAGGGCGATTCAAATTTTGATCAAAAGTGGGGCATGTGATACCCAAATTAACAAGGAAGAGGATGTTGCACCTTGGGGCATCTACAAGAGTACTCTAGATCCCCGAGTACATATTAGGCAAAAAGGAGTCCTCGAGAAGTTCGTGCAGAGAAGCTCACGCACTGCGATATCGTGGGCATCTATTTTCTTTTCATTCATTTTGTATTCTTACAACGCTAGTTGATCATGATTAATTTATTCCTTCAAATTTTGTTTTTGACAAATTTCTTGTTCTGTCATTATTGTGATCTCTTTTAAGCATTTTGCATTGAAATGATGATTAATGGATTAATGACACTTTTACAAAAGAAGTTCGAATATTACTCGAAAGTTTCTAAATAGTACAGAACTCAAATAGGGCCATTATTTAGAACTAACCCAAACTTAAAAATTGGAAACACTTGAGAAGAAAGAGTCTAAATTTGGGCCACCAATTTGGGTTTACGTTCAAAGACCTAAGTTTAATAAGAAGACAGTACCGATTCAAAGAAAGAACCTTGACGAACAAAGAGCAATGATAACCTA
Source organism: Gossypium anomalum (assembly GCA_025698475.1). Classification (NCBI taxonomy): domain Eukaryota; kingdom Viridiplantae; phylum Streptophyta; class Magnoliopsida; order Malvales; family Malvaceae; genus Gossypium; species Gossypium anomalum. Next base: position 2,116,144 of record CM046960.1, read on the forward strand.
AACCTTAAAAGGAAATTCATGCTCACAACATGCCGCATCCATGCATTTATAGAACATTCATAGCGTAGCTAGTTAGGAACAATCAATTCATTTCGATCGTAGCATCCTAATTCTTTGGCATAAGCACAAATACGTGGAACCGATTCCACAGTCATATCCTAGAATCAAGAAATTCACAAGCCTTAACCCCTAGGCGGTAGGGTAATAGGTCAATTACCAATCACTTTCCTGAAATGGCGTTGGAGCGGCTAGAAGCCACAACAGATCTCCTTGAAGTTTCAAAGGATCCTTTCTCCCCGAAATGGCGATGGAGCGGCTAGAAGCCACGCCAGATCTCCTTGAAGTTTCAATGAACTTTCTCCCCAAATGGCGTTGGAGTGGCTAAAAGCCATGACAGATCTCCTTGAAGTTTCAAATGAACTTTCCCCGAAATGGCGTTGGAGCGGCTAGAAGCCATGACAGATCTCCTTGAAGTTTCAGTGAACTTTCTCCCTGAAATGGCGATGGAGCGGCTAGAAGCCATGACAGATCTCCTTGAAGTTTCAGCGAATTTTTTCCCTGAAATGGCGTTGGAGCGGCTAAAAGCCACAGCAGATCTCCTTGAAGTTTCAGTGAATTTTCTCTCTGAAATGGCATTGGAGCGGCTAGAAGCCACAACAGATCTCCTTGAAGTTTCAGTGAATCCTTTCTCCCTGAAATGGCGTTGGAGCGGCTAAAAGCCACAGCAGATCTCCTTGAAGTTTCAGTGAATCTTGGCTCTCTGAAGTTGCAGTAGAGCAGATTCAAGCTATCATCCTAGCTCCCTAAAACTGTAGCGGAGTAGGCTGAAATTTACAGATCTTGTTTCTCTGAAGTTGTAGTGGAACAGATCGAAGACAGTGAATCTTGGCTCTCTGAGGTTGCAGTGGAGCAGATTCAAGCTACCATCCTAGCTCTCTGAGGTTGTAGTGGAGTAGGCTAAAATTTGCAGATCTTGTCTCCCTGAAGTTGCAGTGGGGCAAATCGAAGACGATGAATCTTGGCTTCCTGAAGTTGCAGTGAAGCAGATTTAAGCCATCATCCTAGCTCCCTAAAGTTGTAGTGGAGTAAGTTGAAGATTGAAGATCTGGCTTCCTGAAGTTGCAGTGAAGTAGATCAAAGCAACAGTTCCTATACTTCTGAGGATGCAGTGGATTGGAATGAAGCTATTTGAAAGAAAGAAGCATCGAAAGAAGTCGAGACTCGGTAGGTCCAGGCAAATTTGGCCCTCCTGAGGTCTTTGCTCCATTCTCGTTACACGACAATGAGCAAAGAGGGGCAGCTGTAATAGGCCCAATTTGCCCGGCCCATTATAAACTAAAATTAAAAATAAAACCAAATAATAGTAAGCCCAAATGTCCACTTACAAACCCACTAAAACCAAAATTAAAACCCAAAATAACAAAAAAAACCTAATGGCCTTATAGGCCCAAAATCTAAACAAAGTTTTCAAACACAAGAAACCCTAGGCGCCGCTGCCTAGGTGCGCCGTACCAGCAGCCTCCGCATCTTCCGCTCACCCACGTGATCGTCTGACACTCCTCGACTAACCCCGTCCCATCACATTTACCAGCACCTGCAAAAGAAGAGACAAACAAGGAGTAGAAAACGGAAGCAAAGATGCAAACAGTAGCAGGGACAAAAAGAAAAAATTTCATTTTACTCGGCTATAAAACCGAGAAGAAATCATTTGTAAAGGGGGGAGAAGGGGGTATTACAAAAACATCGAAATAAAGAATAGGAATCGAAAAATCAGATTGAGGAAAAAAACAAAAAGGTTTTAAAAGAAGGCGATTTTGAGACCTTTTTTTTCGATTTTGTTCTTTTTTTAAGGGCTTTATTCGTTGTATGCAAAAAAGAGGAAGATCGATACCAAAAAGTTGAATAAAGAACAGTTTTCAAGTGGTAATTTTAAATATCTTTTCTTTTCATTTTGCTTTTATTTCTTTGATTGTTGTTACCATATGAACAAAAAACAAAAATAAAAAGGGAGAAAGGGTACTTATCGTGATAAAGGCCCATGAATCTTTGTTTGCTTTGAAGAAGTCGAAGCTAAATTGTTCAAAAATGGCAAAACCCTCGAACTCGTGGCCGAACAAGGTCGATTAGGCTTTTATGCGATGCACCGATCGTTGTTCATGGAGGTTGATTGGAGTTGAATGAAAGATTTTTTTTGAGGAAGAAACAAAGGGACAAGGGTTTAGATTCGGCCAAAGGAGAGGAAATGGAGGCTAGGTTTTAGTGATGATTTTAAGTGGCTGATTACTTATTTAGGGTTTCTTATTTTGTTTTTAAAGAACACAAAACGGTGCCGTACAGGCACAAACCCGATGACCCGACTTAGACACAACCAGATCCGCGTGTTCTGAGTCTTTGAGGGTTATTTGCGCACATAGTCCCTCCTCTCCTGCAGATCGATCTCTAATCACCCTCAATTTTTGCCTGATTCGCCTACTTTATGTTTTAAAATCGGCCCGTTAGTTTGTGTATGATTTCAATTGAATCATGATTCATTGTTGCATTACGAGCATGGGATATTTTCAATATTAGTCCTCACATGTTTGTGCGCGCGTAGCACATTGACCCGATTTCGCATTTGTTTTATTTCTAAATGGTTTCTCTGGTTTTAATTTTGTTACAATCAAGTCTTATCATCATTATTTATCACACACACATTTTAGTTTTACATGATTAATCATTGATTGTGATATTTTGTATTGCCTTGATAGCCAAATGTTGTAACCTTTTCTGCTTTTATTTTATTATTTTGATAATTGTTGTACTATTTGTAATACAATTCATTTTGGTTTGTGTATTATATTAGTTTCATGATATTTTATAATTTCTCTTGGATTCATCCATATATTTAGACGTTTATTAAGTATATTTGGTATTTATGTTTAACCTACATATTACTGACCTTTTTGTTTTATTATATATATATATAGCTTTCTAATAAATTTTTATTTAGTTGTTCTTTTAATTTCAAAAACGTATTACAATATATAATAAGATTAAGTTAATTTTATAATCCAGATTTTAATTCCATTTTATTTAAATATACAATTATTTATAAAGTATTTTCACATGTATGACACATACTAAATTATTTTTACTATGATACACATTATTATTCTCATATAACTTCATATAAATATTCTTCTATGCATAAATCCTATTATTTATATGCACAATATATTTCTTTTGGGAATCATGTTTTAAATCATACCACTTATTTATCGTATATACTCTCATATTATCCTTATGTATTATTTTTATATATATTTTGTTACCTATACATATATATTTATATATTTACTTTGTTTCTTTCATACCTTATTTTTTTTTTACAAACAATCATATTCAATTTCACTTGTATATACATGTTTCATAAATTTATTGTGTATACTATTTTATATCATGTATTGTTATTCCTTCATATTTAATACATTATTTAAATTATCTTGTAGATCATCAATTTTAAAATGAATTTATGCTTTAAATATTTCATAAATAATTTGATTTGAACTATTTTATAATAACTATTTCAATAAATCCTAAGTTTTTATGCAAATCTATCAACTTGTATATATTATGTTATCATTAATTCATCATTTTGTTTCATACGTAATTTTATACATCATTGTATTTTGTGTTTTGTTGATTATCACGTATATTATTTTTTAATTATTCATTGTCCATGCTTAAAATTCGTTGGATAATATTATATTCGAATAATTGTATACGATTGCTAGATGTATTAAGCGAGGGTTGAACTCTATGTATATTATTTCATATTCATTAACCCTTTTCATATGTATGTACATTTTGTTGCAACACATTAAATTTTTCATCTATTTTAAAACAAATAGACGTATTTGTGAGCAAATTTCTAATTTTTGTTATTCAAAAATTCTAAAATAAGGTAATATCTAATATTTGGGGAATTCGAGAAACCGTGCTCAATCGTCTCGGTGTGACTTTTCCGGTGAACCAAATATTTGGGTAACCTTTTTATAATTTTAATGTATGAGTTTTCAAAAGTCAAAAAAATTAATCGTGTTTTTAAAGGTATAAAGGATCGTATCCAATCGTACTGGGTATGTTACTACATATCTTTGAAACGAGCGATTTTTTATCGCTAATTTGAACTATTCAAACATTTTTAAAAAAAAATGATACTTCGGAAAATCTTTTCTAATTTTTGATATAAGGACAACATCAAATCAATTTGGTACCAATTTCGGGCGTAGTGAGGGTGCTAATCCTTCCTCATACGTAACCGACTCCCGAACCCGTTTTCTCATATTTGTGTAGGCCAAAATCGTTGTTTAGGTAAATCGAAATGTTTTACTAAAATGACCAAATTTTTAGGTGACCCGATCACACCTAACAAAAAAGGATTGGTGGCGACTCCCATATTCGTTTTCGTTTTCAAACCAAAGTCGATTCCCCTTTTTTTCAAAAAAATGGTTTCGACACATTCTATGGCAACTCGCTCTTTCATGAGTTTGGAAACCACATTAGGTCCTTTTGGATCCTTTACTTAGTAAATAAATAAGCATTTTACTAATCCTTATTTACTAAGGGTTTCTTAACATTCGTGTGAGGTAAAAGAGACGTGTTAGGTTTGAAAAAGTTTAGTCACACAAATCTAAAAACTACGCAGATAACAGAGCTTGGTTACGCAGATAACAGAGCTTGGTTAGAGCTGTTATGCAACCTGCAATTTAATTGTGTTAGGATCTAAATTGAGCATGCACATTTCAATTATGTTTCCACTAGCCGTCGACTGATTAGGATCGTTCAACTAATTTAGGTGCATTTCAATCACGTATGAACAAAATATAGACTTGATTTTAATGGAAAACATAATCATTGAGGCACAAACATTATAAGCATGAATCAAATAAATATTATTTAATCAAAATAATCATCCTAGCTTAAATAAGATTAAGTTAACATTGTTGTAAACAAGAACAAAAAACACATAGCAAACATTTTCAGATTAAATTAAAGAAAGGAAAGATTAAACCCAAATCAAAGTGGCCGTCACCCAAGACTCTGATTGACGAGGCTCCTTCGCTCCTTCAATTTGCTCCTTTGCTGATGGCTCTCCAAGGTGGCCGATCAAGGGCTTTCTAAGAGGCTTAATTGCTAAAATCTCTATGAAGAGATGATGCTAGGCGTGGGAAATGGAAAAGGCTAAGAGAATTTAGAGAGAAGAGAGAATGATGAATGATGAGGGATGAATAGATATGTGAGAGTGAGGTCTTATTTATAGGTGAGGAGAGAAAGATAGTTTACTAAAAATAAGAGCTTTCATCTTTTGAAGCATCTTCCGTGGTCGGCCGGCCATAATTTGAGGAATTTGAGCTAATTTTTGCTTGATTTTTGGTCAATTTGAGTGCCACAACAACTTAGGATTGAGACTCGGTCAAGTGCAAATCTTCAGGTAAATCTTTAATTTCTTCAAATCTTCCAGGACCTTCTGCAATTAAACCAAAGAGTGGGCCATGTGCAGCCAAATTTTGGGTTGACTTGGTCCCCCAATTTGGACGGTTTTGTAATCAAATAAAGCTACTAGACCTGTCCAAAATAAATCAATGAATTAGAGGACCAAAGAAAGAAGTTTATCCAATTTAATTAATTAATCAAAACCCAAATTATTAATGAAAAATTTTAGAATGAATTATTAAATATAGTTTTATATTTTATTATTTAATTTAATCATGCATGGCCCACTATATGTCATAAAAATATAATATGCTCAAATTAATATAAAATAAGCCATTTTATGCATGAAAATCAGATAATAAAGCATAAAATCGAGAAAAAGACTAACCATTGAGAATCTAAAAGCAAAAACTACAAATCGCATCAACAAATTTCGTGATCTTTAAGGGATAATCGTAAAATACACAAACATTACACTTAATCTCGATGTAAAAATCATTCCTCTCTAAAAATCTCTTTACAGTTGCACAAAATTTTGTCTCATTCTCCAGTTTGGGGTTCAATTTTTTTATATGTAATAAGTAAACATAAAATGGTGTCACGTCATTATCGAATAAAATGGTTAATGAGTCCTCAATAGATTCGGACGTTCGAGAAGAAAGAAATTGTGCAAGTTTGTCAAAGAAGCTTAGGAGATTAGAAAAGCACTAGGTTTGGTCAGGACCGAAAGACCAAGTAATTATTAGTGACCTATTCAATTTAGAAATTAGATATCAATCTTGATTGTGTTGGAAACATTCATTTAGAAAATGATTTTTTAAACAACAAAAAATTAAAAATTTCTAAAACCAAGCGCTTTTCATATTTATAGGGACAAACCCTTTCACCAAAATCATACTTGTGTTCTGGATTAGGCGGTCTAAGTTGTTTCTCAACATTCGACCAACGCGATCTTCTCAACTATTCACAAACCTCAGCTAGTTTGTAACACCCCTAACCTGTATCCGTCGCCAGAACAGGGTTACAGGGTATTTCCGATCATTACAGAACATTTACAGATCAAACATATAATTTACTATTCATTTTCGAGATTACTTATAACGTCCCTTAATTGGACCCTCGAGGCCCAATATGAGCATCTAAAACATGTCGGGACTAAATCGAAACCTCATAAAAATTTTCACAAAATTTTCAAAATTTCACTTATGAACAGTACCACACACGCCCGTGTGGTTAGGCCGTGTGATTACACACGCTCGTGTGGTCAGGCCGTGTGTTTACACACGTCGTCTGACTTGGGACACGCCCGTGTAACACTCTGTTTATGACATCATCAACGAATTAGGGGCACACATCTAAGGCACACACTCGTGTGCTTAGGCCGTATGGTAAATTAATTTCTCAAAAATAGCTACAAACTTCACACAGCCAGGGCACATACCCATGTCCCTAGACCGTGTCTCTCACACAGCCGTGTCTCAGCCATGTGGCCAACATTGAGCATTTTGTTTCATTTAATTAAGGTGTAGGAGACACACAGCCGGATCGCATGCCCATGTACCCAAAGTCATTGCACCACACACACACTGCTAGACACATGCCCCTGTGTCTTACCCATGTGGACTAAATAAGGCCATTTCGTAGCCCTATATCTCACCCAACTTTATCCATTTTCCTGCAATGAAACTTACATGTATATGCCAACCAATCCAACCAATTTCCATCATCCAATTTGATATATTACTAACCTTAATCATGCTAAAAGATTTACCTTTTCTTTACTTCACAAAATATGTCTCGTGAAAAGTGTTGTTTACCTTGTTAAACATATAAAACTTATCATCTAACACCATACCATACCAAGTCATCTCAAGATACATATTACTAGCCATTCCAATGGCTAGTTTACTAATCAACATATTACATCATCATTTGGCCACATTAGCCTATACATGCCATTATATCAAAACAAGTTCATCATTTATACCAAGATCATGGAGTTGATAATGTGATGATTGCTTCGACCAGAATCCAACCTTCACGAGCTTCGAGCACTATAAAATAGGAAAATAAACCTAGTAAGCATTATATGCTTAGTAAGTTCATATAACTAAAACTACACTTACCAATCATGCTTAACAAGTAAATCACATGTAAAACAATTATCCATCAATTTAGCAAACTAGCAAATATTGCCTATTCACAATCATTCAACCAAATTGGTTAGTACAAAAGCCATAATATGCATAGATGATCTCATCATATCATTTGTTCTTATTTCATTTATTATACAATTTCCGTTGAATCTTTGAATTTTCGATGGACCTTTCCTTTCCCAGTTGCACACCCGAGGTGCACATTCCCTTTTCAAATGTTGCACACAAAGTGTGCATTTCCTTTTCAAGTGTACACACAAGGGGTAAATTTCCTTTTCAAGTGTACACACAAAGTGTACAAATCCTTTTCAAGTGTACATACAAAGTGTACGTTTCCTTTTCAAGTGTACACACAAAGTCTACAAATCCTTTTCAAGTGTACACACAAAGTGTACGTTTCCTTTTCAAGTGTCACCCTTTCGGGTGAAATTCCTTTTCATAATTAGAGCAAAAGATTACCCCTTTCAGAATAACCTTTACTGCAACGTATGCAAGACCCCATTTACAACGATAATCACCTGTCCAATCGGAAATCAATATTTGAACAGATTCTTCTACCTTTTCATCAATTACATATATCATGTGTCAACATTTTCATGCTACATATACATGTCATTTACATGTCATAACTCTCACAAGTCAATAATTAAATCAATACAATTTCATACTCAATTAAGTTATACGAACTTACCATGACAATTGATCGTATCTTCTAATCTGAGACTTTTTTTTTCCTCGACCTTTTTCTTTGTTCGATACTTCTGGATATATATATAAATAAATTTAATCATCAATTCCGTAATTTCCACATTCAATTGAGTCCATTTCACTTTCTAGGCAAAAGTACCATTTTGCCCCCAAACTTTTAATTAATTCCAATTTCGTCCCTAGGCTCAGAAATTGAAATTCATGCTATTTACTCCTTATTCCAAGCCTAATCAAAATTCTAATATAACTTTTACAGCACATTTATTTCTAAGTTTTAGAATTTTTCCAAGAATTTCACCACTTTTCAATTTAGTCCCTACACATGTTTTCACTAAAAATCACTTTGTAAAAGTTGTTTATCTATCAACAACCTTTCATTTTCAATCATAATCTTTCAATTTACAGCATATTCATCAATGGAAAATTTTCTAAACTTTGATTTCTTTTCAAATTAATCCCCCAAATAGAGAAATCAAGCTTTCCCGGTCTCAAAAATATGAAAAATCACTAAAAAACGGGATATAGAACTTACAAATTGAAGCTTGAAAAGTTTCCTCTCTCTCTCCTGGGGTTTCCATGCGTTTTACGAAGAAGATGATATAAAAGAAGGTTTTTATTTCTATTTAATCATTTATCATATATTAATTAATTCAATTTCTAATTTAGTCCTTGTCCTTTTTCAATTTTTCCATGGATGAATCACTAAAAATATCTACATATTTTTCATCAATGGTCTAACTGCTATATAAGGATGCTATTTGACCCTTATAGCTATTATAATCCAACTTTGACATTTTATTCAATTTAGTCCTTTTTGAAATTAGACACATAATCGATAAAATTTTTCCATAAAAATTTTCATGCAATATTCCTATCATATTACCTATCATTTTAGGAAATTTAAACAATTTTATTTTTCGGACTCGGATTTGTGGTACCGAAACCACTATTTCGATTTCACTAAAATTTGGGCTGTAACATAGTTAAAGCGTAGGCTCTAATCCATGAACGGATGAAAGCTATGTAAACTTTCTATTGATGTTGGAGTGGCGAATATCGATGTCTCTTTATGGGCCAAAAACTGAAAATGTAAACATTCAAATTTAGAATTTTGTTTTTGAAATAAAATCTCAATAAAGTTTTACAATAACGATGCTTCACATCGGGTGTGGTTGACCAAGCCTATGGTCTCTATTTATAGAAAAATCGCAAGAGTCTTGGTCGAACAAGAAGAAGAAAAAATATAATAACATTTTAAGAGAGAATATACAAAATTCTCTAGTAGAAATATGTATGGCCTTCAACACCCTTTACAGATAGGGTTGTTGTCCATCTTACGTGAGATGGGTCATTGGGTCTATCTGATGTATTTGGTATAATTATATGTGTTATTTAGAAATTTAGTCGACTCATATAATTTAACCAACCAAATAAAAAAATTTCTATTTCCCAAAATATTAATAATTTAATTAATCAATTGAAATAAATTTTACTAATTCACACAATTAAGTTAATTTCCAAACCTAGTACTAATTCTGTTAAATTCATGATATATTTACGACACTAGAATCTATGGGTAAATGAATTTAATTATCTTGTTCAACAAGACTACGCTAATTAATAAATTTAATTTTTACTTCAAGCATCAGTTAAGTGATTACTATTAATTAAATAACAATTCGAATAAATTAATTTAGTCTTTAAGTCATCTAGCTCTCTTTTATAACGAGAAATTCCGTTCACTACGGATAGTGATACATTCGATCTTTTTCTGTAATTCATCAATTTTATTTATTCATCTCATCAATTCAAATGCAAACCATCAAGGTTGTATAGAGCTAGTAGAGGGGCCCACTGGATATATAATTAGAGCTCAAATAGTTTGTAATTAAGTGCCACGACCGACCTCTCCTTATTATGTATCATTATGAAAACAACTCACCAAGTGCATGAATTTTTCGCATGTGCTTTAGCCTCATAGGATATCCTGAATCCCTTTAATTTATATCCGTTCACCCAAAATGATCTGGTCATATCTCATGGTAACCATTGCATCTTCTTTCATAAAAATGTAAAGTCAACGTAAAAAGAAAAAAACCAATGCACAAATATAATCATATGTTTAAGCACACAAATAATACAGGAATATGTTGTTCAAAAAATTTGGACGACGAACTTTTATTTTAATTAGAATCTCGAATTTAATATTTTATTTTTCCTTAAAAGTACTACGTTGGAAGATGGATTTTATAAAAAAATTATACTTAGATAAAGAAAACTTCAATAATGAATTCTAATTCAATATAGAAACTCAGTAATGGTTTTGTTATTAGTTTAAATGAACTAAATTTTGTCACATTTCGGCTCTTTGTATTGATGTGTATATTAAAAGCATTGAATTCACAAAAGAAAAGTTTATTAGTAGCAAAAATTAAAATGAAAAATAATTGCTTTTATATAATATGAATAAATATATTAATTACAATTGCATTGAATTTGTTGGTATGCTTTAAGCGGTGTATACTGGGGTTTTTGGGGACAGTAGGAACATGGAATCGGGTTTAATTTGCCACTAGTTATAGGCTTGACATTCAAACATTGGGATGTTGCGGGTTCAGCTCAGTTGTGCTTAATATCAATGTCCGCAAGTTCCACATTTTGACATGGCGAAGAACCACAAATAAACTTGATAGCTTCCGAAGCGCAGATGTGCCACGGATGTTCTTGAAGCTAATGTTGCTTAGTTTAACTTTCGATTCTTCCTGCATCAACACAACAATGATTCAATGATCGATTAAATATTGTCACTCTATTAGGATTTTGATAAGAATGTTATACATTTTTCTTGCATTTATTCCATGGGCAATATTGTTGATCAATTAGGATAGGGAAGAGACATTATTCATGGTAATATCCTCAAAATGTATTTACGATCTTGCCCCACCATGTTCGCTGGCCAAGTTTTGATTCGAGCTCCATTCGAAGTATTAGTGATGGTGCAGTTTGAGACTTTAATTCCCTCAATCGGCTCTTCATTTTGGAACTTTCCAAGACTACCGATACTTATGCCATGTCCTGGTCCACAAGTTACTTCTTTTACGACCATATTTTTAGTGCCATCTCCGATCGAAATACAATCATCACCAGCTTTAATGTCGAGGGCAATAATATTGACCCCTCCGATTTGCCCATGTGAATCCCATCCGTGTTTGGGCTCTCGTCAAGTGCCTCTATCTTCAAACGTTCGAGGGTAATGTTTTTGCAAGCAAAAACATTAATGTGGAATAGTTTATGTCTTTGCTAGTTATATCTTGTATCAATGCGTTGGTCACAAAGTCAAACCTTATACTCTGCTTAATTTTGGAGTTAGCAAAGTAACACACGAAAAAAAAGATGTTAGTTATAATTATATTTTGATAATAATAATAAGAGGAAAAGAATAAATAAATTCTCGCAAGAGGGAAGAAAGTGACAACGGGGAGTTTGGCACGAAATTCACGATTCTCGCAAGTATTCTTCTCATAAGCAATGCTTCCTTTGCCATCGAAAATTCCTCCGCCAAACATTTTGAAATTTTCAATACTATAGAATCTAACCCAATTAGGGTCTTTGAAAGCACTAGGATCACCTTGAGCCACTATAGTGCCCCTGAACATTAATCTCAATAGGAGCCTTGCATGGACCTTCTAAGTTTACTTTTGATAATAAATATGTCCCTTTAGGAATCACAAATCATTGATGGAGTTACAGAGGCACATGCTTCTTTCCAAGCATCCAAAAATGGCTAAAATGAAATGAATAAAGACATCAGTTTGAAATATAATTTTTCATATTTTCACCTTTGGGGTACAAAGTTAAGAGCAATTGAACTTGCCTTACTCAAATCCGTTTTCCGTCGACTTTTGCGCCAAACTTGGCAACAACATCAAAAGCATCCGATTCAACTTTAGAGGCTGAAATGAATAATAATAAAAGTACAAACATGGAAGGAACAATATTAAGGTGTGGTGCCATGTTTTTATTTGGTTTTGAAATTAAAGGATGAATGGCTTTTCCTTTTGTTTTGCTCCAAATATATAGAAAGTTTGAGAAAATTACAACCAATCAAATATATTACTATTTAATCAATTTGGAAAAGTCATATGGCCAAGCTTCAATTTCTATGATAACCTTGTTTCTTTAATAATAGTTTTGTGGTTAATTTTTTCACAACTTGAATAATTTAAACTATGTGAAAGGATTTTATTATGGAAAGATCTAAAAGCATTATTTTACATTTTATCCTCAAAATAATATATTTACTAAATGGTGGCAAATATAATTATGCTCCGTTAAATTTATAAATGTTATTTCGGAAAGTATAATGCTAATTATTCAATAAAAATTGTTGATACAGGAATGTGGTTTGGTGGTTGATTTAAGGTTCACACCATATTGCCGAAAAGCAATTACGTGGTTTCGCACTCTTCTCAATCACTGCTTTCCTGCCCTATAATACCTAGTCGAGCTAACATTCACCCCGACTTACACATGTAACTGGGGTTTGTACAAGTGTACACGATCGTTGTCGTGTAATAAGTAAGTATCGAGTTATCGTCTCCACAAGGATTGTATTTGTGCTAAATCACTTAACTGTAAAATTATATTAACAACTTGGTAAATAAAAACACAATATGATTTGGAAGTGTTGATTAAAATTAAATATATTAAACTAAATGCAACGATCCCTAATGCAATTTATCCTAAACATGCAACTGTACGAATGAAATAGATTTTAGCAGAGTTAAACACAATTTGCAACAATTATAACAGAAATAAACTGGTACAATTACTTTAATTAAACTCAATTTAAAAATATTCAGAAAAACATTCTATGGCAACTCGCTCTTTCATGAGTTTGGAAACCACATTAGGTCCTTTTGGATCTTTTCCTTAGTAAATAAATACGCATTTTATTAATCCTTATTTACTAAGGGTTTCTTAACATTCGTGTGAGGTAAAAGAGACGTGTTAGATTTGAAAAAGTTTAGTCACACAAATCTAAAAACTACGCAGATAACAGAGCTTGGTTAGAGCTGTTATGCAACCTGCAATTTAATTGTGTTAGGATCTAAATTGAGCATGCACATTTCAATTATGTTTCCACTAGCCGTCGACTGATTAGGATCGTTCAACTAATTCAGGTGCATTTCAATCACGTATGAACAAAATACAGACTTGATTTTAATGGAAAACATAATCATTGAGGCACAAACATTATAAGCATGAATCAAATAAATATTATTTAATCAAAATAATCATCCTAGCTTAAATAAGATTAAGTTAACATTGTTGTAAACAAGAACAAAAAACACATAGCAAACATTTTCAGATTAAATTAAAGAAAGGAAAGATTAAACCCAAATCAAAGTGGCCGTCACCCAAGACTCTGATTGACGAGGCTCTTTCGCTCCTTCAATTTGCTCCTTTGCTAATGGCTCTCCAAGGTGGCCGATCAAGGGCTTTCTAAGAGGCTTAATTGCTAAAATCTCTATGAAGAGATGATGCTAGGTGTGGGAAATGGAAAAGGCTAAGAGAATTTAGAGAGAAGAAAGAATGATGAATGATGAGGGATGAATAGATATGTGAGAGTGAGGTCTTATTTATAGGTGAGGAGAGAAAGATAGTTTACTAAAAATAAGAGCTTTCATCTTTTGAAGCATCTTCCGTGGTTGGCCAGCCATAATTTCAGGAAGTTGAGCTAATTTTTGCTTGATTTTTGGTCAATTTGAGTTCCACAACAACTCAGGATTGAGACTCGGCAAGTGCAAATCTTCAGGTAAATCTTTAATTTCTTCAACTCTTCCAGGACCTTCTGCAATTAAACCAAAGAGTGGGCCATGTGCAGCCAAATTTGGGGCTGACTTGGTCCCCCAATTTGGACGGTTTTGTAATCAAATAAAGCTACTAGACCTGTCCAAAATAAATCAATGAATTAGAGGACCAAAGAAAGAAATTTATCCAATTTAGTTAATTAATCAAAACCCAAATTATTAATGAAAAATTTTAGAATGAATTATTAAATATAGTTTTATATTTTATTATTTAATTTAATCATGCATGGCCCACTATATGTCATAAAAATATAATATGCTCAAATTAATATAAAATAAGCCATTTTATGCATGAAAACTGTATAATAAAGCATAAAATCAGAAAAAGAGACTAACCATTGAGAATCTAAAAACAAAAACTACAAATCGCATCAACAAATTTCGTGATCTTTAAGGGATAATCGTAAAATACACAAACATTACACTTAATCTCGATGTAAAAATCATTCCTCTCTAAAAATCTCTTTACAGTTGCACAAAATTTTGTCTCATTCTCCATTTTGGGGTTCAATTTTTTTTATATGTAATAAGTAAACATAAAATGGTGTCACGTCATTATCGATAATATGGTTAATGAGTCCTCAATAGATTTAGACGTTCGAGAAGAAAGACATTGTGCAAGTTTGTCAAAGAAGCTTGGGAGATTAGAAAAGCACTAGGTTTGGCTGTGAACTGGAAAGACCAAGTAATTATTAGTGGCCTATTCAATTTAGAAATTAGATATCAATCTTGATTGTGTTGGAAATATTCATTTAGAAAATGATTTTTTTAAACAACAAAAAAATTAAAAATTTCTAAAACCAAGCAGTTTTCATATTTATAGGGACAAACCCTTTCACCAAAATCATACTTGTGTTCTGGATTAGGCGGTCTAAGTTGTTTCTCAATATTCGACCAACACGATTTTCTCAACTATTCACAAACCTCGGCTAGTTTGTAACACCCCTAACCTGTATCCGTCGCCAGAACAGGGTGACAAGGTATTACCGATCATTACAGAACATTTACATATCAAACATATAATTTACTACTCATTTTTCGAGATTACTTATAACGTCCCTTAATTGGACCCTCGAGGCCCAATATGAACATTAGAAATGTGTCGGGACTAAATCGAAACCTCATAAAAATTTTCACAAAATTTTCAAAATTTCACTTATGAACAGTACCACACACGCCCGTGTGGTTAGGCCGTGTGATTACACATGCTCGTGTGGTCAGGCCGTGTGATTACACACGCCGTCTGACTTGGGACACGCACGTGTAACACTCTGTTTATGACGTCATCAACGAATTAGGGGCACACATCTAAGGCACACACTCATGTGCTTAGGCCGTATGGTAAATTAATTTCTCAAAAACAGCTACAAACTTCACACAGCCAGGGCACATGCCCATGTCCCTAGACCGTGTCTCTCACACAGCCGTGTCTCAGCCATGTGGCCAACATTGAACATTTTGTTTCATTTAATTAAGGTGTAGGAGACACACAGCCGGATCGCATGCCCATGTACCCAGGCCATGCGCCACACACGGGCTAGACACATGCCCCTGTGTCTTACCCGTGTGGACTAAATAAGGCCATTTCATAGCCCTATATCTCACCCAACTTTATCCATTTTCCTGCAATGAAACTTACATGTATATGCCAACCAATCCAACCAATTTCCATCATCCAATTTGATATATTACTAACCTTAATCATGCTAAAAAATTTACCTTTTCTTTACTTCACAGAATATGTCTCATGAAAAGTGTTGTTTACCTTGTTAAACATATAAAACTTATCATATAACACCATACCATACCAAGTCATCTCAAGATACATATTACTAGCCATTCCAATGGCTAGTTTACAAATCAACATATTACATCATCATTTGGCCACATTAGCCTATACATGCCATTATATCAAAACAAGTTTATCATTTATACCAAGATCATGGAGTTGATAATGTGATGATTGCTTCGACCAGAATCCAACCTTCACGAGCTTCGAGCACTATAAAATAGGAAAATAAACCTAGTAAGCATTATATGCTTAGTAAGTTCATATAACTAAAACTACACTTACCAATCATGCTTAACAAGTAAATCACATGTAAAACAATTATCCATCAATTTAGCAAACTAGCAAATATTGCCTATTCACAATCATTCAACCAAATTGGTTAGTACAAAAACACTAATATGCATAGATGAGCTCATCATATCATTTCGTCTTATTTCATTTATTACACAATTTCTGTTGAATCTTTGAATTTTCGATGGACCTTTCCTTTTCCAGTTGCACACCCGAGGTGCACATTCCCTTTTCAAATATTGCACCCAAAGTGTGCATTTCCTTTTCAAGTGTACACACAAGGGGTAAATTTCCTTTTCAAGTGTACACACAAAGTGTACATACAAAGTGTACGTTTCCTTTTCAAGTGTACACACAAAGTCTACAAATCCTTTTCAAGTGTACACACAAAGTGTACGTTTCCTTTTCAAGTGTCACCCTTTCGGGTGAAATTCCTTTTCATAATTAGAGCAAAAGATTACCCCTTTCAGAATAACCTTTACTGCAACGTATGCAAGACCCCATTTACAACGATAATCACCTGTCCAATCGGAAATCAATATTTGAACAGATTCTTCTACCTTTTCATCAATTACATATATCATGTGTCAACATTTTCATGCTACATATACATGTCATTTACATGTCATAACTCTCACAAGTCAATAATTGAATCAATACAATTTCATACTCAATTAAGTTATACGAACTTACCATGACAATTGATCGTATCTTCTAATCTGAGACTTCTTTTTCCTCGACCTTTTTCTTTGCTCGATACTTCTGGATATATATATATAAATTTAATCATCAATTCCATAATTTCCACATTCAGTTGAGTCCATTTCACTTTCTAGGCAAAAGTACCATTTTGCCCCCAAACTTTTAATTAATTCCAATTTCGTCCCTAGGCTCGGAAATTGAAATTCGTGCTATTTACTCCTTATTCCAAGCCTAATCAAAATTCTAATATAACTTTTACAGCACATTTATTTCCTAAGTTTTAGAATTTTTCCAAGAATTTCACCACTTTTCAATTTAGTCCCTATACATGTTTTCACTAAAAATCACTTTGTAAAAGTTGTTTATCTATCAACAACCTTTCATTTTCAATCATAAACTTTCAATTTACAGCATATTCATCAATGGAAAATTTTCTAAACTTTGATTTCTTTTCAAATTAATCCCCCAAATAGAGAAATCAAGCTTTCCCGGTCTCAAAAATATGAAAAATCACTAAAAAACAGAATATAGAACTTACAAATTGAAGCTTGAAAAGTTTCCTTTCTCTCTCCTAGGGTTTCCATTTTTTTTACGAAGAAGATGATATAAAAGAAGGTTTTTATTTCTATTTAATCATTTATCATATATTAACTAATTCAATTTCTAATTTACTCCTTGTCCTTTTTCAATTTTTCCATGGATGAATCACTAAAAATATCTACATATTTTTCATCAATGGTCTAACTGCTATATAAGGATGCTATTAATCCAACTTTGACATTTTATTCAATTTAGTCCTTTTTGTAATTAGACACATAATCGATAAAATTTTTCAATAAAAATTTTCATGCAATATTTCTATCATATTACCTATCATTTTAGGAAATTTAAACAATTTTATTTTTCGAACTCAGAGTTGTGGTCCCGAAACCACTATTTTGATTTCACTGAAATTTGGGCTGTTACATAGTTAAAGCGTAGGCTCTAATCCATGAACGGATGAAAGCTATGTAAAATTTCTATTGATGTTGGAGTGGTGAATATCGATGTCTCTTTATGGGCCAAAAACTAAAAATGTAAACATTCAAATTTAGAATTTTCTTTTTGAAATAAAATCTCAATAAAGTTTTACAATAACGATGCTTCACATCGGGTGTGGTTGACCAAGCCTATGGTCTTTATTTATAGAAAAATCACAAGAGTCTTGGTCGAACAAGAAGAAGAAAAAATATAATAACATTTTAAGAGAGACTATACAAAATTCTATAGTAGGAATATGTATGACCTTCAACACCCTTTACAGATAGGGTTGTTGTCCATCTTACGTGAGATGGGTCATTGGGTCTATTTGATGTATTTGGTATAATTATATGTGTTATTTAGAAATTTAGTCGACTCATATAATTTAACCAACCAAATAAAAAAATTTCTATTTCCCAAAATATTAATAATTTAATTAATCAATTGAAATAAATTTTACTAATTCACACAATTAAGTTAATTTCCAAACCTAGTACTAATTCCGTTAAATTCATGACATGTTTACCACACTAGAATCTATGGGTAAATGAATTTAATTATCTTGTTCAACAAGACTGCGCTAATTAATAAATTTAATTTTTACTTCAAGCATCAGTTAAGTGATTACTATTAATTAAATAACAATTCGAATAAATTAATTTAGTCTTTAAGTCATCTAGCTCTCTTTTATAACGAGAAATTCCATTCACTACGGATAGTGATACATTCGATCTTTTCTGTAATTTCATCAATTTTATTTATTCATCTCATCAATTCAAATGCAAACCATCAAGGTTGTATAGAGCTAGTAGAGGGGCCCACTGGATATATAATTAGAGCTCAAATAGTTTGAATTAAGTGCCACGACCGACCTCTCCTTATTATATATCATTATGAAAACAACTCACCAAGTGCTCGTCCAATGAATTTTTCGCATGTGCTTTAGCCTCATAGGATATCCTGAATCCCTTTAATTTATATCCGTTCACCCAAAATGATCTGGTCATATCCCATGGTAACCATTGCATCTTCTTCCATGAAAAATGTAAAGGTAACGGAAAAAGAAAAAAACCAATGCACAAATATAATCATATGTTTAAGCACACAAATAATACAGGAATATGTTGTTCAAAAAATTTGGACGACGAACTTTTATTTTAATTAGAATCTCGAATTTAATATTTTATTTTTCCTTAAAAGTACTACGTTGGAAGATGGATTTTATAAAAAAATTATACTTAGATAAAGAAAACTTCAATAATGAATTCTAATTCAATATAGAAACTCAAGAATGGTTTTGTTATTAGTTTAAATGAACTAAATTTTGTCACATTTCTATCTTTGTATTGATGTGTATATTAAAAGCATTGAATTCACAAAAGAAAAAGTTTATTAGTAGCAAAAATTAAAATGAAAAATAATTGCTTTTATATAATATGAATAAATATATTAATTACAATTGCATTGAATTTGTTGGTATGCTTTAAGCGGTGGCGCTGGGGTTTTGGGACACAGTATTTAACATGGAATCGGGTTTAATTTGCCACTAGTTATAGGCTTGACATTCAAACATTGGGATGTTGCGGGTTCAGCTCCGTTGTGCTTAATATCAATGTCCGCAAGTTCCACATTTTGACATGGCGAAGAACCACAGCAAATAAACTTGATAGCTTCGAAGCGCAGATGTGCCACGGATGTTCTTGAAGCTAATGTTGCTTAGTTTAACTTTCGATTCTTCCGCATCAACACAACAATGATTCAATGATCGATTAAATATTGTCACTCTATTAGGATTTTGATAAGAATGTTATACATTTTTCTTGCATTTATTCCATGGGCAATATTGTTGATCAATTAGGATAGGGGAAGAGACATTATTCATGGTAATATCCTCAAAATGTATTTGATCATCGCCCCACCATGTTCGCTTTGGCCAAGTTTTGATTCGAGCTCCATTCAAGTATTAGTGATGGTGCAGCTTTGAGACTTTAATTCCCTCAACTGCTCTTCATTTTGGAACTTTCCAAGACTACCGATACTTATGCCATGTCCTGGTCCACAAGTTACTTCTTTTACGACCATATTTTTAGTGCCATCTCCGATCGAAATACAATCATCACCAGCTTTAATGTCGAGGCAATAATATTGACCCCTCTGATTTGCCCATGTGAATCCCATCCGTGTTTGGGCTCTCGTCCGGTGCCTCTATCTTCAAACGTTCGAGGGTAATGTTTTTGCAAGCAAAACATTAATGTGGAATAGTTTATCGTCTTTACTAGTTATATCTTGTATCAATGCGTTGGTCACAAAGTCAAACCTTATACTCTGTTAATTTTGGAGTTAGCAAAGTAACACACAAAAAAAAAGATGTTAGTTATAATTATATTTTGATAATAATAATAAGAGGAAAAGAATAAATAAATTCGGCAAGAGGAAGAAAGTGACAACGGGGAGTTTGGCACGAAATTCACGATTCTCGCAAGTATTCTTCTCATAAGCAATGCTTCCTTTGCCATCGAAAATTCCTCCGCCAAACATTTTGAAATTTTCAATACTATAGAATCTAACCCAATTAGGGTCTTTGAAAGCACTAGGATCAGTGAGAGCCACTATAGTGCCCTGAACATTAATCTCAATAGGAGCCTTGCATGGACCTTCTAAGTTTACTTTTGATAATAAATATGTCCCTTTAGGAATCACAACTGTTGATGGAGTTACAGAGGCACATGCTTCTTTCCAAGCATCCAAAAAAGGCTAAAATGAAATGAATAAAGACATCATTTTGAAATATAATTTTTTCATATTTTCACCTTTGGGGTACAAAGTTAAGAGCAATTGAACTTGCCTTACTCAAATCCGCTTTTCCACGACTTTTGCGCCAAACTTGGCAACAACATCAAAAGCATCCGATTCAACTTTAGAGGCTGAAATGAATAATAATAAAAGTACAAACATGGAAGGAACAATATTAAGGTGTGGTGCCATGTTTTTATTTGGTTTTGAAGTTAAAGGATGAATGGCTTTTCCTTTTGTTTTGCTCCAAATATATAGAAAGTTTGAGAAAATTACAACCAATCAAATATATTACTATTTAATCAATTTGGAAAAGTCATATGGCCAAGCTTCAATTTCTATGATAACCTTGTTTCTTTAATAATAGTTTTGTGGTTAATTTTTTCACAACTTGAATAATTTAAACTATGTGAAAGGATTTTATTATGGAAAGATTGAAAAACATTATTTTACATTTGATCTTCAAAATAATATCTTTACTAAATGGTGGCGAATATAATTATGCTCCGTTAAATTTATAAATGTTATTTCGAAAAGTATAATCCTAATTATTCAATAAAAATTGTTAATACAGGAATGTGGTTTGGTGGTTGACGAAGGTTCACACCATATTGCCGAAAGCAATTCTGGCGGTTTCTGGCACTCTTCTCAATCATTGTTTTCCTGGCCCTATAATACCTAGTCGAGCTAACATTCACCCCCTACTTCTATAACGCTGGGGTTTGTACAAGTGTACACAGTCGTTGTCAAGTAATAAGTAAGTATCAAGTTATCGTCTCCACAGGGATTGTATTTGTGCTAAATCACTTAACTGTAAAATTATATTAACAACTTGGTGAATAAAAACACAATATGATTTGGAAGTGATGATTAAATTAAATATATTAAACTCAATGCAACGATCCCTAATGCAATTTATCCTAAACATGCAACTATACGAATGAAATAGATTTTAGCAGAGTTAAACACAATTCGCAACAATTATAACAGAAATAAACTGGTACAATTAATTTAATTAAACTCAATTTATTATCATCATGCTTAATAATATTCAGAAAAACATTCTATGGCAACTCGATCTTTCATGAGCTTGGAAACCACATTAGGTCCTTTTGGAATCCTTTACTTAGTAAATAAATACGCATTTTACTAATCCTTATTTACTAAGGGTTTCTTAACATTCGTGTGAGGTAAAAGAGATGTGTTAGGTTTGAAAAAGTTTAGTCACACAAATCTAAAAACTATGCAGATAACAGAGCTTGGTTAGAGCTGTTATGCAATCTACAATTTAATCGTGTTAGGATCTAAATTGAGCATGCACATTTCAATTATGTTTCCACTAGCCGTCGTCTGATTAGGATCGTTCAGCTAATTCAGGTGCATTTCAATCACGTATGAACAAAATACAGATTTGATTTTAATTGAAAACATAATCGATTGAGACACAAACATTATAAGCATGAATCAAATAAATATTATTTAATCAAAAGAATCATCCTAGCTTAAATAAGATTAAGCTAACATTGTTGTAAACAAGAACAAAGAACACATAGCAAACATTTTCAGATTAAATTAAAGAATGGAAAGATTAAACTCAAATCAAAGTGGCCGTCACCCAAGACTCTGATTGACGAGACTCTTTCGCTCCTTCGATTTGCTCCTTTGCTGATGGCTCTCCAAGGTGGTCGATCAAGGGCATTCTAAGAGGCTTAACTGTTAAAATCTCTATGAAGAGATGATGCTAGGCGTGGGAAATGGAAAAGGCTAAGAGAATTTAGAGAGAAGAGAGAATGATCAATGATGAGGGATGAATAGATATGTGAGAGTGAGGTCTTATTTATAGGTGAGGAGAGAAAGATAGTTTACTAAAAATAAGAGCTTTCATCTTTTGAAGCATCTTCCGTGGTTGGCCGTCCATAATTTGAGGAAGTTGAGCTAATTTTTGCTTGATTTTTGGTCAATTTGAGTGCCACAACAACTCAGGATTGAGACTCGGTCAAGTGCAAATCTTCAGGTAAATCTTTAATTTCTTCAACTCTTCCATGACCTTCTGCAATTAAACCAAAGAGTGGGCCATGTGCAGCCAAATTTTGGGTTGACTTGGTCCCCCAATTTGGATGGTTTTGTAATCAAATAAAGCTACTAAACCTGTCCAAAATAAATCAATGAATTAGTGGACCAAAGAAAAAAATTTATCCAATTTAATTAATTAATCAAAACCCAAATTATTAATGAAAAATTTTAGAATGAATTATTAAATATAGTTTTATATTTTATTATTTAATTTAATCATGCATGGCCCACTATATGTCATAAAAATATAATATGCTCAAATTAATATAAAATAAGCCATTTTATGCATGAAAATTATATAATAAAGCATAAAATCAAAAAAGAGACTAACCATTGAGAATCTAAAAGCAAGAACTCCATATCGCATCAACAAATTTCGTGATCTTTAAGTGATAATCGCAAAATACACAAACATTACACTTAATCTCCATGTAAAAATCATTCCTCTCTAAAAATCTCTTTACAGTTGCACAAAATTTTGTCTCATTCTCCATTTTGGGTTCAATTTTTTTTATATGTAATAAGTAAACATAAAATGGTGTCACTTCATTATCGAATAATGTGGTTAATGAGTCCTCAATAGATTCGGACGTTCGAGAAGAAAGACTTTGTTCAAGTTTGTCAAAGAAGCTTGGGAGATTAGAAAAGAACTAGGTTTGGCTGTGGACTGGAAAGACCAAGTAATTATTAGTGACCTATTCAATTGAGAAATTAGATATCAATGTTGATTGTGTTGGAACCATTCATTTAGAAAATGATTTTTTTAAACAACAAAGAAATTAAAAATTTCTAAAACCAAGCTGTTTTCATATTTATAGGGACAAACCCTTTCACCAAAATCATGCTTGTGTTCTGGATTAGGCGGTCTAAGTTGTTTCTCAACATTTGACCAACACGATCTTCTCAACTATTCACAAACCTCGGTTAGTTTGTAACACCCCTAACCTGTATCCGTCGCCAGAATAGGGTTACAGGGTATTATCGATCATTACAGAACATTTACAGATCAAACATATAATTTACTATTCATTTTTCGAGATTACTTATAACGTCTCTTAATTGGACCCTCGAGGCCCAATATGAACATTAGAAACGTGTCGGGACTAAATCGAAACCTCATAAAAATTTTCACAAAATTTTCAAAATTTCATTTATGAACAGTACCACACATGCCCGTGTGGTTAGGCTGTGTGATTACACACTCTCGTGTGGTCAGGCCGTGTGATTACACACGCCGTCTGACTTGGGACACGCCCGTGTAACACTCTGTTTATGACATCATCAACGAATTAGGGGCACACATCTAAGGCACACACCCATGTGCTTAGGTCGTATGGTAAATTAATTTTTCAAAAATAGCTACAAACTTCACACAGCTAGGGCACATGCCCATGTCCCTAGACCATGTCTCTCACATGGCCGTGTCTCAGCCATGTGGCCAATATTGAGCAATTTGTTTCATTTAATTAAGGTGTAGGAGACACACATCCGGATCACATGCCCATGTACCCAGGCCATGTGCCACACACAGGCTAGACACACGCTTCTGTGTCTTACCTTTGTGGACTAAATAAGACCATTTCATAGCCCTATTTCTCACCCAACTTTATCCATTTTCCTGCATGAAAACTTACATGTATATGCCAACCAATCCAACCCATTTCCATCATCCAATTTGATATATTACTAACCTTAATCATGCTCATAAATTTACCTTTTCTTTACTTCACAAAATATGTCTCATGAAAAGTGTTGTTTAACTTGTTAAAAATATAAAACTTATCATATAACACCATACCATACCAAGTCATCTCAAGATACATATTACTAGCCATTTCAATGGCTAGTTTACAAATCAACATATTACTTCATTGTCGAAACCTACTTAAAACGAGTTTTAAAAAATGAAAATAGGAGTCACCACCAATCTTTTAAAGTGTGATTGGATCACTTTATAAAACGTTTTGGTCTACAAAATTATGAGAAAATAAGTTCGGGAGTCGGTTACGTACGAAGAAGGATTAGCACCCTCGTAACGCCCAAAATTGGTACCAAATTGAATAATTTTGCCTTAATGTCAAAAGTTTGAAAGAATTTAGAAATAAGATCTCTTTTAAAACCATAATAATTTGAGTTACAAAGAATCAAGATTCTTTTGCTTCAAAAGAATATAAACATCATATCCAGCATGATTGGACATGATATTTTTAAACCTTCGTAACTAAAATCATTTGTGATTTTCAAAACTTACTTAGAAGGATCTTTTAGGCATTTAGACAAACGGGAAATCGCAACCTAGCATGTTAAGGCACTATTCCTCGAATTCCTAACTACCAAAAACATTGCCTTATTTTTTAAAAAATCTTTTGGATCGAATGAAATATAAAGGTTCTTTAAAGTGATGATGCATTTAACATATTACAAAGGATCAATACAAACTAACCTCCTTAGTACCTACCTATTTTAACATTCTATACAAATATAATATAAAGGATGATAAATAATGGTATAAATTATACAATATACGTTTATCATTTTATGCATATATAATCATAAATAACATAAATGTACATGCATTATTGTTACACACAAGATACAACATAGTGCATAATGAATACAACAAATATAAATTGAGATATATATGAGAATATTTTACATAGTTGTAACTTAAAATAACATAAATAATTTATTTCATGCGAATATGTAAAAACATAAAATAATCTATGAAAATTTAACCTAATGAAAGAAACAAAAATAAGTAAGAAAATTATAAACACATCAACTAAAATACAAATAAAGATATTTAAAAAAATTTGGAATAGTATAAGAATGATAAATGAGAACCCCTTTTTTTTTTTACAAAATGATATATACATATATAGGTTATACTATAGGGTATAATAACTTAATATATATATTAAAAATAATGTACTAAATATTGATATTACACTTATTTATAAAAAATTTAAAAATGTATATAATTAATAAGTAATAAAATAATGTGTATTTTATAATAAAATAAAGGTAATATAAGTAAATATGGTAAAATATATAGTGTATAATATAATTTACAAACAAAATATATAATAATATAAATCATATGATAAGTAATATAAAAAATATATAATATAATATATATAAATGAAAGAAAGATATTATAAGGAATAATATATAATAAAATATGATAAAATAAAATTTATAAATAAAACGTGTAATATAAATTATATAATGGATAATATATAAATAAAAATAATATGTACTATTTTATATAAAAAATAAAAAATATATAAGGTATTTAAAATAAATTAAATATATATAAAAGGTTTAAAATTGAATTTAATTAAAGAATTTAGAGTTAAATGCAAAATAAAAAAAATTTTGGACCTAATTGAAACACACGCTAAAAGTCGAGGGACTCATTGGGTAATTCGACCCTAATCCCAAAACGACGCCGTACTGCAGAATAGATTTAAGAGGGCGCTCAGATTAAATTGAAAC
This sequence comes from Gossypium anomalum, assembly GCA_025698475.1. NCBI lineage: Eukaryota > Viridiplantae > Streptophyta > Magnoliopsida > Malvales > Malvaceae > Gossypium > Gossypium anomalum. The sequence goes on from CM046960.1 coordinate 2,142,525, forward strand.
AAATATAAAAGATTGGGGCCAAATTAAAATAAAAATAAAAATAAAATAAAATTTTAAAACACGGAAGCATCGATTGGACAATTACCCCTTTTAACGAAAACACGCAGATCCTGCCTGGGTTTCGGGTCAACACGCGGATCTTCGGCCTTAAAGCGATGCTGTTTTGAAGGTTACCGTTTTGGGCAAAACGACACCGTTTATTTATGGCTATATAATTCAAATTTTCAGCTTTGAAATCATTTTGCACTCTGTTTTTTAAAAAACGAAGAAAAAATCCTCTAAACGAGGGCCTAGGGTGAGTTCTTGAAGTGCTATCGATCCTCCGTCCAGTGGTTTTCACGCGCTCACGCGCCACTGTTAACGTCGCCACATACGGTGGCTGAAAATTGAAAAAACTTCACTGCTTACCCCGCATCAAAAGGTAATCCGTTTTTTTATCTATTTTTAGTATTTTTCATATATAAAATGCAGATATTTAAAAGAGAAAAAAAAAACAAATCACCTTTGCTTTCTGGTAAAAATATATGATCTGTGAATCTGTAATCTGTTTTTCTTGTGTATTAAAAAAAGGAAAGAACCCCTTATTACATTGCTTTCATTTGGCTTTTATAGCCTTATACAGTATATTTACAGATTTCGATTTTATTTCTTGCTATGTTTGTTTCGTTTCTACTATTTTTCTTTCTCTTTTTTACAGGCAATCGAGGATCTCACGGCGAGGAGTGGGCTGGTGTTGATCTATGTGTTGATCACGGAAACTGGAATCACAGCGCTGATGGAGGGCCACTGGAACGGCACGAGTCGAAGAGGAGCGACGATTGGGTGTTTGCGACGCGAAGCTTCTGGAAACCCTAGGGTTTTCAGATTCGATTTAGGTACCGGGCCTTGCTAGTTTGGGTCTGGTACGGGTTATTGGTTTAAGTCTAACTGGGTGTGGGCTTATTGGGTTGTAACCGGGTTTTGGGTAGTTTTAAGTATTCAGTTGGGCTAAAAATGTAATAGGGTCTTTGGGCTTTGTACATGGACTGTATAAAACTATTATTTTTATTTTTATTTGTTTTTTTATTTATTTAATTATGGGCTCGAGCAGAAATGGGCTACTACAGCTGCCCCTCTTTGCTCATTGTCAAGTAACGGTAATAGTGCAAAGACTATAAAAGGACCCATTTTGCCCGGTCTGGCCTAATCTTGAGATCTTTCTTCAAATGGCCTTCAACCTGTCTGCAACTTCAGAGGTATTGGATCATAAATATGATAGCTTCAGTTTGCTTTATTGTAACTTCAGGAATGCGCTATCTGCTATCTTCAACCTGCTCCTTGCAAACTCAGGGACGCCCAGTTGATATCTTCGATCTGCTCTCTGACAATACAAAGATGCCAAATCTTGCTATCTTCGATCTGCTCTCTGACAATACAGAGATGCCAAATCTGCTGTCCTCGATCTGCTCTCTGACAATACAGAGATGCCAAATTTGCTATCTTTAATTTGCTCTCTGACAATACAGAGATGCCAAATCTGCTATCTTCGATCTGCTCTCTGACAATACAGAGACTCCAAATCTTGGTTCTGCTTCAACGTAAACACGTAAAAGCCAAATCAGCTATGTCTTAGATCTGCTCCTTGTAAACACAAGGATGCTAAATCATCTTGGATCTACTTCGATGTGAAAACATCCGAAGGTTAGATATGCTATGTCTTCGATCTGCTCTCCGTCGAATATGGAGATGCCAAATTAGTTATCTTCGATCTGCTCTCTGACAATATAGAGACGCCAAATCTGTCATCTTCGATCTGCTCTCTGACAATACAGAGACACCAAACCTACTTCTTCGATTTGCTCTCTTACAATACAGAGATATCAAATCATCTTAGATTCGCTTTAACATAAACAGTGAAAGCCAAATCCGCTATGTCTTCGATCTGCTCCTTGTAAATGCAAGGATGCCAAATCATCTTGGATCTGCTTCGATGCAAAACATCTGAAGGTTAGATCTGCTATGTCTTCGATCTGCTCTCCATCGAATATGGAGATGCCAAATCTATTTCTTCGACCTGCTCTCTAACAATACAGAGCCGCCAAATCATCTATCTTCGATCTACTGTCTGACAATACAGAGATGCCAAATCTTGGATCTTTGATCTGCTCCTTGACAATACAGAGATGCCAAATCATCTTAGATCTATTTTAGCATAACCACGTGAAAGCCAGATCTGCTATGCTTTAGCCTATTACCCTACTACTTAGGGGGTTAAGGCGCATTGATCTTCATTGTCCCTTGGAAGACTTAACCTGTATAATGCGTATGAGTTCATGCCTAATGATTAGGATGCTATGATCGACATAAGTCAAATGCTCCTAATTAAACTTGTTATAATGCAAAATATTTAAGAATATGACCCCTATTCGAGATGTCACCACTCGTTCCTTCGTCGAAGTTTTATCTCAAAGTATCATTCCTACTCAGCCTGTTTGTACCATTCTCCAAATGCTATGACCCATCAAAATGTCTGTAAGATGATCCTCTCTTAGGATCGAATCGTTTGATTTGTCCAATCATCATTTTGGACTAAAAAAAGAATTTCCTCAAGTTCTTTCAAACCTTACTTACATGAATGCCATGAACAATTGTTCTGTTTTAGTTTCCTGTATTATCTAGAAATTTCCAGAGTAATGAGCAAAACTTCATTTGTGAAAATTATTTAGTTCATCTATAATTATTTTAATGCAACATACTTTAAGAATAAGGTAAGATGAATTTAATCTTGAGAATAATTAGATTTGAATGAATTCTTCAAAAATACAAAGGAAATTAATCTGATAGCCTATCATTGAGAAGAAAGAAAATCTAAAGATAGCAAACAGGACAAAAGTTAGATGCCCTAGATATCACCGCTTGAGCGTTTATACACCAGCTCCATGAAGACTTTCTTGAGTTCAACATGTGTTTAAAAGATCCAAAGTACTTTGTTGATGTACCGATATGCAACGCGCTTCGTTCTTTGTTGAATTAGATATAGCAAGATTACTGCGTGCTCTTCAAAATTTGAGTTGCCCTTTCGGGTTTTCAACTCAAAACCCCTTTGGTCACCAGGCGCCCTTTGCGAATTTTCACCTTGGCCTTTCTATTTTTTTTTCAAAAACTCAAGGTGCCTTTTGCAGGTTTTCACCCTGGGCTTTCCTCTCCTTTAGACAAAGTACTTTTTGACTGAGCCTGAATTCACTAGATTGGGTAAACTCTTCCTATCCATTTCTGTTAAGATCAATGCACCCCCAGAGAAAGCCTTCTTCACGACATACGGCCCTTCCTAATTTAGCATCCATTTTCCTCTCAAGTCCTTCTGAATGGGAAGGATCTTTTTCAACACAAGATCTCCCCCGTGGAATTCTCTTGGACGAACTTTCTTGTCATAAGCTCGCATCATTCGCTTTTGATACATCTAACCATGATGAATGGCCCTCAGCCTCTTTTCCTCAATCAAGTTCAACTGATCATATCGTGATTGTATCCATTCAGCTTCATCCAACTTTATTTCTGACAAGACTCGGAGAGACGGTATTTCTACTTTAATGGGTAACACTGCTTCCATCCCATAAACCAACGAGAAAGGAGTTGCCCCAGTAGAGGTTCTGACGGACGTTCGATAAGCTAAGAGTGCAAATGGTAACTTCTCGTGCCAATCTCTTAGGTTTCAGTCATTTTCCCCACTATCTTCTTGATGTTTTTGTTAGCAACTTCCACTACCCCATTCATCTTTGGGCGATACGAAGAAGGATTATGATGCTTAATCTTAAACTGACTGCAAACTTCTGCTATCGTTCTATTGTTCAAATTCAATGCATTGTCTGATATGATCCTTTCGGGCATCCCATACCGATAAATAATCTCTTTCTTCAAGAATCGACTTACAGCCGACTTAGTAACATTTGCATAAGAAGTAGCCTCCACCCACTTTGTGAAGTAATCAATGACCACAAAAATAAAGCGATGCCCATTTGAAGATTTTGGTGATATTGGCCCAATGACATCCATACCCCACATGGAAAAAGGCCATGGAGAAGTTATAACATGTAAAGGTGAAGAAGGTACATGAATCTTGTCTCCATAAATCTGACATTTATGACATTTCTTGGCGTAGTTGATACAATCCCCTTCCATAGTAGACCAATAATATCCAAACCTCATGATTTGTCTAACCATCGTGCAACCATTACCGTGCGTCCCACAAACACCCTCGTGAACTTCTTCCAAGATTAGCTTAGCCTCCACGGCGTCAACACATCTCAACAATACTTGGTCCTTTCTTCTTTTGTACAAGATGTCCCCATCCAAAACATAATCGCATGCTAATCTCCTTAAAGTTTGCTTATCATTTTCAGTTGCCTGTTCTGGGTATTTACAATCTCTCACATATCGCAATATATCTTGATACCAAGGATTATCATCCTTTTGTTCTTCCTCAATGTTACAACAGCAAGCTGGAGCCTCAAAGATACTCATCTGGATAGGTCTCATCTCTCCCTCTTTATTTGTTCTAATCATTGAAGCTAAGGTTGCTAGAGTATCTGCCATCTGGTTTTCATCTCATGGGATATAATTGAAAGTGATGTCATCGAACTCCTCAAGTAACCCTTAAACTACCTTTCGATAATTGATCAATTTAGGATCCCTTGTCTCCCATTCACCTTTAAGCTGGTAAATTACCAACACAGAGTCTCCATATACTTCCAAGATTCTTATTCCTTGTTCTATAGTCGCGCGGAGTCCCATGATGCACGCTTTATACTCGGCCATATTATTTGTGCAATCAAAATCCAACTTGCACGTGAATGGATAACAATCGCCATTTGAGGATACCAGGACTGCCCCAATTCCTTTTCCCACCATATTAGATGCCCCATCAAAGCTCAACTTCCAATGATAATCCTCTGTAGTTGCTACTCACATCAACTCCTCATTTGGGAAATCAAAATTCAACGGTTCATAGTCTCTAGAGCTCTACTATGCAGAAATTTCGCTATCGCGCTTCCTTTTATAGCCTTCTGGCTCACATAGATTATGTCAAACTCTGGAAGCAGAATTTCCCACCTCGCCATTCTCCCATTCAACGCTGTTGACTTCATCATATACTTCAAAGGATCAAGTTTTGAAATAAGCTAAGTAGTATGATATAGCATGTACTGTTTTAACCTTCGAGTCGTCCAGATTAAAGCACAATACAATTTCTCAATTGGCGAATATCTCATCTCACACTCTGTAAATTTCTTACTAAGGTAGTATATCACCTTCTCTTTTCTTCCCGACTCGTCATGTTGACCAAGCACACATCCCATGAATTTACTAAACACCGACAAGTACAGAATTAATGGTTTATCTGGACTAAGTAGAGATAGTACTGGAGCGTTTAACAAGTATTTCTTGACTTTATCAAAGGCATTCTGGCATTCTTCATCCCAAGTATCTTGGTTGTGTTTTCTAAGGAGACGAAATATAGGATCACATTTCTCGGTTAATTGTGAAATAAATCGAGCAATATAATTCAATCTTCCAAGAAAACCTTAAACTTCTTTCTGAGTACGTGGTGGAGGCAATTCTCGTATGGCTCTAACTTTGTCTGAGTCAACTTCAATTCCTCTTTCACTGACCACAAAGCCTAGTAATTTCCCTGACCTAGCTCCGAAAGTGCACTTTGCCGGATTAAGCTTCAACTAAAATTTCCTTAATCTCAGGAACAACTTCCTCAAAACTTTAATATGTTCCTTCTCTATTCGAGATTTAGCAATCATGTCATCAACATACACCTTAATTTCTTTATGCATCATATCATGGAATAAAGTCACCATAGCCTATTGGTGTGTTGCCCCTATATTCTTTAGCCTGAAGGGAATTACCTTGTAACAAAAGGTGCCCCACAATGTTATAAAGGTGGTTTTGTCCATGTCTTTAGGATGTATCTTTATCTGATTATACCCTGAGAAACCATCCATGAAGGAAAACAACGAATATCCCGCTGTGTTGTCTACGCTTACAATCCTATCTTATTGGAAGACGATGCACCACAATATCGGTATTTAACCCTGGCATATCTTGATAGGACCATGCGAAGATATCCTTGAACTCACGTAGCAACTCGATCAGGCCTTACCTTGTGTCCTCAGCAATATACGTGCCAATTTTCACCTCTTTCCCTTTCTCTAGGGCTACATTCTTTATTGCCTCTTTCTCATGTGGCATGATTTGTTTCTCCTCCTGTTTTACCATCCTCAAAAGATCCAAAGACACATCACAATCCTAGACATCTTCCAAATCCTGAGATTCCTCTAAACACATGTCTTACTCATGAGAGAAATCAGGATTTGTAATATCAGTGCTCATATCATTGATATCTAGAGATCTGTGAAGTATAAAGAATATACAAAGAATGAATGAATTTAAGAATGATTATTTATGTGCTATGAATGAAAGAATAAGAATTGCAAAAGTTTAACGGAATATTGGTTGATAAAAATGAAACAATACTCGTTCAAATTGATAAAAGTTATGTTTTATTAAAATAATAGATGATCATAAGCCCATTTCACAAATGTAATCCTATTACTCCTAGGCTCTAGAGCAACAAGAATATTTCGAGAATTACTCTGAAAAATTCCTAAAGACTACAGGAAGTTCCTCCACAGTCTAATTGTTCAGAGAGCTTCCTAGTTCGTAAGGGCGAATACCCTTAAGGTTTCCTTGCTTCGGTCCTTTGTCGTGTATAGCATTAATCTGATGGCTTTCTTCTATAAGTAACCCTCCCGATATGAAGGTTTTGGATATTAGAGGGAATGTCATCGGCTCCCACTCGATTTCTCTTCCACTAAGGCGCGCCCTTCTTCCCTCTTGGCGCTTCTCAACTTCCTTCTTCCTTTGCTTATAGTCTGGCTTGAAGCCCAAACCAAAGCGATCTCTCTTCTCTTTTAGTTCTGGGGTCTGAGTCTTTCCTTGCAGGTATTTTCCTAACCCTCTTCTTGGTAAGGCTCCCTTTCCCGCCATCCAGTAAGTCAGGCACTACCTTTCTCGAAATTTCCAAACATCAAGCATTGCCTTTTATTTTCTAAAAAAAAAAACTTTTGAATTTTGTTTTTAATTAATGCATGATGAACCATATACATACATTATAACATATAAGATAGCATATTACAATAATAGATAGCTAAAACATGCATTTAAATAATATGATAGCAATATTATAAAGGTTATATACTAGACACATACATAAATATAGCAAATCTTAGTTACATAACAACATACATATTAAGGTATACATAGCATATATTGAAGATGAATAAGCAAAATATACGATCATACAAAATAATAATTAATTTAAAAAAACGATGCATGATATACAATTAAACATATAAATATATATACAAAACAAATGTGATAATGTATAAAAATAATAATAATGTAGTAACATATATATCAAACCAACAACGCTTAATAATATTATGAAACTAGCATTTAATATATAAATGATATAAAATATAACAATATAAAAGATTTAATATGTATTAAAATATAAAATAAAGTGAGTAATTATTTTTTAAAAAATATACATAAAATATAAATTAAAGAACAATATTTAATAATAAATTTCAAAATAAGTCATGTATAATAATAATATAAATAGTATATGTAATAAAAGGTAAATTTTTATAGCATGTAATATAAAAGTATACAAGTTAAAAATATTTAATAATAATTTGCCAATTTTTAAAAATTATATAATAAGTAATTTAAATAATAATATATAAATATGAGATGATATATAAAAACAATATTTATATTAAAATAAAAGTAATATATATAAATTTTTTTAAATAAATAAATTATAAAAATTTTACAAAGAAATAAGAGGACTAAAATTAAATTTAAATAAAAAATCAGAGGTTAATTTAAAAAAGAATTTGGGGCTAATCGAGATGCCCATTAAAATCCTAGGGAATCATTGGGAAAATTTTCCCTTATCCCCAAAGCGACGTCGTTCCTCAGAATGAAGTTTAATAGCCATTGGGACTAAATTAAAACAATTATAAAATATTAGGGCCGAATTAAAAATAAAATAAAATGAAATTATAAAATTTAATAAACCGGAAGGATCAATTGGGCAATTTACCCATTTATCAAAAACACGCGGATCCTCCCCGGGTCATCGGGTCAACGCGCGGATCCTCTGTTGAAACGACACTGTTTTAATGCTTATTGAACTAAACCAAAACGACGTCGTACTTAAGGGGCTATATAAGCCAAATCTTAGCCCTGAAATCATTTTTAAATCTGTCTTAAAAAGAAAATTGAAAGAAAACTCTCTGAAAGAGAGTTGAGGGCTGACCCTCGGAGTGCCGTTGTGTCTCCGTCATGGGGTTCCCCACGCGCCTACGCGCCGCCCTTGACTCCGTCACGTACGGTGGTTGGGGCCCAAAAACTTTGCCTTTTTTATCGAATCGAGAGGTAAACCTCTTTTTACTTGTTTTAGTTTTTTTTTATATGCATATATTCATGACAAAAGAGAAAAATGAATCACCTCCGTACCTTGATAAACTGCTCGATTTTTTTATATATATGTGCTCTTTTTTTTTATGTAAAAATCCGTCCTTTATACATTGTATTTTACATCCATTTATACTGTTTACAAATAAATTACAAAAAATTAGTCCCCAATTCTGATTCTGATTTATTGGCTAATTGCTTGCTTCTTTCCTTTTCTTGCAGGTTAACGGCGCAATCCTCGGTAGTGGGGCATGATCTATACACCGATTGTGGTGTGACATGGGGACTAGAACCACGGCGCTGATGGAGGGAAGCTGAAACGACGAAAGTTGAAGATGCGTGACCCTTAGGCTGATTGCGGCGCAAACCCTAGCTAGGGTTTCTCAGCTGCTGAAAATAAGTTAGGCCAATTGGGCCAATTAAGTCTTGGGCTAGTTTAGTGTACCGGGGGTAGGGTGTAAATGGGCCTGCTGGTTAATTCTAATTTTGAGCCTATGGGCTATTGTAAATGGACTATAAATGGACTGTTTAATTTTATTTTTTAATTAATTTAATTCTTGTAAACCCGGGTAAATTTGGGCTATTACAGCTGCCCCTCTTTGCTCATTGTTGTGTAATAGGAATCGAGCAAAGACTATAAAAGGACCAATTTTGCATGGGCTCGCCGAGTCTTGAGTTCTTGATCCTTGATCTTCTTAAATGGCCTTTTGATGGCTTCAATCTGCTTCATTGCAACTCAGTAAGGCGATATCTGCTATTTTTGATCTGCCCTCTGATAATATAGAGACGCCAAATCTGCTATCTTCGATCTGCTCCCTGACAATACAGAGATGCCAAATCTGCTATCTTCGATCTGCCCTCTGACAATACAGAGACGCCAAATCTGCTATCTTCGATCTGCTCCCTGACAATACAAAGATGCCAAATCATCTTAGATTTGCTTCAACGTAAACACGTGAAAGCCAAATTAGCTATGTCTTCGATCTGCTCTCCGTCGAACACAGAGATACCAAATCATCTTAGATTTGCTTCAACGTAAACACGTGAAAGCCAAATCAGTTATGTCTTCGATCTACTCTCCATCGAACACAGAGTTGCCAAATCATCTTAGATTTGCTTCAACGTAAACACGTGAAAGCCACATCAGCTATGTCTTCGATCTACTCTCTGTCGAACACAGAGACGCCAAATCATCTTAGATTTGCTTCAACGTAAACACGTGAAAACCAAATCAGCTATGTCTTTGATTTGCTCTCCGTCGAACACAGAGATGCCAAATCTGTTTCTTTGATTTGTTCTCTGACAATACAGAGATGTCAAATCATCTTGGATCTACTTTAGCGTAAACACTTAAAGGTTAGATCTGCTATGCTTTAGCCTATTACCCTACTGCTTAAGGGGTTAAGGCGCATCAATCTTCATTGTCCTTTGACAGACATGACCTGTATAATATGTATGAGTTTATACCTAATGATTAGGATGCTATGATCGAAATGAGTCAAATGCTCCTAATTAGACCTGTTATAATGCACAATGTTTATGAATATGACCCCTATTCCAGATGTCACTACTCATTCCTTTGTCAAAGCTCATCCTTATTTCTCTCGAAATATCATTCTTACTCAGTCTGTGAGTTTGTAACATTCTTCAAATGCTATGACCTATCAAAAATGTTTGTAAGATGATCCTCTCTCAGGATCAAATCGTTTGATTTGTCCAATCATCATTTTGGACCAAAGAAGGAATTTCCTCGAGTTCTTGCAAACCTCACTTACGTGAATTCCTCAAACAATTATTCTGTTTTAGTTTCTTGTATTATCTAGAAATTTCCAGAGTAATGAGCAAAACTTCATTTGTGAAAATTGTTTAGTTCATTTATCATTATTTAATGCAACACACTTTAAGAACAATGAAAGATGAATTTAATCCTGAGGATAATTAGATTTGAATGAATTTGTCAAAAATACAAAGGGAATTAATCTGAAATCCTATCTTTAAGAAGAAATAGAATCTAAAGATAGCAAATAGGACAAGGGTTAGATTCCCTAGATATCGCCGCTTGAGCGTTTATACACCAGCTCCATGAAGTCTTTCTTGAGTTCAACATGTGTTTAAAAATCAAAGTACTTTGTTGATGCCCCGATATGCAACACACTTCGCTCTTTGTTGAGTCTGATATAGTAAGATTACTGTGTGTTCTTCAAAATTTGAGTTGCCCTTTCAGGTTTTCAACTTAAAACCCTTTTGGTTGCAAGGCGCCCTTTGCGGGTTTTCACCTTGGCCTCTCCATTTTTCTTTTGTTTTTTGAAAAATTCAAGGCGCCCTTTGCGAGTTTTCACCTTGGATTCTCCTCTTCTTTAGACAAATTACTTTTTGACTGAGTCTGAATTCACTAGATTGGGTAAACTCTTCCCGTCCATTTCTATCAAAATTAAAGCACCTCCAGAGAAAGCCTTCTTCACGACATATGGCCCTTCCCAATTGGGCATCCATTTTTCTCTAAAGTCCTTCTAAATGGGAAGGATCTTTTTCAACACAAGATCCCCTTCATGAAATTCTCTTGGTCGTATTTTCTTGTCATAAGCTCGCATCATTCGTTTCTGATACATCTGACCATGGCGAATAGCTTTTAGCCTCTTTTCTTTGATCAAGTTCAACTGATCATATCGCGATTGTATCCATTCAGCTTCATCCAACTTTATCTCTGACAAGACTCGGAGAGACGGTATTTTCACTTCAATGGGTAACACTGCTTCCATCCCATAAACCAACGAGAAAGGAGTTTCCTCGGTAGAGGTTCTGACAGGCGTTCGGTAAGCTAAGAGTGCAAATGGTAACTTCTCATGCCAGTCTCTGTAGGTTTCAGTCATTTTCCCCACTATCTTCTTGATGTTTTTATTAGCAGCTTCCACTGCCCCATTCATCTTTGGGCGATACGAAGAAGAATTATGATGCTTAATCTTGAACTAACTGCAAACTTCTGCTATTTTTTTGTTGTTCAAGTTTAGTGCATTGTCTGATATGATCCTTTCAGGCATCCCATACCGACAAATAATCTCTTTCTTTAAGAATCGACTTATAGATGACTTAGTAACATTTGTATAAGAAGCAGCCTCTACCCACTTCGTGAAGTAATTAATGACTACAAAAATAAAGCGATGCCCATTTAAAGCTTTTGGTGATATTGGCCCAATGACATCCATGCCCCGCATAGAAAAAGGCCATGGAGAAGTCATAATGTGTAGAGGTGAAGGTGGTACATGAATCTTGTCTCCATAAATCTGACATTTATGGCATTTTTTGGCGTAGTTGATACAATCCCCTTCCAAAGTAGACTAATAATATCCAAACCTCTTGATTTGTCTAGCCATTGTGAAACCATTAGCGTGTGTCCCACAAACACCCTTGTGAACTTCCTCCAAGATTAACTTAGCTTCTACGGCATCCACACATCTCAACAATACTTGGTCCTTTCTTATTTTGTATAAGATGTCTCCATCCAAAACGTAATCACAAGCTAATCTCCTTAAAGTTCGCTTATCGTTTTCAGTTACCGGTTCTGGATATTTACGATCTCTCACATATCGCAATATATTCTGATACCATCTCCTCAATGTTACAACAGCTAGCTGGAGCTTCAAAGATATTCATCTGAATGGGTCTCATCTCCTCCTCTTTATTCACTCTAGTCATTGAAGCCAAGGTTGCTAGAGCATCTGCCATCTGGTTTTCTTCTCGTGGGATATAATTGAAAGTGATGTCATCGAATTCCTCAAGTAACCCTAAAACTATCTTTCGATAATTAATTAATTTAGGGTCCCTTCTCTCCCATTCACCTCTAAGCTGGTAAATGACCAATGCAGAGTCTCCATATACTTTCAAGGTTCTTATTCCTCGCTCTATAGCTGCTCGGAGTCCCATGATGCATACTTCATACTCAGCCATATTGTTTGTGCAATCAAAATCCAACTTACATGTAAATGGATAATAATCACCATTTGGGGATATCAAAACTGCCCCAATTCCATTTCCCACTGCATTGGATACCCCATCAAAGCTCATCTTCCAAGGACAATCCTCTGTATTTGCTACACACATCAACTCCTCATTTACGAAATCAAAATTCAACGGCTCATAGTCCTCTAGAGCTCTACTAGCCAGAAATTCTGCTATTGCGCTTCCCTTTATAGCCTTCTGGCTCACATAGACTATGTCAAACTCTGAAAGCAGAATTTGCCACCTCGCCATTCTCCCATTCAAAGATGTTGACTCCATCATATACTTCAAAGGATCAAGTTTTGAAATAAGCCAAGTAGTATGTAACAGCATGTAATGTCTTAACCTTCGAGTCGTTCAGATTAAAGCACAACATAATTTCTCAATTGGCGAATATCTCATTTCACACTCTGTAAATTTCTTACTGAGGTAGTATATCGCCTTCTCCTTTCTTTCCGACTCGTCATGTTGACCAAGCACACATCCCATGGAATTACTAAACATCGACAAGTACAAGATTAATAGTTTATCTGGACTAGGTGGAGATAGTACTGGAGAGTTTAACAAGTATTGTTTGACTTTATCAAAGGCATTCTGGTATTCCTCATTCCAAGTGCCTTGATTGTGCTTTCTAAGGAGGCGAAATATAGGGTCACATTTCTCAGTTAATTGTGAAATAAACCGAGCAATATGATTTAACCTTCCAAGAAAAGCTCAAACTTTCTTTTGAGTACGTGGCGGAGGCAAATCTCAAATGGCTTTTACCTTATCTGAGTCAACTTCTATCCCCTTTTCGCTGACCACAAAGCCTAGCAATTTACCTGACCTAGCTCAGAAAGTGCACTTTGCCGGATTAAGTTTTAACTGAAACTTCCTTAATCTCAAGAATAGTTTCCTTAAAACTTCAATATGTTCCTCCTCCATTCGAGACTTGGCAACATATCATCGACATACACTTCAATTTCTTTATGCATCATATTGTGAAATAAGGTCACCATAGCTCTCTGATATGTTGCCCCTGCGTTCTTTAACCCAAAAGGCATTACCTTGTAACAAAAGGTACCCCACAATGTTATGAAGGTGGTTTTGTCCATGTCCTCAAAATGCATCTTTATCTGATTGTACCTTGAGAAACCATCTATGGAGGAGAACAACGAATATCCCACTGTATTGTCTACCAAAGTGTCTATGTGTGGTAGAGGAAAATTATCTTTTAGGCTAGCTTTGTCCAGATCTCTGTAATCAACACACATTCGTACATTCCCATCCTTCTTAGGAACTGGTACGATGTTAGCTACCCATTCGGAGTACTTTACATCTTGCAAGAATCCTACATCAAACTGCTTCTTGACTTCATCCTTTATTTTCAATATGATATCTGGCCTCATTCTTCGCAACTTCTGTTGTACTGGCTTACAATCTTGTCTTAATGGAAGATGATGCACCACAATATCAGTATTTAACCCTGGCATATCTTGATAGGACCATGCAAAGATATCCTTGAACTCACGTAGCAACTCAATCAATCCTTGCCTTGTGTCTTCGGCAATATATGTGCTAATTTTCACTTCTTTCCCCTCCTCTAGGGCTACTTTCTCTATTGCCTCCTTCTCATGTGGCATGATTTGTTTCTCCTCCTGTTTTACCATCCTCAAAAGATCCAAAGACACATTACAGTCCTGGACATCATCAAAATCATGAGATTCTTCTAAACACATGTCTTGCTTATGAGAGAAATCAGGATTTGATATATCAGTGCTCATGTCATTGATATCTAGGGATCTGTGAAGTATAAAGAATATACAAAGAATGAATGAATTTAAGAATGATTATTTATGTACAATGAATGAAATAATAAGAATTTTCAAAATTTTAACGGAATATTGGTTGATAAAAATGAAACAATACTCGTTGAATTGATAAAAGTTATGTTTTATTAAAAGATAACAGATGATCATAAGCCTATTTCACAAAGGTAATCCTATTACTCCTAGGCCCTAGAGTAACAAGAATGTTTCAAAAATTACTCTAAAAAATTCCTAAAGACTACAGGAAGTTCTTTCGCAGTCCAATTGTTCAGAGAGCTTCCCGGTTCATAAGGACGAATGCCCTCAAGGTTTCCTTGCTTTGATCCTTCGTCGTGTATAGCATTAATCTGACGACTTCTTTCTATGAGTAACCCTCTCGATATGAAGGTTTGGGATATTAGAGGGAATGTCATCGGCTCCCACTCTACTTCTCTTCTATTAAGGTGCGCCCTTCTTCCCTCTTGGCACTTCTCAACTTCCTTCCTCTTTTGCTTATAGTCCAGTTTGAAGCCCAGACCAAAGCGATCTCTCTTCTCTTTTAGTCCTGGGATTTGATTCCCTCCTTGCAGGTACTTTCCTAACCCTTTTCTTGATAAGGCTTCCTTTCTCGCCATCACTTGTAGAGCTATCCTCGTAGCTCTTGCTAACTTTGGCACCGGTAGCTCACTCCCTTCTGAAATGAAGGTTGCATTTACAAATTCTAAAGAGCAAAAGGAACACTCGATAGACTCTTCGTTTGTCTCGATATAAGAGGCCTTGCTAGTGACTGCAACTATAATGTCCTCCTCCGTATTGATGGTTATTAACCATCCATCCATCACTAATTTCAATTTCTGGTGCAATGATGAGGGCACCACTCCTGCTGAGTGTATCCAAGGCCTGCCTAGTAAGCAGTTGTAGGAAGGCTTGATATCCATCACCAAGAAGTCTGTTTCATATATGTTCGACCCAATTTCTAAGGGAATGTCAATTCTTCCCATCACCTTCCTTTCTGTACCGTCAAAGGCTCTTACCATGTTTTGACATGTCTTCATGTGAGAATCATCAATGGGTAATCTGTTTAGTGTAGATAATGCAGAACATTCAAGGCCGATCAATTATCAACATACACGCTTGGGAGTGTATACCCCTTGCATCGGGTGGTGATGTGCAAGGCCTTAGTTGACCCCCTACCCCCTGGTGGAATTTCATCATCATTAAAGTAGATGAAATTATCAGCACTTATGTTATTCACCAATCGATCCAGTTTATTAACAGATATGTCGTGGGAGACATATGTTTCGTTGAGCACCTTCATCAATGCCTTCCGATGCACTTTAGAACTCAGAAGTAAAGCTAATACTGATATGCGAGCTGACTGCCTACGCAAATGTTCGACCACACTATACTCGCTATGCTTAAGGAACTTTAGAAATCCCTTAGCCTCTTCCTCTTTTACCGGCTCCTTGACAGGCATTTCAGCCTCTTTCTCCTTCTCCGCACTAGTATTTTTTATTTTTGTGGACTCTTCTCTGATGCCCATTGTATCATACCACTTCCCATTTTGCGTATGGGAACCTTCAACTTGTACATCCTTAGACGTACTTGCTACATCTTCCTTCTCCGGCATTGACACATGGAAGTTATAACTCCATGGTACCCTCTTGTTATCCTTATAGGGGAAGGAAAAAGGTTTATGGATAATGACCTTAGGCACTGTTTGTGCCCCTGCTTCATTATTCCCCTGCAGGGAAATAATAATCCTTGGCCGGCTATTTCCTTTCTGTTCTTCCTCTATCGCACATACTTGTTTTTCACAAGAGCTATCTTTAAAAATTTGTAGCTCTTTATTGTCTATAAAGCCTTACACTAAGGCTTTGAATTTTTCACAATCTTGAATTTCGTGTCCTTCCTTCTCATAGCACTCACCATAGTTCCTCTCATTTTTAGAGGTTAACATACCTTTCTTCATTATCTCCTCCCAAATCACCTTCATAGGCATCCTCACCTCAGCAACATCTTCTTTTATTCTCCTCTCACTGGCTTCACCAATGGCATTCACTCTTTGATCGAGATGATTTGGCAGCGGGTTTTCCGTATTAGGGGTATTGTCGAACTTCATTACCCCCACCTTAATAAGTCTTTCTACAGCCTTCTTGAAATCGGTACAGTTTTTAATCGAATGCCCCGATATTCCAACATGGTATTCACATCTGGCATTTGCGTCATTACATTTGGGATATGGGGGCTGCAGTGGTTTCAATAGCATGTGCATCGTATAAGCTCTGATAAAGCTCATGATACGTCTAGGGATAGGTGTGAATTGTATCCTTTCAAAATTCTATCTTGTACCCGGCTCCTTCTTTTAAGAACTTTGTTGCTCAACCGCAGCTGTTTTAGACTGACCAACTGTAATTGCTCTCATGTTGTAAGTACTCATGTTATTCACTTCACCATCCTTTCTCCTTGGGGCTGATCTTTTGGTCGTTTCTCCCTCGATTTTGCCACCTCTTATGGCCTTCTCGATCAGTTCTCCAGCCATGACTATGTTTGCAAAATTTTTGGTAGTGCTTCCAATCATGTGAGTATTGAATGGAGCTTTGAGAGTGTTGATGAATAACATGGTGGTCTCTTTCTCCAGCAGTGGTGGTTGAACATGCATTACCACCTCTCTCTACCTCTGCGCATATTGCCTAAAATTCTCATTAGGCTTCTTCTCCATGTTTTGCAGAGTAATCCTATCAGGAGTCATGTCAGTCACATGATTGTACTGTTGCATGAAGGCTTGCGCAAGATCCCTCCATGAATTTATTCTAGCCCGGCTCAACTGATTGTACCACTTGGCTGCTGCTCCAATTAAACTTTCTTGGAAACAATAGATCAATAGTTGATCATTATTCACATACCCAGTCATTCTTCTACAGAACATTGTAATGTGGGCTTCTAGGCAAGTAGTCCCATTGTATTTCTCAAATTCCGACATCTTGAATTTGTGAGGAAGCACCAAGTCTGGGACCAAGCTTAGATCTTTGGCATCAACTCTATGATTCCCATTAGCATTCTCTAAAGCCTTGAATTTTTCCTCCAACCATTTGCAGCGTTCTTCCAACTGTCTTGCAGCCTCAGTTCTTAAATCCTCTTTTTCAGCCATGTCTAAGTCAGGAATAATAGAATTTGCAGGACTATCACCCAAATTGAATCTTGAGTTAGTTGGGAAATTTATGGGGATTCTAGTATCGACCGGCTCTTGTTGAGGCCTTATTGTGATAGATGGCCTCCGGGTATATGCCTCAGGTTGGGTTTGTACGTGAGGTGGAGTGAAACCAAGAGGATGACCCTCGTTCTCCTCTTCAGTGATTGTCATGGGAGCCTTTCCCTTATTAGTGGCTCCTAGTAATTGAGCCATCTCAGCCATCATGTTCCTTTGAGCTTCCAACATTTGCTCCCTTATGTCGTTTTGCATCTTGGCCAATTGCTCTTGCAATTGGTCCTGCATGTCCTTTTGTAGCTGTTCAAACGTTTGATCCATATTCCTAGATTTTGCACGAGTTCCATATTGATGCGTGGTTTCCAGATTTTCTTTTCTACTTCTGTGGTAATTTTAACTAATTAGGGTTTTTCTATAACTTCAAATGCAAATGATGCGATGACATGCTATGATATGCCAATGCATGAATGCAAAAAGGACATCGATTCTGATTCAATCTCATTTAGAAAACTTTATTTCGAAAAAGTATATCTTTATATATAAGAGGATTACAAATAATCTTTCGCCCTAATGCCAAAGTTTTAACTCTATCCAATAAAAGGGCTAACTCTCGACCTATATTCGACGATGACTCATGCATCATACTCAATACGTCAGCTCGTACTGCCAAGTCTCGAACGTGTTCAGCTACCTCTCGGATCTGAATTATGGCTTCTCCAATAAGGTAATCTCTATCTCTGACTTGTTCTTTAGATTGGCATAGTTCTCTCTTTAAATAATCCTCTCGTGCCTCAAGCTACTCAATAAAAAGCTTACTATCTTGCAATGCTGATTCTAACTCCTCAACTTTGCCTTTTAGCTTCTTTACCTCTACCGTGGAATCACGACTTCGTTGCAGATGAAGAGATCGCCCAAGCTCGGTCACCTTAGTTTTTAACCCTTGATTTTTTTTCTCTAAGTTCAAATTTTGTAATTGCATCTCTTGGAACTTCCTCTCCCAATATTCGGCTTTGGACTTCTCCTCTCGAACCTCTTTCTGCAACTGATCTAAAGACCCTCCTATTCTCGCTCTTCTCAAGGATACTTGTGCCTTTTTGTAATGCTCCTTTAAATCATCTCGATCTTCCTCAATCTTCCTTTTCTCCTTCCTTTCTTTTTCAGCCTCCCTTTTTTGAACGTCGACGTCTAGGCTCAAGTATATATTTTCTTCCTTGAGCTTTGCTATCCTCTTCTCCAGCTCCAAGTTCTTTCTCTCGAACTCTTGCTTCATAATTTCTAACTCTGAAGGCGTCACTTGCAAATATTCCTCCATCGGTCGAGCTCCTTCTACGCTTGGCCTAGGGATGTTATCATTAATCCTTCTACCTCTCCACTCGATGTACCCCGGAGTCGTAGCAGGGCTAATAGCTACTCCCTTTAATTTAAAAATCTTATTCCAAGCACTAGAGATCTCACTAACCTTTCTCTTGTAGTCAGCCCCTCTATACACAAGCTTACTTTGAACCAACCCGTAAGTTGTCGGTATGAATTGTCTCAATCCATGTTGCCTCAACACAAGTAAAGGGGCATAACCAATGGCACCTCAAATTCCCAGCAAAGGGACCCAATCAAAACTACCACATCGGTAAAGAATCTCACCAGGAATCATCCATGGAGCTCTCCACTCCACATCCTTTGACTCAGGTTCTAAAGTAACGCTATCCAATTTTTCTCAGGAACATCAACTCTCCTAGTTGAAGCTGCTATGTCTTTCAGCGGGGAGTAATACTCGAAGAAAACCCAACAAACCACCCTATCTATCAATCAAAAGTGACTGTAGAACCAAGCTAAAAGTAACTGAGCACAACCAACAAACCTGCCTGTACTGGCTCTCCTACATGCATTTAAGAACCTAAATGTCTCCGCCAAAATCATAGGAACAGAAGTGACTCGTTTGCTAAGTCGATGGAAGAGATCCGTGGTCACCTCGTCCACATATCCCAAGGCCCTGGGGAAAACCATCAATCTGTATAAGCTTAAGGCAAAAATGTCTACCCTCTTCGCCTCGTTTGGATGTGTCTGGATCAGATCTTTCAAAGCTCCCCACGGAATGCACTTACTCTCACCCTTTTCCTTAATTCTAGCCATGATCCACTGCTCGCTCATCCCCGTAATGGTCATCAACTTCTTACCAAAGGTTGGGACACAAGCAGCTCGAGAATATATCCTATCACACTGAAATCTAGGATACCGAAGTAAGGTTGTGTACTCCTCCACAGTAGGCACTAAATCTACCTCCCCAAAGGTAAAACAACTGTATGCTGGGTTCCAAAACTGAGTGAGAGCTCGAAACAAGTTCTCATCAACTTGAATATCAAACAAATAGGGCAAATCTCCGTACTTACCGTAGAATGATTGCTTGGTCTCATTGCCTCATTGATCCAAAATAACCTTAAGCTCCTGCAGATTATTCTGTGTGACACTGATGCGAGTGTAGTCTGATAGCTCTGACATATATCCCACAGTTATACTATCCCCTTTTCCTAGCTGAGTTTGCTCAGACCATCTATGGATGTTAGTGTTGCCTTCCACTCTATCAAGAAGCCCGTTCTCCATAATAAAACTTTCTAACTTAGAAATTGTCCGTGAATGGATAACTTTTAAATGTGAAATGTCATGCAATGAAAAAAGAAAACAGTTAGTATCACATAATAATAAACTCAAGAATGATATGTGAAGGTAATATCTAAAGTATAATTCTAACTAAGTTGAGCTATTACAGTTTTTCTATATGAGGTTTTAGTTCTAAAGTTGAGGTACCTGAATCAGCAGATTCCTCGATTCTCACCCATTATAGGCTCATTTGAATCGAGTTCAGTTCAGGGCAATACATTTCCCTATGGCTACACGGAGATGAAAATCTCACGAAACCTTTGGTACGGATGTATCCCGGAAGTGATCCACTATCCTGCACGGAGGCGAAAACCTCACGAAGGTGTAGTTTCTCACTCCCACTTAAGGGTGTGACCAAAACGGTCATGCAAATGTAATGCGTATCAGAATATATAACATATGCAATAATACAAACACATGTAATGCAAAGAGGATTGAATTTTAAAATTTTTCAAATTTTCTACATTAAGACAAAAGGTAATCAATTATACGGCTTGACTCTCTTATTGTTCCCCAGCAGAGTCGCCAAGCTGTCGAAACCATTTTAAATCGGGTTTTGGAAAATGAGAATCGACTTTAAGAAAAACAAAAACGGGAGTCGCCACTAATCTTTTTAGGTGTGATTGGATCACCTTATAAAATGTTTTGTTTTAAAACAATAATTTTGGTCTACGAAAGTTGAGAAAATGGATTTGGGAGTCGGTTACATACGAGGAAGGGTTAGCACCCTCGTAACGCCCAAAAATTGGTACCTAATTGATCAAGTGTCTTTAATGTCGGAAATTTAAAATTTTTAGGATGCAATCCTTTTTAAAATACTTTAATTTCGAAAATTAGGGTTCACTTGTATCCAATGAATCAAAATATTACATCCAATAAATTAGGAAGCAATATTTTTAAGACATTCGAAGCTAAGCTAGCCCTTTTTGAAAATCCCTATCTCAAAACGACAAAACGCCATATCCAGTAAGTTAGGACACAACGCTTTAAGATTCCAAGACAGTTGCTCGTATTTTGAAAACCTTAAAAACTTAGAAGGGTGCTTGACTATTCGAATTCAACGAGAAAAGTCGCAACCTAGTAAGTTAGGGCATTACCTTTCTCGAAATTTCCAAACATCAAGCATTGCCTTTTATTTTCTAAAGAATCTTTTGAATTTCGTTTTTTACTAATGCATGAAGAACCATATACATACATTATAACATATAAGATAGCATATTACAATAATAGATAGCTAAAACATGCATTTAAATAATATGATAGCAATATTATAAAGGTTATATACTAGACACATACATAAATATAGCAAATCTTAGTTACATAACAACATACATATTAAGGTATACATAGCATATATTGAAGATGAATAAGCAAAATATGCGATCATACAAAATAATAATTAATTTAAAACAACGATGCATGATATACAATTAAACATATAAATATATATACAAAACAAATGTGATAATGTATAAAAATAATAATAATGTAGTAACATATATATCAAACCAACAACACTTAATAATATTATGAAACTAGCATTTAATATATAAATGATATAAAATATAACAATATAAAAGATTTAATATGTATTAAAATATAAAATAAAGTGAGTAATTATTTTTTTAAAAATATACATAGAATATAAATTAAAGAACAATATTTAATAATAAATTTCAAAATAAGTCATGTATAATAATAATATAAATAGTATATGTAATAAAAGGTAAATTTTTATAGCATGTAATATAAAAGTATACAAGTTAAAAATATTTAATAATAATTTGCCAATTTTTAAAAATTATATAATAAGTAATTTAAATAATAATAATATATAAATATTAGATGATATATACAAAAAATATTTATATTAAAATAAAAGTAATATATATAAAAAAAATTTAAATAAATAAATTATAAAAATTTTACAAAGAAATAAGAGGACTAAAATTAAATTTAAATAAAAAATCAGAGGTTAATTTAAAAAAGAATTTGGGCCTAATTGAGATGCCCATTAAAATCCTAGGGACTCATTGGGAAAATTTTCCCTTATCCCTGAAGCGACGTCGTTCCTCAGAATGAAGTTTAATAGCATTAGG
The DNA here is from genome assembly GCA_025698475.1 of Gossypium anomalum. Lineage (NCBI taxonomy): Eukaryota > Viridiplantae > Streptophyta > Magnoliopsida > Malvales > Malvaceae > Gossypium > Gossypium anomalum. The sequence continues at coordinate 2,164,796 of CM046960.1, forward strand.
ACTAAATTAAAGCAATTATAAAATACTAGGGCCGAATTAAAAATAAAATAAAATGAAATTATAAAATTTAATAAACCGGAAGGATCAATTGGGCAATTTACCCATTTATCAAAAACACGCGGATCCTCCCCCGGTCATCGGGTCAACGCGCGGATCCTCTGTTGAAACGACACCGTTTTAATGCTTATTGAACTAAGCCAAAACGACGTCGTACTTAAGGGGCTATATAAGCCAAATCTTAGCCTTGAAATCATTTTTAAATCTAATCTTAGCCTTGAAATCATTTTTAAATCTGTCTTAAAAAAAACTGAAAGAAAACTCTCTGAAAGAGAGTTGAGGGCTGACCCTCAGAGCGCCGTTGTGTCTCCGTCATCGGGTTCCCCATGCGCCCACGCGCCGCCCTTGACTCCGTCACGTACGGTGGTCGGGGCCCACAAACTTTGCCTTTTTCAGCGAATCGAGAGGTAAACCTCTTTTTACTTGTTTTAGTTTTTTTTTTATATGCATATATTCATGACAAAAGAGAAAAATGAATCACCTCCGTACCTTGATAAACTGCTCGATTTTTATATATATATGTGCTCTTTTTTTGTGTAAAAATTCGTCCTTTATACATTGTATTTTACATCCATTTATACTGTTTACAAATAAATTACAAAAAATTAGTCCCCAATTCTGATTCTGATTTATTGGCTGATTGCTTGCTTCTTTCCTTTTCTTGCAGGTTAACGGCGTGATCCTCGACAGTGGGGCATGATGTAACATCCTGATTTTCGGTTAATTCGCGATTCTCAATATTTTGGTAAAGTTGTTTAAATTTTGTAGTTGGAAGTGAAATTAATATTTTGAGTAGATAAATGGGCTTATGGAAGGCCCATGTGTTGGTCAAAAACCTAGTTGAATTGTTGAATTTTGGATTTAAGAGTTAGGGGTTCTGGCTAGTTGGCCCTTATGTAAAGTTATGGATAAAATGCATCACAAAAGAGCCTCTAGTAAGGTGGCTAAGTAACGCCACTAGGGAGCTATAAGGGTGGCGTGTAAGAGGTTTGGGAGGTCATGGGATCGATTCCCTGTGTGGGCAATAGAAGCATTTATTTTTTTAAGTGCAGGAAGGGAAGGTGGTGGAGTCCAAATGGATTCTGCTAAGGAGGAGTTTGGATTCGGTCAGATGCTTGATTTAAGGAGTGATAAGGGAGAGATTTTAGGGATTTGATAAGGGGAGAGAGTTGGCCGAATAAGGGAGTCCGAGAGGGGAAAATTCGGCTAAGAGGTTTAGTTAGGGAATTTCGGCACTTAAGTATTTTCTCATGCTGTTTTTCTCTGGGAGATTGGTCTTTCTTCTTTTTCTCTTTTTTGCAGCCAACCTATCATCTTCCTACCATCTTTTATCCTTCTCCTTCTTCCAAATCAGCCCACTATTCCCTTTCTTTCACCATTGTTCTTCCCTTATCTCTACTTTTACCAAAACACCGCAAAGCCAAAAAGTTGTGCAAGTCAAAGTGGTGCTTGACTTTTGGTTACCAACAGCCATCTTCTTTCTTTATTTTGTTTATCGGTGATCAACTCTCCTATCTCCTAGGGGCTAGATAGATTCAAGAAGAAGAGACGGTGGTAAGTGATCAAAACCTTAAGCAATTTTATGTAGGACTATTAACAAGGGCCAAACCCCATGTTTTTAGGGAAGTGGCCGATTATGGGTATAGGCTCATGGGATGATTCTTTTATTAATGTTATGATTTTTATGGTAAAGGAGCAGCAACACGTATTGACGGCTTGAGTCGGTTGAATCTTTGGAGTGGCTGGATCTAAGGGAATCGATGTCGACAAGGTAAGGTTTTTAGGCTACTTTAGAGGGTGGCCGAATGTGTAAGTGTTAGTATTAAATGGTTTCCGTTTTGGTTTCATCTATGGAAGCTGATTTATTAACGGTTGGTTATAGGAGAAATTGTGTAGGAGATCTCGTGGAGGAATATCGCCAAACAGGTGTGTAATAAACCCAATTTCGTGGCTTAACTCAATAAATGCCGAAAAGCGAAAAATGCCAAATTTCGGCATCTTGAGGACTTGTGAGCATGCGAAAGCTCATAGGTTAGGTAGATACGTTAAGTTTGATGATCGGAACCATTGAAACAGTAATGGCGCAAATTCTGCGTTACGGTAAGTTGGGCCTCGAGGGGCTAAAAATCGGCCCAATGGGCTTTCGGACCCATTTGGGTAAATTTGATAGAAAATGAAAACTCATTAAATTGCATGTTGACACCGATAATATTATTATGGAATATAAGATAAGTGGGCTTGGATGACTAAATCGACTACGTAGGGCCCATTAGAGGTTTTGGCCCAATAACTCGGTTTATTAGAAATGGGCCTGAATCATTGTTTAAACACTTGAAATGTTAGTAATCGATGATGAACATGGAAAACCCTAATATTTGGTAAAATTACGAGAATGCCCTTATAACATGAAAATGACCATTATACCCTAGGGTTAATTATGAGGTTTATACATGGGTTTTGATAAAAATATGTATGATATGTACATGATATGTATGATATGCACATGAAATGTATGATATGCACGTGACATGTATGGTATGCACATGATATGTATGAGATGTAAATGATAGATTTATGATATGCATTTGGGTTGGGTTTTATATGTGGATGGAGGAAGTGCAAAAGGGCTTATGCCCCAGTTTACCGAAAAGGGCTTATGCCCCAGTTTATACAAAGGGCTTTTGCCCCGGTTATTAAAAGAGGCTGGCCTCCAGTTATATGATAAAGCAAAGCAATGCCGCAAATGAGAGTTTGGTTGGGTGGGTGAGTTATTCCCCACATGGAGAGCTTGGTTGGTACGGGTGGAGAGTAGCGGTTGGTGGGTCGAGTAGTCTCCCCAAATGGGCTTGCATTCATGCATTAATTTTACATGTGATATTGAAATGGGCCTATGGGCCATACTGTCTCAGAATAAGGCTTCGGCCCAGTAACATGAGTAATAAAGGAAAAGGCTTGCCCAAAGATATTATGATATGTGTTATATGAAAAGGCTTCGCCCATGATTATGATATGTGTGATATGAAAAGGCTTCTACCCAAAGATTATGATATGAATTATAAAAGGCTTCTGCCCAAAGAAAGGTGGTAATTAAGTTTGGGCGTAGGCCCATGAAGTGATATTGATTTGGGCTCACGAAAGGGGCTTGTTGCACACCGAGTTTTCCCAAACTCACCCCTTTTCTTTCTTATCTTACAGGTGAGCCTTGACTTGGGGACTTGGAGCTGGAGGGGATTCAAAGATGGCCATGATGATCGTATTTGGACTTTCCAATAAGTAATCGGGTTTTTTTTTTTTATTTTATTTGTCATTTATTTTGGGGTTGTAATAAGGCCATTTTAACCTTAACTTTATTCCTTGCTTTTCTGGATTATTTTGTTAAATGGGCTGATAATAAATAAATAAAATGGGCTAGACTTAGGACGCGCCAAAATGATACCTACTTTTAAATAACACAACGTCACACATATTTGGTTAACAAAGATAACTACTCAAATGAATTTTCCAACTCGCTTACCAAAGTGTGGCAATGGTTGTGGGCATGTCTAGGATTGGTTCTATCTGGGAGCTTGGTACTTAAGCGACCTTCATGGCTCACCTCCTCCGTTTCGGATGCCTACACGTGCCCACCTCCATTCACTTTGGTTAGCTTGACTTTAGGCGATTTCCTAATCAACCAAACGAAACACGAATTTTTAAACACATGTGACACGTCGATTCGGCCATAGCGTCTAGGCCGGTTTGGGGTGTTACATTTAGTGGTATCGAGCCAGTTGCAACAACTCGGTTGTGGATTGGGTCCGAAAATTTTTTCAAAACTCGAGCCTAAGAAGGGTATTTTTGGGAAATGGCGATTTTTCAAAAAATGTTTAAATTTTATCTTGTTTTTATGGGTTTAAAATTGAAAATTTTAACAGAGGTATTATAAATTAGTTTTGGAAAATTTTTTGATTAAAGGATTGTTGTGAATGGTTGAGGAAAGATGTGGCGCATCAATCCCCACACCAAGTCCGTAAGTACCCTACTTTTGTTAGTAAATTCAGATAAAATGTTAAACTGAGGCCCTACTATGATATTGTAGTTAGGGTAGAATTATGAAACAGTAGGATTGGGACTATAGCTAGGCTATTTTCTCGCGAAAACAAATCTCTGAATTGCCATCTTTTCATAAAACATCTCTTAAAAGAAACTGAAATATTTGACTAATTTCATAAAACTCGTAATCAAAAAATTCGGTATGAGTACAAGGGGAACGCGTGGACGAGGCCGCGGACGTGGACGTGGTCGTGGAAGAGCGCAAGCTGAATCTTCATCCTCAAGGCATAGGCCAGCTGAGGAGACATATGTGCCACAGACAACAGAGACTGGGTCATATGCTTTGTCCCAAGCAATGTTAAGGGTTCTAGAAAGGGTTGCTGGAGCCAGATCGGGAAGAAAAGCAGGATCTATCTCTCGAGCGACTCGGGCTAACTGAGCGAGGGTTTTAGGGCGTATCGGAGTAGCCCCAAGTGTGGCGAGTATTGGTTAGAGGCGACAGAGCGGATTATGGATTTACCTCGATTGCTCGATGGAGCAAAAGTTGAAGGGAGCTGTGTCATTGCTAAGAGATGAGGCATACCAGTGGTGGATCACAGTAAGGGAGAGTACCCCGATCGAACGTGTGACTTGGGGACTGTTCAAGTCTGCTTTTAAGGGGAGATATGTTGGAGCGAGTTATGTGGATGCTCGCCGAAAAGAATTTCTGAATTTGGCTCAGGGTAATAAGACTGTTGCGGAGTATGAGGCAGAATTCTTGAGGCTGAGTCGATATGCTAGCGGAATAGTTGCAACTGAATATGAGCGCAGCGTTCGATTTGAGGATGGCCTCCGCGATGAGCTTAGAGTGCTGATAGCTCCACAAAGGGAACGTGACTTCGCTGCACTAGTAGAGAAGGCCAAGATAGCCGAGGAAGTGAAACAGACGGAACGGCGGAACCGTGAGAAGGATCGACCCAGATTCAGAAAAGATCCTAGACCCTCTGGTACTGCAGATAGAAATGCTAAAAGAGCTAGAGTGGAGCCAGCTCCGGGGAATACTTTTAAACATCAGGTGTGCAAAGATTGTGGTAGAGAGCATATATGGGGAGTGTTGGAAACGTCTTGGAGCGTGTTTCGATGTGGGTCCAAGGAGCATAAGTTTAGAGATTGTCCTCGGAGAGCAGCTCAGGATCAAGCGGCGGAGCAAAGAGGAGTTCAACCACAGCGAGGGGGACCATCGCCACAGAGGGGTCGTGGGCAAGGTAGAGGTGGCAACGGTAATGGACGAGGACGTGGGGCACCGGCGGTGGGTATGGACAAGGCGAGGCTCGACCGGTAAGACCGGGTCTATGCTTTGCACGACGTCGTGAAGAGGGTGACGCTCCCGATGTTATAACTCGCACGTTCTCATTCATAGCAAGCCTTACACTGCTTTGATTGATGTGGGTTCTACCCACTCGTATGTTGCTTGTGATGTATCTGGGGCATTGGGTGTGCTTCCTGAAGAGTTTGTGAGTGGGGTATCGGTAATAAGCCCTTTAGGACACTCGGTTAGGGTGGATAAACTCTTTAAGGAAGTGCCTTTAGAGACGCAAGGTGAGATATTTGTAGGGGATCTGATGGAGCTACCATTTCGAGAGTTTGACCTTATTTTGGGGATGGACTGGCTGACTAAGCATAGGGCGACGCTGGATTGTGCTGTTAAGAGGATGGTGCTAAGAACTGATAAAGATGAGGAGGTAATGGTCATTGGGGAGCGAAGGAATTACTTATCTAATGTTGTTTCGGCATTAAGGGCGGAGAAGTTGATTCGGAAAGGTTGTGAGGCATTCTTGGCGTTTGTGAGTCAAGTTGAACCTGCAGTGATAACCGTGGAGTCAGTTAGGACCATTAAGGAGTTCCAAGATGTATTTCCGGAGGAACTTCCTGGACTACCTCCGAACAGAGAAGTCGAGTTTGGAATCGACTTGTTGCCTGGAACGGCTCCGGTGTCTATTGCACCTTATAGGATGGCACCAAAAGAGTTGGTGGAACCAAGGCTCGATTCAAGAACCATTGGACGTAGGGTTTATAAGACCCAAGATTTCTCCATGGGGTGCCCCAGTATTGTTCGTAAAGAAGAAAGATGGGACCATGCGAATGTGTATTGATTATCGCCAGTTGAACAAGCTGACAATTAGGAACAAGTATCCGTTACCAAGGATTGACGATCTGTTTGATCAACTGAAAGGAGCTTCAGTATTCTCTAAGATTGACCTTCGGTCAGGGTATCATCAGTTAAGGGTCAAAAAGGAGGATATCCATAAGACGGCATTCAGAACTCGATATGGTCATTACGAGTTTTTGGTTATGCCCTTTGGCTTGACTAATGCAATCGCCGGTATTCATGGATTTGATGAATCGAGTGTTTCACCATACCGGATCGGTTTGTTGTTGTTTTTATTGATGATATCTTGGTGTACTCGCAAAAGCAGAGGAGAAGCATGAAGAGCATTTACGGATTGTGCTACAAGTGCTAAGGAAAAGCAACTTTACGCAAAGTTTAGTAAGTGCGAGTTTTGGCTAAATGAAGTAACCTTTTTAGGGCATGTTGTGTCCGCAGAAGGGATTAAGGTTGACCTAGGAAGATTGAGGCGATTTTGGAGTGGAAGCCACCAAGGTCGTGTGAATGAAATCCAAGCTTTTGGGGTTGGCGGGATATTATAGAAGGTTTGTGGAAGGATTTTCTGTGTTGGCGGCGCCATTAACGAAACTTATAAGGAAGGGAGCACCGTTCAGATGGACGAATAAGCGTGAAGAGGCTTTTGAAAAGTTAAAGGAAGTTCTGACGGAGGCACCGGTGTTGATTCAGCCAGAATCCGGCAAAGATTTCACTGTGTATAGTGATGCGTCACATGTAGGTTTGGGTTGTGTGTTGATGCAAGAGGGCAAAGTGGTCGCTTATGCTTCACGACAACTTAAGCCACATGAGCTGAATTATCCTACTCATGACTTGGAGTTGGCAAAGAGAATTTTTGCACTTAAAATATGGAGGCATTACTTGTATGGAGAGAGATGCATCATTTACACAGATCATAAGAGTCTTAAGTACTTGCTGACTCAGAAAGAGCTGAATCTTAGGCAACGAAGGTGGATCGAGCTGTTAAAAGATTATGACTGTTCGATTGAATATCATCCAGGTAAGGCAAATGTTGTAGCCGATGCGTTGAGTCGAGAACGGTGGCGAGTTGAAGGCGATGTTTGCTCGCCTAAGCTTGTATGATGATGGAAGCTTATTGGCAGAGTTGCAAGTGAGACCGACTTGGGTAGAGCAAATTAAGAGGCAACAGTTTGATGGATGAATCGTTGGGTTCTCGGTTTCACAAGTTGAGAAAGGCGAGAATTCAGACTTTGGACTGAATAGTGAAGGGGTTCTCTGTTTTCGAGGAAGAATGTGTATACCAAGGACTCGATTTAAGGATGATGATTTTAAAAGAGGCACATGGTGGGCCTTGTGCGATGCATCCGTGAGGAAGCAAGTTGTATCGAGACTTGCGAGAGCTATATTGGTGGCCCGGCTTAAGCGAGAGGTGACCGAATTTGTGAGGAAATGTTTAACGTGTCAACAAGTGAAGGCAGAGCATCAATTACCTTCGAGGATTGCTACAACCGAGAAAGATACCACTTTGGAAGTGGGAAAGGGTAACCATGGATTTTGTAAGTGGGTTGCCATTGACACCATCTAAGAAGGACTCGGTTTGGGTAATTGTGGATAGGCTGACGAAGTCTGCTCACTTCATACCTGTTCGAACTGATTACTCACTCCAAAAGTTGGCCAAGTTATATGTGGCGGAGATAGTGCGGTTGCATGGGGTGCCAGTGTCAATCATTTCTGACCGAGACCCAAGGTTTACATCTCGGTTTTGGCGGAAGTTGCATGAGGCGTTGGGAACGCGACTGGATTTTAGTACGGCCTTTCACCCTCAAACAGATGGACAATCAGAGAGGATTATTCAGGTTTTGGAAGACATGTTGAGGGGTTGTGTTATTGAGTTTAGGGGCAGTTGGGAGGATTACTTACCATTGGCAGAATTCGCGTATAACAACAGTTACCAAGCAAGTATTCAGATGGCTCCTTATGAGGCACTATATGGGCGAAGATGTCGTTCGCCTACTTGTTGGACGTAAATTGGGGATAGGCAAGTACTTGGGCGAGTTGGTGGCGATAATCGAGGACAAGGTTAAGGTGATTAGGAATCGGTTAAAGGAGGCAACGGATCGACAAAAGTCTTACGCCGATTTGAAACGTAGGGACGTGGAATATGCTTTGTAGGGATGGGTCTTTCCGAAAGTTTCACCTTGGAAGAAGATTCTAAGGTTTGGTAAGAAGGGTAAGTTGAGCCCACGGTTTATTGGGCCTTACCGAATCGTTAAACGGATTGGACCAGATGGCTTATCACCGGAATTACCACCGAATCGCATCGTATCCACGACGTTTTCCATGTATCCATGCTTTGAGGCGGTGATCGATCCGACCCAACTCATGTTCCGCGATTGAAGAAATCGAGGTACAGTCGGATTTGACTTTCGAAGAGGAACCTGTGCAAATACTTGATCGTGACGTCAAGGTGTTGAGAAGGAAGACAGTTCCACTAGTGAAAGTACTTTGGAGAAACCATGGCAAAGAAGAAGCTACTTGGGAGACGAGGAGGCGTCGTCGCCAGCAGCACCTCAACTTTTCGAATAAGGTAAAATTTCGAGGCCAAATTTCTTTAAGGAGGGTAGAGTTGTAACATCCTGATTTTCGGTTAATTTGCGATTCTCAATATTTTGGTAAAGTTGTTTAAATTTTGTAGTTGGAAGTGAAATTAATATTTTGAGTAGATAAATGGGCTTATGGAAGGCCCATGTGTTGGTCAAAAACCAGTTGAATTGTTGAATTTTGGATTTAAGAGTTAGGGGTTACTGCTAGTTGGCCCTTATGTAAAGTTATGGATAAAATGCATCACAAAAGAGCCTCTAGTAAGGTGGCTAAGTAACGCCACTAGGGAGCTATAAGGGTGGCGTGTAAGAGGTTTGGGAGGTCATGGGATCGATTCCTGTGTGGGTAATAGAAGCATTTATTTTTAAGTGCGGGAAGGGAAGGTGGTGGAGTCCAAATGGATTCTCATGGGAGGAGTTTGGATTCGGTCGGATGCTTGATTTAAGGAGTGATAAGGGAGAGATTTTATGGATTTGATAAGGGGAGAGAGTTGGCCGAATAAGGGAGTCCGAGAGGGGAAAATTCGGCTAAGAGGTTTAGTTAGGGAATTTCGGCACTTAAGTATTTTCTGTGCAAGTTTTTCTCTCTGGAGATTGGTCTTTCTTCTTTTTCTCTTTTTGCAGCCAACCTATCATCTTCCTACCATCTTTTTATCCTTCTCCTTCTTCCAAATCAGCCCACTATTCCCTTTCTTTCACCATTGTTCTTCCCTTATCTCTACTTTTACCAAAACACCGCAAAAAGCCAGAAAAGTCATGCAAGTCAAAGTGGTGCCGACTTTTGGTTACCAATAGCCATCTTCTTTCTTTATTTTGTTTATCGGTGATCAACTCTCCTATCTCCTAGGGCTAGATAGATTCAAGAAGAAGAGACGGTGGTAAGTGATCAAAACCTTAAGCAATTTTATGTAGGACTATTAACAAGGGCCAAACCCTATGTTTTTGGGAAGTGGCCGATTATGGGTATAGGCTCATGGGATGATTCTTTTATTAATGTTATGATTTTTATGGTAAAGGAGCAGCAACACGTATTGACGGCTTGAGTCGGTTGAATCTTTGGAGTGGCTGGATCTAAGGGAATCGATTAATCGACAAGGTAAGGTTTTAGGCTACTTTAGAGGGTGGCCGAATGTGTAAGTGTTAGTATTAAATGGTTTCCGTTTGGTTTCATCTATGGAAGCTGATTTATTAACGGTTGGTTATAGGAGAAATTGTGTAGGAGATCTCGTGGAGGAATATCGCCAAACAGTGTGTGTAATAAACCCAATTTAGTGGCTTAACTCAATAAATGCCGAAAAGCCAAATGCCAAAATTCGCATCTTGAGGACTTGTGAGCATGCGAAAGCTCATAGGTTAGGTAGATACGTTAAGTTTGATGATCGGAACCATTGAAATGTAATGGCACAAATTCTGCGTTACATGTAAGTTGGGCCTCGAGGGGTTAAAATCGGGCCCAATGGGCTTTCGGACCCATTTGGGTAAATTTGATAGAAAATGAAAACTCATTAAATTGCATGTTGACACCGATAATATTATTATGGAATATAAGATAAGTGGGCTTGGATGACTAAATCGACTACGTAGGGCCCATTAGAGGTTTTTGGCCCAATAACTCGGTTTATTTAGAGAAATGGGCTCTCATCATTGCTTAAAACACTTGAAATGTTAGTAACTGATGATGAACATGGAAAACCCTAATATTTGGTAAAATTACGAGAATGCCCTTATAACATGAAAATGACCATTATACCCCTAGGGTTAATTATGAGGTTTATACATGGGTTTTGATAAAAATATGTATGATATGTACATGATATGTATGATATGCACATGAAATGTATGATATGCACGTGACATGTATGGTATGCACATGATATGTATGAGATGTAAATGATAGATTTATGATATGCATTTGGGTTGGGTTTTATATGTGGATGGAGGAAGTGCAAAAGGGCTTATGCCCCAGTTTACCGAAAAAGGGCTTATGCCCCAGTTATACAAAGGGCTTTTGCCCCAGTTATTAAAAGAGGCTAGGCCTCCAGTTATATGATAAAGCAGCAATGCTGCCAGTGGAGAGTTTGGTTGGGTGGGTCGAGTTATTCCCCACATGGAGAGCTTGGTTGGTACGGGTGGAGAGTAGCGGTTGGTGGGTCGAGTAGTCTCCCCAAATGGGCTTGCATTCATGCATTAATTTTACATGTGATATTGAAATGGGCCTATGGGCCATACTGTCTACAGAATAAGGCTTCGGCCCAGTAACATGAGTAATAAAGAAAAAGGCTTCGGCCCAGTATTATGATATGTGTTATATGAAAAGGCTTCGGCCCAGTATTATGATATGTGTGATATGAAAAGGCTTCGGCCCAGTATTATGATATGAATTATAAAAGGCTTCGGCCCAGTAAAGGTGGTAATTAAGTTTGGGCGTAGGCCCGATGGTGATATTGATTTGGGCTCACAAAGGGGCTTGTTGCACACTGAGTTTTCCCAAACTCACCCCCTTTTCTTTCTTATCTTACAGGTGAGCCTTGACTTGGGGGACTTGGAGCTGGAGGGGATTCAGCATGGCCATGATGATCGTATTTGGACTTTCCAATAAGTAACTGGGTTTTTTTTTTTATTTTATTTGTCATTTATTTTGGGGTTGTAATAAGGCCATTTTAACCTTAACTTTATTCCTTGCTTTTCTGGATTATTTTGTTAAATGGGCTGATAATAAATAAATAAAATGGGCTAGACTTAGGACGCGTTTTCAAAATGATACCTACTTTTAAATAACACAACGTCACACATATTTGGTTAACAAAGATAACTACTCAAATGAATTTTCCAACTCGTTTACCAAAGTGTGGCAATGGTTGTGGGCATGTCTAGGATTGGTTCTATCTGGGAGCTTGGTACTTAGCGCCTTCATGGCTCACCTCCTCCGTTTTGGATGCCTACACGTGCCCACCTCCCATTCACTTTGGTTAGCCTGCTTTAGGCGATTTCCTAATCAACCAAACGAAACACGAATTTTTAAACACATGTGACACGTCAGATTCGGCCATAGCGTCTAGGCCGGGTTTGGGGTGTTACACATGATCTATGCGCCGATTGCGGTGTGACATAAGGACTGGAACCACGGCGCTGATGGAGGGTAGCTGAAACGACGGAAGTTGAAGAGGCGTGACCCTTTGGCTGATTGCGGCGCGAACCCTAGCTAGGGTTTCTCAGCTGCTGAAAATAAGTTAGGCCAATTGGGACAATTAAGTCTTGGGCTAGTTTAGTGTATCAGGGGTATGGTGTAAATGGGCCTGCTGGGTAATTCTAATTTTGGGCCTACGGGCTATTGTAAATGGACTATAAATGGACTGTTTAATTTTATTTTTTTAATTAATTTAATTCTTGTAAGCCCGGCTAAATTTGGGCTATTACATCAACTAAAATACAAATAAAGATATTTAAAAAAATTTGGAATAGTATAAGAATGATAAATGAGAACCCCTTTTTTTTTTTTATAAAATGATATATACATATATAGGTTATACTATGGGGTATAATAACTTAATATATATATTAAAAATAATGTACTAAATATTGATATTACACTTATTTATAAAAATTTAAAAATGTATATAATTAATAAGTAATAAAACAATGTATATTTTATAATAAAATAAAGGTAATATAAGGAAATATGGTAAAATAAATAAATATATAATATAATATATAATAATATAAATCATATGATAAGTAATATAAAAAATATATATAATATAATATATATATAAATGAAAGAAAGATATTATAAGGAATAATATATAATAAAATATGATAAAATAAAATTTATAAATAAAATGTATAATATAAATTATATAATGGATAATATATAAATAAAAATAATATGTACTATTTTATATAAAAAATAAATAATATATAAGGTATTTAAAATAAATTAAATATATATAAAAGGTTTAAAATTGAATTTAATTAAAGAATTTAGAGGTAAATGCAAAATAAAAAAAAATTTGGACCTAATTGAAACACACGCTAAAAGTCGAGGGACTGATTGGGTAATTCGACCCTAATCCCAAAACAACGCCGTACTTCAGAATAGATTTAAGAGGGCGCTAGGATTAAATTGAAACAAATATAAAAGATTGGGGCCAAATTAAAATAAAAATAAAATGAAATTTTAAAATTTTAAAACACGAAAGGATCAATTGGACAATTACCCCTTTTAACGAAAACATGCGGATCCTACCCGGGTTTTGGGTCAACACGCGAATCTTCGGCCTTAAAGCGATGCCGTTTTGAAGGTTACCGTTTTGGGCAAAACGACACCCTTTATTTATGGCTATATAATTCAAATTTTCAGCTTTGAAATCATTTTGCACTCTATTTTTAAAAAAACGAAGAAAAAATCCTTTGAACGAGGGCCTGGGGTGAGTTCTTAGAGTGCTATCGATCCTCCGTCCAGTGGTCTTCACGCGCTCATGCGCCACTGTTAACGTCGCCACATACGGCGGTCGAAAACCGGAAAAACTTCACCGCTTACCCCGCATCAAAAGGTAATCCGTTTTTTTATCTATTTTTAGTATTTTTCATATATAAAATGCAGATATTTAAAAGAGAAAAAATAAAAAAAACAAATCACCTTTGCTTTCTGGTAAAAGTATATGATCTGTGAATCTGTAATCTGTTTTTCTTGTGTATTAAAAAAAGAAAAGAACCCCTTATTACACTGCTTTCATTCGGCTTTTATAGCCTTATACAGTATATTTAAAGATTTCGATTTTATTTCTTGCTATGTTTGTTTCGTTTCTGCTGTTTTTCTTTCTCTTTTTTGCAGGCAATTAAGGATCTCACGGCGAGGAGTAGGCTGGCGTCAATCTATACGTTGATCACGGAAACTGGAATAACGGCGCTGATGGAGGGCCACTGGAACGGCGCGAGTCGAAGAGGTGCAACGATTGGGTGTTTACGGCGTGAAGCTTCTGGAAACCCAAGGGTTTCCAGATTCGATTTAGGTATCGGGCCTTGCTAGTTTGCGTTTGGTACGGGTTATTGGGTTTAAGTCTGACCGGGTGTGGGCTTATTGGGTTGTAACAGGGTTTTGGGTAGTTTTAAGTATTCAGTTGGGCTAAAAATGTAATCGGGTCTTTGGGCTTTGTACATGGACTGTATAAAACTATTATTTTTATTTTTATTTGTTTTTTATTTATTTAATTATGGGCCCGGGCAGAAATGGGCTACTACATTCATCATTTGGCCACATTAGCCTATACATGCCATTATATTAAAACAAGTTTATCATTTATACCAAGATCATGGAGTTGATAATGTGATGATTGCTTCGACCAGAATCCAACCTTCATGAGCTTCGAGCACTATGAAATAGGAAAATAAACCTGGTAAGCATTATATGCTTAGTAAATTCATATAACTAAAACTACACTTACCAATCATGCTTAACAAGTAAATCACATGTAAAACAATTATCCATCAATTTAGCAAACTAGCAAATATTGCCTATTCACAATCATTCAACCAAATTGGTTAGTAAAAAAACACTAATATGCATAGATGAGCTCATCATGTCATTTCTTCATATTTCATTTATTATACAATTTTCGTTGAATCTTTGAATTTTCGATGGACCTTTCCTTTTCCAGTTGCACACCTGAGGTGCACATTCCCTTTTCAAATGTTGCACACAAAGTGTACATTTCCTTTTCAAGTGTACACACAAGGGGTAAATTTCCTTTTCAAGTGTACAGACAAAGTGTAGAAATCCTTTTCAAGTGTACATACAAAGTGTACGTTTCCTTTTCAAGTGTACACACAAAGTCTACAAATCCTTTTCAAGTGTACACACAAAGTGTACGTTTCCTTTTCAAGTGTCACCCTTTCGAGTGAAATTCCTTTTCATAATTAGAGCAAAAGATTACCCCTTTCAGAATAACCTTTACTACAACGTACGCAAGACCCCATTTACAACGATAATCACCTGTCCAATCGGAAATCAATATTTGAACAGATTCTTGCACCTTTTCATCAATTATATAAATCATGTGTCAACATTTTCATGCTACATATACATGTCATTTACATATCATAACTCTCACAAGTCAATAATTAAATCAATACATTTTCATACTTAATTAAGTTATACGAACTTACCATGACAATTGATCGTATCTTCTAATATGAGCCTTGTTCTTTTCTTCGATACTTCTGGATATATATAAATAAATTTAATCATCAATTACATAATTTCCACATTCAATTGAGTCCATTTCACTTTCTACGCAAAAGTACCATTTTGCCCCCAAACTTTTAATTAATTCCAATTTCGTCCCTAGGCTCGGAAATTGAAATTCATGCTATTTACTCCTTATTCCAAGCCTAATCAAAATTCTAATATAACTTTTACCGCACATTTATTTCATAAGTTTTAGAATTTTTCCAAGAATTTCACCACTTTTCAATTTAGTCCCTACACATGTTTTCACTAAAAATCACTTTGTAAAAGTTGTTTATCTATCAACAACCTTTCATTTTCAATCATAAACTTTCAATTTACAGCATATTCATCAATGAAAAATTTTCTAAACTTTGATTTCTTATCAAATTAATCCCCCAAATAGAGAAATCAAGCTTTCCCGGTCTCAAAAATATGAAAATCACTAAAAAACGAGATATAGAACTTACAAATTGAAGCTTGAAAAGTTTCCTTTCTCTCTCCTAGGGTTTCCTTGTGTTTTATGAAGAAGATGATATAAAAGAAGGTTTTTATTTGTATTTAATCATTTATCATATATTAATTCATTCAATTTCTAATTTAGTCCTTGTCCTTTTTCAATTTTTCCATGGATGAATTACTAAAAATATCTACATATTTTTCATCAATTGTCTAACTTCTATATAAGGATGCTATTTGATCCTTATAGCTATTATAATCCAACTTTGACATTTTATTCAATTTAGTCCTTTCTGCAATTAGACACATAATCGATAAAATTTTTCCATAAAAATTTTCATGCAATATTCCTATCATATTACCTATCATTTCAGGAAATTTAAACAATTTTATTTTTCGGACTCGGATTTATGGTCCCGAAACCACTATTTTGATTTCACTGAAATTTGGTCTGTTACATAGTTAAAGCGTAGGCTCTAATCCATGAACGGATGAAAGCTATATAAACTTTCTATTGATGTCAGAGTGGCGAATATCGATGTCTCTTTATGGGCCAAAAACTAAAAATCTAAACATTCAAATTTAGAATTTTCTTTTTGAAATAAAATCTCAATAAAGTTTTACAATAACGATGCTTCACATCGTGTGCGGTTGACCAAGCCTATGGTCTCTATTTATAGAAAAATCGCAAGTCTTGGTCGAACAAGAAGAAAAAAAAATAAAATAACATTTTAAGAGAGAATATACAAAATTCTCTAGTAGGAATATGTATGGCCTTCAACACCCTTTACAGATAGGGTTGTCGTCCATCTTACGTGAGATGAGTCATTGGGTCTATCTGATGTATTTTGTATAATTATATGTGTTATTTAGAAATTTAGCCGACTCATATAATTTAACCAACCAAATAAAAAAATTTCTATTTCCCAACATAAATCAATTGAAATAAATTTTACTAATTCACACAATTAAATTATTTTCCAAACCTAGTTCTAATTCCGTTAAATTCATGACATGTTTACCACACTAGAATCTATGGGTAAATGAATTTAATTATCTTGTTCAACAAGACTGCGCTAATTAATTAATTTAATTTTTACTTCAAGCATCAATTAAGTGATTACTATTAATTAAATAATAATTTGAATAAATTAATTTAGTCTATAAGTCATCTCTCTTTTAACGAATAATTCCTACGGATAGTGATACATTCGATCTTTTTCTGTAATTCATCTCATCAATTAAAATGCAAACCATCAAGGTTGTATAGAGCTAGTAGATGGGCCCACTGGATATATAATTAGAGCTCAAATAGTTTGTAATTAAGTGCCACGACCGACCTCTCCTTATTATATATCATTATGAAAACAACTCACCAAGTGCTCGTCCAATGAATTTTTCGCATGTGCTTTAGCCTCATAGGATATCCTCAATCCCTTTAATTTATATCCGTTCACCCAAAATGATCTGGTCATATCTCATGGTAAACATTGCATCTTCTTCCATGAAAAATGTAAAGTCAACGGAAAAAGAAAATAACCAATGCACAAATATAATCATATGTTTAAGCACACAAATAATACAGGAATATGTTGTTCAAAAAATTTGGACGACGAACTTTTATTTTAATTAAAATCTCGAATTTAATATTTTATTTTTCCTTAAAAGTACTACGTTGGAAGATGGATTTTATAAAAAAATTATACTTAGATAAAGAAAACTTCAATAATGAATTCTAATTCAATATAGAAACTCAGTAATGGTTTTGTTATTAGTTTAAATGAACTAAATTTTGTCACATTTCGGCTCTTTGTATTGATGTGTATATTAAAAGCATTGAATTCACAGCAACAGTTTATTAATAGCAAAAAATTAAAATGAAAAATAATTGCTTTTATATAATATGAATAAATATATTAATTACAATTGCACTGAATTTGTTGGTATGCTTTAAGCGGTGGCGCTGGGGGTTTTTGGGACAGGGCCCGAACATGGAATCGGGTTTAATTTGCCACTAGTTATAGGCTTGACATTCAAACATTGGGATGTTGCGGGTTCAGCTCCGTTGTGCTTAATATCAATGTCCGCAAGTTCCACATTTTGACATGGCGAAGAACCGCTGCAAATAAACTTGATAGCTTCTGGAAGCGCAGATGTGCCACGGATGTTCTTGAAGCTAATGTTGCTTAGTTTAACTTTCGATTCTTCCTGCATCAACACAACAATGATTCAATGATCGATTAAATATTGTCACTCTATTAGGATTTTGATAAGAATGTTATACATTTTTCTTGCATTTATTCCATGGGCAATATTGTTGATCAATTAGGATAGGGGAAGAGACATTATTCATGGTAATATCCTCAAAATGTATTTCTGATACTGCCCCACCATGTTCGCCTGGCCAAGTTTTGATTCGAGCTCCATTCGAAGTATTAGTGATGGTGCAGTTTGAGACTTTAATTCCCTCAACTGGCTCTTCATTTTGGAACTTTCCAAGACTACCGATACTTATGCCATGTCCTGGTCCACAAGTTACTTCTTTTACGACCATATTTTTAGTGCCATCTCCGATCGAAATACAATCATCACCAGTTTTAATGTCAGAGGCAATAATATTGACCCCCTCTGATTTGCCCATGTGAATCCCATCTGTGTTTGGGCTCTCGTCCGGTGCCTCTATCTTCAAACGTTCGAGGGTAATGTTTTTGCAAGCAAAAACATTAATGTGGAATAGTTTACTGTCTTTGCTAGTTATATCTTGTATCAATGCGTTGGTCACAAAGTCAAACCTTATACTCTGTTTAATTTTGGAGTTAGCAAAGTAACACACGAAAAAAGATGTTAGTTATAATTATATTTTGATAATAATAATAAGAGGAAAAGAATAAATAAATTCTGGCAAGAGGGAAGAAAGCTGACAACGGGGAGTTTGGCACGAAATTCACGATTCTCGCAAGTATTCTTCTCATAAGCAATGCTTCCTTTGCCATCGAAAATTCCTCCATAAACATTTTGAAATTTTCAATACTATAGAATCTAACCCAATTAGGGTCTTTGAAAGCACTAGGATCAGCCGGAGCCTCTATAGTGCCCTGAACATTAATCTCAATAGGAGCCTTGCATGGACCTTCTAAGTTTACTTTTGATAATAAATATGTCCCTTTAGGAATCACAACTGTTGATGGAGTTACAGAGGCACATGCTTCTTTCCAAGCATCCAAAAATGGCTAAAATGAAATGAATAAAGACATCAGTTTGAAATATAATTTTTTCATATTTTCACCTTTGGGGTACAAAGTTAAGAGCAATTGAACTTGCCTTACTCAAATCCGTTTTCCCGTCAGCTTTTGCGCCAAACTTGGCAACAACATCAAAAGCATCTGATTCAACTTTAGAGGCTGAAATGAATAATAATAAAAGTACAAACATGGAAGGAACAATATTAAGGTGTGGTGCCATGTTTTTATTTGGTTTTGAAATTAAAGGATGAATGGCTTTTCCTTTTGTTTTGCTCCAAATATATAGAAAGTTTGAGAAAATTACAACCAATCAAATATATTACTATTTAATCAATTTGGAAAAGTCATATGGCCATGCTTCAATTTCTATGATAACCTTGTTTCTTTAATAATAGTTTTGTGGTTAATTTTTTTCACAACTTGAATAATTTAAACTATGTGAAAGGATTTTATTATGGAAAGATTGAAAAGCATTATTTTACATTTGATCTTCAAAATAATATCTTTACTAAATGGTGACGAATATAATTATGCTCCGTTAAATTTATAAATGTTATTTCGAAAAGTATAATCCTAATTATTCAATAAAAATTGTTGATACAGGAATCTGGTTTGGTGGTTGACGAAGGTTCACACCATATTGCCGAAAGCAATTCTGGCGGTTTCTGACACTCTTCTCAATCACTCTTTTCCCGGCCCTATAATACCTAGTCGATCTAAAATTCACCTCGGACTTCTGTAACGCTGGGGTTTGTACAAGTGTACACAGTCATTGTCAAGTAATAAGTAAGTATTGAGTTATCGTCTCCACAGGGATTGTATTTGTGCTAATAAATCACTTAACTGTAAAAATAATATTAACAACTTGGTAAATAAAAACACAATATGATTTGGAAGTGATGATTAAAATTAAATATATTAAACTAAATGCAACGGTCCCTAATGCAATTTATCCTAAACATGCAACTATACGAATGAAATAGATTTTAGCAAAGTTAAACACAATTTGCAACAATTATAACAAAAATAAACTGGTACAATTACTTTAATTAAACTCAATTTATTATCATCGTGCTTAATAATATTCAGAAAAACATTCTATGGCAACTCGATCTTTCATGAGTTTGGAAACCACATTAGGTCCTTTTGGAATCCTTTACTTAGTAAATAAATACGCATTTTACTAATCCTTATTTACTAAGGGTTTCTTAACATTCGTGTGAGGTAAAAGAGACGTGTTAGGTTTGAAAAAGTTTAGTCACACAAATCTAAAAACTATGCAGATAACAGAACTTGGTTAGAGCTGTTATGCAACCTGCAATTTAATCGTGTTAGGATCTAAATTGAGAATGCACATTTCAATTATGTTTCCACTATCCGTCGTCTGATTAGGATCGTTCAGCTAGTTCAGGTGCATTTCTATCACGTATGAACAAAATACAGACTTGATTTTAATTGAAAACATAATCGATTGAGGCACAAACATTATAAGCATGAATCAAATAAATATTATTTAATCAAAATAATCATTCTAGCTTAAATAAGATTAAGCTAACATTGTTGTAAACAAGAACAAAGAACACATAGCAAACATTTTCAGATTAAATTAAAGAACGGAAAGATTAAACCCAATTCAAAGTGGCCGTCACCCAAGACTCTGATTGACGAGGCTCTTTCACTCCTTCGATTTGCTCCTTTGCTGATGGCTCTCCAAGGTGGCCGATCAAGGGCTTTCTAAGAGGCTTAATTGCTAAAATCTCTATGAAGAGATGATGCTAGGCGTGGGAAATGGAAAAGGCTAAGAGAATTTAGAGAGAAGAGAGAATGATGAATGATGAGGGATGAATAGATATGTTAAAGTGAGGTCTTATTTATAGGTGAGGAGAAAAAGATAGTTTACAAAAAATAAGATCTTTCATCTTTTGAAGCATCTTCCGTGGTTGGCCGGCCATAATTTGAGGAAATTGAGCTAATTTTTGCTTGATTTTTGGTCAATTTGAGTGCCACAACAACTCAGGATTGAGACTCGGTCAAGTGCAAATCTTTAGGTAAATCTTTAATTTCTTCAACTCTTCCAGGACCTTGTGCAATTAAACCAAATAGTGGGCCATGTGCAGCCAAATTTTGGGTTGACTTGGTTCCCCAATTTGGACGGTTTTGTAATCAAATAAAGCTACTAGACCTGTCCAAAATAAATCAATGAATTAGAGGACCAAAGAAAGAAATTTATCCAATTTAATTAATTAATTAAAACCCAAATTTTAATGAAAAATTTTAGAATGAATTATTAAATATAGTTTTATATTTTATTATTTAATTTAATCATGCATGGCCCACTATATGTCATAAAAATATAATATGCTCAATGTGAAAAAAATAAAATAAAATAAAAATAAAGAACACAAAATTTTACGTGGAAACCCTTTCGGGAAAAAACCACGGGCAGAGGAGAAGAAAATTCACTATGTCGAAAATTTGAATCAATACAAAAGGAATAGACTATGTCTATTTATAGGCTTGTAAAGCCATATTCTAGTAGGATTGAAACACCTTATCCTAGTAAATATAAAATAGATGGAGTTTAATAAGGTTTAAAAAACCTTATTCTAAAATAAAATAAAAGAAGTCTAGTTCTATATGGATTTTACTTTTATTTTATTTTCCATCGTATTTTATTTAAATAAGAATTAGGGTCACTTAATTCTAACAATCTCCACCTTGACACAAATTCTCAATGAACAAGTTCTTTATCGCGAACAAGTTCTTCACCTCTTCCATAAAACCCTTAAGGGTTTAACTTCAACAATGAACACCAACCAAGTCTAAGCAATGCTCAAACTTGGTTATAGGAAGTGACTTGGTCATCATATCTGCAGGATTTTCATGAGTACCGATTTTGCTCACAACAATATCACCACGAGCAATAATATCACGAACAAAATGATACCGAACATCAATGTGTTTTGTTCTCTCATGAAACATTTGATCTTTTGTAAGAAAAATGGCACTCTGATTTGTCACAAAATCATGTGGCTGATTTGAAGGTCTTCATTTAGTTCACTAAAGAGTCCCTTCAACCAAATAGCTTCTTTACAAGCCTCGATGAATCGCCATATACTCAGCTTCAGGTGGTAGACAAAGCGATCGTAGTTTGCAAAGTGGCTTTCCAACTTATTGCACAACCTCCGATTGTAAAGACATAACTTTGTGAGAGATCTTCTTCTATCAAGGTCTCCAAAGAAAATCAAAGCATCAACATACCCAATAACTCCATCTTCAGTTCTTCCAAACTGTAAGCAAACATCAGTAGTACCTCGTAAGTATCTTAAAATCCACTGAACTGCTTTCCAGTGTTCTTTACCGGGATTCGCCATATATCTGCTAACTCGCACCGATCGTGCATATGATAAATCGGGCGTGAACAAACCATAGCATACATGAGAGATCCCATTTGCACTAGAGTATGGAACATGTGACATGTACTCAATCTCATCATCCGATTGTGGAGACAAAGTCGATGAAAGTCTAAAATGGTCACTAAAGGAGTACTAACAGTGCTTAGCACTCAGCATATTGAACTCGCAAAGAAGTTTCTCAATGTACCCTTCCGACTTAGGTACAATTTACTTGTTTTTCTATCTCTAAGAATCTCCATACCAAGTATCTTCTTTGTTGGTCCCAAATCTTTCATCTCAAATTCTTCACTTAGTTGGGCTTTGACCTTTCTTATCTCTCCTTTGTCTTTTCTTTGCTATCAACATGTCATCAACATAAAGAAGTAGATACACAAAAGAACCATCATTGTTTTTCTTAAAGTAAACACAATCACAAAAACTACTTCTTTTGAAATCGTGAGAAGTCATAAAGGAATCAAACCTCTTGTACCACTTGCCTTGGTGGTGATCTGTTTTCAAACCGTAAAGGGACTTTTTCAAAAAGCAAACATAATCCTCTTTTTCAGATCAGAAACCCTCTGGTTGTTGCATGTAAATATCTTCCTCAAGTTCTCCATGCAAAAATGCGCTTTTACATCTAATCGCTCAAGCTCTAAATCATGCATGGCCACAATACCAAGCAAAGCTCGAATCGAACTATGCTTCACAACCGGGAGAGAACATCTCAGTGAAGTCCACTCCTGAACTTGATGTAACCCTTTGCAACAAGCCTTGCTTTATATTTAGGTTCTTCAACTCCTGAGTCCCTTCTTTCTTTTTAAACACCCATTTACAACGAGCAGCAGTCTTCTTACCTTTAGGAAGTTTCACAAGATCCCATGTTTTGTTTTTGTGGAGTGATTCCATCTCCTCTTGCATAGCAAACATCCATTTTTCTCGAGTCTTCACTAATCGCCTCGAAATAATTTGATGGCTCTTGATTCGCATCTATATCTTTAGCCACATTTAAAGCATAAGCAACTAGATCACCTCTGAAAGATACTTCTTTGGAGGTTTAATTTCTCTTTTAGTTCTATTTTTGGCGATAGAGTATTGAGGCGAAGAAGCAACTCTATTCTCAATTTTTGTACTGATTTGAGGAGTCGACTCAGTATTAACTCGATGCTCCACCGCTTTTGATTTTCTTTATTGGAAGAGTCTTTAAGAGATAAGTTAGGAAGCATAGCGGTTTCATCAAAAACAACATCTCTGCTAATCACAACTTTCCTATTTTCAGGACACCATAACTTATACCCTTTTACACCACTTTATAACCAAGAAAAACACATTTAATGGATCTCGGTTCCAATTTTCCATTATTAACATGAGCATACGCGGAGACACCCAAAGATCTTTAAATCGAGAATAATTAGCGGGATTACTGCACCATACCTCTTGTAGAGTCTTTTCTCAATGGCAACGGATGGAGATCGGTTGATCAAAAAACATGCGATGAGGGTCGCTACGCCCAAAATGACTTCGTAAGTTGGCATTTGACAAAGATACATCGAACCTTCTCCATGATCGCTCTGCTCATTCGCTTCTACAACGCCGCTTTTCTTTGTGGAGTATGACGAATCGTCAAGTGTCTCACGATCCCTTCCGACTTGCACAATCTATTAAACTCATCGAGCGTAACTCTAAGCCATTGTCTGCATGCGGAGGTATTTTATCTGCTTTTCCGTCTGCTTTTCAATCATAATTTTCCAAGACTTAAATGCGAGAAAACACATCGCTTTTACGCCTGGAGAAGAACGCCCAAACTTTTCTAGAAAAATCATCAATAAAGGTTAGCATATAATTAGCTCCACCTCTCGAAGGCACTCTGGATGGTCCCCACGGATCGAATGAATATACTCCAACGTTTCCTTCGTGTTATGGATTCCTCTAGTGAATCGAACTCTCTTTTGCTTCCCAAAACACAAAGCTCACAGAAATTCAGTTTGCAAATTCCTTGCCCATCAAGAAGTCCTCTTTTGCTCAATTCTACCATGCCATTCTCACTCATATGCCCTAGGCGCATATGCCAAAGTTTAGTAATATCATCATCCGACAAGGAAGAGGAAGTGACAAATTGCATCACCAATAATGATGAGAACCACCGCAAAACATATAACTTGGTAGTTTTTCTTTGCCCTTTCATCACAACAAGGGACCCTTTGAAATCTTTAAAACCCCACTTTCACTGTGTATATCTGCACCCTTTTGAATCAAGAGTACTCAACGAAATTAAATTTCTTTTCAATTCGGAACATAACGTGTCGTCACTAAGTGTTCTCGACAACTCCATCAAACATCTTAACTTTAATTGTTCCAACACTGCGATCTTACACGAAGCATTATTTCCCATTAAAACAACACCTTGGATTAATCGTTTCGTAAGTTGTAAACCAATCCCGATTGGGACTCATATGGAAGGTGCAAACCTAAATCAAGTATCCACTCCTCACTTACTTTAGAATCATTGATGAAGCGACTAGAAGTTCACCATCGTTTGTAGTCTTCTACAACATCAGCTTCACGAAATTTTGGTTGTTTTCCTTTTGATTCGCAGCCTCCCTTTTAATCTTATTTTGTAGCTTATAGCACTCAGATTTAATGTGCCCTTTCTTCTTACGAAAGTTACAAGTTTTACCTCTATTTGAAGACTTCGATCTACCCTTAGATTTACCACGATGATTTCTTTCCCAGTGTCCTACCACGATCATCATCATCAGATTCCGATCTTGTCTCCCACGAACAATGAGACCCTCTCCTTGAGAGTCGTTTTAACCACAAGATGTTTCATCTTATCATACGAGGTTAAAGAATCATAAACCTCATCAACCGTGAGAGACTCATGGCTATATAAAATCGTGTCTCTAAAGGTTGAATAAGACGAAGGCAACGAACAAAGTAGAATCAACCCTAGATCTTCCTTATCATACTCAACCTCCATGGCCTCCAAGTTTGAGAGAATTTCTTTAAACATCATAAGTGTTCGTGTACGACGCACCTTCCTCCAAACGATGAGCATAAAGACGCCGCTTCATATGCAACTTGCTTGTTAGAGTTTTCGACATACATATTTGTTCTAGCCTCTTCCATAATGCAATGGCGATCTTCTCTTTCATCACATCCTCGCAAAATTTCATTGGACAAATGCAGATGCAATTGTGTTAATGCCTTTCGATCCTTACGCTTCTTCTCTTCATCATCTAATGTCGTCGAAGGCATCTTATCTATCCCTAGCAGGGCATCCTCTAGATCCATCTGCGCAAGAACCGCTTGCATCTTAATCGCCACAACGCAAATCGGTGTTGCGATCCAACAATGAATTTCATATTTCAAAGACGCCATTATCGTGATCGAGATGAACAACCCTAAGCTCGGATACCAATTGTGAAAAAATAAAATAAAATAAAAATAAAGAACACAAAATTTTACGTGAAACCCTTTCGGAAAAAACCACGGGCGAGAGAAGAAAATTCACTATGTCGAAAATTTGAATCAATACAAAAGGAATAGACTATGTCTATTTATAGGCTTGTAAAGCCATATTCTAGTAGGATTGAAACACCTTATCCTAGTAAATATAAAATAGATGGAGTTTAATAAGGTTTAAAAACCTTATTCTAAAATAAAATAAAAGAAGTCTAGTTCTATATGGATTTTACTTTTATTTTATTTTCCATCGTATTTTATTTAAATAAGAATTAGGGTCACTTAATTCTAACACTCAAATTAATATAAAATAAGTATTTTACGCATGAAAATTATATAATAAAGCATAAAATCAGAAAAAGAGACTAACCATTGAGAATCTAAAAGCAAAAACTCCAAATCGCATCAACATCTTTAAGTGATAATCGCAAAATACACAAACATTACACTTAATCTCGATGTAAAAATCATTCCTCTCTAAAAATCTCTTTACAGTTGCCCAAAATTTTGTCTCATTCTCCATTTTGGGGTTCAATTTTTTTTATATGTAATAAGTAAACATAAAATGGTACGTCATTATCGAATAATGTGGTTAATGAGTCCTCAATAGATTCGGACGGTTAAGAAGAAAGACATTGTGCAAGTTTGTCAAAGAAGCTTGGGAGATTAGAAAAGCACTAGGTTTGGCTGTGGACTGGAAAGACCAAGTAATTATTAGTGACCTATTCAATTGAGGAATTAGATATCAATCTTGATTGTGTTGGAAACATTCATTTAGAAAATGATTTTTTTAAACAACAAAAAAATTAAAAATTTCTAAAACCAAGAAGTTTTCATATTTATAGGGACAAACCTTTTTACCAAAATCATACTTGTGTTCTGGATTAGGCGGTCTAAGTTGTTTCTCAACATTCGACCAACACAATCTTCTCAACTATTCACAAACCTCGGCTAGTTTGTAACACCCTTAACCTGTATCTGTCGCTAGAACAGGGTTATAGGGTATTACCGATCATTACAGAACATTTACAGATAAAACATATAATTTACTATTCATTTTTCGAGATTACTTATAACGTCCCTTAATTGGACCCTCGAGGCCCAATATGAACATTAGAAACGTGTCGGGACTAAATCGAAACCTCATAAAAATTTTCACAAAATTTTCAAAATTTCATTTATGAACAGTACCACACACGCCCGTGTGGTTACGCTGTGTGATTTCACACGCTCGTGTGGCCAGGCCGTGTGATTACACGTGCCGTGTGACTTGGGACACGCGCCGTGTAACACTCTGTTTATGACATCATCAATGAATTAGGGGCACACATCTAAGGCACGCAACCATGTGCTTAGGTCGTATGGTAAATTAATTTCTCAAAAATAGCTACAAACTTCACACAGCCAGGGCACATGCCCATGTCCCTAGACCGTGTCTCTCACACGGCCGTGTCTCAGCCATGTGGCCAACATTGAGCATTTTGTTTCATTTAATTAAGGTGTAGGAGACACACAGCCGGATCACATGCCCATATACCCAGGCCGTGGGCCACACACGGGCTAGACACACGCCCCTGTGTCTTACCCGTGTGGACTAAATAAGGCCATTTCATAGCCCTATTTCTCACCCAACTTTATCCATTTTCCTGCATGAAAACTTACATGTATATGCCAACCAATCCAACCAATTTCCATCATCCAATTTGATATATTACTAACCTTAATCATGCTTATAAATTTACCTTTTCTTTACTTCACAAAATATGTCTCATGAAAAGTGTTGTTTAACTTGTTAAACATATAAAACTTATCATATAACACCATACCATACCATCTCAAGATACATATTACTAGCCATTCCAATGGCTAGTTTACAAATCAACATATTACTTCATCATTTGGCCACATTAGCCTATACATGCCATTATATCAAAACAAGTTTATCATTTATACTAAGATCATGGAGTTGATAATGTGATGATTGCTTCGACCAAAATCCAACCTTCACGAGCTTCGAGCACTATGAAATAGAAAAATAAACCTGGTAAGCATTATATGCTTAGTAAGTTCATATAACTAAAACTACACTTACCAATCATGCTTAACAAGTAAATCACATGTAAAACAATTATCCATCAATTTAGGAAACTAGCAAATATTGCCTATTCACAATCATTCAACCAAATTGGTTAGTACAAAAACACTAATATGCATAGATGAGCTCATCATGTCATTTCTTCTTATTTCATTTATTATACAATTTCCGTTGAATCTTTGAATTTTCGATGGACCTTTCCTTTTCCAGTTGCACAACCGAGGTGCATATTCCCTTTTCAAATGTTACACATAATGTAACAGCCCATTTTTAGGGTTAATTGGAACAGTGGTTTCGGGGCCACTAAATTCGATGAGTAGGTTTGTAAATATTATATTTAATATTTACGAGTTAATTGTGATTTTAAAAATGTTTTTGATATTGTGATTTTCGTTTTATAAGCGATTTATTAAGTTCAAGTGGTATGACCTTAAGGTCAAGTGGGTTTAGAAAATGAGGTATCAGAACCTCGTTTCTAGAAACCGAGTCATAAATATTTTTATAAATATTTACAGAGTGGCTATAAAATGGTATTAAAGTTTCGTTGAAAAATTTTATCATTTCGATAGTAAATTAAGCAAAAAGGACTAAATCGCGTACAGTTTAAAACTTGTGTGCTATTAATTAAGGTGTCTAATAGCTATGGTTTATTAAAGTGAAAGTCTTTATAAGAATATTAAACCTTTTTTGTGTTAATGGATGATAGTGGAAGGGTAGTTGGAGTAGTTTTAATTGTTTTTGAAGGTTAATATTGTAAAATAGCTAATAAGTGTTTTAATAAATAAAACAAAATAAAAACTTGGCTTCATTCTCATCATCTATTGCCGAAAGTTAAAAGAAAAAGAAGCCATTGAAGCTTCAAAGTATTCGGCCATTTCATGTTAAATTGGTAAGTCCATTTTGACTGGTTTTTAGTGATTTTACGTTTTTGAGATCGTTGCTTCGTAATTTAACTGGCCCGTACCTCTAATTTTAAAATTGTTAAAGTATTTGGATGATGCCATTATTTAAGTTTGAGTATCTTGTTGTTTGATGATGAATAATAAATCTTTGATGTTTGATTTTCATGTTTAATTAAGTGATTTTTTGATAAAAATGTGTATTAAGGACTAAATTTAGAAATTTGTAAATTGAGGAGTCAAAACATGAAATAAATAAAAGAAATGGGTTGCTAGAGACCTAAGGTAAATTGGGCCTAACATGGGTTTGATGAAATTTTGAGTAATTTGTGTTATTTTGAAATAGGGATTAAATTGTAAAAATGTGAAATGTTAGGGGATAAAATGCAAAATGCCCAAATTATGTGTCTTTAGATAAAATTTAATGAAATGTTGAATAAGTGAGTTAATTTTGATATTAATTAGATTGGCAAAAGTAGAATTCAGATTTGGATCGGGGGGAAAATCAAAGTGGTCGATTAGTTGTCTCGTTCCGATTATCGTCGTCCGAGGTAAGTCCTTAAGTAATTAAATTTGATTTGCTGCATGCTTAAGATTATATAATATGATAAGTAATTATTAGACCTTTACAAGTTTGATTTGCAATAAGTATATTGAATTTCGGCCATAAAGTCGAATATGAAATGGATGATTTATGTATATAATGTGGGCAAATGACTATTAAGTGATGATGTGAAAGTGTGTAATATGTGTATACAATTTTATTGTACTTGTTTGTATAAAGTCGAATGTGAATTGAATGGTATATATGTGTTGACCGAATAGCTATTATTAAACAAAGTCAAAGAATGGGATATTTGTATAATAGATGAATTGTGACTATTGTTCCTACTTGATCGAGGTTGTGAGTGAAATAATTTGTGAATATGGCATATAGTCGAATGGATATTAAAAGTGAAACTGGGATAATGAAAAGATTATGTGTTCCTTGTGTATGATTATTGAACCGAAAGTTAAAGGGTAGGTGTACATTTTGTGCTTATATTCGAATGAAGCAATTGAATTGCTAATGTGATATGTTATGTGAAATGTGTTAACATGTAAATAAATATGCAAGACACTGGAAATGTATCTAGGCTAAAGTCCCACAGGCTTCATGCTGGAAATGTATCCGGGCTAAAGTCCCGCAGAGCTTCTTCTTTGAAATGTATCCAAGGCTAGAGTCCTGCGCAGCTTTGTGCTTGGTAATATAATTTCGTGTTTTATACCTAGCGTGCCAAGTGCCGATGAATTTGATAAAAGTATACAATTACAAGATCCTACACTAAGTTGACAAATTGAAAGTGCATTACATATTAAGTTGGCCAGGTATGTATCATGTACTCGTATGCGATTTTGATTTGAATTAAATTATAACTATATAAAGTGATGCATCTGTGAATAAATGTTATGACTATAAATGTGATCGTGATATATTCGGTAAATGTGTGAAGTTATGTGAAGTGATTCTATGTTTATATTCAAATATAAACACTTGGTCCTTGTGGAAAGGTTTGTGGAAGTATATGATTTTATTTTTAGGTGATTACGATCATGGAAAATTAAATGTGAATATAATATTGTATTTTATTCGTTTCAATTGAACTAAAGCTGATAGTGAAGCATTTTAATGCCTATGTTATATGAGTTCGATCTTGAATGACATGATATACATGTTTAGATAATTTGAATGCAAGGAGTTGTGAAAGAGCAAATTTGTAATAAATCTGCTTGGGACAGCAACAGTAGCGTGATTTTGGAAAATCACCATAAATTTTGGAAATTGAATTAGAAGTTTAATAAATTATGTAATTAAAGCTTAATGAGTCTAGTTTCTTATATAAGAAACCGTGTAAGCAAAAGAATTGTAGATAATGAGATATTTGAAGTGGTGTGAGATAGAGTCAAAATGATTTTGAAATCCCCTATTTTGTTTTTAAAAAATCATTGTAAATTGTAAAATGATGATTATAAGATAAAATTTATATTCTTAGACTCCTTAATGAGCCTAGTTTCAAATGAAATAAACGATAACATATTTTGAATTCTGTATAATGAGAAAATTGATTCGTAGTGAAGAGTGGTCAGAATAGTCAAACTGTGAAACAGGGGAAACTTCAATAAAAATCTAGTATTGATCGGTAAAACCAAAAATTCTGAAAATTTGATGGATGGAATATATATGAGTCTATTTTCAGGGAAAATTAACGGCACTGATTTGGACTTTCTTAGCTCCAGTTATAAATAATTTAGTGATTTTTGCTCGGAAGACACAACTTGTAGTGAATTTGTGATTTTGTTGCAAACATGGTTAAAACTAGTTAATGAGATGCTTTTAGAGTTCTTATGATCTTATTTGTGATTTGAATATTTGGTTTTTATTGAGTTCAGATTCAAGTGAGGTGAATTTGCTAAATATGCATTATGTTCATGGATACTTGGCCAAAATGGCAATTACCTAGGAATGATTTCTTGAAAATTTGAAATAATCGATCTATAAGTAAATTAATTGTTTGCATTGCTTAAAACTTACTAAGCATTGAAGCTTACTCCGTGTTCTCTTTTCCATTTCTTATAGGTTTATCCTTTAGTTCGAGTTGGAAGAGCCGGAGACATCATCACACTATCGAGTCATTATGTGAGTTGAGAAGATTGTATATCATCATGGTTTAAGGCATGTATAGGATAGACTATAGGTAGAATGATATTTCGACTTTGTATACATTATAGCCATCCGAAGATGGCTTGCTCATTTTGTTTAGAGAAGCCTTATAATTGAACTAATGTGTTGAAATGTTTTAGTTATAACTTGATAGTAGTTATTTTGTTATTAGATATTCGGTTATGTTTTGATAGTTAGTCATTTTGGAAATTTATAAGAGCTCCTATGGAAAATCAATGAGACAGGTTTGCATTGTTGATAATTTATGTCTGGTAAGTATCTTTGACCTTATAGAAGTTTTGTTCAGTCAAGTAATACCTCATAACCTTATTCCAGCAACGGATACGGGTTAGGAGTGTTACACATAAAGTGTACATTTCCTTTTCAAGTGTACACACAAGGGGTAAATTTCCTTTTCAAGTGTACACACAAAGTGTACAAATCCTTTTCAAGTGTACATACAAAGTGTACGTTTCCTTTTCAAGTGTACACACAAAGTCTACAAATCCTTTTCAAGTGTACACACAAAGTGTACGTTTCCTTTTCAAGTGTCACCCTTTCCTTTTCATAATTAGAGCAAAAGATTACCCCTTTCAGAAAAACCTTTACTGCAACGTATGCAAGACCCCATTTACAACGATAATCACCTGTCTAATTTGAAATCAATATTTGAACAGATTCTTGTACCTTTTCATCAATTACATATATCATGTGTCAACATTTTCATGCTACATATACATGTCATTTACATATCATAACTCTCACAAGTCAATAATTAAATCAATACATTTTCATACTTAATTAAGTTATACGAACTTACCATGACAATTGATCGTATCTTCTAATATGAAACTTTTTCTTTTCCTCGACCTTTTTCTTTGTTCGATACTTCTGGATATATTTAAATAAATTTAATCGTCAATTTCATAATTTCCACATTCAATTGAGTCCATTTCACTTTCTAGGAAAAAGTACCATTTTGCCCCCAAACTTTTAATTAATTCCAATTTCGTCCCTAGGCTCGGAAATTGAAATTCATGCTATTTACTCCTTATTCCAAGCCTAATCAAAATTCTAATATAACTTTTACAGCACATTTATTTCATAAGTTTTAGAATTTTTCCAAGAATTTCACCACTTTTCAATTTAGTCCCTACAGATGTTTTCACAAAAAAATCACTTTGTAAAAGTTGTTTATCTATCAACAACCTTTCATTTTCAATCATAAACTTTCAATTTACAGCATATTCATCAATGGAAAATTTTCTAAACTTTGATTTCTTTTCAAATTAATCCCTCAAATAGAGAAATCAAGCTTTCCCGGTCTCAAAAATATGAAAAATCACTAAAAAACGGGATATAGAACTTACAAATTGAAGCTTGAAAAGTTTCCTTTCTCTCTCCTAGGGTTTCCATGTGTTTTATGAAGAAGATGATATAAAAGAAGGTTTTTATTTCTATTTAATCATTTATCATATATTAATTAATTCAATTTCTAATTTAGTCCTTATCCTTTTTCAAATTTTCCATGGATGAATCACTAAAAATATCTACATATTTTTCATCAATGGTCTAACTTCTATATAAGGATGCTATTTGATCCTTATAGCTATTATAATCCAACTTTGACATTTTATTCAATTTAGGCCTTTTTGCAATTAGACACATAATCGATAAAATTTTTCCATAAAAATTTTCATGCAATATTCCTATCATATTACCTATCATTTTAGGAAATTTAAACAATTTTATTTTTCGAACTCGGATTTGTGGTCCCGAAACCACTATTTCGATTTCACTGAAATTTGGTCTGTTACATAGCTAAATCGTAGGCTCTAATCCATGAACGGATGAAAGCTATGTGAACTTTCTATTGATGTTGGAGTGGCGAATATCGATGTCTCTTTATGGGCCAAAAACTGAAAATGTAAACATTCAAATTTAGAATTTTCTTTTTGAAATAAAATCTCAATAAAGTTTTACAATAACGATGCTTCACATTGTGTGTGGTTGACCAAGCCTATGGTCTCTATTTATAGAAAAATCGCAAGAGTCTTGGTCGAACAAGAAGAAGAAAAAATATATTAACATTTTAAGAGAGAACATACAAAATTCTCTAGTAGGAATATGTATGGCCTTCAACACCCTTTACAGATAGGGTTGTCGTCCATCTTACGTGAGATGGGTCATTGGGTCTATCTGATTGTATTTGGTATAATTATATGTGTTATTTAGAAATTTAGTCGACTCATATAATTTAACCAACCAAATAAAAAATTTCTATTTCCCAAAATAAATCAATTGAAATAAATTTTACTAATTCACACAATTAAATTATTTTCCAAACCTAGTACTAATTCCGTTAAATTCATGACATGTTTACCACACTAGAATCTATGGGTAAATGAATTTAATTATCTTGTTCAACAAGACTGCGCTAATTAATAAATTTAATTCTTACTTCAAGCATCAGTTAAGTGATTACTACTAATTAAATAACAATTCGAATAAATTAATTTAGTCTTTAAGTCATCTCTCTTTTATAACGAGAAATTCAATTCACTACGGATAGTGATACATTCGATCTTTTTCTGTAATTCATCAATTCTATTTATTCATCTCATCAATTCAAATGCAAACCATCAAGGTTGTATAGAGCTAGTAGAGGGGCCCACTGGATATATAATTAGAGCTCAAATAGTTTATAATTAAGTGCCACGACCGACCTCTCCTTATTATATATCATTATGAAAACAACTCACCAAGTGCTCGTCCAATGATTTTTTTGCATGTGCTTTAGCCTCACAGGATATCCTGAATCCCTTTAATTTATATCCGTTCACCCAAAATGATCTGGTCATATCTCATGGTAGCCATTACATCTTCTTCCATGAAAAATGTAAAGTCAACGGAAAAAGAAACAAACCAATGCACAAATATAATCATATGTTTAAGCACACAAATAATACAGGAATATGTTGTTCAAAAAATTTGGACGACGAACTTTTATTTTAATGAGAATCTCGAATTTAATATTTTATTTTTCCTTAAAAGTACTACGTTGGAAGATGGATTTTATAAAAGAATTATACTTAGATAAAGAAAACTTCAATAATTAATTCTAAGTCAATATAGAAACTCAGTAATGGTTTTGTTATTAGTTTAAATGAACTAAATTTTATCACATTTCGGCTCTCTGTATTGATGTGTATATTAAAAGCATTGAATTCACAGCAAAAGTTTATTAATAGCAAAAAATTAAAATGAAAAATAATTGTTTTTATATAATATGAATAAATATATTAAATACAATTGCATTGAATTTGTTGGTATGCTTTAAGCGGTGGCGCTGGGGGTTTTTGGGACAGGGCCGGAACATGGAATCGGGTTTAATTTGCCACTAGTTATAGGCTTGACATTCAAACATTGGGATGTTGCGGGTTCAGCTCCGTTGTGCTTAATATCAATGTCCGCAAGTTCCACATTTTGACATGGCGAAGAACCGCTGCAAATAAACTTGATAGCTTCTGGAAGCGCAGATGTGCCACGGATGTTCTTGAAGCTAATGTTGCTTAGTTTAACTTTCGATTCTTCCTGCATCAACACAACAATGATTCAATGATCGATTAAATATTGTCACTCTATTAGGATTTTGATAAGAATGTTATACATTTTTCTTGCATTTATTCCATGGGCAATATTGTTGATCAATTAGGATAGGGAAGAGACATTATTCATGGTAATATCCTCAAAATGTATTTCTGATACTGCCCCACCCTGTTCGCCTGGCCAAGTTTTGATTCGAGCTCCATTCGAAGTATTAGTGATGGTGCAGTTTGAGACTTTAATTCCCTCAACTGGCTCTTCATTTTGGAACTTTCCAAGACTACCGATACTTATGCCATGTCCTGGTCCACAAGTTACTTCTTTTACGACCATATTTTTAGTGCCATCTCCGATCGAAATACAATCATCACCAGTTTTAATGTCAGAGGCAATAATATTGACCCCCTCTGATTTGCCCATGTGAATCCCATCTGTGTTTGGGCTCTCGTCCGGTGCCTCTATCTTCAAACGTTCGAGGGTAATGTTTTTGCAAGCAAAAACATTAATGTGGAATAGTTTACTGTCTTTGCTAGTTATATCTTGTATCAATGCGTTGGTCACAAAGTCAAACCTTATACTCTGTTTAATTTTGGAGTTAGCAAAGTAACACACGAAAAAAAGATGTTAGTTATAATTATATTTTGATAATAATAATAAGAGGAAAAAGAATAAATAAATTCTGGCAAGAGGGAAGAAAGCTGACAACGGGGAGTTTGGCACGAAATTCACGATTCTCGCAAGTATTCTTCTCATAAGCAATGCTTCCTTTGCCATCGAAAATTCCTCCATAAACATTTTGAAATTTTCAATACTATAGAATCTAACCCAATTAGGGTCTTTGAAAGCACTAGGATCAGCCGGAGCCACTATAGTGCCCTGAACATTAATCTCAATAGGAGCCTTGCATGGACCTTCTAAGTTTACTTTTGATAATAAATATGTCCCTTTAGGAATCACAACTGTTGATGGAGTTACAGAGGCACATGCTTCTTTCCAAGCATCCAAAAATGGCTAAAATGAAATGAATAAAGACATCAGTTTGAAATATAATTTTTCATATTTTCACCTTTGGGGTACAAAGTTAATAGCAATTGAACTTGCCTTACTCAAATCCGTTTTCCCGTCAGCTTTTGCGCCAAACTTGGCAACAACATCAAAAGCATCTGATTCAACTTTAGAGGCTGAAATGAATAATAATAAAAGTACAAACATGGAAGGAACAATATTAAGGTGTGGTGCCATGTTTTTATTTGGTTTTGAAATTAAAGGATGAATGGCTTTTCCTTTTGTTTTGCTCCAAATATATAGAAAGTTTGAGAAAATTACAACCAATCAAATATATTACTATTTAATCAATTTGGAAAAGTCATATGGCCAAGCTTCAATTTCTATGATAACCTTGTTTCTTTAATAATAGTTTTGTGGTTAATTTTTTCACAACTTGAATAATTTAAACTATGTGAAAGGATTCTATTATGGAAAGATTGAAAAGCATTATTTTACATTTGATCTTCAAAATAATATCTTTACTAAATGGTGGCGAATATAATTATGCTCCGTTAAATTTATAAATGTTATTTCGAAAAGTATAATCCTAATTATTCAATAAAAATTGTTGATACAGGAATGTGGTTTGGTGGTTGACGAAGGTTCACACCATATTGCCGAAAGCAATTACAGCGGTTTCGCACTCTTCTCAATCACTTTGCTTTCTGGCCCTATAATACCTAGTCGAGCTAACATTCACCCCGGAATTCTGTAACGCTGGGGTTTGTACAAGTGTACACAGTCGTTGTCAAGTAATAAGTAAGTATCGAGTTATCGTCTCCACAGGGATTGTATTTGCGCTAATAAATCACTTAACTGTAAAATTATATTAACAACTTGGTAAATAAAAACACAATATGATTTGGAAGTGACGATTAAAATTAAATATATTAAACTAAATGCAACGATCCCTAATGCAATTTATCCTAAACATGCAACTCTACGAATGAAATAGATTTTAGCAGAGTTAAACACGATTTGCAACAATTATAACAGAAATAAACTGGTACGATTACTTTAATTAAATTCAATTTATTATCATCATGCTTAATAATATTCAGAAAAACATTCTATGGCAACTCGATCTTTCATGAGTTTGGAAACCACATTAGGTCCTTTTGGAATCCTTTACTTAGTAAATAAATACGCATTTTACTAATCCTTATTTACTAAGGGTTTCTTAACATTCGTGTGAGGTAAAAGAGACGTGCTAGATTTGAAAAAGTTTAGTCACACAAATCTAAAAACTATGCAGATAACAGAGCTTGGTTAGAGCTATTATGCAACCTGCAGTTTAATCGTGTGAGGATCTAAATTGAGCATGCACATTTCAATTATGTTTCCACTAGCCGTCGTCTGATTAGGATCGTTCAGCTAATTCAGGTGCATTTCAATCACGTATGAACAAAATACAGACTTGATTTTAATTGAAAACATAATCAATTGAGGCACAAACATTATAAGCATGAATCAAATAAATATTATTTAATCAAAATAATCATCCTAGCTTAAATAAGATTAAACTAACATTGTTGTAAACAAGAACAAAGAACACATAGCAAACATTTTCAGATTAAATTAAAGAAAGGAAAGATTAAACCCAAATCAAAGTGGCCGTCACCCAAGACTCTGATTGACGAGGCTCTTTTGCTCCTTCGATTTGCTCCTTTGCTGATGGCTCTCCAAGGTGGCCGATCAAGGGCTTTCTAAGAGGCTTAATTGCTAAAATCTCTATGAAGAGATGATGCTAGGCATGGGAAATGGAAAAGGCTAAGAGAATTTAGAGAGAAGACAGAATGATGAATGATGAGGGATGAATAGATATGTGAGAGTGAGGTCTTATTTATAGATGAGGAGAGAAAGATAGTTTACTAAAAATAAGAGCTTTCATCTTTTGAAGCATCTTCCGTGGTTGGCCGGCCATAATTTGAGGAAGTTGAGCTAATTTTTGCTTGATTTTTGGTCAATTTGAGGGCCACAACAACTCAGGATTGAGACTCGGTCAAGTGCAAATCTTTAGGTAAATCTTTAATTTCTTCAACTCTTCCAGGACCTTGTGCAATTAAACCAAAGAGTGGGCCATGTGCAGCCAAATTTTGGGTTGACTTGGTCCCCCAGTTTGGACGGTTTTGTAATCAAATAAAGCTAATAGACCTATCCAAAATAAATTAATGAATTAGAGGACCAAAGAAAGAAATTTATCCAATTTAATTAATTAATCAAAACCAAAATTATTAATGAAAAATTTTAGAATGAATTATTAAATATAGTTTTATATTTTATTATTTAATTTAATCATGCATGGCCCACTATATGTCATAAAAATATAATATGCTCAAATTAATATAAAATAAGTCATTTTATGCATGAAAACTATATAATAAAGCATAAAATCAGAAAAAGAGACTAACCATTGAGATAAAAGCAAAAACTCCAAATCGCATCAACAAGTTTCGTGATCTTTAAGTGATAATCACAAAATACACAAACATTACACTTAATCTCGATGTAAAAATCATTCCTCTCTAAAAATCTCTTTACAGTTGCACAAAATTTTGTCTCATTCTCCATTTTGGGGTTCAATTTTTTTTATATGTAATAAATAAACATGAAATGGTGTCACGTCATTATCGAATAATTTGGTTAATGAGTCCTCAATAGATTCGGACGTTCGAGAAGAAAGACATTGTGCAAGTTTGTCAAAGAAGCTTGGGAGATTAAAAAAGCACTAGGTTTGGCTGTGGACTGGAAAGACCAAGTAATTATTAGTGACCTATTCAATTTAGAAATTAGAGATCAATCTTGATTGTGTTGGAAACATTTATTTAAAAATGATTTTTCTTTAACGACAAAAAAATTAAAAATTTCTAAAACCAAGCAGTTTTCATATTTATAGGGATAAACCCTTTCACCAAATCATACTTGTGTTCTGGATTAGGTGGTCTAAGTTATTTCTCAATATTCTACCAACACGATCTTCTCAACTATTCACAAACCTCGGCTGGTTTGTAACACCCCTAACCCGTATCTGTCGCCAGAACAAGGTTACAAGGTATTACCGATCATTGCTAAATATTTACAAATCAAACATATAATTTACTATTCATTTTCTGAGATTACTTATAATGTCCCTTAATTGGACCCTTGAGGCCCAATATGAACATTAGAAACAAGTCGGGACTAATTCGATACCTCCTAAAATTCTTCACAAAAATTTCAAAATTTCATTTATGAATAGTACCACACTCGCCCATGTTGTTAGGCCGTTGATTACACACGCCCGTGTGACTTGGGACATTCCCCGTGTAACTCTCTGTTTATGACATGATCAACGAATTAGGGGCACATAGCTAAGGGACACACCCGCGTGCTTAGGTCGTGTGGTAAATTAATTTCTTAAAAATAGCTACAACTTCAGACGGCCGGGGCACATGCCCATGTTCCTAGACCGTCTCAGCCGTGTGGCCAACATTGAGCATTTTGTTTCATTTAATTAAGGTGTAGGGGACACACAGCTGGATCACATGCCCATGTAACTAGGCCGTGCGTCACACATGGCCTAGACA
The DNA here is from genome assembly GCA_025698475.1 of Gossypium anomalum. NCBI lineage: Eukaryota > Viridiplantae > Streptophyta > Magnoliopsida > Malvales > Malvaceae > Gossypium > Gossypium anomalum. The sequence goes on from CM046960.1 coordinate 2,204,305, forward strand.
CACTCCCGTGTGTCTTACCCGTGTAGACAAAATAAGGCCATTTTATAGCCCTATTTCTCACCCAACTTTTAACATTTTCCTGCATGAAAACTTACATGTATATGCCAACCAATCCAACCAATTTCCATCATCCAATTTGATATATTACTACCTTAATCATGCTCATAAATTTACCTTTTCTTTACTTCACAAAATATGTCTTATGAAAAGTGTTTTTTAACTTGTTAAACATATAAAACTTATCATATAACACCATACCATACCAAGTCATCTCAAGATACACATTACTAGTAATTCCAATGGCTAGTTTACAAATCAACATATTACATCATCATTTGGCCACATTAGCCTATACATGCCATTATATCAAAACAAGTTCATCATTTATACCAAGATCATAGAGTTGATAGTGTGATGATTGCTCCGACCTGAATCTAACCTTCACGAGCTTCGAGCACTATACAATAGGAAAATAAACCTAATAAGCATTATATGCTTAGTAAGTTCATATAACTAAAACTACACTTACCAATCATGCTTAACAAGTAAATCACATATCAAACAATTATCCATCAATTTAGCAAAGTAGCAAAAATTTCCTATTCGCAATCATTCAACCAAATTGGTTAGTACAAAAACACTAATATGCATAGATGAGCTCATCATGTCAATTCTTCTTATTTCACTTATTATGCCATTTTCGTTGGATCTTTGAATTTTCGATGAACCTTTCCTTTTCCAGTTGCACGCCCGAGGTGCACATTTCCTTTTCAAATGGTACACACAAAGTGTACATTTCCTTTTCAAGTGTACACTCAAGGCGTACATTTCCTTTTCAAGTGTACACACAAAGTGTACAAATCCTTTTCAAGTGTACATACAAAGTGTACGTTTCTTTTTCAAGTGTACACACAAAGTGTACAAATCCTTTTCAAGTGTACACACAAAGTCTACAAATCCTTTTCAAGTGTACATTTCCTTTTCAAGTGTCACCCTTTCGTGTGAAATTCCTTTTCATAATGAGATCAAAAGATTACCCCTTTCGGAATAACCTTTACTGCAACGTATGCAGGACCCTATTTACAATGGTAATCACCTGTCCAATCGGAAATCAATATTCGAGCAGATTCTGGTACCTTTTCATCAATTACATATATCATGTGTCAACACTTTCATGCTACATATACATGTCATTTACGTATCATATTAATTTGAATAAATTAATTTAGTCTATAAGTCATCTCTCTTTTATAACGAAAAATTCCTACGGATAGTGATACATTCGATCTTTTTCTGTAATTCATCTCATCAATTAAAATGCAAACCATCAAGGTTGTATAGAGCTAGTAGATGGGCCCACTGGATATATAATTAGAGCTCAAATAGTTTGTAATTAAGTGCCACGACCCACCTCTCCTTATTAAATATCATTATGAAAACAACTCACCAAGTGCTCGTCCAATGAATTTTTCGCATGTGCTTTAGCCTCATAGGATATCCTCAATCCCTTTAATTTATATCCGTTCACCCAAAATGATCTGGTCATATCTCATGGTAAACATTGCATCTTCTTCCATGAAAAACGTAAAGTCAACGGAAAAAGAAAAAAACCAATGTACAAATATAATCATATGTTTAAGCACACAAATAATACAGGAATATGTTGTTCAAAAAATTTGGACGACGAACTTTTATTTTAATTAGAATCTCGAATTTAATATTTTATTTTTCCTTAAAAATAATTGCTTTTATATAATATGAATAAATATATTAATTACAATTGCATTGAATTTGTTGGTATGCTTTAAGCGGTGGCACTGGGGGTTTTTGGGACAGTAGGAACATGGAATCGGGTTTAATTTGCCACTAGTTATAGGCTTGACATTCAAACATTGGGATGTTGCGGGTTCACTCTCAGTTGTGCTTAATATCAATGTCCACAAGTTCCACATTTTGACATGGCGAAGAACCACCGCAAATAAACTTGATAGCTTCGGAAGAGCGGATGTGCCACGGATGTTCTTGAAGCTAATGTTGCTTAGTTTAACTTTCGATTCTTCCTACATCAACACAACAATGATTCAATGATCGATTAAATATTGTCACTCTATTAGGATTTTGATAAGAATGTTATACATTTTTCTTGCATTTATTCCATGGGCAATATTGTTGATCAATTAGGATAGGGAAGAGACATTATTCATGGTAATATCCTCAAAATGTATTTACGATCATTGCCCCACCATGTTCGCTTTGGCCAAGTTTTGATTCGAGCTCCATTCAAGTATTAGTGATGGTGCGATTTGAGACTTTAATTCCCTCAACGGCTCTTCATTTTGGAACTTTCCAAGACTACCGATACTTATGCCATGTCCAGTCCACAAGTTACTTCTTTTACGACCATATTTTTAGTGCCATCTCCGATCGAAATACAATCATCACCAGTTTTAATGTCGAGGCAATAATATTGACCCCTCCGATTTGCCCATGTGAATCCCATCCGTGTTTGGGCTCTCGTCCGGTGCCTCTATCTTCAAACGTTCGAGGGTAATGTTTTTGCAAGCAAAAACATTAATGTGGAATAGTTTATGTCTTTTTTTGCTAGTTATATCTTGTATCAATGCATTGGTCACAAAGTCAAACCTTATACTCTGTTTAATTTTGGAGTTAGCAAAGTAACACACAAAAAAAAAAAGATGTTAGTTATAATTATATTTTGATAATAATAATAAGAGGAAAAGAATAAATAAATTCAGCAAGAGGAAAAAGTGACAACGGGAGTTTGGCACGAAAATTCACGATTCTCGCAAGTATTCTTCTCATAAGCAATGCTTCCTTTGCCATCGAAAATTCCTCCGCCAAACATTTTGAAATTTTCAATACTATAGAATCTAACCCAATTAGGGTCTTTGAAAGCACTAGGATCAAAGCAGGAGCCTCTATAGTGCCCCTGAACATTAATCTCAATAGGAGCCTTGCATGGACCTTCTAAGTTTACTTTTGATAATAAATATGTCCCTTTAGGAATCACAATCATTGATGGAGTTACAGAGGCACATGCTTCTTTCCAAGCATCCAAAAATGGCTAAAATGAAATGAATAAAGACATCAGTTTGAAATATAATTTTTTCATATTTTCACCTTTGGGGTACAAAGTTAAGATCAGTTGAACTTGCCTTACTCAAATCCGTTTTCCGTCGACTTTTTAGCCAAACTTGGCAACAACATCAAAAGCATCCGATTCAACTTTAGAGGCTGAAATGAATAATAATAAAAGTACAAACATGGAAGGAACAATATTAAGGTGTGGTGCCATGTTTTTATTTGGTTTTGAAATTAAAGGATGAATGGCTTTTCCTTTTGTTTTGCTCCAAATATATAGAAAGTTTGAGAAAATTACAACCAATCAAATATATTACTATTTAATCAATTTGGAAAAGTCATATGGCCATGCTTCAATTTCTATGATAACCTTGTTTCTTTAATAATAGTTTTGTGGTTAATTTTTTTCACAACTTGAATAATTTAAACTATGTGAAAGGATTTTATTATGGAAAGATTGAAAAGCATTATTTTACATTTGATCTTCAAAATAATATCTTTACTAAATGGTGGTGAATATAATTATGCTCAGTTAAATTTATAAATGTTATTTGAAAAGTATAATCCTAATTATTCAATAAAAATTGTTGATCTGAGAAATCTGTTTTGGTGGTTGACGGTTCACACACCATATTGCCGAAAGCAATTCTTGAGGTTTCTGGCACTCTTCTCAATCACTGTTTTCCCGGCCCTATAATACCTAGTCGAGCTAAAATTCACCTCGGACTTCTGTAACGCTGGGGTTTGTACAAGTGTACACAGTCGTTGTCAAGTAATAAGTAAGTATCGAGTTATCGTCTCCACAGGGATTGTATTTGTGCTAATAAATCACTTAACTGTAAAAATAATATTAACAACTTGGTAAATAAAAACACAATATGATTTGGAAGTGATGATTAAAATTAAATATATTAAACTAAATGCAACGGTCCCTAATGCAATTTATCCTAAACATGCAACTATACGAATGAAGTAGATTTTAGCAAAGTTAAACACAATTTTCAACAATTATAACAAAAATAAACTGGTACGATTACTTTAATTAAACTCAATTTATTATCATCATGCTTAATAAAATTCAGAAAAACATTCTATGACAACTCGATCTTTCATGAGTTTGGAAACCACATTAGGTCCTTTTGGAATCCTTTACTTAGTAAATAAATACGCATTTTACTAATACTTATTTACTAAGGGTTTCTTAACATTCGTGTGAGGTAAAAGAGACGTGTTAGGTTTGAAAAAGTTTAGTCACACAAATCTAAAAACTATGCAGATAACAGAACTTGGTTAGAGCTGTTATGCAACCTGCAATTTAATCGTGTTAGGATTTAAATTGAGAATGCACATTTCAATTATGTTTCCACTAGCCGTCGTCTGATTAGGATCGTTCAGCTAATTCAGGTGCATTTCTATCACGTATGAACAAAATACAGACTTGATTTTAATTGAAAACATAATCGATTGAGGCACAAACATTATAAGCATGAATCAAATAAATATTATTTAATCAAAATAATCATTCTACCTTAAATGAGATTAAGCTAACATTGTTGTAAACAAGAACAAAGAACACATAGCAAACGTTTTCAGATTAAATTAAAGAAAAGGAAAGATTAAACCCAAATCAAAGTGGCCGTCACCCAAGACTCTGATTAACGAGGCTCTTTCGCTCCTTCGATTTGTTCCTTTGCTGATGGCTCCCCAAGGTGGCCGATCAAGGGCTTTTTAAGAGGCTTAATTGCTAAAATCTCTATGAAGAGATGATGCTAGGCGTGGGAAATGGAAAAGGCTAAGAGAATTTAGAGAGAAGAGAGTATGATGAATGATGAGGGATGAATAGATATGTTAAAGTGAGGTCTTATTTATAGGTGAGGAGAGAAAGATAGTTTACTAAAAATAAGAGCTTTCATCTTTTGAAGCATCTTCCGTGGTTGGCCGGCCATAATTTGAGGAAATTGAGCTAGTTTTTGCTTGATTTTTGGTCAATTTGAGTGGCAAAACAACTCAAGATTGAGACTCGCTCAAGTGCAAATCTTCAGGTAAATCTTTAATTTCTTCAACTCTTCCAGGACCTTGTGCAATTAAACCAAAGAGTGGGCCATGTGCAGCCAAATTTTGGGTTGACTTGGTCCCCCAATTTGGACGGTTTTGTAATCAAATAAAGCTACTAGACCTGTCCAAAATAAATCAATGAATTAGAGGACCAAAGAAAGAAATTTATCCAATTTAATTAATTAATCAAAACCCAAATTATTAATGAAAATTTTTAGAATGAATTATTAAATATAGTTTTATATTTTATTATTTAATTTAATCATGCATGGCCCACTATATGTCATAAAAATATAATATGCTCAAATTAATATAAAATAAGCCATTTTATGCATGAAAACTATATAATAAAGCATAAAATCAGAAAAAGAGACTAACCATTGAGAATCAAAGCAAAAACTCCAAATCGCATCAACAAATTTCGTGATCTTTAAGTGATAATCACAAAATACACAAACATTACACTTAATCTCGATGTAAAAATCATTCCTCTCTAAAAATCTCTTTACAGTTGCACAAAATTTTGTCTCATTCTCCATTTTGGGTTTCAATTTTTTTTATATGTAATAAGTAAACATGAAATGGTGTCACGTCATTATCGAATAATTTGGTTAATGAGTCCTCAATAGATTCGGACGTTCGAGAAGAAAGACATTGTGCAAGTTTGTCAAAAAAGCTTGGGAGATTAAAAAAGCACTAGGTTTGGCCGTGGACTGGAAAGACCAAGTAATTATTAGTGACCTATTCAATTTAGAAATTAGAGATCAATCTTGATTGTGTTGGAAACATTTATTTAAAAATGATTTTTTTTAACAACAAAAAAATTAAAAATTTCTAAAACCAAGCAGTTTTCATATTTATAGGGACAAACCCTTTCACCAAATCATACTTGTGTTCTGGATTAGGTGGTCTAAGTTATTTCTCAATATTCTACCAACACGATCTTCTCAACTATTCACAAACATCGGCTAGTTTGTAACACCCCTAACCCGTATCTGTCGCCAGAACAGGGTTACAGGGTATTACCGATCATTATTGAATATTTACAAATCAAACATATAATTTACTATTCATTTTCTGAGATTACTTATAATGTCCCTTAATTGGACCCTCGAGGCCCAATATGAACATTAGAAACAAGTCGGGACTAATTCGATACCTCCTAAAATTCTTCACAAAATTTTCAAAATTTCATTTATGAACAGTACCACACTCGCCCGTGTTGTCAGGCCGTTGATTACACACGCCCGTGTGACTTGGGACATGCTCGTGTAACTCTCTGTTTATGACGTCATCAACGAATTAGGGGCACATAGCTAAGGGACACACCCGTGTGCTTAGGTCGTGTGGTAAATTAATTTCTCAAAAATAGCTACAAACTTCACACAGCCGGGGCACATGCCCATGTCCCTAGACCGTCTCAGCCGTGTGGCCAACATTGAGCATTTTGTTTCATTTAATTAAGGTGTAGGGGACACACAGCTGGATCACATGCCCATGTACCTAGGCCGTGCGTCACACATGGCCTAGACACACTCCCGTGTGTCATACCCGTGTGGACAAAATAAGGCCATTTTATAGCCCTATTTCTCACCCAACTTTAACCATTTTCTTGCATGAAAACTTACATGTATATGCCAACCAATCCAACCAATTTCCATTATCCAATTTGATATATTACTACCTTAATCATGCTCATAAATTTACCTTTTCTTTACTTCACAAAATATGTCTCATGAAAAGTGTTTTTTAACTTGTTAAACATATAAAACTTATCATATAACACCATACCATACCAAGTCATCTCAAGATACACATTACTAGTAATTCCAATGGCTAGTTTACAAATCAACATATTACTTCATCATTTGGCCACATTAGCCTATACATGCCATTATATCAAAATAGGTTCATCATTTATACCAAGATCATGGAGTTGATAGTGTGATGATTGCTCCGACCTGAATCTAACCTTCACGAGCTTCGAGCACTATAAAATAGGAAAATAAACCTAATAAGAATTATATGCTTAGTAAGTTCATATAACTAAAACTACACTTACCAATCATGCTTAACAAGTAATCACATATAAAACAATTATCCATCAATTTAGCAAAGTAGCAAATATTGCCTATTCGCAATCATTCAACCAAATTGGTTAGTACAAAAACACTAATATGCATAGATGAGCTCATCATGTCAATTCTTCTTATTTCACTTATTATACCATTTTTGTTGGATCTTTGAATTTCCGATGGACCTTTCCTTTTCCAGTTGCACACCCGAGGTGCACATTTCCTTTTCAAATGGTACACACAAAGTGTACATTTCCTTTTCAAGTGTACACTCAAGGGGTACATTTCCTTTTCAAGTGTACACACAAAGTGTACAAATCCTTTTCAAGTGTACATACAAAGTGTACGTTTCCTTTTCAAGTGTACACACAAAGTGTACAAATCCTTTTCAAGTGTACACACAAAGTCTACAAATCCTTTTCAAGTGTACGTTTCCTTTTCAAGTGTCACCCTTTTGTGTGAAATTCCTTTTCATAATGAGATCAAAAGATTACCCCTTTTGGAATAACCTTTACTGCAACGTATGCAGGACCCTATTTACAATGGTAATTGTCGAGACCCTTTTAAAAATTGAGTTTTTAGAAAATGAGAATCGACTTTAAGAAAAACGGAAACGGGAGTCGCCACCTATCTTTTTAGGTGTGATTGGATCACCTTTAAAACATTTTGTTTTAAAATCATTAGTTTTGGTCTACGAAATAAAAAGAACGGGTTCGGGAGTCGGTTACGTACGAGGAAGGATTAGCACCCTCGTATCGCCCAATAATTGGTACCTAATTAATTATCAAATGTCTTTAAGGTCGGAAATTAGAAATTTTAAGATGCAATCCTCTTTTAAACATTTTTGATTTTGAAAACTGGAGTTCACTAGTATCAAAATATTGATACTGAGTTAGCCTTTTGGAAATCCCTATCTCGAAACAACAAAACGCCACATCCAGTAAGTTAGGACATATTGTTTTGAAATTCCAAGACAGTCGCTTACATTTTGAAAACCTTTAAAAACATAGAAGGGTACTTGACTATTTGAACTCAACGAGAAAAATTGCAACCCAATAAGTTAGGGCACTACTTTTCTCGAAGCTTCCAAACACCGAGCATTGCCTTTTTATTTTTGAAAAGTTTGAAGTCTTTTTTAAAAACTAATGCATGGAGGAGTATATTAACATAACATACGAGATTACATATTACAATGATAGGAAAGTAAGAGTATAACAGCATAAATATCATACATTAACCAACGTATACAAGAAATAAAAACATGACAATTTTTAAGTAAGAAAAATGTACATAAAATGGAGTACATATTAAAGAAGAAATAGGTAAAAATCCCTAAATATAATTCAACATATATTTTAATCATGAAAATGATGTATGATATACAATAAAAAATATACATTTGAAAATAAAATATAAAAGTCCATGATATAACATATAACATAACAAAAGTACATTAATTCTAAAGTAAAAATAAATATTGTACAATAATAAAAAATATATGTATAATATAAACAAATAGTAAAAATGTGATATTTAATAATAAATGGAAAATATAATATACAATAAAATTGTATTTATAAGAATAATAATTACATAAAAAACAAAAGATATTGGTTTCGTAAAATAATGTATAGAATATAAAATATGTAAAAGAATTCATATTTAAAATGAAATAATTATATAATGTATAAATATAAGCTTAAAATGAATTATCAATAATGAAGTCTATGTATTTAATATTATAATATCTTCCAAATGTGTAATAATAGAATATAAAAATAATTGTTAACATAAAAATAAATATATAGTACAAGTTTAAAACCTTTAATGATAATGATATATAGATAAAAATATAATAATACAACAAATGACTTAATAATATATAAAATAATTATATTATGATATAAAATCATATATATAAAAATAATATATAATATATAATAAACATATAGTATAATAATAATATATAAATAACAGTGTAAAATAATAATAACTTGTGAAAATAACATATGATAAATAATAATAATATAAATGATATATAAAATGATTTTATAATATATAATATAAAAAAATAAGGTTAAAAATAAAACAAATAATAATATAATAAATATATTTAGGGTTAAATTTGAAGTTCCGTAAAATCACAGGGCAAATTTAAAAGAAATAACGGTAAATCAGGGCCCTAATTAAAACGTGCATAAACAAGAGGGACTCATTGGGCAAATTGCCCTATTCCCAAAACGGCAGCGTTTCATTATAAGCCTTAGAATGCTTTCTGTTGGGATTAAATTGAAATAAAATTAATTCGTTAGGGCTAAATTAGAAATAGAATGAAACATAATTATAAACACAAAGAAAAGTGGAAGGACCAATTGGGTAATTAACCCAATTCTAAAAAACACGCGGATCCTTCCCGGGTAATCGGGTCAACGCGCGGATCCTGGGGGTCTAAAAACGTCGTCGTTCTGCTGGGGCTATATAACCCAAAACTTTAGCCCAAAAAATCATTTTACACTGGTTATAAAAAAAAGGGTTTGGAATTCTCTGCAAAGAGGAAAGGAAGGCTCCCTGGCTTTGGCCTCTGGCCACCGGGCCGTATTTGCCTCACGCGCCTCACGCGCCGCCGCTTGCGGTGGCCTGAAGGTTTAAAAACCTTCGTCTTTCCACAGGTAACCTATTCTCCTTTTTTATCCTCACTTGTATATATTAAAATAGTTTATATATGCTCAAAATAAAACATGAAATATGCACTAAATCACCTTTTGAGAGACTGTTTGTGTTTGAGTCAATATCTGTGAGTATTTTTATTATTCCCTCTCCAAAAAGGAAGTCCTTTACACTATTTTGATTCGGGCTTTTATAGCCACTGTTATCATTACATTCCTGGAAAAAAATCTTTTTCTTTCTTTCTATATTTGTTTTGCTGCTGTAGCTCTTTCTTTCCTTGCAGGTGCTAGCGGAAAATCTGGCGATGGAAGGATAGCTGGCGTTGATGGAGGCCTAAAGTCTGGTGCGGTGTTGGTGAGGCGATGATTACGGTGGCAGAGCCTTGAGTGATGGCCTCGATTGGGGAGCTGGACAGACGGTCCCTGAACCTTCCAGAAACAGTTGCGGTGCAAGGGAAAAGAGTTAGGGTTGGAAACCCTAGCTGGAAATTTTGGGTTTTGGGCCTAATTCATGTTGGGCTGTTGTATTGGATCAAAGGTGTAATGGGCATAGGATAGGCTTACGAGGTATTTGGGCCTGATCTATGTTTGGGCTCTGGTAACTTTTAGGCTTTGTAACATGAACTTGGACTGTTAAATAAACAATTGTTTATTTATTTATTTAGTTTTTAGCCCGGTCAAATTTGGGCTCTTACAGCTGCCCCTCTTTGCTTATTGCTGTGCAACAGGAATTGAGCAAAGATTTAGAAAGACCAAATTTGACCGATTCTATTATGGTCTTCAATCTGCTTCTTGCAAACTTGGGATTATCATGTTGATATTTTTGATCCGTTTTTCGCCCAACAAAGAGATGCCAAATCCGCTTCTTCGATTTGTTTCATCGTAAGTACGTGAAAGCCAAATCAGCTATATCTTCGATCTGCTCCCCGCCGAATACAGAGAGATAAGATCTGTCATCTTGGATCTGCTTCAGCGTAAACATCTGAAGGTGAGATCTGCTATGTGTCTGTTTTCCATTAAAGTGGAAATGCCAAACTTCGATTTGTTCTCTGACAATACAGAGACAACAAATCATCTTAGATTTGCTTCATCATAAGCACGTGAAAGCCAAATCAGTTATATCTTCGATCTGTTCCCCGCCGAATACAGAGAGATAAGATCTGTCATCTTGGATCTGCTTCAGCATAAACATCTAAAGGTGAGATCTGCTATGTGTCTGCTTTCCATTAAAATGGAAATGCCAAACTTCGATTTGTTCTCTGACAATACAGAGACGACAAATCATCTTAGATTTGCTTCATCGTAAGCACGTGAAAGCCAAATCAGCTATATCTTCGATCTGCTCCCCGCCAAATACAAAGAGATAAGATCTGTCATCTTGGATCTGCTTCAGCGTAAACATCTGAAGGTGAGATCTGCTATGCTTTAACCTGCTACCCTACTGCTTAGGGGGTTAAGGCACACCTTTAGAGTAATTATGCCTGATAATTAGGATGCCATGATCGAAATGAGTCAAATGTGCCTAATTAAACATGTTATGATGCAAAATGTTGTGAACATGACCCTATCTTAGACGTCATCACTCATTCCTTCATTTGTCTTTTCTTTTCTCCAAGTATTATTCTTGCTCGGCCTGTAAGCCGTCCTCCAATGCTATGATCCACTGAGGATGTCTGTAAGGACTAAATTATTGACTTTGTCTATTTTCCTTTTAGACTAGAAGAAAGGAATTCCTCGAGTTGTTTCATCCCTTACTTATATGAATTTCTCGAACAATTGTCCTGTTTTAGTTTCTTGCATTATCTAGAAATTCCAAAGTAATGTGCAAAACTTCATTTGTGAAAATGTTTTAGTTCATCTATTATTATTTCAATGTAACATACTTTAAGAATATCGAAAGATGAATAAATCTTTAAGAATAATTGGATTTGAATGAATCGTTAACAATACAAAGGAAATAAGTCTGATAGCATATCTTTAAGAAGAAATAGAATCTAAAGATAGCAAACAGGATAAAAGTTAGATGCTCTAAATATCGCCACTTGAGCTTCTATACATTAGTTCCATGAAACCTTTCTTGACTTTGACATGTGTTTAAAAGATCCAAAGTACTTTGTTAACGCCCCAATGTACATCATGCTTTACTCTCTGCCGAGTTAGATATAGTCAAATTGATGTATGCCCTTCAAAATTTGAGTTGCCCTTTCGGGTTTTCAACTCAAAACCCCTTTGGTCACAAGGCGCCCTTTGCGGGTTTTCACCTTGGCCTCTCCTTTTCCTTTTTCTTTTTTTTTTTTTGAAAAAATCAAGGTGCCCTTTGCGGGTTTTCACCTTGGATTCTTTTCTCCTTTAGACAAAGTAATTTTTGACTGAATCTGAGTTCACTGGATTAGGTAGGCTCTTTCCATCCATTTTTGTCAAAATTAATGCACCGCCGGAAAAAACCTTCTTCACGACGTATGGCCCCTCCCAATTTGGCATCCATTTTCCTCTAAAGTCATTCTGAATGGGAAGGATTTTCTTTAGCACAAGGTCTCCCTCATGGAATCCCCTTGGACGAACCTTTTTATCATAAGCTCGCATCATACGCTTTTGGTACATCTGACCATGTCAGATGGCTTTCAGCCTCTTTTCCTCAATCAAGTTTAGCTGGTCGTAACGGGACTAAACCCATTCAGCTTCATCTAACCTTATCTCTGTTAAAATTCGGAGAGAAGGTATTTCTACTTCAATAGGTAACACTGCTTCCATCCCATAAACTAACGAGAACGAAGTTGCCCCAGTAGAAGTTCTGACAGATGTTCGATAGGCCAAGATTGCAAACGGTAGTTTTTCATGCCAATCCCTATAAGTCTCAGTCATTTTTCCTGCTATTTTCTTAATGTTCTTATTGGCAGCCTCTACTGCCCCATTCATCTTTGGGCGATAGGGTGAAGAGTTGTGATGCTTGATTTTGAACTGGTCGCAAACCTCCGTTATCGTTTTGTTGTTCAAATTCAATGCATTGTCAGATATGATCCTCTCAGGCATCCCATACCGACAAATGATTTCCTTCTTCAAAAATCGACTTACAGCTAACTTAGTAACATTTGCGTAAGAAGTAGCCTCTACCCATTTTGTAAAGTAGTCAATCACTACGAAGATAAACCGATGTCCATTCGAAGCTTTCGGCGATATTGGTCCGATGACATCCATGCCCCACATGGAAAATGGCCATGGAGACGTCATGAAATGCAAAGGTGAGGGTGGTACATGAATTTTGTCTCCATAAATCTGACACTTATGGCATTTTTTGGCATAGTTGATGCAGTATCCTTCCATATTGGCCCAGTAATAGCCAAACCTCATAATTTGTCTTGCCATCGTGAACCCATTTGCATGTGTATCACATACACCTTCATGAACCTCTTCTAGGATTAGCTTGGCTTCCATAGCATCGACACATCTCAAAAGTACTTGGTCTTTCCTTCTCTTGTACAGAACCTCCCCGTCTAAAACATAGTCACAAGCTAACTTTCTCAAAGTTCGTTTGTCATTTTCGGTTGCCTGCTCTGGATATTTACGATCCCTTACATATCGCAATATATCTTGATACCAAGGGTTATCATCTTTTTCCTCCTCCTCAATGTTGCAACAATGAGCTGAGGCCTCATAGACACTCATTTGAATTGGTCTCATCTCTTCCTTTTTGTTTGCCTTAATCATTGAAGCCAAGGTTGCTAAAGCATCTGCCATCTGATTCTCATCTCGTGGGAGATAGTTGAAGGTGATGTCATCGAACTCTCTTAGTAACCCCAAAACTACCATTCGATAATTGATCAATTTAGGGTCTTTTGTCTCCCATTCACCTCTTAGCTGATAAATTACCAACGCAGAATCTCCATATACTTCTAGGGTTTTTATGCCTCTTTCTATGGCTGCTTGGAGCCTCATGATGCATGCTTCGTATTTAGCCATATTATTTGTACAGTCAAAATCCAACTTGCACGTGAACGGGTAATGGTTGCCATTTAGGGATACCAAGACTGCCCCAATTCCATTTCCGACTGCATTAGAAGCCCCATCAAAATTTAGCTTCCATGGAGATTCTTCAGTTGCTGCTATATACATTAGCTCCTCATTTGGAAAATCAAAATTCAATGGCTCGTAATCCTCCAAAGCTCTACTGTCCAAGAAATCTGCCACCGCACTTCTTTTGATAGCCTTCTAACTTACATAGACTATATCGAACTCTGAAAGCAAAATTTGCCATCTCGCTATTCTTCCATTTAGAGCCGTTGATTCCATCATGTATTTTAATGGATCCAGTTTTGAGATGAGCCAAGTAGTATGGTATAGCATGTACTGTCTTAATCTCCGTGTGGTCCAAATTAACGCACAGCACAACTTTTCGATTGGCGAATATCTCATTTCACAGTCAGTGAATTTCTTGCTGAGATAATAAATTGCCTTTTCCCTTTTCCCTGACTCGTCATGTTGACCAAGCATGCATCCCATAGAATTGCTAAACACTAACAAGTATAGTATTAACGGTTTATCCGGACTAGGTGGAGATAACACTGGAGCATTCAACAAATACTACTTGACTTTCTCAAAAGCATTCTGGCATTATTCATCCCAAGTACCTTGATTGTGATTTCTGAGAAGGCGAAAGATAGGATCACATTTCTCAGTCAGTTGTGAAATGAATCGGGCAATGTAATTCAACTTTCCTAGGAATCCTCGAACTTTTTTTTGAGTACGTGGCAAAGGCAACTCTCGTATGGCTCTGACCTTGTCTGAGTCAACTTCAATTCCCTTTTCACTGACTACGAAGCCTAATAACTTCCCCGATCTGGCTCCAAAGGTGCACTTTGCTGGATTGAGCTTCAACTGAAATTTTCTCAACTTTAAGAACAATCTTCTCATGACCTCAATGTGTTCTTTTTCTGTTTGCGACTTGGCGATCATATCATCAACGTATACCTCAATATCCTTATACATCATGTCGTGAAATAAGTTTACCATGGCTCGTTGATATGTTGCCCCTGTGTTCTTCAGCCCAAACGACATTACTTTGTAACAAAAGGTGCCCCACAATGTTATGAAAGTAGTTTTATCCATATCCTCTGGATGCATCTTTATCTAATTGTATCCTGAGAAGCCGTCCATGAAGGAGAACAACGAATATCCCGCTATGTTGTCTACTAAAGTATCGATGTGTGCCAGAGGAAAATTATCCTTTGGGCTTGCTTTATTTAGATCTCTGTAATCAATGCACATTCGTACCTTCCTGTCCTTCTTAGGGATAGGTACAATATTAGCTACCCATTCAGAGTACTTCACTTCCTGCAAGAATCCTGCATCAAACTGCTTCTTGACCTCATCTTTTATTTTCAGGGCAATGTCTGGCCGCATTCTTCACAACTTCTGTTGGACCGGTTTACATTATTTTCTTATTGGAAGACGATGTACTACAATGTCAGGACTCAATCCGGGCATATCTTGATAAAACCATGCAAAGATATCCTTGAATTCCTGAAGCAATTCAATCAAGCTACGCCTTGTGTCATTAGTGATCAGTGTTCCAATTTTCACCTCCTTCCCTTCCTCTAGGGCTATATTCTCTATTGCCTCTTTTTCATGTGGCATGATTTTTTTCTCCTCCTATTTTACCATTCTTAATAGATCGAGAGATATGTCACAATCTTGAACATCTTCTAAATTCTGAGGCTCCTCTAAACATATGTCTTGCTCACAAGAGAAATCAGGAGCGGCAGTATTAGTGCTCATATCATTGATATCTAGAGACTTGTAAGGGGTATGAAAGAATAAAGAATGAATGAATTTAAGAATGATCGTTTATGTGCTATGAATAAAAGAATAAGAGTTGTTAGAATTTAAAGGAATATTGGTTGATAAAAATGAGGCAATACTCTTTTAAATTGGTAAAAGTTATGTTTTATTTGAATAATAATAGATGAACATAAGCCTATTTTCACAAATTTAATCTTACTACTCCTAGGCCCTAGAGTAATAAACATGTTTCGAGAATTACTCTAAAAAATTTCTAAAGACTACAGGAAGATCCTCCGCAGTCCAATTGTTCAGAGAGCTCCCCGGTTCGTAAGGGCGAATACCCTCAAGGTTTTCCTGTCCCAACCACTCGCTATATACAATATTGATTTGATGAATCTCTTCTGCCAGCAACCCTCTTGACTTAAAAGTTTTGGATACAGGTGGGAATGTCATCGGTTCCCACTCCACTTCTCCTCCATTAAAACGCGCCTTCCTTCTTGCTTGACGCTTTTCCATCTCCTGTCTCTTGTGTTTATGGTCTGGCTTGAAGCCTAAGCCAAAACGGTCCTTTTTTTTCAATCAGATTTGGGATCTGAATCCCGCCTTGCAACTGTCTCCCTAATCTTTTTCCTGGCAATGCGCTTTTCCCCATCATCATTTACAGGGCCATCCTTGTTGCTCTAGACATTCTGGGAACCGGCACCTCGCTTCCCTCCGAAATGAAGGTAGCATTAACAATTTCCAAGGAATGAAAAGAACACTCGATAGCCTCCTCATTTGTCTCCATATAAGGGGCTTTACTGGTGACGGCTGATATGATGTCCTCATCTGCATTGATGGTTATCAAGCGTCCATCTGTCACCAACTTCAATTTTTGGTGCAGTGAAGAAGGCACCGCTCCTGCCGAGTGTATCCATGGCCTCCCCAACAAAAAATTATAGGAAGGCTTGATATCCATTACCAGGAAGTCAACTTCATACGTATTTGGTCCAATCTCCAGAGGGATGTCAATTCGTCCCATTACTTTCTTTTCAGTTCCGTCAAAGGCTTTTACCACATTGTGACATGCCTTCATATGCGAACTGTTAATGGGCAACCTATTCAAGGTGGATAGCGGCAGGACATTCAAAGCAGAACCATTACCCACAAGTACACTTGGAAGTGTGTATCCTTTGCAACGAGTGGTGATGTGCAAAGCCTTCATTGACCCTATGCCCCCAGGTGGAATTTCATCATCATTGAAGTAAATGAAATTATCAGCACTGATGTTATTTATCAACCGGTCCAACTTATTGACAGATATATCGTGAGTGACATATATCTCGTTGAGTACCCTCATCAACGCTTCCTGATGTACTTTGGAGCTTAACAATAAGGCTAAAACTGATATGCGTGCTGGTTGCTTATGCAACTGCTCGACCACACTGTACTCACTATGCTTAAGGAACTTTAAAAATTCCTTAGCCTCCTCCTCCCTCACTGGCTCGTTAACCTATACTTCGCTTTTTTTCTCTTTTTCTACTTCCACACTCTTGGATTTCATGGGCTCCACTCTGACGTTCCCCGTATCATAATGTTTTCCACTCCGAGTATGGGAACCTTTAATTTGTACATCTTCAGATGCGCTGGCTACATTTCCTTCCTCCAGTACTGTCACGCTACAGTCATAACTCCATGGTACTTTCTTGCTATCCTTGTAAGGGAAAGGATTGGGTTTATGGATGACTATTTTGGGCCCAGTTTGCGACCTCGCCTTATTATTCCCTGGCAAGGAAATAATAATTCTTGGTTGGCTGGTTCTTTGTCGTTCATTCTCCAACACACATATTTGTCCTTCACAAGAACTACCCTCAGAAATCTGTAGCTCTTTGTTAACCATAAGGCCTTGTACCATGGCCTTGAACTCTTCACAATTTTGGATCATATGACCCACCTCTCCATGGAATTCACAATGATTCTCTATTCCTTCTCCTCCTTTTTCAAAAGTAAGCATACCTCTATTCACCATCTCCTCCCAAATTACCTTCATGGGTGTCTTCACTTCAGCAATATCTTCCTTGACTTTTCCTTTCTTTATTTCATCAACGGTATTCACTCTTTGATTGCCATGATCTGGTAATGGATTTTCAGTATTAGGGGTACTATCAAATTTCACAATCCCCATTTTAATGAGCCTCTCCACGACCTTCTTGAACCCAGTGCAGTTTTCAATTGAATGCCCCAATATTCCCGCATGATATTCACATTTAACATTCGCATCGTACCATTTGGGGTATGGAGAGCAATGACATGTGCATCGTATAAGCTTTGGTAAAGCTCACGATATGTCACAGGGATAGGAGTGAATTGCATCCTCTCTGAACTTGGTCTTGTACCCGATTCCTGTCTTTGAGTACTTTGCTGTTCACTTATAGCTGCCTTAGGTTGCCCAACTGTGATTGTTTTGGAGTTGAAACTATTCATATTATTCACTTCATTTTCTTTTCTCCTTGGGGCCGATCTTTTAGCTACTTTTCCATCGATTTTACCACCCCTCACGGCATTTTCAATCATCTCACCTGCCATAACTATATCTGTGAAACTTTTCGTGGTACTTCTAATCATATGTGTGATGAATGGTGCCTTCAAAGTATTAATAAATAACATGGTAGTTTCCTTTTCTAACAATGGTGGTTGTACTTGCATTGCCACCTCCCTCCATCTTTGTGCATATTGCCTAAAGTTTTCATTAGGCTTTTTCTCCATATTTTGAAGTGTGATCCTATCTGGCGTCATATCAGTCACATGGTTGTACTGTTGCATGAAAGCCTGTGCAAGATCTCTCCATGAACTGATTTTTGCACAGCTCAACTGATTGTACCACCTAGCTACCACTCCCACTAAGCTATCTTGAAAATAATGGATCAACAGCTGATCATTGTTTACGTATCCGGTCATCCTTCTATAGAACATTGTAATGTGAGTCTCTGGGCAAGTAGTACCATTGTATTTTTCGAACTTTGGCATCTTAAATTTGTGAGGCAGTACTAAGTCTGGGACTAGACTTAAGTCTTTGGCATCAATCCCATGATGATTACCGATACCTTCCAAAGCCTTGAACTTTTCTTCTAGCCATTTGCAGCGTTCTTTTAACTGCCTTGCAGCTTTAGTTTTCAAATCCTCTTTTTCCACCATATCTAGATCAGGAACAAGAGGATTAGTAGGATTATCACCTAAACTAAATCCTAAACCAGCCGAGAAATTCATATGGATACCAGCATCACTCGACCCATGTTGAGGCCTCACAGTGACAGATGGCCTTCTAAGAGGTGCCTCAGTTTGCAGTAGCACATGAGGCGGAGTAAAACCTGGAGGATGATCTTCACCCTCTTCTCCAGCGATAGCTATGGAGGCCTTCCCTTTATCAGTGGCCCTTAAAAGCTGAGCCATTTCAGCCATCATATTTCTCTCAGCCTCCAGCATCTGCTCCCTCATGTCATTCCGCATCTTGGCCAACTGCTCTTGCAATTGGTCCTGCATATCCTTTTGCAACTGTTCAAACCTTTGATCCATGTTCTTAGTTTTAGTGCGAGTGCCGTAAGGATGCGTGATTTCCAGATTTTCTTTTCTACCTTTTGAGAGAAACTTTAACTAATTAGGGTCTTTCTATAACCTTGAATACATATGATATGATGTAATGCAAATGCATGAATGTAGCAAAGGCATTGATCTCGATTCAATCTCATTTAAAAAACTTTATTTAGAAAAAGAATATCTTTACATATAAATGGATTACAAGTACGCTTTCGCCCTAATGCCCAGAGTTTTAACTTTATCTAATAAAAGGGCTAACTCTCGTCCTGTATCTGACGACGATCCGTACATTAGACTCAATGCATCAGCTCGTATTGCCAAGTCTCGCACATATTCAGGAACCTCTCGAATCTGGGCTATAGCTTCTCCCATGACATGATCCCTTTCTTTGACCTGCCCTTTAGACTGATGAAGCTCTCCCTTTAGATAGTCTTCTTGCGCCTCGAGCCACTCAATCTGAAGTTTACCCTCATGCAATGCCACTTCCAAATCGTCAACTTTACTTTTAAGTTCTTTTAACTCGACCGTAGAATCATGGTTATGATGCCAACGAAGGGATCTTCCGAGCTCAGTTACTTTGAACTTCAACCCCTTATTCCCTTCCTCTAATGCAAAATTCTGTGACTGCATCTCCTGAAACTTTCTCTCCCAATATTCGGCTCTAGTTCTTCCTTCTTGGACCTCTTTCTGTAACTGATCTGAAGACCCTCCTACTCTCGCCCTCTTTAAGGATACTTGCGCCTTTTGTAATGTTCTTTCAAATCATCTCGATCTTCCTCGATCTTTTTTTTTCTTTTCTTTCTTTCTCGACCTCCTTCTTTTGGAAATCAACATCTAAACTCAAGTACATCTTTTCTTCTTCAAGCTTTGTTATCTTCTTCTCGAGCTCCAAGTTCTTTCTCTCAAATTCTTGCCTCATGATTTCTAACTTCGAGGGCATCACTCGCAAATATTCCTCTACCGGTTGAGCTTATTCCACGTTTGGCTTAGGGATGTTATCATTAACTCTTCTGCCTCTCCACTCGATGTACTCCGGGGTCGTAGCAGGGCTAATAGCTATTCCTTTCAACTGACAAGTCTTATTCCAAGCATTAGAGATCTCACCGACTTTCTTCTCGTAATCAGCTCCTCTATACACGAACTCACTTTGAGCCAATCCACGAGTTACTGGTACGAACTACCTTAAACCAAATTGCCTTAACACGAGCAAGGGAGCATAACCAATGGCACCCCAAATTCCCAATAGAGGGACCCAATCGAAACTGCCACACCGATAAAGAATGTCACCAGGAATCATCCACGGAGCTCTCCACTCAACATCTTTTGACTGAAGATTCTGAAGTAGCGCTATCCAATTCTTCTCTGGAACATCAACTCTCCTAGTTGAAGCTACTATGTCTTTCAGCAGTGAATAATCTTCAAAGAAAACTCGACAAAACACCTTATCTATCAATCGGAAATGGCTGTAGAACCAAGCTAAGAGTAACTGAGCACAACTAACAAACCTGCCTGCACCAGCCTTTCTACATGTGCCTAAGGACCTAAACGTCTCTGCTAAAATCGCAGGGACAGAAGTGACCCTCTTACTGAGTCGATGGAAAAGATCCGTGGTTGCCTCATCCATATATCCCAAAGCTCTAGGGAACACCATCAATCCATATAAGCTTAAGGGAAAAACATCTACCCTCTTTGTCTCATAAGGGTGTGTCAAAATCAGACCATTCAAAGTGTCCCACGAAATGCACTTGTACTCACCCTTCTCTTTAATTCTGGCGGTGATCCACTGCTCGCTTATACCTGTGATATTCATCAATTTCTTCCAAAAGGTAGGGACACTAGCAGCTCGAGAATAGATCCTATCAATCTAAAACCTGGGACAACGAAGAAGGCAGTGTACTCCTCTACGGTAGGCACCAAGTCTACTTCCCCAAAAGTGAAACAACTGTATGCTGGGTTCCAAAACTGAGCAAGGGCTCAGAACAAGTGCTCATCTACCTGAATATCAAGCAAGTAAGGTAAGTCTCCATAATTACCGTAGAATAACTGTTTGGTCTCATTGCCCCACTGATTCCAAATCTCCTTAAGCTCTTGGAGATTATTCTGTGTGGCCCTGATGCGAGTGTAATCCGATAGCTCTGACATATATTCCGCAGCTATACTATCTCCCTTTTCTAGTTAAGTTTGCTCGGACCATCTATGGACATTGGCGTTGTCCTCCACTCTATCAAGAAGTTCGTTCTCCATAACAAAACTTCCTAACTTCGAGACTGACCGTGAATCGATACCTTTGTAGATGCAAAAATGTCATGCAAACACAAGAAAAGAAATAGTCAGTATCAGTAAATCTCAACGATAATATATAAGGGTAATATCTAAAGTTTTAACCCTAACTAAATTGGGCTCTTACGGTGTTTCTATATGGAGTTGATTCTAAAGATAGAGGTACCCAAACCAGCAGATTCCTCGATCCTCACCCATTATAGGCTCATTTGAATCGAGTTCAGTTCAGGGGAACACATTTCCCTATGGCTACACGGAGATGAAAATCTCACGAAACCATAGGTACGGATGTATCCCGAAAGTGATCCACTATCCTGCACGGAGGCAAAAACCTCACGAAGGCGTAGCTTCTCACTCCCACTAAAAGGTGTGACCACAACGGTCATGCAAATGCAATGCGTATTAGAATATAGCAACACATGCAATAATACAAACACATGTAGTGCAAAGAGGATTAAATTTTAAAATTTTTAATTTTCGACATTAAGACAAGAGATAATCAATTACATGGCTTGACTCTCTTATTAGTCCCCAGCGGAGTCGCCAAGCTGTCGAGACCCTTTTAAAAATCGAGTTTTTAGAAAATGAGAATCGACTTTAAGAAAAACGAAAACGGGAGTCGCCACCAATCTTTTTAGGTGTGATTGGATCACCTTTAAAACATTTTGTTTTAAAATCATTAGTTTTGGTCTACGAAATAAAAAGAACGGGTTCGGGAGTCGGTTACATACGAGGAAGGTTTAGCATCCTCGTATCGCCCAATAATTGGTACCTAATTAATTATCAAATATCTTTAAGGTTGGAAATTAGAAATTTTAAGATCCAATCCTCTTTTAAACATTTTTGATTTTGAAAATTGGAGTTCACTAGTATCAAAATATTGATACTGAGTTAGCCTTTTGGAAATCCCTATCTCGAAACAACAAAACGCCACATCCAGTAAGTTAGGACATATTGTTTTGAAATTCCAAGACAGTCGCTTACATTTTGAAAACCTTTAAAAACTTAGAAGGGTACTTGACTATTCGAACTCAACGAGAAAAATTGCAACCCAATAAGTTAGGGCACTACTTTTCTCGAAGCTTCCAAACACCGAGCATTGCCTTTTTATTTTTGAAAAGTTTGAAGTCTTTTTTAAAAACTGATGCATGGAGGAGTATATTAACATAACATACGAGATTACATATTACAATGATAGGAAAGTAAGAGTATAACGAAGATAAATATCATACATTAACCAACGTATACAAGAAATAAAAACATGACAATTTTTAAGTAAGAAAAATGCACATAAAATGGAGTACATATTAAAGAAGAAATAGGTAAAAATCCCTAAATATAATTCAACATATATTTTAATCATGAAAATGATGTATGATATACAATAAAAAATATGCATTTGAAAATAAAATATAAAAGTCCATGATATAACATATAACATAACAAAAGTACATTAATTCTAAAGTAAAAATAAATATTGTACAATAATAAAAAATATATGTATAATATAAACAAATAGTAAAAATGTGATATTTAATAATAAATGGAAAATATAATATACAATAAAATTGTATTTATAAGAATAATAATTACATAAAAAACAAAAGATATTGGTTTAGTAAGATAATGTATAGAATATAAAATATGTAAAGGAATTCATATTTAAAATGAAATAATTATATAATGTATAAATATAAGTTTAAAATGAATTATCAATAATGAAGTCTATGTATTTAATATTATAATATCTTCCAAATGTGTAATAATAGAATATAAAAATAATTGTTAACATAAAAATAAATATATAGTACAAGTTTAAAACCTTTAATGATAATGATATATAGATAAAAATATAATAATACAACAAATGACTTAATAATATATAAAATAATTATATTATGATATAAAATCATATATATAAAAATAATATATAATAAACATATAATAAACATATAATATAATAATAATATATAAATAATAGTGTAAAATAATAATAACTTGTGAAAATAACATATGATAAATAATAATAATATAAATGATATATAAAATGATTTTATAATATATAATATAAAAAAAATTAGGTTAAAAATAAAACAAATAATAAAATAATAAATATATATAGGGTTAAATTTGAAGTTCCATAAAATCACAGGGCAAATTTAAAAGAAATAACGGTGAATCAGGGCCCTAATTAAAACGTGCATAAACAAGAGGGACTCATTGGGCAAATTGCCCTATTCCCAAAACAGCGGCGTTTCATTATAAGCCTTAGAATGCTTTCTGTTGGGATTAAATTAAAATAAAATTAATTCGTTAGGGCTAAATTAGAAATAGAATGAAACATAATTATAAACACAAAGAAAAGCGAAAGGACCAATTGGGTAATTAACCCAATTCTAAAAAACACGCGGATCCTTCCCGGGTAATTGGGTCAACGCGCGGATCCTGGGGGTCTAAAAACGTCATCGTTCTGCTGGAGCTATATAACACAAAACTTTAGCCCAAAAAATCATTTTACACTGGTTATAAAAAAAACGGGTTTGGAATTCTTTGCAAAGAGGAAAAGGAAGGCTCCCTGGCTTTGGCCTCCGGCCACCGGGCCGTATTTGCCTCACACGCCGCCGCTTGCGGTGGCCTGAAGGTTTAAAAACCTTCGTCTTTCCACAGGTAACCTATTCTCCTTTTTTATCCTCACTTGTATATATTAAAACAGTTTATATATGCTCAAAATAAAACATGAAATATGCGACTAAATCACCTTTTGAGAGACTGTTTGTGTTTGAGTCAATATCTGTGAGTATTTTTATTATTCCCTCTCCAAAAAGGAAGTCCTTTACACTATTTTGATTCGGGCTTTTATAGCCACTGTTATCATTACATTCTTGGAAAAAAAATCTTTTTCTTTCTTCCTATATTTGTTTTGCTGCTGTGGCTCTTTCTTTCCTTGCAGGTGCTAGCGGAAAATCTGGCGATGGAAGGATCGCTGGCGTTGATGGAGGCCTAAAGTCTGCTGCGGTGTTGGTGAGGCGATGATTACGGTGGCAGAGCCTTGAGTGATGGCCTCGATTGGCGAGCTGGACAGACGCTCCCCAAACCTTCCAGAAACAGTTGCGGCGCGAGGGGAAAGAGTTAGGGTTGGAAACCCTAGCTGGAAATTTTGGGTTTTGGGCCTAATTCATGTTGGGCTGTTGTATTGGGTCAAAGGTGTAATGGGCATAGGATAGGCTTACGGTGTATTTGGGCCTGATCTGTGTTTGGGCTCTGGTAACTTTTAAGCTTTGTAACATGAACTTGGACTGTTAAATAAACAATTGTTTATTTATTTATTTAGTTTTCAGCCCGGTCAAATTTGGGCTCTTACAGTAATCACCTGTCCAATCGGAAATCAATATTCGAGCAGATTCTTGTACCTTTTCATCAATTACATATATCATGTGTCAACACTTTCATGCTACATATAAATGTCATTTACGTATCATAATTCTCACAAGTCAATAATCAAATTTATACATTTCCATACTTAATTAAGTTATACGAACTTACCTTGACAACTGATTGTATCTTCTAATCTGAGACTTTTTCTTTTCCTCGAGCTTTTTCTTTGTTTGATACTTCTATATCTATATAAATAAATTTAATCATCAATTCCATAATTTCCACATTCAATTGAGTCCATTTCACTTTCTAGGCAAAAGTCCCATTTTGCCCCCAAACTTTTAATTAATTCCAATTTCGTCCCTAGGCTCGGAAATTGAAATTCATGCAATTTACTCCTTATTCCAAGCCTAATCAAAATTCTAATATAACTTTTGCAGCACATTTATTTCACAAATTTTAGAATTTTTCCATGAATTTCACCACTTTTCAATTTAGTCCCTACACATGTTTTCACTAAAAATCACTTTGTAAAAGTTGTTTATCTATCAACAACCTTTCATTTTCAATCATAAACTTTCAATTTACAGCATATTCAACAATGGAAAATTTTCTAAACTTTGATTTCTTTACAAATTAATCCCCCAAATAGAGAAATTAAGCTTTCCCGGTCTCAAAATATGAAAATCACTAAAAAACGGGACATAAAACTTACCAATTGAAGCTTGAAAAGTTTCCTTTCTCTCTCCTAGGGTGTCCATGTGTTTTATGAAGAATATGATATAAAATAAGGTTTTTATTTCTATTTAATCATTTATAATATATTAATTAATTCAATTTCTAATTTAGTCCTTATCCTTTTTCAATTTTTCCATGGATGAATCACTAAAAATATCTACATATTTTTCATCATTGGCCTAACTGCTATATAAGGATGCTATTTGATCCTTACAGCTATTATAATCCAACTTTGACATTTTATTGAATTTAGTCCTTTTTGCAATTAGACACATAATTGATAAAATTTTTCCATAAAAATTTTCATGCAATATTCCTATCATATTACCTATCATTTTATGAAATTTAAACAATTTTAATTTTCGGACACGGATTTGTGGTCCCGAAACCACTATTTCGATTTCACTGAAATTTGGGCTGTTACATAGTTAAAGCGTAGGCTCTAATCCATGAACGGATGAAAGCTATGAAAACTTTCTATTGATGTTGGAGTGGCGAATATCGATGTCTCTTTAGGGGCCAAAAACTGAAAATGTAAACATTCAAATTTAGAATTTTTTTTTTGAAATTAAATCTCAATAAAGTTTTACAATAACGATGCTTCACATCGTGTGTGGTTGATCAAGCCTATGGTCTCTATTTATAGAAAAATCACAAGAGTCTTGGTCGAACAAGAAGAAGAAAAAATATAATAACATTTTAAGAGAGAATATACAAAATTCTCTAGTAGGAATATGTATGGGCTTCAACACCCTTTACAGATAGGGTTGTCGCCCATCATACGTGATATGGGTCATTGGGTATATCTGATGTATTTGGTATAATTATATGGGTTATTTAGAAATTTAGTCGACTCATATAATTTAACCAACCAAAAAAAAAAATTCTATTTCCCAAAATATTAATAATTTAATTAATCAATTGAAATAAATTTTACTAATTCACACAATTAAATTATTTTCCAAACCTAGTTCTAATTCCGTTAAATTCATGGCATGTTTACCACATTAGAATCTATGGGTAAATGAATTTAATTATCTTGTTCAACAAGACTGCGCTAATTAATTAATTTAATTTTTACTTCAAGCATCAATTAAGTGATTACTATTAATTAAATAATAATTTGAATAAATTAATTTAGTCTATAAGTCATCTCTCTTTTATAATGAAAAATTCCTACGGATAGTGATACATTTGATCTTTTTCTGTAATTCATCTCATCCATTAAAATGCAAACCATCAAGGTTGTATAGAGCTAGTAGAGGGGCCCGCTGGATATATAATTAGAGCTTAAATAGTTTGTAATTAAGTGCCACGGCCGACCTCTTCTTATTATATATCATTATGAAAACAACTCACCAAGTGCTCGTCCAATGAATTTTTCGCATGTGCTTTAGCCTCATAAGATATCCTCAATCCCTTTAATTTATATCTGTTCACCCAAAATGATCTGGTCATATCTCATGGTAACCATTACACCTTCTTCCATGAAAAATGTAAAGTCAACGGAAAAAGAAACAAACCAATGCACAAATATAATCATATGTTTAAGCACACAAATAATACAGGAATATGTTGTTCAAAAAATTTGGACGACGAACTTTTATTTTAATTAGAATCTGCAATTTAATATTTTATTTTTCCTTAAAAGTACTACGTTGGAAGATGGATTTTATAAAAAAATTATACTTAGATAGAGAAAACTTCAATAATTAATTCTAATTCAATATAGAAACTCAGTAATGGTTTTGTTATTAGTTTAAATGAACTAAATTTTGCCACATTTCGGCTCTTTGTATTGATGTGTATATTAAAAGCATTGAATTCACAGCAAAAGTTTATTAATAGCAAAAAATTAAAATGAAAAATAATTGCTTTTATATAATATGAATAAATATATTAATTACAATTGCATTGAGTTTGTTGGTATGCTTTAAGCGGTGGCGCTGGGGGTTTTTGGGACAGGGCCGGAACATGGAATCGGGTTTAATTTGCCACTAGTTATAGGCTTGACATTCAAACATTGGGATGTTGCGGGTTCAGCTCCGTTGTGCTTAATATCAATGTCCGCAAGTTCCACATTTTGACATGGCGAAGAACCGCTGCAAATAAACTTGATAGCTTCTGGAAGCGCAGATGTGCCACGGATGTTCTTGAAGCTAATGTTGCTTAGTTTAACTTTCGATTCTTCCTGCATCAACACAACAATGATTCAATGATCGATTAAATATTGTCACTCTATTAGGATTTTGATAAGAATGTTATACATTTTTCTTGCATTTATTCCATGGGCAATATTGTTGATCAATTAGGATAGGGGAAGAGACATTATTCATGGTAATATCCTCAAAATGTATTTCTGATACTGCCCCACCATGTTCGCCTGGCCAAGTTTTGATTCGAGCTCCATTCGAAGTATTAGTGATGGTGCAGTTTGAGACTTTAATTCCCTCAACTGGCTCTTCATTTTGGAACTTTCCAAGACTACCGATACTTATACCATGTCCTGGTCCACAAGTTACTTCTTTTACGACCATATTTTTAGTGCCATCTCCGATCGAAATACAATCATCACCAGTTTTAATGTCAGAGGCAATAATATTGACCCCCTCTGATTTGCCCATGTGAATCCCATCTGTGTTTGGGCTCTCGTCCGGTGCCTCTATCTTCAAACGTTCGAGGGTAATGTTTTTGCAAGCAAAAACATTAATGTGGAATAGTTTACTGTCTTTGCTAGTTATATCTTGTATCAATGCATTGGTCACAAAGTCAAACCTTATATTCTGTTTAATTTTGGAGTTAGCAGAGTAACACACGAAAAAAAGATGTTAGTTATAATTATATTTTGATTATAATAATAAGAGGAAAAAGAATAAATAAATTCTGGCAAGAGGGAAGAAAGCTGACAACGGGGAGTTTGGCACGAAATTCACGATTCTCGCAAGTATTCTTCTCATAAGCAATGCTTCCTTTGCCATCGAAAATTCCTCCGCCAAACATCTTGAAATTTTCAATACTATAGAATCTAACCCAATTAGGGTCTTTGAAAGCACTAGGATCAGCCGGAGCCTCTATAGTGCCCTGAACATTAATCTCAATAGGAGCCTTGCATGGACCTTCTAAGTTTACTTTTGATAATAAATATGTCCCTTTAGGAATCACAACTGTTGATGGAGTTACAGAGGCACATGCTTCTTTCCAAGCATCCAAAAATGGCTAAAATGAAATGAATAAAGACATCAGTTTGAAATATAATTTTTTCATATTTTCACCTTTGGGGTACAAAGTTAAGAGCAATTGAACTTGCCTTACTCAAATCCGTTTTCCCGTCAGCTTTTGCGCCAAACTTGGCAACAACATCAAAAGCATCTGATTCAACTTTAGAGGCTGAAATGAATAATAATAAAAGTACAAACATGGAAGGAACAATATTAAGGTGTGGTGCCATGTTTTTATTTGGTTTTGAAATTAAAGGATGAATGGCTTTTCCTTTTGTTTTGCTCCAAATATATAGAAAGTTTGAGAAAATTACAACCAATCAAATATATCACTATTTAATCAATTTGGAAAAGTCATATGGCCAAGCTTCAATTTCTATGATAACCTTGTTTCTTTAATAATAGTTTTGTGGTTAATTTTTTTCACAACTTGAATAATTTAAACTATGTGAAAGGATTTTATTATGGAAAGATTGAAAAGCATTATTTTACATTTTATCCTTAAAATAATATATTTACTAAATGGTGGCAAATATAATTATGCTCCGTTAAACTTATAAATGTTATTTCGAAAAGTATAATGCTAATTATTCAATAAAAATTGTTGATACAAGAATGTGGTTTGGTGGTTGACGAAGGTTCACACCATATTGCCGAAAGCAATTCTGGTGGTTTCTGGCACTCTTCTCAATCACCGCTTTCCTGGCCTATAATACCTAGTCGAGCTAACATTCACCCCGACTTACAGAATGGCTGGGGTTTGTACAAGTGTACACAGTCGTTGTCAAGTAATAAGTAAGTATCGAGTTATCGTCTCCACAATGATTGTATTTGTGCTAAATCACTTAACTGTAAAATTATATTAACAACTTGGTAAATAAAAACACAATATGATTTGGAAGTGTTGATTAAAATTAAATATATTAAACTAAATGCAACGATCCCTAATGCAATTTATCCTAAACATGCAACTATACGAATGAAATAGATTTTAGCAGAGTTAAACACAATTTGCAACAATTATAACAGAAATAAACTGGTACAATTACTTTAACTAAACTCAATTTATTATCATCATGCTCAATTGATGTCAGAGTGGCGAATATCGATGTTTCTTTATGGGCCAAAAACTGAAAATGTAAACATTCAAATTTAGAATTTTCTTTTTGAAATAAAATCTCAATAAAGTTTTACAATAACGATGCTTCACATTGTGTGTGGTTGACCAAGCCTATGGTCTCTATTTATAGAAAAATCGCAAGTCTTGGTCGAACAAGAAGAAGAAAAAATATAATATCATTTTAAGAGAGAATATACAAAATTCTCTAGTAGGAATATGTATGGCCTTCAACACCCTTTACAGATAGGGTTGTCGTCCATCTTACGTGAGATGGGTGATGTACTCTTATATTTGACACTTTTTGCTTGATAATTCCTTTGTCTTATGAATTTTTCACTACTTAATTGGTTGTATTTGATTTATTTCTTGTGTAGTGAACCCAATACTGGAAATGGCAACAAAAAGACGTAAATCTGCAGTTTTTATTCTGTCACGGTTGGAGTCGTGGGCACGACGCTTATTCTGTCACCGCTGGAGTCGTGGGCACGACGCTGGGCACGACGCGGATCTGATATGGTAAATAAAAAGTCAACACGGGGAATATTTTGGAAACAACTTATCTTGATCTAATTGACGTGATTTGGGGGATTTTGATTTCATTTTCATAATTTTATAGATATTATATTATCTTTTTGATTAGTTTTCCTTGTTGATTTGGGAATTTGAAGCCTATAAATACCCACCTTGGGAAAGGCTAGGCATCTCTTGTCTTTTGTTCTTATTGCTACTTTGTTTTCATTTTTAATAAAACTTTCTTTTTTGTTTTATTTCTACTTTACTTTATTTTATGTTTTTACATTATCAAAACATGTTAAGCATGATAATCAATATCATGCTTGGCTAATTTTTCTCAAGCCAAGAGCTAGTACGAATCAAATCCTCACGTAAGAATTGAATATCGCTTAAATCCCTTCGGGATACATTTTCGTCTTTCTGCTTAGATAGTTTTGCAATCGGCCTTACTAAAATTTTTAAACGTTTTTCAAATCAAAAAGGATCCGTTGGTCTGGAATCATTTAATTTTACAGTTGGGAGGAAGGATCGGCCTGTGGCATTTCGACTTCCTATGAACACTCTTAGCGGCGGTCCGCTAAGGAAAGACGAGATCGAAAATGATTCTTGATAAGACAACATCCGAGTTGGGCTTTTCCTGTTTTAAAAAACTAAGTATTTTAACGGCGATAGACGTGGTTGACTTACTTAAGAATCGACTTTCGAAGATAGACTTGGGAAGATCGGTTACATGAGAGAAAAGCAAGTTACGATGGGTTGGGCCTCGTAGACTGTAACCGACATGAATCCCAAAGCAAAAATCTATTTTCGATGATCGTGGGAATTGATGAAACTAGCTCGAGGCGATTCTTATACTCGTGTTTATTCAACTTAATCTTTCATCTTCTTTATTTTATTGCTTTTATTTTAATACATCTTTCTTTGCACT
Source organism: Gossypium anomalum (assembly GCA_025698475.1). Lineage (NCBI taxonomy): Eukaryota > Viridiplantae > Streptophyta > Magnoliopsida > Malvales > Malvaceae > Gossypium > Gossypium anomalum. Next base: position 2,235,726 of record CM046960.1, read on the forward strand.
TTTACTTGTTTATTTTATTTTCTTATTACTTCACAAATCACCTTTTTTTTTATTTTCCATTTCAGCTCCTAGGTCGAGAACAAGAAATTTAATAAAAAATTCCATTAAACTCCCTGTGGATCGACCCTCTTCCACTATTCTACCTTTTTATTTATTTATTTTATTTTTGAAGAGGTTTATTTTATTTTGATAGGCAAAACGACGCTTGTCAAAATTGGCACCGTTGCCGGGGAGTTTTATTTTCGGCAATTATTGATTATTTTGTTTGATTTTTATGACCAGGAGAAATCCGGGGACTCTAGTTCAATATAACCCGAAAATTGAAGTAAGCACTCGTAGAAACCACGGACAAACGCTTCGACGAAAAAAGCAGCAAGAGCAAAGAGAACGACAATCCAATATGGAATCTACTTCTGTGACACCACTACGTGAACCGGAACAAACTCCCAACGAAGAACCATCTCCCAACCCCAATACCCAAATAAAAAATCCCACTTTTGAACCGGAGCCAATGGCGAACCAAACCATTAGAGAGCTTGCCGCCGCCCCCGCCGTACAACAACCGCTCTGCATTACCTTTCCTCAAGGCACTACCCCTTTTCAACTCAAAACAGGGTTAATTCATCTCCTCCCTACATTCAACGGTCTTCCTAGCGAAAGCCCACATAAACATCTCGCTGAATTCCACGTGGTGTGCAGCAGTATGAAGCCGCAAGGAGTCTCGGAAGACCAAATCAAACTAAGGGCATTTCCTTTTTCTTTAGCCGAAATGGCTAAGGAATGGTTATTTTACCTTCCGCCTAACTCAATAACCACATGGGCTGAACTATCTCGTGTTTTCCTTGATAGGTATTTTCCAGCGGCAAAGGCGAGCGAACTTAGGCGAAGCATTTTGGGAATCCAGCAAAGGAACGATGAATCTTTCTACGACTACTTGGGAGAGGTTCAAAAGTTATGCGCAAGTTCCGCAAAGATGGCCTATCCGAGCAGACCCTCCTTCAGTATCTTTATGAAGGAATGCTTCCGATGGACAAAAAGATGGTGGATGCTGCAAGTGGTGGTGCACTAGTCAATATGACGCCAGAAAATACGAGAACTCTAATCTCTACTATGGCTACAAATTCGCAACAGTTCGGCTCTTCAAGCCGACGGGTTCACGAAGTAAGTACCATTTCTTTGGAAAATAAAATAGACAAATTGACTGATATTGTCAACTCTCTTGTCACAGGAAAGATAGGAGCCGCGAAGGTTTGTGGAATCTGCACGATGCCGAACCACCCAACCGATTCATGTCCAATGCTACAAGATGAGACGGGTGCCCAAGTCAATGGCATAAATAATTTCCCAGGACCTTCTCAAAGGCCATACAATCCCTACGGTAACACTTTCAATTCCGGTTAGAGAGATCATCCAAATTTGAGCTATGGAAACAAAAACCAAAATTACCAACCGAGACCACCTCCCTTTCCAAATCAATCACCATAAAAAACCTCTCTTGAGACCATTGTTGAAAAGTTGGCCATTTCACAAGAGAAATTCCAAACCCAAACACAATCTCATCTCCAAGAAATTGACAAACAAATAAGCCAACTAGCCCAAACCGTTGGTCGCCTAGAGTCTCAAGGACGATTGCCCTCTCAAACCGAAACAAATCCGAGGGAAAATGTGAGCGCGATTACTTTACGAAGTGGTACCGTAATTTCACCAGTGCCGACAAAGGAGCCCGAGAAAATTGAGAAAGACAAAGAAGACACTTCTTTGAAGAGTCAAGAAGAAAAATCCTCGCCTATCTCAGGTAAAGTCATTCCTAGTCCTTCTTTTTCTACTTACGAGACTCTTCCTCCCTTTCCAGGAAGGCTTGCAAGGCGTAACAAAAGGAAGAGGAGAAGGAAATTTTGGATATATTTAAAAAAATGGAAATCAATATTCCACTCCTTGATGTCATTCGGAAGGTGCCAAAATATGCGAAGTTTTTAAAAGACTTATGCACAAATCGGAGGCGGTTATCTGGCAATAAAAGAGTTAACCTCAATGAGAATATTTCAGCCGTTTTTCAAAGACGCCTACCACCAAAATACAAGGACCAAGGGATGTTTGCAATTCCGTGCAAAATAGGAAAAGTTGCAATAAAAAGGGCGATGTGCAATCTAGGCGCATCTATTAATGTCATGCCGCTAAGTGTCTACAATAAAATTTCAACAGAACCATTAAAAGAGACGCGAGTGACGGTTCAATTAGCTGATCGGTCAGTTATCTACCCCGAAGGGGTACTAGAAAACGTGTTGGTAAAGGTAAATGATCTCATTTTCCCTGCTGATTTTTACATTATTGACATGGAAAATGACCGCAGCAACAATGGATCGTAAATCTTGCTTGGGCGCCTTTTCTTGTCAACAGCGATACAAAAATCGATGTCCAGAATTTGCATCTTAACCATGGAATTTGACGGGGAAGTGGTTAAATTCGATGTGTACAAAGCTATGAAGTATCCTGATTCCATCGCAAGTTTAAATTTTGTTGATATTATAGATCCGTTAGCCGATAATTTTATCGAAACTGATTTGTTTTATAATTTTTGTAGGGAATTGGAGGATCTCGATGATGAAAGCGAAATCATTTCCACTCTTTCCTCCATCTCTGATTCTCAATTAATTCCATCTAAACCCCTTCCTTCAATTTTGCAGGCGCCACAACTAGAATTAAAGCAACTTCCATCGCATCTCAAATACGAATTTTTGGGCGATAACCGAACCTTGCCAATTATCATTTCAAGTGAATTATCACGACAAGAAGAGGAAGAATTGATTGCTGTTTTGCGCACCTATAAAAAAGCAATTGGATGGACATTAGCTGATATCCAAGGCTTAAGTCCATCTACTTGTATGCATAAAATTAAAATAGAGGAGAACGCGAAACCAACGAGAGAAGGCCAGCGACGTTTAAACCCGCCAATGATGGAGGTTGTGAAGGAGGAGATTCAAAAGTTGCTAGATGCTGACATTATCTACCCCATTTCTGATAGCAAGTGGGTAAGTCCGGTCCATGTTGTGCCAAAGAAGACTGGAATTACAGTTGTCGAAAATGCCGAAGGAGAAATGATTCCGAAGAGAGTACAAAATGGTTGGAGAATGTGTATCGATTATAGGAAACTCAACTCACAAACCCGAAAGGACCATTTTCCTTTACCATTTATCGATCAAATGATCGAAAGACTTGCTGGAAAAACACATTATTGTTGTCTTGATGGATTTTCTGGATTTTTTCAGGTTCCGGTGGCACCTGAAGACCAAGAAAAAACAACATTCACTTGCCCTTTCAGAACTTTCGCCTATAGGAGAATGCCTTTCGGTCTTTGCAACGCTCCGGCCACATTTCAACGATGCATGTTAAGCATTTTCTCCGATCACATCGAACGAGGAATAGAGGTATTTATGGATGATTTTACTATTTACGGTAATTCATTCTCTCAATGCCTTTCCAATCTTTCTTATGTTCTTAATCGATGCATTGAATTTAAATTGGTTTTAAACTACGAGAAATGCCATTTCATGGTAAGTAAAGGATTGGTACTCGGTCATGTAGTTTCGGCCCAAGGAACTACCGTTGATAAGGGAAAGATTGATGTAATTCGCTCACTTCCATACCCCACCTCGGTGAGGGAAATTCGTAGTTTTCTTGGCCATGCAGGTTTCTACCGACGGTTCATAAAGGACTTCTCTAAGTTGGCGCAACCTCTTTGCCGATTACTACAAAAGGACGTGAATTTTGTTTTTGATCAATCTTGCAAAGATTCGTTCGATGAGCTTAAGGGAAGGCTTAAATCCGCACCAATTGTACAACCACCAAATTGGACTTTACCATTTGAGATTATGTGTGACGCATCTGACCTTAGCGTGGGAGCCGTTCTCGGCCAAAGGAGTAAAGAAGGACCACACGTGATAGCCTATGCCTCTAGAACACTCGACTCGGCTCAACGCAACTACTCAACAACGGAAAAAGAGCTTTTTGCTGTTATTTTTGCATTAGAAAAATTTCGTTCTTATTTATTAGGGACTAAAATTTTTGTTTTTTCCGATCATGCAAATTTGAAATACTTGATGAACAAAAAGAAGCAAAGCCGAGGTTGATACGATGGATTCTCTTCTGCAGCGAGAGTTCGATCTTGAAATCAAGGATAAAAGGGAAGCGAAAACTTAGTAGCTGACCACCTAAGCCGTTTGCCTACTTCACCAGTCGAACCTCCCCTACGAGAACAATTTCCAGACAAAACATTGATGGAAACGCACGCATCATTCCCATGGTTCGCCGATTTGGCAAATTTTCTAGCTACGGGTAAATTTCTGAACAATCTATCTCAATCTGAGATCAAACGCATAAAAAGAGAGTCTCGATACTACATTTGGGATGATCCATATTTATTGAAAAATTGCTCGGATCAAGTCGTACGACGATGCGTAAGTAACAGTGAGGTAAAATTCATACTTGAGTTTTGCCATTCCTACGCTTGCGGTGGACATTTTGGCCCTAAACGAACCGCACACAAAATTCTTGAGTGTGGATTTTATTGGCCAACATTGTTTAAAGACACTTACAACTTTTGCAAAGCATGTGACAGGTGCCAAAGAGTCAGAAATCTAAGTCGAAAGAGTGAGATGCCATTAAATCCTATACACATCTGTGAAATTTTTAATGTGTGGGGGCTCGATTATATGGGGCCATTTACCTCATCATTTGGAAATTTATACATTATTTTGGCTGTTGATTACGTTTCGAAATGGGTAGAGGCGAAAGCCACCCGAGAAAATGATGCGAAAACCACAACTAACTTTTTACGTGATTTTATTTTCTCAAGATTTGGAACTCCGAAAGCGATCATTTGCGACAGAGGAACACATTTCGTTAACCGAGTCGTCGAAGCTTTGATGAAAAAATATGGCGTGACTCAGCGGATAGCGACGACTTATCATCCGCAAACCAACGGACAAGCGCGAGATTTCAAATCGAAAATCAAGTCAATCCTAGAGAAGATCATTAAACCAAACTGGAAAGATTGGAGCTTAAAATTAGTTGATGCGTTGTGGGCATATCGCACGGCCTACAAAGGACCTATCGGGATGTCACCTTACCGACTTATTTTTGGCAAACCTTGCCACTTGCCTGTCGAACTCGAGCATAAGGCATTTTGGGCGGTGAAGGAATGTAATATGGAGATGAACACTGTTGGCGAAGCACGGAAACTTCATATCTAAAAGCTTGAGGAGATTCGCCGCAACGCTTACGATAGCGTACAAAATTATAAAGAGCGAAGAAAAGCATTTCATGACAAGCATATTTCATTTAAATCATTTTCTGTTGGGCAGAAAGTTCTCCTATTTAACTCTAAATTAAAAATTTTTGCAAGAAAACTTAAGTCTAAGTGGAGCGGACCATTTACCGTGATTAATGGTTTTTCCTCATGGAGCCATGGAAATTGAGGATAGCTCAGGAGCACGATTTAAAGTTAATGGACAACGGCTAAAACCTTTCTTCGAGAGCACACCAATCGGACTAATTGAAGAAATCGGGTTGGAAGAGCCAAAAATCTGACAGGAAAATGTCGAGCTTAACGACGTTAAACAAAGCGCTAAATGGGAGGCAACCCATTTGTTTACTTTTCATCAATTTTAAATTTTTTTTCGTTTGTTCAGATCCCTCCAGGCCCTAGAAGAAAACATCACGGAAATACTCTCTTTCCTTTACCTCAGCCGTGGCCGCCGTCGTCATTGATCACGGGGAGTATCCTTTACCTTTCTTTGTTCTTAAATGTACTTTACATTTTTTTTTCCGTATTGGGACAATACGATTAAGTGAGGGGGAGGGTAAAGGATGACATTAATTTCGCCTTACTTGTCATATTTGTTTGATGATATGTTTGTTTGAATTAATTAGAAGAACAACTCCTTTGCCGTTGCTTGCCGCTAAGCATGTTATGATTATTTTAGTTCACAAAGATACTTGAATTCTAGCATGCTTGATAATCGAATAATATGAGTAAGTCCAATTTGACAATCCTTACAATTTGTCTTGATGTTGTTAGTTGAATTTCTCACCTAGCTTAATTAATTAGCCCATTTTGTGAGAACTTGAGCCTTTAGCATGTATGATTATATTTTCATGCTCTTTTTTTTTCTTGCCTGAGAGTGTCAATTTGGACTTTGGAATCTAGAACTTGTGGCTTGTATGCATTTTGAGATTACATTGGAATTTGATGCATTAATATGATTTAGGCATTAGGATTCACCCTTTCTTTTCCCTTAATGAACCAAGTTGAAGCCTAATTCCGTTTTCTTTGTTTTCATCAAGATTTTAAACCCGAGCCTTTTCATTTATTCCTCTCTTCCACCCTTGACAAAACAAAGAGCATAAGTTTAAGGTTGTGAGATCATGTTTTAAACAAAAAAAAACAAAAACAAAAAAACAAAAAAAAGAGAAAAGAAAAAGAAAAAAAAAAGTTTGATGATTTGTTCATTATAGCTACCTTTGTTTAGTTTGCTTATTCTTGTTGCCTATATTTTCTAAGGTTATGGACATGATATAGTTACTTGTTGGGAGACTCTTGTCTTGATTTTCTTAGCCTCATTTTAGCCTTATTCCCCACCTCTACCTAAGCCCCATTACACCCTTTATTAAAAGTCCTAATGATTTTTGCATCTCTTTTCTTTAAAGTAGTGGAGAATTGATCTTGCCACAAGCCTATGGAGACCCTTATTTAAATTTTGACTTTGAGTGAATTTGATTTCTACACCCAAAACACTTTGAGTGATTTGAGTGCATCTTGGTAAGAATTAAGCTTAGGTTAGAATTTGATTGATAATTGATAGACAATGGTAAGGTTGAATGATTGTTCTTGCTTGCATCTATTTGTTTTGATTCATGTTTTATTCACGTCATTTTTGTGCACTTGAACTCTCATAACTTTGTTTAAGACATGCAACGGTTTAGGAGAAAGATGATTAAGCTTTTGATTAATTTATTTCAAACATACTTGAGGGCAAGTATAAGACAAGTGAGGGGAATTTGATGTACCCTTATATTTGACACTTTTTGCTGATAATTCCTTTGTCTTATGAATTTTTCACTACTTAATTGGTTGTATTTGATTTATTTCTTGTGTAGTGAACCCAATACTGGAAATGGCAACAAAAGACGTAAATCTGCGGTTTTATTCTCATCACGATTGGAGTCGTAGGCACGACGCTTTCACTGTCATGGTGGAGTCGTGGGCACGACCATTTGAGCACGACGCGGATCTGATATGGCAAATAAAAAGTCAACACGGGGAATATTTTGGAAACAACTTATCTTGATCTAATTGACGTGATTTGGGGGATTTTGATTTCATTTTCATAATTTTATAGATATTATATTATCTTTTTGATTAGTTTTCCTTGTTGATTTGGGAATTTGAAGCCTATAAATACCCACCTTGGGAAAGGCTAGGCATCTCTTGTCTTTTGTTCTTATTGCCTTTGTTTTCATTTTTAATAAAACTTTCTTCTTTGTTTTATTTCTACTTTACTTTATTTTATGTTTTTACATTATCAAAACATGTTAAGCATGATAATCAATATCATGCTTGGCTAATTTTTCTCAAGCCAAGAGCTAGTACGAATCAAATCCTCACGTGAGAATTGAATATCGCTTAAATCCTTCGGGATACATTTTAAATCTTTTCTGCTTAGATAGTTTGGCAATCGGCCTTACTAAAATTTTTAAACGTTTTTCAAATCAAAAAGGATCCGTTGGTCCGAATCGTTTAATTTCTGAGCTTGGGAGGAAGGATCGGCTGTGGCATTTCGACTTCCTATGAACACTTTTAGCGCGGTCCGCTAAGGAAAGACGAGATCGGAAATGATTCTTGATAAGACAACATCCGAGTTGGGCTTTTCCTGTTTTAAAAAACTAAGTATTTTAACGGTGATAGACGTGGTTGACTTACTTAAGAATCGACTTTCGAAGATAGACTTGGGAAGATCGGTTACATGAGAGAAAAGCAAGTTCTGATGGGTTGGGCCTCGTGAGATCAGAATCGACATGAATCCCAAGCAAAAATCTATTTTCGATGATCGTGGAATTGATGAAACTAGCTCGAGCGATTCTTATACTCGTGTTTATTCAACTTAATCTTTCATCTTCTTTATTTTATTGCTTTTATTTGAATACATCTTTCTTTGCACTTTTACTTGTTTATTTTATTTTCTTATTACTTCTCAAATCACCTTTTTTTTATTTTCCATTTCAGCTCCTAGGTCGAGAACAAGAAATTTAATAAAAAATTCCATTAAACTCCCTATGGATCGACCCTCTTCCACTATTCTACCTTTTTATTTATTTATTTTATTTTTGAAGAGGTTTATTTTATTTTGATAGGCAAAACGACGCTTGTCAATGGGTCATTGGGTCTATCTGATGTATTTGGTATAATTATATGTGTTATTTAGAAATTTAGCCGACTCATATAATTTAACCAACCAAATAAAAAAATTTCTATTTCCCAACATAAATCAATTGAAATAAATTTTACTAATTCACACAATTAAATTATTTTCCAAACCTAGTACTAATTCCGTTAAATTCATGACATGTTTACCACACTAGAATCTATGGGTAAATGAATTTAATTATCTTGTTCAACAAGACTGCGCTAATTAATAAATTTAATTTTTACTTCAAGCATCAGTTAAGTGATTACTATTAATTAAATAACACTTTGAATAAATTAATTTAGTCTTTAAGTCATCTAGCTCTCTTTTATAACGAGAAATTCCATTCACTACGGATAGTGATACTTAATTAAGTTATACGAACTTACCATGACAATTGATCGTATCTTCTAAAATGAGACTTTTTCTTTTCCTCGACCTTTTTCTTGGTTCGATACTTCTGGATATATATAAATAAATTTAATCATCAATTTCATAATTTCCACATTCAATTGAGTCCATTTCATTTTCTAGGCAAAAGTACCATTTTGCCCCTAAACTTTTAATTAATTCCAATTTCGTCCCTAGGCTCGGAAATTGAAATTCATGCTATTTACTCCTTATTCCAAGCCTAATCAAAATTCTAATATAACTTTTACAGCACATTTATTTCATAAGTTTTAGAATTTTTCCAAGAATTTCACCACTTTTCAATTTAGCCCCTACACATGTTTTCACTAAAAATCACTTTGTAAAAGTTGTTTATCTATCAACAACCTTTCATTTTCAATCATAAACTTTCAATTTACAGCATATTCATCAATGGAAAATTTTCTAAACTTTGATTTCTTTTCAAATTAATCCCCCAAATAGAGAAATCAAGCTTTGCCGGTCTCAAAAATATGAAAAATCACTAAAAAACGGGATATAGAACTTACAAATTGAATCTTGAAAAGTTTCCTTTCTCTCTCCTAGGGTTTCCATGTGTTTTATGAAGAAGATGATATAAAAGAAGGTTTTTATTTCTATTTAATCATTTATCATATATTAATTAATTCAATTTCTAATTTAGTCCTTGTCCTTTTTCAATTTTTCCATGGATGAATCACTAAAAATATCTACATATTTTTCATCAATGGTCTAACTGCTATATAAGGATGCTATTTGACCCTTATAGCTATTATAATCCAACTTTGACATTTTATTCAATTTAGTCCTTTTTGCAATTAGACACATAATCGATAAAACTTTTCCATAAAAATTTTCATGCAATATTCCTATCATATTACCTATCATTTTAGGAAATTTAAACAATTTTATTTTTCGGACTCGGATTTGTGGTACCGAAACCACTATTTCGATTTCACTGAAATTTGGGCTGTAACATAGTTAAAGCGTAGGCTCTAATCCATGAACGGATGAAAGCTATGTAAACTTTCTATTGATGTTGGAGTGGCGAATATCGATGTCTCTTTATGGGCCAAAAACTGAAAATGTAAACATTCAAATTTAGAATTTTGTTTTTGAAATAAAATCTCAATAAAGTTTTACAATAACGATGCTTCACATCGGGTGTGGTTGACCAAGCCTATGGTCTCTATTTATAGAAAAATCGCAGGAGTCTTGGTTGAACAAGAAGAAGAAAAAATATAATAACGTTTTAAGAGAGAATATACAAAATTCTCTAGTAGAAATATGTATGGCCTTCAACACCCTTTACAGATAGGGTTGTTGTCCATCTTACGTGAGATGGGTCATTGGGTCTATCTAATGTATTTGGTATAATTATATGTGTTATTTAGAAATTTAGTCGACTCATATAATTTAACCAACCAAATAAAAAAATTTCTATTTCCCAAAATATTAATAATTTAATTAATCAATTGAAATAAATTTTACTAATTCACACAATTAAGTTAATTTCCAAACCTAGTACTAATTCCGTTAAATTCATGACATGTTTACCACACTAGAATCTATGGGTAAATGAATTTAATTATCTTGTTCAACAAGACTACGCTAATTAATAAATTTAATTTTTACTTCAAGCATCAGTTAAGAGATTACTATTAATTAAATAACAATTCGAATAAATTAATTTAGTCTTTAAGTCATCTAGCTCTCTTTTATAACGAGAAATTCCATTCACTATGGATAGTGATACATTCGATCTTTTTCTGTAATTCATCAATTTTATTTATTCATCTCATCAATTCAAATGCAAACCATCAAGGTTGTATAGAGCTAGTAGAGGGGCCCACTGGATATATAATTAGAGCTCAAATAGTTTGAATTAAGTGCCACGACCGACCTCTCCTTATTATATATCATTATGAAAACAGCTCACCAAGTGCTCGTCCAATGAATTTTTCGCATGTGCTTTAGCCTCATAGGATATCCTGAATCCCTTTAATTTATATCCGTTCACCAAAAATGATCTGGTCGTATCCCATGGTAACCATTGCATCTTCTTCCATGAAAAATGTAAAGTCAACGGAAAAAGAAAAAAACCAATGCACAAATATAATCATATGTTTAAGCACACAAATAATACAGAATATGTTGTTCAAAAAATTTTGACGATTTAACTTTTATTTTAATTAGAATCTCGAATTTAATATTTTATTTTTCCTTAAAAGTACTACGTTGGAAGATGGATTTTATAAAAAAATTATACTTAGATAAAGAAAACTTCAATAATGAATTCTAATTCAATATAGAAACTCAGTAATGGTTTTGTTATTAGTTTAAATGAACTAAATTTTGCCACATTTCGGCTCTTTGTATTGATGTGTATATTAAAAGCATTGAATTCACAGCAACAGTTTATTAATAGCAAAAAATTAAAATGAAAAATAATTGCTTTTATATAATATGAATAAATATATTAATTACAATTGCATTGAATTTGTTGGTATGCTTTAAGCGGTGGCGCTGGGGGTTTTTGGGACAGGGCCGGAACATGGAATCGGGTTTAATTTGCCACTAGTTATAGGCTTGACATTCAAACATTGGGATGTTGCGGGTTCAGCTCCGTTGTGCTTAATATCAATGTCCGCAAGTTCCACATTTTGACATGGCGAAGAACCGCTGCAAATAAACTTGATAGCTTCTGGAAGCGCAGATGTGCCACGGATGTTCTTGAAGCTAATGTTGCTTAGTTTAACTTTCGATTCTTCCTGCATCAACACAACAATGATTCAATGATCGATTAAATATTGTCACTCTATTAGGATTTTGATAAGAATGTTATACATTTTTCTTGCATTTATTCCATGGGCAATATTGCTGATCAATTAGGATAGGGGAAGAGACATTATTCATGGTAATATCCTCAAAATGTATTTCTGATACTGCCCCACCCTGTTCGCCTGGCCAAGTTTTGATTCGAGCTCCATTCGAAGTATTAGTGATGGTGCAGTTTGAGACTTTAATTCCCTCAACTGGCTCTTCATTTTGGAACTTTCCAAGACTACCGATACTTATGCCATGTCCTGGTCCACAAGTTACTTCTTTTACGACCATATTTTTAGTGCCATCTCCGATCGAAATACAATCATCACCAGTTTTAATGTCAGAGGCAATAATATTGACCCCTCTGATTTGCCCATGTGAATCCCATCTGTGTTTGGGCTCTCGTCCGGTGCCTCTATCTTCAAACGTTCGAGGGTAATGTTTTTGCAAGCAAAAACATTAATGTGGAAATAGTTTACTGTCTTTGCTAGTTATATCTTGTATCAATGCGTTGGTCACAAAGTCAAACCTTATACTCTGTTTAATTTTGGAGTTAGCAAAGTAACACACGAAAAAAAGATGTTAGTTATAATTATATTTTGATAATAATAAAAAGAGGAAAAGAATAAATAAATTCTGGCAAGAGGAAGAAAGCTGACAACGGGGAGTTTGGCACGAAATTCACGATTCTCGCAAGTATTCTTCTCATAAGCAATGCTTCCTTTGCCATCGAAAATTCCTCCGCCAAACATTTTGAAATTTTCAATACTATAGAATCTAACCCAATTAGGGTCTTTGAAAGCACTAGGATCAGCCGGAGCCACTATAGTGCCCTGAACATTAATCTCAATAGGAGCCTTGCATGGACCTTCTAAGTTTACTTTTGATAATAAATATGTCCCTTTAGGAATCACAACTGTTGATGGAGTTACAGAGGCACATGCTTCTTTCCAAGCATCCAAAATGGCTAAAATGAAATGAATAAAGACATCAGTTTGAAATATAATTTTTTCATATTTTCACCTTTGGGGTACAAAGTTAAGAGCAATTGAACTTGCCTTACTCAAATCCGTTTTCCCGTCAGCTTTTGCGCCAAACTTGGCAACAACATCAAAAGCATCTGATTCAACTTTAGAGGCTGAAATGAATAATAATAAAAGTACAAACATGGAAGGAACAATATTAAGGTGTGGTGCCATGTTTTTATTTGGTTTTGAAATTAAAGGATGAATGGCTTTTCCTTTTGTTTTGCTCCAAATATATAGAAAGTTTGAGAAAATTACAACCAATCAAATATATTACTATTTAATCAATTTGGAAAAGTCATATGGCCATGCTTCAATTTCTATGATAACCTTGTTTCTTTAATAATAGTTTTGTAGTTAATTTTTTCACAACTTGAATAATTTAAACTATGTGAAAGGATTTTATTATGGAAAGATTGAAAAGCATTATTTTACATTTGATCTTCAAAATAATATCTTTACTAAATGGTGGCGAATATAATTATGCTCCGTTAAATTTATAAATGTTATTTCGAAAAGTATAATCCTAATTATTCAATAAAAATTGTTGATACAGGAATGTGGTTTGGTGGTTGACGAAGGTTCACACCATATTGCCGAAAGCAATTCTGGTGGTTTCTGGCACTCTTCTCAATCACTATTTTCCTGGCCCTATAATACCTAGTCGAGCTAACATTCACCCCGGACTTCTGTAACGCTGGGGCTTGTACAAGTGTACATAGTCCTTATCAAGTAATAAGTAAGCATCGAGTTGTCGCCTCCACAGGGATTGTATTTCTGCTAAATCACTTAATTGTAAAATCATATTAACAACTTGGTAAATAAAAACACAATATGATTTGGAAGTGATGATTAAAATTAAATATATTAAACTAAATGCTAAGAAACCCTTAGTAAATAAGGATCAATAAAATGCGTATTTACTAAGTAAGTGATTCCGAAAGGACCTAATGTGGTTTCCAAACTCATGAAAGATCGAGTTGCCATAGAATGTTTTTCTGAATATTATTAAGCATGATGATAATAAATTGAGTTTAATTAAAGTAATTGTACTAATTTATTTATGTTATAATTGTTGCAAATTGTGTTTAACTCTACTAAAATCTATTTCATTTATATAGTTGCATGTTTAGGATAAATTGCATTAGGGATCGTGCAAAAACTGAAAATGTAAACGTTCAAATTTAGAATTTTTTTTTTGGAAATTAAATCTCAACAAAGTTTTAAGATGTCGATGCTTCACATCGTGTGTGGTTGACCAAGCCTATGGTCTCTGTTTATAGAAAAATCGCAAGAGTCTGGGTCGAACAAGAAGAAGAAAAAATATAATAACATTTTAAGAGAGAATACACAAAATTCTCTAGGAGGAACATGGTTGGGCTTCAACACCCTCTCTTTAGAGACAGGGTTGTCGCCCATTTTACGTGAGATGGATCATTGGGTCTATCTCATGTATTGGATATAATTATACGTGTTATTTAGAAATTTAATCGACTCATATAATTTAACCTACCAAATAAAAATATTTCTATCTCCAAAAATATTAATAATTTAATTAATCAATTGAAATAAAATTTTCTAATTCACAAAATCAAATTATTTTCCAAACCTAGTTCTAATTCCGTTAAATTCATGACATGTTTACCACACTAGAATCTACGGGTAAAAGAATTTAATTATCTTGTTCAACAAGACTGCGCTAATTAATTAATTTAATTTTTACTTCAGGCATCAGTTAAGTGATGACTATTAATTAAATAATAATTCGAATAAATTAATTTAGTCTTTAAGTCATCTCTCTTTTATAGCGAGAAATTCCATTCACTACGGATAGTGATACATTCAACCTCTTTCTATAATTCATTAATTTTATTTATTCATCTCATCAATTCAAATGCAAACCATCACGGTTGTATCGAGCTAGTAGAGGGGCCCACTAGATATATAATTAGAGCTCAAATAGTTTTTAATTAAGTGCCATGACCGACCTCTCTTTATTATATATCATTATGAAAACAACTCACCAAGTGCTCGTCCAATGAATTTTTTGTATGTGCTTTAGCCTCATAGGATATCCTCAATCCCTTTAATTTATATCCGTTCACCCAAAATGATCTGATCATATCTGATGGTAACCATCACATCTTCTTCCATGAAAAATATAAAGTCAACGGAAAAAGAAACAAACCAATGCACAAATATAATCATATGTTTAAGCACACAAATAATATAGGAAAATGTTGTTCAAAAAATTTGGACTACGAACTTTTATTTTAATTAGAATCTGGAATTTAATATTTTACTTTTCCTTAAAAGTACTACGTTGGAAGATGGATTTTATAAAAAAAAATTTACTTAGATAAAGAAAAATTCAATAATTAGTTCTAATTCAATATAGAAACTCAGTAATGGTTTTGTTGTTAGTTTAAATGAACTAAAATTTATCACATTTCGGCTCTTTGTATTGATGTGTATATTAAAAGCATTGAATTCATGGAAAAAGTTTATTAATAGCAAAGAATTAAAATGAAAAAGATTTGTGTTTATATAATATGAATAAATATATTAATTACAATTGCATTGACTTTGTTGGTATGCTTTAAGCGGTAGCGCTAGGGGTTTTTGGGATAGGGTCGGAACATGGAGTCGGGTTTAATTTGCTACTAGTTATAGGCTTGAAATTCAAACATTGGGATGTTGCGGGTTCAGCTCCGGTGTGCTTAATATCAATGTCCGCAAGTTCCACATTTTGACATGGTAAAGAACCACTGTAAATAAACTTGATAGCTTCTGGAAGCGCAGATGTGCCACGGATGTTCTTGAAGCTAATGTTGCTTAGTTTAACTTTCGATTCTTCCTGCATCAACATAACAATGATTCAATGATCGATTAAATATTGTCACTTTATTAGGATTTTGATAAGGATGTTATACATTTTTCTTGCATTTATTCCATGGGTAATATTGTTGATCAATTAGGATAGGGGAAGAGACATTATTCATGGTAATATCCTCAAAATGTATTTCTGATACTGCCCTACCATGTTCGCCTGGCCAAGTTTTGATTCGAGCTCTATTCGAAGTATTAGTGATGGTGCAGTTTGAGACTTTAACTCCCTCAACTGGCTCTTCATTTTGGAACTTTCCAAGACTACCGATACTTATACCATGTCCTGGTCCACGAGTTTCTTTTACAACCATATTTTTAGTGCCATCTCCGATAGAAATACAATCATCACCAGTTTTAATGTCAGAGGCAATAATATTGACCCCCTCTGATTTGCCCATATGAATCCTATCTGTGTTTGGGCCCTCGTCCGATGCCTGTATCTTCAAACGTTCGAGGGTAATGTTTTTGCAAGAAAAAATGTTAATGTGGAATAGTGTTAGAGTGATAAGTCAGGTGGTTAGTTTGTTAGGTTTTTTAAAAGTTGTTAAGCAGAAGTTAGACCTTAATTTCTTCTATATATAGAGTTATGTATATTGTATTGGAAGGCCAAGTTTTACAGATTGATTACCTTTGGTAGTTTTCCATTTCTCTCTTTGTATATCTACTTTCTCTTTGATATTCTAGCATGGTACCAGTCGCTCAATGATTTTCGGGCATGGCTATCACGCAGTTCGCTGATTCTGACTCTGTGGAGCATGGAGGCTCTGTTTTCACCGGTGATCGGGTTGTTGCTTCGTTTCCTATACATGACGTTGTTAAGCTTGATCAAGGATCTTTTGTGCAGTGGCAACAGCAGGTTCGTTTTATTCTTGCTGGTTACGATTTGCTTGGATTTCTTGATGGTTCTTTGACTGCTCCACCGAGATTCGTTCAAGCTCTTGATGGATCTCTTATTTCAAATCCGACTGCCTCGGTTTTTACTCAACAAGATAATTTTCTAACTTCGTGGCTGCTTTCTACCATTCATCCTTCGTTTTTGTCCTCCCTCACGGACGTCCGGACTGCGAGCGATGTGTGGATCTTAGCCACTAGCTTGTTTGTGGCTAACACAAGCACTAAGCAATCTCAACTCTGGTCTGAGCTTCATTCACTCAAGAAAGGTAGCTTATCTGTTCGATCTTATGTTGATAAGATTAAAGGTTTATGTGCTCTTCTTGCAGCATCTGGTTCTCCAATTTTAGAGTCCGAACGATTCGCGATTTTGCTTGCGGGTCTTTCTTCTGAGTTTAAGGGAGTTGTTTCGTCGGCCTTGCTTTCTTCGACTCTGTTGCCTTTTCAACGGCTTGTTGATGCCTTGCTTGAGTGTGAGACTCACCTAAGTCGATCGGTTCAAGAGGTGGTGGCTGCTGCGCACTATGTTGAAGGATCTCTGCCGCTTGTAGATGATGGCAATTCTCGTGGTAGACGTTTGTCTATCCATGGCCGTGGTCATGGTTTTCGTCCTCGGCTTCAGTGTTAAATTTGTAATCGGTTTGGGCATCTCGCTCAACGTTACTATTATCGATATCATCGGGAGGAGCAGTCACCGGTGGTAACGTCACAAGGAGGGATGGTCTCTGGTATGTTTCCTGGCTCTGGGCAAGTCTATAATGCTGGTTAAAATGCTGGTCAAGTTTATAATGCTGGTCAAAATGCTAGTCAAAATTATCATACTGGTTAAAATTGGTATCTGCCATTTGTTGATAAATCGTCTTTGGGGATGGATACTATGACTCCACGTGGGCCTGATGTACTCTTATATTTGACACTTTTTGCTTGATAATTCCTTTGTCTTATGAATTTTTCACTACTTAATTGGTTGTATTTGATCTATTTCTTGTGTAGTGAACCCAATACTGGAAATGGCAACAAAAAGACGTAAATCTGTAGTTTTTATTCTGTCACGGTTGGAGTCGTAGACACGACGCTTATTCTGTCACGGCTGGAGTCGTGGGCACGACACTGGGCACGACGCGGATCTGATATGGCAAATAAAAAGTCAACACAGGGAATATTTTGGAAACAACTTATCTTGATCTAATTGATGTGATTTGGGGGATTTTGATTTCATTTTCATAATTTTATAGATATTATATTATCTTTTTGATTAGTTTTCCTTGTTGATTTGGGAATTTGAAGCCTATAAATACCCACCTTGGGAAAGGCTAGGCATCTCTTGTCTTTTGTTCTTATTGCTACTTTGTTTTCATTTTTAATAAAACTTTCTTCTTTGTTTTATTTCTACTTTACTTTATTTTATGTTTTTACATTATCAAAACATGTTAAGCATGATAATCAATATCATGCTTGGCTAATTTTTCTCAAGCCAAGAGCTAGTACGAATCAAATCCTCACGTGAGAATTGAATATCGCTTAAATCCCTTCGGGATACATTTTCGTCTTTCTGCTTAGATAGTTTGGCAATCGGCCTTACTAAAATTTTAAAACGTTTTTCAAATCAAAAAGGATCCGTTGGTCTGGAATCGTTTAATTTTACAGTTGGGAGGAAGGATCGGCCTGTGGCATTTCGACTTCCTATGAACACTCTTAGCGGCGGTCCACTAAGGAAAGATGAGATCGGAAATGATTCTTGATAAGACAACATTCGAGTTGGGCTTTTCCTGTTTTAAAAAACTAAGTATTTTAACGGCGATAGACGTGGTTGACTTACTTAAGAATCGACTTTCGAAGATAGACTTGGGAAGATCGGTTACATGAGAGAAAAGCAAGTTACGATGGGTTGGGCCTCGTAGACTGTAACCGACATGAATCCCGAAGCAAAAATCTATTTTCGATGATCGTGGGAATTGATGAAACTAGCTCGAGGCGATTCTTATACTCGTGTTTATTCAACTTAATCTTTCATCTTCTTTATTTTATTGCTTTTATTTGAATACATCTTTCTTTGCACTTTTACTTGTTTATTTTATTTTCTTATTACTTCTCAAATCACCTTTTTTTTATTTTCCATTTCAGCTCCTAGGTCGAGAACAAGAAATTTAATAAAAAATTCCATTAAACTCCCTATGGATCGACCCTCTTCCACTATTCTACCTTTTTATTTATTTATTTTATTTTTGAAGAGGTTTATTTTATTTTGATAGGCAAAACGACGCTTGTCAAAATTCGCGCCGTTGCGGGGGAGTTTTATTTTTGGTAATTATTGATTATTTTGTTTGATTTTTATGACCAGGAGAAATCCGGGGACTCTAGTTCAATATAACCCGGAAATTGAAGCAAGCGCTCGTAGAAACTACGGACAAACGCTTCGATGAAAAAAGCAGCAAGAGCAAAGAGAACGACAATCCAATTTGGAATCTACTTCTGTGACACCACTACGTGAACCGGAACAAACTCCCAACGAAGAACCATCTCCCAACCCCACTGCCCAAATAACAAATCCCACTTTTGAACCGGAGCCAATGGCGAACCAAACCATTAGAGAGCTTGCCGCCGCCCCCGCCGTACAACAACCGCTCTACATTACCTTTCCTCAAGCCACTACCCCTTTTCAACTCAAAACAGGGTTAATTCATCTCCTCCCTACATTCAACGGTCTTCCTAGCGTAAGCCCACATAAACATCTCGCCGAATTCCACATGGTGTGCAGCAGTATGAAGCCGCAAGGAGTCTCGGAAGACCAAATCAAACTAAGGGCATTTCCTTTTTCTTTAGCCGGAATGGCTAAGGAGTGGTTATTTTACCTTCCGCCTAACTCAATAACCACATGGGCTGAACTATCTCGTGTTTTCCTTAATAGGTATTTTCCAGCGGCAAAGGCGAGCGAACTTAGGCGAAGCATTTTGGGAATCCAGCAAAGGAACGATGAATCTCTCTACGACTACTGGGAGAGGTTCAAAAAGTTATGCGCAAGTTGCCCGCATGGCCTATCCGAAAGCGCACTCTCCTTCAGATATCTTTATGAAGGAATGCTTCCGATGGACAAAAAGATGGTGGATGCTGCAAGTGGTGGCGCACTAGTCAATATGACGCCAGAAAATGCGAGAACTCTAATCTCTACTATGGCTGCAAATTCGCAACAGTTCGGTTCTTCAAGCCGACGGGTTCACGAAGTAAGTACCGTTTCTTTGGAAAATAAAATAGACAAATTGACTGATATTGTCAACTCTCTTGTCACAGGAAAGATAGGAGCTGCGAAGGTTTGTGGAATCTGCACGATGCCGAACCACCCAACCGATTCATGTCCAATGCTACAAGATGAGACGGGTGCCCAAGTCAATGCCATAAATAATTTCCCAAGACCTTCTCAAAGGCCATACAATCCCTACGGTAACACTTTCAATTCCGGTTGGAGAGATCATCCAAATTTGAGCTATGGAAACAAAAACCAAAATTACCAATCGAGACCACCTCCCTTTCCAAATCAATCACCACAAAAACCTCTCTTGAGACCATTGTTGAAAAGTTGGCCATTTCACAAGAGAAATTCCAAACCCAAACACAATCTCATCTCCAAGAAATTGACAAACAAATAAGCCAACTAGCCCAAACCGTTGGTCGCCTAGAGTCTCAAGGATGATTGCCCTCTCAAACCGAAACAAATCCGAGGGAAAATGTGAGCGCGATTACTTTACGAAGTGGTACCGTAATTTCACCAGTGCCGACAAAGGAGCCCGAGAAAATCGAGAAAGACAAAGAAGACACTTCTTTGAAGAGTCAAGAAGAAAAATCCTCGCCTACCTCAGGTATAGTCATTCCTAGTCCTTCTTTTTCTACTTACGAGACTCTTCCTCCCTTTCCAGGAAGGCTTGCAAGGCGTAACAAAAAGGAAGAGGAGAAGGAAATTTTGGATATATTTAAAAAAGTGGAAATCAATATTCCACTCCTTGATGTCATTCGGAAGGTGCCAAAATATGCGAAGTTTTTAAAAGACTTATGCACAAATCGGAGGCGGTTATCCGCAATGAAAGAGTTAACCTCAATGAGAATATTTCAGCCGCTTTTCAAAGACGCCTACCACCAAAAATACAAGGACCAAGGGATGTTTGCAATTCCGTGCAAAATAGGAAAAGTTGGAATAAAAAGGCGATATATGTGCGATCTAGGCGCATCTATTAATGTCATGCCGCTAAGCGCCTACAATAAAATTTCAACGAGAACCATTAAAGAGACGCGAGTGACGGTTCAAATAGCTGATCGGTCAGTTATCTACCCCGAAGGGGTACTAGAAAACGTGTTGGTAAAGGTAAATGATCTCATTTTCCCCGCTGATTTTTACATTATTGACATGGAAAATGACCGCAGCGGAACAACGGATCGAAATCTTGCTTGGATGCCCTTTCTTGTCAACAAGCATACAAAAATCGATGTTCAGAATTTACATCTTAACCATGGAATTTGACGGGGAAGTGGTTAAATTCTATGTGTACAAAGCTATGAAGTATCCTGATTCCATTGCAAGTTTAAATTTTGTTGATATTATAGATCCGTTAATGGATAATTTTATCGAAACCGATTTGTTTTATGATTTTTGTAGGGAATTGGAGGATCTCGATGATGAAAGCGAAATCATTTCCACTCTTTCCTCCATCTCTGATTCTCAATTAATTCCATCTAAACCCCTTCCTTCAATTTTGCAGGCGCCACAACTAGAATTGAAGCAACTTCCATCGCATCTCAAATACGAATTTTTGGGCGATAACTTAACCTTTGCCAATTATCATTTCAAGTGAATTATCACGACAAGAAGAGGAAGAATTGATTGCTTTTTTTGCGCACCTATAAAAAGCAATTGGATGGACATTAGCTGATATCTAAGGCTTAAGTCCATCTACTTGTATGCATAAAATTAAAACAGAGGAGAACGCTGAAACCAACGAGAGAGAAGGCGGCGACGTTTAAACCCGCCAATGATGGAGGTTATGAAGGAGGAGATTCAAAAGTTGCTAGATGCGACATTATCTACCCCATTTACGATAGCAAGTGGGTAAGTCCGGTCCATGTTGTGCCAAAGAAGACTGGAATTACAAAGGGTCGAAAATGCCAAGGAGAAATGATTCTCAAGAGAGTACAAAATGGTTGGAGAATGTGTATCGATTATAGGAAACTCAACTCACAAACCCGAAAGGACCATTTTCCTTTACCATTTATCGATCAAATGATCGAAAGACTTGCTGGAAAAACATATTATTGTTTTCTTGATGGATTTTCTGATTTTTTCAGTTCCAGCTGGCACCAAGACCAAGAAAAAACAACATTCACTTGCCCTTTCGAACTTTCGCCTATAGGAGAATGCCTTTCGGTCTTTGCAACGCTCCGCCACATTTCAACGATGCATGTTAAGCATTTTCTCCGATCACATCGAAGCGAGGAATAGAGGTATTTATGGATGATTTTATCATTTACGGTAATTCATTCTCTCAATGCCTTTCAATCTTTCTTATGTTCTTAATCGATGCATTGAATTTAAATTGGTTTTAAACTATGAGAAATGCCATTTCATGGTAAGTAAAGGATTGGTACTCGGTCATGTAGTTTCGGCCCAAGGAATTACCGTTGATAAGGGAAAGATTGATGTAATTCGCTCACTTCCATACCCCACCTCGGTGAGGGAAATTCGTAGTTTTCTTGGCCATGCAGGTTTCTACCGACGGTTCATAAAGGACTTCTCTAAGTTGGCGCAACCTCTTTGCCGATTACTACAAAAGGACGTGAATTTTGTTTTTGATCAATCTTGCAAAGATTCGTTCGATGAGCTTAAGGGAAGGCTTATATCCGCACCAATTGTACAACCACCAAATTGGACTTTACCATTTGAGATTATGTGTGACGCATCTGACCTTAGCGTGGGAGCCGTTCTCGGCCAAAGGAGTAAAGAAGGACCACACGTGATAGCCTATGCCTCTAGAACACTTGACTCAGCTCAACGCAACTACTCAACAACGGAAAAAGAGCTTTTTGCTGCTATTTTTGCATTAGAAAAATTTTGTTCTTATTTATTAGGGACTAAAATTTTTTTTTCCGATCATGCAGCGCTGAAATACTTGATGAACAAAAAAGAAGCAAAGCCGAGGTTGATACGATGGATTCTCTTACTGCAGGAGTTCAATTTTGAAATCAAGGATAAAAAGGGAAGCGAAAACTTAGTAGCTGACCACCTAAGCCGTTTGCCTACTTCACCAGTCGAACCTCCCCTACGAGAACAATTTCCAGACGAAACATTGATGGAAACGCACGCATCATTCCCATGGTTCGCTGATTTGGCAAATTTTCTAGCTACGGGTAAATTTCCGAACAATCTATCTCAATCTGAGATCAAACGCATAAAAAGAGAGTCTCGATACTACATTTGGGATGATCCATATTTATGGAAAAATTGCTCGGATTAAGTCGCATGCGACGATGCGTAAGTAATGATGAGGTAAAATCCATACTTGAGTTTTGCCATTCCTACGCTTATGTGGACATTTTGGCTTAAACGAACCGCACACAAAAATTCTTGAGTGCGGATTTTATTGGCCAACATTGTTTAAAGACACTTACAACTTTTGCAAAGCATGTGACAAAGCAAAGAGTCGAAAATCTAAGTCGAAAGAGTGAGATGCCATTAAATCCTATACACATCCGTGAAATTTTTGATGTGTGGGGGCTCGATTATATGGGGCCATTTACCTCATCATTTGGAAATTTATACATTATTTTGGCTGTTGATTACGTTTCGAAATGGGTAGAGGCGAAAGCCACCCGAGAAAATGATGCGAAAACCACAACTAACTTTTTACGTGATTTTATTTTCTCAAGATTTGGAACTCCGAGAGCGATCATTTGCGACAGAGGAACACATTTCGTTAACCGAGTCGTCGAAGCTTTGATGAAAAAATATGGCGTGACTCAAATGGATAGCGACGACTTATCATCCGCAAACCAACGGACAAGCAGAGATTTCAAATCGAGAAATCAAGTCAATCCTAGAGAAGACTGTTAAACCAAACCGGAAAGATTGGAGCTTAAAAGTAGTTGATGCGTTGTGGGCATATCGCACGGCCTACAAAGGACCTATCGGGATGTCACCTTACCAACTTATTTTCGGCAAACCGTGCCACTTGCCTGTCGAACTCGAGCATAGGGCATTTTGGGCGGTGAAGGAATGTAATATGGAGATGAACGCTGTTGGCGAAGCACGGAAACTTCATATCCAAGAGCTTGAGGAGATTCGCCGCAACGCTTACGATAGCGCACAAAATTATAAAGAGCGAACAAAAGCATTTCATGACAAGCATATTTCATTTAAATCATTTTCCGTTGGGCAGAAAGTTCTCCTATTTAACTTTAAATTAAAAATTTTTGCAGGAAAACTTAAGTCTAAGTGGAGCGGACCATTTACCGTGATTAATGTTTTTCCTCATGGAGCCGTGGAAATTGAGGATAGCTCAGGAGCACGATTTAAAGTTAATGGACAATGGGTAAAACCTTTCTTCGAGAGCACACCAATCGGACTAATTGAAGAAATCGGGTTGGAAGAGCCAAAAATCTGACAGGAAAATGTCGAGCTTAATGACGTTAAACAAAGCGCTAAATGGGAGGCAACCCATTTGTTTAATTTTCATCAATTTTAAATTTTTTTTCGTTTGTTCAGATCCCTCCAGGCCCTAGAAGAAAGCATCACGAAAATACTCTCTTTCCTTTACCTCAGCCGTGGCCGCCGTCGTCATTGATCACGGGGAGTATCCTTTACCTTTCTTTGTTCTTAAATGTACTTTACATTTTTTTTCCGTATTGGGACAATACGATTAAGTGAGGAGGAGGGTAAAGGATGACATTAATTTCGCCTTGCTTGTCATATTTGTTTGATGATATGTTTGTTTGAATTAATTAGAAAAACAACTCCTTTGCCGTTGCTTGCCGCTAAGCATGTTATGATTATTTTAGTTCACAAAGATACTTGAATTCTAGCATGCTTGATAATCGAATAATATGAGTAAGTCCAATTTGACAATCCTTACAATTTGTCTTGATGTTGTTAGTTGAATTTCTCACCTAGCTTAATTAATTAGCCCATTTTGTGAGAACTTGAACCTTTAGCATGTTGATTATATTTTCATGCTCTTTTTTTTTCTTGCCTGAGAGTGTCAATTTGGACTTTGGAATCTAGAACTTGTAGCTTGTATGCATTTTGAGATTACATTGGAATTTGATGCATTAATATGATTTAGGCATTAGGATTCACCCTTTCTTTTCCCTTAATGAACCAAGTTGAAGCCTAATTCCTTTTTCTTTGTTTTCATCAAGATTTTAAACCCGAGCCTTTTCATTTATTCCTCTCTTCCACCCTTGACAAAACAAAGAGCATAAGTTTAAGGTTGTGAGATCATGTTTCAAAAAAAAAAAACAAAAAAAAAAAAAAAAAAAAAACAAAAACAAAAAAAACAAAAAAAAAAGAGAAAAGAAAAAGAAAAAAAAAGTTTGATGATTTGTTCATTATAGCTACCTTTGTTTAGTTTGCTTATTCTTGTTGCCTATGTTTTCTTAGGTTATGGACATGATATAGTTACTTGTTGGGAAACTCTTGTCTTGATTTTCTTAGCCTCATTTTAGCCTTATTCCCTACCTCTACCTAAGCCCCATTACACCCTTTATTAAAAGTCCTAATGATTTTTGCATCTCTTTTCTTTAAAGTAGTGGAGAATTGATCTTGCCACAAGCCTATGGAGACCCTTATTCAAATTTTGACTTTGAGTGAATTTGATTTCTACACCCAAAACACTTTGAGTGATTTGAGTGCATCTTGGTAAGAATTAAGCTTAGGTTAGAATTTGATTGATAATTGATAGACAATGGTAAGGTTGAATGATTGTTCTTGCTTGCATCTATTTGTTTTGATTCATGTTTTATTCACGTCATTTTTTGTGCACTTGAACTCTTATAACTTTGTTTAAGACTTGCAACGGTTTAGGAGAAAGATGATTAAGCTTTTGATTAATTTATTTCAAACATACTTGAGGGCAAGTATAAGACAAGTGAGGGGGAATTTGATGTACTCTTATATTTGACACTTTTTGCTTGATAATTCCTTTGTCTTATGAATTTTTCACTACTTAATTGGTTGTATTTGATTTATTTCTTGTGTAGTGAACCCAATACTGGAAATGGCAACAAAAAGACGTAAATCTGCAGTTTTTATTCTGTCACGGTTGGAGTCATGGGCACGACGCTTATTCTGTCACGGCTAGAGTCGTGGGCACGACGCTGGGCACGACGCGGATCTGATATGGCAAATAAAAAGTCAACACGGGGAATATTTTGGAAACAACTTATCTTGATCTAATTGACGTGATTTGGGGGATTTTGATTTCATTTTCATAATTTTATAGATATTATATTATCTTTTTGATTAGTTTTCCTTGTTGATTTGGGAATTTGAAGCCTATAAATACCCATCTTGGGAAAGGCTAGGCATCTCTTGTCTTTTTTTCTTATTGCTACTTTGTTTTCATTTTTAATAAAACTTTCTTCTTTGTTTTATTTCTAATTTACTTTATTTTATGTTTTTACATTATCAAAACATGTTAAGCATGATAATCAATATCATGCTTGGCTAATTTTTCTCAAGCCAAGAGCTAGTACGAATCAAATCCTCACGTGAGAATTGAATATCACTTAAATCCCTTCGGGATACATTTTCGTCTTTCTGCTTAGATAGTTTAGCAATCAACCTTACTAAAATTTTTAAACGTTTTTCAAATCAAAAAGGATCCGTTGGTCTGGAATCGTTTAATTTTACAGTTGGGAGGAAGGATCGGCCTGTGGCATTTCGACTTCCTATGAACACTCTTAATGGCGGTCCGCTAAGGAAAGACGCGATCGGAAATGATTCTTGATAAGACAACATCCGAGTTGGGCTTTTCCTGTTTTAAAAAACTAAGTATTTTAACGGCGATAGACGTGGTTGACTTATTTAAGAATCGACTTTCGAAGATAGACTTGGGAAGATCGGTTACATGAGAGAAAAGCAAGTTACGATGGGTTGGGCCTCGTAGACTGTAACAGACATAAATCCCGAAGTAAAAATCTATTTTCGATGATCGTGGGAATTGATGAAACTAGCTCGAGGCGATTCTTATACTCGTGTTTATTCAACTTAATCTTTCATCTTCTTTATTTTATTGCTTTTATTTTAATACATCTTTCTTTGCACTTTTACTTGTTTATTTTATTTTCTTATTACTTCTCAAATCACCTTTTTTTTATTTTCCATTTCAGCTCCTAGGTCGAGAACAAGAAATTTAATCAAAAATTCCATTAAACTCCCTGTGGATCAACCCTCTTCTACTATTCTACCTTTTTATTTATTTATTTTATTTTTGAAGAGGTTTATTTTATTTTGATAGGCAAAACGACGCTTGTCAGGGCCGTCTGCTCACCATGTGTCGTTTGGGCCGAATAATGCTAGGCCAAATGTCGGTATGCCTTATGTGCATAGTGGTGGCCAGTTTGGGTCTCCTTCTATGGGCCCGTATGTTGGTGAAGGAAACAAGGGCATGAATGTTCCTGTGCGTGGGCCGATTAGTGTAGGTCCTAATTTTGGGCTGCATAGTTTTGCCAGGCCTCGTTTGGATGATGGACAATACTCTTTCAGGCCCAATGCTAATCATGTGCATCTTGATCCGCATGAGTCACCCACCGCACCTAAAGTTCCAGGGCGGACAAAACCACGTGCTCGTGTGTTTGATGTTAACTTGTCTCAGTATAAGTCATCCCAATTTGTTGGTATCCCCCTCGAGTTTCTGATTTACGTGCCTCTGATTATTCTGATGCTAGTTCCTAATGCTCGAATTTTAATAACACTGATTCGTATGTGCCATTACTGGTTGGGAGCACATTGTGGTGTCCAGATTCTAGAGCGACTCACCATGTGTGTCAAAATGCCTCCAATCTTCATACCTCCAATCCGTATTTAGGTAATTCATCTCTTCTAATGGGTAATGGAGCTTCTACTAACATTTCATTTATTGGGAATACTGCTATACCTACACAAAAGAAAATGCTTCATTTGTCGAATGTTTTATGTGTCCCAAGCATTCGGAGAAATTTACTGTCTGTGTCTAAGTTTGCGACTGAGAATAATGTTTTCTTTGAGTTTCATCCGTCTCACTGTGTGGTTAAGGACATCCTGACACAAGAGATCTTACTTCAGGGCCAAGTTCGTGATGGGCTTTATCAGTTTTTCACTGAATCGATCGATCTCTGTCCGTCTGCATACAACGCTGCAGTTCAGGCTTGCTCCACGGGTGATGATGTTTTTACTCTGTGGCATCGAAGGCTTCGTCATCCGTCTTCTACTATTGTAAAGACTATTCTTGATCAGTGTCAGATTTCTTTCAATAAAAAATGTCTTGATCATGTTTGTGTAGCGTGTCAGAAAGGCAAATCCCATAAGTTGCCCTTTTCACAATCTCATACTGAATATACTGAATTGTTTGAATTAGTTGTTTCTGATTTGTAGGGCCCCCATCTGTTGCATGTGTCGGTAACTAATATTATGTCTCATTCATTGACATGAGTAGTAGGTATACCTGGGTCTATTTGTTAAAACGCAAATCATAAGCAGTGGATTGTTTTTTATAGTTTCAGAAAATGGTACGTACTCAGTTTGGGAAGTCTATCAAGAAATTTCAAAGTGATTGGGGAGGAGAGTTTTGTGCTTTTGCTTCTGTTCTGGCAGATCATAGGATTCTTCATCGAATTACCTGTCCTCACACCTCGGAACAAAATGGTGTTGCTGAGCGTAAACATCGACACATTATGGAGACTGGCCTCACGCTTTTGGCTCAAGCTAATCTATCTATGGCTTATTAGGGGTATGCTTTCTATAGTGCGATCCATCTTATTAATCGTCTCCCTACTCCAGTTTTGAAGGGTAACTCCCTGTATCAAATTCTATTTGGTCATGCCCCAACCTATGATCATCTTCGGGTATTTGGCTATTGTTGTTTTCTGCATCTACGAACTTTTGTTAATCATAAGCTCGATTTCTGATCACAGCCCTCTACATTTCTTGGGTATAGTTCGCAACATAAGGGATATTTTTGTTTAACACCAGATGGTAAGGTCATTATCTCTAGACATGTTGTTTTTGATGAGTCTAGGTTTTATTCCTTGGCGCTCCAATTTCCAATGATATAGCTTCTCCGTATACTACTACATATGTTCCTGTTATGCGTTCTTTTTCTACTCCGGAGCCTCTTAGAGTCCCTGACACTGGGGTTTCTTCCAATAGTCAGCCTCGTATGGTGTCTCCCTCTGCTCCATATGATACCCATTCAGCTCTTCTAGGCAGTCCAGTGTCTGCATCGAGGTCCAGTATACGACTTGCTCTTTCCTCTCCTAGAGGTGTTCTGTCTTCACCTATACCAGTTTCTGTTTTTACTGTTACAACTACTATTACTCGTTCAAAGGCTGGGGTGTTTAAACCTAAGGCGTTGACTATGGACAAAGTGGAGTCTGAGCCCGTTTCTATTGAGGAGGCTCTTGCTCATCCCGACTGGCGTCTAGCGGTGCAAGCTGAATACGATGCTTTAATTGCTAACTCCACATGGAAAATCTACCCTCTTCCTCCTGGACGTAAAGCGATTGTCTGTAAGTGGTTGTTTAAGGTGAAGACTAATCCTGATGGGACAGTTGCTCGACGGAAGGCCCGTTTAGTAGCAAAGGGCTGTTTGCAGGTTCCTGGCTGTGACTTCACAGAAACGTTCAGTCCAGTTGTGAAATCGGCCACAACCCGAATCATTTTGTCTATTGCTGTGTCTGAAGGGTGGTCTTTACGACAAGTTGATGTCAATAATGCCTTCTTGAATGGAGACCTAACTGATGAAGTTTATATGCAGCAACCCCCTAGGTTTGTTAAGTCTGGGACGAATGGAGAAAGGCTTGTGTGTCGCCTCACTAAGGCTTTGTATAGTCTACGGCAAGCTCCGCGTGCCTAGTTCAACAAGTTAAAATAGTTTCTTGTGTCTGCTGGGTTTGTTCTTTCTAAATTGGATGCTTCTTTGTTTGTCCGCTCTTTCTCTGAGTTTACATTGTATGTAGTTGTTTATGTCGATGACATTGTTATCACTAGCAGTTCATCTGACGAAATTAATTGTTTTGTTCAGCAGTTACGTAATGAGTTTGCTTTAAAGGATATGGGTGAGCTTCATTATTTTCTGGGCATTGAAGTAAGTCGGTCTTCATCTGGCAGTCTTCACTTATCTCAGAGGAAATACATTTGAGAGCTTCTTGCTCAGAGTTCTATGTCTAAAGCCAAGAGCGTTCATACGCCAATGGTGAGTTCTTCTATGTTGTCTAAAAATAAGGGTGAACCATTGGCTGATCCGACTGAGTATCGCAGTCTTGCAGGGGCACTTCAGTATATTATTCTAACTCGACCTGACATCGTGTATGCTGTTAATCGGGTATGTCAATTCATGCATGCACCTATGACTTCTCATATAGTGGCGTTAAAAAAGATTTTGCGTTATCTACGTGGTACTCTTTCTCATGGGCTGGTTTTTCGTCGATCTGATCATCTATCTTTGGTCGGTTATGCTGATGCAAATTGGGGTCTTGATTTTGATGATCGAAGATCTACAACGGGCTACTGTGTCTATTTTGGTCATACTCCTGTCTCGTGGTGTTCTAAGAAGCAGACGGTTATTTCTCGTTCTACGGCTGAAGCTGAGTATCGCAGTCTTACGGCAGCTAGTAGCGATATTACTTGGCTCAACTCACTATTAGCAGAACTGCATGTCAAGCCCGTTGATTTACCGACAGTATGGTGCGATAATTCTAGTGCTGGGGCTATTGCAGCTAATCCAGTTCTGCATTCCAAGTTCAAACATGTTGAACTTAACTTTTTTTTTGTTCGTGAGAAGATGGCTAGTGGTGACTTGCTTGTTGGAGAAGTTCCGTCCTGTGACCAAGTGGCGGATATACTTACTAAGCCGTTATCAGTGTCTCTATTTAGTCATTTCCATAGTCTTCTTTGGGTGTTGCCACTTGACGAAGCTAGATGAATGTTAGAGTGATAAGTCAGGTTGTTAGTTTGTTAGGCTTGTTAAGAGTTGTTAAGCAGAAGTTAGACCTTAATTTCTTCTATATATAGAGCTGTGTCTATTGTATTGAAAGGCCAAGTTTTACAGATTGATTACCTTTGGTAGCTTTCCATTTCTCGCTTTGTATATCTACTTTCTCTTTTATATTCTAGCCAATAGTTTACTGTCTTTGCTAGTTATATCTTGTATCAATGCATTGGTCACAAAGTCAAATCTTATATTCTGTTTAATTTTGGAGTTAGCAAAGTAACACACGAAAAAAAGATGTTAGTTATAATTATATTTTGATAATAATAATAAGAGGAAAAAGAATAAATAAATTCTGGCAAGAGGGAAGAAAGCTGACAACGGGGAGTTTGGAACGAAATTCACGATTCTCGCAAGTATTCTTCTCATAAGAAATGCTTCCTTTGCCATCGAAAATTCCTCTACCAAACATTTTGAAATTTTCAATACTATAGAATCTAACCCAATTAGGGTCTTTGAAAGCACTAGGATCAGCCGGAGCCTGTATAGTGCCCTGAACATTAATCTCAATAGGAGCCTTGCATGGACCTTCTAAGTTTACTTTTGATAATAAATATGTCCCTTTAGGAATCACAATCTGTGATGGAGTTACAGAGGTAGAAAGCTTCTTTCCAAGCATCCAAAATGGCTAAAATGAAATGAATAAAGACATCGCTTGAAATATAAGTTTTTCATATTTTCACCTTTGGGGTACAAAGTTAAGAGCAATTGAACTTGTCTTACTCAAATCTGTTTTCCCACAACTTTGCGCCAAACTTGGCAACAACATCAAAAGCATCTGATTCAACTTTAGAGGCTGAAATGAATAATAATAAAAGTACAAACATGGAAGGAACAATATTAAGGTGTGGTGCCATGTTTTTATTTGGTTTTGAAATTAAACGAAGAATGGATTTTCCTTTTGTTTTGTTCCAAATATATAGAAAGTTTGAGAAAATTACAACCAATCAAATATATTACTATTTAATCAATTTGGAAAAGTCATATGGCCAAGCTTCAATTTCTATGATAACCTTGTTTCTTTAATATCAACTTCGCACGGTTAGATAGTTTTGTGGTTAATTTTTTCACAACTTGAAAAATTTAAACCATGTGAAAGGATTTTATTATGGAAAGATTAAAAAGCATTATTTTACATTTTATCTTCAAAATAATATCTTTACTAGATGGTGGTGAATATAATTATGTTTCGTTAAATTTATAAATGTTATTTTGAAATGTATAATCTTAATTATTCAATAAAAATTGTTGATACAGTAATGTGGTTTGGTGGTTGACGAAGGTTTACACCATATTGCCAAAAGCAATTCTGGTGGCTCCTGGCACTCTTCTCAATCACTGTTTTCCTGGCCCCATAGTACCTAGTCAAGCTAACATTCACCCTGGACTTCTATAACACTGGGGTTTGTGCAAGTGTACACAGTCCTTATCAAGTAATAAGTAAGTATCAAGTTATCGTCTCCACAGGGATTGTATTTCTGCTAAATCACTTAATTGTAAAATTATATTAACAGCTTGGTAAATAAAAACACAATATGATTTGGAAGTGATGATTAAAATTAAATATATTAAACTAAATCCTACGATCCCTAATACAGTTTATCCTAAACATGCAACTATATAAATGAAATAGATTTTAGCAAAGTTAAACACAATTTGCGACAATTATAACATAAATAAACTAGAACAATTACTTTAATTCAACTCAATTTATTATCATCATGCTTAATAATATTCAAAAAAACATTCTATGGCAACTCGATCTTTCATGAGTTTGGAAACCACATTAGGTCCTTTGGGAATACTTTACTTAGTAAATACGCATTTTGCTGATCCTTATTTACTAAGGGTTTCTTATGAAGAGATGATTCTGGGCGTGGGAAATGGAAAAGGCTAAGAGAATTTAGAGCGAAGAGAGAATGATGAATGATGAGGGATGAATGAGGGATGAGTAGAAATGTGAGAGTAAGGTTTTATTTATAGGTGAGGAGAGAAAGACAGTTTACTAAAAATAGGAGTTTTCATCTTTCGAAGCATCTTCCATGGGTGGCCGGTCATAATTTGAGGAAGTTGAGCTGATTTTTGCTTTATTTTTGGTCAATTTGAGTGCCACAACAACTCAGGACTGAGACTCAGTCAAGTGCAAATCCTCAGGCAAATCTCTAATTTCTTCAACTCTTCAAGGACCTTGTGCAATTAAACCAAAGAGTGGGTCATGTGCAGCCGAATTTTGGGTTGACTTGGTCCCCAATTTGGATGCTTTTGTAATCAAATAAAGCTACTAGACCTGTCCAAAATAAATCAATGAATTAGGGGACCAAAGATTGAAATTTATCCAATTTAATTAATTAATCAAAACCCAAATTATTAATGAAATATTTTAGAATGAATTATTAAATATAGTTTTATATTTCATTATTTAATTTAATCATGCATGGCCCACTTTATGTCATAAAAATATAATATGCTCAAATTAATATAAAATAAGTCATTTTATGCATGAAAAATATATAATAAAGCATAAAATCACATTTTAATAATTTCTATGTCTTAATTTTATATTTTCACATGTTTCATTAATTTATTAAACAATTACTAAGTTTTAACAATGAATTTAAGTAAAAAGGTGAGAAATTATATAGGTACAACTTCAGCCTAAACTTCACCCACGTAACAATTATTAGTGAAAACCTTTGTATGATTTTTTAGTTAATTGGTAATGGAAGACTAACAGTGCATTTATATGAAAAACCAGACAAATACACTATCAAGATTATTGTTTTAATCCCGGGAAATAATTTAATAAGCCACCTTCCCACGAGTACTTGGGATGTGAGGATGCTCGCTGCTGAATTTCTAAACACAGTTTGTTGAGTTTGGAATCAGCCTACCAAGAGTCTTGGACTCTTGCCAACAGTTCAGAGATAACCGAGCTGCCAGTAACTTGAAGTAGTTGTCCAGACTGAACCTGTTGCTTCCTTGAAAAGGCACCAGAACCTAAGCTGTGATTTTCCCTCCTATAAGTGACCCCATAATCGTACCCCAACATTTTGGCCACCCATCGTTGTTGGAAAGCTGTAATCGCTTGTTGATCACAGAAGAACTAGAGACTTTGATGATCCGTTCAAATTCAGTATATATATTGATCAGGTTCATGAACTTGAATCTGCAAAAGCTAATGTAGATGAAGTGAAGGAAGAATGGCTACCATTTTTCTCTCCCTATTTCATAATGTTGAATAGAGGAAGGGCTTTCAAATAGTTTTTGTTGGCTACAAACATAGCTTATGTTTTGTAAAATATACTGCAAAATTTTCAACCTCTTGCTGGAAACCACAAGTCTGAGTCTGGTTGTAATGTTGAAAATTTCTGGTTGATTTTATATCTTACACCATTTTTATTTTTTGAAATCTTTCAACAAATAGCTCTCATGTGTTGAGATTTGGCCTGCAATGCAACATTGGACCGTTGGCAGATTGGAAGGATGCATGAAGTAGTAGCAGTTCAGTCTAAAGGGCACTATCGAGTTGAGTTCAAGAGCAGCAACTAGCTTAGCTGCCTTGTTTCATTTTGTTATTTTGGTCCATATGTAACTTGATCAAGTTAGCTTGTAACTTGACATCAAAGTTTGCAATTTTTGTTTAGTTTTTTATTGAGTTTGATAGATGTAAAGTTGGCTATACCAGCTTGCTTTGTCTTGTAATTTAAGTTAGCTTAAGTATCTTATTAGTGGGAGTAGGTAAATCATTAGGTAATGGTTGTTTTGACTTGTTAACTTTGTATTTATTTTCATCATCAACTAATGAAAGTGGTTGCTGAATTTTTCCTCATCTATTTTTTTTGTGCTCAAGTTCTTTGTTTTGCTCTTGGTTTCATTTCAGTTCTTAAGCAAATTGATTGTTATTTTGTGTGTTATTGCTGCCAATGTTCCTACAAATGGTATCAAAAGCCTAAGTCTTTAAGGGCCTTCTCTTGTTGGTTATTGTTTGTTTGTGAAATCAAGCTTAAGAAAGTAGGAAACCGAAGCTGTTGAACTTGTTGCAGCAGGATGAGCTTCACACCTCCTCCACCTTCTGTGTTCACTGGTGAAAACTACCACATTTGGGTGGTAAAAATAAAGACTTACCTTTAGACACATGATTTGTGGAGTGTAGTGGAGAATGATGCCGAGCCACCTCTATTGAGAGCCAATCCTACAGTTGCTCAGATGAGACTGCATGCTGAGGAGTCTGCCAAGAAGCCTAAAGCCATGGCCTGCTTGCAGAATGGAGTGTCTGATGTGATCTTTACTCGCATTATGGCATGTGACTCACCTAAGCAAGCTTGGGACAGGTTGAAGGAGGAATTCATGGGGTCTGAGAAGACTAGATAGCAACAGCTGATTAATCTGAGGAGAGATTTCGAGAATCTCAAGATGAAAGATGCTGAGACCATTAAGCAGTATGCAGATAGAATAATAGCCACAGTGAACAATATAAGATTGCTTGGTGTAGACTTTGCTGAAAGTAGGGTGGTTGAGAAGGTAATCACCATACTTCCTGAGAGATTCGAGTCTAAGATATCCTCACTGGAGGACTCGAGAGACCTCACCACCATTTCTCTATCAGAATTGGTGAACTCACTCTATGTTTTGGAGCAGAGAAGGGCTAATAGGCAGGAAGAACACTCTGAGGGAGCCTTCCAAGCAAGGGCCAAAGAGAGCTCCAGTGCAAATCAAAAAGGCAAGAAGCCTTGGCTTGACAAGAAGGACAAACTCAGAAGGGATTCAAGCAAGAGGAGCTACCCACCATGCACTCATTGCAAAAGAACCACACACTCAGAAAGAAACTGTTGGAGAAGACTAGATGTTCATTGCTGGAAATGCAAGCAATATGGTCATGTTGAGAAACTTTGTAAGAACAAAGGTAAAGTACCTGTACAGTAATAAGATCAGGCACATCCTGCTGAGGATCAACAAGCTCAGGAGGAGCATGTTTTCAGTACATCTTCACTTGCAACCACAAGTAAAGCCAAATGTAGTTGGCTTGTAGATAGTGGCTGCTCATATCACATAGTTACAGATGTGAACCTGTTTAAGGAGCTTGACAGGAGTTTTAGCTCAAGAATCAGAATTGGCAATGGGAGCTTAATGGAAGCTAAAGGCAGGGGTAATGTGTTGATTAGCTCAAGCTCAGGCAACAAGCTGATTACTGATGTACTGTATGTGCCCCATATAGACCAAAACCTGCTAAGTGTTGGTCAGTTGGTTGAAAAAGGCTATTCTTTGTTCTTTAGAAGTGGTTCCTGTGTTATTGAAGATTTTCTTGGTCAGGAAGTTGCCATAGTACCTATGACAGACAAGTGTTTCATGTTGGATGTTAGTCAGCTTGAAAAAAGGGCATATTTGAGCCAAAGTGACAGTGCTGGCCTATGGCACAGTAGGCTAGGCCATGCCAATTTCAGGTTACTTGATTGCTGCATAAGCTTGGTTTGGCAAAGGATATGACCAAGGTTGAGCCATTTGAAGGTGTTTGTGATGTCTGTCAACTTGGCAAGTAAGCCAAGCTTCCTTTTCCAGTTGATCAAGCATGGAGAGCTCGAGAGAAGCTTGAGCTGGTGCATTCTGACATTTGTGGCCCAATGAAGACTCCTTCACTGAGTGAGAGTAAGTACTTTGTACTTTTCATTGATGATCTGACCAGATTCTGTTGGATTTTCTTCTTAAAACAGAATTCTGATGTGTTTGAAGCTTTTGGAAAGTTCAAAGCCATGTTAAAAACCAAGCTAGTTGTAGAATCAAGACATTAAGAACAGATAATGGGGCTGAGTATCTGTCTAATAGATTCAAGAGGCTATGTGAGCAGGCTGGAATCCATCATTAGCTAACCACAGTGTACACTCCTCAGCAAAATGGAGTGTGTGAAAGAAAGAATAGGACTGTAATGGACATGGCTAGGTGCTTGCTGTTCCAAAGCAAGCTTCCAAACTCATTTTGGGTAGAGGCTATCAATAGCTCAGTGTACCTACTCAACAAGCTCCCAACACGTTCTGTCAAGGATAAGACACCCTTTAAAGCATGGTATGGACTCAAACCCTCTGTCTCTCATTTGAAGGTCTTTAGATGTGTGTCCTATGTCCTTGTACCTGCAGAAAG
This sequence comes from Gossypium anomalum, assembly GCA_025698475.1. Taxonomy (NCBI): domain Eukaryota; kingdom Viridiplantae; phylum Streptophyta; class Magnoliopsida; order Malvales; family Malvaceae; genus Gossypium; species Gossypium anomalum. The sequence goes on from CM046960.1 coordinate 2,272,584, forward strand.
AAGGACCAAGCTTGAGAAGAGGTCTGTTACTTGTATCTTTATGGGCTATAGCTATGACAAGAAAGGCTATAGAGTCTATGATTCTTCAACAAAGAAGATTTTGGTGAGTAGAGACATCAGATTTGATGAAAAGAAGATTTGGAACTGGAATGGTTCGAATGCAAGTCAGTTTGAAGAAGATTCAGCTGAAGGCAACTTGGAGCTAATTGAAAGTGAGCCTAGTAATGGCAATGTTGATGACCTTCCTGTGAGAGGTACTAGGTCCATTGCTGATGTTTATCAAAGATGCAATGTGGCCATTGTGGAGCCTTCGAGCTATGAAGAAGCAGCTAGGGACATGAATTGGAAGAAAGCTATGGAAGCAAAAATCGACATGATTTAAAAGAATCAGACATAGGACCTGGTGGAGAGACCAGAAAAGAAGGTTATTGGAGTTAGATGGGTCTTTAGAGCAAAATTCAATGCTGATGGCTCATTGAACAAACACAAGGCAAGGTTGGTGGTGAAGGGGTATAGCCAACAGTATGGAGTTGATTTTGAGGAGACCTTTGCCCCAGTTGCAAGGTTGGATACCATCAAGCTACTATTTTCTTTGGCTGCACAGAATAAATGGCAAATACATCAACTTGATGTTAAGTCAGCCTTCTTGAACGGGTTTCTCAAGGAGGAAATTTACATAGAGCAACCCGATGGCTTCCAAGTCCAAGGACAAGAAGATAAGGTCTATAGGTTGAAGAAGGTTCTGTATGGCTTGAAACAAGCACCTAGAGCATGGTATGATAGGGTAGATGCTTACCTGTCTAAGCTCGGGTTTGAGAAAAGCCTGAGTGAGCCAACCCTCTATGTGAAGAAATCTAAGGATGAGACATTGCTGATTGTCTCTATTTATGTCGATGATTTGCTGGTGACTGGAAGCAAGGATGTTCTGGTCAATGAGTTCAAAGCACAGATGCAAGAGGTATTTGATATGACTGATTTGGGGATCATGACCTACTTCCTTGGTATGGAAGTGAGCCAGACTGATCGAGGGATCTTCATTAGCCAACATGCATTTGCATTAAAGATACTTGACAAGTTTAGCATGCAAAATTGCAAACCTGTAAACACACCTATGGCTCAAGGAGAAAAGCTGTCAAGCATTGGTGATCATGTAAGGGTTGATGAGAAGGAATATAGGAGTTTGGTAGGTTGCTTGCTCTATTTGACAGCAACCAGACCTGACTTGATGCATGCTGTGAGCTTATTGGAAAGGTTTATGCATTGTTGTAATGTAGTGCATTTCAAGGCTGCCAAGAGGGTGCTGAGATACATTAAAGGAACTTTGAGGCTTGGTATGTTGTTTAAAAAGGAAAAGGAGCTGAAGCTGGTTGGTTATTCAGATAGCGATTGGGCTGGTTGTATTGATGATATGAAAAGCACATCGGGGTACTTTTTCACCCTTGGCTCGAGTGTGTTTTGTTGGAGTTCAAAGAAGCAACAAACTGTTGCTCAATCCACTGCAAAAGCAGAATACATAGCAGCAGCAGCAGTGAATCAAGCCATTTGGCTCAGAAAGTTACTGCATGATCTGAATGAGAACCAATGTGATCCTACTGAGATCATGGTTGACAATCAGCCGGCTGTTGCCATAGCCAAGAATCCAATCTTTCATGGCAAAACCAAGCCCTTTAAGATAAATTTTAACTTTGTTAGAGAAGCTGAGCAATCTAATGAAGTCAGCTTAGTACATTGTTGTTCACAATACCAATTGGTTGATATCTTGACTAAGCCACTTGGTACAGTAAGGTTTGAAACATTAAGGAAGCTAATAGGTGTATGTTGCATACAGTACAAAGGGGAGTGTTGAGATTTGGCCTGCAATGCAACATTGGACCGTTGGTAGATTGGAAGGATGCATGAAGCAGTAGCAGCTCAGTCTAAAGGGCACTATCGAGTTGAGTTCAAGAGCAGCAACTAGCTTAGCTGCCTTGTTTCATTTTGTTATTTTGGTTCATATGTAACTTGATCAAGTTAGCTTGTAACTTGACATCAAAGTTTGTAATTTTTGTTTAGTTTTTGATTGAGTTTGATGGATGTAAGGCTGGCCATACCAGCTTGCTTTGTCTTGTAATTTAAGTTAGCTTAAGTCTCTTATTAGTGGGAGTAGGTAAATCATTAGGTAATGGTTGTTTTGACTTGTTAACTTTTTATTTATTTTCATCATCAACTAATGAAAGTGGTTGCTGAATTTTCCCTCATCCATTTTTTTTGTGCTCAAGTTCTTTGTTTTGCTCTTGGTTTCATTTCAGTTCTTAAATAAATTGATTGTTATTTTGTGTGTTGTTGCTGCCAATGTTCCTACATCATGAAAACAAAATTTTCTTTAATCTCTTTAGGCATGCCCTTATATGTGTAGACACTCAATTTTGCCCGGGCCCAGAAATAAGTCCAAAAACAAAAATAATAAACCCCAAAAAAAAACGAAGTCCAAGTTCAGTCCAGAATGACAAATATAATTTGGCCCGATCGGAATGGCCCATTACTTGAAAAGATTTAAGGTCCATCTCATAGCTTGACTCATATGGAAATATAATCTTCAATGATATGCAATCTTAGATATGATTGCAATCTTAGATATGATACAATCTTAGATATGATTGCAATCTTAGATATGATACAATCTTAGATGTGATTGTAATCTTAGATATGATATACAATCTTAGAAGATATGATCTTGTAATCTTGGAGATTTAATTTGTAGATATCCTTTAATCTTTAACCGTTGATGTAATTGATCTTTACCGTTGGATTTGTGGAGGCTCAACTATAAATAGAGGCCTCTCCCTTCATTGTAAAACACTTGAGTTTTGGGAAGCAATAAGAATTCTTGAGAGCATTCACTCAAATTTCTCTCCCTCTTGCGTTCTTACTCTCTCTATGGTTTGTTCTTATTTTATTCTTCGTCTATCTTAGTTTTTCAACCTTTTTTTATTTTAATTTCTTCATTTTTCAAATATGTATATTTATTCCTATCTTTTATACATTTGATTATGTATTTTATATATTATAATATTTAATCTTTTTATATAGTTTATTTTCAAATATATATTTTCTATGCATGTATATATATTATATTATCATTTCATGTATTTTGAACCATTGCATTATATTTTTATAATTTTTAAATGTTCTATTTATTCATTTTTTTTAGTGTATGTCATTTATCTTATTTGTGCATAGTTTCATTTTTTTATATGCTATGTTTAATTATTTCTTTTATGTGCTATTTTATGATATATATTGTTTTATAATTTTTGCATGTATTATGTTTTTCTTTTAGTTTACTCATGTTTTTATTTGTTTATTATCTTATATTTACTCTAGTATGATTTTTTTCATTAAACGTATGTTCATGTTATTTAGTTTTGTCTTAATGATATTATTTATGTTTATATGGAAATGTTAGAATATTTTGTACATCTATGCTTCATGATGCATTAATTTGTCATCCTAAAATGTCATTTAAAATAGTATTCCAAGGTTTTTTAAAAAAAATAAAAAATAAAAGGCAATGCTTGATGTTTGGAAACTTCGAGAAAGGTAGTGCCTAACTTCTCAAGTTGCGACTTTTCTCATTGAATTCGAATAGTCAAGCACCCTTCTAAGTGATTTTGAGTTTTCAAAACTTAAACAATTATTTTGAGATTTCAAAACATAGTGTCCTAACTTACAGGATATGGCATTTTGTTTCGAGATAGAAATTTTCGAAAGATGAGCTTAGTTTCGAAGGTTTTAAAATGTTGCGTCCTAACTTACAAGATGTAATGTTTTGACTCGTTTGAAATAAGTGAGCCTTAATTTTCAAAATTGAGACATTCTAATTGAAAGAGGTTTGCATCTTAAAACTTTCAAATTTTCGACATTAAAGACACTTGATAATTAACTAGGTACCAATTTTTGGGCGTTACGAGGGTGCTAACCCTTCCTCGTACGTAACTGACTCCTGAATCCATTTTCTCGACTTTCGTAGACCAAAATTAATGTTTTAAAACAAAACATTTTATAAGGTGATCCAATCACACCTAAAAAGATTGGTGGCAACTCCTGTTTTCGTTTTTTTAAAGTCGATTCCCATTTTCCAAAACTCGATTTAAAAATGGTTTCGACAACTTGGCGACTTCGCTGGGGACTAATAAGAGAGTCAAGCCGTGTAATTGATTATCTCTTGTCTTAATGTCGGAAATTAAAAATTTTAAAATTTAATCCTCTTTGCATTACATGTGTTTGTATTATTGCATGTGTTGCTATATTCTAATACGCATTGCATTTGCATGACCATTGTGGTCACACCCTTAAGTGGGAGTGAGAGGCTACGCCTTCGTGAGGTTTTCGCCTCCGTGCAGGATAGCGGATCACTTTCGGGATACATCCGTACCTATGGTTTCGTGAAATTTTCATCTCCGTGTAGCCATAGGGAAATGTATTCCCCTGAACTGAACTCGATTTAAAAGAGCCTATAATGGGTGAGGATCGAGGAATCTGCTAGTTCAGGTACCTAAAACTTTAGAACCAACCTCATATAGAAAAAACCATAAGAGCCCAACTTAGTTAGAGTTAAACTTTAGATATTACCCTTATAAATTATTGTTGAGATTTATTGATATCATGTGATACTTACTATTTCTTTTCTTTTGTTTGCATGACATTTTGCATTTACAAAGGTATCGATTCACGGTCAGTTTTTAAGTTAGAGAGTTTTATTATGGAGAACGAACTTCTTAATAGAGTGGAGGGCAATGCTAACGTCCATATACGGTCAAGAGCAAACTCAGTTAGTAAAGGAAAATAGTCTAGCCATGGGATATGTGTCAAAGCTGTCAGACTACGTTCGTATCAGCGTCACGTAGGATAATCAGCATGAGTTAAAGGAAATATGGGATTAATGGGGTATCAAAGCCAAGCAGTTGTTCTACAACAACCATGGGGACTCGCAGTACTTGCTAGACTTGGGAATAGACGAGAATTTGTTTCGGGCCATCACTCAGTATTGGAATCTTGTATACAGTTGCTTTACGTTTGGAAAAGCCAATATGGTATCCATGGTGGAGGAATATTCAGTTTTGTGGTGTTGTCCCATGATTCAAGTTTACTCAAAGGCTGGCCGTATTCTAACTTTTATGAGGAAGTTGATGAACGTCATAGGGATAGGGAGTGAGCTAAAATGGAAAGAGCAGGAAGGAAAATGGGCAGTCTTGGAATTCCTGCCTCTTCCGCCACTGGTATGTCTTAATGTTGTTTCCAATCAAAGCAGAATTGGATACGAAGAATATTGTTCGACACTCTATGGCAAGGCGTGCTACAGGGCAAAAGGTAATGTACTCACCAATCATTTTAAGGTGAACAAGAAGAGTATTGATGGACATTTCCACCATTACAACATTTCTCTTTCATAAAAAGATGGTCGATGGTAAAAGTGTTGAAAGGAAAGTGATTGACAGAACGCAAGGACCTACAAAAGTGAGTTGAGTGGAAAGAATTGTTTCTATGATGGTAAAAGGCTTATTTATTATAGGACCAAACAACAAGCATGAGTTTACTATGTTGCACTTATCAGAGATAATGGAAACGCAAGCTCTGATGATCTGACAAAATGGATGCAAAAGAATGAGATTAAAGAAGTCCATATCATTTAAAAGACCTTTAAAGTAGAGATTAACTATGTTGAGAAGATACCCATGTAAGCATTTCAAAATGCTTTGCGTGGACAGGAATCTGAAAGCTCTCAAGAAACACTAAAGGTGTTGGATATCATTTTAAGCTAGCATGTTAAGCAGGAATGCCCACTTGTTTGCCAATCTTTCTTTCAAGATAATCAGAACAACTTTACAGACATTGGAAGAGGTGTCCATAGATGTAGGGATTAACTCATAGATGAGGCCATAGCTCAAATTCGGGATGGTAGTAGATTATTTACGGACCATGAACGTATAAGCTGATACATTGAGCATGAAATACAAGCTACAGTTAGATCACGATCAAGAGTTAGCTTTGTCGAGTTAAAACTTTAGGCCATAGGACAAAGACGTATTTGTAATCCATTCATATGTAAAGATATTCTTTTTCTAAATAAAGTTTTCTAAATGAAATTGAGTCGAGATCGATACCTTTCTGCATTCATGCATTTGCATTACATTACATTGCATCATATGCATTTAAATCCATAAAAAGACCCTAATTAGGCAAAAATTATTTCAGAGAGTTAATTGGGGATATGGAACAAAGGTTGGAGAAATTAGAGCAAAGGCAAATATAGATGCAAGAGCAGTTGACAAAAATTCAACAGGATATATGTGATCAAATGTTGGAATTCCAAAGAAATATAATTGGCCAGCTGGGACTGTTACTAGTCGAAAGGTTTGAAAAGAGGAAAAGCCCAATGGTCAACACTGAAAATGATAATGAGGTCATCGTTTATTCCCCAAATTCTACTCCAATAGAGGTCCAGACTCAACTAGACGCATATCCGCGAGAGATACCAGTTGTTATCAAACCCCAACATCATCAAGCCGGTATGTTGGCACTAGTAAATAATTCGGTCAAGTACTAATTCGAGGAACAATTCAGCTAGTCTTATCATTATTAGAGAAGTAATGAAGGCTAGTGTAGAGTGTCCAAAACAGTGCGAAGCTCTTAAAAAGAGCTCCCGATACAATACCTCGAGGACGATAACAAGAAAAGAAAATAAGGAGAAGCTATTGACTATAAGACAACTGAGAATGTCAACTACCGGCCATCAGGTTTCTCAAAAGCAAGAATCTAATCCGAGACCGAATCCTGAAAAGCTTTCCTTTACCTCAATTCCAGTGTCGTATAAGGAGCTATATCATAGATTATTTGACGCACATATAGTATCCCCATTTTACATAGAACCGTTGCAGCCCCCATACCCCAAATGGTATGATCTGAGTGCTCAATGTGAGTATCATGCGGGACGCACAGGACACTCAATTGAGAATTGCATTGCCTTTAAAAAGATAATTGAAAAACTTATCAAATTAGGTGTTATAAGCTTTGAGCATTCCTCTGGGGCAGAGAATTTATTAGATGGGGAGGTGAATTCCATGATGGAAGGGGGCATAGGACCCAAGAATGCACCAATTTTCAGGGCTCTTGAGCAGGACTTGATGTTGGGGAATCTGAATAACGTATCCGAAGAAGAAACCAAGGAATAAAACTTGTAAGCCCTTGCACATTTGGGAATGTTTTGAACAATGAAATTATGGAAGTGATCCTTGTATTTTAAAGATTAATTTAGAGCAATGTTCAGAACACACTTGTTGTTTTAAAGCCTAGAAACAATAAGATTTCATTTTTGAAATAGGCTCATGTTTGGACATTGTTGTTTTAATAAAACATATCTTTCATGATTAATTTGAGCAATTTTTCCCTCATTTTTTCCTTCATTCATGTAAATAGTCATTCTTGAATTCATTTATTCCTTGTCTATTCTTTTGTGTGCCTATTATAGATCCCTAGATATCAATGACACGGGGCAACGATACTACAGATTCAGAATTCCTTTTGAGTGCGATATGTATTTAGAGGAATCTTAGTACTTTGAAGGTAACAGAAATTGTGACTTGTTTCTGAATTTGTTGAAAATGGTTTTTAGCCCATGAAGTGGTGGTAGGAAATATAGCCTTAGAGGAAGATTGCAAAATTGGAATTAGCTGCGGAGACAAAACAAGACCTTGTTGAGACTATTATGGGAATTCAAAAATATGGTCCAAAGATGCATGTAGGAGGATTTGCAATTGCCAGGATGAACATGAGGTTTTGGGGCACTGTTGGTCCACCATGGAAAGGGATCGCATCAGTTGTACAATGAATGCCAAATTTAAAGGAGTTAAGACTTATGGGGCATGTATGTTATGGGCCCGAGCTCTTCAAAAGTTTCAAGTTGGCAATGACTCATCTTTGTAGACGTCAATTACTCCATTAAGAGGGGGAGATAGCTTCATATGCCAATATTACAAAGTCAAAAGTCATCCATTTCCAAAAACAAAAAAACAAAAAAAAGATTATATATAACTGCACAATGCCAAAAGTTTGTAGTCTTTTCAAAGATAATGCGCCATACCACAGTACAACAAAGGTTGCCAAAAGAAAAGAAAAAGAAAAAGAAAAAACAAATTGCAGAAGATGACCAAGACTGGTAAAATTTGGCATAAGAAACTACCGCCTACTCTCTATGCTTACGCTGGGGCAAACACCTTCAATTCCAGTTGTTTTAAAGGCTCCAACTATCATCCTTGGAATGGGTGTATTGTTTGGCTTTCCTGAGCAGTCTGATGTGCCGTCAATAGCTGCGATGGTTAGCTCCAGGCTATGGCCATTGATTTCCAGCTATGGGGCATTAGGCCGAACACAGTCTCTGATGCTTAAAATGATAGATTCTTTCTTCAAAACCAGTTTCTGACAAAGTAGATGACGGTATCATGAAGGAAGCTCTCTTAGACTTCTATACAAGTTCAGGGAAGAGGAAACCTGATCAAATCATTATTTTCAGGGATGGGGTTAGCGAGTCTCAATTCAATCAAGTTTTGATCAAGTTATTGAGGCTTACAACTTTCTTGACAAGAAGCGGAACCCTAAAGATTGTGGTTATTGTTGTACGAAAAACCATCATACCAAGTTTTTTCAGCAAGGATCTTCTGACAATGTGCTACATGGTACTGTCATTGAAAACAAAGTATGCCATCCAAAGTTTTTACCTTGGTACCTATCCTGAAATGATTGGAGTCACGAGGCAAACCCACTATCATGTTCTCTTAGACCAGGCTGGGTTTTCGGCTGATAATCTGCAAGAGTTTGTTCATTCTCTATCCTATATGTATCAAATGAGCACCACAGCCATATTTGTTGTGGCTCCTATTTGCTACGCTCATTTGGCAGCTTCACAGTTGGGGGCAATTTATGAAGATTAGGGATGCTTTAGAAACATCATCGAGTCATGGTGGGATGTATCCGGGAGTAATCTCTGTACCTCAGCTTTCCAGGTTGAAGGATAAAGTTAGAAACTTCATTCTTGTTTGCTGAGAATCATTGAACCATCTTTTTGTAGGGTTTGACAAACAACAGCCAGGACTGCTGCTGGGGCAATCCCTTTCTCATGGGTTTATGAATTAAGATTTTTCTTCCAAGCTTTGATGGAGTCAAGAATTGAATACCTCCAGTAAACTTAACTTGAAAGTATTCATCCTAAGCAAATGTACCAAGAATAGATGACGCAGACTTATGACAAAGAAGGTTCATCCAAAAGAATTTCATAAAGGAAACCTTGTGCTGAAAGAGATCTTTCCCATGCAAAAGGATGCCGAATTGGGAAGGGTCATATGTTGCGAAGAGGGCTTTCTCTAGAGGTGCACTGATTTTGACAAGAAATGGATAGGAAGAATTTATCTGATCCAGTGAATTCAGACTCGGTCAAGGAATACTTTGTCTGAAGGAGAAGGGAAGCCAAGGTGAAAACCCGTAAGGGCACTTTGGGACTTTTATTTCAAAAAAAAAAAAGAAAAGAAAAAAGAAAAAAATGGAGAGGCCAAGGTGAAAACCCGCAAAGGGCGCCTTAAGACCAATGGGGTTTTGAGTTGAAAACCTGAAAGGGCAACTCAAATTTGGAAAGTCATGCAGTGACCTTTCTATACCGGATTCGACGAGAAGTGAAGTATGTTACATACCGAGGCATCAACAAAGTACTTTGGGTCTTCTAAACACATGTTGAACTTGAAACAGTTTTCATGGAATTTGTATATAGAAGCCCAAGCTGCGATATCTAAGGCATTTGGTTTGTTTACTATCTTTGGATTCTCTTTCTTCTTAAAGATAGATTCCTAGATTATTCTCCTTTGTTCTTTTTTTGATAAATAATTCAAACTCCATTCTTCTTCAAGATCAATTTATTATTCATTATTCATGAAGTATGTTGCATTGAGATAATGATGGATGAACTAAAATATATTCACAAACGAAGTTTTGCATATTACTCTAGAAATTTCTAGATAACACAAAGAAACTAAAACATAACAATTGTTTAAGGAATTCCCATTGAATGAGGATCGGAGGAACTCAAGAAATTTTCTTCTTCGGTTCAAATAGTGATTAGACGATGTTGATCCTAAGAAAGGATCATTTCATAAACATCTCCAGTGGGTCGTAACATGTGGGAATGGTACAGTGGACCAAATCGATGGAGAGGGTTCTAAACATACGAGCAAAATAGGGTTGGTGCTTCAAGTGAAACAAAACGAAGCTTGAATGAATTAAGATGTCTGAAATAAAAGTCATCTTCATTGTGCATCATAGCATGTCTAATTAGGAGCATTGGACTCATTTCAATCATGGCATCCTTAGGCATAGGCACATACGCATTCTACAGGTTATGTCCTCTAGGGGACAATGAAGATCAAAGATTTCAACATGGCATCCCTGTGCTTATAAGGAATAAGTTGAAGATAGCAGATCTAGCCTTCAGATGTTTATACTGAAGTAGATCCAAGATGATTTGGTATTCTTGTGTTTACAAGGAACAAATCGAGGACATAGTAGATTTGACTCTCAGATGTTCTCAGACATAGCAGATCTAACCTTCATCGGGGCAGATCCAAGATGACAGATCTTATCTCTCTGTATTTGACGAAGAGCAGATCGAGGACATAGCAGATTTAACTCTTAGATGTTCTCAAACATAGCAGATCTAGCTTTCAGATGTTTATACTGAAGTAGATCCAAGATGATTTGGTATTCTTGTGTTTACAAGGAACAAATTGAGGACATAGCAGATTTAACTCTCATATATTGTCAGACATAGCAGATCTAGCTTTCAGATGTTTATACTGAAGTAGATTCAAGATGATTTGGTATTCTTGTGTTTACAAGGAACAAATCAAGGACATAGCAGATTTAACTCTCAGATGTTCTCAGACATAACAGATCTAGCTTTCAGATGTTTATACTGAAGTAGATCCAAGATGATTTGGTATTCTTGTGTTTACAAGGAACAAATCGAGGACATAGCAGATTTAACTCTCAGATGTTCTCAAACATAGCAGATCTAGCTTTCAGATGTTTATACTGAAGTAGATGCAAGATGATTTGGTATTCTTGTGTTTACAAGGAACAAATTGAGAACATAGCAGATTTGACTCTCAGATGTTCTCAGGCATAGCAGATCTAGCTTTCAGATGTTTATACTTAAGTAGATCCAAGATGATTTTGTATTCTTGTGTTTTCAAGGAACAAATCAAGGACATAGCAGATTTGACTCTCAGATGTTCTCAAAAAGATCCAGGATGATTTGGCGTCCTTGTGCTTACAAAAAGAAAATCCAAGATATAGCTGATTTGGCTATCCGTGCTTACGCTGAAGCAAATCTAAGATGATTTGGTATTCTTGTGTTTACAAGGAACAAATCAAGGACATAGCAGATTTGAGTCTCAGATGTTCTTAGACATGGCAGATCTAACCTTCAGATGTTTATACTGAGGTAGATCCAAGATGATTTGGTATTCTTGTGTTTACAAGGAACAAATCGAGGACATAGCAGGTTTGACTCTCAGATGTTTTCAAAAAAAAAAAAAAGATCCAAGATAATTTGGCGTCCTTGTGCTTACAAAGAGAAAATCAAAGACATAGTTTATTTGGCTTTCGCATGCTTATGCTGAAGCAAATTTAAGAGGATGATTTGGCATCTCTGTATTCAACGGGGAGCAGATCGAAGAATTCAAGACTCGGCGAACCCGGGCAAAATTGGTCTTTTTATAGTCTTTGCTCTATTCCTGTTACACAGCAATGAGCAAAGAGGGGCAGCTGTAGACACTCAATTTTGCCCGGGCCCAGAAATAAGTCCAAAAACAAAAATAATAAACCCTAAAAAAAACGAAGTCCAAGTTCAGTCCAGAATTACAAATATAATTTGGCCCGATCGGAATGGCCCATTACTTGAAAAGATTTAAGGTCCATCTACAAGCTTGACTCATATGGAAATATAATCTTCAATGATATGCAATCTTGGATATGATTGCAATCTTAGATATGATACAATCTTAGATATGATTGCAATCTTAGATATGATATACAATCTTAGAAGATATGATCTTGTAATCTTGGAGATTTAATTTGTAGATATCCTTTAATCTTTAACCGTTGATGTAATTAATCTATACCGTTGGATTTGGGGAGGCTCAACTATAAATAGAGGCCTCTCCCTTCATTGTAAAACACTTGAATTTTGGGAAGCAATAAGAATTCTTGAGAGCATTCACTCAAATTTCTCTCCCTCTTGCGTTCTTACTCTCTCTATGGTTTGTTCTTATTTTATTCTTCGTCTATCTTAGTTTTTCAACCTTTTTTTATTTTAATTTCTTCATTTTTCAAATATGTATATTTATTCCTATCTTTTATACATTTGATTATGTATTTTATATATTATAATATTTAATCTTTTTATATAGTTTATTTCAAATATATTTTCTATGCATGTATATATATTATATTATCATTTCATGTATTTTGAACCATTGCATTATATTTTTATAATTTTTAAATGTTCTATTTATTCATTTTTTTTAGTGTATGTCATTTATCTTATTTGTGCATAGTTTCATTTTTTTATATGCTATGTTTAATTATTTCTTTTATGTGCTATTTTATGATATATATTGTTTTATAATTTTTGCATGTATTATATTTTTCTTTTAGTTTACTCATGTTTTTATTTGTTTATTATCTTATATTTACTCTAGTATGATTTTTTTCATTAAACGTATGTTCATGTTATTTAGTTTTGTCTTAATGATATTATTTGTGTTTATATGGAAATGTTAGAATATTTTGTACATCTATGCTTCATGATGCATTAATTTGTCATCCTAAAACGTCATTTAAAATAATATTCTAAGGTTTTTTAAAAAAATAAAAATAAAAAGGCAATGCTTGATGTTTGGAAACTTCGAGAAAGGTAGTGCCCTAACTTACTGGGTTGCGACTTTTCTCGTTGAATTCGAATAGTCAAGCACCCTTCTAAGTGATTTTGAGTTTTCAAAACTTAAACAATTATTTTGAGATTTCAAAACATAGTGTCCTAACTTACTGGATATGGCGTTTTGTTTCGAGATAGAAATTTTCGAAAGATGAGCTTAGTTTCGAAGGTTTTAAAATGTTGCGTCCTAACTTACTGGATGTAATGTTTTGACTCGTTTGAAATAAGTGAGCCTTAATTTTCAAAATTGAGACATTCTAATTAAAAGTGGTTTGCATCTTAAAACTTTCAAATTTCCGACATTAAAGACACTTGATAATCAATTAGGTACCAATTTTTGGGCGTTACGAGGGTGCTAACCCTTCCTCGTACGTAACCAACTCTCGAATCTGTTTTCTCAACTTTCGTAGACCAAAATTAATGTTTTAAAACAAAACATTTTATAAGGTGATCCAATCACACCTAAAAAGATTGGTGGCGACTTTTGTTTTCGTTTTTTTAAAGTCGATTCTCACTTTCCAAAACTCGATTTAAAAATGGTTTCGACAATATGCATGAGCATCCTTAATCTTTCGCACCTGATCTTGTAAAGATTCACTAACATATTTTTATGGAGACAGGAAAAATCGTTTGTGCCCCTTTGAAACAACATTATCCATTTTGAAAACAATGCACAGGTAAAAAAAAAACTAGTTTTTATCTATGTGTAGATATTGGTACAATTAATACTCTTTATAATTTATTTGATTAGAAGAATAAAGAATAGAGAAAGTCTAATACTCACAATAATCAAGGAGGTGCTAGTGTATTTGATGATTACTAAAAGGTAAATTTCCATTTTACAACAACTAATTCCCTTAATATTGGTGTGTGGTTTTTGTATACTAAACAAAAAATAAAAATATAGTTCTTTAATACAAGAGAAGTTCATAAACATATGAACTATAGTTCTAACTTTTTGTCAAAATTGTCAACAATATTTAGCTATATTGCTTTGGCTCTTTACCTTTCTTGAAGTACCCAATATTCAATATATGCATCTTGCACATTTTCACACATATTATGATGATATGATCCTTCAAAGGCTCTACAAGAAATGGAAGTCTTAAAAGAATAGTACATTTTCATGACAAATACAAGTTCATATCATACATTGATTACTAAATTCGAGTAACCAATGAAATATAATCATGCATAGGAACCTTGATCATGCCCCATTGTTTCTTAATAGATTTAGTGTTTTGTTTTGGGATTTTGAAGCTTATGCAAAGAAGATACAAACAGTGGTATTATGTGGAATAATGAAATACTTTTTGTTGACAGTTGTGTAATTTGTCAGTGGATTGTTGAATTTTTTTTGTTCAAAATGACAGTTAGATTTTAGTGCTCCAAATGGTTAAATTCTTAATGGTTTTGCCAATTGGCGACATTAATGCAATTAAGAAGATAAATTAAGTAAGCCAACCTAAGATTTCCATGCATAAAAATGCGGGTTGAACAGGTTTTGGTTTTGTAGAGAAAATTTTGGTTGCTAACTTGGTAATGACAATGCTTACCATTCAATGCACCTTAATTTAAGAACCATACAGTTACATGGATGGTTTATTTAAGGGTAAACTCACGGCTTATCAAAATCAAGGCTTTAGCCGACCAAAGTCGGCAATTTAGAGTACTAGATATTTAGGTTTTAGCACTTTTTTATATATTATTAAGTTTTAAAACCTAGGGCTTACCATATTACCTAAATAATTAAATCAAGAAAATATCCTAAAAAGGAGAAACATATAGAAGGAGAACAATAATGATGTTAACTAAGCTAAGGGTTGTTTTCCTTTTTTCTTTTTTCACCCTAATTCCAAAGTTATGGGCAAATGTTGTTGAATTTGATGATTTTTGGAAGCAACGTGAAGAAGAAGCCTGGAAGATTGCTCTAGCAGCTTATGAACCGAGCCCAGAAAATGTCACCAGTCACCTGAACTATCATGTTAACAAGTAAATTATAACTTTCTATTTTATCTCTCTTTTCTCATTTTTTTTTTTTATATAAAAAGGGTCATACATTAAACATAAGAAAATAAATTACATGTATTGAAATTTGAAATATAGACCCGTTGAATGTAACAAATTAAAAATATCTACAACGACTAACTAAGCTAAACTCTTAGTTACTCTTGTTTCCATCACTGGCTATGTGAAACAGCTAGCAATCTGTCATATTTGTATTTTGGACCATTAACTCTTATTGAGTTGTAATAATCATAGGCCTTTAGCTTAATGATAAGAATATCATTGTTTAGATGGATGAAAGCCAATGGTTCCAATGTTAGTTCCCTTAACAAGTTACCATCTCCTGAAACTTTCTTAATTTGGATGTTAAATGCAGACATTATATATTGTATTAGATAATTTGTTGATAATTTGTTGCAGGGTTCTTGAAAAACCTATGTCCAACCAACCCTTAGAATTTAAGGATGTTATTACTAACAGCACGAGAAGAGACTTGAGGGGTAAACATAAGAAGTACACTGGACCATGCATGGCCATCAATCCAATTGATAGGTGTTGGAGATGCAGGAAGAACTGGGCCAAGAATCGCAAAAGACTAGCAAAGTGTGTCCTTGGTTTTGGCCACAAAACTCGTGGAGGGAAAAAGGGAGAATACTATTTGGTCACCGATAATTCTGATGATGATGTCGTAAACCCTAAACCAGGAACTTTACGTCACGCAGTGATTCAAATGAGGCCATTATGGATAATTTTTGCCCATGATATGAACATTAAATTATCACAAGAGCTAATGGTTCAAAGCCATAAGACAATTGATGGTCGTGGAGCAAATGTTCATATAGCATATGGATGTGGCATTACACTTCAATTTGTGCACAATGTCATAATTCATAACATTCACATTCATCGCGTTGTTAGAAGTAGTGGTGGCCTAATTAGGGACTCTGAAGATCATTATGGTTTTCGCACAGTTGGCGATGGAGATGGGATTTCCATATTTGGATCATCAAAGATTTGGCTTGATCATATTTCCATGTCTGAGTGTCAAGATGGGCTCATCGATGCAATACAAGGTTCCACTGCCATCACCATCTCAAATTGCCATTTCACCCATCATGATCATGTAAGTTTTACCTTAAAATACTCAACATGGTACACATTTTGTAACCTAGTTTTCAACTAAACATTCTTGGATTTTTCTTTCAGGTGATCTTATTAGGTGCAAGTGATACCTATTCTAGAGATCAATTTATGCAAGTCACACTTGCATTCAACCATTTTGGCAAGGAATTGATACAAAGAATGCCTAGATGCAGATGGGGATACTTTCATGTCGTCAACAATGACTACACTCACTGGAAATTATATGCCATTGGTGGTAGCACACATCCCACCATTATTAGCCAAGGCAATAGGTTCATTGCTCCAGATGACCCCCTAACTAAAGAGGTAAATGAAAATATAACAAATTAATCGATAACATTTACTAATTTTGTAATCGTAGTATGCACAATGTGACTGAAAATGTACCTATGGTTATACCACTAAATTGTTTTTGTTTAATGGATTTCTATAGATAACCAATAGGAACTATGCATTAGAGTCAGAATGGAGGCATTGGGTATGGAGATCAGAAGGAGACCGGTTCATGAATGGAGCATTTTTTGTAACATCTGGGCCACCCTCACCTCCCCGTTTGAAATTCAAAAAGAAAGATATAATTAAACCTAAGCCTGCAATATTTGTTGGAAAACTCACTAAATTTTCTGGGACTCTTAAATGTAAGGAAGGAGTTAAGTGCTAGAAATAACTCTCGATTCTACTGAAGTTCACAACAATTTGTTTTCCTTTGACGCATAAAAGAAAAATTAAATCTCCTTTGGAAATGTGATTATGGTATTGGCTAACTTGATATATATATGAAACCAATGTATTAAATTTTCTTAAATTTAATAAAATTAATGCATTAGATGTAAAATTTTCTACAATGGTGAATTTCAAATTTAAACACATAATAAGAATGATTGTATTATTGCATCTTTATCAAATAAAAATTAAAAATCAAACATCATCCAATGCAAAATATTTTAAAATGCTATGTCATCTAAATTAAAGCAAAATACTATATACATATTTGCCATAATAATCTTTGTATTATGCCTTGAATTGCATTTTGGTCCACGTATAGAAAAAATTGACATTTCAATTATTTGTATGTTAGGTGGATTAAAATAGTGCATAATTAAAATTTTACCTTAAAAGATTTTTTTTTTTTGGTGTTTAATATATAAGAAATAATAACAAATTTAATCCCCGGTCATATATATTTATTCAATTTGACCCATACTCTTTTATTTAGAGGAAATTGACATCAATCTACATTAATCTTGAATAAAAGAAGGCTTTCAAATAGTTTTTTGATGGGGATCGGCATGTATAAACAACGAGAGAGAAGGAATAGAGAAAATTGGGTACACATAATTTATGTGGAAAAACTCCTTCAATCAAGAGGATAAAAAACTATAAGTAAAAGAGACTTTACTAATGATCAAACAAATGAAGACTACAAGATTAAAAAATTCAAAACAAATCCTAACCCTGAATCCAAACTCTCTGGCTAAAACACAAAATTCCCTTTAAACTCTCTAAAACTCTTTCTTGGTTTTCTCTCTAATGTTGTGTTATTGTCACCTCTGTTAGAATTATAATGACTCTATTTATAGGCTAAAAATAGAATATTTATTTGACTAAAACTTTTTTGGGTAATTAGAATTTGAGTGGAAGAAAGAGTCCTACTTGGCCGTAAAAATGAGACTGTGTTGCTTGAGGAATACGTCGTGTCGTTGCAGTGTCATATGCTTCCTTATCGAGACGTCGCCGCTGCGTCATTGTGACATTGCATGCTTTCTCATCGGACCTACAAACAATAGGGTGAACCTTGCAATTTTACCTTTTAAATTTTACGTTATGTAAAATTTTTTTTATTAAGGTAATACAATGTAAAATTAATTTATTAATGATATTACTTGTATTACATAAGAAAAACCAATAGTTGAATGATAGAATATAATTAACGAAAATTTAATGGCTTTAGAGACGATTAAAATTGTCCCTAAAAAATATAAAGAGAACTTATTATATAAATATTTTACTTTTACCTACATATTACATAATCTAAGGGTTAGTATTTAGTATACTATCAGTATATATTATTTTTAATATTAATTATATCTCTATAGGATACTTATTAAGCCTTTGACTCTGCGTGTGAAATCTAAAAACTCTACTAGTAATATATTAAACAATTTTCCCATAATCTAATATTATTAGTTTTAGATAATAAATAATTTTTAATCATTGAGAATTATAAAATTTAATTTACTATATTTGAATTACTATATCATTAAATTAATATATTATATCATTATGGGTTTTTCACCTCCATAAGAACATAACAAAGGCGAACTCAAGGGGGCCGGCAGCGGCCTCGACCTTCCTTAAAATGGAAAATTATTGTTTTGGCTTTTTAGAAATTTTTAAAATTTAAATTAGTAAAAATAAAATTTCACTTTGGATCCCCCTAAAATTATAAAAAATTAATTTAATCATTTAAAAATTATAAAGATATAGACTATTAAAAATTAAAATTTCATTTCGATCCCCCTAAAAAAATTTTCTAGCTTCACCCTTGCTCAATAATATAAAATAAACAAATAAATATTAGAATAGGATAAGGGGATTAATATTCACAAAACTAGGCAAAGACAATAGTAAATAACTGGTGTCGCCTCACCAATCGGCAACACCGCTTTCCTCTTTAAAAAAATATTTTTTTTGGGTGTAGCCTAACCAATCGATGGCACCCATATTTAAAATAAAAAATACGAGTTTTTTTAACAGTAGACGCATAAAATAATTTTTTTATTGGTGCTGTCGATGTCTCAGGTGGCACCTTATTATTTTTAATAATTTTTTAGCTGAAGAGCAAAAAGAAATATTGGTATTTTAATTTTCGGGCTAGTGACTGATGGGTCACATCTATGGCAGGTAGTCAAGATGTGACCTGTCGATCATAGGCCCAAAAATTAAAATACCAATATTTTTTTTTCTTTTCAGCTTAAAAAAAAAAAAGCCTTTTATTATTATATTATTTATTATAAAAGGGGGTTGGTTTGGTTCCCAACCCCCACACATCAGTTTTGGATTTTAAGTGAGAAAGAAAGTTTTGAAACTCCTCCCTTCCCCTATCTGAAAATTGCAGTTACGTTCCTTTACTGATATTTTAAAAGGTTACTAATTGTTTTGACATTTTAATTTTTTTATATTACAATTTATTTTATTTTTTTATTTGCAGACCTGTAGCCTCAATCAGTCTAGATAACAGACCACAAGCCACTCTTTTTTCATCTGTTAGAATTAAATGACACGAATCCTTATTTAAATAAAATTCAGTGGTAAAATAAAATAAAAGAAGAATCCATATAGAATTACACTTCTTTTATTTTATTTTAGAAACCTTATTAAATTTCATCTATTTGATATTGATTAGAATAAGGTATTTTAGTCTTACTAGAATATGGCTTTACAAGCCTATAAATAGACATAGTTTATTCCTCTTGTAATAATTCGAATTCGACATAGAAAATTTTATTCTCCTCTGCCCGTGGTTTTTTCCTGAAAGGGTTTCCACGTAAAATTTATGTGTTTTTTATTTTATTTTATTTTATTTTATTTTCACAAATTGGTATCAGAGCTTCCAGGTTTCATCTCGATCACAGTAATGGTGTCTTTGAAATATGAAATTTCGCTGTTGGATCGCAACACCAGATTTGCGTTGTGGAAGATTAAGATGCAAGCAGTTCTTGCACAGATGGATCTGGAGGATGCCCTGCTAGGGATAGATAAAATGCCTTCGACTTTAATAGATGAAGTGAAGAAGCGTAAGGATCGAAAGGCGTTAACACAATTAGATCTGCATTTGTCCAACAAAATTTTACAGGATGTGATGAAAGAGAAGACCGTTGCTGCATTATGGAAGAGGCTAGAACAAATAAGTATGTCGAAAACTCTAACAAACAAGTTGCATATGAAGCAACGTCTTTATGCTCATCGTTTGGAAGAAGGTGTGTCTGTACACGAACACTTAACAGTGATTAAGGAAATTCTCTCAAACTTGGAGGCCATGGAGGTTTAGTATGATAAGGAAGATCTAGAGTTGATTCTACTTTGTTCGTTGCCCCCGTCTTATTCAACCTTTAAAGACATGATTTTATATAGCCGCGAGTCTCTCACAGTTGATAAGGTTTATGATTCTTTGATCTCGTATGATAAGATGAAGCATCTTGTGGTTAAACTCGACTCTCAGGGAGAGAGTCTCATTGCTTGTGGGAGACAAGATCAGAATGCTGATAATGATTGTGGAAGGACATAGGAACGGAATCCTCGCGGTAAATCTAAGGGTAGATAGAAGTCTTCAAACAGAGGTAAAACTTGTAACTTCTGCAAGAATAAAAGGCACATTAAATCTGAGTGCTATAAGCTACAGAACAATATTAAAAGGGAGGCTACGAATAAAAAGGGAGAACAACTAGAAAATTTCGGTGAAGCTGATGTTGTAGAAGACTATAGCGATGGTGAACTTCTAGTCGCTTCTATCAATGATTCTAAAGTAAGCGAAGGGTGGATACTTGATTCAAGCTGCACCTTCCACATGAGTCCCAATCGGGATTGGTTTACAACTTACGAAACAGTGTATGAAGGTGTTGTTTTGATGGGAAATAATGCTTCATGTAAAATCGTAGGTGTTGGAACAATTAAAGTTAAGATGTTTGATGGAGTTGTCAGAATACTTAGTGATGTACGACATGTTCCAAAATTGAAGAGAAATTTAATTTCGTTGAGTACTCTTGATTCAAAAGGGTACAGATACATAGCTGAAAGTGGGGTTTTAAAGATTTCCAAAGGTTCCCTTGTTGTGATGAAAGGGCAAAGAAGATTGCCAAGTTATATATTTTGAGGGTTCTACTGTTACTGGTGATGCAGCTGTCGCTTCCTCTTCCTTGTCAAATGATGATATTACTAAACTTTGGCATATGCGCCGAGGGCATATGAGTGAGAATGGCATGGTAGAATTGAACAAAAGAGGACTTCTTGATGGGCAAGAAATTTGCAAACTAAATTTCTGTGAGTACTGTGTTTTTGGGAAGCAAAAGAGAGTTTGATTCACCAGAGGAATCCATAACATGAAGGGAACATTGGAGTATATTCATTCTGATCTGTGGGGGCCATCCAGAGTGTCTTCGAAAGGTGGAGCTAATTATATGCTAACTTTTATTAATGATTTTTTCAGAAAAGTTTGGGCGTTCTTCCTAAAGCAGAAAGGTGATGTGTTTTCCGCATTTAAGTCTTGGAAAATTATGATTGAAAAATAGAGGGGAAAATAAATAAAATACCTCTACACAGACAATGTCTTAGAGTTCTATTCTAATGAGTTTAATAGATTGTGCAAGTCAGAAGGGATCGTGAGACACATGACAGTTCGTCATACTCCATAGCAAAATGGCTTTGCAAACGAATGAATAGAACGATCATGGAGAAGGTTCGATGTATGTTGTCAAATGCCAACTTACCGAAGTCGTTTTGGGCAGAAGCAACCTCTACTGCATGTTTTTTTATCAACCAATCTCTATCCGTTGCCATTGAGAAAAAGACTCCACAAGAGGTATGGTCTGGTAATCCTGCTAATTATTCTAATTTAAAGATCTTTCGGTGTCTTGCGTATGCTCATGTTGATAATGGAAAATTGGAACCGAGATCCATTAACTGTGTTTTTCTTGGTTATAAACTGGTGTAAAAGGGTATAAGTCATGGTATCTTGAAAATAGAAAAGTTGTGATTAGCAGAGATGTTGTTTTTGATGAAACTGCTATGCTACCTAACTTATCTCTTAAAGACTCTTCCAATAAAGAAAATCAAAAGCAGGTGGAGCATCAGATTAATACAGAGTCAACTCCTTAAGCCAGTACAAAAATTGAGAATAGAGTTGCTTTTTCGCCGCAATACTCTATTGCCAAAAACTAAACTAGAAGAGAAATTAAACCTCCAAATAAGTATGTTGAGGCTGATCTAATTGCTTATGCTTTAAATGTGGCTGAAGATATAGATGCGAATCAAGAGCCATCTAATTATTCTGAGGCGATTAGCTATGAAGACTCAGAAAAAAGGATGTTTGTTATGCAAGAGGAGATGAAATCACTCCACAAAAATAAAACATGGGATCTTGTGAAACTTCCTAAAGGTAAGAAGACTGTTCGTTGTAAATGGGTGTTTAAAAAGAAAAAAAGGACTCCAGGAGTTGAAGTACCCAGATATAAAGCAAGGCTTATTGCAAAGGGTTACAGTCAAATTCTAGTAGTGGACTTCACAGATGTATTCTCCCTAGTTGTGAAGCATAGTTCGATTCGAGCTTTGCTTGGTATTGTAGCCATGCATGATTTGGAGCTTGAGCAGTTAGATGTAAAAACTGCATTTTTGCATGAAAAACTTGAGGAGGATATTTACATGCAACAACCAAAGGGTTTTACAGTCTCAGGAAAATAGGACTATGTTTGCTTGCTGAAAAAGTCCCTTTACGGTTTGAAACAGTCACCAAGATAGTAGTACAAGAGGTTTGATTCCTTTATGGCTTCTCATGATTTCAAAAGAAGTAGTTTTGACAGTTTTGTTTACTTTAAGAAAAACAGTGATGGTTCTTTTGCGTATTTACTTCTTTATGTTGATGACATGTTGATAGAAGCAAAAGATAAAGGAGAGATAAGAAAGGTCAAAGCCCAACGAAGTGAAGAATTTGAGATGAAAGATTTAGGACCAGCAAAGAAGATACTTGGTATGGAGATTCTCAGAGATAGAAAAACAAGTAAATTGTACCTAAGTCAAAAGGGGTCCATTGAGAAAGTTCTTTGCAGGTTCAATATGCAGAGTGCTAAGCCTATTAGTACTCCTTTAGCAGCCCATTTCAGACTTTCATCGGCTTTGTCTCCACAATCAGATGATGAGATTGAGTTCATGTCACATGTTCTATAGTCTAGTGCAGTGGGATCTCTCATGTATGTTATGGTTTGTTCACGTCCAGATTTATCATATGCAATTAGTGCAGTTAGCAGATATATGGCGAATCCTGGTAAAGAACATTGGAAAGCAGTTCAATGGATTTTAAGATACTTACGAGGTACTACTGATGTTTGCTTACAATTTGGAAGAACTAGAGATGGAGTCATTGGGTATGTTGATGCTGATTTTGCTGGAGACCTTGATAGAAGAAGATCCCTCACAGGTTATATCTTTACAATCGGAGGTTGTGCAATCAATTGGAAAGCCACTTTACAAACTATAGTCACTTTGTCTACCACTGAAGCTGAGTACATGGCGATTACTGAGGCTTGTAAAGAAGCTATTGGTTGAAGGGACTCTTTAGTGAACTCAATGAAGACCTTCAAATCAACACAGTATTTTATGACAGTCAGAGTGTCATCTTTCTTACAAAAGATAAAATATTTCATGAGAGAACAAAACACATTGATGTTCGGTATCATTTTGTTCGTGATATTATTGCTCTGGTGATATTGTTGTGAGCAAAATTAGTACTCATGAAAATCCTGCAGATATGATGACTAAGTCACTTCCTATATCCAAGTTTAAGCATATTTCGTGTCTACATCTAACCGTGTCTACATCTAACCATGGATAAGTTTAAGCAAAATTAGTATTCATCAATTTTAGGCCTTCAAGAATGCATGGAATGTTGTCTGTAGTTCTTATATCTCTTCAGGCATATTTCGTGTTCCTCATGGAAAAAGATTTTTGCTGCAACCCTTGACTTTCAATGGTGAATGTCGATCAAAAAATATTACTTTTCATGTAGTAATAATAATAATTACTTTCATCTTTTTTTTAATGATATTATTGACAAAATTTTTGGGTTGTTCAGATTGATGGCCTACTCATTGCCCCAAGTGATCCATCTTCGTGGAAATGCAATGATACAAATTGTAACAATTGGATAACCTTTCAACATTTTGATGGCCTCAACATTCAAGGGACCGGAAGCCTCCATGGCCAAGGACAAAAATGGTGGCAAATGAGTTGCATACAAAATAAAGTGGCAAGTCTATCACACAAATACTATTATTTTAGATATTTTGCAGCTTTTTAATGTATTCATATATTTGCAGCACAAAGACGTAGTTTTTTTAAACTTTTTCTTATTCTAATTATATTTGTCAATTTTTCTATATGTTGACAGCCTTGTTCATCTCAAAAAGCAGTGGTATGCAAATTGATCATGACCTTGACTTATTAAAAATTATGAGATTTTTTTCTTAACAAGCATTTTGTCTCAATTTTATTTATCTTTTTGTTTGTTTTATTTAGAGTTTTGCCATTTTAGACTCTAAGAATGTGCACATTAGTGGGTTAAGTTCCATGGATAGTCGAAAATGGCATATTTCAATTGAAAGATCTTCATTCGTTCATGCCTCTAAACTCAATATCAAAGCTCCAAAAGATAGCCCTAACACTCATGGCATTCGTATTCAACATTCCACAAATGTTACCATAGCCTCCTCAATCATTAAGACTGGTATATAAAAAATAAATATTTATTTTCATAACATAACATATGTAGTTTCATAAAACAAGTATTGGGTTTGACTTTTTCTTCTTCCTTTTTTTTAGGTGATGATTGTATAGGTATTGGAGATGGGTCAAAATATATTAACATTAAAGGGATTTTTTGTGGTCCTGGTCCTGGAATTAGGTAATTTTTTTTATAAAAAATCATTTATTTGTTTGTTTTTGTTTTTCACCCTTATAGACTTAGGTATTTTGATTTTAAATTTTTTTGACATCTTTTTATTTATTACTCAACTTTTTACTTATTTAGTTTTTATTTTTCACTTTTATATGAAGTATTGGAAGTCTTGGTAAAAATGGAAGAAAAGAGACAGTTGAATATGTTACTGTAAGGAGAGCTATCTTTTATACTACAGAAAATGGAGTTAGAATAAAGACATGGTAGGTAATTAATATTTTCGTTAAATGTATTTTATGATTAATTTTTATGTTATATATAACTAATTATCATATTATGTGTACAGAGAGGACATGGATATGCAAGACATATAAGATTTGAACGTATATCGTTCAACAAAGTAATTAGACCTATTATTATTGATCAAAACAATTGTCCTCCTCCTCAACATTGCAAGAATTATGTAAGTTTTATTTTAATTAATGTAATCATTGTTTTCACGAAATTTAACATATATATTGTAGTGATATTTTTCTATTTTGTTTTTTAATTTTACAGAGTACAGCTGTGGAGGTTAGCAATATCTTGTATAATGATCTAAGAGGGACAATAAATAGTAAAATTGCCGAATAAATATCAGCATGAAAGACATACAATTGGATTACGGAATAAATGGTAAAATATACTATGGGCACCCCAAATCTCATCGCATGAATGTTGTTCAAAGTTGGGAGGAAGGAAATGTTTATCCAAATGTTCCTTGTTTAACAAAAAAATTAAGTTACTAACTTTTTTTGTTTTGGATGTAATAATTAGGTTATATTTTGGTTGGGAAGGAAATGATTATCAAAATGTCCCTTCATGTACATATATAAAAAAATAAATAGCAAAATTTTCTACAATAATCTTCTTCTATCTTTTCTCTTACTTGTTATTATTTTATTAAAATAATTGGAGATATATCTTACAAGAAATTTACATTTTAAACAAAAAAATATTACACCAATTTATGTGCTAATAGCATTTCACAACTAAATAGGTTTTAATATTAAATTATAGTAATTAATTTTGTTTTAGTTTTCACCGTAAACTTTTTACTTTTTTTTTTCTCAGCCAATTGATTACAAGATAAGACATTGGGATCACCCAACCCGACAAGTAAAACAACAATAGCGAAACACAGCCAAAACTAAAAGAGCATAACAATAATTCCCCGACAATGAAACCAAAATGCTCCACACAATATAAACAACGGGAAACCTGCTAAAAACGAAACAACCGTGGCACCATGCTAAACACCGTAAACTTATTTTCTTTAACAAATATTTTGGTGCACTTTAAAAATTTCGGCATAATTTGGTTTTTAGTTTTCTCTTCAAACAAAATTAACTACTGATTTTTGTAAGAAACCCAATCAATTATAGTTACAAAAATTCAAGAGTTTCCGACCATGATATTATATAAGCAATTTCATGGATTGCATTAAGGCATTCGAGCTTGCTTTGCTTTCGAATTACCGGAGTTGATAATTCCAAAGAGACTTCAGTCATTCTGGTTCACCTAAAGCTAATTTGTTAGGTTAAAATTTAAGTGTGTGATAGTTTTGTTTGCAATACTTACCAATTATGGCAGATAGAAGCTTTCACATCGCAATGTACCCATGGTTTGCCCTTGGTCATATCACTCCATATGTTCATATGGCCAACAAACTAGCAGAGAGAGGCCATAAAATTTCCTTTTTTTTACCACCCCAAACACAACATAAGGTTGAAGCTTTCAATCTCCATCCACATCTCATAACCTTTATTCCAATCACTGTTCCGCATGTTGAAGGTTTACCTCTTGGTGCTGAAACAACAAATGATGTCCCTTTCCCTTTGCATCCTCTCATTATGACCGCTATGGACCTCACGAAACCTAATATTGAAGCTTACCTTCGTGAACTCAAACCCCATTTTGTTTTCTATGATTTCACTTGCTGGTTGCCAGCCTTGACTCGTAGGCTAGGTATCAAGTCCGTGGTTTATTGTATCATTAGCTCTGGCACTATTGGCTATCTTCTTAGTCCAGCAAGAAAGACTCTTGAGAAAGGTATGATAGGGTCTGATCTTTTAGAGCCTCCAGAAGGTTTCCCTTCTTCAAGTATTAAGTTACGCACACATGAAGCTCAAGCATTAGCCGCTGTAACAACTATGGATTATGGAAGCGGTCTTTCATTTGTAGAACGCCAATTGATGTCTTTAAGTGATTGTGATATTATTGGTTTCAAGACATGTAGGGAAATTGAAGGGCCTTATGGTGAATATATTGGGAGCCAATTTGGAAAGCCAGTAATTTTCGCAGGTCCAGTAGTGCCAAATCCACCTAAAATAGCACTTGAAAAACAATGGGAGAAGTTATTAAGCAAGTTTCAACCTAAGACTATGATTTTTTGTGCATTCGGAAGTGAGTGTGTTTTGAAAAAGGATCAATTTCAAGAATTAGTTTTAGGCCTTGAGTTAACAGGTTTGCCATTTCTAGTTGCGCTAAAACCACCAATGGGAGCTAAAACAATCGAGTCAGCCTTACCAGAAGGATTCCAAGAAAGACTAAAAGGAAGAGGGATACTTCATGGAGGTTGGGTACCACAACAACTAATCTTAAGACATCGCTCTATAGGGTATTTTGTCACTCATTGCGGCTCAGGCTCTTTAGCAGAGGCCATGGTGAGTGATTGTCAATTGGTGCTGCTACCCCATGTTGGAGATCAAATAATTAATGCAAGATTGATGGCCAGAGACCTAAAAATCGGAGTAGAGGTTGAGAAAGGTGATGAAGATGGAGTATTTACAAAATATGATGTTTGCAAAGCAGTAAAAACTGTAATGGATCATGATAATGAGTTGGGAAACGAGATAAGGACCAACCATGCTAACTGGAAGGAGTTCCTTTTAAAACCAGGACTTGAAAACTCTTACATGGATGATTTTGTTAAGAAACTGCACGCATTGGTGTAATGATTTCTAATGTAAATTTGTTTCTAAATTGTAATATTATCTTTTTCTTTTAAAAACTATTATTAACATAATTTGATTTCTAAAATCTTTTAATTAGTATCACTAACTAACACCAAAACATAATAATTGATTATAAAATAATATTTATTATCACAGAAGTGAAAATTTGTGAAATTATTTCAGTCATCCACTCAACTTAATTTTCCATATCTTGGCCCGATTTGTCGTAGTGGTTAATTTGGTAAATGATGAATTGGTATTTTGTTGGCATTAGATTATATTTTTAACCTCTCCAACCCGGTTTAGATATTAGACCTGAATTCGAAAGATTACATTGGCCATCAAAAAGACTCAGTAAGTTAATGCATTTTATAAAGCAGTCATTTTAATATATTTGTTTATTTTAAAAGAAAACTTTGCTTATTTTCATAAAAACTCACGAGTTAACAAAAACCGATTAAGTAAAATATTTTCCTTGTAATGGTGACTACTTTTAAAAACTTGGTTTATTTCTATTTTATTTATTCCTCAAAAATTAATTGAATAACTAACAGCAAAAAAATGATATTCAACTTTGTTTTAATTAAGTAAAATCAGAATTATTTTATACATAATTAATTCTAATTCCATGTTTCGGTATCCTAAATTCAAATTAAATGACATGCATGCTATATGAACCCTAAACTTAAGTCCCATGCCAAAATTCAACTAAAGCATTACAGTTCCAAATTAGCAGAAATTTCAAATAATAAATCTAAAATACTTTTTAATAAAAAGATCAATCTAAGTCGAGCTCTCTATATGCTGAGTCTGCGTCCTAACCTGATGGGTTGTTTGTAAAGATAGAAATAATGGGGAAGTGAGCTTAAGAAGCTCAGTATGCGTCCAATCACAAGAAAATCAGTGTGTAATAGTAAGCATAACATACAAGATAACAATTCTTAGTATAAACACATTTGTATAGTGATCTATCGTAATTCGTTGTAGCATACTAAACTATTTTCCGTACATAATGAGCTTGTAGGAAAGCAATTTAGTTATGCCTTTGTTTAGCTTTTATTTTTAGCTCGCAAATAATAAAATGAGCAATTTTGACTATTTATATGACTGTGTGGGCCAAGAGATGCCTAAAGGTAGACTAACATGTTCAGTGAGTGTGTAAGACACTATCTAGAGGCACGGAGGTAGTAGACTACCTGAAATGTTGCAACACGAACTGAGGATGTCGCAACATAACAAAAGAATTATCAAATGAGCAAACTGCCTTCAGTGTCACGACACATCCCTAAAGACATGCCCAAGCTAGTAAACCGCCAGTCGTGTCGCGACACTGACGCAAAAAGATCAATCAACATTGACATAGTATACAAAGCTTCAATTAGAAAATTAAATGGAAATAAATGTGTTTATGAGTCGGGTTCGGATAGGGTTGGGCTTATGCATAATATTTACACTTTTTATTCTTTCTTAAGGCCGACCTAAAATATAGGTTTAAAATTTTGCTCAATTCTACCAATATCTATAAATAGATAATCCATCTCTATTTTAGGTCTGCCCATATTTATTTTTTAAAAAATTATAAATATATATATTTTTAATTTAATATTTTTATTTATTAAAATTTTATATATAGTCATAATAAATTTTCTTAATGTTTATATTATAATAGTATTATACATGACTTACTATCAAGGGCGAAGCCAGGGGGCTGGCATGGGCCCCCGCCCCCCTAAAATGTAAAATTACTTTTTAGGCCCTTAAATTTTTTAAAAATTTTAAATTAGTAAAGGTAAAATTGTACTTCCCCCTTAAAATTATAAAAATTTAATTTAATCCTTTACAAATTATAAAGATATAAACTATAAAAAATTAAAATTTCATTCGGCCCCCCTAAAAGACTTTTTTGGCTTCACCTCTGCTTACTGTAGATTTAATTTTTATGTATTATAAATAATATAATATATAAAAATAACATAATGTAAAACATTAAAACTTGAAAAAAATAAGTTAGGCCAGGTTTTGAATGTTTAAACTCGATCACAATTTATATTTCAAACAGATTTAATATTTTTAGCCAAACCTTACTAAATTTCAAACGGACATTCAGGCAACTCGACTTACAAACATGTCTAATCCCTACTAACTACTTCAATTTTAGTTTTTTTTTTTTTTTTTTTTCCAATGTCAGAGGAGATCTTCAACTGTAACATTGGCAGTTTACCCATGGCAATTAGAAAAACAATGGAAAGGAAGTAGTGGAGAGCAATTTTTGGTTTAAACTAATAAAACTGACTCAACAGGTTTAGCCAGTTTCGGTTCGGGCCATTTTTTTTCGTTATGAGTTCGATTTTATTGGTTATTTTGATCATTTATTGGTTTGGTCAGTTTTTATGAATTATGTTAAATTAAATTGTTTTAATAAAAAAAAGTTAAAATATGGCATAAATTATTATGCTTTTTAAAATTTTAAAATTTATTTTTTGTATTTTTATTTACAAGAATTTCGTCTCTCTATTTTTTAAATTTTAAAACAATAAACTGAAACGATGGAAAACACTCAAGTCCTTCCTTGCTTGCCTAGTGATGCCGTTGAAGTCCAGGTTGAGGCCATCAATAGGCCGAACACCATCCTCCAACGCAAAGAAAAAACCATCGACCGCTTCCTTTAGTTTCACAACAAAGATAAAGATTGAGATGCCACTCGGCAAAAGCGACCTTCACATCTCTTTAATGAATGTTAATAAGAAATAATTTGAGATGCCACGTCGAAAATAAATAGCTCAAGCTACGTGTGGGAAGAACAGATAATCACTTAATATTCAGCCAACTGATAAAGATTGAGTCAAAGTGTTTTAGTTTTAATAATAGTTGTTTGAATTGGATTGGATTGGTTGGATTGAAAATCAGTTGGTTTATCATTTCTGAAAAAGGTATTGGATTAGTTTACTTGTGAATCGACATGGACGGGTTGAATTGGGCAAAAAGTAGGTTGAACCATTTTTTATTTTATTTTATGATTTTTGCTGATTTATTTAATCAAATTGGCCAAACTAAATAGACTGTTGGTCTAACCGGTTCGAGCACCGAGCTAGTTTTGAAAACCTTAGTTTTAATACAATAATATTAACAATTAAAAATTGGGAAAAGAGAGAATATATTATTTGGCCCTTGAATTATTATAAATTATTTAAGATCCTAAGAATTAAATTTGAATGTAATTATTTGTAATTACATTACACATGATACTTTGGGTAACCACTAAGTACCATTAAATTAAGTGTAATTAGAGCAGTCAACTACACTCCAATTCTTGGGATCGCATTTGGACACCACATAGTATTTGATGAAAGTGTGATTACACTTATTGTAATTACAAGATACTTTAACTCCTTAGACATGTTTAGCTGACAAAGTTTAATTACATCATAATTCTCTTTGTCATGTTTGATAATATAAATTGTAATTAGACAATTACTGATAATTTAAAACATAACACATTTTATCGTTATTCTTAGTGCATTTTTGGATGATTATGTGACATTAATTGTGAATGATATACTTTTAATCCTTTTATATTCATATTTTGATGCTTAATAGGGCACTTGGGAGAAATAAGAGTGAAAAATCGGTGGAAATTAGAACATTGGAGCATTTTGGAAGCTGTACACATGCATCAAACTTTCACATGGCCATATGTCTAGGGCATGTCAATTTCTGGAACCATGTGCGCTAACAGATGAAAGTCACGATTTTTAAGTTTTTTGGCACTTTGAGAAGGTATAAATAAGGAAATGCAAGAGAAAAGAATGCAATCACCAAGAGATAGCACAAAAATTACCAAAAAAACACTATTGAAGTCGATTTCCAAGCAGTTCTCCATCAAGATTCAAGAGTCCAAGTTGATTTCCAAGGGGTTATCATGGATTTATTTTATTTTAGTGGTTATATTATATTTTTTGTGTTTATTCTCGTAATAATAAACTAATACTTAGTGGAGATGAACCCTAAGAAGGATTCTATTGTTTGATTTCTAGTTTTATGTAATAAAATCTTAGTTTCTTTGTTTTTAATTATGAATGCTTAATTATTCTTGGGTTGATAATTTTAAAGTGTCAATCCATGTTTGATGTGCATAAGTCTGAGGTTGAGTAGACCCTTATTGTGATTAGATCTTGCACAATTAAAGGGAGTTGCATGTAATACTAAAAATAGGACGACATAAATCTACCAGATTAGAGTCAAATCTAATAGGAGGATACATAGAATGAATTAATGCAATAATAGGGGTTTTAATTAGAAAAAAATTTCAATTATTTAGCCTAGAGTTAGTTGCTCTTATGCTCATTAGCATAAATTAGGGATTTCTACGAATCAAAGAGCTAAGAAAAGAAATTGCATAAATTAGATTGAGAATTATAGATGAAATTAGGTGGATTCTTACCTAGGTATTGTTTTGTCACTTGGTTGATACTTGAATGCTTTTGTGTTTTAGTCTTCGGTACATTCATTAGTTAATTTAAATAGTTAATTTTATTTTTAACCAATCCTTTAAATTATTAGGTTAAATAATAGAAAGGTGATAATTACTAGTAATTGTAGTCCTCAAGGGAATGATATATGTGCTCACCATATCTATACTATTAATTTATAAGTACACTTGCCTTAATCAATTTATTAGTTAGTTTAGTCAACATCAATTATATAATTTTAAAATTTTAAAAAATATTAATTATTATAAAATTATCAATAATACTTGAGAAAAAATTCTCTAAACAAGTAGTGCGACTTAAAATCAAATCATTATATGTAATATGTTAGTCCAAGAAAGTATCTGACAATACAACTACTCTTAACAAGAAAAATAAACACCCTAATTACACTAATATTTCATATTATTGGGTTATTTGCTCTCTAGCACTAAATATATACTCTTTGTCATCATCAATTAGTCATTCGTTCAGTATAAATAATGAATAACAAACGCTATGTAATTTAGTTAAAATTAGTATAATTTATTTATTCTAAATACTATTTTATTTTATGTTTTAGTAGGTCAAAATATATAGGAAATTATCTCTCATTAATAATAAATTAAATTATCTAAAATAAGATTAATAAAAATAATATATAATTATATTTTAGAAAAATATATCCTAATCTTTGTTTTTTAAAGGTAGCTCATATATTAATAAACAGAAAATAGAAACAATCAACTCCTATAGCTAAGAGATTCCTACTAACCTAAGCCAGCAGGCTTACTCCATACACAGTCCTATGTCTATCTGACATACTGGAATCAAAAGTAAAATGATCTGAATCTAAAATAAGAGAAAGCGAGGTTTGGGGGACATCACACGTTTGAATATCAACATTAAACAAAGCTACTCGAGCAAACTTATTAGCCGCCTTATTAACAACCCGTCCAACTCACTGGAAAGAATGTGATTAATTCGATATGTTTTAGTGATTTATTTTAATTAATTTTGGATTTGAATATCACTAATTTTGGTAGTTTATTAATTATTAATTTTTATTTAAGTCTAATTCTTGTTCAAAGTATTAATGATGCTTGGAGCAATATACTATTGATAAAATAATTTAATCCGCAATTGTTATCTTATTTACTAAAGAAAAAATTCGCGTAGTTCAATTGAGTGTGTAGTTGAGTGACGTCAAGCGAGTTAGCAATTTAGTTTAAATGGCCTATATAGTGATTTGAGTCAAGCTCTTCTCGTTCGTAAGGCTATTGAAGAATTAAATTATTAGAGAAAATCTCGAGATTGTTCGTTTGGTAAGAGTTAATTGTCAGGCTATTTCCGCAATTAATTTACCACAAAGGAAGAATTAGAGATTTGAGGTTGTTCCTCGACTTCTATAAACGACTTATCATCAAGTGGATTCATAGGTTGTGATCAATTCAAAATTGAAACCGAAGTCATGTCTAGGCTAGAGTTTTCAACATATTGGTTAAATTCATTTTAATTTCGGAATGCCATTATTCTATCTTATTTTTATTTTATTTGGATTTTTATTATTTACTTACACTATAATTTAAAACCACTTTTAATTCCGCAGGTCCACGAAGGTCGTAGGTACAAAACTAACCACAAAGCACTCTGGATGTAAGAATCTCGAAATTAACCAAACCGTTCGCCATGAAAACAACCCGGCTTCATTTTTTATGGATTCGACACTCATCATTTAGCCTTAGAATGCTTAAAGTTTGGGTCTCACATGTAAAGTTAAAAATATTTAATTAAAATATGTTATTAGTCCATGTATTTAAAAAGTTCACATGTTGATTAGACGGGCTTTATAAACAAAAATTACAAACAATATTAATGATTGGGATTAGAACTTTTAAATTGCAAAAATAGGAAGTGACTAAATCATAAATTCTAAATAAGTACAAGGACTAACCAAAAATTTTTAACGTCGCCTGAGAGATTCGAACTCTCGCGGGAAAATCCCATGTACTTAGCAGGCACACGCCTTAACCACTCGGCCAAAGCGACCTTCACATCCCTTAAATGAATGTTAAATTAGGAAATTTGAGATGCAGTCGAAAATATATATTCAGCCAAAAAGATAAAAGATCGAGTCAAATATTTTAGTCTTTTCAAGTTAAATAATAATTAATTTTAAATATTATGCTATTTTTAATTATAAAAATTAAATTAAATTATAATAATAATTTAAGATTGGTTAAGTATATTAAATCGATTGGTTTAAGTATATTTTATTTTATAAGAATTTATAATCCTAAAAATAAATATAATAGTTTGCAAGCAAATCGAATATGGATTAAGTCGACTTGGAAGTAAATACACAAACAAAATCAATTAAATACTTGATTTTTTTCAAGATTTGAACTAATCACTCTAAACTCATTATTTAACAATTAAATAAAAATTGCCAACTGAGTTTTAGTTCAATTGGCATTGATATTATTGTTAGTGCAGGAGGGCCTGGGTTCGAGTGCGCTGAATGTCATTATCCTCCTAATTAAGGGTTGAGGAGAGGCTATGGGTAGCTTTAGGCATTATATCAAAAAGAACATATATGATAAGAACAAACACGAAAACGAATATACAATTCTACTTATGAACTCTTCGAACTTTTCTTTTATCAGAATTTTGTTAATAATGTTATCAATTAAACTTTAATTTTTAAATTAGATAAATAGATGGAGCAAGATTTTGAAATTAAATGCTAGTAGGTGGATTAAATTCTAAAAGTTTAAAAAGTAGAGGGATTGACAAATAATTAGACCACTTTTTCTCTCCTTTCTATTAGAAACTCATATAATCCTTCATGTATTTCAATCAAGGTACCGAATACAGTAGTCGTAATGCCTTATATAACAGTATGCTTTATAACAGATTAGCAACTGACTATAACAAAATACTAACTAACTAATATAGTTACACTAACACTTTCCCACCCACTCAAATAATGAAAAGATGAGACACTAAGAAAATAAAGAAATCACTCATAGACATGTATTCATTTTTATTAAACTTCAAGGAAAAGTAGAAAATATAAGAGTTAAACTTTAGAGGTGTTAGACATTATCCTTAAGGAAATTTCGCTTATAGCGTATCCCCAATATTCAACAAGTTTTTTTTGTTACAACAACAAGAGGAGGAACAACAAAACCTAAAGAAAATACTTAGGAACGAGAGAGAGAAAATATCTCAAGTGCTTGGAGGATATGGTTTTAAATCAAAATAAAGAGTTCCAATTTTCTGTGCAAATGGATTAGAAGCAAGAGATTGAATGAGTTGGATATAAGGTATATTCTTTTACTCGTCAATGGATACTAATCCACTGTATTAATTATCGAATCATTGCTTGTAGCTCGCTAGCTAAACTTTAAAAAAGAAAAAACCTTAACCGTCCAATGACTATTTTATAATTTTTTAAAATTAAATAACTAGAATGTAAATGTATTAATAACCCAATGACCTTTTAATGTAGTTTATCCAAAAATAAAATAAGGACTAAAAACAAAGTTAAACAAAAAATAGTAAAATACTTACGTCGCCTGAGAGATTCGAACTCTCGCGGGAAAATCCCATATATTTAGCAGGCACACGCCTTAACCACTCGGCCAAAGCAACATTGATTTATCAGCTAAAATTAAGATTATAGTAATAAATAATTTTAGATGCTGTCCAAGCTAAATAGCTGAAGCTACGTGTGAATAGATGATCAGTTAATATTCAGCCAATAATATAAAGATTTAGTTCTAATACAATAATATTGTCTACCAATAATTGGGAAAAGGGTAGTCGACCTCTGGGTTGGAGGATGGGGGCGAGGTCGGTATGAGAGGGGGACTGTTGAAGGCTCTAAGGTGGCAACCACCTATTTCTGGGCTGTTCAAATGTAATGTTGATGTTTCTGTTTTTGTAGATGAACTGACTGTTCGGATCGGGCTGGTTCTTGGAGACAGTCGTGGTGATTTGATAAAAGGTCATTTGGCATTTGAGAGGGTGACATTTAGCCCTCGGTTAGCTGAGGCCTTCGCCATCCGGGAGGCCTTGTTGTGGCTGAAATCTAATCATTACGATCACATCATTGTTGAGTTGCACGGCAGTGGTACATGCATTGAATCAATATATTGTTGACGACTCAGAGAATTTAGTTGTTTAATTTTGTACTATTTAATATTGAGTACTTTCTTTTAGCAATTATCTTATAGTTGGGTAGTCCATCCGCTAAGAAGGCGGCCGATTCGCTTTTATGGGTAGCCTTATTATATGCAAATCACATTGAATGGTTTACTTTAGTCTTTGAAGTTATATCATTTTGTATATACCAATTTAGGAGACTCAATCAATTTAAAAATAATTTTTAATATAAAAATATTATTATTTAAATACCGACAAAAGGTTTATAGATTTTTAAATAAAAATTTACCTTTTGAAAAATTGCATTGCTTTTGCAATTTTTAGAAGAAAAGAATCACAATGAATTTAACAAATTTAATATTACTATATAAATAAAATTATTTCTAAATTATATTATTGTAAATAAATTTGAATGCCTGGGATACACATATTATATTATTTTAATATGATAAACTATAAAAATAATTTCTTGTGTTTGTTTAAGTTTATATTTTGGTCACATATATTTCAATTATTATAATTTAATCATTAATATTATCAATTTATAACAATTTGATCATTTTGCATTATCCTCCTTTAAAAGTATAATAAAAATAACATGTGACCTGTGACAACCCGAATTAGGGCCTAATCGGAATGGTGGTTTCGTGACCACAAATCCGAGATAGAAATAATTATTTTATGATTATTTTGAGGTTTATGATATGGTTTCATGATTTTGTGAAAATTTCGTGATGAAATTCTATGCATTGAGCGCTTAAGTTGAGATTAGGGACTAAACCGAATAAATTGCAAAACTCGTGTTTTAGAAGTTTTTAGTATGAAATTGCTTTGGGATATTAATTAGGAGGTCTTAAATAGCAATTTGACCAATTCCTAAGTTATGGACAAAAATGGAGGGAATTTTTGGAAAGTTTAGTAGTAAGGGCATTTTGGTCATTTGCATATTAAATGAAATAAAATGGGAAAAATAACACAAAATTGGCCATCATCTTCATTAGTTGCTGTCGAAATTTGCTCTCCTCCATAGCTAGGGTTTCTTCAACTTTCAAGCTTCATAGTAAGTGATTTCAAGCCCCGTTTTTAATGTTCTTTACATTTTTGAAAACCTCGTAGCTCAGTTTACCTATTTCTACCATTATTTCGAGTTAGGGTTTATGTTTAAAAATTTACCCATGAATGATAGGCATCTATTTTGATGTTTGATGGTAGAATATGAATGTTTGAAGTTAGGAGAACGATCTTTTCTAAGCGATTTTTAGCGAAAACGAGCAAAACGGCATAATCGATAAAAATACCTATTGTTCATAACTATGTGTTAGAGTGAGAATTTGATGTTGCCATAGAAGAGAAAAATGATCAGCATGTTATTAAACATAAGAATAAGGGCTGAAATTAAATTTCCGAGCCTTGGGGCAAAATCATAATTTTGTAAAAGTTAGGGGCAAAAATGTAAATTTTGTATAATGTGATTTTTGGATTGAAATAAATAGTTCAGGTGTTAAATGAGCTAAATGTGTTGTTATAGATCAAGAAAGGCATAGAATCGACCTCGAACGGGGGAAGGAAAAAGTTTTGGACTAAATTGCAAAATTCCCATATTTTGCACCGAGGTAAGTTTGTATGTAAATAATACATTAATTTCATTTACATTTTTATATTTCAGCCTACATTATATATATTAGCTAATGTTGAAGCATAAATCGACTATTGGAAGAATGGAAATAAGTAATAGAGAGAGAAATCCCGGTTGAACATTCGGAAAGATCGAATAAAATACATGGAGCGTAGCTAGGTCACATGTATGGTGCTGAGTGCACATCATGTGTACAAGAAAGCTACGAGATACTATGTGGTAGCTAGGTCACATGTGTGATACGGGATGTATCCCATGTAGACAAGAGAGCTACGGGAGTGATAAATGTAGCTAGGTCGCATGTGTGATTCCAAGTGAAGGACACCATGTAGACAAGAGAGCTATGAGATAAATTGGCTAGGTCGCATGGGTGGTACTAAGTGTTCACCATGTGTACCAGAGAGCCGAATTAAATGAAATACGATGGTGGGGCTGTGTGCTGAAACCATTAAGTATCGAGGATTGATCCGAATTGTTCAACGGGATGGCTTTGTGATGACATTGTAATCATGGGACTATACTCGTGATGTATGAAATGTGGTGAAAATGATTTGTGATATATATATATATATATATATATATATATATATATAAGTTAAAATGAGGTTAGTACAAAGAAAGTGTGAAAGAGTGAATTAGCACTTAAACTGTTTTGGACTGTAGCAGTGACGTGAATTTGAAAAATCACTATAAATAGTAGGAATTTAATTAAAGGCTGAATGAGATGTGAAATTAAATCTTAATGAGTCTATTTTCATATAAAAGAAACAGAGTAAGCAAAGGAATTCTATATTTTGAGATATTTATAATTGTGTATGACTTGCCCAGGATGACTATGTGATCCCCTGTTCCAACTTTGAAAAATCATTAAAAATTGTACAAAACAAATTAAGAAACATAGTTTATATGTATAAATTCCTTATTGAGTCTAGTTGTAAATGAAATAGGTTTCATGGTTATTTGAATTGTATACTGGGAGAAATTAAATTCGTAGTGAACAGATGTCAGATCAGTCAAGCTGTGTAATAGGGGAAACTTTAACTAATAAACTGTACTAATTGGCTGGACCAAAAATTCTAGAAAAAAATTAGTAACAATTTTTATGAGTTTAGATTCAGGTAAATTTTACGGATTTGAATTTTGAGTTTCATAACTCGAGTTATGATTTATTTAGTGTTCATGACGCAGGAGGGACAGCTTGATCAAATTGGAGTGAATAGTAAAATTAAAAATATGATATAATTGAGTTATGTTGTAAACATATTAGATTCCTTATTTGTTATTTATATACTTACTAAGTTATAAGCTTACTTTCTTTTCCCTCTTTTGTCTTATAGTGTCGTCCAACTAGCACAGGAGTTAGAGATCGTTGAAGATCCGCCTGCACTATCAATACTTTTGGTATTTGAACTCAACATTTTGAATTATGGCATGTATAGTAGACTTAGTTATTTTGTTACGTGTCATAATTGCCTAGGTCTAAAATATTAATTATAGTATCAAACAAATCATTTTGTACGAAGTCTTTGAAATTGGCTTGTATTATTAATGGCATATGTTGTAATGATTCATGATCAAATAGCACGCCATATTTTTGTCTCGGTTTTGTTTAATAGTATGTATTATAATTTGTTAATACCTCGCACTTATTCTCAAGCATTTAATACGGGTAAGGGGTGTTACATTTAGTGGTATCAGAGCTACGGTTTAGTCGGTTCTCGGACTAATAAAGAGTGTGTAAAAGTCTAGCTATACATGCCATAAAAATATTGTGATAGTGTGGTGACTCCTGATTATTCTAAATTGTGTTTTGTTTTAATATAGTAATGGATCCTGACTTGAATCAAGGTGATGATGCTGCGCTAGTAATGCGCCGCTCTGCACACAAGGGACCGCTACTGTGGAAAGTAGACTGAGACATTGAGACAGAAGAAGATGAGGCTCGGGATGCCTTTCTCCAAATGATGAACAATTGGTATATCGAGTTTATTCAAGCAAACCCAAATGCTCAACCTCCTCCACCCCCCCCATACCTCGGACGATTCCTATAGCCGCCAAGGCATAGATTTGGTAAGAATGAACAAGCCTCCAGCTTGATAAGATTCAAAACAAAGGGTTGAAGAGTTTAGAGTAAAGATCGATGATGATCCCGAGAAAGCGGAGTTCGCTTGAAAATTCTACCCGTGTATTTGATGAGCTTTCATGTACACCCGAGGAGTGCTTAAAGTGTGTCAGATCACTTTTGAGAGATTCGCCTACCACCGTGGAAGACTTTGGTAGAAGTGGTGCCAAAAGAAAGAGTTACTTAGGATTTTTTCCAGAAGAATTCGAAAAGAAATACATAAGTCAATGATTTATTGATCAAAACGGAGGGAGTTCCTTGAATTGAAACAGGCAAGATGTCCGTGGCGAGTAGTATGAACGTGAATTTGTAAGACTCAAAGAATTATGCCCAGGAATGTGTGTCCACCGAGGCCATTATGTGCAAAAGGTTTGAGGATGGGCTAAATGAGGATATTAAAGTGTTTGTGGGAATTTTAGAGTTGAAAGAATTTGTAGTATTGGTTGATCGAGCTCTTAAAGTCAAGAATTGAATAAAGAAAGAAGAAAAGTCGCTATTGAGGCTCGAGATGCCGAAAGAGGCCGATAAGCAAGTCATTTTAATCTCAATCAAAGAGGTCCAAAGAGACAAACCCTCGAATGACAGTTTCAACTAGGGATTCACACAGAGATCGTGGTAGAACATATTCGGGTCTAAAGCTCAAGCTACTTGCAAGTGTGGGTAATGTGCGATCTAAAAGCCCGAGTGTCGCAGAATGTGGCAGCAACATTATGGTGAGTGTTGGGGAAACGAGCGAGCTTGTTTCAAAAAGCGGTTCTCGCGAGCATTTTATCAGAGACTGTCCGGAGAAAGTTAAAGAAGAAAAATCTCAGAGTGCTAGACAGAATACCACCGCTAGCAGAGGTAGACCACCGAGAAATACTGGAAGTGGAGCTAGCAGTAAAACTGTAATGAAAGATTCAGTGGCGAGATCAGAAGTTAGAGCGCCTGCTAGAGCTTATGCCATACGTGCCCGAGAGGATGCATCATCTCCCGATGTGATTACTAGTATATTTTCTCTCTATGATGCTATTGTTATTGCATTGATTGATCCCGGGTCCACTCATTCCTATATTTGCATGAATTTAGTATCTAATAAAAAGTTGCCTGTTGAGTTTACTGAGTTTACGATTAAAGTGTCGAACCCCTTAGGCCAATATGTGCTAGTTGACAAGGTTTGCAAGAATTGCCCATTAATGATTCAAGGTCACTATTTTCCAGCTAATCTGATGCTGTTAACATTTGATGAGTTTGACGTTATTTTGGGAATGGACTGGTTGACATTGTGTGATGCCAAGGTAGATTGTAAACAAAAACACCGGAGTTGAAATGTGAAAGTGGAGAAATTCTATGGGTTGAAACAGATGAATCAAATAAATTGCCTATGGTGATTTCGCATATGTCCGCATGCAAAATACATGAGAAAAGGGTGTGAAGCCTATTTGGCCTATGTAATGAATAATCGAGTTGCCTCAATTGAAGTTTGAATCGCATCTGATAGTCCGTGAATTTCCGATGTATTTCCAGGAGGAATTGCCTGGATTGCCTTGAACAGAGAGATAGAGTTTGCCATTGATTTGTTACCGTGCATCGCACCGATCTCGATTGCTCCATATAGAATGGCTCGATCGAATTAAAAGAATTGAAGGCTCGGGCTGCAAGAGCTAACAGACAAGGGGTTTGTGAGACCGAGTTTCTCTCCTTGGGGTGCTCCTATATTGTTCGTAAAAAAGAAGGATGGTTCAATGAGGCTTTGCATTGATTACCGTCAGCTCAATAAGGTGACTATAAAGAACAAGTGCCATTGTTTTAGGATTGATGATTTATTCGATCGCTTAAAGGGGGCCACAAGTTTTTTCAAAGATTGATTTGAGGTCCAGTTACTACTAGTTGAGAGTTAAGGTCGCCTGATGTGCCAAAACCGCTTTTAGGACACTGGTATGGACATTATGAGTTCCTTGTGATGCCTTTCGGCTTAACAAATGCTCCAGTTATATTTATGGACCTGATGAACCGAATCTTTCGGCCATATTTAGATAAGTTTGTAGTGGTATTTATAGATGACATTCTAATTTATTCTCGGGATGAGTTTGAACACGCCAAACACTTGAGAACTGTATTGCAGATTTTAAGAGAAAAGAAACTGTTTGCTAAGTTTAGTAAAAGTGAGTTTTGGCTTCGTGAAGTCAGATTTTTGGGACATATAGTCTCAGGTGATGGTATTCGGGTAGATCCGAGCAAGATTTCCGCGATCGTTGATTGGAAACCGCCAAAGAATGTATCTGAGGTTAGAAGTTTTCTAGGCTTGGCCGAGTATTATAGACGTTTTGTCAAGGGATTTTCGACGATTGCCTCTCCTATGACTAAGTTGTTGCAAAAGAATGTTAAGTTTGAATGGACTGATAAATGCCAGTAGAGTTTTGAAAAGCTGAAAGCACAATTGATCAAGCACCAATTTTAGTACAATTTTGAGCCAGGGGAAGAAGTTCGTAATTTATAGTGATGCATCATTGATGTGCCTTGGGTATGTGTTGATGCAAGAGAGTAAAGTGGTAGCTTATGCCTCGAGACGCTTTAAAACCACATGAGAAGAACTATCCTACACATGATTTGGAGTTGGCCGCTATTGTCTTTGCCTTGAAGATTTGGCGACATTATTTGTATGGTGAAAAATGCGAAATTTTTACCGATCACAAAAGTTTGAAGTATTTGATGAATCAAAAGGATTTGAATCACGACAACGGAGATGGCTTGAATTATTGAAGGATTATGAGCTAGTGATTGATTATCATCCAGAAAAGCGAATATAGTTGCCGACGCCTTGAGCAGAAATCTCTTTTACTTTGAGAGCCATGAATACGAGGTTAGCATTGTCTCGATGATGGGTCAATTTTGGCGATGATGAGGTTAAACCGTCTTTTTCTCCAAATTAACTGTGATGCTCAAAAGAATGATAGTAAGTTGCGAACCAAGAGAACTCGGTCATGAATCGGGTTACGACTCAAATTTTCGAGTTGGACCGGATGATCGCTTTGATGTTTCGAGATAGGATTTGTGTACCGAAAAATGATGAATTGATTCAAAAAATATTACATGAGGCGCACAGTGGCTGTTTGTCAGTTCACCCTGGTAGCACAAAAATGTATAATGATTTAAAGAAGTTATATTGGTGGCCGTATGAAAAGGACATTTTTGAATTTGTAACCAAGTGTTTGATCTCACAACAAGTAAAAGTCAACATCAAGTGCCTTTAGGATTACTCCAACCTAAATGGTGCACGAGTGGAAATGGGATAAAATTACTATAGATTTTGTAACCGGTTTGCCTTTGACTCCTAAAAAGAAGGATGCTGTCTGGGTAGTGGTTGATAGGTTAACAAAGTCAGCCCATTTTATACCAATACGTACCGATTACTCACTTGATAAATTAGCTGAACTATATATTGCTGAAATTGTGAGGTTGCACGGGGTACCTATGTCTATAATATCAGATAGAGATCCGAGGTTTACCTCAAGATTTTGGAAAAAGTTACAAGAAGCTTTGGGCACAAAATTGAACTTTAGTACTGCGTTTCATCCACAAACAGATGGTCAGTCGGAAAGAGTAATCCAGGTACTAGAGGATATGCTTAGATGCTGTGTTTTAGAATTTGGAGGTAGTTGGGAGAAATATCTATCTTTGGTTGAATTCGCCTACAATAACAGTTTTCAGTCAAGTATACAAATGGCACCGCATTTAAGCCTTGTATGGTCGCAAATGTCGGACTCCTTTATATTGGATCGAACTTAGTGAGAAACAGATTCACGGAGTTGATCTGGTTAAAGAAACTGAGGAGAAAGTAAACGTAATTCGTGATTGCTTAAAAGTCGCTTGGATCGACAAAAGTCATATGCAGATT
The DNA here is from genome assembly GCA_025698475.1 of Gossypium anomalum. Taxonomy (NCBI): domain Eukaryota; kingdom Viridiplantae; phylum Streptophyta; class Magnoliopsida; order Malvales; family Malvaceae; genus Gossypium; species Gossypium anomalum. The sequence goes on from CM046960.1 coordinate 2,316,684, forward strand.
TAAAAGAAAAGAGATTGAATTTCGTGGGTGATAAAGTGTTCTTGAAGGTGTCACCATGGAATAAGATTTTGAGATTTAGCCGAAAAGGCAAATTGAGTCCGCGTTTTATTGGGCCGCATTTAGATTATTGAGAGGATCGGACCAGATGGCATATCGGTTGGCCTTACCGCAAAGTTAGAAAGAATTCATAACGTGTTTCATGTATCAATGTTATGACGTTATCGTTCGTATCCTTCAAATGTGATTTCTCCAACGAAAATTGAGATTCGACCGGATATGACCTATGAGGAGGAACCAATAAAGATTTTGGCTCTGAAATTAAACAGCTTAAGAAATAAAAGTATAGCATTAGTGAAAGTATTGTGGCACGTGATATGGGATAGAAGAGGCTACGTGGGAACTGAGGAAACTATGAGGAAACAAGATCTCGAATCTCTTTTGAATGTGACGATTTTCGAGGACGAAAATCCCTAAAGGGGAGGAGAATTGTGACAACCCGAATTAGGGCCTAATCGGAATGGTGGTTTTGTGACCACAAATACGAGATAAAAATAATTATTTTATGATTATTTTGAGGTTTATGATATGATTTCATGATTTCGTGAAAATTTCGTGATGAAATTCTATGCATTGAGCGCTTAAGTTGAGATTAGGGACTAAACCGAATAAATTGCAAAACTCGTGTTTTAGAAGTTTTTAGTATGAAATTGCTTTGGGATATTAATTAGGAGGTCTTAAATAGCAACTTGACCAATTCCTAAGTTATGGACAAAAGTGGGACATGGAGGGAATTTTTGGAAAGTTTAGTAGTAAGGGCATTTTGGTCATTTGCATATTAAATGAAATAAAATGGGAAAAATAACACAAAATTGGCCATCATCTTCATTAGTTGCTTTCGAAATTTGCTCTCCTCCATAGCTAGGGTTTCTTCAACTTTCAAGCTTCATAGTAAGTGATTTCAAGCCCCGTTTTTAATGTTCTTTACATTTTTGAAAACCTCGTAGCTCGGTTTACCTATTTCTACCATTATTTCGAGTTAGGGTTTATGTTTAAAAATTTACCCATGAATGACAAGCATCTATTTTGATGTTTTATGGTAGAACATGAATGTTTGAAGTTAGGAGAACGATCTTTTCTAAGCGATTTTTAGCGAAAACGAGCAAAACGGCATAATCGATAAAAATACCTATTGTTCATAACTATGTGTTAGAGTGAGAATTTGATGTTGCCATAGAGGAGAAAAATGATCAGCATGTTATTAAACATAAGAATAAGCGCTGAAATTAAATTTCCGAGCCTTGGGGAAAAATCATAATTTTGTAAAAGTTAGGGGGCAAAAATGTAATTTTTGTATAATGTGATTTTTGGATTGAAATAAATATTTCAGGTGTTAAATGAGCTAAATGTGTTGTTATAGATCAAGAAAGGCGTGGAATCGACCTCGAACGGGGGAAGGAAAAAGTTTTGGACTAAATTGCAAAATTTCCATATTTTGCACCGAGGTAAGTTTGTATGAAAACAATACATTAATTTCATTTACATTTTTATATTTCAGCCTACATTATATATATTAGCTAATGTTGAAGCATAAATCGACTATTGGAAGAATGGAAATAAGTAATAGAGAGAAAAATCCCGCTGAACATTCTGAAAGATCGAATAAAATACATGGAGCGTAGCTAGGTCACATGTATGGTGCTGAGTGCACATCATGTGTACAAGAAAGCTACGAGATACTATGTGGTAGCTAGGTCACATGTGTGATACGGGATGTATCCCATGTAGACAAGAGAGTTACGGGAGAGATAAATGTAGCTAGGTCGCATGTGTGATTCCAAGTGAAGGACACCATATAGACAAGAGAGCTATGAGATAAATTGGCTAGGTCGCATGGGTGGTACTAAGTGTTCACCATGTGTACAAGAGAGCCGAATTAAATGAAATACGATGGTGGGGCTGTGTGCTAAAACCATTAAGTATCGAGGATTGATCTGAATTATTCAACGGGATGGCTTTGTGATGACATTGTAATCATGGGACTATACTCGTGATGTATGAAATGTGGTGAAAATGATTTGTGATATATATATATAAGTTAAAATGAGGTTAATACAAAGAAAGTGTGAAAGAGTGAATTAGCACTTAAACTGCTTTTTGGACAAGAGTGATGACGTGAATTTGAAAAATCACTATAAATAGTAGGAATTTAAGTAAAGGCTGAATGTGATGTGAAATTAAAGCTTAATGAGTCTATTTTCATATAAAAGAAACAGAGTAAGAAAGGAATTCTATATTTTTAGATATTTATAATTGTGTGTGACTTGCCCAGGATGACTATGTGATCCCCTGTTCCAACTTTGAAAAATCATTAAAAATTGTACAAAACAAATTAAGAAACATAGTTTATATGTCCTTATTGAGTCTAGTTTTAAATGAAACAGGTTTCATGGTTATTTGAATTGTATACTTGGAGAAATTAAATTCGGAGTGAACAGAGGTCGATCGGTTGAGCTGTGTGTAACAAGGGAAATTTTAACTAATAAACTGTACTAATTGGCTGGACCAAAATTCTAGAAAAAATTAGTAATAATTTTTATGAGTCTAGATTCAGGAAATTTTACTGATTTGAATTTCGAGTTTCAGAATCGATTTATGATTTATTTAGTGATCATGACGCAAGAGGGACAGCTTGATCAAATTGGAGTGAATAGTAAAATTAAAAATATGATATAATTGAGTTATGTTGTAAACATATTAGATTCCTTATTTGTTATTTATATACTTACTTACTAAGTTATAAGCTTACTTTTTCCCTCTTTTTGTCTTATAGTGTCGCCCAAATAGTAGCACAGAGTTAGAGATCGTTAAAGATCCGTCTGCACTATCAATACTTTTGGTATTTGAACTTAACATTTTGAATTATGGTATGTATAGTAGACTTAGTTATTTTGTTACGTGTCATAATTGCCTAGGTCTAAAATATTAATTATAGTATCAAACAAATCATTTTGTACGAAGTCTTTGAAATTGGCTTGTATTATTAATGGCATATGTTGTAATGATTCATGATCAAATAGCACGCCATATTTTTGTCTCGGTTTTGTTTAATAGTATGTATTATAATTTGTTAATACCTCGTACCCTGTTTTGGCAACGAATACGGGTAAGGGGTGTTACATGACCTGTTAAATGTTGGGGTGAATGTCAGATTATTGAGAAATTATTTTATGGAACCTTCCGACTACGTCATTCATGGTTCGTTTTTAAATTACTTAATAATATTTTAGTAATTTATTCCATGTATTGATATATAAATTTTAGCAAATTTTTTACCTTGAACTCAAACCTCGAACCTTAAACATCGAATCCTAAACCATAAACATCAAATTTGGAACCCTAAACCTTTAACCTCAAATATCAAACACGAACCCTAAACCCCTCAAACCTTGAACCTAGAACCTAAAACCTAAAACCTTGAACCTAAATCTTGAACCCCAAACTCGAATCTTGAGTTTAAAGTTTGTGGTTCGAGATTTGAGTTCGATTTCGAGTCAGAGTTCAGGATAAAAAAAGTACCAAAATTTTCAACTTCTAGCAAATTTTTAGTTTGGGAGAAATAGTTTTTTTCTCTTAAAAAGCAGCTTGTTTAAGAATGTTTTTGTCTCAAAAATGTTTCTTAGAAGCAATACTAAACAGACCCTAAATTGTCGTAAGTCATAATATTAATGATCAAATCGTAATAATTGAAACATCAGTAATCGTAAATTTAAACAACAATAATGGATTATTTTTATAGTCTACTTATTCTAATATTATAATATTTTTGGGATGCATTTGGTAATTTTAAGAATTCCACACATAGCATGAGTCAATTTTTGTAAAATCTCCTAATAACACCGAAAGTGTTAAATTAATTACATTAGGATTTAAAATTATAAAATAAAAAAATTATTTTTATAATTTTATTTTAAGTTAAAATTTAATTTCTGTAAATAATAATAAAAATTTTCTTTTAAGACTTTGATATAAAGTCAAAGACTTGTTCTGCTTTTTCTTTTTTTACTTCTATATAATATGATAGATGAATATCAATTATTACTCTTAAACTAATTTGTGCTCTACCTTTTCCGGGGATTCTGCAGCATTGTGTTTTGATTTGCTTAGTTTTGAGTTTTGATTCTAACGTAGAGCGAATATGACGAAAACGGAGGTGACGGTGTTGCATGTAGCCGCGGAGGTGGATGTTGTAGCTGAGAAAGACAATGAAAAGAGATATCTTCTCAATAGCGCCAAAGTGAGTTGCGCTAAGGTTGGCCCCGGCAGCTCGGATGTTGATGTTAATGGAAACGACTCCCTTAATGGAGTTGTAGTGGAACCGGATGGCAATTGCGTTGTCGAAGAAGAACACGAAGTGAAATCCGAATCAGATTCGGTTACTATTACTATGCATCAGCAGGAGGTGGGTATTGAAGCTGAGAAAGAGAATGAAACGAGATATCTTGTCAATGGCGCCAACACGAGTAGCGTTAAGGTTGACTCCGATAGCACGGATGTTTATGTTAACGTAAATGGAAGCGACTCCGTTAATGGAGTTGTAGTGGAATCGGGTGACAATTGCATTGTCGAAGAAGACCACGAAGTCAAATCGGAATATGATCCGGTTACTATTACTATGAATCAACAAGAGGTGGATATTGTAGCTGAGAAAGAGAATGAAACGAGCTATCTTCTCAATGGCGCCAACGTGAGTTGCCTTAAGGTTGGCTTCGGCAGCTTTGATGTTTATGCTAACGGAAGCGACTCTGTTAATGGAGTTGTAGTGCAGTCGGTTGACAATTTCATTGTCGAAGATGACCACAAAGTGAAATCCGAATCTGATTCAGTTACTATTACTATGCATCAGCAGAAGGTGGGTATTGAAGCTGAGAAAGAGAATGAAACGAGTTATCTTCTCAATGGCGCCAACACTAGTAGCGTTAAGGTTGGCTCCGGCAGCACGGATGTTTATGTTAACGTAAATGGAAGAGACTCCGTTAATGGAGTTGTAGTGGAATCGGGTAACAATTGCATTGTCGAAGAAGACCACGAAGTGAAATCGGAATCTGATTCAGTTACTATTAGTATGAATCAGCTGGAGGGGGAGAAACCTGTTGAAGAAAAGGGAGGGTATGTTCAAGAAAAATCAGGGGATGGAGATGATTGTTTGGCTAAACAAACTGTTCAGGAAGCTGCTGTTGTTATTGATTCCAGAGTTGAAAAAAGTGACAGTGTTTCGGAAAGTTCCGTAGTTATTGATTCCGGTCTTAAACAAAGTGATGGTAAAGTTGATGATTCGGTTGAAACTGATGCTAATTCCATAGTTATTAATTCAGTTACTACAGATGATGATGCTACACATATAGAAATCAAAACCGGCAGTGAGTCTAGTGAGTCTTCTACCACAGTTGAAACTGATACAAATTTCGTTGTTGGTAGTATTTCGTTTTCAGTTGATGTTCAAAGTAACCAATATAATGGTAATCTGGCTAATTCGGAGATGGTTGATAAGTCTTTGGACGTGGTTTCGGGTTTGAAATTGGAAACAAATGTTAGTTCTGATTCTATATCGCTTGTAGCAAGTAATCCTGCAGAGAGACCTTGTGGTGTCACAGACGGAGGAATTGAGTTTGGTAGCCTCGACGATGAGGCTGAAAGGAAAGCACCGTTCAACTACATGATCAGGGTCCCGAGAAACAATGACGAAAGTTTAAAAGTAAAGATTAGACTTGCTCAAACTAAGGTTGATGAGAAAAGTCGAATTCGAGATGGGATTCGAAACGATATGCAAAGCACGAGGGTTACTAGTAAGGAATATGGCAATGATTTTAATGCTGCTGTATCTCAAGAACGAAAGGCTCGAGACTTCCATAGGTCCAAATGTCGGGAAATAGAGTCGATGCAATCCATGATGGATATTGAAGATATTGATGTCAAGGTAACCTGTTTTTAGTCTTTAATGGAAGAGAATAATGTGATTTTTTGTTCTAATTATATACTTTGTAAGCAGATGCGAAACATGGAATGGACAATACAACACGAAACTCTACCACTAAAGGATGAAAAGAAATTTATTAGTGATATCAAGCAATTAAAGCAAACTCGTGAAAAGCTGTCATCTACCATGAGTAGACAGGACGAAAATCAACAAGGTTTGGACCGGAAAGAGCGTCTGAAGGTATTATATATACATCTGCGTTGTTAGCTTTTGACATTCGACTAGTATATTTGGTTGCTTATTCGATTCTTCTGTTTCTACAGTCTTTAAAGAAGGAAGCTGACCAATTGAAAGCCAACCTCAAAAACGCTGAGGCGATCACTAAGGCAGCTAAGAGAAAATACTATGAGGAAACCGAAAAGTTAAGCGAATTGCAGTACCAGTTCAAAGCTGCAAATGACATCCAACAAGAAGCGTATGCGCAGTTGCAAAGTTTGAAGAAACAATCATATGAGAAGGTACTTTTAAATTCCGTAAGCTTAGAGTGAATGAACATAATCGTGTTGGACACGTAATCATATCCGAGACTCATAGACAAACCTGCATTTTCGTTCTGGATCTGATTGCATACATTGCTCTTCGAAACTGATTAACTAAGATAAAGATATGCCGACGCTACTCTTGTTTGAATTTTGCAGAGCAAACACTTTTGGCAGTACAAGGATGATTTAAATAAAGCGAATGAGTTGGCTTCGAAAGGGGATAAAGTAGCACTCCAAAATTTTTGTATTAACCAGGTGAGGTCGTGCATTTGTCTTATTTCTTCGAAATAAAAATTTTTGTACAATATTTGATCTAAACAGCCGATGGTTCAGGTGGAGAAATTTATGGACTTATGGAATAACAACGATGAATTCCGAAAAGAATATGTTAGATGCAATGAAAGGAGCACACTTTGGAGACTGAGGACATTAGATGGCCGTGCACTTGGTCCTGGTGAAGTGCCTCCTGTAATTCCTCGAGCAGTAAATGGAAGAGCGGTCGTGGATCATACGATGTCTGGCTTAACTTTGGAAGATCGAACACAAGAGTTAGTGGCGGCGGCAAAAGCTGAAAAGGTACTTGCGGAAAAGGTTGTGGAGCAAAAGAAGTTTATGAAATCTGCTCCTCCAGAAAGTGTTTCAACAACTGCTTCTAATGGGGATAAAATCGAAGAGGCTGAAGAAGAGAAGCCGAAGAGAACAAAGGAGGAGGAGGAATCGGACAGGAAGGCAGAGGAATTGAGAAAGGAAGAGGAAGCGGCTAAATTAAAGGAGCAACGCCGGTTGGAGGAGATAGCTAAAGCTAAGGAAGCACTAGAAAGGAAGAGGCGAAAGGCAGAGAAGGACGAAGCTCGAGAGGCGAACCGAGCTGCAAAAGAAGCTGAAAAGAAAGAAAAGGTTAACTCTCTTAAAATTATCCCTAGTTTATTTTCCGTATTGTCACTTATTCCTTAAGTATCAACATTTTTTGGTTGTTTCCTTGTTGATCAAGCAACATTTTTCTTTCTTCAGAAACGAGAAAAGAGGGCAAAGAAGAAGGAAAAGCAAAAAGCCGTCGCAACAGCTGCTGACACGGGCACTGAAGATGATGCTCTATCCGCTTGTTCGACTTCTGAAACTCTTGCTGAAACTTCGAAAGAAATCGAAAACAAAGAGAAACCCATTGCGGCTACTACGGAAAGGCCTCAAAAGGCATCAAAGTTTGTGAAACAAACCAAAGTAACATCTATTCCCCCTCCTATTCGAAATCGGGGTAAGCAAAAGATGCGGCCATGGATGCGGGTCATTTTAACCTTCTTGGTTATTTTGGCTTTGTTTTTTTTAGGAAATTATATCTAATTATTTGATTTTGGGATCTCTATAAATACGCAATTCTTTCCTGGTTTTCTTTTAAAAAATTTCTTTTGTAATAAATTATTATAGTAGTTATTTATTAATATTTGCTTTATGCATGGAGAAAGGGAGACATCTAAAGATGATCTACAATAATTGTCCCCTCTAATATATTCCCTTCATTTTCACTCCCATTCCTTCCAAACTATGTTTTGTAATAATAAATTATTATTTTTTAAATGTGATTTACACATAAATGATAAGAAAGAGTTATTGTTTTAAACAAGTTTTAATAAATTGATTTACTTCAAATAAGTAATTCGAGTTTCGAGTTCGAATTGAATTGAATTTTACAATTCGAATAACTTGAATAATTAGAATAACAGATTGGGGTAAATACCCTTTTGGTCCCTGTCAAGTTTGGAAACGATCAAATTGGTCTTTCTCAACAAAAATTACAAAAAAAATTCAAAATTATTTTCAAAAATTTAAAATAAATTTTAAAATTCAAAATATTTATAAAAATTCCCAAATTTATATTTTTTAAAAAAATTCTAAAAAATATATAAAGAAAGTAAAAAAATAAAAAAATTTCTAGAATAAGAATTTTGGATATCTAAATAAGTTAATTAATGATTCAAGTTTATCAGACTGAAGTATTTTTTATTATTCTGCCTTAAAAAAGTTTTCAAATATATAAAGTTTTAAATTTATGTGCTCTAATATAAAATTAATTATACTGTAACAATTTTTAATTTTTTTTTTAATTTGACGTTTATGGTACCTAAAGTTGGTAACATTAAGTCAAAGCGGTACCTTTATAAAGTACAGACACTTTTAGTTTTTAGCAATTGACCAATAATTTTGCACCATGTGTCTAATTTTATCAAATCACTTACAATACTCTGGAATGTAATAAACTCAAGTTTATAATGATTCGAGCTCGAAAAATTTGCGTTTGCTTATTCAAGCTTAAAAAACCTGGACCTAAAATAATCAAAGCTCAAGACCAATTTGGGCTTAAATCCGTAATGATCTGAGCTTGATAAATAATGGTGGTGCTGCCATCAAAAGCAATGGTGGTGCTGCCATCTTCAAATCCTCCTCCCGTAGACACTGTTTATAACATACCATTTTGTTAAATAATGGCATTGGAATACCATTTTGATATTTAAATATTGTTTTTGTATTATCTAAGTAAAAGACCTTATATTATGCCATCCAGGGATTGAATTAAAACAAAACACAAAATTTAATGAGTGAATACACAAACAACTAGCATTTGTTTTACAAATAATTGATTCTGTCATGGTCCAGTAACATTGATCATATCATCAACCTTTGATAAAATTCAAGTTCATGGACTAAAATGGTAGGTCTAGTTGTCAAATTCAATGACCAAAATGGATAAAAGATATAGATATCAAAATAAATCTAATTGCCAAATTTATGGACTAAAAAATTATATTATCCCTAAAATCTAATATCTAAGTTTCTTATGGTACATCTTTCAAAAAAAAAAATCTTGATTGTAGAAGCTACTTTATGGAAAGCTAGGAATGCCCTCGGCGTTGAAAGAATGAACATGAGCCTAATTCATAGGGACGAAGCCAAAAAATTCTTTTAGGGGGTTAAAATTAAATTGTAATTTTTACGATAATAAAAATACAATTCCATCATTTTAATAGCCTATATCTTTATAAATTTTAAAGGATTAAATCAAAATTTTATCATTTTTAGGGGTTAAAGTGCAACTTTACCTTTACTAATTTAAAATTTTAAAAATTTTAAAGTTTTTCATTTTAAGGAGGGTCAGGGCCCCTGCAAACCCCCTAATTATGCCCCTACTAATTCAGGTATGGCACTTAGCTAATCCAAGCATGACGAATTAATTAGAAAAAATTAAATTTTTTCAGTTTAATGGATTTTCATATTCGGTTTAATTTTGATAACTTTTTTATTTAAATTTTTTGGTGAAAAACTTTAAATCAACAGCTCCACCAAATAAACCAATTTAGGTCATTGTTAGAGTTGGGTGACCCATATCCTTGTTAAATAAATACAGTGTTAAAACAAGGGGATCTGTGTAGAATCGGTATAGTACTACACTTCTTCTATTTGACATTGATTAGAATAAGGTTTTTCAACCTTTAAATAGATGAAGTCAAAACTCCTCTTGTATCATTCAGTTTTTAACATTAGTGAATCTCCTCTTTTCCTCGTGGTTTTTTTCTTGAAAGAGTTTCTGCGTAAAATTTGTGTTCTTATTTTTTTTCTTTTCTTATTGCTTTACGATTGTTCTATATTTTCATTATTGACATTTAATTTTAACAAACTAGTATCAAAGCTTTCCAGGTTGCTTGTCTTGATCACAGTAATGGCGACAATAAAGTATATGATATTTCGTTGTTAAATCGTAACGCCAGATTCGCGTTGTGCCAAGTAAAGATGTAGACAATTCTTACACAGATGGATTTGGAGGATACCTTATAACGGTTCAGGGTAAAATACACTATCATGGTTCACATATTATTACAGTCTACACAAAATAGTAACTCACACTACACATAAAATGGGCAGATCACATAAATTATCAATTTGCCTCAAGCATTTGTTCATATAAAATAACAGTTCATATCAAATGATAGCTCATGCAAAATAATAGTTCATATGAAATATCAGTATATATCGAATAACAGTTCTTGCAAAATAATAGTTCATACTCTATCATAACTCATATATTTCAAATAATGATAAATTGACATTTTTGTGATTATGAAACATATAAGGAACTCTATCACCACACATTGGATAAATAGATCTCCATATAACACTTTGCTATTGACTCAAAAGAGCCCTACGTTTTCTCTGATAGAAGTGTAGCACAAATGCTCACACTGTCCAAACACACCACGCTATCTATAGTGAATGGAGCTATGCTCGAGATCCCTTATCTTTCAGACGAATCTCCTGGCCATAATGCCCATCACAATAAAAAGAGTGAGTACTCACAACCCTATGGCATGCTAACTATATCCAATGGTTCTCATAAGGTTACAATGCCAACATATCTCTTTTAACACATTCACACTAATCAGTATAATAGGGCTCGTAATTAAGCAGAGCTCGCACAATATAATACAGTTCGCAATAGAGCATGGTTCGCAAATAATATAACTTCCATGCAACATATATTGCACTCATAATCATAGTTCACATACCATTCATGTCATAGCTCACATAAATCATAGTTTGCATATTTTATTTAGCATAGGACACGCAATATCTTAGCTTACATACAATACAACTCAAAATCTCACAATACACATTTTGGCAAATTAATACAATTCGCCATATTAATACAAATTATCAAATTAACATAGTTCACCATAATAATATAATTGACCAAGTTAATACTGTTCACAATATTACACAATACACAAATATAATTGGCTCCCACTACAGTTGAACTTGCACCTAACATTTCATGATAATATAATTTTGCACTAATCAGAGTTTACATTATTGTACAACTCATAATTCTCATATGGGTTCGTGCATCCATAAATGTGCATATCAATAGAATTCGCATGTTATAAAAGTCCGCATTATATTATTTATTTTTATATCTGTTCGCAAGCACTACATAACCATATATGAATATATATATATATATATATATATATATATATATATTAAATATAACACAAAACTCACGCATATATATTATATATGAAAAAACCATGCACCCATACTTATATTATATATATAACAAAACCATGCACACATATTTATATTATATATACACCTACTAATTTAGTACAACAACTCTCAAATATATATACTCACTAAGTGCAATAGCTCACTATTAGTAATATGCACCAGACGCACGCAACTGTTAATACATAATCCACTCACACACGCAACAATTAAATTCACAATTCACAAACACTTATCATGTCAAGTACATACTTTACAGCTACGGCCTGTTTATTTTATTCCTATAACTATAAACACATTTTAAATTCATGCATTTGACTCATTAAAATCGCAGAGCATGCATACCCAACAGTCAACAAAATTGCAATGGTTTGCATCAAGAGAAATCAATGTTTGCATATTAATTAAGCAACAGTTCACATATGTTACCTTAGCTTCCGTACTAGAATTTAACATATGTTACCTTAGCTTCCGTACCAGAATTTAAATGCAGTATGTCAAACCGTTTACCTTAGTTCTTGCTTCAACTACCATGCTCAAGTAAGCTTTAATTTGCCTTTGTTAATGCTTGTAGAGGCTCCCAAATGACTTGGCACTTTACATACACATCAAGCACAATTAAAAGGCATTATTAATAGCAACATACATAATCAAATTATTCCAAAATCACAGATCCAAGTCTCTTAACTTCTATATCGAAAATTTAACTAGTTTTGTCGAAATATTTGTTTAACAACTCAAATATCATTTCTAAGCTTGGATTTCAACTTCATATATCCTAAATATCATCCAATTATAGATCTAAATCATCAATTTTACCCAATTACACAAATCTAATTTTTCCAAAAAAATCAAGATTGTGTGATCTTTTAAAAGGGGAAAACATTCAATTTGCTTAAATTCATTAAGGATTTGTTAAATTAAGATCAAATATATTTTAATTGGATTAAAATGAGTTAGAAATCACTTTAAAACCAAAACTTAGCTAAGAAATACAAGATCTACCATTTTCAAGCCAAAAATCAACTTAAAATCAAGTGATTTATTGTGATCTTGATTAAACCATTTAAATCTGGAATTGAATTTACAAATCACTTAGTTTAGTCATAAAAAGCTAGAATCTCACCTCAATTTTACAAAATCGACGAGCTATGGAGCTAATTCAAGCTAAAATGTGTGAAGATCGCTTGAGGATTTTAAGGATGAAAACATGAGTGTTCTTCAAAATTGAAAAGATATTTTGTGTTTAGAGAGCTTAGGAATAAAAAAGGATGATTAATTTCAGATGAAAAACTTTGATACTAATAACAGTTCTAATGGACTCACCTTCGGCCATTCTGAACATGTAGAAATGTTGTTTTAATACTAACTTGTTGGCTAGATGTTTCGTCATTAATGTTTGTTAATGTTTAGTTATAGATTGAGAGTTTTTTAGGTTTTGACTAACATCTATGACAATTACAACCCCAACATTAAGCATATGATTTGTTTTAAAATATATATATTTAAATGGTGAAGGGAGTAGGAGAGGTAGCACATATATTTCGTGCTATACACGGGTGAAACCGGGTTAAAATATGGGTTAGAGGGGTGGAGGGATTCTAATAGGCGACACCTAGTAAAGGGTTTCTTGCAGGAGGCACCTATTGTGGAGGCCCTATTTAAGCAGTATTTTCTTGAATGATTAAGAAGATAAGAAGAGAATGGGAAAAAGAATTGTAAAAGAAGAGAAAACAAAGAAGAATTCGTAATGTTAATACATATGAAAAAAAATGTTACATTGTATATATTTTTTGAAATAAAAAATTGAGAAATTTAATTATTTTTAAAGATTTAATATTAAAGATAGATAATCAATTTTTCGTATGCATTTATTTTGATAGAGTAATTTTGACAACAACAATTGGATGTATATTTGAATGTTGCTAAAAAATAACAATGAGATTTAATAGAAGTGTGTCGGTTAATGATATGAAAAAAAGGATCAGTGCAAAAATTGTTAGATATTGTGAGAAAAAAATCTCGAAATTATTTTACAAATTTTCAGTTCCGACAAAAATGAGATAACAAGACCATTGCTGATGGAGTTTTCTGAGAAATACGAAACCTCGGAGGATTCATCAGAATATTGTTTACTCGACGGTGACCAATGAAAGTATGCAGGTGAATGCAAGCACTCACGATGAAGATGAAGAAATAAGTGGTGGAACCTACAATAAAAGAATTAATGACATGACACCCATGTCAACATTTAGCACATGATGTCTATTGTCTGATGGTGACCAAATTATCATAATTCATAATGTTAATGACCAAATCATAACAATTAAAATATCAGTAACTAAAATGTAAATTTAAACAACTATAAGGGATTATTTTTATAGTTTACCCATTTTAATATTATAATTGTTGGAATGCATTTGGTAATTTTAAGTATTCCACATATAGCATGAGTTAGTTTTCCTATCTTTTATTTGATAAAATCTCCTAATAGCATCGAAAGTGTTAAATTAATTACATTAGAATTTGAATTTATAAAATAAAAAATTATTTTTATAATTTAAATTTAACTTCTAAGCTAAATTAGGTTTTAAATTTTAATAATAAAAAATAATTAATTTCTGTAAATTATAAAAAATAATTTCTTTTGAAGAGTTTGATATGGAGTCAAACCCTTACTCCATTTTTTTTTCTCTTTTTAGTGCTATATAATACAATAGATTGATAACAATTATTTCTATTAATCTAACCTGTGCTCTACCTTTTGTGTTTCAGTAAGTTTCGATTTGGCTTCTGCTTTGCTTAGGTTTTGATTCTAACGTAGAGCGAATATGACGAAAGCGGAGTTGACGGTGTTCCATGCAGCCGCGGAGATGGATATTGTAGCTGAGAAAGAGAATGAAACGAGATATCTTCTCAATGGCGCCAACGCGAGTAGCGTTAAGGTTGGCTCCGATGTTTATGTTAACGTAAATGGAAAGGACTCCGATAATGGAGTTGTAGTGAAATGGGATGGAAATTGCATTGTTGAAGAAGACCACGAAGTGAAATCCGAATCTGATTCGGTTACTATTACTATGAATCAGCAGGCGGTGGAGAAACTTGTTGAAGAAAAAGTAGGGTATGTTGAAGAAAAATCGGGGGATGGAGATGATTGTTTGGCTAATGGTATAGCTAAACAATCTGTTTCGGAAGGTGCTGTTGTTATTGATTCCAGTGTTGAACAGAGAGATAATAAAGTCGATGATGATGCTACACATAAAGTCTCTGTTAACTCCATTAGTTCGAATCCTATAGTCTCTGTTGGTGATATATCATTTGTAGTTGATGTTCAAAGTAATAAATATAATGGTAATCTGGCTGATTTGGAGATGGCTTCCAAACTGGTTGGTAAGTCTTTGGACGTGGTTTCGGGATTGAAATCATAAACGAATGTTAGTTCTGATTCTATATCGGTTGTAGAAAGTAATCCTGCAGAGAAAACTTGTGGTGTCACAAACTGAAGAATTCAGTTTGGTAGTTTCGACGACGAGGCTGAAAGGGAAACACCGTTCAACTACATGATCAGGGTCCCGAGAAACGATGATGAAAGGTTGAAAGTAATGATAAGACTTGCTCGAAATAAGGTTGAGGAGAAGATCCGAATTCGACGTATAATTCATATCGATATGCAAAGCACGTGGGTATGTAACTAAGTGCTTTTATTTTTCATTAAATTCTTTAATCACTTGTTTATGTTGTTATGGTTTGATTAAATGCTCTACCGATAGGTTACTTGTGAGGAACATCTCAATGATTTTAGTGATGCTGTATTTCAATGCAATCCGTGATTGATATTAAAGATATTGAAGTCAAGGTAACCTGTTTTCAGTCTTTTATGGAAGAGGATGATGTGATTATTTGTTCTAATTATATACTTTGTAAGCAGATACGAAACATGGAATGGACAATACAACACCAAACTCTACCACTAAAGGATGAAAAGCTGTCATCTACCATGAGTAGACAGGAAGAAAATCAACAAGGTTTGGACCGGAAAGAGCGTCTGAAGGTATTATATATATACATCTGCTTTGTTACCTGTTGGAACCATGAATCTTTAAAAGTATATATATTTGAATACGAGTATGAGAATCTAATTTGGGTATGATGATGGATATAATCCAACAACAACCTTTCAAAAACACATATTTGAATACGGCTTTTGGTTACTTACTAGATTCTTCTGTTTCTGTAGTCTTTAAAGAAGGAAGCTGATCAATTGAGAGCCAATCTCATAAACGCTGTGGCGATCACTGAGGTAACTAGGAGGAAATACTATAAGGAAAGCGAAAAGTTAAGCGAATCGCTGTACCTGCTCAAAGCTGCAGATGACAACCAAGAAGAAGCGTATGCACAGCTGCAAAGTTTGAAGAAACAATTATATGAGAAGGTACTTTTAAATTCTGTTGGAGTTTGAGTGTACTTTAACCGGGTAAAGTAAGAGTTGCAAAGAGAGCACCAGCAGCAACGTATTATACCCGGGTAAAATGTGAAGGAAAAATGCTTGAAGGTCAAGCTTTTTCTACTGCCAGGAATGTCGAATAGAATTTAGAAGGCAAAGAAAGATGGAGCATGAGGAAGAAAATCTGATAATTTTTCATTAACTAAAACAATGGCATATAGCCAATACATAAATCAAGCCTTTTGCTTGTCAAAATCAACATATGGTCAACTAATCTACGCCAACTACCACTAATACATTGGAACTTACAAGACAAAACTTGTACATAAAAGAAAAGCTGATTAACAGCTCATTCCTACATCAATCTTTTACCTAATATAGTTCAATATGAACCAAAAGAGTTACATTGACTAAAATAATAAAATGAACAACAAAAAACTGACTCAGCACTTGGCTCGGCAGCTTCTGGACTTGGCCTGCTCTGCATGGTCTGATGATTTAGTGTATGAGCTGTATGGAGGGCCACATTCTAACACTCCTCCTTGGCTTCCATGCTGCTAACTCCAAGTTCTTTCCTTAACTTGATGAACCTTGAAGTACATAGGGTCTTTGTGAAAATATCAGCAACTTGGTCTTCTGAATTACAATAAACTAGCTCTATCTCGAGCTTGTTCCATCTCCCTTACCACATGCAACTTAATGCTAAAATGTTTGGTTCTATCATGGAAGATAGGATTCTTTGTAATTGCAACAGCAGACTTGTTATCACAAAAGATCTCTGTTGCTTCCTTTTGATATAGGTTTAAATCACCAAGGATTTTTCTAAGCCAGATGGCTTGGTTTATCGCTGCTCAAAGCAGAGACCACATACTCACCTGCACTGTTGGTGAGCAACAATTGATTGCTTCTTGGAACTCCAAAGAAAACATAGTTGAACCAAGGGTAAAGGCATAACTCGAAGTGCTTTTCATGTCATCCTTTGAACCGCCCAATCATCATTAGTGTAGCCTATCGACCTTCGTGTCTTCATTTCTGCTGAATTTCAATCCATAGCTCGGTGCCTTTGATGTACCTAAGCACTCTCTTTGTTGCTTGAAGGTGTTGTTTGTTGCAAAGAATGCATAAATCTTGACAAAGACACTAACGAGAGAATACATGATGTCCGGTCCGTTTCTTTGTTAAATACAACAAGCAACCAACAAGACTTCTATAATCGCCTTCACCGACTGCTCATAGCCTTCTTGACTTGATAGTTTTGCTCCAATGTACCCATAGGTGTGCTTGTTGGTTTGCGATTTCCATAGAGAATTTGCTTAGAATTTTTGCAAAGCAAATGTCTTCGCCCCAAGAAGATTCCACTATGAGTTTGCTTTGCACCTCTATTCCAAGAAAGTAGATCATCTGTCCCAGTGTCGGACATTTCAAACATGTCTTTCATTTTGGCTTTAAAATCAGCCAGCATACTTCAGTCTCCTCCTGTCACCAAAAGATCATCAACATAGAGAGACACAATAAGCTGTGGTTCAGCTTGTTTCTTCTTGACATACAGAGTTGGCTCACTGATGCTTCTCTCAAATCCCAGGCTTAGCAAATAGCTATCAATTCTAGTAGACCAGGCTCTAGGAGCTGCTTGCACTCATATAATGCCTTCTTGAGCTTGTACACCTTTTGTTCTTTACTAGACACAACAAAGCCTTGAGGTTGATCAATGTAGATCTCCTCTTCAAGGAAGCCATTGAGAAATGCAGACTTCACATCGAGCTGGTGGATTTTCCACTGTTTCTGAGTTGCTAAGGCAATCAAGAATCGATGGTGTCTAGCACGCCACCGGTGCAAATGTCTCCATGTAGTCCAGTCCATACTTTTGGCTAAAGCCCTTCACAACTAGCCTAGCTTTAAGCTTGTTTAGGCTCCCATCTGTATTCTGCTTGGCTCGATACACCCATTTTACTCCAATAACCTTTCTATTGGTTGGTCTAGGAACCAATTCCCATGTCTTGTTCTTATCAATCATGGCAATTTCATCATCCATAGCTTGCTTCCAGCCTTGGTGTGCTTCAGCTTCTTCAAAGCAGCATGGTTCTTCTTGTGCAACATGAGCCCTTTCATAAACATCAACCAAAGTTCTTGTACCCCTGACTGGTTCATCATCAACATCCATCTCTGGATAATTATGATCAGCTTCAAACTGATCTGTCACAAGTTCTTCAGGAGTGGCTTCAGGTTCATTTCTTTCCCAGTTCCAACAAGCCTTCTCATCAAACACTACATCTCTGCTCACTTGAATTTTGTTGGTTAAAGGATCCAGGATCCTATAACCCTTTTTGACCATACTATACCCGGTTAAAATACCAGGAACAGCTCTTTTAGACAACTTGTCCCTCTTTACACCGGTACTTGGGTCAGAACATAGACAACCAAAGACTTTCATATGAGCCAATGATGGCTTGAACCCAACCAGGCTTCAAAAGGTGTCTTGTGAGCGAGTGCTTTGGTTGGAAGCCTATTCTCATGTAAATAAAGCAGATTGACACTTTTCAAATTTCACATTGTCTTGGGTAGATTTTTCTCAAACAATAAGCATCTAGCCATATCCATCAAACTCCTGTTCTTTCTTTCACTAACCTCATTTTGCTGGGGTGTGTAGACATTGGTTAGCTGGTGTTTAATGCCAGCATCTTTGCACAAAGATTGGAACTGAGCTGAAGTGTATTCGGCCCATTATCTGACCTAATGGTCTTTATCTTGCAGCCTGTTTCTGTTTCCACTGCAGCTTTGAACTTTATAAACACTTGAGCAACCTCAGACTTATGCTTCAAAAAATAAACCCAGCAGTATCTGGTATAGTCATCAATAAAGAGAATAAAGTACTTGTTACCACTTAGTGATTCTGTCCTCATGAGGCCACAAACATCACTGTGCACCAGTTCCAACTTGCTTGAGCTCTCCAGGTTGTGTTGGTAGGAAATGAAAGCCTGGCTTGCTTTTCCATTTGACAGACTTCACAAACATCTTCACTCTGAACTGTCTTGGTGAAGTTTTCAACCATTTCCTTGTTGACCATTTGAGCCATAGATTTGAAGTTGGCATGCCCAAGCCTTTGGTGCCAAAGCTTGGAGTATTCAGAAGAAACAGCATAGGCATTATCAAAGCCTTTATTCCAGTCCACAACAAAGCTCTTTTCTGTCATGGCTACTGACATGAGCATGGATCCACTTGGATCACTAATCTGACATTCATTTCCTTTGAACACCACTGTATAGCATTTTTCAACTAACTGAGCTATACTTAATAGGTTTCTGTCAATTTCAGGAACTAACAAAACATTTGAAATGATTTTGTTACCTGTTGGAGTGCGAATCACCACATCTCCCTTTCCTTCTGCTTTGATAAAGTGGCCATTGCCGACTTTAACTTTTGTTTTGCAGCTTCTGTCTAATGACTTGAAAATAGCTGCATCTGGTGACATATGATTGGTGCAGCCACTGTCAAGGAGCCAACCTTCTGAGACTTTCTTCTGAGCAGCTGAGCAGGAGACTGCAAAGACCTGCTCTTCATTGTCACTGCCATCTTCGGCTATCTGAGCTTCAGCCCTTGGCTGCTGTTCATTATGCCTTGGTCTTTCTTTTTCTTTGCAAACTTTTTCAACATGCCCCTTCTTTTTGCAGTGTTGACACACAGCATCTGGCCTGAACCAACATCTGGCCTCTGAATAGCCAGGTCTTTTACAAAATCTGCAAAGTCAATCTCCTCCTCTTGCTACATCAGGCTTAGGCCTGTTTTTCCAGCTCTTCTTTCCCTTATAGGCAGAGGTGCTTGAGGTTGCTTTGGCCTTGGCTTGAAAAGCTCCCTCCCCGTGCTGCTCTCCATTCTCACGGCTCTCCTTTGTTCCTGAGCATAAAGAGTATTAATAAGCTCAGTTAGGGAGATGGTTGCCAGGTCTCTCGAATCCTCCAAGGATGAGATCTTTACCTCATATCTTTCAGGTAATGTTAAGAGCACCTTCTCCACAATCCTTGCCTCACTGAACTGTTCTCCTAGCAATCTTATGCTGTTGACCACAGCCATTATCCTGTCTGAGTACTGCTTCACTGTCTCTTCTTCCTTCATCTTGAGATTTTCAAACTCTCTTCTCAAGTTTAGTAGTCTTTGCTTTGTTCTTTCAAAGCCTTGGAACTCCTCCTTGAGCTTGTCCCGTGCTCCGCTGGGGTCTCACAAGCCATGATTCTGTGAAGATAACATCGTAAACACACGATTCAATGCATGACATGGCTTTGTGCCTCTTTGTCTTTTCATTAGCATGCTGCCTTGTTTGAGCCACTGTTGGATTGGCTGTGAGTGGAGCTGGCTCAGCATCTGTGTTGACAACTTCCCACATATCGAAGGCCTGCAGGTAAGTCCTTATCTTGACAACCCATATGTGGAACCCCTCACCATTAAAAACTCGTGGTGCTTTGCAGGAGAAAAGCCTGATGAAGCCATTTAGTTTACAACAACAGTCCTCTCGAGATGAAAGCTCTTGATACCAATTGTTGGAGTTTGAGTGTACTTTAACCGGTAAAGTAAGAGTTGCAAAGAGAGCACCAAAGAAGAAACGTATTATACCCGGGTAAAATGTGAAGGAAAAATGCTTAAAGCTCAAGCTTTTTCTACTGCCAGGAATGTCGAACAGAATTTAGAAGGCAAAGAAAGATGGAACATGAGGAAGAAAATCTGATAATTTTTTATTAACTAAAACAATGGCATATAGCCAATACATAAATCAAGCCTTTTGCTTGTCAAAATCAACATATAGTCAACTAATCTACACCAACTACCACTAATACATTGGAACTTACAAGACAAAACTTGTACATAAAAGAAAAGCTGATTAACAGCTCATTCCTACATCAATCTTTTACCTAATATAGTTCAATATGAACCAAAAGAGTTACATTGACTAAAATAACAAAATGAACAACAAAAAACTGACTCCAGCACTTGGCTCGGCAGCTTTTAGACTTGGCCTGCTCTGCATGGTCTGATGATTTAGTGTATGAGTTGCATGGAGGGCCACATTCTAACAAATTCTGTAAGCTTAGAGTGAATGAACATAATCGTGTTGGACACTTAATCATATCCGAGACTCATAGACAAACCTGCATTTTCGTTCTGCTTCTGATTGAATCTATTGCTCTTTGAAACTGATAAACTAAGTACCGATAAAGATATACCGACGCTACTCTTGTTTGAATTTTGCAATATCATTGAAGTTGGCCAGCATGTGGCACAAGGAGCAGCCAAGGAAGAAACCATGCAGCCCGAGCCAAGCAGATGCAGTTGAAGACAATACAGATGTTCCATTCTGGTTCATTTTGTTACTTTAAGTTGATGTTATGTAATTTAGTTTGTTTTCAACTTACTTGCTGATGTAATTGATGTAATTAGGTAGTATTGAGCTGATAATTAGCTTGTCAAAGTGTACAAGCAATGTTTAACAAGTTTCAATGTTGCTTAGTAGTAGTAGGTGATTGTTTAGGGGAAATTTATTCTTTTTGATCAGCTCATATTTGGTATATGTATTGGCATTATGCCAATTTCAATTGTTAATGAAAATCATCAGCATTTATTCAAAATACTCTCTCTTTTCTTGCTTTTATTTTTCTGTTCTTAAGCAAATTTAGTTGTTTTTTCTGCAAGCCTCGAGCCTTGGTGCTCAAGCTTCTATTGAATCTTGCTTAAACTTAGCTCATAATCCTAACAAGAACCAACACTTTCTGCAGTATAGGGATGATTCTATTAAAGCGAATGAGTTGGGTTGGAAAGGGGATAAAGTGGCACTCCAAAATTTTTGTATTAACCAGGTGAGGTCGTGCATTTGTTTTATTTCTTCGAAATAAAAAATTTTATACAATATTTGATCTAAACAGTTGATGGTCCAAGTGGAGAAATTTATGGACTTATGGAATAACAACGATGTATTCCAAAAAGAATATGTTAGATGCAATGAAAGGAGCACACTTTGGAGACTGAGGACATTAGATGGCCCTTCACTTGGTCCTGGTGAAGTGCCTCCTGTAATTCCTCAAGCAGTAAATGGAAGAGCGGTCATGGATCATACAATGTCTGACTTAACTTTGGAAGGTCGAACACAAGAGGAAATGGCGGTGGAAAAAGCTGTAAAGGTACTTGCGGCAAAGGTTGTGGAGCAAAAGAAGTTTATGAAATTTGCTCCTCCAGAAAGTGTTTCAGCAACTGCTTCTAATGGGGATAAAATCGAAGAGGCAGAAGAAGAGAAGCCGCAGAGAACGAGGAGGAGGAATCAGACAGGAAGGCAGAGGAATTGAGAAAGGAAGAGGAAGCGGCTAAATTAAAGGAGCACTGTCGGTTGGAGGAGATAGCTAAAGCTAAGGAAGCACTAGTGCCACGGGGCTAGACCTTTCGTCTCGCAAGCCGTGGGGCCTTAGGCGATTTGCTCATCCAAACTCACCTAAGTCAGCCTTCACTCGAATGAGGATTCCTTAAGAACTCCTCCAAGGCACCAATTGAACAGCGAAAGCAAACTTATGCCAAAGAAGCTTACAAAAGAACAACAGAAAGGGACACTCGCAAAGTGTTTGAGTAAATGCTCTCTATTCTCTTATTCACAAAGAATAATGAAACAATGAATGGAGTGAGTACAAATGAGGGGGAGGCTCTCTATTTATACTTGAGCTCCCCTAAAACCGACAGACAAGATACATTTATATCGACGGACGAGATTAACCATATCCTATGATTTAAGGGATTTACAAGATATTGCCATATCAAATCCTATCTAATCTTACAAGATATGATTCCCTCTATCTTTAAGATTAGTTACCATAGTTACCTGAGTTGCCATATCTTCGCTATCGGGCCAACCAGGCTTCAATCTGATAGGCTTCTCCAACATTCCCTTGAATCGGGCCAGCTCTCGTGGGCCAAATGATCCCTATTTAAGCAATAAACCTCCATCGGATGCATTTGGTTCGATGGTCATGGGCTTTGAACTCTGGCCCGTGACATTCTCCCCTACCCATTCTCGTAATGTCCTCGTTGCGACTCTCGAATGGCACTGACTTGATTCGCCTCAGATCTCACTCGTTGCCTTGGCTCTTCCCTTCCTTCGGGACTTTTGCCTCGGATTCCGTCGCTTCTTAACTCGACTCATCCTACTCGTTTGTACATCTCGACGATAAGGAGTTATGTCACTCCCTTTCCCACATTCTAACTCCCCTCGAATAGAATCCTCGTGATTCATAACACTTGGCTTCGCTTTGCCCACAGTCTTTTGGCCTCCTTCCTCAAGAACTTCGAAAGGGCCCCTACGTTCTCGCCAAGTTAACGAGTTAGAATGCAACACACTATCAGAGTGTTCGGAATGTACCTTCGCATTTACTCTGGTCAACTATCCCACATGCATCGCTTCTTTTTCCTTGAAGCCCGATGCACCACCCACCTCTCCCTTAGGTGGAAGCCTTATCGATGACTCGGCCAACTCTAACGCTTCACTCGACTTGAGCCTTATTGGTCCCAGCATCACTGTTTTTATCACAACTTCTTCCTCTAAGTTCGATGACAAACTCACCTCTTCCTTTGGTGGAAGCCCCTCCGATGACTCACCATGCTCGAACGTTGCCTTTCCTTTGACTACGGCTTGCTTTGGACAGTTCCGTAACTCATGCGGACCACGGCAGAAGAAGCACTTTACTCGCTTCTTCTTGCTCCTCTTTGCCCTCTTGGTTTCGGCATTTCCCTTGCTCAAACCAAGCTGCTTGGGCTCTTTGTTTGCTCCATCGTTCCCTTCAATGACAGACTTGCTCCTCTTTGCCCTCTTGGCTTCAGTTTTTCCTTTACTCGAACCAAGCTTCTTGGGCTCCTTGTCTGCTCCATCGTTCCCGTCAATGACAGACTTTCTCAGACACTTTCGCAACCTATGTGGACCATGACACAAGAAGCACTCTACTGGCTTCTTCTCACTTTTGGCCTCCTTGGCTTCGATCTCATTGCGCTCGAACCAAGTCCCAAGGCCTTATCCACCGGCTTGTTCTTAAGCGCGAATTTCATCGGACATCTCTTTAACATGTGTGGACCATCACAGAGAAAGTATTTCAGCTTGTCCCTTTTTCTCTTGGGTTTCTTCTTCCCAACTCGTGGTTTCCCATTACCACCATTGTCGCCGTTGCCATTACCATACTCATCCGTATCTTCCTTGTGATTCCCTTCACATACGCCCCTTTCCTCGAACTTGGAAAATCCAAGCTTGTCTTTCCCTAGACCAAGCTTAACCACGGATTCCACTACCATCATGGCTTCTGACAGCTTTTGGACACCTCTTTATTCCACCTCCTATTTGACCCACGGCTTCAATCCCTCTTGAAAAGCAAGCATTGCTTCTCTCTCGGTCATATCTGAAACTTAGAGCATGAGTTCTTTGAACTCACGAACATACTCCCCCACTGTGCCTCGTTGCGTTATCCCTTGCAACATTGCCCGAGCTTCTTCCTCGGTAAACTCAGGGTAAAACTGTCCCTTCAACTCGCATTGGAACTCTTTCCACGTTCCAATCTCACCTTGCCTTTTATCTGTGGTCCTATCTCGCCACCATAAAAGCACAATATCAGTAAGAAATAATAAAGCAGTTTGTACCTTACCCACATCATCCACGATGCCTTTGGCACGGAAGTAGTTTTCCATCCTCCACAAGAAATTATCCACATTGCATGCAGACCTTATCCCCACAAACTCTTTTGGCTTCGGGACATACTCGTTACTGAGTGCTGCACTTGACACTCCTTCCCCCACCGCTGCTCGACACAAGGCCAACTCTCCCTCGAGCTCCTCTATTCTTGTGCTTAAAGCCAGCGTCGTGGCCATTGTTTCCTCCCTCAAAGCCCTCAACATGGCCTCAAGAGCATCGTTCCTGTCTGATAGTTTATCTTTATGTGAATCAAATAACTCATTTACCTTATCCATGGTCGAATCAAGAGACATCTTTACATAGTCTCTGGACTGTTCCTTCCAGTTGTCTATGTGACCTTCGAACCCATCGAGTGCCTCCTTTACGTCCTCCATGGATCCCTCGAGTTTACCCATACGTACCTCTACTATCGACAACATCTCCCTCAAACCTTTTCGTGCCCATCTTTGTTCGAACTCTTCTTTCGACATCCCAACAGTGCCTTCGAACAAATAGCTCGGATACCACTTGTGTCGGGGCTAGACCTTTCGTCTCGCAAGCCGTGTGACCATAGGCAATTTGCTCATCCAAACTTGCCTAAGTCATCCTTCACTCGAATGAGGATTCTTTAAGAACTCCTCCAAGGCACCAATTGAAAAGCAGAAGCAAACTTATGCCAAAAAAGCTTACAAAAGAACAACAGAAAGGGACGCTCGCAAAGTGTTTGAGTAAATGCTCTCTATTCTCTTATTCATAAAGAATAATGAAACAATGAATGGAGTTGGTACAAATGAGGGGGAGGCTCTCTATTTATACTTGAGCTCCCCCAAAACCGACGGACAAGATACATTTACATCGACGGACGAGATTAACCATATCCCATGATTTAAGGGATTTACAAGATATTTCCATATCAAATCCTATCTAATCTTACAAGATATGATTCCCTCTATCTTTGAGATTAGTTACCATGTTGCCTAAGTTGCCATATCTTCGCTATCGGGCCAACCAGGCTTCAATCTGACAAGCTTCTCCAATATTCCCTTGAATCGGGCCAGCTTTCGTGGGCCAAATGATCCCTATTTAAGCAATAGACCTCCATCGGATGCATTTGGTTCGATGGTCACGGGCTTTGAACTCTGGCCCGTGACACTAGAAAGGAAGAGGCGACATAGGGAGAAGGTCGAAGCTCGAGAGGCTAAACGAGCTGTGAATGAAGCCGTCGCTAAACCATCACAAAACTCCCGGTACTGCCAACATAGGGAGAAAACCTCAACAGAGGAAACCAAGCACGCAACTGTCGAAGAAGGATCCATCAACACCAACACCCGCCCCTGACGTTGCCAGTGGCAGGCATCTCATCTGGGGTTGAAAAAAATTTTAATGTCGCCTGAGAGATTCGAACTCTCGCGGGAAAATCCCATGTACTTAGCAGGCACATGCCTTAACCACTCGGCCAAAGCGACATTGATTTATCAACTAAAATTAAGATTGAAATAACAAATAATTTTAGATGCTGTCTAAATTAAATGGCTGAAGCTACGTGTGGGAAGAATAGATGATCAGTTAATATTCAGCGAATAATATAAAGATTTAGTTCTAATACAATAATATTATCTACTAGTAATTGAGAAAAGGGCAATCGACGTCGACCTCCGGGTTGGAGGATGGGGCCGAGGTCGGGATGAGAGGTGGATGTCCAAGGTTATTATTATGTTCTTAATGGTTTATTATGATTTTGGAATTTTAGAGTTTGATTTTATCGTTATTTTATTAGTTTTGTTTGGGTCTGAATAGCTCGAAGTATTGATATTGTTTTGGACTATAAGTATGGTCAATTTGATGTTAAATACTCTGTTAAGGATGCATGTTGAAATGGAAAATGTTTGAGAATGAATTTTTCCCTATTTTTCTGTATTTTTGTCCATTTGTACATAGGTATCAATATTTAGGGTATAAGTATCGATACCTTAGTGTTGGAATAATCGTGTAGGAAAATAGTAGCTCGATTTGGTATCAATACCACAAGTATCAAGACTTGGGATAAATATATTGATACTTGTGCCTGAGTATCGATAAAATGTTTGGATTCAAGATTTGACAAAATGTTAATTTGGTATTGTTTTTCTTGTAAAATATCGATACCTTAGCTTGCGTATTCGATACCGACATTGATTTCTTTGAAAATTTGCTCAATGGTCCCTAAGCATATATTAAACTATTTCTTAGGTCGTATGATGTTTATTTAGCCACGAACACCTCTATAAATGTTATAAATGTTTGAAAAATTGTAATTTATGGGAACTTTGAGGCATATTCTCAATAGGTAAAGGTGGAGAGTTGAATAATCCATAAGACCTTTAAAATAGTATATCATATGCTCAAAATGGTTGAGTGATGAATGAGAAATTGATGCTTAAAGTAAGTTACATGGAAATATTTGTTGAGGGAAAAGAAAAGCTTAGAACCTTATGTGAAAAAAAAAAAAGCTACATTGGTTAAATACAACCAAGTGTGAGATGCGTTTATATATGGGGACCCTATTGAAGGGTGATTGAATGATTAAGCTTGGAACCTTGTCTCGCGTGCATAGGGTGCAGTTCCAAACTAGTTAGGGTTAGGGCACACTAGAGGTGATCATTGGCCGGGCGGGGCTTAACTAAAAATTTAGGCCCATTCATTGGGCTCGGGCTGGGCCGGGCCCAAAAAATAGGCTTAAAATTTTGCCCAAGCCCAACCCAAATAAAAATACTAAAACCCGGGCCATGCCCGGCCCGCTAGTATTTATTTTTATATTATTTTATATAATTTTTAAATATATAATACATCAAAAATACTAAAAAAATCAAAATAAATATTTTCCAACAAATTGAAAATAAATTTTAAAAAATATGTAGACTTAAATAACACTAAGACAGATGTAACTTAACAAGCAACTACCTCTAAAATAATAATAAAATTAACAAATGCCTTTAAAATAATTACAAAATTAATAATAAAATAAGTTTTATACAATATCCAAATAATAACAATAAAATAGGAGCAACTAATAGTAATATGGTAGCAAAATAGGCCTATTTTTTAAACGGGCCTCATTTTTTTGTCCAAGCCCATTTTTTGGGCCTATATTTTTGCCCAAACCCTCCCACGTTTCTGGCGGGCCTTTGGACCGGGCCAGGTAGCCCGACCCATGAGCAGGTCTAGGGCACACCCACACGACGTGGGCGATGCAAAGTGTTAAGCTTGGTTGGGCCCAGAATTTTCCTACGGATATTTTAGCCCAATACGAAATTTATTTTTCCTCCGCAAATAGATACAAAATCTGATATTAAAGGACATCTATATCCTGATTTATTTGATTCTAATCAATTTAATTTGATTTTAATCAAATTGATTCAATTGCCTCTTTAATCTCCTTATACAAAGATATTTCCAAAAATTCCTCCACTTTGAATGCCTATAAAAGGCTAAGACTTCTTCAGAATTTTTTGCTCAAATTTTCACTTTCACACCGAGATTATTTTCACTAAAAATTATTGTTTTCCTGTCCATATTTTTCTAACGTTTTGTAGATAGAAAAAGACAACGTTCGTTCGTTGATCGCTACCGAGGTGCTACTATTTTGATCATTGGGTTGTTTTATCTTGGGAGACATTCGACCAACGTTTTTCCAAGTACCGTAGGAGCAACTAAATCTGTCTTAAAGAAACTGCGTTAAACATGCCTCCATGTTTAGTAAATCTCTATTCTTCCTTTCGATTTTAACTTTTTGTTACGGTGTTTATTATTTTACATATTTGGCAATTTAAATATAAATCATTCTATTTATATTTTATTTTATATATATAAATATGTGTTTATTTATATTTAAATATTTTGTTCGCGAGCGTATTTTGTCCAACAATAAATTATCATGAAATTGATCTTTCTTGAAACTATGTGTGCATGTGATAAAATTTCGACAATAATGTAGCGCCCTGTAACTCGGGTTTGGTGACCAGATCGAGTGAGAGGGGTTACATTAACCGTCCAATGGCTTGAATAAAATCTTAAATTTATTCATAAAATTATAATAATTTAAGAAATTAATTTTTATTTCACCTTAATTTATCATATAAATTCAGTTTTCTAAATTTAATTATGATAACTTATTTGTTTATATGATTTATTTTTTGAGGAATTGATTACCTTTGAGATCTGAAACTAAAAATTTCACAAAATAGTTGTGATATATATATATATATATATAATCACAATCTGTTTCTTATGCATTACTCACAATCTGTGATTCATTTTTTTCCATCATGAAGAAATTGAAAAAGTTAAACCAAGGTTTTTAAAGTAAAGAGATAAAAGAAAAAAAAACCATTTTGGTTTTTATTTATAGTTATTTTGGGAAGATTATATTCACTAATATAATAAAAACAAAGGTTAATTTTGTCTTCCATCCAAAATATGAGATAACCTAATAAATGAGTTGTAACAAAATTATACTTTATTACGATATCTTGATACTGTTTAAGAATGTGAGAATGGGATGATTAAAATGTTAAAGAATTCAAACACTGTAATCTCATTCAAGAATGTAACAATACAAACTATAATGTAAGATTCAACTAACCAAACGTCCCCGAGTGTAATTAGAGCAACTAACTATAGAATAAAAGTTGGATTAATTATGCAGGTTACAAACAGTTACATTCAAATCCAATTTTTCTATGACTTTTCACATGTCCATACATGATTTAAGTTTAAAATATTATTTTTTATGTGATAATAATAGTATTTTAATTGTATAGCATAGATATTTTTTAAAAGGGCATATATTTTACTTTGAACATATAGTTGTATATAAGAGAGATAGATTAACATACTTTTTAACCTTCTAAATTAAATAGTATTTATTATAAATTATTTAATTTATTTTAATTAAATTGAATAGAGCTTATAATTAATTGATGATGACAATGAGTATATGTTTAATGTTAGATCGGGAATAATCTAACAATTATGGAATCACTACAGCAAAACAGGTTTTTAGCAGCGTTTGGACAAAATAATGCTGCTATAGATCGTGGCGCTTTTTGATAAATGCCGCTATAGATCAAGCATTAGTGGCGTTTTTCAAAAAACGCCGCTTGAGCATTAGCGGCGCTTTTAGGTCAACTACTAGCGGCGCTTTTCAAAAAACACGCAAAAAAATTAAGCATAACGCCGTCATTTTATATTAGAGTAATTGGAAAAAATTGCATGTAGTGTTTATTTTTCTTGCTAGTAATAATAGGTATTATGGAATACTTTCTCGAACTAACATTCCACATATGATGATTCGATTTTAAATTTTGTTACTTGTTTAAAGAATTTTTTCTCTCAATTTTTATTGATAATTTTTATAAAAAGTAATATTATTTTTTTTAATTTAAAAGTTATGTAGTTGTGTAAATACAATTTATTCTATCAAACATGACATAGAGAATTATGATGTAATTACACTCTATCAACTAAGCACGTATAGAAAATTATAATTCCTTAAAATTGCAAAGGGGTGTAATTACTTCCTTAATGATTACGCTTTTATCCAATTACTACTTTATGGTGTCCAAAGCGTCCCCAATGTAACACATTTGTCTAATACTTTCTATTAATATGATGCATAAGTTGGAGAATTTGTGCTCCAAGCAAATTCCTAAGAAAGAGAGGTGGGTCACAATATACGGTTTTAAGTACCAAGTTTTTCCTAGATGGAATCACTCTTAAACATGTATTCATTCTTGTTTAACTTCAAGGAAATGTAGAAAATATAAAAGCTAAAATTTAGACGTGTTGGACATTGTCCTTAGGAAATTTTGTTCATAGTGTATCCTCAATATTCAACAAGCTATTTTGTTACAAGAACAATAGGGAGGAACAACAAAACCTAAAGAAAATACTTAGGAACGAGAGAGAAAGAAAATATCTCAAGTGCTTGGAGGATATGGTTTTAAATCAAAATAAAGAGTTCCAATTTTGTGTGCAAATGGATTAGAAGCAAGAGATTTTTTTCTTTTTAGAAGCAAGAGATTAAATGAGTTGGATATAAAGTATGTTCTTCTACTCGTCAATGAATACTAATCTACCGTATCAATCGTCGAATTATCGCTTAGGCTTGCTAAGTGAACTTTAAAAAAAGAAAACCTTAACTATGCAATGACTATTTTGTAATTTTTTAAAATTAAATAACTAGAATATAAACTTATTAATAATTCAATGACCTTTAATGTAGTTTATCCAAAAATAAAATAAGGACTCAAAGCAATTTTTTTAAAAATGGTAAAATAATTACGTCGCCTGAGAGATTCGAACTCTCGCGGGAAAATCCCATGTACTTAGCAGGCACACGCCTTAACCACTCGGCCAAAGCGACCTCCACATCTCCTAAATGAATGTTAAGTTAAGAAATATATCGAGATGCCTCGTCGAAAATGCAAAGGTTGTGGAGCAAAAGAAGTTTATGCAATCTGCTCCTACAGAAAGTGTTTCGGCAACTGCTTCTAATGGGGATAAAATCGAAGAGGCGGAAGAAGAGAAGCCGAAGGGAACAGAGGAGGAGGAGGAATCGGACAGGAAGGCAGAGGAATTGAGTAAGGAAGAGGAAGCGGCTAAATTAAAGGAGCAACGCCGGCTGGAGGAGATAGCCAAAGCTAAGGAAGCACTAGAAAGGAAGAGGCGAAAGGCGGAGAAGGCCGAAGCTCGAGAGGCTAAACGAGCTGCGAATGAAGCCGTAGCTAAACCACCATAAAACTCCCGGCACCGCCAACATAGGGAGAAAACCTCAACAGAGGAGACCAAGCACGCAACTGTCGAAGAAGGATCCATCAACTCCAAAACCCGCCCCTGACGTCGCCGGTGGCGGGCATCTCATCTGGGGTTGACAAAAATTTAGCGTCGCCTGAGAGATTCGAACTCTCGCGGGAAATTCCCATGTACTTAGCAGGCACACGCCTTAACCACTCGGCCAAAGCGACTCTGATTTATCGAGTGAAATTAAGATTAGAATAATAAATAATTTTAGATGCTGTCCAAGCTAAATAGCTGAAGCTACGTGTGGGAAGAATAGATGATCAGTTAAAATTCAACGAATAATATGAAGATTTAGTTCTAATACAGTAATATTATCTACCAATAATTGGGAAAAAGGCAGTCCACCTCGGGGTTGGAGGATGGGGCCGAGGTAGGGATGAGAGCAGGGCCGTATTTAGAGGGGTGGCAGAATCTCGGGTTTAATGCTGTTTTAGCATTTAAAAATAAATTTCGGATTATTTAATATTATTTTAGCATTTATCTTATAGTTGAATATGTTGGTCCATCAATAAGACAGTTCACTGGCTTTCGCATGTGATCTCATTACATTTCAATTACACTGAATAATCTATTTTATCATCTTTATTTTTAGATGTTTTGAATGATAATAATGTTCCAGGTTTTGATCCTTTTACTTCAGCTTCAACGCCGTAGAAACTGAAAAAGAAAAAAAAAACCCTTGAAACTGACACCTAAAGAAGCCGATCAGGCCTTGACTTCATCATCTCACTGTAGAAATCCACCAGTATGGCATTTGAGAGGGTGACATTTAGCCCTCGGTTTCGGGAGGTCTTGTCATGGCTGAAAAACTAATCATTACAATCACATCATTGTTGAGTTGTGCATCGGCGGTGCATGCATTGAATCAATATATTATTGAGTTGTGCATCGGTGGTGCATGCATTAAATCAAATGAAATTAACAAATTTGATATTACTATATAAATAAAATTATTTCTAAATTATATTATTGTAAATAAATTTGAATGCCTAGGATACACATATTATATTATTTGTTTGTTTGTTTAAATTTATATTTTGGTCACTTATGTTTCAATTATTATAATCTAATCACTAATATTATCGATTTATAACACTTTGAACATTGTGCATTATCTTCCATTAAAAGTGTAAAAAAAATCACATGTGACTCGCTAAATGTTGGGCCAAGTTATTGAGAAATTATTTTGTGGACCATTCTAACCACATCATTCATAGTCTATTTCCAATTATTTAAGAACATATCAATAATTTTTTCCATGTTATTAATATATAATTTTAGTAATTTTTTATCCTGAATCTTGAAAAGCCCTAAACCTCGAACTTGAACACTAAACACGAATCCTAAACCATAAATATCAAATTCTAACCTCTAAACCTTAAACCTCAAATCTCAAACCTGAACCCTTAAACCCTTCGAACCTCAAACTTGAATTTTGAACCTCAAATTTGGAATTTAGGGTTTGAGGTTCATGATTCAAGGTTAAAGTTTTGAGTTCGAATTCGAGGTTTAAAGTTTGGGATTGTGATTTGAGGTTCAAGAGTTCATGATAAAAAAAATTACCAAAATTATGTATCAATTATATGAAAAAAATTATTGAAATATCATTAAATAATTAGAAAAGAACATGGATGATGTGGTAGAAAAGATCCCTAAAATAATTTCTCCCTCTTATTAATTTTTATTTTTTCTCTCTCAAAAGGTGCGGCCTTCAAATTCTTGCCCCATTAAAAGCATTATATTTTTCTTCCCTTATTCGAAAATTTTCTTTTTCCATTGATTTCATTTCAAAGTTGAGTTTGAATAGCTTCCCTCTATCATCGGTCTTTGGAAAAAAGGCTTTCTTTGTAACACCATTAACCCGTATCCATCACCAGAATAGGGTTACAAGGCATTACCGATCAATTTACAGCACACAACACACATTTCTCATTCATGAATCCATTATCATATAAACATCGATCAAACATAATCACATTGTCCCTTCTAAGGCTTTACAAGACCTTAAAATATTCTTGGAAGAGGTTCGGGACTAAACTGATAACATTTGAAAACTTCAGGAAACTTATAAAATTTTCATGCATACAAGGTTCACACGCTCGTGTGAACAGGTCATGTCCTCACAGGGCCTCCAGACATGCCCATGTCACATGTCGTGTGGAAACAAGGAATACATACTGACTTGCATCATAAGGCCGGAGACACGCCCGTGTGCCATGGTCGTATGAAATCAGGAAGGTATACTGACTTGAGTCACACGGCCGGCCATACACCCATGTGCCAGCACGTGTGCCACACATGACCAATAGACACACCCGTGTGTCTAAGCCATGTAACTCACTGACTTGTTTTAACTAAGTTACAGCAGGTGCACGGTCGAGTCACACGCCTATGTGCTCAACTATGTGGGGTGAAATTAGGCTTGGTTTAAGCCACATTTCTCACCCTTCTCAAGTATACCGAAACCACATCATTTTATACCATTTCAATACATTTATAGGCAGCCAAAACTTACTATTTCATATACATTTCATGCCATTTATAAACCATCTATTCCACTATTAAAATTCATAACCAAAAACATACCAAATCAATATGTCATAACCTTAAATTTCACCTAAATTCTATATGCATTTTCTCACCATCTTATCAACTATTTCATGCCTCAAACATACCAATTCATCATCTTAAAACCAAGCCACAACATGTCATTTTTCAAGCAATAATACACCAATTGACAACTAGCTAATTGAGCAACCATATAACCATCACAACAACTATACCAAACATGCCAAAACACAAGGCCATTTGTACATCATATATCACTTACCAAACTCATAAATTAAGCCAACCTAAATGACCAAATAAACACCAACATTTACATCATTCACAAGCCAACTCTCATGGCTAATTTCATAAATCAAAACATAACACCATAACACTAGACTATACATGCCATATACCATATTTACATAGCATCAAAAGTACCAACAAGTTGATCGATAGTGTAGTGACGATGTTTCCTGATGATCCCCGAGTCTAAGCTAGCTTGGATTATCTATAAAACAGGGAAAAAAACACACAAAGTAAGCTTTAAAAGCTTAGTAAGCCATACACAAATAAAGTTTCATCAAAGAACAACATCATTTCCATCAAATATACCATTTATGAATAAGCACATAAATTCTCAAACCTTTCCATACATATACATACACAAGAACTTATGTAAATTCATCAAATACTTCCTTTTTCGATACTCATATGAATCTCATACGTACCTATATCACTTAATTCAATCACACATTCTTTCTAGTCTTGACTTTGCCCGTTAAACTTTTCGGAATTGCTAAGGATACTCGAAAATCACATATAGCTCGTATAATGCCATATCCCAGATATGGTCTTACATGTTTTCACATATCGATACCAATAGCCCAACAATGGTCTTACAGGAAATCACATAACGATGTCAATGTCCTAGACATGGTCTTACATGTAATCACATAACGATGCCAGTGTCTCAGACATGGTCTTACACGTAATCACATAACGATGCCAATGTCCCAGACATGGTCTTACACGTAATCACATCTCGATAATCCTAGTGTCATTACATTTGTATCCTATACCATTCCTAAGGTTCGTACGGGACTTTCAGATATTGCAACACTGTCAATTCTTGCTCGTACTTAATCATTCGACATTTAAAGTAGTTCAATGACAAAGAAACATATATAATTCAATTTTAAGATATTTATTTACATATGAACTTACCTCAAATTCGGGATAAATGAGCCGGATTGACTATTCGATAACCTTTGATTTTCCTTTATCTAAATCTGATTTCTTTCTTTCTTGATCTATATACATTCAAAATTAACTCATTTATTTATCAATTCATTCAATTCAGTCAACAAACACATATTTGGGCATTTTTACACTTTAACCCCTAAATTTTTACATTTTTACAATTTAGTCCCTAATTCACAAATACATAAAATTCATGAAATTTCATTAAACCCAAGCCTAGCCAAATTTCATATAGGTCCCTAATAGCCCAAAACTTTTATTTATTTCACATTTTAACCCCTCAATTTACATATTTCACAATTTAATCCCTAATAGACATTTTTACTAAAAATCACTTAACAAAACTTATGTAACTATCAACAAATATTCATTTTTCATCATAAAACATTCAAAAGCTCAAGAATTCATCAATGGCACTTCACAAAATCATTAAAAAATTCAAAAATTAAGACACGGGCTAGCTAGAATACGAAGCAACGATTACAAAAATATAGAAAGCATAAAAAATCGAGTCAAAATATACTTACAATTTAGCTTACAAGTATCGAATACCTCAAGCCCTAAAATGGTTTCTCCAAAATTCAAATTTCGACAATTGAAGAAGATGTAAGCAATTAAAATTTGTTTGTTTTATTATAATTAACCTTTATTAATAATTTACATTCTTTCCGGCGACAAAATCTAATTTTTAAATGAATTTATCGATTTTTCAATAGAGACCCATCATCATCTACAAGAAAGGCCTGCCCTTATCGATATAGCGAATGATTCGCCCATCGTCGGGCTTGCAATGGAGAGCCAATAAAATGAAGATGACAACTCTTGGTTCCGGTGAGGCATTACTATGGGTCAAGTTAAGACTTTGTTGCTAAAGGTCGAAGATAAAGCTAAGGTTTCGAGTATTTCATCAAAAAATCATCATGTTGTTCTTGTTCAATGGGACTTATGGATCTTGTAACATCCCGAAATAGGGCCTAAACAGAACAGTGGTTGCGAAACCACAAATTCGAGGTAGAAAAATTTATTTTATTATTATTTTAAGGTTCATGGTATGATTGCATGATTGTGTAAAAATTTCGTGATGAAATTCTATGCCTAAAGTGTTTAAATTGAAAGTAGGGACTAAATCGAATAAGTTGAAAAATTTGCATTCTAGAAGTTTTTAGTATGAAATTGAATTGAAATATTAATTAGGAGGTCTTAAAATTTGACCAATTTTAAGTTCATGGACAAAATTAGGACATGGAAGGAATTTTTTAAAAGTTTAGTAGTAAGGGCATTTTGGTCATTTAGTTATTAAAATGAATTAAAAACAATATTAAAAGCCAATTTTTGTCCATGTTCTTCATTAGCACGAAATTTCAAGGGTTCTCCATAGCTAGGGTTTGTTTCAAGCTTTCAAGCTCTATAGTAAGTGATTCCAAGCCCGTTTTTAATGTTCTTTACGCTTTTGAGTCCCTAGAGCTCTCGATAAAGCTTATGCTAGCAATAATTTAAGTTAGGGTTCATATTTGGAAAAATACCCATACGTGAAAAGTGTTTATTTTGATGTTTTATGATAGAATATGAGGTCTTAGATTATGTTAGACAACTTGTGCTACTCGGTTTTAAGTAAAAACGAGTAAAAGGGCTTAATCGGTAAAAATACCTAATAGTCATAAGTATATGTTAGAGTGAGAATTTGATTTTTCTATAGAAGGGAAAAACGATCAGCATGTCATAAAACATAAGAAAATAGGCTGAAGTTTAATTTACGAGATTTGGGGAAAAAGTGTAAATATGCAAAAGTTTAGGGGCAAAAATGTAATTTTTCCAAAGTTTGAGTAAAGGACTGTTTTGATAAATGTGAATATTAAATAAATTAAATTTGCTATTATAGATCAAGAAGAGCGAAAGTCGAGAGTAGATCGGAAAAAGAAAAGTAAGGGACTAAATTGTAAAGTTTAGTCACATTTTGTATCGAGGTAAGTTTATAGTAAATAAATGCAATATTCTTTTATTTTACATTATTATTGTAAATTTCCAGCATTTATATACCTATTTTATGAGAATATTTGAAGTCGAATTAAAGGCGAAAAAGCCCCGTTTGAACCTTAGGAATGTTAGGATATTGGGGTTGACAGAACAGGACAGGACAGAAATGAGCCATGTAAGTCCATATTAGATTTATGGCTTTGGAGATAGGATTGAGCCATGTAAGTCCATATCATATATATGGCTTTGGAGACAGGAATGAGCCATGTAAGCCCATATTAGATATATATATGGCATTGGAGACAGGAATAATTCATGTAAGTCCATGTCGAAGACATGGCATTGGTAGGATATTGATAGACAGGAACGACCCTAGTATCCTTAGTATTCCAAGTGGTTCAACGGGTCATTGTACACGTTAAATTACAGTGAATTATCAGCAAAAGGGAAGGTAGATTATATTTATGAATAGTGAAAGGTCAGGTAAGAAAGAAGGTATGTGAGTAAAGAAGAAGGTAGAAAATGAGAAGTAAAGAAAGTTTATGAGGCTAGGTGACATTATGTATAATTATTCATTATGTTGAATGTTGTAATTTATTTGCTTGTAAGCTTACTAAGCCTAGTGCTTACTCTCTTTATTTTCTTTTTCTTATAGTTTTTATCAAGCCACTCGGGGATCGAAGGAAACGTCGGAGACCCGATCACACTATTGAAGGAATCACATTGGTATAGTTAGACGTTTCGTTTTGTGTATGGCATGTATAGGAACTTGGTTTCTTTTGATATGATATGATCAATGAATGATGTGTAAATACTTTCTAGTGATTAGCTAATAGAATGGCTGACGATATACATGTTTAATAGTATGTATGATTAAGTAGTAACTATCACATGAAAACTATGAAAAATGTGAAAGTAACTTAAAAAAAGATTCAAGTATCAGAAATAACGTGACTTTGAAAAATCACTAAAAATTGTAGAGACATGGTTTGATGGTGAATAATATATGAAATTAAAACTCATTGTGTCTATTTTCATATGGAATAAGCAAAACAGGTAAAGGTTTTTTATTTTATAAGATATCTGAGTTTTAGTGAAATAGGGCCAGAGCGATTTCTGGATCCCCTATTTCAAATTTAGAAATTCACCATAAATTTTAAAAAAATAATTAGGTTGTGTAATTTATATGGTTAGAATCCTTATTGAATCTAGTTTTAATAGAAATAAACGGTATAGTCATATGAATGTTGTATAGGGAGAAAAGTGGTTCGTGGTAAGTAGAGGTCAGTGCAGTCAAATTCTGAAACAGGGGTAACTTTAACTAATAAACTGTACTAATTGGCTAAGTCAAAAATTCTAGAAAAAAATTAGTAGATAGATATATGAGTCTAGTTTTATAAAAATTTACGGATCTTAATTTTGAGTTTTTAAACTCGAGAAATTAATTTTTAAGCAACCATGATGCAGAAAAATAGTTTATTCCAAAAATTAAAATCAGTGGTTTAGAGTTGTTTAAAAAGTAAGATAAGTTTAGTAACACCTCAAGCTTGACTCCGGTGACGGTTTCGGGCGTGGGGGCGTTACATTTATTGGTATCAGAGCAGGTTTAGTCGGTTCTCGGAACAGTTAGTGTGAGTAAAAGTCTAGCTATACATGCCATACCTGTATTTTGATAGTGTGACGACTCCTGACGATTTTTAAATATTTTGTTTTATAGTAATGGGTCCCGAGCGAGCTGGTGATGATGATGTAGAAAGTAATGTGCCTGCTCCCGCGGAAGGGGCAGCGCCATCTGAGAATAGGCCAGTAATAGTTGATCAGGGAGGAGTGACTCGAGAAGCTCTCTTCCAAGCTTTGAATGATTGGTTTGCCGAGTTCATTCGTACAAATCCGGCAGTTAAACCTCCACCCCCTCATGATTCTCAGGCTACCCATGTAGCTCAAGCTCCCCATCCACAGTGCAGTGATAAGAGAAAAGCCACCAGCTTGAT
This sequence comes from Gossypium anomalum, assembly GCA_025698475.1. Classification (NCBI taxonomy): domain Eukaryota; kingdom Viridiplantae; phylum Streptophyta; class Magnoliopsida; order Malvales; family Malvaceae; genus Gossypium; species Gossypium anomalum. Next base: position 2,355,991 of record CM046960.1, read on the forward strand.
AGAATCAGAAACAAGGGGGCGAAGAGTTCCGAGCAAACAAAAGATGATGATGCAGAAAAGAGCGAGAATTTTGGTTAGAAAATACTATCGTAGTCTTTGATGAATTATCTTGTACACCCGAGGAATGTATGAAATATGTAGTATCACTTCTTAGAGACTCAGCCTACCACTGGTGGAAGACACTTGTATCAATTGTACCAAAGGAGAGGGTCACTTGGGATTTCTTTCGGGAGGAATTTCGTAAAAAGTACATTAGTCAGAGGTTTATTGACAGAAGAGAAAGGAATTCCTAGAATTGAAACAAGGTAATATGACGGTGACTGATTATGAGCGCGAATTTGTCAGGCTTAGTAAATATGCTCGAGAATGTGTGTCCACAGAGGCTATCATGTGTAAAAGGTTTGAGGATGGGTTAAATGATAATATCCGACTGTCAGTGGGTGTCCTAGAAATAAAAGAGTTTGTTATTTTAGTTGAGAGAGCCTGTAAGGCAGAGGAGATGTTAAAAAGAAAAGGCAAAGTTGAGATAGAGACACAAGATACAAAGAAGAGACAGATGAGCAGGTCATTCCAAGCTACATCCAAAAGGCCAAAGGAGTTTTCTACCAGATCTAGTTTCTCAGCCGGGTATTCTAGTCAGAATAGAGGTAGCAGATTTAAGGATCCGAAGGCTCAGACCACCTCGACTGCGAGTGTAGGTAATGTTGGACAAGGTAGATCAAGGTGTCCACGGTGTGGTAGACTTCATTATGGTCCTTGTTGGGCAGGCAAAAATATTTGTTATAAATGTGGTGCTCCAGATCATTTTGTACGAGAATGTCCAGACGTGGCTAACCGAGAAGTAACACAGAGTGCTAGATCCGAAAATGCTCCTACTAGAGGCAGATCACCGAGGCAACTGGGAGTAGGACCAAGTAACAGAGGTACCTCGAGAGATTCGGTTGTGAGACTAGATGTTAGAGCCCCTGCAAGGACTTATGCTATCCGTGCTCGCGAAGAGGCATCCTTCCCCGATGTGATTACGGGTACATTTTCTCTACATGATATTAATGTCATTGCTTTGATTGATCCGGGTTCAACTCATTTATATGTTTGCAAGAAATTAATGCCTAGTATAAGTATGCCTATAGAATCTACAGAATTTGTGATTAAAGTATCGAATCCATTAGGCAAGCATGTATTAGTAGATAAAGTATGTAGAAATTGTCCTTTGATGATTAGAGGCTACTTCCGGCCGATCTCATGCTATTGCCATTTGATGAGTTTGATGTGATTCTTGGTATGGATTGGTTGACTACACATGATCTGATAGTGAATTGTGGAAAGAAATTCATTGAGTTGAAGTGTGAAAATAGTGAAATTCTTCGGGTTAATTCAGAAGAGTCAGATAGTTCATTTCCCATAATTTCTGTTATGTCTGCTCAGACATGTTTTAGAAAAGGGTATGAAGCTTATCTTGCTTTTGTGTTGAACACTAAAGATCCAGAATTGAAAATTGAATCAGTGCTTATGGTATGTGAGTTTCCCGATGTGTTTCCGGAAGAACTACTAGGTTTACCTCCTGTTAGAGAAGTTGAGTTTGGTATTGAGTTGATCCAGGTACCACGCCCATTTCTATTGCTCCTTATAGAATGGATCCGTTGGAATTGAAAGAATTGAAAGCTCGATTATGGTGAATTAATGATATAAAGGCTTTATAAGACCCAGAGTTCACCATGGGGTGCACCAAAGGCTATTTGTGAAAAAGAAAGACAGATCGATGAGATTGTGCATAGATTATCGGCAACTTAACAAGGTAACAGTAAAGAACAAGTATCCATTGCCTAGAATTGATGATCTGTTTGATCAATTGAAGGGAGCTACTGTGTTCTTCAAGATAGATTTGAGATCCTGATACTATCACCGCGAAAGTTAAAGAGTCGATGTCCCAAGACCGCTTCCTGACTAGGTATGGTCATTATGAGTTCCTTGTGATGCCATTTGGCTTGACTAATGCTCCTGCCATTTTCATAGACTTAATGAACCGAATTTTCAAACCGTACTTGGATAAGTTTGTAGTTGTGTTTATTGATGATATCTTGATTTATTCTCATGATGAGACCCGAGCATGCGAGCATTTGAGAAACAGCTTTCTGATTCGAGAGATAATCAATTGTATGCCAAGTTCAAAGAAAAGTGAGTTCGTTACGAAGTTGGTTTTCTTGGACATATTGTCTCGTGAAGGTATTAAGGTTGATTCGAGCAAGATTTCAGCCATTGTTGATTGGAAGCCTCCTAGAAATGTATCGGTTAGAAGTTTTCTTGGTCTTGCTTGGATATTATAGACGATTTGTAGAGGATTTTCCATGATAGCTACCCCCACGACAAAGATTGATGTGAAAGGATATCAAGTTTGAATGGATGAGAAGTGTCAACGAGTTTTGACAAGTTGAAAACATTGTTGACTAAAGCTCCTGCTTTAGTACAACCAGAACTGTAAGGAGTTTGTGATTTACAAATGATGCGCCCATGAATGGACTTGGTTGTGTACTTATGCGGAAGGGAAGGTAATTGGTTATGCCTCTGAGACAACTAAAGCCACATGAGAAGAACTATCCGACACATGATTTAGAGCTAGTTGCCATTATTTTTGCGTTGAAGATTTGGAGACATCATTTGTACGGTGAGAAGTGCAATATATTCACTGATCACAAAAGTTTGAAATATTTGATGACTCAAAAAGATTTGAATTTGAGGCAAAAAAGATGGTTAGAGTTGATTAAAGATTATGAGCTAGTGATCGATTATCACCCAGGTAAGGCAAACATTGTTGCTGATGTTTTGAGTAGGAAATCTTTATTTGCATTAAGAGCTTTGAACACTAGTCTAGCCTTATCAGATGATGGTTTTATCTTAGCTGAGTTGAGAGCTAAACCGATGTTTCTTGAAGAAATTTTTGAAGCTCAAAAAATGACAAAGAGTTGTTAGCCAAAAGAGATCAGTGTGAGTCTGATATAGAGTCGATTTTTCGGATCGATTCTGACGGTTGTTTGATGTTCCGAGACAGGGTATGCGTACCGAAAAATGATGAGCTTATTCGAAAGATCTTACAGGAAGCACATAGTAGTTTTTTGTCTACTCATCCAGGTAGTACAAAGATATATAATGATTTCAAGAAAATGTACTGGTAGGTAGGAATGAAAAGGGACATTTCAGAGTTTGTTTCTAGATGCTTGATCTGTCAGCAGGTAAAGGCCAAACATCAGGTACCTTCAGGTTTATTGCAGCCTGTGCTAGTCCCTGAGTGGAAATGGGATCGAGTTACTATGGATTTTGTGACAGGATTGCCTTTTACACCGAGAAAGAAAGATGCAATATGGGTTGTGATTGATAAGTTAATGAAGTCGGCTCATTTTATCCCAATTCGTATAGATTATTCACTTGACAAGTTGGCCGAGTTGTATATTTCAGAGATAGTCAGACTACACGGGGTACCATTATCGATCATTTTAGATAGAGATCCAAGATTTACTTCACGGTTTTGGAAGAAATTACAGAAGGCTTTGGGCACAAAGTTGAGTTTTAGTACAGCTTTCCATCCTCAAACCGACGGTCAGTTAGAGAGAGTTATTCAGGTACTTGAAGATATGCTTAGATGCTGTGTACTAGAATTTCAAGGCAGTTGGGAAAAATATTTACCATTAGTAGAGTTTGCCTACAATAATAGTTATCAGTCGAGTTTGAAGATGGCACCTTATGAAGCTTTGTATGGACGTAAATGTCGCACACCTTTGTATTGGACAGAGCTTAAGGAAAATCAGATTTACGAGGTTGATCTAGTTAAGGAAACAGAAGAGAAAGTAAAATCATCGAGATTGCTTGAAAGCAACTTTTCAGCATGACAAAAATCGTATGCGATTTGAAGAGAAAAGAGATTGAGTATCAAGTTGGTGACAGTTTTTTTTGAAAGTATCCCCGTGGAAGAAAGTTCTCAGATTTGGCAAGAAAGGCAAACTAAGCCCACGTTTTATTGGACCGTTTGAAGTGATTGAGAGAGTCGGACCATTAGCATATCGGTTAGCTTTGCCAATTGAGTTAGAGAAGATTCATAATGTATTTCATGTGTCTATGCTACATCGTTATCATTCAGATCTGTCACATGTGATTTCTCAGACAGAGGTTGAGATTCAGCCAGACATGACTTACGGTGAAGAACCGGTAAAGATTCTAGCTCGAGAGGTAAAGCAATTAAGGAACAAAAGTATTGCACTTGTGAAAGTACTATGGAATAGACATGGGGTAGACGAGGCTACATGGGAACCTGAAGAGGCTATGCAAAAACAGTACCCAAATCTTTTCACAGGTAAGATTTTCGGGGACGAAAATCCCTAAAGGGGGGAGAAATGTAACATCCCGAAATAGGGCCTAAACGGAACAGTGGTTGCGAAACCACAAATCCGAGGTAGAAAAATTTATTTTATTATTATTTTGAGGTTGATGATATGATTGCATGATTGTGTGAAAATTTCGTGATGAAATTCTATGCCTAAAGTGTTTAAATTGAAAGTAGGGACTAAATCGAATAAGTTGCAAAATTTGCATTCTAGAAGTTTTTAGTATGAAATTGAATTGAAATATTAATTAGGAGGTCTTAAAATTTGACCAATTTTAAGTTCATGGACAAAATTAGGACATGGAAGGAATTTTTTGAAAGTTTAGTAGTAAGGGCATTTTGGTCATTTAGTTATTAAAATGAATTAAAAACAATATTAAAAACCAATTTTTATCCATGTTCTTCATTAGCACGAAATTTCAAGGGTTCTCCATAGCTAGGGTTTGTTTCAAGCTTTCAAGCTCTATAGTAAGTGATTCCAAGCCCGTTTTTAATGTTCTTTACGTTTTGAGTCCCTAGCTTCGATAAAGCTTATGCTAGCAATAATTTAAGTTAGGGTTCATATTTGGAAAAATACCCATAGGTGAAAAGTGTTTATTTTGATGTTTTATGATAGAATATGAGGTCTTAGATTATGTTAGACAACTTGTGCTACTCGGTTTTAGGTAAAAACGAGTAAAAGGGCTTAATCGGTAAAAATACCTAATAGTCATAAGTATATGTTAGAGTGAGAATTTGATTTTTCTATAGAAGGGAAAAACGATCAGCATGTCATAAAACATAAGAAAATAGGCTGAAGTTTAATTTACTTAGATTTGGGGAAAAAGTGTAAATATGCAAAGTTTAGGGGCAAAAATGTAATTTTTCCAAAGTTTGAGTAAAGGACTGTTTTGATAAATGTGAATATTAAATAAATTAAATTTGCTATTATAGATCAAGAAGAGCGAAATTCGGGAGTAGATCGGGGAAAAGAAAAAGTAAGGGACTAAATTGTAAAGTTTAGTCACATTTTGTATCGTGGTAAGTTTATAGTAAATAAATGCAATATTCTTTTATTTACATTATTATTGTAAATTTCCAGCATTTATATACTTATTTTATGAGAATATTTGAAGTCGAATTAAAGGCGAAAAAGCCCTGTTTGAACCTTAGGAATGTTAGGATATTGGGGTTGATGAGCAGGGACAGACATGAAATGAGCCATGTAAGTCCATATTAGATTTATGGCTTTGGAGATAGGATTGAGCCATGTAAGTCCATATCAGATATATGGCTTTGGAAACAGGAATGAGCCATGTAAGCCCATATTAGATATATATATGGCATTGGAGACAGGAATAATTCATGTAAGTCCATGTCGAAGACATGGCATTGGTAGGATATTGATAGACAGGAATGACCCTAGTATCCTTAGTATTCCAAGTGGTTCAACGGGTCATTGTACAGGTTAAATTACAGTGAATTATCAGCAAAAGGGAAGGTAGATTATATTTATGAATAGTGAAAGGTCTGGTAAGAAAGAAGGTATGTGAGTAAAGAAGAAGGTAGAAAATGAGAAGTAAAGAAAGTTTATGAGGCTAGGTGACATTATGTATAATTATTCATTATGTTGAATGTTGTAATTTATTTGCTTGTAAGCTTACTAAGCCTAGTGCTTACTCTCTTTATTTTCTTTTTCTTATAGTTTTTATCAAGCCACTCGGGGATCGAAGGAAACGTCGGAGACCCGATCACACTATCGAAGGAATCACATTGGTATAGTTAGACGTTTCGTTTTGTGTATGGCATGTATAGGAACTTGGTTTCTTTTGATATGATATGATCAATGAATGATGTGTAAATACTTTCTAGTGATTAGCTAATAGAATGGCTGATGATATACATGTTTAATAGTATGTATGATTAAGTAGTAACTATCACATGAAAACTATGAAAAATGTGAAAGTAACTTAAAAAAAGATTCAAGTATCAGAAATAATGTGACTTTGAAAAATCACTAAAAATCGTAGAGACATGGTTTGATAGTGAATAATATATGAAATTAAAACTCATTGTGTCTTTTTCATATGGAATAAGCAAAACAGGTAAAGGTTTTTTATTTTATAAGATATCTGAGTTTTAGTGAAATAGGGCCAGAGCGATTTCTGGATCCCCTGTTTCAAATTTAGAAATTCACCATAAATTTTACAAAAAGAATTATGTTGTGTAATTTATATGGTTAGAATCCTTATTGAATCTAGTTTTAATAGAAACAAACGGTATAGTCATATGAATGTTTTATAGGGAGAAAAGTGGTTCTTGGTAAGTAGAGGTCAGTGCAGTCGAATTCTGAAACAGGGGTAACTTTAACTAATAAACTGTACTAATTGGCTAAGTCAAAAATTCTAGAAAAAAATTAGTAGATAGATATATGAGTCTAGTTTCAGGAAAAATTTACGGATCTTAATTTCGAGTTTTGAAACTTGAGAAATGAATTTTTAAGCAACCATGATACAGAAAAACAGTTTATTCTGAAAATTAAAATCAGTGGTTTAGAGTTGTTTAAAAAGTAAGATAAGTTTAGTAACACCTCAAGCTTGACTCCAGTGACGGTTTCGGGCGTGGGGCATTACAGATCTTGCAAATACAAGATAGGTTAAGGGTTCAATAGTGATGGCTCTTCATGTTGTTGAAGAAAAATTGAGGATCTTTGAGGTAAGTCGAAACCCAAAAAAAATAAGGGTAAATTACATTAATAGTCAATCAACTTTGAAGTAGTTGACAAAACAGTCATTCTAGTTTTAATCCAGTCACTCAACTTCTGAAAAATAATAAAACAATCCTTTTAACCATTTTTTGTTACGTCTGTAATGGAAAAGTGACATGACGATTAATCGACCACCACGTTATTTCCAACCCAAAAAATATATAAGGGTAAATGACAAAAAATAAAAAATCGGTCCTACTAAATTTAATAAATCGGACACCCAAATAGAAGAAAAAATAAAACCCTTGAATGAATTCTTCTTATTCAAAAAGAAAGCAGAGAACGATGGATTCCTCATTGTCATTAACCTAAAATATCATTTTCGATATCCTTTCTAAATTATCCCTTAGTTTCATGACTCAATTCAAATCCCTTTCCAATGATTGGGCTTACCTCACCTCGACCCCAACTTTCATTGCCAACCATCTCCGCCGCTCTTCTTCTAATCCATCTCTCATCCTCTTTTGTGACAATACCTAGTCCGATTTCAACTTTGGGATCTTACTAATCACTGACCTAACCTATAATTTCACTTGTCGACATTTGGTTGTCCCTTTAGAGGAACTGTTTCCTTTGTTCCCAAAAATCATGGGTTCAATCGATTGTTTAGTTCATCTGGATGTTCCCCTTGTTTTGCTTTTGATTTTGTTTTATGCAACTTGATAATGTTGGCAATGAAATTAGTGTTGTTTAGCTTAATCAACGAATGTTTTATTTATATCATCATATCCCATGAAGATATCGACAAATCCAATTCATTTTGGTTCTTGAATCACTTGAATATTGCTTTGGAGGATTTTCTCCTCACCGGTTTGGTTGTAGGTATTGATAGTTTGACCCAAAATAATCTTCAATCCCATCCCATTTCGATCTAGGTGTTTCAAAGTTCATGACTTTGGGTGATAGAAAAAGACAATTGGATCCCAACCGTGTGGCTCCTCTATTGGGGGCTGAAAAAGAAAAAAAAGATAGGGTGGTGGTTTGGAGGTCAGTGATGGTGACGCTAAAGATGGTTGTGGTGGGGACAGTGACAGCAAGATTATTGGGATGGAGAAGAATAAGTATAAACATATTGGGTCATTTACATAAAAAGTAAAAATATTGGGCCATTTATGAAAAAACAAAAAAAGAAGGACGAAAAAAATAGTCACTCAACTTTACGTTGTCTAACGTGGAAAGTTAATTAACCATATTAGCTAATTTATTAGCTACGTTACTTGTCTCGTTAGACCTATAACCGAAAATGTTAATGACTGACTAATTTGTCACTTTTCGATAACGTTAGTGACTGATTTTTTATTTTTTTAAAGTTGATTGATTGAACTGAAACTTTGCCTCATCCAACATGATAAGTTAACTGGCCATGTCACCTGTCCTGTTAGGCCTGTAATAGAAAATGCTAATGGGTGACTAATTTGTCACTTTTCGATAACGTTAGTGACTGTTTTGTTATTTTTCAAAAGTTAAGTGACTATTTTTTCAACTATCTCAAAGTTGAGTGACTGTTGGTGCAATTTACCCAAAAAAATTATGACATGACACCCATTATAGTGGCGTGAGTCAATTTCCAAAAAAAAAATCCTAATAGCACTGAGAGTGTTAAATTAATTACATTAGAATTTAAATTTATAAAAAAATAATTATTTTTATAATTTAATTTAATTTCTGAGCTAAATTCAGTTTTAAAATTTAATAAAAATAATTAATTTCTGGAAATAACAAATAATAATTTTTCTTTGAAAAGTTTGATATGGAATCAAACACTCTTTTTTTTTTTGTCTTTTTACTTCTATATAATATGATAGATGAATATTTATTATTACTCTTAATCTAATATTTGCTACCTTTTCCGGGTATTCTGCAGCGTTGTGTTTCAGTAAGTTTTGATTTGCAAAGTTTTGAGTTTTGATTCTAATGTAGAGCGATTATGAAAAAAACGGAGGTGACAGTGTTGCATATAGCCGCGGAGGTGGATATTGTTGCTGAGAAAGAGAATTGATAAACCGTAATTTATACATATTTTTAGGCCATGCTTAACACATTTTATGAATGATTTCTCCTTAGATTTGGTGAATTCGATGCTCCTAATCCTTTAATTTCATGTTTTATGCTCAGGTGAGCATAGGAGAGTAAAAGGACCAAGAAACGGGCCAAAAACGGAGAAAACGGGCCAACTTGGGAAATCAGCACGGCCTAAAGTTTACCACATGGGTAGAACACACGCCCGTGTAGGTTTAACAGGCTCTAGCATAGCCTGAAGCTCTTCACATGGGTAGATCACACGCCCGTGCCCATTTAACAGGTTCGACCATGGCCTGGAGCAATCGGCGCACGGGCGTACCACACAGGCGTGTCCTTGTCGAGCCCAAGTTGAGTCCAATTTAGAAAAGAGCACTTTTAAGGGTTTCTTAGGCATTCTAAAGCCTAAAAATACACCCTAGAGGAGGAGGAAAAGGGGGACGCAGAGGAGGAAGGGGAAATTGCCCAAGAAAAGCCGATTGATCCATCTCAGAAACTGGATTTATCATCAAAACTGAAGATCTCCCTTCAAATTCTCTCAGGAGCTTTGGGTTTTCTTATGTTTTGCTATCTTTATGCTTTTGAGATGTTTTCTTTCATAAGTATGAACTAAACCCCTAAATACCTAAGGGGAATGAAACTTAAAACAGATCTTGTTATTATTATCTGAATTGTATGATAAATATTTGAATTGTTCTTAATTATGTGTTCTTAATTCTTGTTTTGATATTCTAGGATATTGATTCAAGTTAAGCTCTTATTCAGAGGAGGAATTGACCCTGTCTAAGAGTACATTTGTCGTAATTAAGCAGAGTTGATTGCGCGTCTAGAGATAGGGTGACAAGATTTTGCCAGATTAGGGTGAAACCGAATAAGGAAATCCATAGATCGAGTTAATGCAATTCTAGGGTGTTAATTAGAAAGAGATTTCAATTATTCATCCTAGGGTTAGACGTTATTAGTCTCGAGAGAGATAATAATATAACTTAGGGATTTCAATGGATTAAGTCAAATGAAAAAATCGCCTGATTCAGAGTCAAATAACAAGTGAAGTCTAGGTGGATTTTTCCTTAGGCATTGTCTCAATCAATCGAATTTTCCCAAAAGTATTTTCCCAAATTTTCTTTCTGTGCATTCTTCGTTAGTAATTAGTTTAGATAACCAAACCTCTTAATTTTTAGGCTAGATAATAAAAAGGAAGTAAATACTAGTACTTGTAGTTCCTTTGGGTTCGACAGTCCGGTCTTGCTGAACTGTACTACTGTTTGATAGGTACACTTGCCTTAATCGTGATAATAATTTTGTTTCAAGAATGTTTCCTTTATAAATCTTTAAAACCTATTATGAGTATCACGCATCAAGTTTTTGGCGCCGTTGCCGGGGAACTAGGATATTACGAAAACTCAATTTTTATTACTTTAGCCATTTTACTTTTATTGCAATTTAAACTTTTATTTTCTTTTCTAATTCTTCATTTATTTTCTTCTGACAGGTTTTCTAGTTTATGACCAGGAAAAACCCGTCAGGACTATTATTGTTTGATAGTGAGATCGATCGCACAGTTCACAGAAACCAAAGAGAAATAAGGTGAAACTTACGATACACAGAAGAGCAAGAGGACGATACTTCAACCACCACCGAGGAGATGGCTGAAAACCAAGAAAATCCGCTACCTCCTGCGATTGCTGTTAATCAGAATCCTGCTCCGCGTACTATGTATGATTATGCTAAACCTTCCTTAACAGGAACTAAATCAAGCATAGTTAGACCTGCTATTGCTGCAAATAACTTTGAACTGAAACCTAACACAATTCAAATGATACAGTAATTTCTTCAGTTTGATGGTTTGCAGGATGAGGATCCAAACACTCACTTGGCAAATTTTCTAGAGTTTTATGATACATTTAAAATTAATGGCATTTTTTATGACGCTATTCGCCTTCAGTTATTCCCTTTTTCATTGAGAAACAAAGCTAAACAGTGGTTGAATTCGTTACCATGGGGGTTAATCACTACTTCAGAACAAATGATCGAAAAGTTCTTAGTAAAATACTTTTTGCTGGCTAAAACGGCTAAATTACGTAATGATATATCTTTTTTTATGCAGATGGATTTAGAAACACTCTACGATGCATGGGAGAGATACAAGGACCTTTTGCGAAGATGCCCTCACCATGGGTTACCACTCTGGCTATAGGTTCAAACATTTCATAATGGCCTGAATCCTTCGACTTGACAAATGGTTGACGCAGCTGCTGGCGGAACCATCAACAATAAAACACCTGAAGATGCCTATGAATTTATAGAGGAGATGTCACTGAATAATTATCAGTAGCAAGTCATGAGGACAAAGCCAACGAAAACAGCCAGTGTTTATAACGTCGATTTGGTCACCATGCTCTCTAATCAGGTAGAACTCTTGAATAAGAAAATTGATGGTTTTCTTAGTTCTTCACAGGTTCACCCAGGAATGCAGTGCAAAGCAAGTGGAGGTGGATTAAGCAGTTCAGAATACCCACCTTATGGCCACAACATGGACAAGGAGCAGTTAAATTACATGGGTAACAATCCTTGATCTCAAAACAATCCTTATAGCAATACTTACAATGCAGGTTGGAGGAACCACCCAAATTTTTTGTGGGGAGGCCAAGGAAATCAAAAACCACCACCCTCTCCAGGCTTTTAGCAACCACCGTACCAGCAGGAGAAAAAGTCAAACCTTGGGGAGATGCTAACCAAATTCATCTCGATGTCAGAGACTCATTTCCAGAATACAGAAACGGCACTCAAAAATCAACAAGCATCAATCAGGGGCTCGAAACTCAGATTGGACAGCTCGCCAAGTTGATTTCTGAATGACCACAAGGTAGCCTACCAAGCAACACTGAATCTAATCCAAGGGAGCAACTCAACGCAATTGCCATTCGAGATGAAGAAGGGTTAGTTGCAAAACCAAGGCCAGAACTGGTGGTAAGCGAAGGTGAGAATGAGGTAGGCAAAAACGAACAAAACTCAGTAAGTACAGAATATAAACCTTGTGTGTCGTACCCCAACGCGACAAGAAAAGACCGCTCAGATGGACAATTTGGTAAATTCTTTAAACTTTTAAAGAAACTACATATTAACTTACCATTTATTGAAGCACTTTCGCAGATGCCAAATGCAGTCAAATTTTTAAATGAGCTTCTAGCACATAAACGAAAGTTAGATGAAACGTCGCATATGGAGCTGAACACGGTTTGCTTAGCCATTCTTCAGAATAAGCTACCCAACAAACTAAAAGATCCAGGGAGTTTTATGATTCCTTATTTAATTGGTAGTTTAGATGTTAATAATGCGTTGGCTAATTTAGGGGCTAGTATCAATGTTATACCTTACAAATTGTTTAAGCAACTAGGTCTAGGGAAACCCAAACAAACTAGGATGAGAATTCAATTAGCAGATAAAACTATCAAATTCTCTAGGGGTATTATTGAAGACGTATTTGTTAAAATTGACAAATTTATATTCCCAGTTGATTTTGTTGTGTTAGACATAGAAGAGGATAGTAACGCTCCTTTAATCTTGGGAAGGCCCTTTTTAGCAACTGCTAGAACAATTATTGATGTTGGTGCAGGTGAACTCACACTTCGTGTAGGAGACAAAACAATCACCCTTCAAGCTCGTAACCCAAGCAACACATCAAAAATTGAAGGCGATTCTACAAATTGTTCTACTAAGATTGATCATATAGTACAACCTATTTTACAGGAAATAAGTTCGAAGGATAAATATGAGCCATGTTCATTCCACAACAAAGGATCTACCCATGAAGAACGAAGGTTACAAATCGAGGAGTTAGATGAATGGCTGACATTTAAACCGATAAAACACGATAAATCAAAACTACGCCAGAACAAGCTCAATGCCTAACCAAATCAACTTAAGGTTGGAGATAAAGTTTCATTAGATGCCACAGATCCTCACATTGACACTGCCAAACCAAATGAAGAAATTCCTCTTATGGTACTTAGCATTTTCCCATTTGGTACAGTCGAAGTAAGTCACCCCAAATTCGGCACTTTTAAGGTAAACAATACCCGCCTAAAACCTTATTTTGATGAGATTCATAGCAGGAATGCGGAGTATAAACTCCTCGAACCACCATGACCATTCAATGGGGAGGTAAGTCGAGCTTAGACTATAAATAGGCGCTTTTCAAGAGGCAACCCGAGCACTAACAGAATTAATTTCTTTAAATTTTATTTTATAACATCTAACATACTCACCGAATCATGGAACGTAGGCTTTCTAAAGACCACACGACTAGGAACACGGGCGTGCCGTAGACCGTATGAAAACAGGGTAAAATTTTTCCCAAACACTGGTTGCGATAAATCGCCACGACCGTGCGACATACCCGTGGGTGAGCCTGCCAAAATAACACGGGCGTGCGACACACCTGTGCCTTGAAACCATGGTCGAACCTATCAAACTATCACGGGCGTGCGACACGCCCGTGCCAAGCAACTGTGGGCGAACCTGCCAAAACAACACGGGCATGGACCTTCATACACGGGGCACGGGAGAAGTGAATAGAGCAGGACACGATCGTGCGACACGGCCAAACACGGGCGTGGGCCGAATGCCAGACACGCCCAAATTTAAAACTCGCGAAACACATTGGCAAAAATTGGGGAACACAGGTGTGTCCCCTGGCTGTGTGTCCCAAAATCTATAAATACCCTTCACTGTTCATCATCTTCTTCACCCAAAATCCCTAACCCTAGCAGTTGCAAGTCTACACGGCCTACCTTCCACGCCCGTGCGCTGCCTACAATAGTTTTCCCGACGACTCAAGCACCCCCTTGCGTTTGTTTACACTCTTCTCTCTACTTTATTCAATTATTTTACTTATTCCGTGATTCTTTTTTCTTCATTTGCCTATATTGAGTAAATATTCATAGAAATGATAATAATACTTATTCTTTTTACTTGAAATTTGCCATTTTTAGTTAATATATTATGCTACATTCACCTATTTTGTTCTTAAGGTTTCATGCTTTAAAACCTACATGCATATTTAACATAGTCTTACCCATCATCATAACTCGATACTTGATTGTGTTAGTTCATTCTTTTTAATCTAGTATGTAAGCCCCATGAAAGTATTGTCATTCCATTTGCAGGTATGCAATGTCAAGCTCACGTGGGAAAAAGACTGTCGTCGCCACCTCGAAGAAAAGGAAAGGGGCATTATCTTCTTCAGGCCCCACTTCGAAAATCTGACACCCCTTCCTCTAATTTCCACCAGGCAATCAGGAGGAATTATTTCAAATCCTATGGGCCCGACCCTTGGAAACGGGTCTCTGTATTGACAGGGCCGCACTTGAGCAGGTCCAATGGGCAGATGCAATTCGGGCCCTCCTTACCACTGACCTCTGGGGGCTTTTCTTTGAGATCATCGAACCGACGTATCTTGAGCCGACGATGGAACTATGCTCAACCTTCCATCTTTAGACCGTGATGACCAACCATGATGATTCGGGAACGGTCCAATTTAGGCTCAGCGGTTTAGTACGCCAGTTGAGCGTCCCCGAGTTCGGTATCGCACTGGGCCTATATACAGAGGAGTTCATGGAGAAGAACGACCTTGACACTCTCAATCGCCACATCCATCATACTCCTTCACGGCGCTAGAATGTGCTAGTACCACATTCGGCCACCTAAAACCCTAGTCGCTCCAGGGCATCAGCTCTCCCTCCATCTTTAAGGTACCTACATTTTATTTTATCTCACACTTTGACAGGGCGGAGAGAGAGCACTGGCGTCTTCAACACGCATGACGTCTACTACTTATGGTGTATGTCGCACGGGCACGTATTCGACCTCGCCTATTTCATCGTACTTGCCATTCGCCATCAGACGGAGCGACATCATAAGAGAGTCATCTCCATTGGTCCCTACGTGACTAGACTAGCATAACACTGCGGGCTCCTCAACACAGCAGCCCAATCATCCTCCCTCACCCTCATTGGCCAGATGTCTCCACAAGGCATCTTGAGCTTGCTAAGTATGAGGATGATTGAAAAGTGCCGTGGAGCATACCCTCCTCAATATCGTCTCACCCAATCCACCAAGGAGGAGGCCCCTGAGGATATTAGTGATGATGTCCCTCCACGTCACAAGGATCCACCGGCTTAACCACCACCTCCTTCTCGTCCAGTTCATGCGGCAGCTTCATACGCTGACATCTCTGAGTGCCTAACTCGATTTGAGCAGCAGTGTTTTCAGTGCTTCGATCATATTGATTCTACACTACACCAGATTTGTCAGCACTTCCACATCTCATCGCCACCCCCACCTCGCGAACCATCTAGTAATGAAGATGTTTAAAAACTTTTATTTATTATTTTTATGTTTTTACTTTTTTCTTTTTCAAACTACTTTTCATTTTTTTATTTTATTAGGTTTTATAATTTTTATTTTACAATTATCAATTTCAGCTATTCCATTACGAGTACTTATGCTTCCTTATATTTCCTAAAAAGTTTCTGATTCTGTCACAGTTATAAAGAGCTCCTAAGCTCACCATAGCATAGGAACTAAAAACTCCACCGGAAAAGGTTCTCCAGGACTGCCATGTCTTGCTCGACCAAGACCATAGCTACCATAAGATATAATATTCTTTTGGCACAAGACTTATGGACTAATGAACCTCTACCACCACCGGAGTATCCATTAGTATTCCTAGTGTTCAACGGGTAGTTTAACGAATGGTTTGACGATAATCCCAATGGGGTATGCCAATGGTAAGAATGAATATGAGTTACGTTACGAATGAGTACAGGTATGTACAGAAACTCAATTGAATTTGAAATCCATGAATGGTACGTCCATGAGTATTGTGAAATAGTGTTATGTTAATTTGGTGGACTATGATATATGTTTATAAATGCATAGATATTTCTAATTTAAAAGAAATGAAGGTCTGATGAACTTAGTTACCATTATTCTTGCACTAAACAGTTTTGGATAGCAGCAGCAATCCAACTTTGAAAATTCACCAAAAATTGTGAAAATCAAATTAGAGGTTGAATAAAATATGAAATTAAATACTATTGAGCCTAGTTTCACATAGAAGAAACGATGTAAGCAAAAGAAAATCTTATATTATGAGATATTTAAATTTTTGTGAGACAAGGTCAGAATGATTCTAGGCCCCCTGTTCTATCACACTATCAAGCTACCACTTGGGTTATAAGTATTCAAGCACTTAAGTTTATGGCATGTATAGGGCTTTGTCTTTTGTAATTATGTCATTCTTAATGTGGCCTAATGTGATGGCCTATAATGATTTATCGTTCAATTTGTGTATCACCATGAGATGTGGCTTATGTTCATTATTGTGTTGTAAATCTCATTATACATGCTTGCATGTACCAATGCCTTTATAATGTGGTAGTGGGTGTTTGCTAGAGATGGATGGTGTTATATTGCATGAATGCTTGATTATGGAAATGTGTCATTTTAGCTTGGTGATAATTAAGACTTAAATGTGTAAGATGGAAGCAATTCTAATGATGTATATTACAAGTGATTGGGTAGGTTTAGACTTGATAAGAATGGTGTATTATGCATGTGTATGTTGTTGTGGAAATGTCATGCTTGAGCTATAATTGTGGATGTTTAATTGTCTAAATGTTCCATGTTAATGGCCAATAAAAGTAATCATGTGTGTATGAAATTGAGGGTGGCAAATGGCTTGGAAACTAGCCTCAAAGTTGTCCACACGGGTAGACACACGGGCATGTGCTTAAGCCATGTGTGACACACGGCCTAAGGACACGGGTATGTGCCTTGGCCGTGTGACCCTGTTTTATCGCTGACGTCATAAACAGAGAGTTACACGGGCTGAAGACACGGGCGTGGCCCAAGCCACAAGGTCGTGTGTGACCATATGGCCTACCCGCACGAGAGTGTGACCCTGTTTCATGATAAAAATTTCTAAGTTTCCTAAAAGTTTTTAAAGTTCCCGGTTTAGTCCCGAATCACCCCCGATGTATGTTTTGGGCCTCGTAGGCCCGTAGAAGGGACAATGTACACGTGTTTGATTGATTTTAATTCGAATGAAATTTTAAGTCCGGTAATGCCTCGTATCCTATCCTGGCCTCAGACACGGGTAAGGGGTGTTACATTAGATATCACGGTAAACGCTCATTTTACAAAAGAAATTAAAACTCTAATGTTCCTACCCTGGCTACTTTTCTAAATGAATTTCCAAAATGAACCCCGAATCAGAAAAGAAACCATGAAAAAAGAAAGTTTCAAGCCAAAACACACAAAAATCAGAAAAAGAGACTAACCATTGAGAATCTAAAAGCAAAAACTCCAAATTGCATCAACAAATTTCGAGATCTTTAAGTGATAATCACAAAATACACAAACATTACACTTAATTTCGATGTAAATATCGTTCCTATCTAAAAATCTCTTTACAGTTACACAAAATTTTGTCTCATTCTCCATTTTGGGGTTCAAATTTTTTTATATACAATAAGTAAACATAAAATGGTGTCACGTCATTATCGAATAATATGGTCAATAAGTCCTCAATATATTCGAATGTTCGAGAAGAAAGACATTGCACAAGTTTGTCAAAGAAGCTTGGGAGATTAGAAAAACACTAGGTTTGGTTGTGGACTGGAAAGGCAAAGTAATTGTTAGTGACCTATTCAATTTAGAAATTAGAGATCAATCTTGATTGTGTTGGAAACATTCAATTAGAAAATGCTTTTTTTAAACAACAAAAAAATTAAAAATTTTTAAAACCAAGCAGTTTCATATTTATAGGGACAAACCCTTTCACTAAACTCATACTTGTGTTCTGGATTAGGCGGTCTAAGTTGTTTCTCAACATTCTACCAACACGATCTTCTCAACTATTCACAAACCTCGGCTAGTTTGTAACACCCCTAACCCGTATTCGTGCCGGAACAGGGTTACAGGGTATTACCAATCATTATAGAACATTTACAGGTCAAACATATAATTTACTATTCATTTTCCGAGATTATTTATAACGTCCCTTAATTAGACCCTCGAGGACCAATATGAACATTAGAAGTGAGTCGAGACTAAATCGAAACCTCATAAAATTTTTCGCAAAATTTTTAAAATTTCACTTATGAACAGTATCATACACGCCCGTGTAGTCAGGCCGTGTGATTACACACGCCTGTGTGACTTGGTACACATCCGTGTAACTCTTTATTTATGACATTATCAATGAATTAGGGGCATACGGCTAAGGCACACACCTGTGTACTTAGGCCGTGCGGTAAATTAATTTCTCAAAAATAGCTACAAACTTCACATGGCCAGGGCACATGCCCATGCCCCTAGATCGTGTCTCTCACACAGCCAAGACACACGGCCATGTCTCAGCCGTGTGACCAACATTGAGCATTCTGTTTCGTTTAATAAAGGTGTAGGGGACACACAGCAGGATCACATGCCCATGTACCCAGGCCGTGCGTCACACACTGCCTAGACACACGCCTGTTTGTCTTACCTGTGTGGACGATATAAGGCCATTTCGTAGCCCTATTTCTCACCTAACTTTAACCATTTTCCTGCATGAAAACTTATATGTATATGCCAACCAATCCAACCAATTTCTATCATCCAATTTGATATATTACTAACCTTAATCATGCTCATAAATTTACCTTTTCTTTACTTCACAAAATATGTCTCATAAAAAGTGTTGTTTAACTTGTTAAACATATAAAACTTATCATATAACACCATACCATACCAAGTCATCTCAAGATACACATTACTAGCCATTCCAATGGCTAGTTTACAAATCAACATATTACTTCATCATTTGGCCACATTAGCCTATACATGCCATTATATCAAAACAAGTTTATCATTTATACCAAGATCATGGAGTCGATAGTGTGATGATTGCTTCGACCCGAATCCAACCTTCACGAGCTTCGAGCACTATAAAATAGGAAAATAAACCTAGTAAGCATTATATGCTTAGTAAGTTCATATAACTAAAACTACACTTACCAATCATGCTTAACAAGTAAATCACATATAAAACAATTATCCATCAATTTAGCAAACTAGCAAATATTGTCTATTCACAATCATTCAACCAAATTGGTTAGTACAAAAACACTAATATGCATAGATGAGCTTATCATGTCATTTCTTCTTATTTCACTTATTATACAATTTTTCGTTTGAATCTTTGAATTTCCGATGGACCTTTCCTTTTCCAATTGCACACCCGAGGTCCACATTCCCTTTTCAAATGGTAAACACAAAGTGTACATTTCCTTTTCAAGTTTACACACAAGGGGTACATTTCCTTTTCAAGTGTACACACAAATGTACAAATCCTTTTCAAGTGTACACACAAAGTGTACAAATCTTGTTCATGTGTACATACAAAGTGTACGTTTCCTTTCCAAGTGTACACACAAAGTGTACAAATCCTTTTCAAATGTGCACACAAAGTCTACAAATCCTTTTCAAGTGTACACAAAAAGTGTACGTTTCCTTTTCAAGTGTCACCCTTTCGGGTGAAATTCCTTTTCATAATGAGAGCAAATGATTACCCCTTTATGAATAACCTTTTCTGCAACGTATGCTGGACCCTATTTACAACGGTAATCACCTATCCAATCGAAAATCAATATTCGAACAGATTCTTGTACCTTTTCATCTATTACATATATCATGTGTCAACATTTTCATGCTACATATACATGTCATTTACATATCATAATTCGCACAAGTCAATAATTAAATCAATACATTTTCATACTTAATTAAGTTATACGAACTTACCATAACAATCGATCGTATCTTCTAATCCGAGACTTTTTCTTTTCCTCGACCTTTTTCTTTGTTCGATATTTCTAGATCTATATCCGTTCCTATCCTCAATCCCTTTAATTTATATCCGTTCACCCAAAATGATCTGGTCATATCTCATGGTAACCATTACATCTTCTTCCATGAAAAATGTAAAGTCAACCGAAAAAGAAACAAACCAATGCACAAATATAATCATATGTTTAAGCACACAAATAATACTTGTTCAAAAAATTTGGACGACGAACTTTTATTTTAATTAGAATCTCGAATTTAATATTTTATTTTTCCTTAAAAGTACCACGTTGGAAGATGGATTTTATAAAAAAAATTATACTTAGATAAAGAAAACTTCAATAATTAATCCTAATTCAATATAGAAACTCAGTAATGGTTTTGTTATTAGTTTAAATGAACTAAATTTTATCACATTTCGGCTCTTTGTATTGATGTGTATATTAAAAGCATTGAATTCATAGCAAAAGTTTATTAATAGCAAAAAATTAAAATGAAAAATAATTGTATCTAGTAGGAATATACAAAATTCTCTAGTAGGAATATGTATGGCCTTCAACACCCTTTACAGATAGGGTTCTCATCCATCTTACGTGAGATGGGTCATTGGGTCTATCTGATGTATTTGTTATAATTATATGTGTTATTTAGAAATTTAGTCGACTCATATAATTTAACCAACCAAATAAAAAAATTTCTATTTCCCAAAATAAATCAATTAAAATAAATTTTACTAATTCACACAATTAAATTATTTTCCAAACCTAGTACTAATTCCGTTAAATTCATGACATGTTTACCACAAGAGAATCTATGGGTAAATGAATTTAATTATCTTGTTCAACAAGATCACGCTAATTAATAAATTTAATTTTTACTTCAAGCATCGCTTAAGTGATTACTACTAATTAAATAACAATTCGAATAAATTAATTTGGTCTTTAAGTCATCTCTCTTTATAACGAGAAATTCCATTCACTACGGATAGTGATACATTCGATCTTTTCTCGTAATTCATCAATTCTATTTATTCATCTCATCAATTCAAATGCAAACCATCAAGGTTGTATAGAGCTAGTAGAGGGCCCACTGGATATATAATTAGAGCTCAAATAGTTTGTAATTAAGTGCCACGACCGACCACTCCTTATTATATATCATTATGAAAACAACTCACCAAGTGCTCGTCCAATGAATTTTTTGAATGTGCTTTAGCCTCATAGGATATCCTCAATCCCTTTAATTTATATCCGTGTTCACCCAAAATGATCTGGTCATATCTCATGGTAACCATTACATCTTCTTCCATGAAAATGTAAAGTCAACCAAAAAGAAACAAACCAATGCACAAATATAATCATATGTTTAAGCACACAAATAATACAGGAATATGTTGTTCAAAAAATTTGGACGACGAACTTTTATTTTAATTAGAATCTGGAATTTAATATTTTATTTTTCCTTAAAAGTACTACGTTGGAAGATGGATTTTATAAAAAAATTATACTTAGATAGAGAAAACTTCAATAATTAATTCTAATTCAATATAGAAACTCATAATGGTTTTGTTATTAGTTTAAATGAACTACATTTTGTCACATTTCGCTCTTTGTATTGATGTGTATATTAAAAGCATTGAATTCACAAAGAAAAGTTTATTAATAGCAAAAATTAAAATGAAAAATAATTGCTTTTATATAATATGAATAAATATATTAATTACAATTGCATTGAATTTGTTGGTATGCTTTAAGCGGTGCTACTGGGGTTTTTGGGACAGGGCGGAACATGGAATCGGGTTTAATTTGCCACTAGTTATAGGCTTGACATTCAAGCATTGGGATGTTGCGGGTTCAGCTCAGTTGTGCTTAATATCAATGTCCGCAAGTTCCACATTTTGACATGGCGAAGAACCGCTGCAAATAAACTTGATAGCTTCGAAGCGCAGATGTGCCACGGATGTTCTTGAAGCTAATGTTGCTTAGTTTAACTTTCGATTCTTCCTGCATCAACACAACAATGATTCAATGATCGATTAAATATTGTCACTCTATTAGGATTTTGATAAGAATGTTATACATTTTTCTTGCATTTATTCCATGGGCAATATTGTTGATCAATTAGGATAGGGAAGAGACATTATTCATGGTAATATCCTCAAAATGTATTTACGATCATCGCCCACCATGTTCGCTGGCAAGTTTTGATTCGAGCTCCATTCAAGTATTAGTGATGGTGCAGTTTGAGACTTTAATTCCCTCAACTGCTCTTCATTTTGGAACTTTCCAAGACTACCGATACTTATGCCATGTCCTGGTCCACAAGTTACTTCTTTTACGACCATATTTTTAGTGCCATCTCCGATCGAAATACAATCATCACCAGCTTTAATGTCGAGGCAATAATATTGACCCTCCGATTTGCCCATGTGAATCCCATCTGTGTTTGGGCTCTCGTCCGGTGCCTCTATCTTCAAACGTTCGAGGGTAATGTTTTTGCAAGCAAAAACATTAATGTGGAATAGTTTATGTCTTTTGCTAGTTATATCTTGTATCAATGCATTGGTCACAAAGTCAAACCTTATATTCTGCTTAATTTTGGAGTTAGCAAAGTAACACACGAAAAAAAGATGTTAGTTATAATTATATTTTGATAATAATAATAAGAGGAAAAGAATAAATAAATTCGCAAGAGGAAGAAAGTGACAACGGGGAGTTTGGCACGAAATTCACGATTCTCGCAAGTATTCTTCTCATAAGCAATGCTTCCTTTGCCATCGAAAATTCCTCCGCCAAACATTTTGAAATTTTCAATACTATAGAATCTAACCCAATTAGGGTCTTTGAAAGCACTAGGATCACTGGAGCCACTATAGTGCCCTGAACATTAATCTCAATAGGAGCCTTGCATGGACCTTCTAAGTTTACTTTTGATAATAAATATGTCCCTTTAGGAATCACAATCGTTGATGGAGTTACAGAGGCACATGCTTCTTTCCAAGCATCCAAAAATGGCTAAAATGAAATGAATAAAGACATCAGCTTGAAATATAATTTTTCATATTTTCACCTTTGGGGTACAAAGTTAAGAGCAATTGAACTTGCCTTACTCAAACTGCGTTTCACGTCGACTTTATGCCAAACTTGGCAACAACATCAAAAGCATCCGATTCAACTTTAGAGGCTGAAATGAATAATAATAAAAGTACAAACATGGAAGGAACAATATTAAGGTGTGGTGCCATGTTTTTATTTGGTTTTGAAATTAAAGGATGAATGGCTTTTCCTTTTTTTTTGCTCCAAATATATAGAAAGTTTGAGAAAATTACAACCAATCAAATATATTACTATTTAATCAATTTGGAAAAGTCATATGGCCAAGCTTCAATTTCTATGATAACCTTGTTTCTTTAATATCAACTTCGCACGGTTAGATAGTTTTGTGGTTAATTTTTTCACAACTTGAATAATTTAAACTATGTGAAAGGATTTTATTATGGAAAGATTGAAAAGCATTATTTTACATTTGATCTTCAAAATAATATCTTTACTAAATGGTGGCGAATATAATTATGCTTCGTTAAATTTATAAATGTTATTTCGATCTATAAGTAAATTAATTGTTTGCGCTTGCTTAAAACTTACTAAGCATTGAAGCTTACTCCGTGTTCTCTTTTCCATTTCTTATAGGTTTATCCTTTAGTTCGAGTTGGAAGAGCCGGAGATATCATCACACTATCGAGTCATTATGTGAGTTGAGAAGATTGTATATCATCATGGTTTAAGGCATGTATAGGATAGACTATAGGTAGAATGACATTTCGACTTTGTATACATTATAGCCATGCGAAGATGGCTTGCTCATTTTGTTTAGAGAAGCCTTATAATTGAACTAATGTGTTGAAATGTTTTAGTTATAACTTGATAGTAGTTATTTTGTTATTAGATATTCTGTTATGTTTTGATAGTTAGTCATTTTGGAAATTTATAAGAGCTCTTATGGAAAATCAATGAGACAGTTTGCATTGTTGATAATTTATGTCCAGTAAGTATCTTTGACCTTATAGAAGTTTTGTTCAGTCAAGTAATACCTCATAACCTTATTCCAAGAACGGATACGGGTTAGGAGTGTTACACATAAAGTGTACATTTCCTTTTCAAGTGTACACACAAGGGGTAAATTTCTTTACAAGTGTACACACAAAGTGTACAAATCCTTTTCAAGTGTACATACAAAGTGTACGCTTCCTTTTCAAGTGTACATACAAAGTCTACAAATCCTTTTCAAGTGTACACACAAAGTGTACGTTTCTCTTTCAA
Organism: Gossypium anomalum; assembly: GCA_025698475.1. Taxonomy (NCBI): domain Eukaryota; kingdom Viridiplantae; phylum Streptophyta; class Magnoliopsida; order Malvales; family Malvaceae; genus Gossypium; species Gossypium anomalum. The sequence goes on from CM046960.1 coordinate 2,380,340, forward strand.
GTGTCACCCTTTCTTTCGGTGAAATTCCTTTTCATAATTAGAGCAAAAGATTACCCTTTCGAATAACCTTTCTTTGCAACGTATGCAAGACCCCATTTACAACGATAATCACCTGCCCAATTGGAAATCAATATTTGAACAGATTCTTGTACCTTTTCATCAATTACATATATCATGTGTCAACGTTTTCATGCTACATATACATGTCATTTACATATCATAACTCTCACAAGTCAATAATTAAATCAATACATTTTCATACTTAATTAAGTTATACTGAACTTACCATGACAATTGATTGTATCTTCTAAAAAGAGACTTTTTCTTTCCTCGACCTTTTCTTTGTTCGATACTTCTGGATATATATAAATAAATTTAATCATCAATTTCATAATTTCCACATTCAATTGAGTCCATTTCATTTTCTAGGCAAAAGTACCATTTTGCCCCTAAACTTTTAATTAATTCCAATTTCGTCCCTAGGCTCTAAATTGAAATTCATGCTATTTACTCCTTATTCCAAGCCTAATCAAAATTCTAATATAACTTTTACAGCACATTTATTTCATAAGTTTTAGAATTTTTCCAAGAATTTCACCACTTTTCAATTTAGCCCCTACACATGTTTTCATTAAAAATCACTTTGTAAAAGTTGTTTATCTATCAACAACCTTTCATTTTCAATCATAAACTTTCAATTTACAGCATATTCATCAATGGAAAATTTTCTAAACTTTGATTTCTTTTCAAATTAATCCCCAAATAGAGAAATCAAGCTTTGCTTTTGCCTCAAAAATATGAAAATCACTAAAAACGGGATATAGAACTTACAAATTGAAGCTTGAAAAGTTTCCTTTCCTCTCCTAGGGTTTCCATGTGTTTTATGAAGAAGATGATATAAAAGAAGGTTTTTATTTCTATTTAATCATTTATCATATATTAATTAATTCAATTTCTAATTTAGTCCTTGTCCTTTTCAAATTTTCCATGGATGAATCACTAAAAATATCTACATATTTTTCATCAATGGTCTAACTTCTATATAAGGATGCTATTTGATCCTTATAGCTATTATAATCCAACTTTGACATTTTATTCAATTTAGTCCTTTTTGCAATTAGACACATAATCGATAAAATTTTTCCATAAAAATTTTCATGCAATATTCCTATCATATTACCTATCATTTTAGGAAATTTAAACAATTTTATTTTTCGAACTCGGTTTTGTGGTCCCGAAACTACTATTTCGATTTCACTCAAATTTGGGTTGTTACATAGTTAAAGCGTAGGCTCTAATCCATGAACGGATGAAAGCTATGTGAACTTTCTATTGATGTTGGAGTGGCTAATATCGATGTCTCTTTACGGGCCAAAACTGAAAATGTAAACATTCAAATTTAGAATTTTATTTTTGAAATAAAATCTCAATAAAGTTTTACAATAATGATGCTTCACATTGTGTGTGGTTGACCAAGCCTATGGTCTCTATTTATAGAAAAATCACAAGAGTCTTGGTCGAACAAGAAGAATAAAAAATATATTAACATTTTAAGAGAGAATATACAAAATTCTCCAAGAGGAATATGTATGGCCTTCAACACCTTTTATAGATAGGGTTGTTGTCCATCTTACGTGAGATGAGTCATTGGGTCTATCTGATGTATTTGGTATAATTATGTGTTATTTAGAAATTTAGTCGACTCATATAATTTAACCAACCAAATAAAAAAATTTCTCTTTCCCAAATAAATCAATTAAAATAAATTTTACTAATTCACACAATTAAATTATTTTCCAAACCTAGTACTAATTCCGTTAAATTCATGACATGTTTACCACAAAGAGAATCTATGGGTAAATGAATTTAATTATCTTGTTCAACAAGATCAAGCTAATTAATAAATTTAATTTTTACTTCAAGCATCGCTTAAGTGATTACTACTAATTAAATAACAATTCGAATAAATTAATTTGGTCTTTAAGTCATCTCTCTTTTATAACGAGAAATTCCATTCACTACGGGATAGTGATACATTCGATCTTTTTCGTAATTCATCAATTCTATTTATTCATCTCATCAATTCAAATGCAAACCATCAAGGTTGTATAGAGCTAGTAGAGGGGCCCACTGGATATATAATTAGAGCTCAAATAGTTTGTAATTAAGTGCCACGACCGACCACTCCTTATTATATATCATTATGAAAACAACTCACCAAGTGCTCGTCCAATGAATTTTTTGCATGTGCTTTAGCCTCATAGGATATCCTCAATCCCTTTAATTTATATCCGTTCACCCAAAATGATCTGGTCATATCTCATGGTAACCATTACATCTTCTTCCATGAAAAATGTAAAGTCAACCAAAAAAGAACAAACCAATGCACAAATATAATCATATGTTTAAGCACACAAATAATACAGAATATGTTGTTCAAAAAATTTGGACGATTTAACTTTTATTTTAATTAGAATCTGGAATTTAATATTTTATTTTTCCTTAAAAGTACTACGTTGGAAGATGGATTTTATAAAAAAATTATACTTAGATAGAGAAAACTTCAATAATTAATTCTAATTCAATATAGAAACTCAAGAATGGTTTTGTTATTAGTTTAAATGAACTACATTTTGTCACATTTCGCTCTTTGTATTGATGTGTATATTAAAAGCATTGAATTCACAAAGAAAAGTTTATTAATAGCAAAAAATTAAAATGAAAAATAATTGCTTTTATATAATATGAATAAATATATTAATTACAATTGCATTGAATTTGTTGGTATGCTTTAAGCGGTGGCGCTGGGGTTTTTGGGACAGTAATTTAACATGGAATCGGGTTTAATTTGCCACTAGTTATAGGCTTGACATTCAAGCATTGGGATGTTGCGGGTTCAGCTCCGTTGTGCTTAATATCAATGTCCGCAAGTTCCACATTTTGACATGGCGAAGAACCGCAAAATAAACTTGATAGCTTCTGAAGCGCAGATGTGCCACGGATGTTCTTGAAGCTAATGTTGCTTAGTTTAACTTTCGATTCTTCCCGCATCAACACAACAATGATTCAATGATCGATTAAATATTGTCACTCTATTAGGATTTTGATAAGAATGTTATACATTTTTCTTTGCATTTATTCCATGGGCAATATTGTTGATCAATTAGGATAGGGAAGAGACATTATTCATGGTAATATCCTCAAAATGTATTTACGATATCGCCTCCACCATGTTCGCTGCCAAGTTTTGATTCGAGCTCCATTCAAGTATTAGTGATGGTGCAGCTTGAGACTTTAATTCCCTCAACTGGCTCTTCATTTTGGAACTTTCCAAGACTACCGATACTTATGCCATGTCCTGGTCCACAAGTTACTTCTTTTACGACCATATTTTTAGTGCCATCTCCGATCGAAATACAATCATCACCAGCTTTAATGTCGAGGCAATAATATTGACCCTCTCGATTTGCCCATGTGAATCCCATCCGTGTTTGGGCTCTCGTCCGGTGCCTCTATCTTCAAACGTTCGAGGGTAATGTTTTGCAAGCAAAACATTAATGTGGAATAGTTTATCGTCTTTGCTAGTTATATCTTGTATCAATGCGTTGGTCACAAAGTCAAACCTTATACTCTGCTTAATTTTGGAGTTAGCAAAGTAACACACGAAAAAAGATGTTAGTTATAATTATATTTTGATAATAATAAAAAAAGAGGAAAAGAATAAATAAATTCTCGCAAGAGGGAAGAAAGTCGACAACGGGGAGTTTGGCACGAAATTCACGATTCTCGCAAGTATTCTTCTCATAAGCAATGCTTCCTTTGCCATCGAAAATTCCTCCGCCAAACATTTTGAAATTTTCAATACTATAGAATCTAACCCAATTAGGGTCTTTGAAAGCACTAGGATCAGCCGGAGCCACTATAGTGCCCTGAACATTAATCTCAATAGGAGCCTTGCATGGACCTTCTAAGTTTACTTTTGATAATAAATATGTCCCTTTAGGAATCACAACTGTTGATGGAGTTACAGAGGCACATGCTTCTTTCCAAGCATCCAAAATGGCTAAAATGAAATGAATAAAGACATCAGTTTGAAATATAATTTTTTCATATTTTCACCTTTGGGGTACAAAGTTAAGAGCAATTGAACTTGCCTTACTCAAACTCCGTTTTCCGTCGCCTTTTTGCGCCAAACTTGGCAACAACATCAAAAGCATCCGATTCAACTTTAGAGGCTGAAATGAATAATAATAAAAGTACAAACATGGAAGGAACAATATTAAGGTGTGGTGCCATGTTTTTATTTGGTTTTGAAATTAAAGGATGAATGGCTTTTCCTTTTGTTTTGCTCCAAATATATAGAAAGTTTGAGAAAATTACAACCAATCAAATATATTACTATTTAATCAATTTGGAAAAGTCATATGGCCAAGCTTCAATTTCTATGATAACCTTGTTTCTTTAATATCAACTTCGCACGGTTAGATAGTTTTGTGGTTAATTTTTTCACAACTTGAATAATTTAAACTATGTGAAAGGATTTTATTATGGAAAGATTGAAAAGCATTATTTTACATTTGATCTTCAAAATAATATCTTTACTAAATGGTGGCGAATATAATTATGTCTGTTAAATTTATAAATGTTATTTCGATCTATAAGTAAATTAATTGTTTGCGTTGCTTAAAACTTACTAAGCATTGAAGCTTACTCCGTGTTCTCTTTTCCATTTCTTATAGGTTTATCCTTTAGTTCGAGTTGGAAGAGCCGGAGATATCATCACACTATCGAGTCATTATGTGAGTTGAGAAGATTGTATATCATCATGGTTTAAGGCATGTATAGGATAGACTATAGGTAGAATGACATTTCGACTTTGTATACATTATAGCCATGCGAAGATGGCTTGCTCATTTTGTTTAGAGAAGCCTTATAATTGAACTAATGTGTTGAAATGTTTTAGTTATAACTTGATAGTAGTTATTTTGTTATTAGATATTCTATTATGTTTTGATAGTTAGTCATTTTGGAAATTTATAAGAGCTCTTATGGAAAATCAATGAGACAGTTTGCATTGTTGATAATTTATGTCCGTAAGTATCTTTGACCTTATAGAAGTTTTGTTCAGTCAAGTAATACCTCATAACCTTATTCCAAGAACTGATACGGGTTAGAGTGTTACACATAAAGTGTACATTTCCTTTTCAAGTGTACACACAAGGGGTAATTTCCTTTTCAAGTGTACACACAAAGTGTACAAATCCTTTTCAAGTGTACATACAAAGTGTACGTTTCCTTTTCAAGTGTACATACAAAGTCTACAAATCCTTTTCAAGTGTACACACAAAGTGTATGTTTCTTTCAAAGTGTCACCCTTTCGGTGAAATTCCTTTTCATAATTAGAGCAAAAGATTACCCTTTCGAATAACCTTTATCGCAACGTATGCAAGACCCCATTTACAACGATAATCACCATCCAATTGGAAATCAATATTTGAAAGATTCTTGTACCTTTTCATCAATTACATATATCATGTGTCAACGTTTTCATGCTACATATACATGTCATTTACATATCATAACTCTCACAAGTCAATAATTAAATCAATACATTTTCATACTTAATTAAGTTATACTGAACTTACCATGACAATTGATCGTATCTTCTAAAATGAGACTTTTTCTTTCCTCGACCTTTTCTTTGTTCGATACTTCGGATATATATAAATAAATTTAATCATCAATTTCATAATTTCCACATTCAATTGAGTCCATTTCATTTTCTAGGCAAAAGTACCATTTTGCCCCTAAACTTTTAATTAATTCCACTTTCGTCCCTAGGCTCTAAATTGAAATTCATGCTATTTACTCCTTATTCCAAGCCTAATCAAAATTCTAATATAACTTTTACAGCACATTTATTTCATAAGTTTTAGAATTTTTCCAAGAATTTCACCACTTTTCAATTTAGCCCCTACACATGTTTTCACTAAAATCACTTTGTAAAAGTTGTTTATCTATCAACAACCTTTCATTTTCAATCATAAACTTTCAATTTACAGCATATTCATCAATGGAAAATTTTCTAAACTTTGATTTCTTTTCAAATTAATCCCCAAATAGAGAAATCAAGCTTTGCTTGGCCTCAAAAATATGAAAAATCACTAAAAACGGGATATAGAACTTACAAATTGAAGCTTGAAAAGTTTCCTTTCCTCTCTCCTAGGGTTTCCATGTGTTTTATGAAGAAGATGATATAAAAGAAGGTTTTTATTTCTATTTAATCATTTATCATATATTAATTAATTCAATTTCTAATTTAGTCCTTGTCCTTTTCAAATTTTCCATGGATGAATCACTAAAAATATCTACATATTTTTCATCAATGGTCTAACTTCTATATAAGGATGCTATTTGATCCTTATAGCTATTATAATCCAACTTTGACATTTTATTCAATTTAGTCCTTTTTGCAATTAGACACATAATCGATAAAATTTTTCCATAAAAATTTTCATGCAATATTCCTATCATATTACCTATCATTTTAGGAAATTTAAACAATTTTATTTTTCGAACTCGCTTTGTGGTCCCGAAACTACTATTTCGATTTCACTCAAAATTTGGGTTGTTACATAGTTAAAGCGTAGGCTCTAATCCATGAACGGATGAAAGCTATGTGAACTTTCTATTGATGTTGGAGTGGCTAATATCGATGTCTCTTTATGGGCCAAAACTGAAAATGTAAACATTCAAATTTAGAATTTTATTTTTGAAATAAAATCTCAATAAAGTTTTACAATAACGATGCTTCACATTGTGTGTGGTTGACCAAGCCTATGGTCTCTATTTATAGAAAAATCACAAGAGTCTTGGTCGAACAAGAAGAATAAAAATATATTAACATTTTAAGAGAGAATATACAAAATTCTCCAAGGAATATGTATGGCCTTCAACACCTTTTATAGATAGGGTTGTCGTCCATCTTACGTGAGATGAGTCATTGGGTCTATCTCGATGTATTTGGTATAATTATGTGTTATTTAGAAATTTAGTCGACTCATATAATTTAACCAACCAAATAAAAAAATTTCTCTTTCCCAAAATAAATCAATTAAAATAAATTTTACTAATTCACACAATTAAATTATTTTCCAAACCTAGTACTAATTCCGTTAAATTCATGACATGTTTACCACAAGAGAATCTATGGGTAAATGAATTTAATTATCTTGTTCAACAAGATCTGCGCTAATTAATAAATTTAATTTTTACTTCAAGCATCGCTTAAGTGATTACTACTAATTAAATAACAATTCGAATAAATTAATTTGGTCTTTAAGTCATCTCTCTTTTATAACGAGAAATTCCATTCACTACGGATAGTGATACATTCGATCTTTTCTCAGTAATTCATCAATTCTATTTATTCATCTCATCAATTCAAATGCAAACCATCAAGGTTGTATAGAGCTAGTAGAGGGGCCCACCGGGATATATAATTAGAGCTCAAATAGTTTGTAATTAAGTGCCACGACCGACCACTCCTTATTATATATCATTATGAAAACAACTCACCAAGTGCTCGTCCCAATGAATTTTTGCATGTGCTTTAGCCTCATAGGATATCCTCAATCCCTTTAATTTATATCCGTTCACCCAAAATGATCTGGTCATATCTCATGGTAACCATTACATCTTCTTCCATGAAAAAATGTAAAGTCAACCGAAAAAGAAACAAACCAATGCACAAATATAATCATATGTTTAAGCACACAAATAATACAGAATATGTTGTTCAAAAAATTTGGACGATTTAACTTTTATTTTAATTAGAATCTGAATTTAATATTTTATTTTTCCTTAAAAAGTACTACGTTGGAAGATGGATTTTATAAAAAATTATACTTAGATAGAGAAAACTTCAATAATTAATTCTAATTCAATATAGAAACTCAATAATGGTTTTGTTATTAGTTTAAATGAACTACATTTTGTCACATTTCGGCTCTTTGTATTGATGTGTATATTAAAAGCATTGAATTCACAGCAAAAGTTTATTAATAGCAAAAATTAAAATGAAAAATAATTGCTTTTATATAATATGAATAAATATATTAATTACAATTGCATTGAATTTGTTGGTATGCTTTAAGCGGTGGCGCTGGGGGTTTTGGGACAGTAGAACATGGAATCGGGTTTAATTTGCCACTAGTTATAGGCTTGACATTCAAGCATTGGGATGTTGCGGTTCAGCTCCGTTGTGCTTAATATCAATGTCCGCAAGTTCCACATTTTGACATGGCGAAGAACCGCTGCAAATAAACTTGATAGCTTCTCGGCGCAGATGTGCCACGGATGTTCTTGAAGCTAATGTTGCTTAGTTTAACTTTCGATTCTTCCCACATCAACACAACAATGATTCAATGATCGATTAAATATTGTCACTCTATTAGGATTTTGATAAGAATGTTATACATTTTTCTTGCATTTATTCCATGGGCAATATTGTTGATCAATTAGGATAGGGGAAGAGACATTATTCATGGTAATATCCTCAAAATGTATTTACGATCATCGCCCCACCATGTTCGCTTTGCCAAGTTTTTTGATTCGAGCTCCATTCAAGTATTAGTGATGGTGCAGTTTGAGACTTTAATTCCCTCAACGGCTCTTCATTTTGGAACTTTCCAAGACTACCGATACTTATGCCATGTCCTGGTCCACAAGTTACTTCTTTTACGACCATATTTTTAGTGCCATCTCCGATCGAAATACAATCATCACCAGCTTTTAATGTCGAGGGCAATAATATTGACCCTCTGATTTGCCCATGTGAATCCCATCCGTGTTTGGGCTCTCGTCCGTGCCTCTATCTTCAAACGTTCGAGGGTAATGTTTTTGCAAGCAAAAACATTAATGTGGAATAGTTTCTTTCGTCTTTGCTAGTTATATCTTGTATCAATGCGTTGGTCACAAAGTCAAACCTTATACTCTGCTTAATTTTGGAGTTAGCAAAGTAACACACGAAAAAAAGATGTTAGTTATAATTATATTTTGATAATAATAAAAGAGGAAAAGAATAAATAAATTCCGCAAGAGGAAGAAAGTCGACAACGGGAGTTTGGCACGAAATTCACGATTCTCGCAAGTATTCTTCTCATAAGCAATGCTTCCTTTGCCATCGAAAAATTCCTCCGCCAAACATTTTGAAATTTTCAATACTATAGAATCTAACCCAATTAGGGTCTTTGAAAGCACTAGGATCAGTAGAGAGCCACTATAGTGCCCCTAACATTAATCTCAATAGGAGCCTTGCATGGACCTTCTAAGTTTACTTTTGATAATAAATATGTCCCTTTAGGAATCACAACTGTTGATGGAGTTCTGAGAGGCACATGCTTCTTTCCAAGCATCCAAAAATGGCTAAAATGAAATGAATAAAGACATCGATTTGAAATATAATTTTTCATATTTTCACCTTTGGGGTACAAAGTTAAGAGCAATTGAACTTGCCTTACTCAAATCCGTTTTCCGTCGACTTTTGCGCCAAACTTGGCAACAACATCAAAAGCATCCGATTCAACTTTAGAGGCTGAAATGAATAATAATAAAAGTACAAACATGGAAGGAACAATATTAAGGTGTGGTGCCATGTTTTTATTTGGTTTTGAAATTAAAGGATGAATGGCTTTTCCTTTTTTTTTGCTCCAAATATATAGAAAGTTTGAGAAAATTACAACCAATCAAATATATTACTATTTAATCAATTTGGAAAAGTCATATGGCCAAGCTTCAATTTCTATGATAACCTTGTTTCTTTAATATCAACTTCGCACGGTTAGATAGTTTTGTGGTTAATTTTTTCACAACTTGAATAATTTAAACTATGTGAAAGGATTTTATTATGGAAAGATTGAAAAGCATTATTTTACATTTGATCTTCAAAATAATATCTTTACTAAATGGTGGCGAATATAATTATGCTCCGTTAAATTTATAAATGTTATTTCGATCTATAAGTAAATTAATTGTTTGCGTTGCTTAAAACTTACTAAGCATTGAAGCTTACTCCGTGTTCTCTTTTCCATTTCTTATAGGTTTATCCTTTAGTTCGAGTTGGAAGAGCCGAGATATCATCACACTATCGAGTCATTATGTGAGTTGAGAAGATTGTATATCATCATGGTTTAAGGCATGTATAGGATAGACTATAGGTAGAATGACATTTCGACTTTGTATACATTATAGCCATGCGAAGATGGCTTGCTCATTTTGTTTAGAGAAGCCTTATAATTGAACTAATGTGTTGAAATGTTTTAGTTATAACTTGATAGTAGTTATTTTGTTATTAGATATTCGGTTATGTTTTGATAGTTAGTCATTTTGGAAATTTATAAGAGCTCTTATGGAAAATCAATGAGACAGGTTTGCATTGTTGATAATTTATGTCTGGTAAGTATCTTTGACCTTATAGAAGTTTTGTTCAGTCAAGTAATACCTCATAACCTTATTCCTAAGAACGGATACGGGTTAGGAGTGTTACACATAAAGTGTACATTTCCTTTTCAAGTGTACACACAAGGGTAAATTTCCTTTTCAAGTGTACACACAAAGTGTACAAATCCTTTTCAAGTACATACAAAGTGTACGTTTCCTTTTCAAGTGTACATACAAAGTCTACAAATCCTTTTCAAGTGTACACACAAAGTGTACGTTTCCTTTCCAAGTGTCACCCTTTCGGGTGAAATTCCTTTTCATAATTAGAGCAAAAGATTACCCCTTTCAGAATAACCTTTCTTCGCAACGTATGCAAGACCCCATTTACAACGATAATCACTGTCCCAATTGGAAATCAATATTTGAAACAGATTCTTGTACCTTTTCATCAATTACATATATCATGTGTCAACGTTTTCATGCTACATATACATGTCATTTACATATCATAACTCTCACAAGTCAATAATTAAATCAATACATTTTCATACTTAATTAAGTTATACTGAACTTACCATGACAATTGATCGTATCTTCTAAAATGAGACTTTTCTTTTCCTCGACCTTTTCTTTGTTCGATACTTCTGGATATATATAAATAAATTTAATCATCAATTTCATAATTTCCACATTCAATTGAGTCCATTTCATTTTCTAGGCAAAAGTACCATTTTGCCCCTAAACTTTAATTAATTCCAATTTCGTCCCTAGGCTCCTGAAATTGAAATTCATGCTATTTACTCCTTATTCCAAGCCTAATCAAAATTCTAATATAACTTTTACAGCACATTTATTTCATAAGTTTTAGAATTTTTCCAAGAATTTCACCACTTTTCAATTTAGCCCCTACACATGTTTTCACTAAAAAATCACTTTGTAAAAGTTGTTTATCTATCAACAACCTTTCATTTTCAATCATAAACTTTCAATTTACAGCATATTCATCAATGGAAAATTTTCTAAACTTTGATTTCTTTTCAAATTAATCCCCAAATAGAGAAATCAAGCTTTACTTGGCTCTCAAAATATGAAAAATCACTAAAAAAACGGGATATAGAACTTACAAATTGAAGCTTGAAAAGTTTCCTTTCCCTCTCTAGGGTTTCCATGTGTTTTATGAAGAAGATGATATAAAAGAAGGTTTTTATTTCTATTTAATCATTTATCATATATTAATTAATTCAATTTCTAATTTAGTCCTTGTCCTTTTCAAATTTTCCCATGGATGAATCACTAAAAATATCTACATATTTTTCATCAATGGTCTAACTTCTATATAAGGATGCTATTTGATCCTTATAGCTATTATAATCCAACTTTGACATTTTATTCAATTTAGTCCTTTTTTGCAATTAGACACATAATCGATAAAATTTTTCCATAAAAATTTTCATGCAATATTCCTATCATATTACCTATCATTTTAGGAAATTTAAACAATTTTTTTTTCAACTCGGGTTTGTGGTCCCGAAACTACTATTTCGATTTCAATTGAAATTTGGGTTGTTACATAGTTAAAGCGTAGGCTCTAATCCATGAACGGATGAAAGCTATGTGAACTTTCTATTGATGTTGGAGTGGCTAATATCGATGTCTCTTTATGGGCCAAAAACTGAAAATGTAAACATTCAAATTTAGAATTTTATTTTTGAAATAAAATCTCAATAAAGTTTTACAATAACGATGCTTCACATTGTGTGTGGTTGACCAAGCCTATGGTCTCTATTTATAGAAAAATCACAAGAGTCTTGGTCGAACAAGAAGAATAAAAAATATATTAACATTTTAAGAGAGAATATACAAAATTCTCCAGTAGGAATATGTATGGCCTTCAACACCTTTTATAGATAGGGTTGTCGTCCATCTTACGTGAGATGAGTCATTGGGTCTATCTGATGTATTTGGTATAATTATGTGTTATTTAGAAATTTAGTCGACTCATATAATTTAACCAACCAAATAAAAAATTTCTTTCCCAAAATAAATCAATTAAAATAAATTTTACTAATTCACACAATTAAATTATTTTCCAAACCTAGTACTAATTCCGTTAAATTCATGACATGTTTACCACAGTAGAATCTATGGGTAAATGAATTTAATTATCTTGTTCAACAAGACTGCGCTAATTAATAAATTTAATTTTTACTTCAAGCATCAGTTAAGTGATTACTACTAATTAAATAACAATTCGAATAAATTAATTTGGTCTTTAAGTCATCTCTCTTTTATAACGAGAAATTCCATTCACTACGGATAGTGATACATTCGATCTTTTTCTGTAATTCATCAATTCTATTTATTCATCTCATCAATTCAAATGCAAACCATCAAGGTTGTATAGAGCTAGTAGAGGGGCCCACTGGATATATAATTAGAGCTCAAATAGTTTGTAATTAAGTGCCACGACCGACCACTCCTTATTATATATCATTATGAAAACAACTCACCAAGTGCTCGTCCAATGAATTTTTTGCATGTGCTTTAGCCTCATAGGATATCCTCAATCCCTTTAATTTATATCCGTTCACCCAAAATGATCTGGTCATATCTCATGGTAACCATTACATCTTCTTCCATGAAAAATGTAAAGTCAACCGAAAAAGAAACAAACCAATGCACAAATATAATCATATGTTTAAGCACACAAATAATACAGGAATATGTTGTTCAAAAAATTTGGACGACGAACTTTTATTTTAATTAGAATCTGGAATTTAATATTTTATTTTTCCTTAAAAGTACTACGTTGGAAGATGGATTTTATAAAAAAATTATACTTAGATAGAGAAAACTTCAATAATTAATTCTAATTCAATATAGAAACTCAGAGAATGGTTTTGTTATTAGTTTAAATGAACTACATTTTGTCACATTTCGGCTCTTTGTATTGATGTGTATATTAAAAGCATTGAATTCACAAAAAAGTTTATTAATAGCAAAAATTAAAATGAAAAATAATTGCTTTTATATAATATGAATAAATATATTAATTACAATTGCATTGAATTTGTTGGTATGCTTTAAGCGGTGGCGTTGGGTTTTTGGGACAGGCTTAAACATGGAATCGGGTTTAATTTGCCACTAGTTATAGGCTTGACATTCAAGCATTGGGATGTTATGGTTCAGCTCCGTTGTGCTTAATATCAATGTCCGCAAGTTCCACATTTTGACATGGCGAAGAACCGCTGCAAATAAACTTGATAGCTTCGAAGCGCAGATGTGCCACGGATGTTCTTGAAGCTAATGTTGCTTAGTTTAACTTTCGATTCTTCCCGCATCAACACAACAATGATTCAATGATCGATTAAATATTGTCACTCTATTAGGATTTTGATAAGAATGTTATACATTTTTCTTGCATTTATTCCATGGGCAATATTGTTGATCAATTAGGATAGGGAAGAGACATTATTCATGGTAATATCCTCAAAATGTATTTACGATCTTTGCCCCACCATGTTCGCTTTGGCCAAGTTTTGATTCGAGCTCCATTCGAAGTATTAGTGATGGTGCAGTTTGAGACTTTAATTCCCTCAACTGGCTCTTCATTTTGGAACTTTCCAAGACTACTGATACTTATGCCATGTCCTGGTCCACAAGTTACTTCTTTTACGACCATATTTTTAGTGCCATCTCCGATCGAAATACAATCATCACGATTTTAATGTCGAGGCAATAATATTGACCCCTCTGATTTGCCCATGTGAATCCCATCCGTGTTTGGGCTCTCGTCCGGTGCCTCTATCTTCAAACGTTCGAGGGTAATGTTTTTGCAAGCAAAAACATTAATGTGGAATAGTTTATCTGTCTTTGCTAGTTATATCTTGTATCAATGCGTTGGTCACAAAGTCAAACCTTATACTCTTTAATTTTGGAGTTAGCAAAGTAACACACGAAAAAAAAGATGTTAGTTATAATTATATTTTGATAATAATAAAAAGAGGAAAAAGAATAAATAAATTCGCAAGAGGAAGAAAGTGACAACGGGGAGTTTGGCACGAAATTCACGATTCTCGCAAGTATTCTTCTCATAAGCAATGCTTCCTTTGCCATCGAAAATTCCTCCGCCAAACATTTTGAAATTTTCAATACTATAGAATCTAACCCAATTAGGGTCTTTGAAAGCACTAGGATCAGCGGAGCCACTATAGTGCCACTGAACATTAATCTCAATAGAGCCTTGCATGGACCTTCTAAGTTTACTTTTGATAATAAATATGTCCCTTTAGGAATCACAACTCATGATGGAGTTACAGAGGCACATGCTTCTTTCCAAGCATCCAAAAATGGCTAAAATGAAATGAATAAAGACATCGAGTTTGAAATATAATTTTTTCATATTTTCACCTTTGGGGTACAAAGTTAAGAGCAATTGAACTTGCCTTACTCAAATCCGTTTTCCCGTCACTTTTTATACCAAACTTGGCAACAACATCAAAAGCATCCGATTCAACTTTAGAGGCTGAAATGAATAATAATAAAAGTACAAACATGGAAGGAACAATATTAAGGTGTGGTGCCATGTTTTTATTTGGTTTTGAAATTAAAGGATGAATGGCTTTTCCTTTTTTGCTCCAAATATATAGAAAGTTTGAGAAAATTACAACCAATCAAATATATTACTATTTAATCAATTTGGAAAAGTCATATGGCCAAGCTTCAATTTCTATGATAACCTTGTTTCTTTAATATCAACTTCGCATTTGCTTAGATAGTTTTGTGGTTAATTTTTCACAACTTGAATAATTTAAACTATGTGAAAGGATTTTATTATGGAAAGATTGAAAAGCATTATTTTACATTTGATCTTCAAAATAATATCTTTACTAAATGGTGGCGAATATAATTATGCTCAAGTTAAATTTATAAATGTTATTTCGATCTATAAGTAAATTAATTGTTTGCGCTTGCTTAAAACTTACTAAGCATTGAAGCTTACTCCGTGTTCTCTTTTCCATTTCTTATAGGTTTATCCTTTAGTTCGAGTTGGAAGAGCCGAGATATCATCACACTATCGAGTCATTATGTGAGTTGAGAAGATTGTATATCATCATGGTTTAAGGCATGTATAGGATAGACTATAGGTAGAATGACATTTCGACTTTGTATACATTATAGCCATGCGAAGATGGCTTGCTCATTTTGTTTAGAGAAGCCTTATAATTGAACTAATGTGTTGAAATGTTTTAGTTATAACTTGATAGTAGTTATTTTGTTATTAGATATTCGGTTATGTTTTGATAGTTAGTCATTTTGGAAATTTATAAGAGCTCTTATGGAAAATCAATGAGACAGGTTTGCATTGTTGATAATTTATGTCTGGTAAGTATCTTTGACCTTATAGAAGTTTTGTTCACTCAAGTAATACCTCATAACCTTATTCCTAACAACGGATACGGGTTAGAGTGTTACACATAAAGTGTACATTTCCTTTTCAAGTACACACAAAGGGGTAAATTTCTTTTCAAGTGTACACACAAAGTGTACAAATCCTTTTCAAGTGTACATACAAAGTGTACGTTTCCTTTTCAAGTGTACATACAAAGTCTACAAATCCTTTTCAAGTGTACACACAAAGTGTACGTTTCCTTTCCAAGTGTCACCCTTTCGGGTGAAATTCCTTTTCATAATTAGAGCAAAAGATTACCCCTTTCAGAATAACCTTTACTGCAACGTATGCAAGACCCCATTTACAACGATAATCACCTGTCCAATTGGAAATCAATATTTGAACAGATTCTTGTACCTTTTCATCAATTACATATATCATGTGTCAACGTTTTCATGCTACATATACATGTCATTTACATATCATAACTCTCACAAGTCAATAATTAAATCAATACATTTTCATACTTAATTAAGTTATACGAACTTACCATGACAATTGATCGTATCTTCTAAAATGAGACTTTTTCTTTTCCTCGACCTTTTTCTTTGTTCGATACTTCTGGATATATATAAATAAATTTAATCATCAATTTCATAATTTCCACATTCAATTGAGTCCATTTCATTTTCTAGGCAAAAGTACCATTTTGCCCCTAAACTTTTAATTAATTCCAATTTCGTCCCTAGGCTCGGAAATTGAAATTCATGCTATTTACTCCTTATTCCAAGCCTAATCAAAATTCTAATATAACTTTTACAGCACATTTATTTCATAAGTTTTAGAATTTTTCCAAGAATTTCACCACTTTTCAATTTAGCCCCTACACATGTTTTCATTAAAAATCACTTTGTAAAAGTTGTTTATCTATCAACAACCTTTCATTTTCAATCATAAACTTTCAATTTACAGCATATTCATCAATGGAAAATTTTCTAAACTTTGATTTCTTTTCAAATTAATCCCCAAATAGAGAAATCAAGCTTTGCTTTGCCTCAAAAATATGAAAAATCACTAAAAACGGGATATAGAACTTACAAATTGAAGCTTGAAAAGTTTCCTTTCCTCTCCTAGGGTTTCCATGTGTTTTATGAAGAAGATGATATAAAAGAAGGTTTTTATTTCTATTTAATCATTTATCATATATTAATTAATTCAATTTCTAATTTAGTCCTTGTCCTTTTTCAAATTTTCCATGGATGAATCACTAAAAATATCTACATATTTTTCATCAATGGTCTAACTTCTATATAAGGATGCTATTTGATCCTTATAGCTATTATAATCCAACTTTGACATTTTATTCAATTTAGTCCTTTTTTGCAATTAGACACATAATCGATAAAATTTTTCCATAAAAATTTTCATGCAATATTCCTATCATATTACCTATCATTTTAGGAAATTTAAACAATTTTATTTTTCGAACTCGGTTTTGTGGTCCCGAAACTACTATTTCGATTTCACTGAAATTTGGGTTGTTACATAGTTAAAGCGTAGGCTCTAATCCATGAACGGATGAAAGCTATGTGAACTTTCTATTGATGTTGGAGTGGCTAATATCGATGTCTCTTTACGGGCCAAAAACTGAAAATGTAAACATTCAAATTTAGAATTTTATTTTTGAAATAAAATCTCAATAAAGTTTTACAATAATGATGCTTCACATTGTGTGTGGTTGACCAAGCCTATGGTCTCTATTTATAGAAAAATCACAAGAGTCTTGGTCGAACAAGAAGAATAAAAAATATATTAACATTTTAAGAGAGAATATACAAAATTCTCCAGTAGGAATATGTATGGCCTTCAACACCTTTTATAGATAGGGTTGTTGTCCATCTTACGTGAGATAAGTCATTGGGTCTATCTGATGTATTTGGTATAATTATGTGTTATTTAGAAATTTAGTCGACTCATATAATTTAACCAACCAAATAAAAAAATTTCTCTTTCCCAAAATAAATCAATTAAAATAAATTTTACTAATTCACACAATTAAATTATTTTCCAAACCTAGTACTAATTACTCATTAAATTCATGACATGTTTACCACAATAGAATCTATGGGTAAATGAATTTAATTATCTTGTTCAACAAGACTGCGCTAATTAATAAATTTAATTTTTACTTCAAGCATCAGTTAAGTGATTACTACTAATTAAATAACAATTCGAATAAATTAATTTGGTCTTTAAGTCATCTCTCTTTTATAACGAGAAATTCCATTCACTACGGATAGTGATACATTCGATCTTTTTCTGTAATTCATCAATTCTATGTATTCATCTCATCAATTCAAATGCAAACCATCAAGTTTGTATAGAGCTAGTAGAGGGGCCCACTGGATATATAATTAAAGCTCAAATAGTTTGTAATTAAGTGCCACGACCGACCTCTCCTTATTATATATCATTATGAAAACAACTCACCAAGTGCTCGTCCAATGAATTTTTTGCATGTGCTTTAGCCTCATAGGATATCCTCAATCCCTTTAATTTATATCCGTTCACCCAAAATGATCTGGTCATATCTCATGGTAACCATTACATCTTCTTCCATGAAAAATGTAAAGTCAACCGAAAAAGAAACAAACCAATGCACAAATATAATCATATGTTTAAGCACACAAATAATACAGGAATATGTTGTTCAAAAAATTTGGACGACGAACTTTTATTTTAATTAGAATCTGGAATTTAATATTTTATTTTTCCTTAAAAGTACTACGTTGGAAGATGGATTTTATAAAAAAATTATACTTAGATAGAGAAAACTTCAATAATTAATTCTAATTCAATATAGAAACTCAGTAATGGTTTTGTTATTAGTTTAAATGAACTACATTTTGTCACATTTCGGCTCTTTGTATTGATGTGTATATTAAAAGCATTGAATTCACAGCAAAAGTTTATTAATAGCAAAAAATTAAAATGAAAAATAATTGCTTTTATATAATATGAATAAATATATTAATTACAATTGCATTGAATTTGTTGGTATGCTTTAAGCGGTGGCGCTGGGGGTTTTTGGGACAGGGCCGGAACATGGAATCGGGTTTAATTTGCCACTAGTTATAGGCTTGACATTCAAGCATTGGGATGTTGCGGGTTCAGCTCCGTTGTGCTTAATATCAATGTCCGCAAGTTCCACATTTTGACATGGCGAAGAACCGCTGCAAATAAACTTGATAGCTTCTGGAAGCGCAGATGTGCCACGGATGTTCTTGAAGCTAATGTTGCTTAGTTTAACTTTCGATTCTTCCTGCATCAACACAACAATGATTCAATGATCGATTAAATATTGTCACTCTATTAGGATTTTGATAAGAATGTTATACATTTTTCTTGCATTTATTCCATGGGCAATATTGTTGATCAATTAGGATAGGGAAGAGACATTATTCATGGTAATATCCTCAAAATGTATTTCTGATACTGCCCCACCATGTTCGCCTGGCCAAGTTTTGATTCGAGCTCCATTCGAAGTATTAGTGATGGTGCAGTTTGAGACTTTAATTCCCTCAACTGGCTCTTCATTTTGGAACTTTCCAAGACTACCGATACTTATGCCATGTCCTGGTCCACAAGTTACTTCTTTTACGACCATATTTTTAGTGCCATCTCCGATCGAAATACAATCATCACCAGTTTTAATGTCAGAGGCAATAATATTGACCCCTCTGATTTGCCCATGTGAATCCCATCTGTGTTTGGGCTCTCGTCCGGTGCCTCTATCTTCAAACGTTCGAGGGTAATGTTTTGCAAGCAAAAACATTAATGTGGAATAGTTTACTGTCTTTGCTAGTTATATCTTGTATCAATGCGTTGGTCACAAAGTCAAACCTTATACTCTGTTTAATTTTGGAGTTAGCAAAGTAACACACGAAAAAAAGATGTTAGTTATAATTATATTTTGATAATAATAAAAGAGGAAAAGAATAAATAAATTCTGGCAAGAGGGAAGAAAGCTGACAACGGGGAGTTTGGCACGAAATTCACGATTCTCGCAAGTATTCTTCTCATAAGCAATGCTTCCTTTGCCATCGAAAATTCCTCCGCCAAACATTTTGAAATTTTCAATACTATAGAATCTAACCCAATTAGGGTCTTTGAAAGCACTAGGATCAGCCGGAGCCACTATAGTGCCCTGAACATTAATCTCAATAGGAGCCTTGCATGGACCTTCTAAGTTTACTTTTGATAATAAATATGTCCCTTTAGGAATCACAACTGTTGATGGAGTTACAGAGGCACATGCTTCTTTCCAAGCATCCAAAAATGGCTAAAATGAAATGAATAAAGACATCAGTTTGAAATATAATTTTTTCATATTTTCACCTTTGGGGTACAAAGTTAAGAGCAATTGAACTTGCCTTACTCAAATCCGTTTTCCCGTCAGCTTTTGCGCCAAACTTGGCAACAACATCAAAAGCATCTGATTCAACTTTAGAGGCTGAAATGAATAATAATAAAAGTACAAACATGGAAGGAACAATATTAAGGTGTGGTGCCATGTTTTTATTTGGTTTTGAAATTAAAGGATGAATGGCTTTTCCTTTTGTTTTGCTCCAAATATATAGAAAGTTTGAGAAAATTACAACCAATCAAATATATTACTATTTAATCAATTTGGAAAAGTCATATGGCCAAGCTTCAATTTCTATGATAACCTTGTTTCTTTAATATCAACTTCTTTTTTGGTTAGATAGTTTTGTGGTTAATTTTTCACAACTTGAATAATTTAAACTATGTGAAAGGATTTTATTATGGAAAGATTGAAAAGCATTATTTTACATTTGATCTTCAAAATAATATCTTTACTAAATGGTGGCGAATATAATTATGCTCCGTTAAATTTATAAATGTTATTTCGATCTATAAGTAAATTAATTGTTTGCGTTGCTTAAAACTTACTAAGCATTGAAGCTTACTCCGTGTTCTCTTTTCCATTTCTTATAGGTTTATCCTTTAGTTCGAGTTGGAAGAGCCGGAGATATCATCACACTATCGAGTCATTATGTGAGTTGAGAAGATTGTATATCATCATGGTTTAAGGCATGTATAGGATAGACTATAGGTAGAATGACATTTCGACTTTGTATACATTATAGCCATGCGAAGATGGCTTGCTCATTTTGTTTAGAGAAGCCTTATAATTGAACTAATGTGTTGAAATGTTTTAGTTATAACTTGATAGTAGTTATTTTGTTATTAGATATTCGGTTATGTTTTGATAGTTAGTCATTTTGGAAATTTATAAGAGCTCTTATGGAAAATCAATGAGACAGGTTTGCATTGTTGATAATTTATGTCCGTAAGTATCTTTGACCTTATAGAAGTTTTGTTCAGTCAAGTAATACCTCATAACCTTATTCCGCAGACGGATACGGGTTAGGAGTGTTACACATAAAGTGTACATTTCCTTTTCAAGTGTACACACAAGGGGTAAATTTCCTTTTCAAGTGTACACACAAAGTGTACGTTTCCTTTCCAAGTGTCACCCTTTCGGGTGAAATTCCTTTTCATAATTAGAGCAAAAGATTACCCTTTCGAATAACCTTTATCGCAACGTATGCAAGACCCCATTTACAACGATAATCACTGTCCCCAATTGGAAATCAATATTTGAACAGATTCTTGTACCTTTTCATCAATTACATATATCATGTGTCAACGTTTTCATGCTACATATACATGTCATTTACATATCATAACTCTCACAAGTCAATAATTAAATCAATACATTTTCATACTTAATTAAGTTATACTAACTTTACCATGACAATTGATCGTATCTTCTAAAATGAGACTTTTTCTTTCCTCGACCTTTTCTTTGTTCGATACTTCTGGATATATATAAATAAATTTAATCATCAATTTCATAATTTCCACATTCAATTGAGTCCATTTCATTTTCTAGGCAAAAGTACCATTTTGCCCCTAAACTTTTAATTAATTCCAATTTCGTCCCTAGGCTCGGAAATTGAAATTCATGCTATTTACTCCTTATTCCAAGCCTAATCAAAATTCTAATATAACTTTTACAGCACATTTATTTCATAAGTTTTAGAATTTTTCCAAGAATTTCACCACTTTTCAATTTAGCCCCTACACATGTTTTCACTAAAATCACTTTGTAAAAGTTGTTTATCTATCAACAACCTTTCATTTTCAATCATAAACTTTCAATTTACAGCATATTCATCAATGGAAAATTTTCTAAACTTTGATTTCTTTTCAAATTAATCCCCCAAATAGAGAAATCAAGCTTTGCTTGGTCTCAAAAATATGAAAATCACTAAAAACGGGATATAGAACTTACAAATTGAAGCTTGAAAAGTTTCCTTTCCTCTCCTAGGGTTTCCATGTGTTTTATGAAGAAGATGATATAAAAGAAGGTTTTTATTTCTATTTAATCATTTATCATATATTAATTAATTCAATTTCTAATTTAGTCCTTGTCCTTTTCAAATTTTCCATGGATGAATCACTAAAAATATCTACATATTTTTCATCAATGGTCTAACTTCTATATAAGGATGCTATTTGATCCTTATAGCTATTATAATCCAACTTTGACATTTTATTCAATTTAGTCCTTTTTGCAATTAGACACATAATCGATAAAATTTTTCCATAAAAATTTTCATGCAATATTCCTATCATATTACCTATCATTTTAGGAAATTTAAACAATTTTATTTTTCGAACTCGCTTTTGTGGTCCCGAAACTACTATTTCGATTTCACTTGAAATTTGGGTTGTTACATAGTTAAAGCGTAGGCTCTAATCCATGAACGGATGAAAGCTATGTGAACTTTCTATTGATGTTGGAGTGGCTAATATCGATGTCTCTTTATGGGCCAAAACTGAAAATGTAAACATTCAAATTTAGAATTTTATTTTTGAAATAAAATCTCAATAAAGTTTTACAATAACGATGCTTCACATTGTGTGTGGTTGACCAAGCCTATGGTCTCTATTTATAGAAAAATCACAAGAGTCTTGGTCGAACAAGAAGAATAAAAAATATATTAACATTTTAAGAGAGAATATACAAAATTCTCCAGTAGGAATATGTATGGCCTTCAACACCTTTTATAGATAGGGTTGTCGTCCATCTTACGTGAGATGAGTCATTGGGTCTATCTGATGTATTTGGTATAATTATGTGTTATTTAGAAATTTAGTCGACTCATATAATTTAACCAACCAAATAAAAAAATTTCTCTTTCCCAAAATAAATCAATTAAAATAAATTTTACTAATTCACACAATTAAATTATTTTCCAAACCTAGTACTAATTCCGTTAAATTCATGACATGTTTACCACAGTAGAATCTATGGGTAAATGAATTTAATTATCTTGTTCAACAAGACTGCGCTAATTAATAAATTTAATTTTTACTTCAAGCATCAGTTAAGTGATTACTACTAATTAAATAACAATTCGAATAAATTAATTTGGTCTTTAAGTCATCTCTCTTTTATAACGAGAAATTCCATTCACTACGGATAGTGATACATTCGATCTTTTTCTGTAATTCATCAATTCTATTTATTCATCTCATCAATTCAAATGCAAACCATCAAGGTTGTATAGAGCTAGTAGAGGGGCCCACTGGATATATAATTAGAGCTCAAATAGTTTGTAATTAAGTGCCACGACCGACCACTCCTTATTATATATCATTATGAAAACAACTCACCAAGTGCTCGTCCAATGAATTTTTTGCATGTGCTTTAGCCTCATAGGATATCCTCAATCCCTTTAATTTATATCCGTTCACCCAAAATGATCTGGTCATATCTCATGGTAACCATTACATCTTCTTCCATGAAAAATGTAAAGTCAACCGAAAAAGAAACAAACCAATGCACAAATATAATCATATGTTTAAGCACACAAATAATACAGGAATATGTTGTTCAAAAAATTTGGACGATTTAACTTTTATTTTAATTAGAATCTGGAATTTAATATTTTATTTTTCCTTAAAAGTACTACGTTGGAAGATGGATTTTATAAAAAATTATACTTAGATAGAGAAAACTTCAATAATTAATTCTAATTCAATATAGAAACTCAGTAATGGTTTTGTTATTAGTTTAAATGAACTACATTTTGTCACATTTCGGCTCTTTGTATTGATGTGTATATTAAAAGCATTGAATTCACAGCAAAAGTTTATTAATAGCAAAAATTAAAATGAAAAATAATTGCTTTTATATAATATGAATAAATATATTAATTACAATTGCATTGAATTTGTTGGTATGCTTTAAGCGGTGGCGCTGGGGTTTTTTGGACAGGGCCGGAACATGGAATCGGGTTTAATTTGCCACTAGTTATAGGCTTGACATTCAAGCATTGGGATGTTGCGGGTTCAGCTCCGTTGTGCTTAATATCAATGTCCGCAAGTTCCACATTTTGACATGGCGAAGAACCGCTGCAAATAAACTTGATAGCTTCTGGAAGCGCAGATGTGCCACGGATGTTCTTGAAGCTAATGTTGCTTAGTTTAACTTTCGATTCTTCCTGCATCAACACAACAATGATTCAATGATCGATTAAATATTGTCACTCTATTAGGATTTTGATAAGAATGTTATACATTTTTCTTGCATTTATTCCATGGGCAATATTGTTGATCAATTAGGATAGGGAAGAGACATTATTCATGGTAATATCCTCAAAATGTATTTCTGATACTGCCCCACCATGTTCGCCTGGCCAAGTTTTGATTCGAGCTCCATTCGAAGTATTAGTGATGGTGCAGTTTGAGACTTTAATTCCCTCAACTGGCTCTTCATTTTGGAACTTTCCAAGACTACCGATACTTATGCCATGTCCTGGTCCACAAGTTACTTCTTTTACGACCATATTTTTAGTGCCATCTCCGATCGAAATACAATCATCACCAGTTTTAATGTCAGAGGCAATAATATTGACCCCCTCTGATTTGCCCATGTGAATCCCATCTGTGTTTGGGCTCTCGTCCGGTGCCTCTATCTTCAAACGTTCGAGGGTAATGTTTTTGCAAGCAAAAACATTAATGTGGAATAGTTTACTGTCTTTGCTAGTTATATCTTGTATCAATGCGTTGGTCACAAAGTCAAACCTTATACTCTGTTTAATTTTGGAGTTAGCAAAGTAACACACGAAAAAAAGATGTTAGTTATAATTATATTTTGATAATAATAAAAAGAGGAAAAAGAATAAATAAATTCTGGCAAGAGGGAAGAAAGCTGACAACGGGGAGTTTGGCACGAAATTCACGATTCTCGCAAGTATTCTTCTCATAAGCAATGCTTCCTTTGCCATCGAAAATTCCTCCGCCAAACATTTTGAAATTTTCAATACTATAGAATCTAACCCAATTAGGGTCTTTGAAAGCACTAGGATCAGCCGGAGCCACTATAGTGCCCTGAACATTAATCTCAATAGGAGCCTTGCATGGACCTTCTAAGTTTACTTTTGATAATAAATATGTCCCTTTAGGAATCACAACTGTTGATGGAGTTACAGAGGCACATGCTTCTTTCCAAGCATCCAAAAATGGCTAAAATGAAATGAATAAAGACATCAGTTTGAAATATAATTTTTTCATATTTTCACCTTTGGGGTACAAAGTTAAGAGCAATTGAACTTGCCTTACTCAAATCCGTTTTCCCGTCAGCTTTTGCGCCAAACTTGGCAACAACATCAAAAGCATCTGATTCAACTTTAGAGGCTGAAATGAATAATAATA
Organism: Gossypium anomalum; assembly: GCA_025698475.1. Taxonomy (NCBI): domain Eukaryota; kingdom Viridiplantae; phylum Streptophyta; class Magnoliopsida; order Malvales; family Malvaceae; genus Gossypium; species Gossypium anomalum. Next base: position 2,405,985 of record CM046960.1, read on the forward strand.
AAAGTACAAACATGGAAGGAACAATATTAAGGTGTGGTGCCATGTTTTTATTTGGTTTTGAAATTAAAGGATGAATGGCTTTTCCTTTTTTTTTGCTCCAAATATATAGAAAGTTTGAGAAAATTACAACCAATCAAATATATTACTATTTAATCAATTTGGAAAAGTCATATGGCCAAGCTTCAATTTCTATGATAACCTTGTTTCTTTAATATCAACTTCGCACGGTTAGATAGTTTTGTGGTTAATTTTTTCACAACTTGAATAATTTAAACTATGTGAAAGGATTTTATTATGGAAAGATTGAAAAGCATTATTTTACATTTGATCTTCAAAATAATATCTTTACTAAATGGTGGCGAATATAATTATGCTCCGTTAAATTTATAAATGTTATTTCGATCTATAAGTAAATTAATTGTTTGCGTTGCTTAAAACTTACTAAGCATTGAAGCTTACTCCGTGTTCTCTTTTCCATTTCTTATAGGTTTATCCTTTAGTTCGAGTTGGAAGAGCCGGAGATATCATCACACTATCGAGTCATTATGTGAGTTGAGAAGATTGTATATCATCATGGTTTAAGGCATGTATAGGATAGACTATAGGTAGAATGACATTTCGACTTTGTATACATTATAGCCATGCGAAGATGGCTTGCTCATTTTGTTTAGAGAAGCCTTATAATTGAACTAATGTGTTGAAATGTTTTAGTTATAACTTGATAGTAGTTATTTTGTTATTAGATATTCGGTTATGTTTTGATAGTTAGTCATTTTGGAAATTTATAAGAGCTCTTATGGAAAATCAATGAGACAGGTTTGCATTGTTGATAATTTATGTCTGGTAAGTATCTTTGACCTTATAGAAGTTTTGTTCAGTCAAGTAATACCTCATAACCTTATTCCGGCAACGGATACGGGTTAGGAGTGTTACACATAAAGTGTACATTTCCTTTTCAAGTGTACACACAAGGGGTAAATTTCCTTTTCAAGTGTACACACAAAGTGTACAAATCCTTTTCAAGTGTACATACAAAGTGTACGTTTCCTTTTCAAGTGTACATACAAAGTCTACAAATCCTTTTCAAGTGTACACACAAAGTGTACGTTTCCTTTCCAAGTGTCACCCTTTCGGGTGAAATTCCTTTTCATAATTAGAGCAAAAGATTACCCCTTTCAGAATAACCTTTACTGCAACGTATGCAAGACCCCATTTACAACGATAATCACCTGTCCAATTGGAAATCAATATTTGAACAGATTCTTGTACCTTTTCATCAATTACATATATCATGTGTCAACGTTTTCATGCTACATATACATGTCATTTACATATCATAACTCTCACAAGTCAATAATTAAATCAATACATTTTCATACTTAATTAAGTTATACGAACTTACCATGACAATTGATCGTATCTTCTAAAATGAGACTTTTTCTTTTCCTCGACCTTTTTCTTTGTTCGATACTTCTGGATATATATAAATAAATTTAATCATCAATTTCATAATTTCCACATTCAATTGAGTCCATTTCATTTTCTAGGCAAAAGTACCATTTTGCCCCTAAACTTTAATTAATTCCAATTTAGTCCCTAGGCTCTAAATTGAAATTCATGCTATTTACTCCTTATTCCAAGCCTAATCAAAATTCTAATATAACTTTTACAGCACATTTATTTCATAAGTTTTAGAATTTTTCCAAGAATTTCACCACTTTTCAATTTAGCCCCTACACATGTTTTCACTAAAAATCACTTTGTAAAAGTTGTTTATCTATCAACAACCTTTCATTTTCAATCATAAACTTTCAATTTACAGCATATTCATCAATGGAAAATTTTCTAAACTTTGATTTCTTTTCAAATTAATCCCCCAAATAGAGAAATCAAGCTTTACCGGTCTCAAAAATATGAAAAATCACTAAAAAACGGGATATAGAACTTACAAATTGAAGCTTGAAAAGTTTCCTTTCCCTCTCCTAGGGTTTCCATGTGTTTTATGAAGAAGATGATATAAAAGAAGGTTTTTATTTCTATTTAATCATTTATCATATATTAATTAATTCAATTTCTAATTTAGTCCTTGTCCTTTTTCAAATTTTCCATGGATGAATCACTAAAAATATCTACATATTTTTCATCAATGGTCTAACTTCTATATAAGGATGCTATTTGATCCTTATAGCTATTATAATCCAACTTTGACATTTTATTCAATTTAGTCCTTTTTTGCAATTAGACACATAATCGATAAAATTTTTCCATAAAAATTTTCATGCAATATTCCTATCATATTACCTATCATTTTAGGAAATTTAAACAATTTTATTTTTCGAACTCAGTTTTGTGGTCCCGAAACTACTATTTCGATTTCACTGAAATTTGGGTTGTTACATAGTTAAAGCGTAGGCTCTAATCCATGAACGGATGAAAGCTATGTGAACTTTCTATTGATGTTGGAGTGGCTAATATCGATGTCTCTTTATGGGCCAAAAACTGAAAATGTAAACATTCAAATTTAGAATTTTATTTTTGAAATAAAATCTCAATAAAGTTTTACAATAACGATGCTTCACATTGTGTGTGGTTGACCAAGCCTATGGTCTCTATTTATAGAAAAATCACAAGAGTCTTGGTCGAACAAGAAGAATAAAAAATATATTAACATTTTAAGAGAGAATATACAAAATTCTCCAGTAGGAATATGTATGGCCTTCAACACCTTTTATAGATAGGGTTGTCGTCCATCTTACGTGAGATGAGTCATTGGGTCTATCTGATGTATTTGGTATAATTATGTGTTATTTAGAAATTTAGTCGACTCATATAATTTAACCAACCAAATAAAAAAATTTCTCTTTCCCAAAATAAATCAATTAAAATAAATTTTACTAATTCACACAATTAAATTATTTTCCAAACCTAGTACTAATTCCGTTAAATTCATGACATGTTTACCACAGAGAATCTATGGGTAAATGAATTTAATTATCTTGTTCAACAAGACTGCGCTAATTAATAAATTTAATTTTTACTTCAAGCATCAGTTAAGTGATTACTACTAATTAAATAACAATTCGAATAAATTAATTTGGTCTTTAAGTCATCTCTCTTTTATAACGAGAAATTCCATTCACTACGGATAGTGATACATTCGATCTTTTACTAAATTCATCAATTCTATTTATTCATCTCATCAATTCAAATGCAAACCATCAAGGTTGTATAGAGCTAGTAGAGGGGCCCACTTTGGATATATAATTAGAGCTCAAATAGTTTGTAATTAAGTGCCACGACCGACCACTCCTTATTATATATCATTATGAAAACAACTCACCAAGTGCTCGTCCCAATGAATTTTTGCATGTGCTTTAGCCTCATAGGATATCCTCAATCCCTTTAATTTATATCCGTTCACCCAAAATGATCTGGTCATATCTCATGGTAACCATTACATCTTCTTCCATGAAAAATGTAAAGTCAACCGAAAAAAGAAACAAACCAATGCACAAATATAATCATATGTTTAAGCACACAAATAATACAGAATATGTTGTTCAAAAAATTGAACGACGAACTTTTATTTTAATTAGAATCGAATTTAATATTTTATTTTTCCTTAAAAGTACTACGTTGGAAGATGGATTTTATAAAAAAATTATACTTAGATAGAGAAAACTTCAATAATTAATTCTAATTCAATATAGAAACTCATTAATGGTTTTGTTATTAGTTTAAATGAACTAAATTTTGCCACATTTCGGCTCTTTGTATTGATGTGTATATTAAAAGCATTGAATTCACAGCAAAAGTTTATTAATAGCAAAAATTAAAATGAAAAATAATTGCTTTTATATAATATGAATAAATATATTAATTACAATTGCATTGAATTTGTTGGTATGCTTTAAGCGGTGGTGGCGCTGGGGTTTTTGGGACAGGGCGGAACATGGAATCGGGTTTAATTTGCCACTAGTTATAGGCTTGACATTCAAACATTGGGATGTTGCGGGTTCAGCTCCGTTGTGCTTAATATCAATGTCCGCAAGTTCCACATTTTGACATGGCGAAGAACCACTCGCAAATAAACTTGATAGCTTCTGAAGCGCAGAGATGTGCCACGGATGTTCTTGAAGCTAATGTTGCTTAGTTTAACTTTCGATTCTTCCCGCATCAACACAACAATGATTCAATGATCGATTAAATATTGTCACTCTATTAGGATTTTGATAAGAATGTTATACATTTTTCTTGCATTTATTCCATGGGCAATATTGTTGATCAATTAGGATAGGGAAGAGACATTATTCATGGTAATATCCTCAAAATGTATTTACGATCATCGCCCCACCATGTTCGCTTTGGCCAAGTTTTGATTCGAGCTCCATTCGAAGTATTAGTGATGGTGCGCTTTGAGACTTTAATTCCCTCAATCGCTCTTCATTTTGGAACTTTCCAAGACTACCGATACTTATACCATGTCCTGGTCCACAAGTTACTTCTTTTACGACCATATTTTTAGTGCCATCTCCGATCGAAATACAATCATCACCGCTTTTAATGTCGAGGCAATAATATTGACCCCTCCGATTTGCCCATGTGAATCCCATCTGTGTTTGGGCTCTCGTCCGGTGCCTCTATCTTCAAACGTTCGAGGGTAATGTTTTTGCAAGCAAAAACATTAATGTGGAATAGTTTATCTGTCTTTGCTAGTTATATCTTGTATCAATGCGTTGGTCACAAAGTCAAACCTTATACTCTGTTTAATTTTGGAGTTAGCAAAGTAACACACTAAAAAAAGATGTTAGTTATAATTATATTTTGATAATAATAAAAGAGGAAAAAGAATAAATAAATTCTGCAAGAGGAAGAAAGTGACAACGGGAGTTTGGCACGAAATTCACGATTCTCGCAAGTATTCTTCTCATAAGCAATGCTTCCTTTGCCATCGAAAATTCCTCCATGAAACATTTTGAAATTTTCAATACTATAGAATCTAACCCAATTAGGGTCTTTGAAAGCACTAGGATCAGCTGAGCCACTATAGTGCCCTGAACATTAATCTCAATAGGAGCCTTGCATGGACCTTCTAAGTTTACTTTTGATAATAAATATGTCCCTTTAGGAATCACAACTGTTGATGGAGTTACAGAGGCACATGCTTCTTTCCAAGCATCCAAAAATGGCTAAAATGAAATGAATAAAGACATCAGTTTGAAATATAATTTTTTCATATTTTCACCTTTGGGGTACAAAGTTAAGAGCAATTGAACTTGCCTTACTCAAATCCGTTTTCCACGCCTTTTATGCCAAACTTGGCAACAACATCAAAAGCATCTGATTCAACTTTAGAGGCTGAAATGAATAATAATAAAAGTACAAACATGGAAGGAACAATATTAAGGTGTGGTGCCATGTTTTTATTTGGTTTTGAAATTAAAGGATGAATGGCTTTTCCTTTTGTTTTGCTCCAAATATATAGAAAGTTTGAGAAAATTACAACCAATCAAATATATTACTATTTAATCAATTTGGAAAAGTCATATGGCCAAGCTTCAATTTCTATGATAACCTTGTTTCTTTAATAATAGTTTTGTTTAATAATTTAAACTATGTGAAAGGATTTTATTATGGAAAGATTGAAAAGCATTATTTTACATTTGATCTTCAAAATAATATCTTTACTAAATGGTGGCGAATATAATTATGCTCCGTTAAATTTATAAATGTTATTTCGAAATGTATAATCTTAATTATTCAATAAAAATTGTTGATACATAATGTGGTTTGGTCGTTGATTTGAGTTCACACCATATTGCCGAAAGCAATTCTGGTGGTTTCTGGCACTCTTCTCAATCACTGTTTTCCTGGCCCTATAATACCTAGTCGAGCTAACATTCACCCTGGATTTCTGTAACGCTGGGGTTTGTGCAAGTGTACATAGTCATTATCAAGTAATAAGTAAGTATCGAGTTATCGTCTCCACAGGGATTGTATTTGATGCGGTCGTTGAGAGCACCAAAAAATCCTATTCCCTGTAAAATAACGAAAAAGAAATATTAAAGGGGAAGTAGGGTCGAATCCTCAAGGACCGGATTATACGAATGCTTGTTTCTTGAAATCCTGGGTAGAATCGTGCCCAAGAAAACCTGCATTCCTGAAAAAAAAAATAGAATTTAAGAATTAATTTTGGAAGCGAAAATAAAATAAAAACAGAATTTAAAGTTTACTGAAATTATGATTACGAAAATAATAAAAATAATAAAGAGAGTTAAAGGAAAAGAAATTCTTATTGATAGATTCCAGCCTCTAGTTGTCTCATTCTGCCTTGGGTTCAATCCTCGGCTTTTAAATAACCCTTCTCAACTCAAGTAAGCCAGTTATAGTGGAAAAGGATGCCTACGACCACCAGCTCCAAAGATTATGTTGAAACCAGTTTTAAAAACGGGTTTTAAAAACGAAAACGGGAGTCACCACCAACCTTTTTAGGTGTGATTGGATCACCTTATAAAACGTTTTGGTCTATGAAATTATAAGAAAATATGTTCGGGAGTCGGTTACGTACGAGGAAGGATTAGCACCCTCATAACGCCCAAAATTGGTACCAAATTGAATAATTTTGTCTCAATGTCAGAAATTTGAAAGAATTTTGAAATGGGATTCCATTAAAACCGTAATGCTTTGTGTTAAAAAGAATCAAGATTCCTTCGTTTTAAAAGAGTACAAACATCACATCCAGCATGATTGGATACGATATCTTTAAACTTCCATAACTGAAGTCATCTTGTGATTTGTAAAAAAAAAATCGTTTAGAAGGATATTTTAGATATTTAGACAAACGAAAAATTGCAACACAGCATGTTAGGGCACTACTTTCCGAATTCCTAAATATCAAAAATTCTTTTTTAGTTTAAGTGAAATATATCTTTTGGTTTTAAAAGTAATGATGTGTTTTGTATATCACAAGGAATTAAATAAATCTAATTACAATATACACGTTTTATCATTTCATGCAAACATAGTATAGAAAATAATGACATAAATTACATAATATACATTATCACTTTATACATATATCATCATAAATAACATAAATGTTCATGCATTATTATTCCATGCAAAACACCATATAATGCATAATAAATACAACAAATATAAATTGCAATATACATATACGATAATGTCTTATGCAAATCACTATAAATAATTAATTTCATGCTAATATACAAAAAAAATAATATGTAAAATTTAAACCATGTGAAAGGATTTTATTATGGAAAGATTGAAAAGTACTATTTTACATTTTATCTTCAAAATAATATCTTTACTAGATGGTGGCGAATATAATTATGTTCCGTTAAATTTATAAATGTTATTTCGAAAAGTATAATCCTAATTATTCAATAAAAATTGTTGATACAAGAATGTGGTTTGGTGGTTGACGAAGGTTCACACCATATTGCCGAAAGCAATTTCTGGTGGTTTCTGGCACTCTTCTCAATCACTGTTTTCCTGGCCCTATAATACCTAGTCGAGCTAACATTCACCTCGGACTTCTATAACACCGGGGTTTGTACAAGTGTACACAATCGTTATCAAGTAATAAGTAAGTATCGAGTTATCGTCTCCACAGGGATTGTATTTGTGAATAAAAACACATTATGATTTGGAAGTGATGATTAAAATTAAATATATTAAACTAAATGCAACGATCCCTAATGCAATTTATCCTAAACATGCAACTATACGAATGAAATAGAATTTAGCAAACACAATTTGCAACAACCCAAATATTAAAGTCCAAACTAAACACAACCCGAGCCCAATTACATAAGACCCAACTAAACCCAAAACCTAAAACCTAACCAAAAAGATATACACGGCCCAACTGGCCCAAAACCTAAACACTAGGAAACCCTAGGTCACCCTTTTGCGCAGCAATAGCTTCGTACGACCACCAACCCCGCCACGCATGCCTCCTTACTCTCCGTACACGTGCCACGCACACCACTTACCTGCAAACAGACAAGAAAACAATAGCAAATACGAAAGTAAATAGAAAAACTTGTATTTTTTCCTTTATTTTTCTTTCGGCTATAAAGCCCAAAAAGGAATCAATGTATTTTTTTTACACGCACATAGCAATCAAAAACAGCAAAAAAAATTGAAAGAGGTGATTTTTCGTTTCAATATTTGGCTATTGATTTTACTTTTATGCTTTCATTTTTCACTACTATACGAAAAAGAGAAGAGTTTACCTGAATATGCCCACGGTTTTGTCGTCGGAGTCTCTCTCTGGCTCGAAAACGGGACCAAAAGGGGGCCATGGGCCATGGCGGAAGCTGAGGCGTATCCGACGCTGATGAAACCCTCAAGTTGGCCAAGGTGGGGACCGAAAGAGTTGAGGGGAAAAAGGGGAAACCCTTTGTTTTTTTTTAAAAACAATAGCAAACTGATTTTTTTTAAAAAAATTCTGCTTTTAAGGGACAGTGAAACGGCGTCATTTAGGGCCTGTTTCAGTGGCCTCAAAATAGCGCCGTATAAGGCGACTCGATTTGACCCGACCCAATACCCTCAGGATCCAGGCGTTTTTGCGGTGAAAGATATTTGCGCGCTTAGTCCCTATATTTCATGCTGTCATTCGATTGTGCCCTGTTTCTATCTTTTTGTATTTTTAATTTTTCCTTGGGATTTATACACTGTTCGCCATATTAGTACAAATTATCAAATTAACATAGTTCACCATAATAATAAAATTGACTAAGTTAATACTGTTCACAATATTACACAATACACAAATATAATTGGCTCCCACTACAGTTGAACACGCCTAACATTTGACGATAATAAAATTTTGTACTAATTAGAGTGTGCATTATTGTACAACTCATAATTCTCATATGGGTTCATGCATACATAAATGTACATTATCAATAAAATTTGCATGTTATAAAAATCCGCATTATATTATTTATTTTTATATCCGTTCGCAAGCACTACGTAACCATATATGAATATATATATATTAAATATAACACAAAACTCACGCATATATATTATATATGAAAAAACCATGCACCCATATTTATGTTGTATATATAACAAAACCATGCACACATATTTATATTATATATACACCTACTAATTTAATGCAATAGTTCACTATTAGTAATATGCACCACACACACGCAACTGTTAATGCATAATCCACTCACACGCACAACAATTAAATTCACAATTCACAATTCACAATTCACAAACACTTGTCACGTCAAGTACATAGTTTAAGCTACGGCCTGTCTATTTTATTCCTATAACTACAAACACATTTTAAATTCATGCATTTGACTCATTAAAATCGCACAGTATGCATACCCAACACTCAACGAAATTGTAATGGTTTTGTACTAGGAGAAATCAATGTTCGCATATTAATTAAGCAATAGTTCGCATATGTTACCTTAGCCTGCGTACTAGAATTTAAATGCAGTATATCAAACCGTTTACCTTAGTTCTTGCTTCAACTACCATGCTCAAGTAAGCTTCTATTTGCCTTTGTTAATGCTTGTAAAGGCTCCCAAATGACTTGGCACTTTACATACACATAAAGCATAATAAAAAGGCATTATTAATAGCAACATACATAATCAAATTATTCCAAAATCACATATCCAAGCCTCTTAACTTTTATATCGAAAATTTAACTAGTTTTGTCGAAATAGCTGTTTAACCACTCAACTGTCATTTCTAAGCTTGGATTTCAAATTCATATATCCTAAATATCATCCAATTACAGATCTAAACCATCAATTTTACCCAATTACACCAATCTAATTTTTCCGAAAAAATAAAGCTTGTGTGATCTTTTAAAAGGGGAAAACATTCAATTTGCTTAAATTCATTAAGTATTTGTTAAATTAAGATCAAATATATTTTAATTGGATTAAAATGAGTTAGAAATCACTTTAAAACCAAAACTTAGCTAAGAAATACGAGATCTACCATTTTCAAGCCAAAAAACAACTTTAAATCAAGTGATATATTGAGATCTTGATTAAACCATTTAAATCTCGAATTGAAATAACAACTCATTTAGTTTAGTCATAAAAAGTTAGAATTTCACCTCAATTTACAAAATCGACGAGCTATGGAGCTAATTCAAGCTAAAACGTGTGAAGATCGCTTGAGGATTTTAAGGATGAAAACATGAGTATTCTTCAAAATTGAAAAGATATTTTGTGTTTAGAGAGTTTAGAAATAAAAAAGGATGAATTAATTTCAGGTGAAAAACTTTAATACTAATAATATTTCTAATGGACTCACCTTCGGCCATTTTGAACAAGTAGAAATGTTGTTTTAATACTAACATGTTGGCCAGAGATTTTGTCATCAATGTTTGTTAATGTTTAGTTATAGATTGAGAGTTTTTAGGTTTTGAATAACATCTATGACGATCATAACCCCATCATTAAACATATGATTTGTTTTAAAATATATATATTTAAATGGTGAAGGGAGTAGGAGAGGAGGCACCTATATTTCGTGCCTATACATTGGTGAAACCGAGTTAAAATATTGGTTAGATGGGTGGAGGGTTTCTAATAGGCGACACTCGGTAAAGGGTTTCTTGCAGGCAGCACCCAGTGTAGAGGCCCTATTTAACTAGTGTTTTCTTGAATGGTTTAGAAGAAAGAAGAGAATGGGAAAAAGAAATGTAGAAGAAGAGAAAACAGAGAAGAATTCGTAATGTTAATACATATGAAAAAAAATGTTACAATATATATATTTTTTGAAATAAAATATTGAGAAATTTAATTATTTTTACAGATTTAATATTGACGATGGATAATTAATTTTTATATACGTTTATTTTGATAGAGTAATTTTGACAATAACAATGAGATGTATATTTGAATGTCGTCAAAAAATAACAATGCTATTTAATAGAATTGTGTCAGTTAACGATATGAAAAAAAAAGGATCAGTGCAAAAAATTATTAGATATTGTGAGAAAAGAATCTCGAAATTATTCTACAAATTTTCAGTTCTGACAAAAATGAGATAACAAGACCATTGCTGATGGAGTTTTGTGAGAAATCCGAAACCTCGGAGGATTCATCAGAATATTGTTACTCGACGGTGACCAATGAAAGTATGCAGGTGAATGCAAGCACTCACGATGAAGATGAAGAAATAAGTGGTGGAACCTACAATAAAAGAACTAATGACATGACACCCACTTCAACATTTAGCACATGATGTCCATTGTCTAATGGTGACCAAATTATCATAAATCATAATGTTAATGACCAAATCATAACAATTAAAATATCAGTAACTAAAATGTAAATTTAAACAACTATAAGGGATTATTTTTATAGTTTACCCATTTTAGTATTATAATTGTTGCAATGCATTTGGTAATTTTAAGTATTCCACATATAGCATGAGTCAGTTTTCCTATCTTTTATTTGATAAAATCTCCTAATAGCACCGAAAGTGTTAAATTAATTACATTAGAATTTGAATTTATAAAATAAAAAATTATTTTTATAATTTAAATTTAACTTCTAAGCTAAATTAGGTTTTAAATTTTAATAAAAACAATTAATTTCTGTAAATATTAAAAAAATAATTTCTTTTGAAGAGTTTGATATGGAGTCAAACCCTTCCTCTGTTTTTTTCTCTTTTTAGTTCTATATAATACAATAGATTGATAACATTTATTTCTATTAATCTAATCTGTGCTCTACCTTTTGTGTTCCAGTAAGTTTCGATTCTTCTGCTTTGCTTAAGTTTTGATTCTAACGTAGAGCGAATATGACGAAAGCGGAGGTGACGGTGTTGCATGCAGCCGCGGAGATGGTTATTGTAGCTGAGAAAGAGAATGAAACGAGATATCTTCTCAACGGCGCCAACGCGAGTAGCGTTAGGGTTGGCTCCGATGTTTATCTTAACGTAAATGGAAAGGACTCCGATAATGGAGTTGTAGTGGAATGGGATGGAAATTGCATAGTCGAAGAAGACCACGAAGTGAAATCCGAATCTGATTCGGTTACTATTACTATGAATCTGCAGGTGGTGGAGAAACCTGTTGAAGAAAAAGGAGGGGATGGAGATGATTGTTTGGCTAATGGTATAGCTAAACAATCTGTTTCGGAAGCTGCTGTTGTTGCTGATTCCAGTGTTGAAAAGAGTGATGATAAAGTTGATGATTTGGTTAATGGTGTATCTACGGATGATGATGCTACACATAAAGTCTCTATTAACTCCATTAGTTCGAATCCTATAGTCTCTGTCGGTGGTATATCGTTTGTAGTTGATGTTCAAAGTAATCAAAATAATGGTAATCTGGGTGATTGGGAGATGGCCTCCAAACTGGTTGGTAAGTCTTTGGACTTGGTTTCGGGTTTGAAATCGGAAACGAATGTTAGTTCTGATTCTATATCGGTTGTAGAAAGTAATCCTGCAGAGAAAATTTGTGGTGTCACAAACGGAGGAATTCAGTTTGGTAGTTTCGACGACGAGACTGAAAGGGAAACACCGTTCAACTACATGATAAGGGTCCCGAGAAACGACGATGAAAGATTGAAAGAAATGATTAGACTTGCTCAAAATAAGGTTGATGAGAAGATTCGAATTCGATATATGATTCATAACGATCTGCAAAGCACGTGGGTATGTAACTAAGTGTTTTTAGTTTTCATTAAATTCTTTAATCACTTGTTTATGTTGTTATGGTTTGATTAAATGCTCTACCGATAGGTTACTTGTGAGGAATATCGCAATGATTTTAGTGATGCTGTATTTCAAGAACAAGTGGCTCGAGACTTGCATAGGTCCAAATGTCAGGAAATAGAGTGGATGCAATCCGTGATTGATATTGAAGATATTGAAATCAAGGTAACATGTTTTCAGTCTTTTATGGAAGAGGATGATGTGATTATTTGTGCTAATTATATACTTTGTAAGCAGATACGAAACATGGAATGGACAATACAACATCAAATTCTACCGCTAAAGGATGAAAAGCTGTCATCTACCATGAGTAGACAGGACGAAAATCAACAAGGTTTGGACCGGAAAGACCGTCTGAAGGTATTATATCTACATCTGCTTTGTTACCTGTTGGAACCATGAATCTTTAAAAGTATATATTTGAATACGAGTATGAGAATCTAATTTGGGTATGATGATAGATATAATCCAACAACAACCTTTCAAAAACACATATTTGAACACGGCTTTTGGTTGCTTACTCGATTCTTCTGTTTCTGTAGTCTTTAAAGAAGGAAGCTGACCAATTGAAAGCCAACCTCATAAACGCTGTGGCGATCACTGAGGTAACTAGGAGAAGATACAATAAAGAAACCGAAAAGTTAAGCGAATCGCTGTACCTGCTCAAAGCTGCAGATGACAACCAACAAGAAGTGTATGCACAGCTGCAAAGTTTGAAGAAACAATTATATGAGAAGGTACTTGTGGAAAAGGTTGTGGAGCAAAAGAAGTTTATGAAATCTGCTCCTCCAGAAAGTGTTTCAACAACTGCTTCTAATGGGGATAAAATCGAAGAGGCTGAAGAAGAGAAGCCGGAGAGAACAAAGGAGGAGGAGGAATCAGACAGGAAGACAGAGGAATTGAGAAAGGAAGAGGAAGCGGCTAAATTAAAGGAGCAACGCCAGTTGGAGGAGATAGCTAAAGCTAAGGAAGCACTAGAAAGGAAAAGGCAAAAGGCAGAGGAGGCTGAAGCTCGAGAGGCTAACCGAGGTGCGAAAGAAGCTGAAAAGAAAGAAAAGGTTAACTCTCTTAAAATTATCCCTAGTTTATATTCTGTTTAGTCACTCCTTAAGTATCAATATTTGCGGTTGTTTCCTTGTTGATGAAGCAACCTTTTTCGTTCTTCAGAAACGAGAAAAGAGGGCAAAGAAGAAGGAAAACCAAAAAGCCGTTGCAACAGCCGGTGACACGGGCATTGAAGATGAAGCTGTATCTGCTTGTCCGACTTCTGAACCTCTTGCTGAAACTTCGAAAGAAACAGAAAACAAAGAGAAACCCATGGTGGCTACTACGGAAAGGCCTTAAAAGGTATCAACGTTGTGAAACAAACCAAAGTAACATCTATTCCCCCTCCTATTCGAAATCAGGGTAAGCAAAAGATGCGGCCATGGATGTGGGTCATTTTAACCCTTTTTGTTATTTTGGCTTTGTTTTTTTTATAGGAAATTATATCTAATTATTTGATTTTGGGCTGCAAAGGTTGGGATATCTATAGATAGACAATTTTTCCCCTTTTTTTTTTGAATTTTGTATTAAATTATTATAGTTTTTATTTATTATTATTTTTTATAAAATTAGGGGATGGAGAAGAAAGAGTGTTGAATAATAACTTTAATCATTATTGCGATTTTTTTTTTTTTTGCAACTCAATTATAAAAAGTTACAAAATAGTTACTTAATTATTAATAAATTTTTTAATTATCTAAACATTATATGTTTATTTATATCAATCAAAGTTACATTTAAAAAGTCTCCAACAGTTATAAAGTTAGTAATAGTCTAAGTTCAAAAAAATTCGAGTTTGTAATGATTCGAGCTCAAAAAATCTGTGTTTGTGAAAGCTTGAACTTGAAACAATTCAAGTTTGAGACTAATTTGAACCCAAACTCATAATGATCTGAGCTTAAGCTCGTCATATATGTTATTCAAAACCTAAAAATCCTTGAGTTTATAATTAAACATTAACAAACTTTAATAATTAATATAATTATATGATAATATTTAAAATAAAACAAAATATTTGTAACACTCCAAATATGGTGACGTTATGGCTGAATCTGAAAAAATTATATTAGTTTATTCAAAAACCCAGAAATTTGAAAAACTTTAGAAGTTGTGAGTTGTGAATTCTGATTTTTAGCAAAACACTTACAAACCACGCGTCGACTTTATTAATTTTATGAAAAAAAAAAAATTAATTCAATACTCAGATTTGCAGCAAAAATTTTGGAGTAGCTAATTCAAAAATCGTGATTTGAGTTAGAAAAAAAAATGTATATTTTACTGATTGTTCATATTCTAAAACTTCCACTGTAAATTTACGTAAAACTTATTTCAAATTTGTAGCGGATAACCTATATTTTGTTTAATTTTAAAACCAAACTTTTCTTTAATTTAACAGAAAAGATGTACAAAACTTAAGCCAAATAGCAAAATCCAAAACAAATATCAAATCCAAAACATAATCCAAATATCACAAATCTAGAAAACTTAGTTTTATCTTTTTTATAAAATCAATCCGAATTAAGTTCAAAATCTTATTGTGAAAAAAAAAACACTATAAAAATTCTTATCTCTTAAAAACATAGGGTTTCATCAGTTATGTCGCATTAGGTGTGTTTACGAGCAATAAATAATATGTCCATGAAAATAAATACCAAAACTAAAATTTTACGTTCCAAAACAAACCAAAATCTAAAATTTAAATCCAAAACGAACTTATACTAAGTTGTGTGAACTAAGGAGTCGCCGCAAAATCTTAAGTCTAAAGATTACCTGAAACGTATTAAACAAACGAGTGAGTTAAAAACCCAGTTTGTGACTCAACCCACAAAATGTATTTTTACTCATAACAAACATAAATATAAATATAAACACAATATTTTGCTTATAATGTACAAATTACTGAAATATATATCATATCAGAATGTCATATTCTAAAAACACATACTAAATAAGAATGTCATATTTTTAGAATCATATATCATATCATAATGTCATATCATATTATAACAAATCATTAATGTTTCACTTTTCACTAACATCATATCATAATGTTTGTTTAAATTTATATAATGTTTCACTTTTCACTTTCCTTTTTTGATTATCAATGATTTACAAAAACTGGGTTTTGATTTTTTTTATCTTTTTCTTTCATTGTTCTTGATTTGTTTTTAGAAGAATCTGAGAACAAGAAACTGAAAGCAGCAGCAACAAGATCGATATAACCAACGATTCGCCCATCGTCGGGCTTGAAATGGAGAGCCAAGAAAATGATGGAGATGACGACTCCTAGTTCTGGTGAGGCATTGCTACGGGTCAAGTTAAGAGGTTTCGAGTATACCATCAGAAAACCATCGTGTTGTTTGCGTTCAATGAGACTTATGGCTCCTGCGAATACGCTACTAATGGTGACTAAATTGTCATAAGTCACAGGGTTTCGTCACAATTAAAACATCAGTGATTAAAATGTAAATTTAAATAACTACAAAGAATTTAGCGAGTAATATAAAGATTTAGTTCTAAATAATTCAACCTTTCAACATTGCAATATAAATGTTTTAAGGAAAATTTTTAATGAATAGACTATTTTAGTTCATCTAACTTAAAAAAATCGAAATTTTCAGTTTTTCAACAGAAAGATTAAAATGCAATTTGAAATATAGTATAAGGATTGCTATGCTATTTTTATCGATAATTTTTACATGTATATGGTATTTTGCTTTAATTTAGATGACATAACATTTTAAAATGTTTGATTTTTAAATATTATTTGATTAAAGATGTAATAATACAATCATTCATGTTATGTGTCTAAACTTGCAATAATACCGTCATATTCAGTAGAATTAAGAGTTATTTCTAACACTTAACTCCTTCTTTACATTTAAGAGTTCCAGAGAATTTAGTGAGTCTTCCAACAAATACCGCAGGCTTAGCTTTAATTATATCCTTCTTTTTTAATTTCAAATGGGGAGGTGAGGGTGGCCCAGATGTTACAAAAAATGCTCCATTCATGAACCGATCTCCTTCTGATCTCCATACCCAATTCCTCCATTCTGACTCTGGTGCATAGTTCCTATGAGTTATCTACAGAAATGTATTGAACAAAACCAATTTAGTGGTATAACCATAGGTACATTTTCAGTTGCATTGTGCTTACTATGATATAAATATTAATAAATGTTACTGATTAATTTGTTATATTTTCATTTACCTCTTTAGTTAGGGGGTCATCTGGAGCAATGAACCTGTTGCCTTGGCTAATAATGGTGGGATGCGTGCTACCACCAATGGCATACAATTTCCAATGAGTGTAGTCATTGTTGACGACATGAAAGTATCCCCATCGACATCTAGGCATTCTTTGTATCAATTCCTTGCCAAAATGGTTGAATGCAAGTGTGACTTGCATATATTGATCTTTAGAATAGGTATCACTTGCACCTAACAAGATCACCTGAAAGAAAAATCCAAGAATGTTTAGTTGAAAACTAGATTACAAAATGTGTACCATGTTGAGTATTTTAAGGTAAATCTTACATGATCATGATGGGTGAAATGGCAATTTGAGATGGTGATGGCAGTGGAACCTTGTATTGCATCAATGAGCCCGTCCTGACACTCAGACATGGAAATATGATCAAGCCAAATCTTTGATGATCCGAATATGGAAATCCCATCTCCATCGCCGACTGTGCGATAACCATAATGATCTTCAGAGTCCCTTATTAGGCCACCACTACTTCTAACAATGCGATGAATGTGAATGTTATGAATTATGACATTGTGCACAAATTGAAGTGTAATGCCACATCCATATGCTATATGAATATTTGCTCCACGACCATCAATTGTCTTATGGCTTTGAACCATTAGCTCTTTTGATAATTTAATGTTCATATCATGAGCAAAAATTATCCATAATGGTTTCTTTTGAATCACAGCGTGACGTAAAGTTCCTGGTTTAGGGTTTACGACATCATCATCAGAATTATCGGTAACCAAATAATATTCTCCCTTTTTCCCTCCACGAGTTTTGTGGCCAAAACCAAGGACACACTTAGCTAGTCTTTTGCGATTCTTGGCCCAGTTCTTCTTGCATCTCCAGCACCTATCAATTGGATTGATCGCCATGCATGGACCGGTGTACTTCTTATGTTTACCCCTCAAGGATCTTCTCGTGCTATTAGTAAAAACATCCTTAAATTCTAAGGGTTGGTTGGACATAGGTTTTTCAAGAACCCTGCAACAAATTATCAACAAATTATCTAATATAATATATAATGCCTGCATTTAACATACAAATTAAGAAAGTTTCAGGAGATGGTAACTTGTTAAGGGAACTAACATTGGAACCATTGGCTTTCATCCATCTAAATAAAGATATTTTTATCATTAAGCTAAAGGCCTATGATTATTACAACTCAATAACATTATGAGTTAATGGTCCAAAATACAAATATGATAGATTGCAATTTGACAAAGACTAATGGAAACAAGAGTAACTAAGAGTTTGGCTTAGTTAGTCCATGTAGATATTTTTTATTTGTTACATTCAAGGGTCTATATTTCAAATTTCAATATATGTAATTTATTTTCTTAATGTTTAATGTATGACCCTTTTTTATATAATAAAAAAAAAAAAGAGAAAAGAAAGATAAAATAGAAAGTTATAATTTACTTGTTAACATGATAGTTCAGGTGACTGGTAACATTTTCTGGGCTCGGTTCATAAGCTGTTAGAGCAATCTTCCAGGCGTCTTCTTCACGTTGCTTCCAAAAATCATCAAATTCAGCAATATTTGCCCATAGCTTTGGAATTAAGGTGAAAAAGGAAAAGAGGAAAACAACCCTTAGCTTAGCTACCTCCATTGTTGTTCTCTTTCTATATGTTTCTCCTTTTTAGGATATTTTCTTGGTTTAATTATCTAGGTGATATGATAGGGCCTAGGTTTTAAAACTATATAAAAAGGGTTAAAACCTAAATATCTAGTACTCTAAGTTGCCGACTTTGGTCGGCTAAAGCCTTGATTTTGATAAGCCGTGAGTTTACCTTTAAATAAACCATCCATGTAACTGTATAGTTCTTAAATTAAGGTGCATTGAATGGTAAGTATTCTCATTACAAAATTATCAACCAAAATTTTCCCTACAAAACCAAAAAAATTTTAACCCACATCTCTAATCATGGAAATCTTAGGTCGCCAATTGGCAAAGCCATCAAGAATTTAACCATTTTGAGCACTAAAATCTAACTGTCATTTAAAATAGAAATGTTTTTTCTTTTTATTGTAAAGGTTGCCATGGATTGAACAAATGACAACTTACATAGGTTACTTGTAAGGAAGATGGCAATGATTTTAATGCTGCTGTATCTGAAGAACGAGAGGCTCGGGACTTGCATAGGTCCAAATGTGAGAAATAAAGTGGATGCAATCCGTGATGGATTTTGAAGATATTGATGTCAAGGTGTTCAAAGGTGGCAACTACAGCAGCAACATGCATGATACCATGCAATCATGCACGAGCATGCAAGTGACCAAGCAATCCAGCTGAGGCATTGAAATGTCCATGGTGTAATCCGGTTGAAGAACCACTTTTGTAATAGTTGACTTTTCTTAGTTTATTTGTTATCCATTTTTGTAATGTTCAGTTAAGATTAATCATGATTCTTAGCTGATTTAGCAGTCATTTTAGAGGTCATTATGCTGATTTTATAGTTTAGATACTTGCACAAGCAAGCTTTGTTTTTTTTCTATGTAACCCATCTACTTATGTATCATGTAATTTTCACTCAAGACGTAACAAGCATAGCCAACTTGTTCTCTCATTTTTGTTCATCCGATTTTGCTTCTGTTTTGAGCTTTCAAACACAAAATTTCTTTGTTTTGTTTCATTGATCATTTGATCGAAACTTAACACATACTTTACCCGAGTATATTACTTTGTTGCTCCAGTTTCAACAAGTTGTTCATATTTTACCCGGGTAAAATAGATCAGATTTTCTTCCTGTGTGAAAAACTCAACACAAGGTAACCTGTTTTCAGTCTTTTATGGAAGAGAATGATGTGATTATTTGTTCTAATGATATACTTTGTAAGCAGATACGAAACATGGAATGGACAATGCAACACCAAACTCTACCGCTAAAGATTGAAAAGCAATTCATTCGTGATATCAAGCAATTAAAGCAAACTCGTGAAAAGCTGTCATCTACGATGAGCAGACAGGACGAAAATCAACAAGGTTTGGACCGGAAAGAGCGTCTGAAGGTATTATATATGCATCTGCTTTGTTACCTGTTGGAACCAAAGTATATATTTGAATACGAGTATGAGAATCTATTTTTTCTTAAATACACACAGAAAAATACATAGATGCTTGTATCCAAATCCGAGCTGCGTCAAAAAACATTCGACTAGTATATTTGGGTATGATGATGGAAATCTCGAGGGAAAAAAATTCAACTTACTTATGTTTGGGCACCTAAGAGAAATTACTATGAGGAAACCGAAAAGTTAAGCGAATTGCAGTAGCAGTTCGAAGCTGCGAATGACATCCAAAAAGAAGCGTATGCACAGTTGCAATGTTTGAAGAAACAATCACGTGAGAAGGTACTTTTAAATTCTGTAAGCTTAGAGTGAATGAACATAATCGTGTTGGACACGTAATCCTATCCGAGACTCATAGACAAACCTGTTGGGGATTTGTTGAAAGAACAAGCAAGTTTCAGCAGAAGCTTGGGGAGCAAGCCTCGATGCTTGTGGAAGAAACAAACAGAATTTGCTAAGGAAAACAAGAACAGAACTGAAAACAAAGAAAATGGAGCATAAAACTTGAATGAAATTCAATATTTTTCATTAAAAAAAAACTTTGCCTTGTAGCCATTACATATATCAGTCATTGACTGAGCAAAACAAGTCAAATACATCACCTAATGTATACCTAATACCACTAATTACATTGAAAATAGGTAAGTAACTTGCACACATGAGTAAAGCTGATTTATCAGCTCAATCACCACCTAATTACATCAATCATTAAACTAACATACTTCAAAATGAACTAGAATTCATTACATCAACAAAATGAATCAAAATGGAACTAAATGGACAGTGGTTGCATTCGATTCTGCTGCTCCTGCATGAGTTGGTGTGCATGGCCACCTTCTTGGTGCTGCATGCTGACCAATTCTTCAACAAAACCTGCATTTTCGTTCTGGTTCTGATTCAATACATTGCTCTTCGAAACTGATAAACTAAGAAAAAGATATGCCGACGCTACTCTTGTTTGAATGTTGCAGAACAAACACTTTTGGCAGTACAAGGATGATTTAAATAAAGCGAATGAGTTGGGTTGGAAAGGGGATAAAGTGGCACTCAAAAATTTTTGGATTAACCAGGTGAGGTCGTGCATTTGTTTTATTTCTTCCAAATTAAGAATTTTGTACAATATTTTATCTAAACAGTTAATGGCTCGGGCGGAGAAATTTATGGACTTATGGAATAACAACGATGAATTCCGAATAGAATATGTTAGATGCAATGAAAGGAGCACACTTTGGAGACTGAGGACATTAGATGGCCGTGCACTTGGTCCTAGTGAAGTGCCTCCTGTAATTCCTCGAGCAGTAAGTGGAAGATCGTTCGTGAATCATACAATGTCTGGCTTAAATTCGAAAGATCGAACACAAGAGGAAGTGGCGGTGGCAAAAGCTGAAAAGGTACTTCCGGCAAAGGTTGTGGAGCAAAAGAAGTTTATGCAATCTGCTCCTACAGAAAGAGAACAGAGGAGGAATTGAGTAAGGAAGAGGAAGCGGTTAAAGCTAAGGAAGCACTAGAAAGGCTAAACGAGATGCGAATGAAGCCGTCGCTAAACCACCACAAAACTTCCGGTACAGCCAACATAGGGAGAAAACCTCAACAGAGGAGGAGACCAAGCACGTAACTGTCGAAGAAGGCTCCATCAACACCAACACCCGCCCCTAACGTCGCCGGTGGCGGGCATCTCATCTGAGGTTGACAAAAATATTAACGTCGCCTGAGAGATTCGAACTCTCGTGGGAAATCCCATGTACTTAGCAGGCACACGCCTTAACCACTCGGCCAAAGCGACACTGATTTGTCAACTAAAATTAAGATTAGAATAACAAATAATTTTAGATGCTGTCCAAGCTAAATAGCTGAAGCTGCGTTGTGGGAAGAATATATGATCACTTAATATTCAGCCAATAATACAAAGATTTAGTTCTAATACAATAATATTATCTACCAATAATTGAGAAAAGGGCAGTCGACCTCGGGGTTGGAGGATGGGGCCTAGGTCGGGATGAGGAGTGGATGTCGAAGGTTACTTTTATGTTCTTAATGGTTTATTATGATTTTGGAATTTTAGAATTTTGTTGGATGTAATCGTTATTTTATTGGTTTTATTTGGGTCTGAATAGTTTAAGTATTGATGTTGTTTTGGATTATAAGTATGGTCACTTTGATGTTAGATATTGTGTTGAGGATGCATGTTGAAAAGGAAAATGTTTGAGCACGAATTTTGCCCTGTCTTTCTGTATTTTTGCCGATTTGTACAAAGTTCTCTATATTGATACTCAGAGTAAAAATATCGATACTTGTACTTGAGTATCGATAAAATATTTGGATTCAAAATTTGACAAAATGTTAAGTTGGTATCGCTTTTATTGTTTTTTATATAGTAATAATAGTATTTTAATTTTATAGCATATATATTTTTTAAAAGGGCATATATTTTATTTTTAACATATAATTGTATATTAGTTTGCTAATATTGTTTAAGTGATCTGAATTTTGTTATTTTATTGATTTATTTAATGATAGTTCTGGAATTGCATAATTGTTTTTGTTTTGATGCTGAATATTCTGTTTAGTGCAGTAATACTCCATAACCCTAATATGACGACGAAAACGGACTAAGGGTGTTACAAATCTTGCTCGGATTAAATAGTTAATTGGATTGCTTCCATGCATTTATAATGTATGAATAGCATGCTTATGATTTTATCTGAATGAATAAGCAACCAAGACATATAACATCATCAGTAGAATTTTAACAATCTAAGTGAAAAGAATGCAATCAATCTAACAACAACATAATTAAGTCTTTTTAATTAAATTGAAAGCAAAAAAATATATAGCAATCATGTTCATCAATTCATAACAAATTAAAAAAGTTAAAAAAAGGGAAAGTAACTAGAAGACAAATTAACTTTGTAAAGTACAGGGATTAAATATAAAATTTTGTGAAAGTACAAGGAGTAAAAGCAGATTTTAACCATAAATAAATGTTTTAATTTATTTTTCTCCGATAAAAAAAATAGAGGGTTGATTTTGTATTTTCACTCTTTCGATAACCTTTGCTTCCATTTCAATTCAAGTTTTCAAAAATCCGAAGGCCGGCCTTTTTCTCGTTTAGTTTCCTTTTCATTTTCCCAGTAAACAAACAAAACTCATTAACATCGTTTCGAAGCCAAAACAAGACTGAATTCATGGTGAAAGGAGGGCAAAACTTACCGGCTAACGTCATCTAAGTAATCGGTCAGCTAGAGCGCCATTGCTTATCTCCCGATGGATCTCTTATCTCCAAATCCGCCTACTACGATCTCCAGCTCGTATTCTCTATTAAAATTTGATTTTTTCTTTTGTAATTACCTCTTCTTCTTTTTTCAAGTAATGTGATGGATTTCGATTTTCAGGCGAGAGAGGAAATGTCGAGAGAAAGATTACGCTACTTAGAAGCAATGGTGATATTCTAATTTAATTTTCATTTACTGGATTTTTTTTTTTTGTTATGAATTTCGTAAGAAAATAAAATATAAAATTGGTGTCAATTTTTGCAGGCAATTTACTGTGAAGCAATAGCTATGGTGGAAGAGTATCAGCAAGCAGTTTCCGTGGCGAATCTTGGAGGGATTCGAGATACTCAAGGTTTTTATCCGCAGCTTGGATTGAAGAATGCTCCTCAGGTTTCAAATTAATTTCATTAATTTTTATTTTCTAAATTTTCATTTTGAATGTTTGCGGTTCATTGATTGTTTAATTTGGGAATTTTGGGATGTTAGTTGTTAATTTATTAGTTCGTTACGTTTAGGCGAGGGTCATGAGACGTTGGGCACTCCTTCAACATCATAATTTCATGTGGTTGCGGTTTAATTTATGGTAAGAGTATGGAAGAGTTTTGGTATGTTGAAAGAGTTTGATTCTTGGTTATTTTGTGCCTCGATATTGTTATAATCATTTTCTTTATCGTATTTAGGTCTCGGGGTCTTGTGGTTGCATTCTTGTCGAAATCGAACTAGGTGTGTAACGAAAAATCCGAAAAACAACAAACGGCGAAAGCCAAAATTAGAGACTGTCGATGCCACACGGCGGTATGCCAGACCGTATAAGAAAATAAAATAAACAACATAATAATATACATGGTTCGGGAATAATCCCTACATCCACAGCTAGAATAAAAATGAACTCACTATAAAAAGAACTCGAGATTACAATACACAAAGCTCACATTATAGAAAACCCGATGAACTAATGGTACTACAAAATTAAACCCCAAAGCCAAGAAAGAAGGTTACAAACATCATCACTTCAGCTCTGTGAAAATACTAAAACACCACCCACCCTTTTACTAGCCTAAGGGACACTGAATGACCAATTCCACCCATTGAAGTGTGGTAATTTTGCAAAGGGACACTCAATCACAATATGCCAATAACATCTCGTCAACATTTATACATTGTAGATTGAATGAATTTAGGATTGGCATAGCAATGTCATCAGGATGGTATCCACAATCCTGAATACAAGGTCGGTATAAAGAAAGGAAGCTTAGTGGAATAATTAGAACATGCAGATGAAAACACAGCATTTATGTTGCTGAATAAATGTTGCATGATAGAATCAACTAACCTCTTTATAAAAATCAAATAAGCTAAACTAGATCAGTTGAATTCTACCTCACCAATTTAGCTTTCTTCACCTGCAAAGATAATATTGATTGCTATTATCAACTTGTTCCTCAGGACAATCACATATTATCGAACTAAACAGCCATCAAATTGGTCAAGGTTTAAATATTCACACCTGTGGTTTGAGTGTTAGCCTGTGCGGTCCTGTATCTCCCTCTGTTATTTCCAGGAAATGTTAGTCTGTGCGGTCCTCGACGAAGCAACGGCTACCAAAGAACTCTCATGTATTTAACGATTTCTAACAAAGGTACTCTGCAGATCCAATCAAACACTTTATTAATGCAAAATGAGAAAGAAAGATGAGACAGGAATCATGCAAAATGATGGAAATAAGTTTTCAATGCTTATATCATTTGGTTTAAATATAAGTTTTGGAAACATGAATCTGGCATCCAAGATGAGAATTTTACACCACCTCAATTCTTAATGATGAGTTGCTCAAACATTTTCTGAGGATGAAGAAAGTCTAGCACTCGCTCTTCGACTTCTTTTTTCCTTGTTTATTCTCCAAGTCTCTACCCATGTCTTCATTAGTTTTCTTGAAAAGATCTTTTGAAATCAACACTACCTCGTCGATTTAGCTTTCATCACCTGTAAAAATAAATAAATATATATGAAAGATGAGACGGGAATACTGCAACATGATGGAAATAAGTAAAGTTTCACATGCTTATATCATATGGTTTCAACTATACCAAATTCATCACATCTAAGAATCCAAAATATTCTCCAAAATGACAAATTCTCTTCAATGGCATCAGGATGGTTATATACAAATACCGAAGCGAAGTGACGTCTTTTTACTTTTCCTTAAAAGGATCTTTCTGAATGCCCACTTCCACGCCAACTTAGCTTTCAATCCCTGCAAATATCAATAAATTTATACAAATTCCTATTATTATCTTGTTTCTAAGGAAATTTAGAAATGTTTGAAATGGTTTTTTGTACCTGTCCCATGACTCTAAAGAAACCAATCACAGATTTTGCGGCTCATCTTTCAATCCGATTCCCTCGGGATGACTATTTTACCATCAATTTGAACATAGGGTATGTGGGAAATCTTAGACCACTCTCGTCCTTTATCGCTTGAGCACTCTTCTTTCAGCAACGGACAACCGTCAATATATAAACATCCAAGCGAGCGAAGCATGTCTTTTTCCAGAAGAGATGATAGCTTGGGACAATTACCGATCATCAATTCTTTAAGAGAGGCGAGGTCTTGAAAGCCCTCGGAGAACATGAATTCCAGGTTCTCAAATTCTGAAAGGGAGATACTGGTGAGAGAAGGAGGCAGCATCATTCCAGTCCCTTCTTCTGGGAACGACACCACGTTTGAGCAACCTCCACCTCCGATGGTCAATTCTTGAAGAGAGGTGAGTCTATTTAATCCCCATTCCGCAAGTGACCTATAAATTTTGGGTGCTTTTCTGATTTCAAGTGATGTGAGATTGGCGGGGAATCCCTCCGATGGAAATGATATGTCAGCCGAACAGTCGCGCACAACTAATCGTCGAAGGGAGGTGATGCTGGCTATGCACTTAGGAAGGGCTCCAAAATTTCCACAACCATTAACTTCGAAAGCTCTGAAGCTGGTGGTGGGCAACCCACTTTCTTCAAAAGAAACCAAATTTAAACACGAAAACAACCAAATCTCCTGGAGATGGATGAGCTTGTCTAGTCCTTGTGGTAAGGATTTAATTCCAGATCTGAAAATTATAATAGATTCAAGACAAGCGGGTTCCTCAAATTCTTGGGCTATGTATTCCAACTCTGGACATTCCCAAATTCTCAAATGTTTAAGCGTTATGGGAAACTTGGTGTTTGAAAATAGGCAACTCAGCTTTGAGCATTCACAAATTTCGAGACGTTGAAGCTGATTGCAAATATTTCTGTGCCCGTTCGATGACAAAGACATTAGAGATGGACACTTATAGATAGACAAGTCCTCAAGAAGACAGAGGGTACTACTCATACTCTTATTATCTTCTTTTTCATCAACCAAATACTCCAAATTCTCACAGTTACCAATTCTCAGCTTTTTTAAATTAGGAGGAAAGTTATTCTCTGCAAAAGAAACCAAGCTTCGACATTTAAAAATATTCATCTCTGTAAGGAATGTGAGCTCATGTAAGACTTGTGGCAGTCTATTGAGCCTTTCACAGTCATATATCTGCAGAGATTCAACACGTGAAATCTTGTCAGGTTGCAATTCGGCTTCCTCAGCTTCCAAAGACTGCAGTTGAGGACAATGCCCAATGGTAACGAGCCGATGTCCAACTAAACTTAACCCATGCTGTGATAGAGATGCCAACTGCTCCCAACCATCAATTTTAAAATGTTCCGAGTTTCCAAACCTCAACATTGTCCTATCTGCTGGAATATTAAACTTTGAAATGTAAGAAAGAGACGAAGTTTGCAAAGAGGAAAGCTCCTTTGCAGGAGAAGAGCAATCATCCACCAGTTCTGCACACCCTCATATACTGAATTTACACAGTGACGAAAAACTTGATATTGAAACAACCAAACTCGTACACCTATGAATTTCAAGTTTTTGCAAGGAAGGAAGATGCGTAGGCAACCTTCCCAACAACTGAGGACAGGTAATGATTGAAAGCTCACGAAGGCTGGAGAGTTTCAAAACCTTCTTGTCTCCTTCACAAATGTCCCACTCCTTCCAGTTTGGAAGACTCTCAAAAGATAGAATCTCTAATGATGCAAATGGATTCAATTGATTTTCTCCAAAGGACTCAACACCAATCTTTTGTACTTGATCAAAACCAATAATTGAAAGATCTTTTAACAATGGCAACATTTCAACTGATGGTAGTGATTTGCAGTTTTTACAATTGTGAAGCTTCAAAGACGATAAATTCTTGAAGGAAGAATCTGCTATCCAAGACAAGAATTTTACACCACCATAATTCTCAATGATGAGTTGCTCAAGCTTTTTCTGAGGACAAAGAAAGTCCAATGCCCGCTCAAAGAAAGTCCAATGCCCGCTCTTCAACTTCTTCTTCCCTTATACTATTCTCTAAGTCTGTACCCCATTGTAGTTCTAATCCATCAATCCCTAGCTTCTCACTAAACTTAACTTCCCTCGCATCTTGACCATTAACATTCTCCAATCCAGAAAGACAAAAAATACCTCTAAGGTTTGACAAAATTTCCAATTCTCTAATAAGATGTCCATCACCTTCCCCTATAACAAAATTAGATAAGGTTTGAAGCCTGGTGAGCTGATCAAATCTGAATGGCATCCTTTCTATTGAATCTGCACCTCTAAAATCAAGAAAATGCAAGTTGACAAGGTTTCCGATCTTCGAGGGTAAATTTTTGAGCTTTGAACAATTTCTTAATATTAAAGTCTCCAAATGATAAAGAGTACACAAAGAATCAGGTAAACAATTGATTTGGGTGCTAGAAAAATTTAAGTAGCGTAGATGTTTTAAATTTTTAAAAAAGTCGGGCAAATCATAGATCTCATACCCAGACAAAGAAAGAACCCTTAAGTAGCTAAGTCTTGGCAATAGATCTTCCAAGATAACACTAGTTAATTAGAATCCCTGATATGTTGGATCCATTAATAGTAAGAAAGTACGTAAAGAAGTCATTTCATAAAATGCTTCAAACTTTTTTACAATGTGATACCAATCATCGCTAACATAAGCTAAGTGACGAGAACGATGCGAAAACTTTTGTTGCTTTTCACCCTTGTTGAGTTTTTCACACAGGAAGAACAACAAATCTATTTTACCAGGGTAAAATATGAACAACTTGTTGAAACTGAAACAACAAAGTATTATGCCCTGATAAAGTATGTGTTAAGTTTCGATCAAACGATCAATGAAACAAAACAAAGAAATTTTGTGTTTGAAAGCTCAAAACAGAAGCAAAAACGGATAAACAAAGATGAGAGAACAAGTTGGCTATGCTTGTTACTTCATTCATCAAAAAAAATGATACATAAGTAGATGGGTTACATAGAAAGAAAACAAAGCTTGCTTGTGCAAGTATCTAAGCTGTAAAATCAGCATAATGACATCCTAAAATGACTGCTAAATCAGCTAAGAACATAATTAATCTTAGCTGAACATTACATAAAAAGATAACAGACAAACTAATAAAAGTCAACTATTACAAAAATGGTTTTTCAACTGGATTACACCATGGACATTTCAATGCCTCAGCTGAACTGCTTGGTCACTTGCATGCTCGTGCATGATTGCATGGTAGCATGCATGTTGCTGCTGTAGTTGCCACCTTTGAACACTCCTCCTTGGCTACAATGCAGCAAACTCCTATCTCTTTCCTTAATCATTCAAACCTTCCAGCAGCCAATGGCTTGGTCAGAATATCAGCAAGCTGATCCCTCGAACAACAATGTACCAAGAAGATTTCCTTAGCAAGTTCAGCTTCTCTTACAAAGTGATACTTGATCTTGAAATATTTTGTTTTGCCATGGAACACAGGGTTCTTGGCAATAGCAACAGCAGACTGGTTGTCAACATTGATTTCAGTTGCTTCCATCTGTCTAGCATTTAAGTCATCCAGTAACTTTCTAAGCCACATGGCTTGGTTAACAGTAGTAGCAACTGCAATATACTCAGCCTCTGCAGTGGATTGAGCTACTGTTTGTTGCTTCTTTGAACTCCAACTAAAAACACTTGATCCTAGACTGAAGAAGTAGCCTGATGTGCTCTTCATGTCATCAACTGAACCTGCCCAGTCACTATCTGAATAACCAACAAGTTTCAGCTCCTTTGACCTTCCAAACTTCACACCAAAATTTAAAGTCCCTTTGACATATCTTAGGACCCTCTTTGCTGCTTTGAAATGTGTAACATTGTAGCAGTGCATGAATCTTGAGAGTAAGCCAACAGCATATAGGATGTCTGGCCTTGTTGCTGTTAGGTAGAGCAAGCAACCAACCAAAATCCTGTACCCCCTTTCATCAACTTGATCGTTCTCACTTGTGCTTGACAGCTTCTCTCCTAGTGCAACTGGTGTGCTAGCAGGCTTGCACTTTGACATGCTGAATTTGCTTAGAACTTTCAATGCAAAGGCTTGCTGGCTTATAAAAATCCCTTGTTCTCCCTGATTTACCTCTATACCAAGGAAGTATGTCATCAGACCAAGATCAATCATCTCAAAAATGTCTTGCATTTGCTTCTTAAATTCTTCAATCAGCTCATCTTTGCTGCCAGTAACTAGCAGGTCATCAACATATAATGACACAATCAGTAGTGTCTTCTTTTCATCCTTCTTGACATAAAGAGTGGGCTCACTTATGCTTTTTGTGAACCCGAGCCTTGACAAGTAGGTATCAATTCTATCATACCAGGCTCTTGGAGCCTGTTTCAGGCTATACAACGCCTTCTTAAGCCTATAGACTTTATGTTCCTCACTAGAGACCTCAAACCCTTCAGGCTGCTCAATGAAGATTTCTTCTTTGAGAAATCCATTTAAAAAAGCTGATTTCACATCTAATTGGTGTACTTTCCACTGTTTCTGAGCTGCTAAGGCAAATAGCAGCCTTATGGTATCCAACCTTGCAACAGGTGCAAAGGTTTCAAAGAAATCGACCCCTTGCTGCTGACTGTAGCCCTTTACATTCAACCTGGCCTTGTGTTTGTTCAGAGACCCATCTGAATTTGTCTTGGTCCTAAACACCCATTTAACACCAATGACTTTTCTATTTTCTGGCCTATTGACCAGCTCCCAAGTGTCATTCTTCTGAATCATCTTCATTTCAGCCTCCATAGCCTCTTGCCAAAGATTTCTCTTTTTTGCTGATTCAAAGATAGCAGATGGCTCAACTATAGTCATGGCATATCTTTCATAGATGTCTGCCAAAGTTCTAGTACCTCGAATAGGTGCATCATCATAGTCATCTTCAACTTCAGCTTCAATTTCAGTAGGCTGCAGGTCAGGACTATTTTGATCTTCCTCAAGCAGGCTTGCATTAGTTCTATCCCATTTCCAATACCCTTCTTCATTGAACTTTACATCTCTACTCACAATGATCTTCTTGGTCAATGGATCAAGGATTCTATAACCTTTCTTCACACTGCTGTAGCCTACAAACACCCCTGGCATGGACCTTTTTTCAAGCTTAGTTATTTTATCTGCTGGAACCAGTGCATAGCACAAACAACCAAATACCCTCAGGTGTGACATTGTTGGTTTTTGTCCAAACCAAGCTTCAAAGGGTGTTTTTCCTTTCACTGCATTAGTTGGAAGTCTGTTTAGCAAGTAAACTGATGTGTTTACTGCCTCAGCCCAAAAATTGTTAGGCATTTTAGCCTCAAACAAAAGGCACCTGGCCATATCAAGAACTGTTCTGTTCTTCCTCTCACAGACACCGTTTTGCTGTGGTGTGTAGATAGTTGTCAGCTGATGAAGAATTTCAACATCATCACATATCTTTTGGAACCTTTGAGACACATACTCGGTCCTATTATCTGGCCTTAAGCATTTCAGCTTACAGTTGGCTTGGTTTTCAGCCAAAGCCTTGAATTTGCAAAAGAAGTCAGCAACATCTGACTTTTGCTTCAAAAAATTTACCCAACAGAACCTAGTGCAATCATCAATAAAGAGTGCAAAGTACTTGTTCCCATTTGGAGAAGTGGTTGCAAAGTACCTATTCCCATTTGGAGAAGTGGTCTTCATGGGTCCACAAATGTCTGTATAAACCAACTGGAGCCTCTCTTGAGCTCTCCATGCTTTGTTGGCAGGAAAGGGCAGTCTGGTCTACTTGCCTAGCTGACAGACTTCACACACATCCTTCTTTAGCTCAATGCAGGACATGTCTTTAACCAGACTCATTTTGTGCAGTAGGCCAAGTGACTTGTAGTTCATATGGCCTAGCCTCCTATGCCACAAACTTGACTCATCAGCCTGAGCCATATGTGTCTTTGGCTCTAGTTGATTTATATCCAAAGTGAAACTTCGATCACTCATGGCTACTGTTACTAACACTTGGTCAACAGCATCTTTGATCACACACACCTTGTCTTCAAAAATGAGAGAGTAACCCTTCTCCAGTAACTGACCAACACTTAGCAGATTTTGGTCAATGTCAGGCACATAAAGAACCTTAGAGATAGTTTTGTTACCTGACTTTGTGCCGATCACAGCCTTACCTTTACCTTTGGCCTCTATGAGCTTACCATTCCTTACTCTGACTTTGGTCACAAAGGTGGTGTCTAGCTCCTTGAACATGCTTCTGTTTGAAGCCATGTGATGAGTATACCCACTATCAATCAACCACATTTTGCTAACCTTGCTCGAGCTTGTAAAACAAGAAGCTGTGAAGACATGCTCTTCCTGTGCTTTAATATCTTCAGCAGTCTGAGCTTGATTCTGATGATGTAGCTGTGGTTTTGGTTTGCTTTTACACACCTTTTCAATGTGTCTAAGCTATTTGCACCCTCTGCACTGAATGTCAAACTTGTACCAGCAGTATTTTTCAAGGTGATTGGTTTTCTTGCAATGAGCACAAGGTGAAAACTTTCTTTTGGTGGCTTCCTTCTTGCCTTTGTCCTTCTTTTCTGTCCAAGGCTTCTTGCCTTTGAAGTTGGAGCTCGAGTTTGAGCCTTCTCTGCCTCTGGCCTGAAAAGCTCCCTCAGAATACTCCTCCATTCTGTTTGCTCTTCTTTGCTCTTATGCATAGAGAGCATTTATCAAATCTATCAATGAAATAGTTGATAGGTCCCTCGAGTCCTCCAGTGAAGAGATCTTTGATTCATACTTCTCTGGCAGGGTTGTTATGACTTTTTCAACTACCCTTTGGTCACTAAAAACATCCCCAAGCAATCTTATGTTGTTGACAGTGGCCATAATCCTGTCAGCATACTGCTTGACAGTCTCTAACTCCTTTATCCTCAGATTCTCGAAGTCCCTTCTCAAGTTTATTAGTTGCTGTTGCCTGGTCCTCTCAGATCCTTGAAACTCCTCCTTGAGTTTGTCCCATGCCTGCTTTGGACTGTCACAGGCCATTATCCTCGTGAAGATCACATCTGAAACTCCACTTTGAAGGCATGACATGGCCTTGTACTTCTTTGCACAGTCTTTATTATACTGCCTGATCTGAGCAATGGTCGGGTTTGCTCTTAGGGGAGGTGGCTCAGTGTCATTTTGGACCACATTCCATAGGTCATGTGCCTGTAGATATCATTTTTACAGCCCAGATGTTGTAGTTTTCACCAGCAAAAACAGGTGGTGGTGGTGGTGAGAAGCTCATACTTGCAGCAATTAAAAAATAAACCAATAACAACAGCTACTGCTTATTTCTTTCAAACACGAGTCAGCCACAAACTGTGCACAACCAAGGCCCTCAAAGACAACAGGCTCTTGATACCATTTGTTGAGTTTTTCACATAGGAAGAACAACAAATCTATTTTACCCGGGTAAAATATGAACAACTTGTTGAAACTGAAACAATAAAGTATTATACCCAGATAAAGTATGTGTTAATTTTTGATCAAACGATCAATGAAACAAAACAAAGAAATTTTTTGTTTGAAAGCTCAAAACAGAAGCAAAAACGGATGAACAAAGATGAGAGAACAAGTTGGCTATGTTTGTTACTTCATTCATCAAAAAAATAATACATAAGTAGATGGGTTACATAGAAAGAAAACAAAGCTTGCTTGTGCAAGTATCTAAGCTGTAAAATTAGCATAATGACATCCTAAAATGACTGCTAAATCAGCTAAGAACATAATTAATCTTAGCTGAACATTACATAAAAAGATAACAGACAAACTAATAAAAGTCAACTATTACAAAAATGGTTTTTCAACTGGATTACACCATGGACATTTCAATGCCTCAGCTGAACTGCCTGGTCACTTGCATGCTCGTGCATGATTGCATGGTAGCATGCATGTTGCTGCTGTAGTTGCCACCTTTGAACAACCCTCCAGTTTGCAATAGATTTCTCCTGCAACTAATTGAGCTAAATCATTCATAAGATCATGCATCACGAAACAAGATTTGTTTTTACTAGATCTTTAAAAAAATGATCTTGACACTAGATCTTGAAAATATTGGTTTTCAAGACGTTTGCCTTGAATTTTAGCTTTTGATTGCAAGAAACTTCATGCTCTCCATAACAAGATTATCTCTTCTTCTTCAAATTCATAATCTTTAGGAAATATGGAGCAGTATGCAAAGCATCATTTCAAATGCGGAGGAAGATAATGGTAGCTTAATCGCAAAGCTGGAATTAAGCCACATGGATCTTCTGGCAGGTCCCATATCTCGCTTTCGTATACTTTTTCCTATTCATTATGATCCTGAACTGTGCGTAATAAGCTTCTAATATCTTTTACAGCCAAAGGTAAGCCGTTGCACCTTGTTACTATGTTCTCTTCAATTTCTTTAAATTAGAGATGCCCATCAAAGTATTTTGCTTTCAATGCATACTGAGCAAATATCGATAAATAATCATGAAGCGAGAGTTTATCTAAGTAAAACGCTTTCACCGAATCGACATTAGATGAAACCTTTTGGAGTCGAGTTGTTACAATAATCTTGGTTCCTGCTCCAAATGGAGCCCGTAAGATGGTCCAATCAGTGTAACTCTCGTTCTAAATGTCATCTAAAACAAGCAAGAACCTTTTTCCGGATAACTTCTCCTTCAACTTGACTTGAAGTAAGTTCAAGTCATTCTCATCGCGTGAGTCAGCTTCGAGGGATCTTAAAATCCTCTTTTTTATGTTAACAGCATCAAAGTTATCAGAAGTGCTTACCCAGGACTTGTAATCGAAAGATTCCTTAATGTTGGGATAATTGTAAACAAGCTGAGCAAGAGTTGTTTTCCCCATCCCTCCCATGCCAATGATGGAAAGGACACAAACTCCATCGGGATTGTTACTCTTGA
This sequence comes from Gossypium anomalum, assembly GCA_025698475.1. Lineage (NCBI taxonomy): Eukaryota > Viridiplantae > Streptophyta > Magnoliopsida > Malvales > Malvaceae > Gossypium > Gossypium anomalum. The sequence continues at coordinate 2,440,650 of CM046960.1, forward strand.
GCAACTCAAGCCTTTCTTGCTTCTCATTGGCTCTACCAACATACTCCACAGCTCCATCCATCAAGGAAGTTGGTTGCAGCCTGGGTTTCATTCCCTTGGAAGTTGCGCCTTGAGACATGATCTCACTCAACCCCAAACTACTTCTTCTAGTGTTCAAACTATTCAGTCTATCAGTGATTGCTTTTATCTTTGAAATCATCTTAGCATTGAACATAAAAACGATTGGAGAGAAATGACCACTAGTACAGCAAGTTGGAATGAGTTTCTGTACCTTACTAGTGCTGGCTTGTGCTTGAGTTTTTTAGAGCTTGAAACGTAACTGTTAAAGGTGGCAACAAACAGCAGTATGTATGTTACCCGGATAAAATACAGCAACTACAAATGTACGTATTATACTCGGGTAAAGTACGTTTTGGTGTAACAGACCTGTATATGATTTGACAGAAACTTTTTGACTGGATAAAGTTAGTCAATTACTTTCCAGTTTTAGACAGGTCCTTGGTTGTAACAAATGTACGTATTATACCCGGGAAAGCTATTTTTAGAAAATTTAATGTTTGTTCATTTCAACAAGTTAAAATGTTTGTTGTAAGCTCTCTATGTATATCATATATTTAATGAATCAATGCAATGATCTGATCATATTCTTGTTCTCCCAATTTCTCATTTCTTTTGCTTCTGTTCGTTGCTTTCCTGGTAACTATCTTTTTCTTTGAATCAAAAACTACATACTTTACCCGGGTATATTACTTTGTTGCTCCAGTTTCAACAAGTTGTTCATATTTTACCCAGGTAAAATAAATCTGTTTTTCTTCCTGTGTGAAAAACTCAACAAATGGTATCAAGAGCCTAAGTCTTTGAGGACCTTGGTTGTGTTTGAGAGAAAAGAAGCAGAAGCTATTTTTTTTGTTAGTCTATTTGTTTGCTGCAAAGATGAGCTTTACACCACCACCACCACCTGTGTTTGCTGGAGAGAACTACCACATTTGGGTAGTTAAGATGAAAACATACCTTCAAGCACATGATTTGTGGAATGTTGTAGAGAATAATGTTGAACCACCACCATTGAGGGCCAATCCCACCATTGCACAGATAAGGCAACATAGTGAAAATTGTGCCAAGAAGCATAAGGCAATGGCTTACTTACAAAATAGAGTATCCGATGTGATTTTCACTAGGATAATGGCTTGTGATTCACCAAAGCAAGCATGGGAAAAGTTAAAGGAGGAGTTTATGGGGTCAGACAAGACAAGGCAGCAGCAGCTGATCAACCTTAGAAGGGATTTTGAGAATCTGAAGATGAGAGAGTCAGAGACCATTAAGCAGTACTCTGACAGAATAATGGCCATATTCAACAATATTAGGCTCCTTGGTGATGATTTCAGTAAGGGCAGAGTTGTTGAAAAAGTCATTACAACTCTCCCAGAGAAGTTTGAGTCAAAGATCTCTTCATTGGAGGACTCGAGGGATTTATCAGCCATCTCATTGTCTGAGCTGGTAAATTCCCTGTATACACTTGAGCAAAGGAGGGCCAATAGGCAGGAAGAGCATCCTGAAGGAGCCTTCCAAGTAAAGGCCAAGCAAGGTTCAGGTTCTAGTCAAAAGAGGAAGGAACTTTGGGTCGATAGAAGGGAGAAATCAAGGAGAGATGCAGGGAAGAATAGATTTCCACCTTGCATTCACTGCTAGAAAACTTCACATTTGGAGAAAAACTACTGGCACAGATCAGATGTTCAGTGCAGGAGCTGCAAATAGCTGGGACATGTTGAGAGGGTGTGCAAAAACAGAGGAAAGACACAAGTTCAGCAACAAATGCAAGCTAAGGCTGCTGAGGATCTTCAAGCTCAGGAGGAGCATGTTTTTACAGCCTCCTTTTTTGCAACCTTGAGTAAGGTCAGTTGTGACTGGCTAGTGGATAGTGGCTGCACACATCACATGGCAGCTGATGAAAGGCTGTTTAGGGAGCTCGACAGAAGTTTTGCCTCAAAGATAATGATTGGGAATTAGAATCTGATTGAAGCCAAAGGCAGAGGCAATATGGTGATTAACAGAAAGTCAGGTAACAAAGTGATTTCTGATGTACTTTTTGTGCCTGACATAGATCAGTATCTGTTTAGTGTTGGTCAGCTTGTAGAAAAAGGTTACTCACTTGCTTTTAAGAATGGCTCATGCATTGTTAAAGACTCTTATGGTCAGAAGTTGGTCACAGTAGCAATGACAGACAGGTGTTTTATGCTTGATGTCAATCAACTTGAGAAGAAGGCCTACACCAGCCTTGTTGATGATGCTGGTCTATGGCACAGGAGATTTGGACATGTGAATTACAAGTCACTTGATCAGTTGCATAAGTTAAACTTGGTTAAAGACATGTTAAAAGTTGAAGCCAAAGACACGGTCTGTGAGGTTTGCCAGCTTGGTAAACAAACTAGGTTACCCTTTCCAGTCAATATGGCATGGAGGGCTCGAGAAAGCCTTGAGTTAGTCCATTCTGATGTCTGTGGACCAATGAAGACCTCTTCCTTAAAAGATAGTAAGTACTTTGTGCTATTTATAAAAGATCTAACCAGGTTTTGCTGGGTTTATTTCTTGAAGCAAAAATCTGAAGTATTTGAAGCCTTCAACAAATTTAAGGCATTGGCTGAAAATCAGTCTGGTTGCAAGATTAAGGCTTTGAGAACAGATAATGGCACTAAGTATTTGTCTGAAAGGTTCCAAAAGTTGTGTGAACAAGCTAGAATTCATCATCAGTTAACAACAGTTTATACTCCTCAGCAAAATGGAGTATGTGAGAGGAAGAATCGAACAGTACTTGATATGGCCAGATGTTTGTTATTTGAGACCAAGCTACCAAGCAAGTTTTGGGCTGAGGCTGTCAATACCTCAGTGTACCTGCTCAACAAGTTGTCAACTGTTGCTGTGAAGGAAAAGACTCCTTTTGAAGCCTGGCATGGAATCAAGCCTTCTGTTTCACACTTAAAAGTGTTTGGCTGTGTTTGCTATGCCTTTATTCCAGCAGAGAGGAGAACTAAGTTTGAGAGAAGGGCTGCTCCAGGAATATTTGTTGGCTACAGTAGTACCAATAAGGGTTACAGGGTGTATGATCCCTCAACTAAGAAAATTTTGGTGAGTAGGGATGTGAGGTTTGATGAAGGCAGAATATGGAGTTGGAATGATGCTGATGCAAGGTTAACTGATGAAGATCAGCTGGAAAATAGTTTGGAACTAGCTGAAGAATGGCCAACTGATGAAGACTTTGATGAAGAACTTGTGAGAGGCACCAGAACTATTACAGACTTCTACCAGAGATGCAATGTTGCAATAGTTGAACCTTCAAACTTTGAGGAAGCTACCAAGAACAAGAATTGGAAGAAGGCCATGGAAGCTGAATTGGAAATGATCCACAAAAACGACACTTGGGATTTGGTTGACAAACCTAATCATAAGAAAGTCATAGGTGTTAAGTGGGTGTTTAGAGCCAAGTACAATGCTGATGGCTCATTGAACAAGCACAAGGCAAGACTTGTAGTGAAAGGCTATAGTCAGCAATATGGCATAGATTTCATGGAGACATTTGCTCCAGTAGCAAGGCTAGACACAATTAAACTTCTGTTTGCCTTGGCTGCACAAAAGCAATGAAGAATACACCAGCTCGATGTCAAGTCAGCATTTTTAAATGGCTTCCTAAAGGAAGAGATTTTTATTGAACAACCAGAGGGGTTCAAGGTTCCTGGTGAGGAAGAGAAAGTTTACAAGCTGAAAAAGGCCTTATATGGTCTAAAGCAAGCACCAAGAGCCTGGTATGATAGGGTTGATGAGTATCTATCTAAGCTCGGGTTCGAGAAAAGTGTTAGTGAACCTACACTTTTTATAAAGAAGTCAGAAAATGAAACTCTTCTGATTGTCTCACTTTATGTGGATGATTTACTTGTAACTGGAAGCAAAGGAGAGCTAATAGATGAGTTCAAGGTGCAAATGCAAGAAGTTTTTGAGATGACAGATTTGGGAGTCATGACATATTTTCTTGGTATGGAAGTGAACCAATCTGATCAAGGCATCTTCATTAGCCAACATGCCTTTGTTTTGAAAATTCTCAACAGATTTTGCATGACCAATAGCAAAATAGTGTGCACATCAGTGACTCAAGGGGAGAAGCTGACTAGTTGTGGGAATCAAGAAAGGGTTAATGAGAAGGAATATCGAAGCTTGGTATGTTGTTTGCTTTACTTAACAGCTACTAGGCTTGATATTATGTATGCTGTTAGCTTACTGTCCAGATTCATACATTGCTGTGATGTTGTCCATTTTAAAGCAGCAAAGAGAGTTATTAGATACTTGAAGGGAACTTTGAATCATGGTGTAAATTTTAAGAAGGCAAAAGAGCTCAAATTGATAGGGTACTCAGATAGTGATTGGGCAGGGTCTATTGATGACATGAAAAGCACCTCTGGATATTTTTTTACTCTTGGCTCGGGAGTTTTTTGTTGGAGTTCAAAGAAGCAACAAACAGTTACTCAATCTACAGCTGAAGTAGAATACATTGCAGCTGCTGCAGCTATCAATCAAGCCATTTGGCTTAGGAAACTTTTGTATGACTTGAATGAAGAACAAGTTGAAGCAACAGAGATCAAGGTTGACAATCAGTCAGCTGTTGCAATTGCCAAGAACCCTGTGTTTCATGGCAAAACTAAGCATTTCAAGATCAAATACCATTTTGTGAGGGAGACAGAGCTGTCAAAGGAGATCAACTTGGTCCATATTTTACCCAAGTAAAATAGATCTGTTTTTCTTCCTATGTGAAAAACTCAACAGTAACTCTTAGTAAGCGAAGTCGTCCAAGATGTCATCCACATCGTAAGCTAAGTCTTGGAGATCGTCCAACCAATTCTTCACACCCTCGTCCTTGATCTGCTTCTCCTCTGCATGGTTCAACACTGCTTTGATGTCGGGTAATATGGATTGCCATAGCTTGAGTTGCTGGTGGACTTGCCGGTGATCGGCCACTAAGTTGAGTACAGAGTCAAGCAAATTGGCAGACAAGAGCTCCAAAAAGGCAGAAAGAGCAGCTTCTCCAAAGACAGACATGGTGGAATTGGGGCAAAGAAATCAAAGAGAGGGAGAGATGAAGAAGGAAAGGGAAATCGAGGGAAAGAAATGAAGATGGATTGTGTATAATTGGGGTTAGCAGGGAAAGGAGTTGAAGTCAATGAACAGAGACAAATGAAAGTGGAAAAAAGGTCGGAGTTTTTGGAATGATTGCATGCTCCAATTTCTTTATTGTTTTGGCTTTATGATTTGATTGGCCAGCTAAATTTGCTTTAGTCAAAGGATAATCTCATCAAAAGGAGAGCAAAATACATTTTAAAAAAATAACGCGTTTTTATTACATTATATTTTGTAAATTAATTCAGTAATTTACGCCATACAAGTTTTGTGTTTTAATGCATAATTTAACAATAAATTGATTTTATTCAGTTATATAAATATATATTAATTCTTATTTTAAAGTTTTGCTGATATTTTTAATTTCAAGTTTAAATTTATATTAATTACTTTATTTTTTATTTTGATATTATAAATATAATGATTATTTATTACAATATGTATCTTTAGAAGTTCAATGTGATTGTTAATATTAACGAGTTTTTCACGTTTGTTAGAATCAAAGTAATTATTAGTCATGATTACAGTACTTTAATATAAATGGATATAAGTAAGCATTCAAGTAAATCGAATGAAAATCTTGTTATAATATAACTAATTTCATATTATAGTACATAAATTTGAAACAATATATATTTGAAAACTATTTCAAAGCAATATAATAAAAAAAATACTTTAGTATGATAAACTTAAATCATTAATTAACTTATTTAGGTCTAAAAATTATTATTTTAACTTTTTTTTTTTACTTCCTTTATATTTTTTTAGATTTTTTTTGAAAATTTTATAATTTTTAAAAAAATATAAATTTTGGAATTTTTATAAATATTTTGAGTTTTAAAAATTATTTTATTTTTTTGTAATTTTGTTGAGAGAGACCAATTTGTTCATTTTCAAACTTGGCAGGGACCAAAATGGTATTTACACCAATCTCTTATTCAAATTATTTGAGTTATTCGAATTGTAAAATTCAACTCGATTCGCACTCAAAACTCAAATTACTTATTCGAGTTGACTCGAATAATTCAAATAACTCGTTTCGATTAACTCAATATTAAAAAAAAACAAAATTTAATTTTTTCGAATCGAATCGAATTTTGTTCATCCTTACCTAAGGATGTCAAGTTTATTGTGAAATATTTAAAATTTAAATAGTAAAATTTAATTTAATTTTTAAAGATATAGAGTTGATACCGATATTTTTTTATTTAGGCGTGATTGACCACCTCAAAAGTAAAACCATATTACTTTAGTTAAAAATATAAATTAAATTAAAATTTATTAAAAAGATAATTTTTGGTCTACAAAACAAAACTGAATTCGGGAGTAATGTTCCATGTGAGAAAGATACGAACACCATAATAATGCCTAATAATAAAATGGTACCATTAGTAATATGTTATCCTTAATTTTGACCAAATAAATTTAAATTTGATATCTAAAGATTCACTTTTACAAAGTAGTTTATTTTGAATCGAATTTATATAAAAATAAAATAAAAATAAATTATCTAGTTACAGCGTATGGAAACTCATGAGGAAAATATTTTGTTTTTAAAAAGGATATTCTTTTACGATAAATAATCATTAAATGTTCCAACAACACTTTGAACAGTATTTCAAAATGATTAACTTTCCAGAATACTACCTAATTTTCTATAAAAACGAATATTTTTGAAATATAATTATTCATAAACGTGCAAACCATTATTGAACATAAATATTTATAAAGCAAAAAATATATATAAACTAACCTAAGCCACTTTTTAATAATATCTAAAACTTTTGATTAATTATAAAAATGATTCTTTTTAAAAATTATTTATATAAATGACTCGTTTATTACAGTAAAATTCGGTGTTGTCATTGTTATTGGTGGCACCACCCTTAATAATTACTCAATCATTGTCCGGTTTAATAAAAAAATTAATTTTTGACTGTTGTTGTTGCCATTGGCGGCACCAGTATATATAATTGTCCATCTCATAAAAAATATCGGTATTCTGGGAGAAAAATAAAAAATATTTTAATGGGTATTGCCGTTGTCATTGGCGGTACCAATATTTTTTTTAAATGTGTACGATTTTGTGCTGGAAAAATTACTTTTATGGAAACTTTGAGGCATATTCTCAATAGGTAAATGTGGAGAGTTGAATCATAAAATTATGATTTCATATTTTACTCCATGAGACATTTATAACAGTATATCATATGCTAAAATGGTTGACTGATGAATGAGAAATTAATGCTCAAAGTGTGAGATGTGTTTATATATGCCAACTCTCTTAAAGGGTAATTGAATGACTAAGCTTGTAACCCTGCCTCGTACGCACCTGCACGACATGAGAGACGTGAAATGTCTGAACCAGTCAAGCCTAAATGGGCATGCAGATATTTTAGCCTAGCACGAATTTATTTTCCTCAACAGACATAATCTGTTTATATAAGGATACTTATCTTATTGATTTGATTCCAATAAATTTGATTAAAATTTTTAATCAAATTGATTTAATAGCAAATTTTATGGATATTTTTTCCAAAATTCCAATATTCTCCATGACTATAAAGGGCCATAATTTCTGAAGGGTTTTGCACACAAAGACACTTTGATATTTTTTCCCTTATCAAAATTTTACTACTATCAAAATTATTGTTTTTCCTCTTCGTATAACACTTCCTCCATCATATCACAACCCACCCCAAAACATAGGCTTAATTGTAGTCGTAATATCATACATACATATGTCACAAGTCCTACATCATGCATACATACACATATTTATATTTAAGGAACATAGCATAGCATGTACTTTATACACAACAAATCTTACTTAACGTACTTCTTAAGCTTACTCATGTGTTTATATGTACTAAAACTTATGTTTTTTCAAGCATACATAATGCCCGTGGACTCAATTTTTTAGTCTTTTAATTAGGTTTTAGAATTGGCCAAAAAAGCATACACGACTATGTGCTCCACATGGTCCATCATACGGCTGTGATGCGTTGGGCAGTTTTAAAAAATAGCCCCTGTTTCACGATTTTGTTAAATTCCAAATGAGATTTTGGGTTAATTTCACACACTTAATTGCCGATTTGATAAACCACACAACTATTGTACTCCGAATCCTACAATCATTCATCAAACCTCACTGATTAACCATCAAAACCCATTTAAAAATAACGTCCATAGTCAACGTCAAAATTGAAACACATACTTCTTCGAAACAACGTAGAAAACTATATCTACCCCGCTAAAAGGTTCTAATTTTCGCATCTAATCAAAAGCCAGAAAAATACTAATCAAAACATCGAATGGAAAATATACCAACACAATCTCACCTTGCTCAAAAATTGAACTAAAACTAGAATAATAATGAAAAACCCAAAGAGTATTCAAGCGAAACTTACACTGAGAAAGGAATACGATCCAAGCAACAGAATAAATAGCAATATTCAAGAATAATAAAAAAGAATGAAAAGAAATCAAGAAAAAGGGAGAAAAGAAAAACAATTTCGACAGTAAAGGAGAAAAGAAGAAAACATGCAAGAAGAGGGGTGAGGTGGACGGGTTGCAAAGGAGAAAATTTTGGGATTTTTGACAAATTTTGAAAAAATAAAAATCACATAATCTAAACATAATCCCGCCCACCAAATTTTATAGAGTTTGAATTGAACTCTACCAAGCAATGAGCAAAAATAATCCACATTGCACAACACAAGATTTAAACTCAAGACCTAAAGTTAGTATCGATATTTTTTATTTAGGCATGATTGACCACCTCAAAAGTAAAAATATATTACTTTAATAAAATTTATTAAAAAGATAATTTTTTATCTATAAAACAAAATTTGAGTTCGGGAATAATGTTCAATGTGCGGAAGATATCAACACCCTCATGATGCCTAATAACAAAATGGTACCATTAGTCATATGTTATCCTTAACTTTGACCAAATAAATTTGAATTTGATATCTAAATTTACTTTTACAAAGTAGTAATTTTGAAATGAATTTATATAAAAATAAAATAAAAATAAACGAATAATATAACATTATTGAATATCAATATGTATAAAACAAAAGTAAAATATAAACGAACCTAAGTAGCTTTTTTTCAATAATATCTAAAACTTTTGATTATTTACAAAAATATCCTCTTCCAAAATCATTTTCGTAAATGACTCGTTTGTTATAATAAAATTCGATGTTGACGTTGTCATTGGTGGCACCACCCCTATTAATTACCCAATCATTGTCTAGTTTAATAAAAAGAAATTAAATTTTGAGTGTCGTCGTTGCCATTAGCAGCACCAGTATGTATAATCATCCACCCCATAAAAAATACTGGTATTCTGGGAGAAAAAGAAAAAAATATTTTAATGGCTGTCGTCATTGTCATTGGTGGTACCAGTGTTTTTTTAAATGTCTCAAAGCTTTTGTAAAAAACTTTTTTTTATGTTGTTGTTCTCCTTGGTCACACCCATTAGAAAAAATAATGTTTTAAAAAAAAGAATTTTTTTATCACGCTTGCCATTGGCGGCGTCGGTGGATTTTTTTGTCAGAAAGTTTGATTTTTTTTTTGGTATCATCGTTCTCATTGGCGGCACCAGTCCCTACATATACTTTTTTTTACATTGATGTAACTGTTCAATCAAAAAAGAAATAAAAAAAGAGAAATATTTGTGTTTAGTAGAAGAGAAAACAAAAATCATTTTGAAGATGAATAACCCAATGTTTTTTGTGTACATTCTTTTCGATGAAGCAATTGTCGAAGGTGACGATGGTTTTGTATTTAAAGATCAACAGAGAGTAGGTATGAGATTAAATAACTCTGTAAAGCTAGAATAAATGAGAAGAAAGATCAATGTAAAAATGGCTCTCCGTTGTTAAAGGGTGATGTCAAAATTATTCTACAAGTTTCCAATTTCAAGAACACTTAATGAAGAAAATAAACGAGCAATTGCAAGAAAAACAAGCATCATATCTATAGAATTAAATTTTGCTAATTATCTCCCTAGTAAACATGCATTAATCAAGAAAATCACTCAATCACACACAAACTTCCTGACAATGATGCCAACAACTTCACAATGCACACCAGGGCTAATAATCAACACAAAAACAATCAATAATCTAGCGGTGTACTGCAAGTGTAACAAGTCAAGTTGTAATATTTTTAGTACTATAATGGAGCACTAAAGTATTCCAATGATTGAACCCAAGAAAGTTAGGGGATTAAGTGATTTCTAATACCCCAAACATGGCCTAAACATTACAGTTAGATTGTGGAGGTTATACTGTAAATGAAAACAATATTACTTCATTTTGGCAAAACTCTTAAAAGAAATCATGTTTGATTAACTCGTTGGAGACATACTATTTTTTTTTAAGACTCATGAGTACGTTGTTGGAAAAAACGAGTTTGGCAAACATAAGGGAAAATAAATTTAAGGAAAAACCAGAGTTTTAAAAATTTTTCAAAACAATATCTTGGTTGTGATATCTAAAGTAATAAAAAATTAATCAAAATTGTACATTTTCAATTCATTTAGAATGAACGCTTTGACCGAGTAGTCTTCTCCGCTGTCCTCAAGCTCACGTCTAGCAAGTGTAGGCTCGTTTCAAATTAGAAAATTTTTTACAAAAATTATAAGTAGGACAATTTCATAATTTCTCTAAATTTTTTAGTCAAGTTGTAAATTAGAAAAATATCTCTAAAATTTTTTTGGAATAATCTCTTCTCTACAACTTTCTCTTTATACAGGGGTAGTTTAAAAAGTTCAACTATGATTAAACTTAATCATTTTAGTATTAAATTAATATAATTGATAAATATTAGATTAAATTTAATATTAAATCTTATTAAAATAATAGAATATTTATCTACAAGGTAAACATTAAATTAAATTTAATATTAAGATAATCACTTTAATATTAAATGAATAAAATACCATTAACATAAATATTTAATTTAATTTAATATTAAACTATTAAAATAATATTATTTTTGGAATAGTTAATTTTAAATCAAATTCTCTGATAGAGTCCTAGTGAGAGTTAGAGTTACACTACTCAACCACCAAAGACCACTCGCCGCCAGCCACTAGGAAGCCACCATCACAGCTGCCAACACTGCTGTATCCAATGATGTAGTTGCGACACCCTTACGACACCCTAGCCGGTTTTACTGCTATCAATTTGGTCTAGATCAATGATGATCTGATTGGTCTAATCTAGCCATCGGTTGGACTGTCAGCCCGATTTCACATACCGGACTCGGTTCGACCAGTTTTTGGGTCTTAGTATCAGTTTTGGGTTCCCAAGCCCAATTTACGATCTCAGATCCAATTTTCAAGTTCAATTACCCATTGAGCCAATTATTTGACTTGAAAATTAATTTCCAAATATATCATATTAATTTTAATTAATTTGATTAATTTAATTTTACTTTATCAAAATTAATTTTTTCAAAAAAACACTTATATTTTTCAATTAATTTTTCAAGAAAATTCTCTAATCAAATTCTCTAGTTAAACATAGGACCTTTAGGAAATTAAACTCTTAATCATTAAACTAACTCACTTACTTGTTCACACTCCTACAAAAATTATTTTAAAAACATTGTGTGACCTTTACTATGGTTTAAAGTAAATTTGCACCAATTAGAAATTAATGAGAGAGAAGAGATTTGAACTTAGATCATTAAGGACAGCTCCACCACTACCCAATCAATATACTTGATACTTTTATATTATCAAACACACAAATATCAACTTCAAAAAAATTTCGAATGTGACCATTCTTGGTTCATTAACCAAATTTCTATTAATCCGATTTTTAAGATGTGACAAATTAATTTCAAAGAAGTTGGTGAAAGATCTAGGTCGGTATTAGTCAAGTCATTCAAGAAGAATGTTCTTCCTTATAACGTGATTTGTCATTACTATGGTGCCCTTGGTCAAATAATACCACATTGCTTCAAGACGTTGCATTAGCTGAGATGGAAGAATTCAGTGATTAAGGCGGTGCCTACTCCCCATGGCACTGCAACACTGGGATTTATTTCTTTTTGGCAAGTTCAAGTCTCTGATTATATTATAAGAAAAAAAAAATTCTACCTTAAGAAGAAAACTAGAAAAGTTTAAAAAAACTTGGTGAATTAATTGTTTGAATATAAAATATCTTTTTTTCAGAGCAATTTTACTCTGGCATAATGATAAAGTTAACCTTCAAAATTTACATCTTTTGTCATTTTGGTTCTAATTTGTTTCTTTTTGGAAAACTTTGGTCATTACCCTTCAAATTTTAGTTAATTTGTATTTCTTTAAGTGCAAAAGTTGACTTAACTATTAAAATTTTAATGACACCAACATGACAATTTACATGAAAATCCACAGTTCTTCATAAAAATTAATAAAATTATTAAATTTTTGATAAATTTAATAAAAACATGAAATTTATCCGTACATGTAAACTATCATACAGACCGCCACATTAATGTCATTAAAATTTTAACAATTCAATATTTTTTCTATTCACAAAAAACACTTTACCTAAAATTTGAAAGTTAAAACAACCAAAGTAACAAAATGTTAGTTGATAACATCAAGCTTCTCCTTCTAACTTCACTATTTATTTTTTACTTTTTTTTATGAAAAGTTTTAGCATTTCTTTCAACTTTGGCATATTTAGATATAATGCATTTGTTTCATCAGTAGGCAAGTAAGAAATCAAAAATAAATCAACAAAGTAGATATGTTTATGGGTTGGATCAGGTTAGGTTGTGTTTGGGATAGATTTCAGTATAATATCAATGATGGCTGTCGATTCCATCAATATAAACCTACACCTAGTTTGCAAATTAAAGCAGTATAGGGAGTAGGGTCGATCCCACAGAGACTGAAATTACTGAAAATTGTTTGTTTCTTGAACAGATTAGTGTCTGGACAATTGTCGTGCCCGCGACGTTTGGGGGGGAAATAAAATATGAAACCTGAAATAAACACAAGAAAACGTAAAAAGTAAAAAGTAAAGATGAAATAAAAATAAATAATGAAATAATTTAAAGGAAAATCAATAAAACTTAGCTCAGCCTTAAGCACGGGTTTTCCCGTCTTTGACCCTTCCTCGAAATTAGGTGAACTCCTCTTTTCCGATCAGCTAGTTATATCTACCAAGGACGCCTCGAACACCAACTCTTTCTTGTGTAAATTAGTTATGGAACGTCCTATAACTAACCCTTACCGATCGAACAACCTACGAAACGTTCGTGATTTAGAACTCCGGCAGCTTTGCATTCTATAAGAGCCTAGATCGAACTAATGCCCTCAAATGTTTGGGACATTTAAATCCGGTTACTACTTCCCTTGATAGAACCAAACAACAATCCCCACTTGGCACGCCAATGTTTTCACGGAAGACCAATTAGACAATCGATCCTTTCAGAATTCCAACTGTACGTCTAGCCACACTAACTCAAATGATGTCTTTTTGTGACTTAGTGTTGTCTAGACTTTGTGAGTTGACGAAGTCATACTCTTAATCAGGAGAAATAATAAATATCGAAAGTTAGGAGTTAAACAGCTCGGGTTCGTAACTCACGGGTTTTTTGACGGGGTTAACACTGACTTAAAACTGAAAGAGGTTTAGTGTGGCATGGATTTAATCATGCTTGAAGGTTATGGAAATGATAGAAATTATATGAAAAAGGTAGTGGAAATGGATAGGAAAAATATTAGAAAAGAGAATTAGACAAATTTTGTAAAAAGAAGACAAAATAATCTAATGCTCAATTGAATTAAGAAAAAGAAAAACAATGTGGATAATGGAATTCCAAAATGAAATAGGAATGTAAAGACAATTGAATAATGGATGATTTCTTAAGAACTAAAACCCCCTATTTATATAGATAGGGTTTACTAAAAATAGCTTAAGAAAACTAATATCAAATCTAAAATAATAATAATAAATAAAATTAAAATAAACTTAAAATAGAATTTCCTATTTTTGGCATGACTAGTCCTTGGCTTGCTCCATCTTTTCGCTTTGGCCCATTCCAATAATTTTCTTCTAATTTGGCCCATTTTCAGCTTGCTTTTGATCAATTGCATCCCTGACAAGAATTAAATCATAAAAATACTTAATTAGCAGGGTTCAGTTCATCAATAAACCAAATTAAGCACAAAAAATATGTAATTTGACATGTTTATCCAACCCCCCTACTTAGCTCATGCTAGACCTCAAGCATGTTGTTCTTTCAAACATTAGAATTAATTCCACAATTTATTAAAAATCGATCCTCTTTTCTATATCCTCAATCAATGCAAACAACATAGGCAAAAAGAAATAAATGTTCAAAATATACATTTTAATCAACAAGTGTCATAAAATTGAAATATGTCAACTAAACAATTTCGCTAAATTGAGATTGAATCCCATAATTTGCATGGCATTATTAATTAAGTATGCATCAGAAAATTAATAGACAAGATCAAACCTTTTTACGCGAACTAGGATGACAACCCAACCACCTTATCCTGGTTACTCAGTTCAAATAGTCTTTATTTATTATGTATTATTTTTTTTATTTTATTTTATGGGGTGTTCAGCTAGCGGAATGTTTGTAAGTTATCGACTTGTCAATCGAACCTTTTTACGCGAGACAAGATGACAACCCAAGCACCCTCCCCCGGTTACTCAATTCGGTCACGTTTTCGAAACTTCATTCATAGCCTGAACCTTTATTAATTTATTTATGCACAAGCAAACATATTTTATTCAATCAATCAATTCATGCGAAAAAAAAATTCTAGCTACATATACCAATTTTAAAACCTAAATGTCGACCAACCTATATACTTAAACATTTAATTCGAAATTTGCCCAATTGCTTAAATCGACTAAGTATGAGGTTTTAAGGCTCAAATTTTGAATAAATTGTCGAAAGAATTCATCGTAAGATTGAACACATGCAAAAGAGAAAGACATGTAGCAAAAATTAACATATCAATCCAACCCCCCACTTAAACTATGCTTGTCTTCAAGCATGTAAAATAAAGTCAGCAGCTCAAAATAAATTAAAAATGAAAAAGCTCAGAACACTCCCCGTGTATTTTAATGACATCATTGGTGTTGAGAGTCACGACTTTGCAGGATATTGAGGATGGTGGCGACTTGTGTTGCCATTGTTTCAAGTCTAGCTTCGGTTCGACTTAAACGGGCCTCCTCAGTCAAAGGGTGTTCCTCTTGCTCTCTCGTATTAGTGTGTGGATGTTTGCGAAAAACTCTATTTTCCCGAGCAGCCCATGTACCGGAAGCGAGCATTACCGGATGGCGTTGTATGGTGTTTGCTGTCTCGATGTAGAAAACTCTAGAAATCCTCACAAACGACTATCGGTAGGAATAACATTTGCTCGACTACGTCTGTTGTGTTGATTTGCTCGGGGTGGTCGAACGTACTCGTTAGGCAAGTCGGGTGGGGGATTTCATTCAGCAGTTTTAGTACTGCTGTGCGGGGGCATCGATGGCTCACGTGTCAACCGTCGATGACTTCGGGTTCGGCATTAAAAGACTTGTTCAACAACGGTGGGTGTAGGCTCGACATGGACATTAAAAGTTTCGACTTCCTCTGGACTGCTCGAAGTGCTTGTGTCAGCTGGGGTTAGACTTCGTCGTCGACGGGCTCTTGGTTGTGCGGCGTGAACGCGAGATCGAAAGTAGATCCGCGGTGGAGAATGATGGCTTTTGGTGTGGGGAAGAGGGGAAAATGAAATAAGAATAGAGGTGGGGCGTGATTCGTCAGCGATGGACGGTTGAATTGGTGAAGGCGTGGCGTGCGACGGCTAAGGAGGACGACGGTGGTGATCGGCGATGGGGGTGTGACGGCGGTGGCGATGTAGCTTGCTTGGGTTAGGGTTTCTTTTGATATTTCAAAAAAATAAAGATGAAGAAGATGAGAAGATTTGGGAATTTAGGGATTTTGGGTGTTTGAATTTATTTTTTGTTTAATTTTTGTGTAGGTTAATTGGGTGTTGTTGGTTTATTTGGGTAGGTGATTTAATTGGGTTTAAGGGAAGTGGGTTGGGTGGTGGGTATTAGGTTGATTTTGGGTTTGGGTTTATGTGGGTATTGGGTATGGTAAGTTAATTGGGTTGGTTAGGAATTTTTATGGATGGGTGTTGGGTTTGAGTTTTGGTGGGAAATTGGGTTTTTTTAGGTTTGGGGAATTTTGGTATGTGGGTAAATGGGTTTGGGTAGGAATTTTAGTAGATGTTGGTTTTTTTTTTACTATCACCAAATTAGCAAGTCGTGCTCATGCCTCCATCAGTACTCATCTTTTTGAAAATTAATGACTCCCATAGTATTCCTGAAAGCATCAAATTGACTAAGTTAAATAAGAAATAATTTATTTATTTACATCCTAATTTATTTAAACTAAAAATTAAATAAATGAAAACAAATGAAAATACATTTGGGTTGCCTCCCAAAAAGTGCATTTTTTACGTCGTTAGCTCGACGACCTGTTATTCAAACTTTTGGCTCATCGAGAACAATCTCCTCAACTATGTGTGTTTGAAAATTCTCGAAAAAAGGTTTTAGTCGTTGACCATTCACTTTAAATTACTTTCGTGTCCCTTCACTTTGAATTTCCACTACACCATTGGCAAATAAATTAGTAATAATAAACGGTCCTATCCATTTGGATCGAAGCTTACCATCGAAGATTTTTAAGGTAGAGTCGTATAGGAGCACTTTTTGTCCTATTGAGAACTGCTTCCTAGTGATGAACTTGTCATGAAATGCCTTCGTCTTTTCTTTATAAACTCGAGCATTTTCATATCCATCGTTCTAATTTCCTCGAGTTCCTGAATGTCTAATTTCTGAGATTTTCCTGCAGACTCGATTTCCATATTACACTGCTTAACTGCCCAAAAAGCCTTGTACTCTAACTCGACCAGAAGATGGCACGATTTACTGAAAATGAGTCGGTAAGATGACATGCCTATTGGTCCCTTGTAAGCTGTCCTATAAGCCAAATGTGCGTTACTCAATCTCAAACTCCAATCCTTCATGTTAGGTTTAACCGTCTTTTTCAGAATAGACTTGATCTCTCGATTTAACACTTCAGCTTGCCCATTTGTTTGTGGATGGTAAGCAGTGGCAATTCGTTGAGTCACTCCATATTTCTCCATTAATGCACTTACGAGCTTATTGCAAAAATGTGTTCCTCTGTCACTGATTAATGCTCGTGGAGTGCCATACCTGGAAAAATAGAACTTTTAAGAAAGTTAACTACGGTCTTAGCATTATCATTGCGAGTGGCCTTTGCCTCTATCCACTTAGAGACATAATTAACAGCTAAGAGTAAATAAAAATTACCAAAAGAAGAAACGAAGGGACCCATAAAGTCGATGCCCCACACATCAAAAATTTCACAAATATGAATAGGAGTAAGAGGCATCTCATTTCGACGACTAAGGTTGCCAACTCTTTGGCATTTTTCACAAGTTTTGCAGAAATAAAAGGAATCACGAAATATGTTTGGCCAAAATAATCCACATTCGAGAATTTTGTGTGTGGTGCGTTTAGGTCCAAAGTGCCCTCCGCATGCATAAGAATGACAAAAAGTTAAGATAGACTGTACCTCTGTTTCTACTACACAACGTCGTATTACCTGATCCGAGCAATGCTTCCAAAGGTAAGGATCGTCCCAAATGTAATATCATGCATCCTTTCTTATCTTATCTTTTTTAGACCTTGGCAAATCTGAAGGAACAGTACCTGTGATAAGGTAATATTCTATATCTGCATACCAAAGGATGCACTGCACTGGCTGAAAATAGGTTTTCATCTGGAAAGTTGTCCTTTAATGGTGTGTCGTCTACTGGAATCGGTAATCGACTTAGATGGTCAACTACTAGGTTTTCGCATCCCTTTTTATCCTGAATTTCAAAATCGAACTCTTGTAGGAGTAGAATCCACCTGATCAGTCGAGGTTTTGCCTCCTTCTTCCCTATTAAATATTTCAAAGCTGCATGATCAGAAAAGATAATTACCTTAGTTCCCGATAGGTAAGATCTGAATTTATCTAAATCAAACACAACAGCTAATAATTCTTTCTCGGTTGTTGTGTAATTACTTTGGGCAGCATCCAAAGTCTTCGAAACATAGTAGATAACATGAGGCTCTTTCCCTATTCTTTGGCCAAGAATAGCTCCCACACTTTGGTCGCTCGCATCACATATGATTCCGAACGGGAAGTTCCAATTTGGTGGCTGCACTATGGGAGTGGAGACCAATTTCTGCTTCAGCACATCAAACGCATCTTTACATATGGTCAAATTCAAATTCAAATTCTTTATCCTTTTGTAACAGATTGAAAAGTGGTCGCGCAATTTTCGAGAAATCTTTCATGAATCATCTGTAGAATCCTGCATGGCCAAGAAACGAACGAATTTTCCTCACAGATGAGGGGTAAGGTAACGAGTTAATAATATCCGTTTTTACCTTATCGACCTCGATTCCTTTCGAGGAAACTATATGACCCAAAATTAATCCTTTGTCAACCATGAAATGGCATTTCTCATAATTTAAAACAAGATTAAATTCTAGGCATCTCTGTAATATCTTAGCAAGATTATTGAGACATTCGTTAAAAGAGTTACCGTATACCGTGAAGTCATCCATAAAGACTTTAATCAGAGAATATGCTCACCATGCATCTTTGGAAGGTGGCTGGAGCATTACAGAGTCCAAACAGCATCCGTCTATACGCAAATGTTTCGAAGGGACAGGTGAAAGTCATTTTGTCTTGATCCTCCGGGGCTACTAGAATCTGGAAAAATCCTGAGTACCCATCGAGACAACAATAATGAGACTTACCGGCTAATCGCTCGAGCATTTAATCGATGAAGGGGAGTGGAAAATGGTCTTTTCGGGTAGCTACATTCAATTTCCTGTAATCGATGCAAACCCTCCATCCATTCTAGACTCATGTAGGGACCAGCTCACCTTTCTGGTTTTTCACCACTGTCACGCCAGTTTTCTTGGGCACGACATGAACTGGGCTAACCCAATCACTGTCAAAAATCAGGTATATCATTTCAGCATCTAACAGATTTTGGACCTCCTTCTTTACTACCTCCATCATGGGTGGATTGAGGCGCCTTTGAGCATCCCTATTTGGTTTCATGTTACCTTCGATGGAAATTTTGTGCATACAAGTGGATGGACTTAGCCCTTTTATGTCGGCTATCGTCCAACCAATAGCTTCCTTATAATCTCTCAGAACTCGAACTAGACTTTCCTCCTCATCTTCAGTTAACTTGTTTGACACTATCACCGATAAGGTGTCTTTCTCTCCTAAAAAGACATACTTAAGGTGGTCCGGTAATGCTTTAAGCTCTAAGGACGGTGGCTGCAAAATCGAAGGTAACATTTTAGTTTGGGAAGGTAATAGTTCAAACTGGTTACCTCGATTTGTCAACGAAGGTTGCGTATCCAAGTGATTGATGATTTCTTGCAACGGATCTTCAATGACTGCAAATTTCTCCAGATGATGTAAAACATCCAGGTTAATGTTTCTGTAAAGGACAATTTCCAACTCATCAAAGTCATGATATTTGGAATGTGATTGAGTTAAACAATCTAAAATATCGATGCTAGAAATATTTAATAATGAGTTAGGATGACCCATGGCCTCATAGACATTGAATTTCACGATTTTGCCATCAAATTCCATAGTTAGTGTCCCACTTCGAACATCTATATTACGCTTGCGGTACTTAGAAATGGCCTTCCAAGCAAAATGTCAGACGAATTAGTTGAATTATCATCTTCCATACTAATAATGTAGAAATTTGCAGGGAAAACTAATTCGTTAACTTTAACAAGGACATCTTCAAGTAGCCCTTCGGGATAGACGACTGACCTGTCCGTCAACTGGATTATTACTCCTGTCTCTTTTAAAAGACCCGCGTTAATTAGCTTATAAATAGAATAAGGCATAACATTAATGGAAGCCCCTAACTCACACATGGCTTTCTTAATGCCTACATTACCTATCTCACAGGAAATAGCAAACATACCTTGGTCCTTGTATTTGGGTGGGACTTTCTTTTGCAGTACTGCAGAGACATTTTCTCCTACATTTACTCTTTCGTTACCTATTAACCTCCTCTTGCTAGTACAGAACTCCTTGAGGAATTTTGCATAACGAGGGATTTGTTTGATAACGTCGAGTAAAGGAATATTTACCTCCACCTTCCTGAATGTCTCGAGGATTTCTTTTTCCTCCTTCTCTTTCTTATCCCTTGCAAGCCTCCCTGGAAAAGGAGGTGGCATCACAACTGGTTTCTGAATTTCTGATTCTGGCCTGGCTGTTGGATCAAAAATCTACTTTTTTCGTTCCTTGTCTTGCCTACGACTTTTGGCTGGAACTGTTTCCAGAACCTTTTCGCTACGAAGAGTTATTGCACTGCATTCTGCCGAGGGTTCGGCTCTGTTTGGGAAAGTAATTTACCTTGAGACTCCAAGCGATTAATTGCCATCGAGAGTTTACTAACTTTATTAGTTAACTCTTGTATTGATGCGTCTGTCCTTTGCTGATATTTTGCAGTATCGGTGGCAAGTATTTCCACAACAGCTTCTAGAAATGTGTTCGGTTTGTGTTGTTGTTGTGGTGGTTGCAGAAGTCTCAGTTGGTATGATGGATTATATCGAGGATTAGCTCCGTAATTCAGGTTGGGATGATCTTTCCACCCAGGATTGTAGGTGTTGGAGAAAGAATCATAGCATCTTTGCGGAGGTCCGAGAAAACCTCCGATAGCATTAACATGTGCCGTTGAATTGTCATTAAGGATTGGGCACAAATCCGTCGGGTGTTCAGACGTAGTACAAATTCCACACAGTTGGGTCAGACTCTTCTTTTCTGTAAGCAAAGATTGAATAACATTCGTAAGCTTATCCAATTTATCTTCTAAAGATGAAACGTTTACCCCATTAACCCGTCTTGTCAGTTTTGAATTTGGCCGATACTGTTGAGAGTTTGCCGCCATGGTAGATATTAGTTCTCTTGCCCTTTGAGGGGTCATATTGACAAGCGCCCCTCCACTAGCAGCGCCAATCATCTTCATTTCCATAGGGAGCAAACCCTCGTAGAAATATTGAAGAAGTGATTGTTCGTTCAACCCATGTTGAGGACAACTTGAGCACAGTTTTTTGTACCGCTCCCAGTAGTCGTAGAGCGATTCACTCTCCAATTGGCAAATTCCCACTATGTCCCTTCTAAGCTCGACTGCTCGTAACGCTGGGAAGAACCTTTCAAGAAATACACGAGATAAGTCATACCAAGTTGTGATAGAACCGGGAGGTAAGTAAAATAACCATTCTTTTACTGTATCAACTAAAGAAAAAGGAAATGCCCGAATTTTGATCTCATCTTCGGGTACTCCCTGGGGTTTCATGCTTGAGCAGACCATGTAGAATTCTCTCAAGTGAGTGTGTGGATTTTGGTTTTTCAGACCTCGAAAAGTAGGCAAAAGGTGAATCAAGCCCGACTTTAATTCAAAAGGAGTTCCTCTGGTTGGATAGTTAATGCATAATGGTGTTTGCTCGTTGAGAGCAGCAGCTAGTTGACGAATGGTTCGGTTTGCCATCCTTTCTAGTTCACCGAGGTTGCCTTTTGTTTCAAAGAGTGGTTCGGTCTTAGGTTCAACCTCTTCGACTTGCTTCCCACGTCGAATTGCCTCTGTACGAATTACTTCGCTCAACTTTTCAACGTCGCATTCTAGGATCCCTTGTCCTAGTTTAATTCATGCTTTACTTACACGTTTAAGAGCTTCTGTCTCTTTTTGTCGTGCTCGTGTTGATTTCTCGATCTCTGGGTCGTATTCGAGATCTCCTGATGAAGATCTGGTCATGAAGACAATTTAAACAATTGTAAGTGTTGCCAGTCCTCGGTAACGGCGCCAAAACTGATAGCTGTCGATTCCACCAATATAAACCTACACCTAGTTTGCAAATTAAAGTAGTATAGGGAGTAGGGTCGATCCCACAGAGACTGGAATTACTGAAAATTATTTATTTCTTGACCAAATTAGTGTTTGGGCAGTTGTCGTGCCCGCGACATTTGGGGGGGAAATAAAATATGAAACCTGAAATAAACACAAGAAAACGTAAAAAGTAAAAAGTAAAGATTAAATAAAAATAAATAACAAAATAATTTAAAGGAAAATCAATAAAACTTAGCTCAGCCTTAAGCACGGGTTTTCCCGTATTTGACCCGTTCCTCGAAATTAGGTGAACTCCTCTTTTCCGATAAGCTAGTTATAGCTACCAAGGATGCCTCGGACACCAACTCTTCCTTGTGTAAATTAGTTATAGAACGTCCTATAACTAACTCTTACCGATCGAACAACCTACGAAACGTTCGTGATTTAGAACTCCGGCAGCTTTGCGTTCTAGAAGAGCCTAGCTTGAACCAATGCCCTCAAACATTTGGTACATTTAAATCCGGTTACTACTTCCCTTGACGGAACCAAACAGCAATCCCCACTTGGTACGCCAATGTGTTCACGGAAGACCAATTAGACGATCGATCCTTTCGGAATTCCAACTGTACGTCTAGCCACACTAACTCAAACGAAGTCTTTTTTTGACTTAGTGTTGTCTAGACTTTGTGAGTTGACGAAGTCATACTCTTAATCTGGAGAAATAATAAATATCGAAAGTTAGGAGTTAAACAGCTCGGGTTCGTAACTCACGGGTTTTTTGACAGGGTTAACACCGACTTAAAACTGAAAGGAGTTTAGTGTGGCATGAATTTAATCATGCTTGAAGGTTATGGAAATGATAGAAATTATATGAAAAAGGTAGTGAAAATGGATAGGAAAAATATTTGCAAAGAGAACTAGACAAATTTTGTAAAAAGAAGACAAAATAATCTAATGCTCAATTGAATTAAGAAAAAGAAAAACAAGGTGGATAATGGAATTCCAAAATGAAATAGGAATGTAAAGACAATTGAATAATGGATGATTTCCTAAGAACTAAAACCCCTTATTTATATAGATGGGGTTTACTAAAAATAGCTTAAGAAAATTAATATAAAATCTAAAATAATAATAATAAATAAAATTAAAATAAACTTAAAATAGAATTTCCTATTTTTGGCTTTTTACAAAGTCAAATTTATGACTAGTCCTTGGCTTGCTCCATCTTTTCGCTTCGGCCCATTCCAATAATTTTCTTTTAATTTGGCCCTTTTTCAGCTTGCTTTTGATCAATTGCATCCCTGACAAGAATTAAATCATAAAAACACTTAATTAGCAGGGTTCAGTTCATCAATAAACCAAATTAAGCACAAAAAATATGTAATTTGACATGTTTATCAATCAACATACTTTATATTCGTTATATACTTGTCTAAATCTAGGCCAACCAAAATGTGGACCTAAAATTTTATTCAAGCTTATCCATATTTACAAAATACTAACTCAAGCCCATTTTAAGTTCACCCATATTAATTTTTAATTTTTTTAAACTATTTATATTATATTATTTTAATATTTATAATTTTATATAATTTTATTTAATAATTTTTTTACATAGTCATCTTAATATTATTTTAATATTTATATTAGAGTAGTATTATATATTTAATATATATTTATTTTTATATGTTATAATTTACATAATATAATATAAAAATATTATAAATTTAAAAGTAAGTCGGATTGAGCTAAATTTGAATCTTGAATGTTTAAATCTACACTTGATTTATATTTTAAACAGGTCTAATTTTTTAGTTAAAATCCAATTTTTAAATTTAATATTTTTACTTTAAACATTTTCAATTTTAAATAAACTTTGGAGCAAGGAATAACCTAGACAAATGTAACACATTCCATAGTATTCATTCACTTCCCCCAATTTATAATGATTAAAGAAAAAAGAGAGAGGGGGCTACATGTTGGTGGGTATTTAATCTCTTGGTGGTTGGTTTATCTTTTTCAATTTTATTTTCTTAATTTTTGTTTCTCATATTTTGGATAAAGTTATTATTGTGGGTTTTCTATGCTTTAGGCACTTGGTATAATTAATTGTATATTTGTATCAACAATACCTACTATATTGGGGTTGCAAACACTAAGGATGGCAATTGAGAGGGGTTTGATTGATGTTTTACAAAAGAAATGGTATTATAATTTGTTTCATCTTTCAATTTTATAAAAAAATTATTTTAGTCATTTCTTTAATTTTTCAACTTTTTTAAATTTTAAATTTCTATTGTTTGTCAAATCACTTCAAAATAGATGAAAATGTTAATGTTTGTTAACTTTACTAATATAGCAATCCATATGTATGTCCCAAGGGCAAAGCCAGAAGAATTTTTTAGGAGGCGAATGAAATTTTAATTTTTTTTCATAGTCTATATGTTTACAATTTTTAAAGGATTAAATCAAATTTTTATAATTTTAGGGGGCGAAAGTGCAATTTTACCTTTACTAATTTAAAATTTTAAAAAAATTTAAAAAGCCTGAATAGTAATTTTTAATTTTAGGAAGGTCGAGGCCCCTGCAAGCCCCCTAGATTCGCCTCGAGTATGTCCATTAATAATTATTCAATTTTTTTAAAATTTAAATTATTAAAATACATATTGTACTTTTTAATAAGTTTAATAATTTTTAATTTTTTAAAAAAATTATTATTTATATTTTGAATTTTAAAATTTAATTAATTGTTGAATTGACATCTATGTGGCATTTCACCTGTATGTCACATGGATGTCAAATCAAATAAATCTTAATTTTTTCATTTATTTTAAGGTTATTTAATAAACAAAATATAAGTTTAAAGATTAAAAGAGGTCAAAAAAATTAAATGAATGACTAAAATTATTTTTTGTTAAAAGTTGAAAGGTCAAATAAGTTATTTTATCTTTTAAAAAGTACTACAACTTTTATAAATATTGGATACATTTATCTTCGTCTCCCCTTGTCTTAGTTCAATGTGATTTTTATTAATTATTTCTAACATTTTTTAAAGACAAATAAATATTTAAACATAATTTTATTCGCAGCTTGGATTGAAGAATGCTCCTCAGGTTTCAAATTAATTTCATTAATTTTTATTTTCTAAATTTTCTTTTTGAATGTTTGCTATTCAATGATTGTTTAATTTGGGAATATTGGGATGCTAGTGATGTTGTTAAATTCTATAATTGTTAATTAATTAGTTGGTTGCGTTTAGGCGAGGGTCGTGAGACGTTGGGCTCTCCTTCAACGTCGTAATTTCATGTGGTTGCTGTTTGATTTATGGTAAGAGTATGGAAGAGTTTTGGTATGTTGAATGAGTACGATTCTTAGTTATCTTGTGCCTCGATATTGTTATAATTGTTTTCTTTGTCGTATTTAAGTCTCGGGGATCTTGTGGTTACGTTCTCGTCAAAATCGAATCAATGTGTAACGAGAAACCCGAAAAACAACAAAAACGGCAAAAGTCAAAATTAGGGGCTGTCGACGCCACATGGTCGTGTGCCAGACCATATAAGAAATAAAATAAACAACATAATGATATACATGGTTCGGGAATAATCCCTACATCCACGGCCAGAATAAAAAATGAACTCACTATAAAAAAAACTCGAGATTACAATACTCAAAGCTCACGTTATAGAAAAACCGATGAACTAATGGTACTACAAAATTAAACCCCAAAGCCAAGAAAGAAGTTTACAAACATCATCACTTCAGCTCTGTGAAAATACTAAAACACCACCCACCCTTTTACTAGCCTAAGGGACACTCAATGACCAATTCCACCCATTGAAGTGTGGTAATTTTGCAAAGGGACACTCAATCACAATATGCGAATAACATCTCATCAACATTTATACTTCGTAGATTGAATGAATTTAGGATTGGCATAGCAATGTCACCAGGATGGTATCCACAATCCTGAATACAAGGTCGGTATAAAGAAAGGAAGCTTAGTGGAATAATTAGAACATGCAGATGAAAACACAGCATTTATGTTGCTGAATAAATTTTGCATAATAGAACCAACT
Organism: Gossypium anomalum; assembly: GCA_025698475.1. NCBI lineage: Eukaryota > Viridiplantae > Streptophyta > Magnoliopsida > Malvales > Malvaceae > Gossypium > Gossypium anomalum. The sequence continues at coordinate 2,466,879 of CM046960.1, forward strand.
AACCTCTTTGTAAAAATCAAATAAGCTAAACTAGCTAAGTTGAATGCTACCTCACCAATTTACCTTTCTTCACCTGCAAAGATATTATTGATTGCTATTATCAACTTGCTCCTCAGGACAATCACATATTATCGAACTAAACAGCCATCAGATTGGTCAAGGTTTAAATATTCACACCTGTGGTTTGAGTGTTAGCCTGTGCGGTCCTGTATCTCCCTCTGTTATTTCCAGGAAATGTTAGTCTGTGCGGTCCTCGACGAAGCAATGGCTACCAAAGAACTCTCATGTATTTAACGATGTCTAACAAAGGGTACTCTGCAGATCCAATCAAACACTTTATTAATGCAAAATGAGAAAGAAAGATGAGACAGGAATCATGCAAAATGATGGAAATAAGTTAAGTTTTGCATGCTTATATCATTTGGTTTAAATATAAGTTTTGGAAACAAGAATCTGCCATCCAAGATGAGAATTTTGCACCACCTCAATTCTTAATGATGAGTTGCTCAAGCTTTTTCTAAGGACGAAGAAAGTCTAGCACCCGCTCTTCGACTTCTTTTTTCCTTGTTTAATCTCCAACTCTCTACCCCATGTCTTCATTAGTTTTCTTGAAAAGATCTTTTGAAATCAACACTACCTCGTCGATTTAGCTTTCATCACCTGTAAAAAATATATAAATATATATCAGAAAGATCAGACAGGAATACTGCAAAATGATGGAAATAAGTAATGTTTCACATGCTTATATCATATGGTTTAAACTATACCAAATTCATCACATCTACGAATCCAAAATATTCTCCAAAATCAAAAAAATTCTCTTCAATGGCATCAGTATGGTTATATATAAATACCGAAGAGAAGTGACATCTTTTTACTTTTCCTTCAAAAGATCTTTCTGAAAGCGCACTTCCACCCCAACTTAGCTTTCAATGCCTGCAAATATCAATGAATAAAGTTATACTAATTCCTATTATTATCTTGTTCCTAAGGAAAGTTTAGAAATGTTTGAAATGGTTTTTTATACCTGTCCCATGACTCTGAAGAAACCAATCACAGATTTTGCGCCTCATCTTTCAATCTGATTTCCTCGGGATGACTATTTTACCATCAATTCTAACAAGGGGTATGCGGGAAATCTTAGACCACTCTCGTCCTTTATCGCTTGAGCACTCTTCTTTCAACAACGGACAACTGTAAATAAGTAAACATCCAAGCGAGCGAAGCATGTCTTTTTCTGGAAGAGATGTTAGCTTGGGACATTTATCGATTACCAATTCTTTAAGAGAGGCAAGATCTTGAAAGCCCTTGGAGATGAATTCAAGGTTCTCAAATTCGAAAAGCTTGATACGGGTGAGAGAAGGAGGCAACATCACTCGACTCCCTTCTTCTAGGAACGACACCACGTTTGACCAACCTCCACCTCCGATGGTCAATTCTTGAAGAGAGGTGAGTCCATTTAATCCCCATTCCACAAGTGACCTATAAATTTTGGGTGCGTTTGAGATTGCAAGTGATGTGAGATTGGCAGGGAATCCCTCCGATGGAAATGACATCTCAGCCGAACAGTTGGACACATTTAATTGTCGAAGGGAGGTGATGCTGACCATGCACTTAGGAAGGGCTCCAAAATTTCCACAATTAACAACTACGAAAGCTCTGAAGCTGGTGGTGAGCAACCCACTTCCTTCAAAAGAAACCAAATTTGAACACGAATACAACGAAATCTTCTGGAGATGGATGAGCTTGTCTAGTCCTCGTGGTAGAGATTTAATTCCAGAAAATGTAATTGCAATAGATTCAAGACAAGCGGTTTCCTCAAACTCTTGGGCTATGTATTCCAACTCTGGACATCCCTCAATTATCAAATGTTTAAGAGTTATGGGAAACTTGGTGTTTGAAAATAGGCAACTCAGCTTTGAGCATTTGATAATTTGGAGAAGTTGAAGCTGATTGCAAATATTTTTGTGCCCCTTCGATGACAAAGACATTAGAGATCGACAATTTTGAATTTCCAAGTCCTCGAGAAGACAGAGGGTACTACTCTTATTATCTTCTTTTTCATCAACCAAATACTCCAAATTCTCACAGTTTCTAATTCTCAGCTTTTTTAAATTAGGAGGTAAGTTATTCTCTGGAAAAGAAACCAAGCTTCGACAATTATAAATTTCCATCACTCTAAGGAATGTGAGCTCATGTAAGACTTGTGGCAGTCTATTGAGCCTATCACAAGAAGCTATCTTCAGAGATTCAACACGTGAAATCTTGTCAGATTGCAATTCGGCTTCCTCGGCTTCCAAAGACTGCAGTTGAGGACAACGCCGAACGGTAATGAAACGATGTCCAACTAAACTAAACCCATGCTGTGATAGAGATGCCAACTCCTCCCAACCATGAATTTCAAAATGTTCCCAGTTTCCAAACCTCAAAATTGTCCTATCTGCTGGAATATTAAACTTTGAAATGTTAGAAAGAGACAAAGTTTGGAAAGAGGAAACCTCATTTGTAGGAGAAGAGCAATCATCCACCAGTTCTGCACACCCTCGTATACTTAATTTACACAGTGACGGGAAACTTGATATTGAAACAACCAAACTCGTACAGCTATGAATTTCAAGTTTTTGCAAGGAAGGAAGATGGGTAGGCAACCTTCCCAACAATTGAGGACAGGTTTTGATTGAAAGCTCACGAAGCCTGGGGAGTTTCAAAACCTTCTCGTCTCCTTCACAAGTGTCCCACTCCTTCCAGTTTGGAAGACTCTCAAAAGACAGAATCTCTAATGATGCAAATGGATTCAGTTGATTTTCTCCGAAGAGCTCAACACCAATCTTTTGTACTTGATCGAAACCAGTAATTGAAAGATCTTTTAACAATGGCAGCCTTCCAACTGATGGTAGTGATTTGCAGTTTTTACAATTGCGAAGCTTCAAAGACGACAAATTCTTGAGGGAAGAATCTGCTATCCAAGATGAGAATTTTAGACCACCGTAATTCTTAATGGTGAGTTGCTCAAGCTTTTTCGGAGGACGAAGAAAGTCTAACACCCGCTCTTGAACTTCTTTTTTCCTTGTATTATTCTCCAAGTCTGCACCCCATTGTAGTACTAACCCATCAATCCCTAGCTTCTCATTTAACTTAGCTTCCCTCGCATCTTGACCATTAACATTCTCCAATCCAGAAAGACAAAAATTACCTCTAAGGCTTGACAGATTTTTCAATTCTCTAATAAGATGTCCATCACTTTTCCCTATAACAAAATTAGATAACGTTTGAAGCTTGATTAGCTGATCAAATCCGGAAGGCATCCTTTTTATTGAATACGCACCTCGAATATCAAGAAAATGCAAGTTGACAAGGTTTCCGATCTTCGAAGGTAAATTTTTGAGCTTTGAACAATTTCTTAATCTTAAAGTCTCCAAATGATAAAGAGTACACAAAGAATCAGGTAAACAATTGATTAGGGTCCTAGAAAAATTTAAGTAGCGTAGATGTTTTAAATTTTCAAAAAGGTCGGGCAAATCAAAGATTTCATACCCAGACAAAGAAAGAACCCTTAAGTAGCTAAGTCTTGGCAACAACTCTTCCAAGACAACATTAGTTAAAAACAAACGACCTCTTCGATGCCATAAGGGTAGAAAAGTACGTAAAGAAGTCATTTGATAAAATGCGTCAAACTTCTTTACAGTGTGATACCGATCATCGCTAACATAAGACGAATGACGAGAGCGATGCGAAAACTTTTGTTGCTTATCAACCTCCAGTCTGCAACATATTTCTCCTGCAACTGATTGAGCTAAATCATTCATGAGATCATGCATCACGAAACGGGATTTATCTTTTCTAGATCTTTGAAAAAATGATCTTGACACTAGATCTTGAAAATATTGGCTTCCAAGACCTTTGCCTTGAATTTTAGCTTTTGATTGCAAGAAACCTTCTGCTCTCCATAACAAGATTATCTCTTCTTCTTCAAATTCATAATCTTTAGGAAATATGGAGCAGTATGCAAAGCATCGTTTCAAATGAGGAGGAAGATAATGGTAGCTTAATCGCAAAGCTGGAATTAAGCCACATGGATCTTCTGGTAGGTCCCATATCTCGCTCTCATATACTTTTTCCCATTCTCTATGATCCGTAACTGTCCGTAATAAGCTTCCAATGGCTTCTGCTGCCAAAGGTAAGCCGTTGCACCTTCTCACTATGTTCTCTCCAATTTCTTTAAATTGGGGATGCCCATCAAAGTTTTTTGCTTTCAATGCATGCTGAGCAAATATGGATAAACAATCATGATGCGAGAGTTTATCCAAGAAAAACGCTTTCACCGGATCTACATTAGATGAAACCTTTTGGAGTCGAGTTGTTACAATAATCTTGGTTCCTGCTCCAAATGGACGCCGTAAGATGGTCCAATCACTGCAACTCTCGTTCCAAATGTCATCTAAAACAAGCAAGAACCTTTTTCCGGATAACTTCTCCTTCAACCTGACTTGAAGCAAGTTCAAGTCATTCACATCACGTAAGTCAGCATCGAGGGATCTTAAAATCGTCTTTGTTATGTTAACAGCATCAAAGTCATCAGAAACGCATACCCAGGACTTGTGATCGAAAGACTCCTTAATGCTGGGATCATTGTAAACAAGCTGAGCAAGAGTTGTTTTCCCCATCCCTCCCATGCCAACGATGGAAAGGACACAAACTCCATCGGAATTGTTACTTTTGAGCAACTCAAGCATTTCTTGCTTCTCATTGGCTCTACCAACATACTCCACAGCTCCATCCATCAAGGAAGTTGGTTGCAGCCTGGGTTTGTTTCCCTTGGAAGTTGCGCCTTGAGACATGATCTCTTTCAACCCCAAACTACTTCTTCGAGTGTTCAAACTATTCAGTCTATCAGTGATTGCTTTTATCTTTGGAATCATCTTAGCAATGAACATAAAAGAGATTGGAGAGAAATGACCACCAGTACAGCAGGTTGGAATGAGTTTCGGTACCTTACTAGTGCTGGCTTGTGCTTGAGTGTTTTGGAGCTTGAGACGTAACTCTTGGTAAGCGAACTCGTCCAAGATGTCATCCACATCGTAAGCTAAGTCTTGGAGATCGTCCAACCAATTCTTCACACCCTCGTCCTTGATCTGCTTCTCCTCTGCATTGTTCAACACTGCTTTGATCTCGGGTAATATGGATTGCCACAGCTTGAGTTGCTGGTGGACTTGCCCGTGATCGGCGACAAAGTTGCGTACAGAGTCAACCAACTTGGCAGACAACAGGTCCAAAAAGGCAGAAAGAGCAGCCTCTCCAAAGACAGACATGGTGGAATTGGGACAAAGAAATCAAAGAGAGAGATGAAGAAGCAAAGGGAAATTGAGGGAAAGAAATGGAGATGGATTGTGTATAATTCGGGTTAACAGGCAAGGGAGTTGAAGTCAATGAATAGTGACAAATGAAAGTGGAAAACAGGTTACAGTTTTTGGAAATTAATTCAGTAATTATGACTATCTAATTGTAACAATAAATTAATTTTATTCAATGGATTTTAGTAATATACATTATTTTTAGTTAAATAATAGAATTTATTACTTATTTTTTATTTATAAAATTTTTAATTTCAACTTTAAATTTATATTAATTATTTTATTTTTTTATTTTGATATTATAAATGTAATGATTATTTATTAAAATATGTATTTTCAAAAGTTGTTTTTTGAAATAGATTTTTTCTAGGCATATTTCAAAACTGATGATAGTCAAGTTTAATGTACCTAATTGTTGGAATCAAAGTTTTTCACGTTTGTTGGAATCAAAATAATTGTTAATTATGATTACAGTACTTTAATATATATGGATGAGAGTAAGTGTTCAAACGAATCGAATAAAAAACTTCTTTGTTAATTGAGTTGATTAATCATATTTTATCATTCTAACTCGATTTGAATTTTTTTGAATCGAGTTGAGTAAAATAAAATTCGAGTCGAGCCGAATCGAGTGGAATTGTTCAAGTTAAATTAAAAATTAAATATATCAAATTAAAATCTTGTTACAATATAATTAATTACATGTTTTAGCACATAAATTTGAAAACTTTTTCAAAGCAAAATAATAATAATAAATATTTTATTACAATAAACTTGAATCATTAATTAACTTATTTAAGTCTCAAAATTATTATTCTAGACAATTTTTAACTTTCTTTATACATTTTTTAGAATTTTTTAAAAAATATAAATTTTGAATTTCTTTTTTTGTAATTTTTTGTTGAGAAAGAAACCAATTTGCTCATTTTTAAACTTGACAGTGATTAAAAGAGTATTTACACCAATCTATTATTCAAATTATTCGAGTTATTAGAATTGTAAAATTTAACTCAATTTGAACTCGAAACTTGAATTACTTTTTCGAGTTTACTCGAATAATTCAAATAACTCGATTCAATTAACTCAAAATTTAAAAAATAATTTAATTTTTTCGAATTAAATCAAGTTTTATTCACCCTTACCTATGGATGTCAAGTTTATTGTCAACTATTTAAAATTTAAACAATAAAATTTAAAAAAATTTTGGCAAATAAAATGCTGATGCATTAAAAAAAATATTAAAACAATATCCCAACCCTAAGTCTGCCATCCAGCTTTATACCTGTCAGGTATAAATGCAGTCTTTAAACGGTGCCATATGGAAACTCATGAGGAAAATCTTTTATTTTTGAAGAGAATATTATTTTACAATAAATAATCGTTAAATGTTCTAACAGCACTTTAACGATAACTCAAAATGATTAATTTTCTCGAATCCTACCTAATTTTCTAAAAAAATAAATATATTTGAAATGTAATTATTCATAAACGTGCAAATCATTTTTAAATATACAAATAGTATAACATTATTGAATATCAATATGTATAAAACAAAAGTAAAATATAAACCAACCTAAGCCTCTTTATTTTCAATAATATCTAAAATTTTTGATTAATTACGAAAATATTATCTTCCAAAATCATTTACGTAAATGACCCATTTGTTATAGTAGAACTCGATGTTGATGTTGCCATTGGTGGCACCACCCCTAATAATTACCCAATTATTCTCCGATTTAATAAAAAAAATAATTTTTGAGTGTCGTCGTGCCATTGGCGGGTCCACCCCGTAAAAAAATTAGTATTTTGGGAGAAAAAAAAAGAAAAAAAATATTTTAATGGGTGTCGTCATTGTCATTGGCGGTACCACTATTTTTTTTAAATGTGTCAAAGCTTTTGTAAAAAGGTTTTTCTATGTTGTCGTTCTCCTTGGCGACACCCATAAGAAAAAATAATGTTTTAAAAATATATAATTTGTTCGGTGTCGCCCTTGCCATTGACGGCACCGGTGTATTTTTTTGTTAGAAAATTTGATTTTTTTTTTTGTGTCATTGTTCTCATTGGTGGCACCAAGCTATTATTTTTCCATTAAAAATTTTTTATTGCCGCCAACCTCTTTGGCAACACCAATCCTTACATATACTTTTTTTTTAACATTGCTGTAACTGTTCAACCGAAATATTTGTGAAACATTTGTGTTTAGTAGAATAAAAAACAAAAAACGTTTTGAAGATGAATAACTTAATGATTTTGTTGTACATTCTTTTCGATGAAGCAATTGTAGAAGGTGACAATGATTTTGTATTTCAAGATCAGCAGAGAGATTCAATAACACTTTGAAGCCAGAATAAATGAGAAGAAAGATCAGTGCAAAAATAGCTCTCTGTTGTGAAAGGGTGATGTCAAAATTATTCTACAAGTTTCTAATTTCAAGAACACTTAATGAAAAAAATAAACGAGCAATTGCAAGAAAAACAAGTGTCATATCTATAGAATTAAGTTTTGCTAATTATCTCCCTAGTAAATATGCATTAATCAAGCAAATCACTCAATCACACAAACTCCTTGGCAACGGCGCCAACAACTTGACAGTGCACATTGGGGCTAATAATCAACACAAAACAATCAATAATCTAGCGGTATACTGCAAGTGTAACAAGTCGGGTTGTAATATTTTTAGTGTTATAATGGAACACTCGAGTATTACAAGGATTGAACCCAAGAAAGTTTGAGGACTAAGTAATTTGTCATATCCCAAACTCGATCTGGACATTACGGTCAGATTGTGGAGGTTACACTGTACATGAAAACAATATTACTTCATTTTGGCAAAACTCTTAAACTCAAAAGAAATCATGTTTGAGTAACCCATTGAAGACGTACTATTTTTTTTTGAAGACTCGTGAGTACGTTGTTGGAAAAAACGAGTTTAGAAAACACAAGGGAAAATAAAATTAGGGAAAAATCAAAGTTTTAAATTTTTTTCAATATAAGATCTTGGTTGTGATATCTAAAGTAATAAAAAATTAATCAAAATTATACATTTTCAATTCATTTAGGATGAACGCTTTAACCGAATAGTCTTCTCCATTGTTCTCAAGCTCACGTCTGCCGAATGTGGGCTCGCTTCGAATCAGAATTTTTTCACAAAAATTACAAGTGGGATAATTTAATAATTTCTCTAAGCTTTTGAGTAAAGTTGTAAATAAAAAAATATGGACCTAAAATTTTATTTAAACTTGTCCATATCTACAAAACACTAACTCAAGCCCATTTTAAGTCCGTCCATATTAATTTTTAAATTTTTTTAAAATATTTATATTATTTTAATTTAATATTTATAATTTTATATATTTTTATTTATTAATTTTTTTACATAGACATCTTAACATTATTTTAATGTTCCTACATTAACAACAATCCCCATGTCAATTGAGCTAATTACACTCAATCAACTATTATTCTTCAATTTTTAAGGGAGTGGTTAAAATTGTAATTGATAAAAAATTTTAAAGATTTTCAAAAATATATTTTTGTTAAATAAAAAAATCAAATATAATATAAAATATTATAAAATGGAATTACACTTTATTAATTAAATACGTCTAACAAATTAAAAAAATCGTAATTACTATTTATTAATTACGCATATTTTAAGAATGGTATAATGTATTGACCCTAATAAGTTGCTTCAAATGCAAATTACTTCCACAGCTAGCAAGAAAAAAACAAACATTCTTAATTGCCCATTTAAATGCATCCAACTGTTTGTGCTTAAAATTAAAAATAAATGAATAAAAACAAGGCAAATTAAAGCATTGGCTTATACAATGTGAATGAAATTAATGCTTCATAAAATTATTAGAGTGAAAATTTTGCAACATCATCATGAATGAGGGAAGTTTAGATATTGATATACCCATCCATATTCTTTAATTGTAATTGAATATGGGATACCAAATCTTTTAAATACCCTTTAAACAAATATATAAAATTTTACCAAAATCAATGGGATTTAAAAAAAAATGATTGAATGTGTATTGTTGTCGATGTAAGAAGACATGGATTCGAGTGCGCTGAAATGTATTGAAAGGTTTAAGGAGGGATTATGGATAGTTCTAGATATTATATAGATGGAGTAATACGGTTTAAAACTTGTGTTAACTAAGTATCTGATAAGAATTTTAATTATTGTACTATTCAAGTCAGGACTGAGATTAAGTAACAGATATATTAGGTTAAAATATCTTCAACTTTCTATATATTTGGAATTTAATTTTTTATTATTTAAAAATGTAAGTCTAATTGTTAGTAACCTTAAAATTATTTTGTTAAATTGAGGTTTATTATAATATTAATTTTTCTTATATGACTATTAAATAAGTATTTTTTTTTTAATTTGAAAATGTTGTACAGGTAAATTTAACAAAAGAATTTAATGGTATTAACAATTGGCTTAAAATTTGAAATTTGTAAAGTAGAAGATTAAATTACTGAGAATACCCGTAGGATTAAATTTTAAATGTATAAAAAGTACAATGACTTAAAATATAAATTAACCGATATATTAACAAATAAATGGGATGCAAAATAATATTTAAAACTAAAGAAAAATACATTATATTTTTTTATATTTTCTACGTCAATTTCATTATATATGTTCGGGGTTTCTTGAAGAGATATAATGTGGTTTTTAATTTTCAAACTCAAAAAAATTTGTAAATCCTTATTCTTATTCTTATTTTACTTTTGGTTTCTTGTTGCATCTCATTGATTAAGTGAAGTTTTAGTTGCGTGATGAGCGGCAGAGGAGCTTTCAGCCAATGCAAAGCATGTATCCATCAGAGCTGGCAATCAAACTCCTCCCACCTATTAACCTAATTTTGAAAAACAATGTTTGCCAAAATAGATTAATAAGACATGGATTTTAACATAAAAGAAAATCAGATTGAGTTTTAGCTTGATTGATATTGGTATTGTTATCAATACAGCAAGACGTGAGTTTAACTGCACTAAAGCGCGTTATCCTCTTATTTATGGGTCGGGAGGGGCTATGGGTAGTTCTAAGCATTATATCAAAAAAAACATATATAATTAGAACTCATAATGAGATTATTCAAAAAAAAAAGAAAAAAAGAAAAAAATTAATTGAGAGGGGTTGCTGACACCAAGGATGGCAATTGAGGGGGTTGATCGATGTTTTACAAAAGAAATGGTATAATAATTTGTTTCCTCTTTCGATTTTATAAAAAAATTATTTTAGTTATTTATTTAATTTTTTGTCTTTTTTAATCTTTAAACTGTTATTATTTGTCAAATCACTCCAATATAGATGAAAAAGTTAACGTTTTTTAACTTTACTAATGTGATAATTCACATGTATGTCTATTAACAATTATTTAATTTTTTTAAGAATTAAAATTATTAAAAAATATAATTTTTATACTTTTTAATAAGTTTAATAATTTTTAATTTTTTAAAAATAATTTATTATATATTTTTTTGAATTTTAAAAATTAATTAATTATTGATTTGACATCTATGTGGCATTTCACATGTATGTCTCGTCAATAAAATTAACATATATTAACTTTTTTATCTATTTTGAGGTCATTTGAGAATCAAAACGTAAGTTTAAAGGTCAAAAGAGGTGAAAAATTAAATGAATGACTAAATTTACTTTTTTTTGAAAAGTTAGATGACTAGATAAGTCATTTTGCCTTTTACAAAGTACAACGACTTCCATATATACTGGATACATCCATCCTCACCTCATTTCAATGTGATTTTTATTAATTATTTCTAATCTTTTCAAAGACAAAATAAATATTTAAACATAATTTTGGTTCAACAAAACAAATTTAAATATAAAACATAAGTGTTTTTCTATAATGAATTTTTACACTTTTATTCTTTTCATATATAAAAATAAATTGATAAATTTATATAGTAGTTATCATCTTATTATTCCTTAACATATTTAAAAAAAAAACTTAAATAAATTTTCAGATAAATAATCTATTTGAGGTAAAAAGAAAATGAACAATAATTAATTAGACATAAATAAAAGTTAAAATATGCTATTAGTCCTTATATTTTTATAAAATTCGAGATTTGGTCCGTATACTTAAAAAGTTAAAAAAATCAATTCTCTTACATTTTTATTTTAAAAAGTTTTAGTTCAATCATTACCGTTATTGGTAGTTTACATGTTTATTTTCCTTCAAACATATGCCACATTACATGAGGGCAACCTAATTATGATGTCAATTTGAATTGATGGGAAATACCCACGATTTTAATGATTGGGTTGTTATTTTCAAATAAAAAATTGTAGGAGAAGCTAATTTTTTAACTTTATTTTAATGTTTACATTAGAGTAGTATTATATATTTAATATATTTTTTTATGTGTTATAATTTACATAATATAATATAAAGTATTACAAACTTAAAAGTGAGTAAGATTGAGCTAAGTTCGAACCTTGAATGTTCAAGTCTGAGCTTGACTCATATTTTAAACAGCTCTAATTTTTTTGTGAAAACTCAATTTTTAAAGCTAATATTTTTACTCAAACTTTCCCCAATTTCAAGTAAACCTTCTAGCCTAGACAAATAATCTTATCGTAAATAGATGCAACATATTTCATTCATTCACTTCCCCCAGTTTATAATGATTAAAGAGAGAGGGGGGCTAAATGTTGGTGGATATTTTATCTGTTGGTGGTTGGTTTGTCTTTTTCATTTATTTTCTTATTTTTGTTTCTCATATTTTGGATAAAGTTATTATTGTGGTTTTCTATGCGTTAGGCACTTGGTATAATTAATTGTATGTTTATATCAATAATACCTATCGTATTGGGGTTGCTAACACCAAGGATGGCAATTGAGACGGGTTGCTATCACTGTTTTACCATATTATGTTCGTTTCGAACAACGCTTGTGGTTTGAGGGGAAAATTCCAAATATTGGTCCACACGCCCGTTTGGTTCCACACAGCCTGGAAAGTTGGCCTGTGTGACTTCACACAGTCTGGCACACACCCGTGTGCTTGCCCATGTGTCCTAAACGGCCTAACTCACGTTTGTGTCACTTGTCCATGTGGTCCTAATTCGCGAACAGTGAGTTACACGGCTTGGACACATGCCCGTGTCATTGGCCTGTGTGAACTCTGCACGACACATAACCACACACAGCCTAGGCACAAGCCCGTGTGCCTACAATTTTGTGAACAATGAGTTAAATGGCTTGCAACATGAATGTGTGGCTTTGACAGTCCCATTTTTTGACGACTAAAATTTGAAGAAGAAGGGGTTTTTTATACCCATATGATGCGAATTCGATGCAAAAGCAACAAGGCTAAATTCTCGTCCCTAAAACAACATTACAACGACAAATCAAACAACGTATTCGCACTCAAAATACTAAGATTGGCGTCTGAGACTGAAGTTATGTTGAAGAACTTTCGGCACAAATTTTAAATTGAACTTACTAGTAATGAATTGAACAATAAAGGAGAAATCTGACCCTGTACAGAATCAATTTGGCGTAACATAGCAAAAAGGAAGGTAGTTTGAAGAGAAGAACCAAAACGAATAAAAATAAATAAATAATAGAGGAATGGTAGAAACAGAAATGGAAAGTAGAAAGACAAAAAAATAAAACTAGTGCTACCAACCCAAGAGGTTTCTAGGAAGTTTAATTAACCAGCCGAAACTAACTACCACACAAAGAAATTCAAAAATAAAACATTCCCTATCACTTTCACAGGAATTCAAACACAAGATCAAATAGTAGATAGAAGCTTAACTATTGAATCATCAGGCTCATTCTTGTCATCAATTGACTAAAATTAACTTATAATCCACATGTCCAAAGGTAGGGTTTAATCAAAAGTAGCAAAATTTCAAGAGATAGGATTTGAACCCTAAACATCACGTACATAACCAAAACACTTAACCACTAAATAAAATCAAATCACTTGTCAAAAATTTTCAAAAATCTAAACTCAAAATTGAGGGATGACCACTCTTAATTTCAAAACTCAATTTCTTCTAATCCGGTTTTTGGGATATTATAGTATAATTATGATATATCAAAAATTATATTTCAAACTCATGGCGAATTAATTATTTGAATATAAAATATCTTTCAAACCTAAAAATTAGAGCAATTTTACTTTGGCATAATGATAAAGTTAACCCCTAAAGCTTACCTCTTTTGTCACTTTGGCCTAATTCATTTCTTTTTGGAACATTGTTGTTACCCTTCAAATTTTAGTCAAATTGTATTTCTTTAGGTGAAAAAGTTGATTGGACTATTAAAATTTTAATGACAATGACATGACAATTTGCATGAAGTCTAGAGCTCTTCATAAAAATTAATTAAATTTTGATAAATTTTAAAAAAAATCAAGAATTTATCCACATTAGAAATGAAGTACACGTAAATTATCATGTAAGCTGCCATATTAATGCCATTAAAATTTTAACAATTCAATCAATTTTTCCATCCACAAAAAGCAATTTGCCTAAAATTTGAAAGTTAAGAGCCAGAGTAACAAAATAAGTAAATGTTAGGAGCTAAATTTATAATTATGCCTTATGCTTTTTAAGATATATATAAAATTATTTTAATGTGGAGTGGTTTGAAATTTTAGAATTATTTTATGTTGTTCTTTTACTAAAAAAATATTTTATGTTATTAAATATTGCTATTATTAATTATATTAAAATTTTCTAATATCAATTATGTTGATTATTTAAAATATACATCGTAAAACTCTTCACGTGCAACACAAGAGAGTCAAAACTAGTGTATATATATACACCCACAATAATCGTTATTGTATAAAAACCTTATATGGTTAATGTTAGTTGATAACATCAAGTTGGTCCTTCTAACTTCTCTATTTATTTTTTACTTTTTTTCATAAAAAGTTCTACCTTTTCTTTCAACTTTGGCATATTTAGATATGATGCATTTATTTCATCAGTAGGCAAGTAAGAAATTAAACATAAATTGTGTTTATAGGTCAGGTTAGGTCAAATTCGGGATAAGTCTAAGCATAATATTAACATACTTACGCTTGTTCTATGCTTCTCTAAGCCCAAGCCAACCCAAAATATGAACCTAAAATTTTATCTAAATTTGTTCATATTTGCAAAAAAAAACTAACCCAAAACCCATTTTAAGTCGACCATATTATTTTTTAATTTTTTAATATTTATATTTTTTTAACTTAATCTTTATAGTTTCATATATTTTTTATTTATTAAATTTTTTTATATAGTCATCTTAACATTATTTTAATATTTACATTAGAGTAGTATTATATATTTATTTTTTTATGTGCTATAAATTACATAATATAAAGTATCATAAACTTAAAAGTGGGTTGAATCGATTCGAGCTCGAGCTTTGAATATTTAAACCCAAGCCTAACCCATATTTTAAATGGATCTAATTTTTTGTCCAAACCCATTTCTTGAGCTTAATATTTTCGCTTAAACCTTCTCCAATTTCAAATCAACCTTCGAACCTGGATGACTTCCCCATTTTATAATGATTGTATATTTATACCAACAATACGTACCATATTGGGGTTGCCATCACTGTTTTACAATTGGGAAGCTCTACTCTTACGGATGTACAATTTTAAAAGAAATGGCATAATATTTTTTTTAATTCACTTACTTTACAAAAAATTAAAAAAATAAAAAACATTTTTTAAAATATAATTTTTATACTTTTTAATAAGTTTAATAATTTAAATTTTTTAAAATTAATTTATTATATTTTTTTGAATTTTTAAAATTTTAAATTAATTAATTGTTGATTTGGCATCCATGTGGCATTTCACGTGTATGTCACGTCAACAAAATAAATAAATATTAACTTTTCCATCCATTTTGGGGTAATTTGACAAACAATGCAAGTGGCTAAAAGAAGCAAAAATTTACACGAATGACTAAAATTACTTTTTTGGAAAGTTGGAGGGTCAAATAAGGCATTGTACCTTTTGAAAAATATTACAACTTTCATAGATGTTGAATACATCCATCTCCAACTCGCCTTGACTTGCCTCATTTCAATTTGATTTTTATTAATTATTTCTAATCATTTTAAAGAAAACCAATATTTAAATATAATTTTTGTTGAACAATTTTTTTTAAACATAATACCCTTTTACATAATCATACGTATATAAAAGTAAAATAATAAATTTATATAGCAAAACGAAGCAAGATAACCAATGATCATGTTGAAACCATTTTTATTTGGAAAAACGGGGGTTTACTTTAAAACGAAAATAGAGTCGCCACCAATCCTTTTTGTTTAGGTGTGATTGGGTCACATTTTGATCGATCATTTTAATAAAGCATTTTGGTTTATTAAAACAACGTTTTTGGTCTACGAAAAACTAGAAAATGGATTCAGGAGTCGATTACGTGCGAGGAAGGGCTAACACCCTCGCAACGCCTAAAATTGGTACCGTATTGATTAATTATTGTCCTAATGCCAAAAATTTGAAAAAGAATTTGAAATTCAATTCCTTTAAAAACATTTAGATAACTTGAATTGGATGTCGAGATTCTCTCGTTCAGAAGGAATAAAATATCATGTTCAGCACGATTGGATACAATATTTCAAACAATCAATACAAGATCATTTCGTAATTTCCAAAACTCATGCATTTGAAATTTCAAAAGGATATTTGGTTATTTGACCAAACGGTAAATCGCAACCCAGCACGATTGGGCACGATTTATCGAATTTCCAAATGCGAAATATTGCCTTATTTTAATTTAAGAAAACATGGATGAAATGTCAAAAGGATATTCCGTATCTTAGTCGAATGAAAAATCGAAACTCAGCACGATTGGGCACGATCCCTCAAACTTCCAAACATGAAATATTGCCTCGTTTTAGTTTAAGAAAACATGGATGAAATTTCAAAAAGGATCTTCCATATTTTACTCGAATGAAAAAAATCGAAACCCAGCATGATTGGGCACGATCTCTCAAACTCCCCAAATACGAAATATTACCTCATTTTAATTTTAAAAAGCATGGACGAAATTTTCAAAGGATATTCCGTATTTTAGTTGAATGAAAAATCGAAACCCAGCACGATTGGGCACGATTTCTCGGACCTCCAAACACGAAATAATTCCTTAAGTTGAGAGGGTTCGAATTAACAATGATAAAAACCGAGTCAAAATATACTTGTTTGGTTTGCTTGTAGATAAAAGACAATTGATATCGAGTGAATAGGGGAATTGGAAACACAATACAATATCAAGGAATAAAACATAATTACATGCATGAAACAATAGAATGTGAATACAATATGAAAACAAAAAATGACACATAATACACAAAACAATATGAAAACTAGAAACCAATATAGCACAAAACAATTTAAAAACCTATGGAAAAATATACAAAGGAATAACACATGCTGGAACTTAAAATAATTTATATGTACATAAAAACTAATAATATATGAACAATTATTTAAATATATAATATGTAAGAAGAAATTCGAAATAAATAATATATAACATAATTTCAAATAAAACAAATCAATTTAACTAATTATATATATGTATATGAAGATGAAAAATTAATGTAAATAATGTATATACAAAGATACTAAAGTATTTAAAATAAATAAAATATACAGTTTAAAATAGGATCCTTAAAAGAAAACTAACTTATACATAAATAAATTTAAAAGGAAAGGAAATATATATATATATATATATATATATACACATAAATAGATTTAAAAGAAAAATATTTACATAAAACAATATGAGATCAATAGTGTGTACTTATAGTAAAAAAAAAATCAATATAAGTTATGTATATGTATATGTATATACAATAGTATTAAATTAAATATCATATAAAGACGTAGAAATATATATAAAAGAGGATTTTAAAATAAATAAATTATAAAATAAAATAATTTAAAAATATATATATGAATGAGAGTATAAAATAATAAACTAGAATAATGCAAAATCAGTAAAGTATGTTAAAACAACCTCTAAAAGATGAATAATGAATCAATTTAAAAAATAAAAAAATAAAAGGATTACAAAGAATAAAAAGGTAAACTGAAATAACAAATACTCAATTGAAATAAAAATAGAATTAAAAGGACGATTTGAAAATAAATAAAGTGATAAATAGAGGTGTGCATGGGCTGAGCTGGGCCCATACTGTAATGCCCCTTACCCGAGACCGTCGCCGGAGTCGAGCACAAGGCACTACTAAACTTATTTGAGCACTTAACCAAATTCAGACAATTTATATCATACTTTCCAGACAAGCTGTCCAACTGCGTCACAGTCGCTAAAAAAATCATCTCTTGAGTTACAAAGCTCGAAATCTAAATCCGTAAATTTTTCCTGAATTTAGACTCATTTATTTACTTTAATTTTTTTCTAGAATTTTTGGTTGGGCCAATTAATACAGTTTATTAGTTAAAGTCTCCCTTGTTTCAGGGTTCAGCTACTCTGACCCCTGTGCACTACGAACCAAATTTCTCCCTGTACAGAATTCAAATAACCATTCCGTTTGTTTTTCTTAAAAATCTACTCAATAAGTAATTCATACATATATAGTATGACTCCTAATTATTTTTGTACAATTTTTAATTATTTTTACAAATCAGAAAAGGGGAGCTAGAAATCATTCTGACCTTATCTCACAAAAGTTATTATATCTCATGATTTACAATTCCATTTCTTACATAATTTCTTTTATAAGAAACTAGACTCAATAAGCTTTAATTTTATATTTTATTCAACCTCTAATTGGATTTTCATAATTTATGGTAAATTTTCAAAGTCAAACTACTGCTACTAACCAAAAACTGTTTTAGTACAAAATATTGTTAACTAGTTTATAACATCTTTACTTCAATTCATTTAAACTCTATACATGCCATATAAATCTTTAAACATAAAACAAAAGCTACCGGAATTGATCTAGATAGTGTGCCTTGTTGTGTTGATCAGATCTACCAACTTCACTTTAATTCAATCTACATAAAAATATCAAACACACACAAGTAAGCTTATTGAAGCTTAGTAAGCTCATAGGCAGAAAAACACAAATCTTACCGAACATTGTACACAATCATATATCTTTTAATTTAACTACTTTACCCTGTAAATCACAAATCCATTATTAAGCTTCTTTGAATAATTTTCATATTCCTATTCACAAATTTAACTTCCTTGGGCCCCTTTTTCTCATTTATTTCCATTAACAAATTATGGAAAACTAATGGAATTGAGTGCTTCATTAACACATTGCCATAGAAAACTATGGACTTGCACATTGTCACATATCACACACCGAAGCCATAGTCCTGCTATGGTCTTACACGGATCACATCACATGCCGATGCCATATCCCAGTTATGGTCTCATACAGAATCACATTATCACATCTCACCGATGCCATAACCCAGCTATGGTCTTATACGGGAACACATATCACATTGCACCGATGCCATAGCCCAGCTATGGTCTTAAACGGGCGCACTTATCACATCTTTTCCGTCAATTCATCATGGTTACAGAATGAAAGCACTCAAATCCATTGTTCCAACTAATGTTTACTTTTATTTAACTATTATTTCATACTTATTACAAATTGATAGTATTCATCTACAATCATCTACAATAATATACTTAAAAATCATAATATCTTCATAATAAAACATTAAATTTGCCATATGAACTTACCTGGGCTAATTTGCAAAAGTCGTAGAAATTTAGGGACTATTCTTGAATTTTCTCCTTTCCACGATTCACTTCGTTTTCTTGATCTATAATTATAAAATCATTCCTTCATTAGCATCAATTACAATTCTATTCTATTTCACAATTTATGCCCTTAAAATTTTGAAAGTACACTATTACCCCAAACTTTTCAATTTTTTACAATTTAGTCCCTGCTTAATTTATTCATCGATTGAAATAATTATTCTCAAATAACACTTTATTTAAACATTATAAACTATTTCACAGCCTTTGACATTCAAAGTTTCATCACAAAACCCTAATTTCACAACTTTCACAATTAGGTCCTAAATAATGATTTCTATAAAAATCTCTTCATAAAATCATCATATAATAAAATTAAAACCTCAATTCCATGATAAATCATCATAAACTTTCAGCACTTGTTCATGGCAACTTTCAAAATTATCCATATAATCAAAAACTAATGAATTAAACATATGGACCTAGTTGTAAAAGTCTCAAAAACACAAAAATTACAAGAAATAATCAAGAGTTGAACTTACATGCTGTAGGATATAAAACCAGCTTCTTAAAAGCTCTCTAATGGTATTTTTAGCTGATGAAGATGAAGAAAAATGAAGAAAACTCTAGATTTTACCTAATATATCATATTTTACAATTAAATTATTACCCTATTTCCAATTTTGCCCCTTGTTCACACTTGATTTTTAATTTTCCTGCACACACATGCCGTCCAGCCTAATAATAGGTGTCTAATTGCCTATTTAGTCCTCTTTTAATTATTACTAGAGCTATTTAATCACATCTCATAATTTTGTACTTAGTTCAATTTAGTCCTTTTCACCTAATTAACTACCGAAACCTTAAAATTTCTTGACGAAACTTTAATACTATCTTATTTACACTCCATAAATATTTCTAAAAATATTTATGGCTCGGTTTATGAATTCGAGGTCTCGATACCTCATTTTTATTTCGTTTTATCTACAACTTCCTATACTACATAATTTCACTAATTCAAAATTATTTCTAAAACCACATTTAACATTTACTTACTAATATCTAAGCTCACATGTCGGATTTAGTGATTTCAAATCACTGTTTCGATATCACTGAAATTTGGGCCGTTACACATACAAAATTTTAGGCTCGGGCTTGGCCCGGCCGGAATATGGGCCTAAAAATTTATCCAAGCCTGGCCCAATATAAATTTGTTAAGCCCGAGCCCGGCCCGGCCCGACCCATATTAAATTTTTTTAACTTATTTCATTAAATAAAAATTTTAAAATATAATAAATCATCAAATACATTTAAAACAAATATTAAAACAAGAAACAAATAAAAAATGATATTAAAATAATTCTTAAAATAATACACAAATTAAAAATATAATAAAAAGTGATTATATTAAAAATAAAAATAAAATGTAAATACGATTAAAAATAAAAAAATATAAATTTTACCCAAGCAAGGCCTGTTTAGAAAACGGGCCTTGTTTTTTTGCCCAAACTCATATTTCGGGCCTTTATTTTTACTCGAACCCTCCCTTTTTTGGGCGGGTCTTCGGATGCACACCTTTAGTGATAAAATAGAATTAAGGATTTTAAAAAAATGCACGTAAATAAAAGGGGATTAAAAATGTAAATAACCTAACTCCCCAAAACGCGATGCTTCAATGCGGACTAAAATGCAATTGACACGAAATTCCTGTGTAAAATTTGTAAAAATAAAAATAAAAAATAAACAGCAGCGCAAACGAGGAGGATTAACTGTGCAAATTACCCACGTTAAGCTAGGATGCACAAATCCCTACCCCTTTTACCCAAACGGCACCGTTTCAATATACATAAAACACTAAGCCATCTTGTTTGCCAAAATTATTTGCGCTAGATTTGATAAAATCTAAAAGGATTTTCATTCTTCACTGTTCTTGTGCCGATCAATTCTTCCCCACCATTGATTCATCACCATAATCGGCAGATGACATCAAATCCGACTCTATTTGGAGTCGTATTCTCCTAACCTCATCTAACGTCGATTTCAACGAAGCAAACAAGGATTGGAAGGCCATTAAAAGGTAAGTCCCCTTTCTTTTTATTTTATTTTAAAATCAGTTTGTAAAAACGAAAAAAAGTAAAAAAAGACATCGCAAATATGAAACGAAAATCCCAGGAAAAAAAATAAAAAAACAACATCTTAAATCTTGGATTCGGTTTCTTTTCGATTGCTATGGATTTTTGTTTATGTTCTCTGCTATTAGATTCGTAAACAAAAAACAAAACAAAAAAAACCCTTTCTACAATATACTTTCAAAGGCTTTTATAGCCGATTTTACAACCTATTTTGCTTGTTTGCAGGTGCGTGGCGGGCGTAGACTCTGACGTGGAGGCACGAGTAGTGCGGGCGTGGAGGTGTAAGCCGTGTGTGGTGGAGGTAGTTGGAGGTTGCGGCGCAAGGGAACCCTAGGGTTCCTGAGAGGGTTTGATCTTTGGGCCATTTGGGCCGATACAATTTTGGGTCTAGGATTGGGTTTGTATTGGGCTTTATTTTAGTTTTTGTGCTGGGTATGTAATTTGGACTTTGTTTTTTATTTGGCCTGCTTTTGTTTTGGTTTTGGTATTGTTTTGGGCCCCAGGCGAAATGGGCCGTCTACAGATCATATATGCTCTATATTCAATATTAAAAAAAAATCTGCTCTACCATGTTGGAAGGTCTTTTCATAATATGGAGAAAAGGCTTCAGAAATGTCGAAGTTGAATGTGATAATGCACTTTTTATTGAATTGATTTGCCTTCAAGATGCCAAATTTTGCTGCTCAAAGAACTTTTGAAATGCTTCTCTCAAACTCTTATGTTGCTCTCTCAAATGGGAAGTGAAAAAATGAAGAATGGGAAAAGAGATGGTGAATGAGGGATACGTGAATAGCTAGGGCTATTTATACTTGTATAGACTGGCTATTTTTAGCAAATGAGAGCCTTGAAAATCTCTTCTCATATGGACGACCTTTATTTTAAGGAAAGTGAGTGGATGACTTTGAAATTTTTGCTTGATTCATACTTGATTCATGGGAGAGAAATCTTGAAATGAGGAGGGGAGTCGGACGGTCACATATGAGAATTCTGTGGCTGATTTTTAATGTTTTACCACGTCTTGGGTGGCTGATTTCGGCACCTCCATGAACGGTTAGTACTTCTCCTTCTTAGTGGACAATTTAGGCTCCTATATTCTTAGCAAGTTATCCATTTTTGTTGACCCAATTCTTGAGCTGGGTCAAAAAAAATTTATAAATCCAATAAGCCTTTAATGGGGACCAAAGATGACCATATATTAACCATCTTCTACATAGCTTATGCTATAGAAATCCTACAGTAGTAAACACCAAAAAGGTGAGCTTCAACACTTTTAAATAAATATAATTTTTATGAATAAATAAAATATATATATAAAAAGGAAAATATTATAAGCTATGAAGTTTAATGTCAAAATTATTGCTAGGTATTTTATTTCTTTCGGTAACATTAGGATTAAACAAGAAGGCTGATTCCTTATTTAAAAATTTTAATGTATTAAAATATTACTGATTATATATTTTAAAATTACTTTTTTAATATGTAATTCAATTGTGAAAATATATGAAAGTTTTTAAGTTAATACAATACTTAGAAATATACGTAACTCATCCCAACCATTGAATAAGAGAATAAATGCGTATCAACATGCTCGAACCCGAACTAAAATTATATTGACTAAAATTAATTTTGAAAAAAAAAATTATTAAATGGATGTAAAATCTTCAGTCAAATTCAAGTAATTAAATTAAACTCATCTACTTTTAAATAAATATAATTTTTAAGAATAAATAAAAATATATATTCAAAACAAGGAAAATGTTATAAGATTGAAGTTTAATGTCAAATTAAACTCATTTATATTTATGTTCATCTTATTTTTCCGTATTATATTAAACTAGTATTTAAAGAAATTAAAAAAAAATAAGGATCATAATAATAATATACGTGGTTCAGGAATAATCTCTACATCCACGACCGGAATAAAAAGATGAACTCGAGATTACAATAGACAAAGCTCACATTATAAAAAACCGATGAACTAATGGTACTACAAAATTAAACCCCAAAGCCAAGCAAGAAGTTTACAAACATCATCACTTAAGCTCTCTGAAAATACTAGAACACCACCCACCCTTTTACTAGCCTAAGGGACACTAAATGACAAATTCCATCCATTGAAGTGTGGTAATTTTGCAAAGGGACAGTCAATCACAATATGCCAATAACATGTCATCAACATTTATACATTGTAGATTGAATGAATTTAGGATTGGCATAGCAATGTCACCAGGATGGTATCCACAATCCTGAATACAAGGACGGTATAAAGAAAGGAAGCTTAGTGGAATAATTAGAACATGCAGATGAAAACTGAGCATTTAAGTTGGTGAATAAATGTTGCATAATAGAATCAACTAACCTCTTTATAAAAATCAAATAAGCTGAAGTAGCTCAGTTGAATGCTACCTCACCAATTTACCTTTCTTCACCTGCAAAGATAATATTGATTGCTATTATCATCTTGTTCCTCAGGACAATCACATATTATCGAACTAAACAGCCATCAGATTGGTCAAGGTTTAAATGTTCACACCTGTGGTTTGAGTGTTAGCCTGTGCGGTCCTGTATCTCCTTCTGTTATTTCCAGGAAATGTTAGTCTGTGCGGTCCTCGACGAAGCAACGGCTACCAAAGAACTCTCATGTATTTAACGATTTCTAACAAAGGGTACTCTGCAGATCCAATCAAACACTTTATTAATGCAAAATGAGAAAGAAAGATGAGACAGGAATCATGCAAAATGATGGAAATAAGTTTTCAATGCTTATATCAGATGAGACAGGAATCATGCAAAATGATGGAAATAAGTTTTCAATGCTTATATCATTTGGTTTAAATATAAGTTTTGGAAACAAGAATCTGCCATCCAAGATGAGAATTTTACACCACCTCAATTCTTAATGATGAGTTGCTCAAACTTTTTCTAAGGACGAAGAAAGTCTAGCATCCGCTCTTCAACTTCTTTTTTCCTTGTTTATTCTCCAAGTCTCTACCCCATGTCTTCATTAGTTTCCTTAAAAACATCTTTTGAAATCAACACTACCTCTTCGATTTAGCTTTCATCACCTGTAAAAATAAATAAATATATAAGAAAGATGAGACAGGAATACTGCAAAATGATGGAAATAAGTAAAGTTTCACATGCTTATATCATATGGTTTAAACTATACCAAATTCATCACATCTAAGAATCCAAAATATTCTCCAAAATAATAAATTCTCTTCAATGGCAACAGGATGGTTATATACAAATACCGAAGCGAAATCACATCTTTTTACTTTTCCTTCAAAGGATCTTTCTGAAAGCTCACTTCCACTCCAACTTAGCTTTCAATCCCTACAAATATAAATAAATAAATTTATACTAATTGCTATTATTATCTTGTTCCTAAGGGGAGTTAGAAATGTTTGAAATGGTTTTTTGTACCTGTCCCATGACTCTGAACAAACCAATCACAGATTTTGCGGCTGATCTTTCAATCCGATTCCCTCGGGATGACAATTTCAAAATCAATTTGAACAACGGGTATGTGGGAAATCTTAGACCACTCTCGTCCCTTATCGCTTGAGCACTCTTCTTTCAGCAACGGACAACTGAAAATATGTAAATGTCCAAGCGAGTGAAGCATGTCTTTTTGCGGAAGAGATGTTAGCTTGGGACAATCACCGATGATCAATTCTTTAAGAGAGGAGAGGTCTTGAAAGCCCTCGGAGAACATGAATTCCAGGTTGTCAAATCTTGAAAGGTAGATACGGGTGAGAGAAGGAGGCAGCATCATTCCAATCCCTTCTTCTGGGAACGACACCACGTTTGAGCAACCTCCGATGATCAATTCTTGAAGAGAGGTGAGTCTATTTAATCCCCATTCCACAAGTGACCTATAAATTTTGGGTGCCTTTGAGATTGTAAGTGATGTGAGATTGGCAGGGAATCCCTCCGATGGAAATGATATGTCAGCCGAACAGTTGTGCACAGTTAATCGTCGAAGGGAGGTGATGCTGGCCATGCTCTTAGGAAGGGCTCCAAATTTTCCACAACCATAAACTTCGAAAGTTCTGAAGCTGGTGGTGAGCAACCCACTTTCTTCAAAAGAAACCAAATTTAAACACCAATCCAACCAAATCTCCTGGAGATGGATGAGCTTGTCTAGTCCTTGTGGTAGAGATTTAATTCCAGATCTGGAGATTCTAATAGATTCAAGAAAAGTGGTTTCCTTAAACTCTTGGGCTATGTATTCCAACTCTGGACAGTCCCAAATTCTCAAATGTTTAAGCGTTATAGGAAACTTGGTGTTTGAAAATAGGCAACTCAGCTTTGAGCATTTGTTAATTTCGAGAAGTTGAAGCTGATTGCAAACATTTTGGTGCCCCTTCGATGACAAAGACATTAGAGATGGACACTTACTGATAGACAACTCCTCAAGAAGACAGAGGGTACTACTCATACTCCTATTATCTTCTTTTTCATTAACCAAATACTCCAAATTCTCACAGTCTGCAATGTTCAGCTTTTTTAAATTAGGAGGAAAGTTATTCTCTGCAAAAGAAACCAAGCTTCGACAATTATCAATTTCCATCACTGTAAGGAATGTGAGCTCAAGTAAGACTTGTGGCAGTCTATTGAGCCTTTTACAGTCATATATCTGCAGAGATTCAACACGTGAAATCTTGTCAGGTTGCAATTCGGCTTCCTCAGCTTCCAAAGACTGCAGTTGAGGACAACGCCTAATGGTAACGAACCGATGTCCAACTAAACTTAACCCATACTGTGATAAAGATGCCAACTCCTCCCAACCGTCAATTTCAAAATGTTCTGAGTTTCCAAACCTCAACATTGTCCTATCTGCTGGAATATTAAACTTTGAAATGTTAGAAAGAGACAAAGTTTGCAAAGACGAAACCTCCTTTGCAGGAGAAGAACAATCATCCACCAGTTCTGCACACCCTTCTACACTTAATTCACACAGTGACGGAAAACTTGATATTGAAACTACCAAACTCGTACACCTATGAATTTCAAGTTTTTGCAAGGAAGGAAGATGGGTAGGCAACCTTCCCAACAATACAGGACAGGTTTTGATTGAAAGCTCACGAAGGCTGGGGAGTTTCAAAACCTTCTCGTCTCCTTCACAAGTGTCCCACTCCTTCCAGTTTGGAAGACTCTCAAAAGACAGAATCTCCAACGATGCAAATGGATTCAATTGATTTTCTCCAAAGAACTCAACACCAATCTTTTGTACTTGATCGAAACCAATAATTGAAAGATCTTTTAACAATGGCAACCTTCCAACTGATGGTAGTGATTTGCAGTTTTTACAATTGCGAAGCTTCAAAGACGACAAATTCTTAAAGGAAGAATCTGCTATCCAAGACGAGAATTTTACACCACCGTAATTCTCAATGATGAGTTGCTCAAGCTTTTTCTGAGGACGAAGAAAGTCCAACACCCGCTCTTCAACTTCTTTTTTCCTTGTACTATTCTCCAAGTCTGCACCCCATTGTAGTTCTAACCTATCAATCCCTAGCTTCTCATTTAACTTAGCTTCCCTCGCATCTTGACCATTAACATTCTCCAATCCGGAAAGACAAAAATTACCTCTAAGGCTTGACAAATTTTTCAATTCTCTAATAAGATGTCCATCACCTTCCCCTATAACAAAATTAGATAAGATTTGAAGTTTGGTGAGCTGATCAAATCCGGAGGGCATCCTTTTTATTGAACCCGCACCTCGAATATCAAGAAAATGCAAGTTGACAAGGTTTCCAATCTTCGAGGGTAAATTTTTTAGATTTGAACAACCTCTTAATATTAAAGTATCCAAAAGATAAAGAGTACACAAAGAATCAGGTAAACGATTGATTTGGGTGCTAGAAAAATTTAAGTAGCGTAGATGTTTTAAATTTTCAAAAAAGTCGGGCAAATCATAGATCCAATACCCAGCCAAAGAAAGAACCCTTAAGTAGCTAAGTCTTGGCAATAGATCTTCCAAGACAACACTAGTTAAATAGAATCCCTGGTATGTTGGCTCCATTAAGCGTAAGAAAGTACGTAAAGAAGTCATTTGATAAAATGCTTCAAACTTCTTTACAATGTGATACCAATCATCGCTAACATAAGCCGAGTGACGAGAACGATGCAAAAACTTTTGTTGCTTTTCACCCTCCAGTCTGCAACATACTTCTCCTGCAACTAATTGAGCTAAATCATTCATAAGATCATGCATCACGAAACGGGATTTGTCTTTACTAGATCTTTGAAAAAATGACCTTGACACTAGATCTTGAAAATATTGATTTCCAGGACCTTTGCCTTGAATTTTAGCTTTTGATTGCAAGAAACCTTCTGCTCTCCATAACAGGATTGTCTCTTCTTCTTCAAATTCATAATCTTTAGGAAATATGGAGCAGTATGCAAAATATCGCTTCAAATGAGGAGGAAGATAATGGTAGCTTAATCGCAAAGCTGGAATTAAGCCACATGGATCTTCTGGTAGGTCCCATATCTCGCTCACATATACTTTTTCCCATTCACTATGATCCTGAACTGTGCGTAATAAGCTTCCAATGGCTTTTGCTGCCAAAGGTAAGCCGTTGCACCTTCTCACTATGTTCTCTCCAATTTCTTTAAATTGGGGATGCCCATCAAAGTTTCTTGCTTTCAATGCATGCTGAGCAAATATGGATAAACAATCATGAGCCGAGAGTTTATCCAAGTAAAACGCTTTCGCCGAATCTACATTAGATGAAACCTTTTGGAGTCGAGTTGTTACAATAATCTTGGTTCCTGCTCCAAATGGAGCCCGTAAGATGGTCCAATCACTGTAACTCTCGTTCCAAATGTCATCTAAAACAAGCAAGAACCTTTTTCCGGATAACTTCTCCTTCAACTTGACTTGAAGCAAGTTCAAGTCATTCTCATCACGTGAGTCAGCATCGAGGGATCTTAAAATCGTCTTTGTTATGTTACCAGCATCAAAGTCATCAGAAACGCATACCCAGGACTTGTGATCGAACGACTCCTCAATGCTGGGATCATTGTAAACAAGCTGAGCAAGAGTTGTTTTCCCCATCCCTCCCATGCCAACGATGGAAAGGACACAAACTCCATCGGAATTGTTACTTTTCAGCAACTCAAGCATTTCTTGCTTCTCATTGGCTCTACCAACATACTCCATTGCTCCATCCATCAAGGAAGTTGGTTGCAGCCTGGGTTTCTTTCCCTTGGAAGTTGCGCCTTGAGACATGATCTCACTCAACCCCAAACTACTTCTTCGAGTGTTCAAACTATTCAGTCTATCAGTGATTGCTTTTATCTTTGAAATCATCTTAGCATTGAACATAAAAGAGATTGGAGAGAAATGAGCACCAGTACAGCAGGTTGGAATGAGTTTCTGTACCTTACTAGTGCTGGCTTGTGCTTGAGTTTTTTGGAGCTTGAGACGTAACTCTTGGTAAGCGAACTCGTCCAAGATGTCATCCACATCGTAAGCTAAGTCTTGGAGATCATCCAGCCAATTCTTCACACCCTCGTCCTCGTTCTTGATCTGCTTCTCCTCTGCATGGTTCAACACTGCTTTGATCTCGGGTAATATGGATTGCCACAGCTTGAGTTGCTGGTGGACTTCCCTGTGATCGGCCACTAAGTTGAGTACAGAGTCAAGCAACTTGCCAGACAACAGCTCCAAAAAGGCAGAAAGAGCAGCCTCTCCAAAGACAGACATGGTGGAATTGGGACAAAGAAATCAAACAGAGAGATGAAGAAGGAAACGGAAGTTGAGGGAAAGAAATGAAGATGGATTGTGGGGTTAACAGGCAAGGGAGTTGAAGTCGATGAATAGTGAGAAATGAGAGGGGAAAACACAAGAAAGTGGAGAAGAGGTCACGGTTTTTGGACTGATTGCACTCTCCAATTTCTTTATTTTATTCCGTACGAATCCTTCGATTTATGATTTTATTCGCCAGCTAAATATAACGCATATTTAATATATTTGTAAATTAATTCAGTAATTATGACTATCTAATTGTGTTTATTTACGCCATTCAAGTATTATGTTTTACTGCATAAGTTAATAATAAATTAATTTTATTCAATGAATTTTTTAGTGAAGATTAAGAATTTATATTTTATTAAAGTTTTGTTTATATTTTTATTTTCAAGTTTAAATTTATCTTAATTATTTTATTTTTCCTATTTTGATATTATAAATGTAATGTTATTTATTAAAATATGTATCTTTAAAAATTGTTTTCTGAAATACGTTTTCTTTTAGGGAATTTCAACACTCATGAGAGTCAAGTTCAATGTAATTGTTAATATCAACGAGTTTTTCACGTTTGTTGGAGTCAAATTAATTATTAGTCATGATTACCTTACTTTGATATCTATTGATAGTAGTGAGCGTTAAAATGAGTTGAATGAAAAAATTCATTGTTAATTGAGTTGACCAATCTTATTTTATTATTCTAATTCGATTCAAATTTTTTTCGAATCAAGTCAAGTGAAATGAAATTCAAGTTGAGTTGAATCGAATGAAATTATTCGAGTTAAATTAAAAAATTAAACATGTGAAATTGAAATATTGTTACGATATCACTAATTACATGTTATAGTACACAAATTTGAAATAATATATATTTGAAAACCTTTTCAAAGTAAAATAATAATAATAATAAATACTTTAATGTGATAAACTTGACTCATTAATTAACATATTTAGGTCCCAAAATTATTATTCTAGAAAATTTTTAATTTTTTTAATTTCTTTATATTTTTTTATAATTTTTTAAAAGATATAAATTTTGAATTTTTATAAATATTTTGAGTTTTAATTTTTTTGTAATTTTTTTAGGGAGACTAATTTGCTCATTTTTAAATTTGACAGGGACTAAAACGATATTTACACCAATTTATTATTCAAATTATTCGAATTATTTAAATTGTAAAGTTCAACTCAATTCTATTAACTTAAAATTTAAAAAATAATTTAATTTTTTTGAATTAAATCTAGTTTTATTCACCCCTATTTATAAAGGTTAAGTTTATTGTAAAATATTTAAAATTTAAAGAGTAAAATTTAATTATTATTTTCTTTACAAATAAAATACTGATGCATTAAAAAAAGGAAATACTGAAGCAATATCCCAAGCCTAAGTCTGCCATCCAGCTTTACACATGTGAAGCTATAAATTAAAGATAGAGAGCATTAAAATGAAACACAATACCCAATGAATAAAAAGATAAACACACCTAACCACATTCCTAAAAAACATTTCAATATTTCTTCAAAACCTCTCTCCTTCCATGCATCAGATCTAGATGCAGAAAAACTTTTGCTTTCTCCACTCAATTTAATTTTAAATATATAGAGTTGATACCGATATTTTTATTTAAATGTGATTGGTCATCTCAAAAGTGAAAATATATTATTTTATTTAAAATTTATTAAAAAGATATATTTTTGCCTACAAAACAAAATTTGAGATCGGGAGTAATGTTCCACATGAGGAAGATATCAACTCCCTCATAATGCTTGATAAAAAAAGGGAACCATTAGTCATATGTTATCCTTAATTTTGACCAAATAAATTTAAATTTGATACCTAAATATTTACTTTTTCAAAGTAGTTTATTTTGAAATGAATTTATATAAAAATAAATTATCTAGTTACACCCTACGGAAACTCACGAGGGAAATCTTTTATTTCTGAAAATTATATTAACTCAAAATGATTAACTTTCTAGAATACTACCTAATTTTCTAAAAGAAAAACTAATACCTTTGAAATGTAATTACTCATAAATGTGCAAACTATTTCCAAACATACCGAAAATATAACATTATTGAATATGTATAAAACAAAAATAAAATATAACCTAACCTAATGGGCCTTTTTTTTTTTAATTACAAAAATTATTCTCTTTCAAAGTCGTTTACGTAAATGACTCTTTTATTACAGTAAAACTCGGTCTTGTCATTGTCATTGGTAGCACCACCCCTAATAATTACCAAGTTATTGTCCATTTTAATAAAAAACATTAATTTTTTAGTGTCGTCGTAGCCATTGGCGACACCGGTATGTATAATCGTCCACCCCGTCAAAAATACCAGTATTCTAGGAGAAAAAGAACAAAAAGGGAAAAAAAATTTAATAGGTATCGTCGTTGTCATTGGCAATGCCAATGTTTTTTTTAAATGTGTCAAAGATTTTGCATAAAGCTATTTTTTGTGTCGACACTCATTTGAAAAAATAATATTTTAAATAAAAAATTGATTTTTTTTGTCACCCTTGTCATTGGCGGCACCAGTGTATTTTTTTGTCAAAAAGTTTGAATTTTTTTTGATGTCATTGTTCTCATTGGCGGCACAAGGCTATTTTTTTTCATTAAAATTTTTCTATTGCCGCCAAGTTCTTTGGCGGCACCAGTCCCTACATATACTTTTTTTTTTTTTAAACATTGATGTAATTGTTCAACCAAAAAAGAAAAAAAGAGAGAGAAATATATGTGTTTAGTAGAAGAGAAAAAAAAAATCGTTTTGAAGATGAATAACCCAATGTTTTTGGTGTACATTCTTTTCGATGAAACAATTGTAGAAGGTGACAATGGTTGTGTACATTTCAAGATCGGTAGAGAGTAGGTATGAGATTTAATAACACTGTGAATTTAGAATAAATGAGAAGAAAGATCAGTGCAAAAATAGCTCTCCATTGTGAAAGGGTAATGTCAAGATTATTCCACAAGTTTCCAATTTCAAGAACACTTAATGAAGAAAATAAATGAGCAATTGCAAGAAAAACAAGCATTGTATCTATAAACTTAAGTTTTGCTAATTATCTCCCTAGTAAACATGCATTAATCAAGCAAATCACTCAATCATACACACACTTCCCGACAACAGTGCCGACAACTTGATAGCGCACACCGGGACTAAGAATCAACACAAAAATAATCAATAATCTAGCGGTGTACTGCAATTCGAGTTGTAATATTTATAGTATTATAATGAAACACTCGAGTCTTCCAAGGATTGAACCCAAGAAAGTTCGGAGACTAAGTGATTTGTAACACCTTAAACCCGTCTTGGACATTATAGTTAGACTGTGGAGGTTACATTGTACATGAAAACAATATTACCTCATTTTGGTAAAGCTTTTAAATTCAAAAGAAATCATATGTAACGCCTTGATTTATTAAATTTTATTTTTACGAATTTTATAATATTTAAATATTTGTATCAGTGGTCAAGTACCTTAATTCTGTATTTAAGGTTTTAGGTTCAAATTTCAATTCAATCGTAAAATTATTTATCTTGGGCTTGCTTTGAAATAAATAAAGCAAAATATTTAATTCTGTTTTATTTATTTTTGTTAAAAAACCCCAAAATCCACGTTGTCCCTTTTGTTAAAATGGAGATGGATTGTGTATAATTGGGGTTAAGAGTAGGGGTGAGCATTCGATCGAATCGAATCGAATCGAATCGAATCAAAAATTTTCGAGTTAATCGAGTTTTCGAATCTTATTTTTATCATCCTAACTTTATTTGAAATTTTCTCGAATCGAGTCGAGTGAGATGGAATTCGAATCGAATCGAATCGAATATATTTGTTCGAGTTAAATTTTATAAAATAATTTTGGGTCCTTGTAACCACTGTCACCCATCGTAATAAAATTTTTCCACCTTAATCAAAATTTTTATTAACTTTAATCACCTCATAATTTATTTATTAATCTTTTATATACGGGTTAGCTTCTTTGTTTGCTTAGTTGTTTCAATTATCTTCAAATTATTGTCACTATGTATTTTGGAATTAAAAAATATATTAAATGTAAAAATGTGATTTTTTAATAAAATTTATTTTAAAGATAAAATGTGAAATTGATACCAATATAAAACTTTAACATGAATATTTAATGGCATAATTAATAATTCAATTTTAATATAAATATTCAATACGATAAACAATTCAATCATATAAATAATATAAAATGTGAAATTTAATTTAATAATATAAATAATAGATATAAATAAAATTATTACTATTTATGTTTAGTGATTTTTTTAGATAATTTTGATTTTTTATTTGAGAGTGAAAGCTGAGAAGTAAAAGTTTAGGGAGAAAATAAAAAGTTTTGGGGAATAAAAGTTTGAGGGGAAGTAAATAGGGGGAGTAAAATTTTGGAGGGAAAATATTAAAAAAAATTGGGGGGGTGGATTTGGGGTAGATGGGAGGTAGGATGGGAAGGAAGTAAAAATTTTAGGGGGAAAGTGGGAGGGAGTAAAAATTTTAGGGGAAAATAAAAAGTTTTGAGGGTTTTTGGGGAAAAAAAGTAAATGGGAGAGTAAAATTTTGGTGGGAAATGGATTTTGGGTAGATTGGGGGGTTGGGATGGAAGGAGAGTAAAAGTTTTGGGGGGAAAGTGGGAAGGAGTAAAAGTTTTGAGGGAAAAGTAAAAAGGTTTGGGAGTTTGGGGTAAAAATGTAAAATATTATAGTTTGATATTCGAATTATTCGAATTATTTGAGTTATTCGAATTTGAAAACTCAACTCGATTCGAACTCGAAATTCGAAAAAAAATTCGAGTTGACTCAAATAACTCGAATAACTCGATTCGTTTAACTCGAAATTTAAATTTTTTTCGATTTTTTCGAGTCGAATCGAGTTTTGATCACCCCTAGTTAAGAGGGATGAATAGAGACAAATGAAATGGAAAACACAAGAAAGTGGAAAACAGGTCACAGTTTTATTTAATCAAAAGATAATCTCATTGAGAAGAGAGTAAATAATTTTGTAAATTAATCCAGTAATAATGACTATCTAATTGTAATTATTTACGCCATACAAGTTTTGTGTTTCGATGCATAATTTAACAATAAATTAATTTTATTCAATGCATTTTAGTGATATACATTATTTTTTAGTTAAAGGCTAGAATTTATTATTTATTATTTATTAAAATTTTCAATTTTAAGTTTAAATTTATATTAATTATTTTATTTTTTATTTTAATATTATAAATATAATGATTATTTATTAAAATATGTATCTTCAAAAATTGTTTTTTGAAATAGATTGTTTTTAGGGATATTTCAACCCTCATAATAATCAAGTTCAATGTAATTATTAATATCAGCGAGTTTTTCAAGCTTGTTGGAATCAAAGTAATTATTAGTAAAAATTTATATAAATGACTCGTTTATTAAACTAAAACTCGATGTTGCCAATGTTATTGGGGGCACCACCCCTAATAATTACTCAGTCATTGTCTGATTTAATAAAAAAATTAATTTTTGAGTGCCACCGTTGCCATTGGCGACACCAATATGTATAATCGTCCACGCCGTCAAAAATACTAGTATTCTTAAGAGAAAAAGAAAAAAAGGAAAAAAATTATTTTAATAGGTGTCGTAGTTGGCATTGGCGGTCCCAGTGTTTTTTTAAATGTGTCAAAGATTTTGCAGAAAGTTTTTTTTTGTGCCGCCATTCTCCTTGGCGACATCCATAAAAAAATAATTTTTTTTGTGTCGCCCTTACCATTGGTGGCACCTAAGTATTTTTTTGTCAAAAAGTTTGGATTTTTTTGGTACCATCGTTCTCATTGGTGGCACCAAGCTATTTTTTTTTTCATTAAAATTTTTCTATTGCCGCAAAGCTCTTTGGGGCACCAGTCCCTACACATACTTTTTTTTTAACATTGCTATAATTGTTCAAGCAAAAAAGAGAAAAAAAAGAGAGAATTATTTATGTTTAGTAGAAAAGGAAACAAAAATCGTTTTGAAGATGAACAACCCAATGTTTTTGGTGTACATTCTCGATGAAGCAATTGTAGAAGGTGATGTTGGTTGTGTATTTCAAGGTCGGTAGAGTGTAGATATGTGATTCAATAACACTGTGAAGCTAGAATAAATAAGAAGAATGATCAGTGCAAAAATAGCTTTCTTTTATGCAGGGTGAGGTTAAGATTATTATACAAGTTTCCAATTTCAAGAACACTTAATGAAGAAAATAAACGACCAATTACAAGAAAAACAAGCACTACAGGAGAACAGACTTTTAGCGGCGTTTTTTTTTGCCTTTAGCGGCGTTTTTAAGCGCCGCTAGAACTATTAGTGGCGTTTTTACAAGCGCAGCAAAAAACGCCTCTATAGCAGGCGCCGCAAAAATTTGTGGCATTTATTTAAAAAAACGCCGCTAAAGACCATGACTTTTAACGGCGCTTTTTTTACAAACGCCGCTAAAGACCATGACTTTTAGCGCGCTTTTTTTACAAACGCCGCTAAAGACCATGATCTTTAGCGGCGCTTTTTTAAAACGCCGCTAAAGACCATGACCTTTAGCGGCGCTTTTACAAACGCCGCTAAAGACCATGACCTTTAGCGCGCTTTTTTACAAACGCCGCTAAAGACCGTGACCTTTAGCGGCGCTTTTCCCTCAAACGCCGCTAAAGGTCATGACCTTTAGCGGCGTTTTTCCTGCAAACGCCGCTAAAAATCATAAACTTTAAAAAAATTATTTTATTTTAATTAAATAATATTTATTTTTATGTTAAATATTATATTATGTTTAATTTTTGAAATTTGAACTTTAAACTATATACTTTTAAGGATAAATAAAAAATATTAATTAAATTAAATTTTCCATTAAAATTTAAACTTCAAAACTAAATATAAAAATTAATAAATTTAAGTTTAATACATAAACATTGATTCAATATGTAATTTAATACATAAAAAAACACACACACAAAGTATTACAATTTCTAAAATAAAATTCATCCTGATGAGAATATAATGCCAAATCATCATCACCTCTCATTGCAATGCCTGCATATATAACTTAGTGAAGTACTTTGATCTTGATCTTGGTTAAGACTTGTTCCAGCAATAAAGAGAATTACTTGTTACAACACAAGTGTGGTAGCCACCACATGCAACTTCTTCTGAATATGGCAATGTATTGATCATGGATGGCATGGTTGCATTCTTGGCCTCCCCAAATCCCTAAATATTTTCATTAAGATAACATCACTCAAAAATGCCATATGATTAGTGTAATGCCCCCTTATCTGAGACCGTCGCCGGAGTCGAGCACGAGGCATTACTAAACTTATTTGAGCACATAAACAAATTCAGACAATTTATATTACCTTTTCCAGATAAGCTGTCCAACTGCATCACAGTCGCTAAAAAAATCATATCTCGAGTTACGAAACTCTAAATCCAAATCCGTAAATTTTCCCTGAATCTAGACTCATATATCTACTTACTAATTTTTTTCTAGAATTTTTGGTTGGGCAAATTAGTACAGTTTATTAGTTAAAGTCTCCCCTATTTCAGAGTTCGACTACTCTGACCCTGTGTACTACGAACCAAATTTCTCCCTGTACAAAATTCAAATAACTATGAAGTTTGTTTCTATTAAAAATAGATTCAATAAGAAATCCATACATGTATAGTATGACTCCTAAATATTTTTGTACAATTTTTAATGATTTTTACAAATCAGAACAGGGGAGCTTGAAATCACTCTGACCTTATCTCACATAAGTTATTGTATCTCATGATTTACAATTTCATTGCTTACATAATTTCTTTTATAAGAAACTAGACTCAATAATCTTTAATTTCATATTTTATTCAACCCCTAATTATATTTTCATAATTTATGGTGAATTTTCAAAGTCAAACTACTGCTACTAACTAAAAACTGTTTTAGTACAAAATATTGTTAATTAGTTTATAACATCTTTACTTTAATTCATTCAAACTCTATACATGCCATATAAATCTTTAAACATAAAACAAAAGCTACCGGAATTGATCTGGATAGTGTGCCTTGTTGTGTTGATCCGATCTACCAACTTCACTTTAATTCAATCTACATAAAAATATCAAACACACACAAGTAAGCTTATGGAAGCTTAGTAAGTTCATAGGTTTAAAAATAATGATTACCAAACATAATGTTTCCAAACAATACCAAAACATTTACTAAAGTTTCCTGCCATTCACAATTACTGTTATAATAATTCACATAGTTGAGCTCAACAGTAACAACTACTCAATTTCTTTCATTTGGTTCACTTCTCTTGTATTTCTTATTATCAAATCAGGAAACGGCTTACGAAATTGAGTACGTCGTTGTTCAATGCCACGATTCACAACTCAGTATGGTTTTCCTTATTGAAATACCATACCTACATTTTACAACTCGGTATGGGAAATGCCATACCTACGTTTCTTAACTCAGTATGGATAATACCATACCTACGTTTCAAAACTCAGTATGGTTAATACCATACCTACATTTCTCAACTCAGTATGGATGATACCATACCTACGTTTCACAACCTTGCCATGGATCAACCATGGTCTTATCCATCAATTCATCACCTGTCACGATACGAACGTACTCAATCCTGCGTTTTTCCTAATTTGCATTTCCACATTTATTCTTTCATTAACAAAATTTACACAATTCCACAACAAATTCATATATAATAACACATTATATACTTCAATCATTCACAAATAAACATCTAAATTCAACCATATGAACTTACCCGGCTAATTTGTAGAAGATATTGAAATTTAGGGACTATTCCGCTTCTTTTCCTCGCTCTTCTTTGGATTGTTGATCTATAATATAAATATTTCCATTCATTAGCATCAATTTGATTTCTATTTCACTTCACAATTTATGCTGTTCAACTTTCGAAATTGCACTTTTACCTCAAAATTTTCAATTTTTACAATTTAGTCCCTATTCGTAGTGACCATACCGAGTTCGAAAAGCAGTCTTTGGCACATCACACTCTTTAACCTTCAACTGATAATACCCAGATCTAAGGCCTATCTTTGAGAACACTGCAGCACCTGTTAGTTGATCAAACAAATCATCGATACGAGGTAATGGATATTTATTTTTAATTGTTACCTTGTTCAACCATGCTCTGTAATCAATACACAATCGCAACGAGCCATCTTTCTTTTTCACAAATAAGACAAAGTGCCCCAAGGTGATGTACTCGGTCTGATGAACCCTTTATCCAATAACTCTTGCAACTGTGTCTTCAACTCTTTTAACTCAGCCGGTGCCATTCTATATGGTGTTATTGATATCGGAGTTGTACCCGAAATTACATCAATTACGAATTCAACCTCACGATCTGGGGGTAAACCAGGTAACTCCTCAGGAAACACATCAGTAAACTCATTAACAACTGGCAATTGTTCTATCTTCAATTTAGAACCCTGAGTATCAAGAATATAAGCTAAAAATGCTTCATTACCCTTCCAAATCAATTTTCGAGCTGCAAAGGCTGAAATAATTCTAACATCATTCTTTTTATCCCCAAACTCAGCTGAAACTATTTCCCCTGTCTGACATTTTAAATCAATCCGTTTTTCTCTACAATTCACTATGGCATCGTGTTTAATCAACCAATCCATTTCAAGAATAACATCAAATTCTCGGAAAGGTAACAACATTAAATCAGCAGAGAATTCACAGCTTTGTATTTTCAGTGGACAATTCCGACATATTAAATTAACCAACACACTTTGTCCTAGTGGATTAGTGACTTGCAAATCAAGGTCAGTGGACTCAACAATCATTTTCTTTTCTGACACTAATGCAGTGCAAATATATGAATGTGTAGATCCAGGATCAATTAAAGCATACACAGAATCATCAAAAAGATAGAAATTACCAGCTATCACATCCGAGCGTGTTTTCTTCCCTTGCCCGAATAGCATATGTACGTGCAGGTACTCTTGTTTCTGATTGGGATGCAGTATCTCTCGTTCCCGAACGAACAGTCCGAACAGCACTGCTTTGACCCGAACGTTTACTTTTCTGAAGAGTATTTGCTTGCTTTCCCCCTTCTTCTCTATTTTCTTTTAACAATTGAGGACAGTCCCGAATAAAATGGTCAGTTCCACCACATTTATAGCAAGCTCCAGTTCTTCCCCAACATTCACCAATATGAAATCTACCACAATTTTTGCATCTAGGTCTTGGAATATTTTGCACACTACTCACACTAGTTGCTGGTTTCTTAGTTACTCCAACATCTTGTTGAGTTGTTTTACTTTTATTCGATCGTTCCGGAATTGTAACAGGTCGACTAGAATCATCTCTGAACTTTTTAGCTGGAAAAGTTGAAGTTGGTCTAGAGAAACTTCTTTTGTATACCTCTTTACTACTTCTTTCTCTTTGCATCTTTCTGTTATACACTTCTTCCATCTTTTGAGCTCGATCAGACAGAACCACAAATTCTCTTTCATATTCGGCCACTGTTTTATTCCCTTGTCGAAGATCAAGAAATTCTCTCTTCTTCTTATCTAAATATCTCTTTCCCACATACTTCTTTTTAAATTCGTTTTGGAAGAATTCCCAGGTAAGTTTATCTGCAGGTACCACTGCCTCAATGGTTTCAGAGTTCGACTACTCTGACCCCTGTGTACTACGAACCAAATTTCTCCCTGTACAAAATTCAAATAACTATGAAGTTTGTTTCTCTTAAAAATAGATTCAATAAGGAATCCATACATGTATAGTATGACTCCTAAATATTTTTGTACAATTTTTAATGATTTTTACAATTCAAAACAGGGGAGCTTGAAATCACTCTGACCTTATCTCACATAAGTTATTGTATCTCATGATTTACAATTTCATTGCTTACATAATTTCTTTTATAAGAAACTAGACTCAATAAGCTTTAATTTCATATTTTATTCAACCCTTAATTATATTTTCATAATTTATGGTGAATTTTCAAAGTCAAACTACTGCTACTAACTAAAAACTGTTTTAGTACAAAATATTGTTAATTAGTTTATAACATCTTTACTTTAATTCATTCAAACTCTATACATGCCATATAAATCTTTAAACATAAAACAAAAGCTGTCGGAATTGATCTGGATAGTGTGCCTTGTTGTGTTGATCCGATCTACCAACTTCACTTTAATTCAATCTACATAAAAATATCAAACACACACAAGTAAGCTTATGGAAGCTTAGTAAGTTCATAGGTTTAAAAATAATGATTACCAAACATAATGTTTCCAAACAATACCAAAACATTTACTAAAGTTTCACGCCATTTACAATTCTTTGTTATAATAATTCACATAGTTGAGCTCAACAAAGAACAACTACTCAATTTCTTTCATTTGGTTCACTTCTCTTGTATTTCTTATTATCAAATCAGAAACGGCTTACGAAATTGAGTACGTCGTTGTTCAATGCCACGATTCACAACTCAAGATGGTTTTCCTTATTGAAATACCATACCTACATTTTACAACTCGGTATGGGAAATGCCATACCTACGTTTCTTAACTCAGTATGGATAATACCATACCTACGTTTCAAAACTTAGTATGGTTAATACCATACCTACATTTCTCAACTCAGTATGGATGATACCATACCTATGTTTCACAACCTTGCCATGGATCAACCATGGTCTTATCCATCAATTCATCACCGTCACGATACTAACGTACTCAATCCTCGTTTTTCCTAATTTGCATTTCCACATTTATTCTTTCATTAACAAAATTTACACAATTCCACAACAAATTCATATATAATAACACATTATATACTTCAATCATTCACAAATAAACATCTAAATTCAACCATATGAACTTACCCGGCTAATTTGTAGAAGATATTGAAATTTAGGGACTATTCCGCAACTTTTTCTTTTCCTCGCTCTTCTTTGGATTGTTGATCTATAATATAAATATTTCCATTCAATAGTATCAATTTGATTTCTATTTCACTTCACAATTTATGCTGTTCAACTTTCAAAATTGCACTTTTACCCTAAAATTTTCAATTTTTACAATTTAGTCCCTATTCGTAGTGACCATACCGAGTTCGAAAAGCAGTCTTTGGCACATCACACTCTTTAACCTTCAACTGATAATACCCAGATCTAAGGCCTATCTTTGAGAACACTGCAGCACCTGTCAGTTGATCAAACAAATCATCGATACGAGGTAATGGATATTTATTTTTAATTGTTACCTTGTTCAACTGTCTGTAATCAATACACAATCGCAACGAGCCATCTTTCTTTTTCACAAATAAGACAGGTGCGCCCCAAGGTGATGTACTCGGTCTGATGAACCCTTTATCCAATAACTCTTGCAACTGTGTCTTCAACTCTTTTAACTCAGCCGGTGCCATTCTATATGGTGTTATTGATATCGGAGTTGTACCCGAAATTACATCAATTACGAATTCAACCTCACGATCTGGGGGTAAACCAGGTAACTCCTCAGGAAACACATCAGTAAACTCATTAACAACTGGCAATTGTTCTATCTTCAATTTAGAACCCTGAGTATCAAGAATATAAGCTAAAAATGCTTCATTACCCTTCCAAATCAATTTTCGAGCTGCAAAGGCTGAAATAATTCTAACATCATTCTTTTTCCCCCAAACTCAAATTGAAACTATTTCCTGTCGACATTTTAAATCAATCCGCTTTTTCTCTACAATTCACTATGGCATCGTGTTTAATCAACCAATCCATTTCAAGAATAACATCAAATTCTCGAGAAAGGTAACAACATTAAATCACAGAGAGAATTCACACGACTTTGTATTTTCAGTGGACAATTCCGACATATTAAATTAACCAACACACTTTGTCCTAGTGGATTAGTGACTTGCAAATCAAGGTCAATGGACTCAACAGTCATTTTCTTTTCTGACACTAATGCAGTGCAAATATATGAATGTGTAGATCCAGGATCAATTAAAGCATACACAGAATCATCAAAAAGATAGAAATTACCAGCTATCACATCTGGAGCAGAAGCTTCTTCCCTTGCCCGAATAGCATATGTACGTGCAGGTACTCTTGTTTCTGATTGGGATGCAGTATCTCTCGTTCCCGAACGAACAGTCCGAAACTAAGATCTGCTTTGACCCGAACGTTTACTTTTCTGAAGAGTATTTGCTTGCTTTCCCCCTTCTTCTCTATTTTCTTTTAACAATTGAGGACAAATCCAGAATAAAATGGTCAGTTCCACCACATTTATAGCAAGCTCCAGTTCTTCCCCAACATTCACCAATATGAAATCTACCACAATTTTTGCATCTAGGTCTTGGAATATTTTGCACACTACTCACACTAGTTGCTGGTTTCTTAGTTACTCCAACATCTTGTTGAGTTGTTTTACTTTTATTCGATCGTTCTGGAATTGTAACAGGTCGACTAGAATCATCTCTGAACTTTTTAGCTGGAAAAGTTGAAGTTGGTCTAGAGAAACTTCTTTTGTATACCTCTTTACTACTTCTTTCTCTTTGCATCTTTCTGTTATACACTTCTTCCATCTTTTGAGCTCGATCAGACAGAACCACAAATTCTCTTTCATATTCGGCCACTGTTTTATTCCCTTGTCGAAGATCAAGAAATTCTCTCTTCTTCTTATCTAAATATCTCTTTCCCACATACTTCTTTTTAAATTCGTTTTGGAAGAATTCCCAGGTAAGTTTATCTGCAGGTACCACTGCCTCAATGGTTTCAGAGTTCGAATACTCTGACCCCTGTGTACTACGAACCAAATTTCTCCCTGTACAAAATTCAAATAACTATGAAGTTTGTTTCTCTTAAAAATAGATTCAATAAGGAATCCATACATGTATAGTATGACTCCTAACTATTTTTGTACAATTTTTAATGATTTTTACAAATCAGAACAGGGGAGCTTGAAATCACTCTGACCTTATCTCACATAAGTTATTGTATCTCATGATTTACAATTTCATTGCTTACATAATTTCTTTTATAAGAAACTAGACTCAATAAGCTTTAATTTCATATTTTATTCAACCCCTAATTATATTTTCATAATTTATGGTGAATTTTCAAAGTCAAACTATCACTTAACTAAAAACTATTTTAGTACAAAATATTGTTAATTAGTTTATAACATCTTTACTTTAATTCATTCAAACTCTATACATGCCATATAAATCTTTAAACATAAAACAAAAGCTGCCGGAATTGATCTGGATAGTGTGCCTTGTTGTGTTGATCCGATCTACCAACTTCACTTTAATTCAATCTACATAAAAATATCAAACACACACAAGTAAGCTTATGGAAGCTTAGTAAGTTCATAGGTTTAAAAGTAATGATTACCAAACATAATGTTTCCAAACAATACCAAAACATTTACTAAAGTTTCCTACCATTCACAATTACTGTTATAATAATTCACATAGTTGAGCTCAACAGTAACAACTACTCAATTTCTTTCATTTGGTTCACTTC
Source organism: Gossypium anomalum (assembly GCA_025698475.1). Classification (NCBI taxonomy): domain Eukaryota; kingdom Viridiplantae; phylum Streptophyta; class Magnoliopsida; order Malvales; family Malvaceae; genus Gossypium; species Gossypium anomalum. The sequence continues at coordinate 2,510,456 of CM046960.1, forward strand.
TATTGTATTTCTTATTATCAAATCAGGAAATGGCTTACGAAATTGAGTACGTCGTTGTTCAATGCCACGATTCACAACTCAGTATGGTTTTCCTTATTGAAATACCATACCTACATTTTACAACTCGGTATGGGAAATGCCATACCTACGTTTCTTAACTCAGTATGGATAATACCATACCTACGTTTCAAAACTCAGTATGGTTAATACCATACCTACATTTCTCAACTCGGTATGGATGATACCATACCTACGTTTCACAACCTTGCCATGGATCAACCATGGTCTTATCCATCAATTCATCACCATCACGATACGAACGTACTCAATCCTGCGTTTTTCCTAATTTGCATTTCCACATTTATTCTTTCATTAACAAAATTTACACAATTCCACAACAAATTCATATATAATTACACATTATATACTTCAATCATTCACAAATAAACATCTAAATTCAACCATATGAACTTACCCGGCTAATTTGTAGAAGATATTGAAATTTAGGGACTATTCCGCAACTTTTTCTTTTCCTCGCTCTTCTTTGGATTGTTGATCTATAATATAAATATTTCCATTCATTAGCATCAATTTGATTTCTATTTCACTTCACAATTTATGGTGTTCAACTTTCGAAATTGTACTTTTACCCCAAAATTTTCAATTTTTACAATTTAGTCCCTGCTCAATTCACCCATCAATTGAACTAATTTTTCTCAATTAACACTTTATTTTATCATTATAAACTATTTCAAAACCTTTAATATTCTGAATTTCAACACCAACCTTCAATTCACAACTTTTTCACAATTAGGTCCTAAATACCATTTTCTATCAAAATCACTAAATAAAACCACTTTAGTATGAAATTAGAACTTAAATTTCATAATAATTCATCACAAACTTCCCTTATCCATCCAGAGTAACTTCCAATTTCACCCATAAAATCAAAAACTAATGAATTCTATAAGTGGACCTAATTGTAAAAGTCATAAAAACATAAAAATTATCAAGAAAAAGCAAGAATTAAACTCACTTGATGTAAAAATATGAAAAACCAGCTTTCTCCAGACCTTATATGGCGTTTTGGCTGAGAAAATATGAAGAGATGTCTAGACCTTTCAATTTTGTCCTTATTTTTATATGTTAAAATTGTAAAATTTCCAATTTTGCCCTTATTTCCCTTATTTTTCTGCTGACTTCTTGCCTTTTCCATCCAGCCTACTCACTTTTAGGCTTAATTGCTCTTTAAATCCTCTTTCTTTTAACACTTGAGCTATTTAATCCTTCTAGCAAATTTTATTTTTATTACAATTTAGTCCTTTTTATTTAATTGACTACCCATACGTTAAAATTTCTCAACCAAACTTTAATACTAGCTAAATGACACTCCATAAGTATTTATAAAAATATTTATAGCTTGGTTTTCAAATTTGAGGTCTCGATACCTCAGTTTTGACCCGTTTAACCTAATAAATTCTTTTAATTCACCAAACTCACCAATTCAAAAATTCTTCCAAATTCTTACTTGACTCATAAATATTAAATTACTACCTTGTTCAATCTTACTTGTCAGATTTAGTGATCTCAAATCACTATTTTCGACACCACTGAAAATTAGGCCGTTACAATTAGAAACATTAGGTGATGTTAAAACTGACAGGTTTAGAACTTATAAGATTAGCTACCACTTTATCCCTAAACACAAACAAAGACCCAGTTTCTGCAATACCTAGACAAATTAAGATCTGAAAACAAAAGTTTGGAATATGTCCAGTAATAAGGTCATAATAATAATAATTCCTATTCCACCCACCCCTGATCGAAGCCCAAGGCAGATACTGGAAATTACTATATCTCCAAAATTGAATCCCTAATATGTCCAAATACCAATCAAAAGTGACCAACCAAATAATAATAATAACGGTCACAATTCCTTTTGACTACAAAAGAATTTATCCTCAATGGAAAAATAAAGATCAAGTGATATCTAAAGAGTTAATTAATCCTCGCTGCTTTTTTAGCTAGTGAGTCTTATTCCATCACATACGGGGTTCACATAAAAGTAAAAAATAAATGACAACCAAAGAAACTGGGTAGACAAAAGGAAAGCAAAAGCGAATCGCTTGATTTGCTTCTTTAGCAACAACTAAATCGGACCTATTATAATCAAGAAAAATGAAATCTAAAATCCTCAAAGCCGAACCTTTACACATTCCAAAATTGTTGCCCTATGTCTCTGCAGATTGCTTGAGCATCCACTGTAATAGCCTTCATAAGCATATTTAATGCAACATATCTGAAAAACATACAAGGTTCAGTGTCATAATATAGTAAAGCAACAAAGAAAGTGTAGAAAGTGGCATAAAAATCAAGATAAGATTTGAAAGAAAATACCTGATATTGTTGTCACGATTTGACAAGAATCTTCCCAATATATTGATGGCAAGCACACGTAAGCCACCATTATCTTCAATGCTCATAATGGTTCCAACACATTCATAAAGAATAGCATTTCCGGCATTTTTATTTGACTCGATTTTTGTTGCTACCAAGAAAAAAATGTGACCACAGAGCCTTAACTTCATTAGGAAATGAAATCTTGTTCAACACCCATGAAAGGAGTTTTCTAAATGTTTAGCTTCAAGTCCTTTTCCAGAATTGAGATTTTGAAAGCAATATCCAATATACTACAAATAGTACAATCTTTTCAATTAACACGCTCCAAGCAATCTCATCAAGGTAATTCTCATGTGAAGGAGCAAAATTTGAGGAGCGCCCAGTTTATTTTCTACCAAGGACAAACCTTGTATTTTTTTCATCATGCAGTACTATCTTAAAGCATGTTTTTTAAGAGAAATATCATTCCTCAATAGAGCAATCTTTTTTTCCTATTTTCTTTACAAACCTCTAATAAGAAAATTCAGTGTTCCACAGACAATGAGCATGCACATGAAATTTACCGCAAAAGGAAAAAAAACCGAAAATGATACAAAAAAAAACCGAAAATGAAGAACTTAATGTTGTCAAAATGAAAATCAAAACAAAAACCTCAATGCAGTTAATCATTGGTGAGAGAAACAATATAGGGATATGCATTATGCTTAAATAATTCTTTCATGAATTTGACAATATTACAAAAAAAGAGATAGCCACAACAACTCCTGTTATTAGGACTCCATGACGCTTTTCTCTAAGTAGCGAAGCAGCAAGATTTATAAAGTTTTCAGCAAGGTCTGGAACTTTTTTTATGATCCGTATGGAGCACAGTGCTGCCTACAAACTAGCTCGAAGAATGGAATTATGAAACCGAAATTCCTAACAAACTCCATTCGGCTCTAAGTTCAGACGCAATCATCTTTTAAGTAGCACTAACTACAACCGAAACCCATAAATTTCAATCAAGGAATCAAAACAAATTGCACAGAAACCCAGCTGTTTTAATCGAAAAACCAATACATTCAAATAAAACCCATCGTGTTCTTGATCTGACCTTCAAATTAAAAGGAAAAGGGAGGACAAAAAGAATAAATTGCAACGGAAGGAATTGATGCTCATCGTAGACGAGTACCGGACGAGAAAACGCTGGAAACCAAATCTGCTGGAGAGTTTAATAAGATTGAAAAGAGCAACGGAGGGGCCATTTTAGGGGAAAAATTAGGGGTTTCAGAGAGGGGAAATTTGGGGGATAAAACCGCACTTTTTATTTTAAGTGAAATAATTTTTTTGGGGGGAAATTTGGGGTTTAGGCTTTTTATTAATCTAAACCCTAAATCCCTGACCTCTAACCTTAAACCTTAAATTATAAAACATAAACCCTTAACCCTTAACCCCTACATCTTAAACCCCAACCCCTCTAAAAGTTAAACCCTAACCCTTAACCCATAACCCATAATCCCTAAACTCATAATCCATATAAACCTTAAAATAGTAACTCATAAACATTAAACCCTTAACCATATACCATAAACCTTAAACTACAATGATAATTAATTCAATATTTTAAAATTAATACTATCTCTTTTACAATTATATAAGAAAATATTTAACATATAAATTAAAAAATAATTAGTCATATAAAATGATGTTATATCAATAATTGTGTTCATAATTTATGCTTTTGGGATTTAACCCATTGCACAGTAAACCATTGTTCATGTATACTTTTGGGATTTTACCCATTTTGATATATATATATATATATATATATATATATATATATTTTTTTTTTTTAAATAATAATTTATATTTATCTTATTTAGATTTATATTATAAAAAAAATCTAAGATACACAAGTTAAGTAGTTTACCATATTTACCTCTAAACCCCAAACTCCAAACTCTAGGCCCTAAACACTAACCCATAACCCATAAACTAAAATAATTTTTTCAATAGTGGCGTTTTTCCAAAAGCGCCACTAAAAACTGAGCAATAGCGGCGTTTTTCCAATAGCGCCGCTAAAACCTCGATCAATAGTGGCATTTTTCCAAAAGTGCCGCTAAAACCTCGATCAATAGCGGCGTTTTTCCAAAAGCGCCGCTAAAACCTCGATCAATAGCGGCGTTTTTCCAAAAGCGCCACTAAAACCTCGATCAATAGCGGCGTTTTTCCAAAAGCGCCGCTAAAACCTCGATCAATAGTGGCGTTTTTCCAAAAGCGCCTCTAAAAACTGAGCAATAGCAGCGTTTTTTCAAAAGCGCCGCTATTGTTCAGTTTTTAGCGGCGTTTGGATCAAAAACGCCGCTATTGCTCAGTTTTTTGCGGCGTTTGGATCAAAAACGCCGCTATTGCTCAGTTTTTTGTGACGTTTTAATGCAAACGCCGCTAATGTATAATATTTGCGGCGTTTTTTCTCCAAACGCCACTAAAAACGCCGCTAAAGCCCTATTTTCCTGTAGTGAAGCATTGTATCCATAGACTTAAGTTTTGATAACTACCTCCCTAGTAAACATGCATTAATCAAGCAAATCATCCAATCACACACAAACACCCCGACAACAGTGCCAACAACGTGACAGCACACACCGGTGCTAATAATCAACACAAAAACAATCAATAATCTAGTGGTGTGCTGCAAGTGTGACAAGTCGAGTTGTAATATTTTAAGTGTTATAATGGAGCATTCGAGTATTCTAAGTATTGAACCCAAGAAAGTTCGGGGACTAGTGATTCCTAACCAACAAGAATGCAACAAAGAAGTACTCTAGCTAACTACTTGTTAAATTCTATATTACGACAATTCATGAATAAGGTTAATTACACTAATTGGCTACCTAACACTAACAAGGACCAAATTGTAAAACCATAAAACTAGAAAATTAACAGTCCCATTAACGACAGTGGTTTGTTGACTTCTATGTTGTTGATTAGCCTTTGGATTAAGGATCTAAAAGGCCTAAACTTCTAATTGGCTCAATTTTAACTTTTAGTCACTATTTTACCAAATTAAATAATTTAATTTGATTTATCTCTCGACCTCACCAAACTAACTTAGGATAAATGAATTGATGTTCAATAGGATCTCATCTCGGTCTCACCTATCTAAATGACGTTTGTGCCTAAATTTTCCAAAATAGAAGATAACGATGGGATATCCTTTTCCAAACCAAGTAAATATATATTCAAAATAAGGAAAATGTTAAAAGATTGAAGTTTAATGTCAAATTAAACTCATTTATACTTATGCTCATCTTATTCTTCCGTATTATATCATATATAAGAAAATAAAATTAAAAGAATAAAATAAACAACATAATAATTTACGTGGTTTGAGAATAATCCCTACATCCACGTCCAAAATAAAAAAGTGAACTCAAGATAACAATAGACAGCTCACATTATAGAAAAACCGATGAACTAATGGTACTACAAAATTAAACCGCAAAGCCAAGAAAGAAGTTTACAAACATCATCACTTCAGCTTTTTGAAAATACTAAAACATCACCCACCCTTTTACTATCCTAAGAGACACTCAATGACCAATTCCATCCATTGAAGTGTGACGATTTTGCAAAGGGACACTCAATCACAATATGCCAATAACATCTCATCAACATTTATACATTGTAGGTTGAATGAATTTAGGATTGGCATAACAATGTCACCAGGATGGTATCTACAATCCTGAATACAAAGACGGTATAAAGAAAGGAAGCTTAGTGGAATAATTAGAGCATGCAATGAAAATACAACATTTAAGTTGGTGAATAAATGTTGCATAATACAATCAACTAACCTATTTATAAAAATCAAACAAGCTAAACTAGCTGAATTGAATGCCTAAATAAGTAATGTTTCACATGCTTATATCATATGGTTTAAACTATACCAAATTCATCACATTTAAGAATCCAAAATATTCTCCAAAATCACAAAAATTCTCTTCAATCGTATCAGGATGGTTATATACAAATACCGAAGAGAAGTGACATCTTTTTACTTTTCCTTCAAAAGATCTTTCTGAAAGCCCACTTCCACCCCAATTTAGCTTTCAACGCCTGCAAATATCAATCAATAAATTTATACTATTTAATATTATTATCTTGTTCCTAAGGAAAGTTAGAAATGTTTGAAATGGTTTTTTGTACCTGTCCCATGACTCTGAACAAACCACTCACAGATTTTGCGGCTCATCTTTTAATCCGATTCCCTCGGGATGACTATTTTACCATCAATTTGAACAAAGGGTATGTGGGAAATTTTAAACCATTCTCGTCCTTTATCGCTTGAGCACTCTTCTTTCAGCAACGGACAACTGTAAATATATAAACATCCAAGCGGGCGAAGCATGTCTTTTTCCGGAAGAGATGTTAGATTGGGACAATTACCGATCACCAATTCTTTAAAAGAGGCGAGGTCTTGAAAGCCCTCGGATAACATGAATTCCAGGTTCTCAAATTCTGAAAGGGAGATAAAATTGTAGGAGGAGCTAATTTTTTAAATTTGTAAAGTACAGGGACTAAATATAAAATTTTGTCAAAGTACAAGGAGTAAAAGTAGATTTTAACCATAAATAAATGTTTAATTTATTTTTCTCGAAAAAAATAGAGGGATTAATTTATTAATCAAGCAAATCACTCAATCACACACAAACTCCCTAACAATCCACTAACTTGACAACGCACACTGGGCCTAGGAATCAACGCAAAAATAATCAATGATCTAGCTGTGTACTGCAAATGTGACAAGTCGAGTTTTAATATTTTTAGTGTTATAATGGAACACTCGAGTATTTCAAGAATTGAACTTAAAAAAGTTTGAGAACTAAGTGATTTGTAACACCCCAAACCTGGCTTGGATGTTACGGTTAGATTGTAGAGGTTGCACTGTACATGAAAACAATATTATTTCATCTTGGCAAACTCTTAAACTCAAAAGAAATCAAGTGTAACGCCCTGATTTATTAAATTTTGTTTTTACCAATTTCATAATATTTTGGGCTTATTTTTGAAATAAATAAAGCAAGTATCTAATTTATGTTTAATTCCATTTTATGTTTTGCTTTTGTTTTATTTATTTTTGTTAAAAACCCAAAACCCACGTTTCCCCTTTTTGTTATTTCCCTGCCACGCCGCAATTTCAAATTTCAAATTTTGATTTTCTTGTTTCATCTAATCGACTGTTCTTTCAATTTTTGATTTGGGAGTTTTCTTTAAACGTTGGGTTGCTGCTCGTTGGGTTTCCAGTTTGTCCCTTCCTTGGTTGCGTTAATTTCGCTCCTCTTAGGTCACGTTTTAGTTAGTTCTTTGATTGTTTAATTTGGAAATATTGGGATGCTAGTGATGTTGTTAAATTCAGTAATCGTTAATTAAGTAGTTCGTTGCGTTTAGGCGAAAGTCGTGAGACGTTGGGCACTCCTTCAACATTGTAATTTCGTGTGGTTGCGGTTTAATTTACAGTAAGAGTGTGAAAGAGTTTTGGTGTATTGAAAGAGTTCGATTCTTAGTTATCTTGTGCCTCGTTATTGTTATAATCATTTTATTTGTTGTATTTAGGTCTCGGGGATCTTGTGGTTGCATTCTCGTCTAAATCGAATCAAGTGTGTAACGAGAAACCCGAAAAATAGCAAAAGGTAAAAGCCGAAATTAGGGACTGTATACGCAATACGGCCGTGTTTCAGACTATATAAGAAAATAAAATAAACAACATAATAATAACTCACTATAGAAAAAACTCTAGATTACAATACACAAAGCTCACATTATAGAAAAACCGATGACCTAATTTTACTACAAAATTAAACCCCAAAGCCAAGAAAGAAGTAAACATCATGACTTCAGCTCTCTGAAAATACTAAAACACCACCCACCCTTTTACTAGCCTTTTACAAAATACTCAATCACAAATTCCACCCATTAAAGTGTTGTAATTTTGCAAAGGGACACTCAATCACAATATGTCAATAACATGTCATCAACATTTATACTTTGTCTTTGAAAATTTTAACAAGAGAAGTGACATCTTTTTACTTTTCCTTCAAAGGATCTTTTTGGAAGCCCACTTCCACCCCAACTTAGCTTTCAATGCCTGCAAATATCAACAAATAAATCTATACTAATTCCTATTATTATCTTGTTCCTAAGGAAAGTTAGAAATGTTTGAAATGGTTTTTTGTACCTTACCCATAACTCTGAAGAAACCGATCACAGATTTTGCTGCTCATCTTTCAATCTGATTCCCTCGGGATGACACTTTTAAAATCAATTTGAACAAGGGGTATGTGGGAAATCTTAGACCACTCTCATCCTTTATCGCTTGAGCACTATTCTTTCAACAACGGACAACTAGAAATATATAATAACCAAGCGAGCAAAGCATGTCTTTTTCCGGAAAAGATGTTAGCTTGGGACAATTAACGATCACCAATTCTTTAAGAGAGGCGAGGTCTTGAAAGCCCTCGGAGAACATGAATTCTAGGTTCTCAAATCCAAAAAGGGTTATACAGGTGAGAGAAGGAGGCAGCATCATTCCAATCCCTTGTTCTAGGAATGACACCACGTTTGAGCATCCTCCACCTCCGATGGCCAATTCTTGAAGAGAGGTGAGTCTATTTAATCCCCATTCCACAAGTGACCTATAAATTTTGGGTGCATTTGAGATTGCAAGTGATGTGAGATTGACAGGGAATCCCTCCGATGGAAATGATATGTCAGCTGAACAGTTGCGCACATGTAATTCTCGAAGGGAGGTGATGCTGACCACGCACTTAGGAAGGGCTCCCAAATTTCCACAACCATCAACTACGAAAGCTCTCATGCTGGTGGTGAGCAACCCACTTTGTTCAAAAGAAACCAAACTTGAACATGAATCCAACAAAATCTCCTGAAGATGGATGAGCTTGTCTAGTCCTCGTGGTAGAGATTTAATTCCAGGTCTGAAAATTTGAATAGATTCAAGACAAGCGGTTTCCTCAAACTCTTAGGCTATGTATTCCAACTCTGGACATCCCCCAATTATCAAAAGTTTAAGCGTTATGGGAAACTTCGTGTTTGAAAATAGGCAACTCAGCTTTGAGCATCCAGTAATTTGGAGAAATTGAAGCTGATTGCGAATATTTTTTTGCCCCTTCGATGACAAAGACATTAGAAATGGATAGGAAAAGATTTCCAAGACCTCAAGAAGACAGAGGGTACCACTCAAACTCTTATTATCTTCTTTTTCATCAACCAAATACTCCAAATTCTCACAGTCTCTAATTCTCAGCTTTTTTAAATTAGGAGGTAAGTCATTCTCTGCAAAAGAAACCATGCTTCGACAATTATCAATTTCCATCACTGTAAGGAATGTGAGCTCATGTAAGACTTGTGGCAGTCTATTGAGCCTATCACAATAAGCTATCTTCAGAGATTCAACACGTGAAATCTTGTCAGGTTGCAATTCAGCTTCTTCTGCTTCCAAAGACTGCAGTTGAGGACAACGCCAAACGGTAATGAAACGATGTCCAACTAAACTAAACCCATGCTGTGATAGAGATGCCAACTTCTCCCATCCCCAACCATCAATTTCAAAATGTTCCGAGTTTCCAAACCTCAACATTGTCCTACCTGCTGGAATATTAAACTTTAAAATGTTGGAAAGAGACAAAGTTTGCAAAGAGGAAAGCTCCTTTGCAGGAGAAGAGCAATCATCCACCAGTTCTACACACCCTTGTATACTGAATTTACACAGCGACAGGAAACTTGATATTGAAACAACCAAACTCGTACAGCTATGAATTTCAAGTTTTTGCAAGGAAGGAAGATGGGTAGGCAGCCTTCCCAACAATTGAGGACAGGTTTTGATTGAAAGCTCACGAAGGCTGGGGAGTTTCAAAACCTTCTCGTCTCCTTCACAAGTGTCCCACTCCTTCAAGTTTGGATAGACTCTCAAAAGACAGAATCTCTAATGATGCAAATGGATTCAATTGATTTTCTCCAAAGAACTCAACACCAATCTTTTGTATTTGATCGAAACCAATAATTGAAAGGTCTTTTAACAATGGCAACCTTCCAACTGATGGTAGCGATTTGCAATTTTTACAATTGCGAAGCTTCAAAGACGACAAATTCTTGAAGGAAGAATCTGCTATCCAAGACGAAAATTTTACACCACCATAATTCTCAATGATGAGCTGCTTTTTTCTGAGGACGAAGAAAGTCCAATGCCCGCTCTTCAACTTCTTCTTTCCTTGTACTATTCTCCAAGTCTGCACCCCATTGTAGTTCTAACCCATCAATCCCTAGTTTCTCAATTAACTTAGCTTCCATCGCATCTTGACCATTAACATTCTCCAATCCGAAAAGACAAAAATTACATCTAAGGCTTGACAAACTTTTCAATTCTCTAATAAGATGTCCATCACCTTCCCCTATAACAAAATTAGATAAGATTTGAAGTTTGGTGAGCTGATCAAATCCGAAGGGCATCCTTTTTATTGAATCCGCACCTCTAATATCAAGAAAATGCAAGTTGACAAGGTTTCCGATCTTCGAGGGTAAATTTTTGAGCTCTAAACAATCTCTTAATATTAAAGTCTCCAAATGATAAAGAGTGCACAAAGAATCAGGTAAACAATTGATGTCGGTGCTAGAAAAATTTAAGAAGCGTAGATGTTTTAAATTTTCAAAAAAGTCGGGCAAATCATAGATCTCATACCCACACAAAGAAAGAACCCTTAAGTAGCTCAGTCTTGACAACAGATCTTCCAAGACAACATTAGTTAAATAGAAATGACTTCTTCGATGCAGAAAGGGTAGAAAAGTACGTAAAGAAGTCATTTGATAAAATGCTTCAAACTTCTTTACAATGTGATACCGATCATCGCTAACATAAGCTGCGTGACGAGAACGATGCGAAAACTTTTGTTGCTTTTCACTCTCCAGTCTGCAACATATTTCTCCTGCAACTAATTGAGCTAAATCATTCATAAGATCATGCATCACGAAACGAGATTTGTCTTTACTAGGTATTTGAAAAAATGACCTTGAGACTAGATCTCGAAAATATTGGTTTCCAAGACCTTTGTCCTGAATTTTAGCTTTTGATTGCAAGTAACCTTCTGCCCTCCATAACAAGATTATCTCTTCTTCTTCAAATTCATAATCTTTAGGAAATATGGAGTAGTATGCAAAGCATCATTTCAAATGAGGAGGAAGATAATGGTAGCTTAATCACAAAGTTGGAAATAAGCCACATGTATCTTCTGGTAGGTCCCACATCTCGCTCTCATAAACTTTTTCCCATTCACTATGATCCGTAACTGTCTGTAATAAGCTTCCAATGGCTTCTGCTGCCAAAGGTAAGCCGTTGCACCTTCTCACTATGTTCTCTCCAATTTTTTTAAATTGGGGATGCCCATCAAAGTTTCTTGCTTTCAATGCATGCTGAGCAAATATGGATAAACAATCATGATGCGAAAGTTTATCCAGGTAAAACACTTTCACCGAATCTACATTAGATGAAACCTTTTCGAGTCGAGTTGTTACAATAATCTTGGTTCCTGCTCCAAATGGCTTCCGTAAGATGGTCCAATCACGGTAGATCTCGTTCCAAATGTCATCTAAAACAAGCAAGAACCTTTTCTTTATTTAATCAAAAGATAAATTTTAATACATTATATTTTGTAAATTAATTCAGTAATTATGACTATCTGATTGTAATTATTTACGCCATACAAGTTTTATGTTTCAATGCATAATTTAACAATAAATTAATTTTATTCAATGGATTTTAGTTATATACATTATTTTTTGGTTAAAGACTAGAATTTTTTACTTATTTTTTATTAAATTTTTAATTTTAAGTTTCAATTTATATTATTTTTTATTTTTTTATTTTGATATTATAAATATAATGATTATTTATTAAAATATGCATCTTCAAAAGTTGTTTTTTGAAATAGATTTTTTTGGCATATTTCAATACTCATGAGAGTTAAGTTCAATGTAATTATTAATATCAACGAGTTTTTTTACGCTTGTTGGAATCAAAATAAATATTAGTCATGATTATAGTACTTTGATATTTATTGATAGGAGTGAGTGTTCAAATGAATCAAATGAAAAAATTATGTGTTAATTGAGTTGACGAATCATATTTTATCATTTTAACTCGATTTGAATTTTTTATGAATCGAGTCAAGTGAAATAAAATTCAAGTCGAGCCAAATCAAGTGAAATTCTTCAAGCTAAATTAAAAGATTAAATATGTCAAATTAAAATCTTGTTACAATATAACTAATTAGATGTTATAGCACATAAATTTGAAAACTTTTTCAAAGCAAAATTAAGATAAACTTGAATCATTAATTAACTTATTTAGGTCCCAAAATTATTATTCTAGACAATTTTTAACTTTTTAACTTTCTTTGTATATTTTTTAGAATTTTTTAAAAAATATAAATTTTTAATTTTTTTTGTAATTTTCGTTGAGAGAGAAATAAATTTGCTCATTTTCAAACTTGATAGTAACCAAAAGAGTATTTACACAAATCTATTATTGAAATTATTCGAGTTATTTGAATTGTAAAATTTAACTCGATTCAAACTCGAAACTCAAATTACTTATTAATTTTTGAGTGTCATCGTGCCATTGGCGGCATCAGTATGTATAATCATCCCACCTCGTAAAAATACCGATATTCTTGGAGAAAAAGAAGAAAAGGAAAAAAATATTTTAATAGGTGTTGTCGTTGTCATTGGTGGTACCAGTGTTTTTTTTTTTAATGTGTCAAAGCTTTTGTAAAAAGCTTTTTTTGTGCTGTCGTTCTCCTTAGCAACGCCATAAGAAAAATTAATGTTTTAAAAAAAATAGAATTTCTTTTGGTGTCGCCATTGCCATTGGCGACACCAGTGTATTTTTTTGTTAGAAAGTTTGATTTTTTTGTGTCATTGTTCTCATTGGCGACACCAGGCTATTTTTTTCCATTAATTTTTTTTTGTTGTCGCCAAGCTCTTTGGCAGCACCAATCCTTACATATACTATTTTTTTTAACATTGCTGTAACTGTTCAACCGAAAAAGAGAAAAAAAAAAAAGGTAAATCACCAACAGTCACCCAACTTTGGGGTAACTTACAAAACAGTCACCTAGGTTTCATTTCAGTCACTTAACTTTCAAAAAGTAACAAAACGGTCATTTTTTCCGTTTTCCGTCACAGACGTCACAATAAAGTGACGTGGCAGGTGACGGAGTCCTTGCTGTCAACCTTAAGTCTAGCTGGTCAGTTACTAACACTTTAACAATAGTACCAGCACCATTTTAGGATTTGAGAAAAAGAGAAAAAAAAAAAAGAGAAGGAGGAAGAGAAGAAAAAGAAGGAGAAGAGGAAAAATGGATATGCCTGAAGTGATTCCGGTGTGCTATTGTGGAAACCCAGCCAAATTAAACACGTCTTGGTCCAATGGCAACCCAGGTAAGAGGTTTTTTGGGTGTAAAAAATTCGACAGTGGTTTCGAAAACCATGTCAGTTTTTCAACTGGTTTGATCCACCATTGACGCCCCATTTAAGAGTTGTGTTGTTGGGTCTACTGAAAAAAGTGAAGACATTAGAGGATGCAAGGAAGAGGGAGAGAATAACCTGGTTTTTGGTGCTTGTAATTGTTACTGTAGTAGCCCAAATTTGACCGGGCTTAAACAGGGGAAAATAAATGGGCAAATAAATATTAATTTATTAAAAGTCCATATACAGAGTCCAGAAATAAAACCCAGTAGTCCAAATACCATTAACCCATAAGCCCCAACTTATCAGACTCGCTTACACCCCAAAAATAACCTAACCCCTTAAAAAGGTGATTTTAAAAAGGTGATCCAATCACACTTAAAAAGATTTAAAAATGGTCTCGATAGAATAGTTATTTTATTAAGTTTCCAAAAAATGATTTAAGAAGGTTAAAGGCAGTCTGCAATGAAAAATGTTCTTGGTTCATATGGGCTTCTAGGCTAAACCCTAATGACCCTACTAACCAGACTTGGCAAATTAGGAGTTCAAACCCTAACCGTACTTGTTCTAAAGTCTATAAAAATAGGAATGTAACCTCAGCTTGGATAGGTGAACAGTATAAATAAAATTAATTGCTAATCCTAATTATTCTTTGAAATCATTACAGCAAGATGTCAAAAGAGATTTTTGTTGCTTGGTTTCACTAACCAAATGTAGGAGGGCTAAACTTAGGGCATTGGAATTAATTGAAGGAGCTCATAAGGCTTAATATGAAAAGATTTATGAGTACTTGTTGGAGGTTAGGACTCAAAATGAGGAAACAACAAAAATCTGTTATTTGGATAACATATTATTTTAAATGATGTATGTCTGTTTGCAGGTATGCAAAGATGGCTATAGGGCTAGTTGTAGGAGGATAGTAGGTTTAGATGGATGTTTCTTAAAGGGCTACTATAGTGGCTACTTGCTTGCAGCTGTTGGGACAGATGCAAATAATGGTATCTATCCACTTGCATATACTGCTGTCGAAAGTGAAAACCAAGCATCATGGCTTTGGTTCTTGGAGTTGCTTGCAATAGGCTTGGAAATTGTGAGCTCGTACCAGATATCTTTCATGTCTGAAAAACAAAAGGTAAAACTCTATTTATATATATATTTATGTTGTTTCTATTTAGGGTTTGTCAAAGATTTAAACTATTTTTTTCTTAATTGCAGGGACTTTTAGAAGCAATATGTATGTTGTTTCCTAATGCAGAAACAAGGCACTGTGTCAGACACCTACATTCCAATTTCAAGAATGCTGGTTCCCGAACAAAGGAGTTGAAAGATTTGCTTTGGAAAGCTGCCAGAGCAAGTACTACAAGGGAGTTCGATGATGCCATGGATGAACTGAGAAAAACCAATCAGCATGCTTATGACTAGTTGAAGAAGAAGAACCCTACTCGCTGGTCAAGGTCTCACTTCTCAATTTGGAGCCATTCTGACATGTTGGTAAATAATCTATCTAAATCATTTAACAAGGTAAATCCCTATGTTTTATGTTTCTTACTGATCATTAGCAATTCACTAATCATTTATGTGGTTTATGGACAGATGATATTGAAAGCAAGAGGTAAACCTATTCTGACCATGATGAAAACAATAAGGACAAAGATTATGTTACCTATTGCCAAGAAGAAAGAAGAAGCTGACAAATAGAAAGGAATTTTGTGTCCAAAGATCAAGAAAAAGCTGGATGTAAATATAAAAGATTCATTAAGGTAAAGATTCCTTCTAATGCCTATATTCTGACTTAATGTTGCTGATCACATGCACTGATTGTTGGAAAGCTATTGACTTTTTTTAATATACATGCCATGATTGTTGGAAAGCTGTTGAATATTTTTTAATATGCGTGCAATGATTATTGGAAAGCTGTTGACTATTTTTTGATATGCATGCAATGAGTTTTTTTTATAATATGCATGTAGTAATTGCTTTTTTAGGGGGTGTGTCATTGTATGTTTTAACCAAGCATTCTTACTATTTTTTAGGTGTGTTCCATCACATGCTGGTGGGGACAAGTATCAGGTTGAATGTGGTCTAGGCAACCAGCATGTGGTGGACTTAGTTCAGAATCCCTGCTCCTGCAGGAATTGGGATCTCACTGGCATCCCTTGCATGCATGCATTAGCTGTCATTCATGGAAAAAATGAGTTCCAAGAGACCTATGTGCAAACCTGGTACACCAAGCAAACCCAGCTTCAAATTTACTCCAACTTTGTAAGTCCAGTAAGGGGTCCCAAACAATGGGCCTCTTTGTCAAACATGCTACCAATACTACCTCCTCCACTAAGAAGGCCACCTGGCAGACCTACTAAAGTGAGAAGGAAAGAACCTGATAAACCACAAACAACAGGAAGGTTGAGCAAGAGAGGGGTGGAGATGAGGTGCAGTAAATGCAAAATAATAGGCCACAATAAGAGGAGTTGCAAAGGGGAAGTTGGCCAAAACATTCCAGTAAGTAATTTCCCTTAACTTATTGTATACTTCTATCTATGAATTTGTTTGTTTTTCACATTTCTTTTATTCTGTTAAAAAACATCAAGTTGGTG
This sequence comes from Gossypium anomalum, assembly GCA_025698475.1. Classification (NCBI taxonomy): domain Eukaryota; kingdom Viridiplantae; phylum Streptophyta; class Magnoliopsida; order Malvales; family Malvaceae; genus Gossypium; species Gossypium anomalum. The sequence goes on from CM046960.1 coordinate 2,526,967, forward strand.
TCTGAACCCGGCAACAGGGTACCCCAACTCAACAAGGTGCCCTAACTTAGATACCTACTGCCCCAACTCATCAAGAAGTTACCCTAAGACAAAAGCTCTCATTAAAGAGAAAATCAACCACAACCACTGTTAGATGGATGCCTTCTACTCAAGAGTCATCCATGACAGACCATTGATGATGATGTGAACAACCTGCATTTTGTTAACGTTTTAAAATCGTAAAATTTGCTCACTCATCGATTATTAACTTAAGCAGATAATTTTTTGGGAAATTTGCCTATGATTGCTACTGTTGGTAAACTTAGGCATAGTCACTGAATTTTTTTGTAAATTTCCCTACAATTCACATCATTTCAATTGTAATGAATTGTAGGAAAATTTGGAAATATTTTGCCCCTCATTCCTTTTGTACACAGTTTGGCATTTTGGCCTTAATATATGAGCAATTTATCCATGCTATTTGTTATCCAACTATTAAGCAATTTGTATACCAACTGTTATCCTTTCTAACTAGAAGCCATGTATACCAACTGCTAAGTAATTTGTATATCAATTGTTATCTTTTCTAACCAGCAGCCATGTATACCAACTATTAAGTAATTTGTATATCAATTGTTATATTTTCTAACTAGCAGCCATGTATACCAAGTGTTAAGCACTTTGTAAATAACAACATAAGTTGGTTAGCTATGTATACCAGCAGCCATTTTTAACACATGTTAAGCAACAAAAATATTCCAACACAATTTGTAATCAACAAAAATTTTCCAATTCATTCAAGTGTTTGTAAACAGCATGAGATGGTTAGCCATGTATAACAGCAACCATCTATACCAACATAAGCAACAATTTACTAGCAACAAAATTACAAAACATAAGCTGGTTTTCAATTAACATAAAATAATTTTTAAGGTTTTGAAAACAGTAAAACAGTAACTGTCGAGACCATTTTTAAATCGAGTTTTGGAAAATGGGAAACGACTTTAAGAAAAATGAAAATGGGAGTCGCCACCAATCTTTTTAAGTGTGATTGGATCACCTTTTTAAAACATTTTGTTTTAAAATCATTAATTTTGGTCTACGAAATTAAAAAATGGGTTCGGGAGTCGGTTACGTACGAGGAAGGGTTAGCACCCTCATAACGCCCAATAATTGGTACCTAATTGATTATCAAAATTTGTCTTTAATGTCAGAAATTTGAGAATTTTAAGATGCAATCCTTTTTTAATATTTTTGATTTTTGAAAATTATGGTTCACCTGTATCAAATGAATTAAAATATTACATCCAATAAATTAGGACATAATATTTTTAAGATATTTGATACTAAGTTAGCCTTTTTGGAAATCTCTATCTCGAAACAACAAAACGCCATATCCAGTAAGTTAGGATACAACGTCTTGTACTTTGATAACCTTAAAAAAACTTAGAAGGGTGCTTGATTGTTTGAACTTGTCGAGAAAAATTGCAACCCAATAAGTTAGGGCACTACCTTTCTTGAAATTTCCGAACACTAAGCATTGCCTTTATTTTTAAAAACTTTATAGTCTCGTTTTTAAAATCGATACATGAAGGAGCATATTAACATAACATTTGAGATAACATGCTATAACAATAGGTAAATAAAAGCAAAATAGCATATATTAATTATCATATATATAAGAAATAAAACATGGCAAAATTTAAATAAGTAAAATATACATAAAACACAATATATATTTAAGAAGAATAGGTAAAACACATAAACATGTAATTCAACATATATTTAAACATATTAATAATAAGAAATGATGCATGATATACAATTTGACACATAAAAAAAATGCGATAATAAAATGTAGCAACATATACATGTTAATCAAACAACATTTAATAATATTATGAAACCAATCATCTAATATATAAATGACATAAAATATAATATTATATAAAGATTTAATTCGTATTAAAAATAAAGTGAGCAATTATTAATGAAATGTACCTAAAATTAAAAATAATATTTAAAATAAGTTATGTATAACAATATAATATGAATAAAATATAAGGAAATATAGTGTAAAATAATAATAAACATAGGGTAAAATAATTAATATATGATATATAACATAAAAAATATTTGTACAATAAAATATAAAGATATATAAGTAAGATAAATATTATAAGAAATATTAAATAATATAATATGGTATGTAATAGAAATACATAAATAATTATAATAAAATATAATATAGTGTATATATAATAATAACGTAATAAATATATAAAGATATAATTAAATAAATAATAAAATTTAAATATATAATATATATAATGAGATTTGTGAAGGTATAGAATATCATAAATAATGTAAATATAATAATATATTTCCATATATAATTAATGTTTATAAAATACATACATATATATATATATATATATATATAAGGTTTCTTAAATAAATTAAATTAAAGGTGTATAAGGATTAAAATTAAAATCAATTAAGGATTTTAGGGCTAATTTGTGAAATAATAAAAATATTTGGACCTAATTAAAATGCTCACCGAAAATCGAAGGACTTATTGGGTAATTAAACCCTGATCCTAAAAACGACACCGTTTTTAGAATGAAATTTAAAGGCCGCTTGGATTAAATTTAAACAAATGTCAGAGATTAGGGCCAAATTAAAATAAAGATAAAATGCAATTGAAAAACATCAAATAAACGGAAGGATCAATTGGGCAATTTGCCCGTTTTCCAAAAACACGCGGATCCTTCCCCGGGTACGGGTCATCATGTGGGTCCTGAGCCTTGGAGCGACGTCATTTTAAGCTTATTGACTTAAACTAAAACGGCGTCGTTTTACCAATGTTATAAAAGGAAAAAAAAACTTAAAAATTTCATTTTTAAACATTCGTCTAAAAAACAAAGAGAGAAACCTAAATTCTCTCAGAGCTCTGGCCTGTGGCCATCCTGGCTCGTCTCGGAGCACCACCGGCTTCGGCCCCACGCGCCTCACGCGCCTCCGTCTGGGCCACCATGCCCGGCGATTAGGGCTTTCAAAACCCTTTTCTTTTTTCGGCGAATCAAAAGGTAACCTTTTACTTTTTCTTTAAAAGTATTTTGTCATATATTGTACCAAAAGACCATAAATATCGAAAAGAAAGAAAAAAAATATCACCTCTATTCTTCTGTTTGTTTGCTGATTTTTTTTGTTTGTATATTTCCTCAAAAAACATAGTTACAGATTAGAAAAAGAAGGGGTTTTTATAACCCTTCGTTACATTTTAGGAAAAGAAATCATTTGATTTCTTTCCAAATCTATTTCCTAACTGCTGTTGATTCTTTTTTGCTCGTAGGTAACTGTGAGGATCTTGCCCGATTGCTGATGTTTGCGTGCTAATAGAGCCAACGCCCTACCGTAGTGCGAGGAGATCCGACTATCCTGGCATGATTTGCGCATTGATGTTGGCGCGATGTATGATGGCAGATTCGAGAAATCACGGCGTGCTTGGTAGCGACGATTGAGCCATTGAAAGGCCACATCGTTTGGAGTGCCCGAAGCTTCTAGAAACTCCTTGTGACGCTAAGTTCTCAAGAAACCCTAGGGTTTCCTTGTCTGTTTTTACAGTTTTGGGCCTTTTGGGCTCCGTGTAAATCTGGGTCAAAAAGGGGTTAGGTTATTTTTTGGGTGTAAACGAGTCTGATAAGTTTAGGCTTACGGGTTAATAGTATTTGGACTACTGGGTTTTATTTCTGGACTCTGTATATGGACTCTTAAAAAATTAATATTTATTTACCCATTTATTTTCCCCTGTTTAAGCCCGGTAAAATTTGGGCTACTACAGCTGCCCCTCTTTGCTCATTACTGTGTAACAGTAATCGAGTAAAGACTCAAAGAAAGACCAAATTTATCCGGCCTTATCAGATCATGGCCCTTAATCTGCTCATTTGTAAACTCAAGATTGTCATGTTGATGTCTTCGATTTGCTCTCCGTCGAACATAGAGACGCCAAATCTACTTCTTCGATTTGTTCCCTGACCATACAGAGATGCCAAATCATCTTAAATTCGCTTCAGCGTAAGCGCGAAAGCCAAATCAGCTATGTCTTTGATTTGCTCCTTGTAAGCACAAGGATGCCAAATCATCTTGGATCTATTTGAGAACATCTGAGAGTCAAATCTGCTATGTCCTCGATTTGTTCCTTGTAAACACAAGAATGCCAAATCATCTTGGATCTACTTCAGTATACACAATTGAAGATTAGATCTGCTATGTGTCTGCTCTCCGTCGAATATGGAGACGCCAAACTTTAATTTGTTCTCTGACAATACAGAGATGCCAAATCATCTTAGATTTGCTTCAACGTTAAACACGTGAATGTCAAATCAGCTATGTCTTCGATTTGTTCCTTGTAAGCACAAGGATGCCAAACTATCTTGAATTTATTTGAGAACATCTGAGAGTCAAATCTGCTATGCCCTCAATTTGAAATACAAGAATACCAAATCATCTTGGATCTACTTCAGTCTAATCATCTGAAGGTTAGATCTGCTATGTGTCTGCCCTCCGTTGAATATGGAGATGCCAAACTTCAATTTGTTCTCTGACAATACAGAGATATCAAATCATCTTAGATTTGCTTCAACGTTAAACACGTGAACACCAAATCAGCTATGTCTTCGATTTGTTCCTTGTAAGCACAAGGATGCCAAACCATCTTGGATCTATTTGAGAACATCTGAGAGTCAAATCTACTATTTGTTCCTTGTAAACACAAGAATGCCAAATCATTTTGGATCTACTTCAGTATAAACATCTGAAGGTTAGATCTGCTATGTGTCTGCCTTCCGTCGAATATGGATACGCCAAACTTTGATTTGTTCTCTGACAATACAGAGATGCCAAATTATCTTAGATTTGCTTCAATGTAAACACGTGAAAGCCAAATCAGCTATATATTCGGTTTGTTCCTTATAAGCATAAGGATGCCAAACCATCTTGGATCTTGCTTTAGCCAGATCTACTATGCTGCGGCCTATTACCCTACTGCTTAGGGGATTAAGGCGCGCCTTCTTTGATAACCTGTAGAATGATTATGCCTGATAATTAGGATGCTATGATCGAAGTAAGTTGAATGTTCCTAATTAAACATGCTATGATGCAAAAATGTTATGAATATGACCCCTATCCTAGACGTCATCACTTATTCCTTCATTTGTCTTTTCTTTTCTCAAAGTATTACTCTTGCTCAGCCTATAGGCCTGTACCCTTCCTCAAATGCTATGATCCACTGAGGACGTCTGCAAAATAATCTTCCCTAGAATTGAATCGTTGGTTTTGTCCATTTCCTTTTAAACTGGAAGAAAAAAATTCCTCGAGTTCCTTCATCCCTTACTTATGTGAATTTCTCGAACAATTGTCCTGTTTTAGTTTCTTGCATTATCTAAAAATTCCACAGTAATGACAAAACTTCATTTGTGAAGATATTTTAGTTCATCTATCATTATTTAATGTAATACACTTTAAGAATAATAGAAAATGAATTCAATCTTGGGAACAAGTAGATGAATTGTCAAAAATACAAAGGAAATAAATCTGATAGCATATCTTTGAGAAGAAATAGAATCTAAAGATAGCAAGCAGGATAAAAGTTAGATGCTCTAGATATCGCCGCTTGAGCGTCTATACTTCAGCTCCATGAAATCTTTCTTGAGTTCAACTTGTGTTTAAAATATCCAAAGTACTTTGTTAATGCCCCAGTATACAACGTGCTTCACTCTTTGTTGAATCAGATATAGCAAGATTACTGTATGCCCTTCAAAATTTGAGCTACCCTTTCAGGTTTTCAACTCAAAACCCCTTTGGTCACAAGGCGCCCTTTGCGGGTTTTCACCTTGGATTCTCCTCTCTTTTAGACAAAGTACTTTTTGACTGAGTCTGAGTTCACTGGGTTGGTAAACTTTTCCCATCTATTTCTGTTAAGATCAATACACTGCCAGAGAAAGCTTTCTTCACGACATACGGCCCCTCCCAATTCGGTATCCATTTCCCCCTAAAGTCCTTTTGAATAGAAAGGATCTTTTTTAGTACAAGGTCTCCTTCGTGGAACTCTCTTGGTCGAACTTTCTTATCATAAGCTCGCATCATTCTCTTCTGATACACCTGCCCATGTCGAACGGCTCTTAGCCTCTTTTCCTCAATCAAGTTCAACTAGTCATATCGGGATTGAACCCATTCAGCTTCCTCTAACCTTATCTCCGTCAGAATTCGAAGAGAAGGTATTTCGACTTCAATAGGTAACACTGCTTCCATTCCATAAACTAACGAGAATGGGGTTGCCCCAGTAGAGGTTCTGACAGATGTTCGATATGCCAGGAATGCAAATGGTAACTTCTCATGCCAATCTCTATAAGTCTCAGTCATCTTCCCCACTATTTTCTTAATGTTCTTGTTGGCGGCCTCCACTGCCCCATTCATTTTCAGACGATAGGGAGAAGAATTGTGATGCTTGATCTTGAACTGGTCGTAAACCTCTACTATCGTTTTGTTGTTCAAATTCAATGCATTGTCGGATATGATCTTCTCAGGCATTCTATACCGACAAATGATCTCCTTCTTCAAAAATCGACTCATAGCTGATTTAGTAATATTCGCATAAGAAGCGGCCTATTGGTCCAATGACATCTATGCCCCACATGGAGAAGGGCCATGGAGAAGTCATGACATGTAAAAGTGAGGGTGGCACATGAATTTTGTCCCCATAAATCTGAAACTTATGGCATTTCTTGGCATAGTTGATACAGTCCCCTTCCATAGTGGCCCAATAATAGCTGAACCTCATGATTTGCCTTGCCATCGTAAACTCATTTGCATGCGTCCTACAAACCCCTTCATGAATTTCTTCTAAAATTAGCCTCGCTTTCACAACATCGACACATCTTAAAAGTACTTGGTCTTTCCTTCTCTTGTACAGGATATCCCCGTCCAAGACATAGTCACAAGCTAACCTTCTCAAAGTTCGTTTGTCATTTTCGGTTGCCTATTCTGGATATTTACGATCACTTACATATCGCAATATATCCTGATACCAAGGGTTATCATCCTTTTCTTCCTCTTTAATGTTACAACAGCTAGCAGGAGCCTCATAGACACTCATTTGAATTGATATCACCTCTTCCTCTTTATTTGCCTTAATCATTGAGGCCAAGGTTGCTAAAGCATCCGCCATCTAATTTTCGTCTCGTGGGAGATAATTGAAGGTAATGTCATCAAACTCCTCAAGTAACCCCAAAACCACCTTTTGATAATTGATCAATTTAGAGTCTCTTGTCTCCCATTCACCTCTAAGCTGATAAATTACCAATGCAGAATCTCCATACACTTCTAAGGTTTTTATACCTTGCTCTATGGCTACTTGAAGTCCCATGATGCATGCTTCATACTCAGCTATATTATTCGTGCAATCAAAGTCCAACTTGCATGTGAATGGGTAATGATCACCTTTGGGGGATACCAAGACTGCCCCAATTTCTTTTCCAACTGCATTAGAAGCCCTATCAAAATTGAGCTTCTATGGAGAATTTTCGGTCATCACTATACATATTAACTCATCATTTGGAAAATCAAAGTTCAATGGCTCATAATCCTCTAGAGCTCTACTAGCCAAGAAGTCAGCTATCGCACTTCTTTTTATAGCCTTCTGACTTACGTAGACTATATCAAACTCTGAAAGCAAAATTTGCCATCTTGCCATTCTCCCATTTAGAGCCGTTGACTCCCTCATGTATTTCAATGGATCTAGCTTTGAGATGAGCCAAGTGGTATGGTATAACATGTATTGTCTTAATCTCCGAGTGGTCCAAATCAGTGCACAACACAACTTTTCAATTGGGGAATATCTCATTTCACAGTCAATGAATTTTTTACTGAGATAATAAATTGCCTTCTCCTTTTTCCCTAGCTCGTCATGCTGACCAAGCACATATCCCATAGAATTACTGAATACGGATAAGTACAGTATTAACGGTTTATCTGGGCTAGGCGGAGATAATGCTGGAGCATTCAACAAATACTGCTTGACCTTTTCAAAAGCATTCTGGCATTCCTCATTCCAAGTACCTTGATTGTGCTTTCTGAGGAGGCGAAAGATAGGATCGAATTTCTCGGTCAGTTGTGAAATGAACCGAGCGATGTAATTCAACCTTCCTAGGAATCCTCGAATTTCCTTCTAAGTACGTGGTAAAGGTAACTCTTGTATGGCTCTGACCTTGTCTGAGTCGACTTCAATTCCCTTTTCACTGACTACGAAGCCTAATAACTTGCCCGATTTGGCTCCAAAGGTACACTTTGCTGGATTGAGCTTCAACTGAAATTTTCTCAACCTCAAGAACAGTCTTCTTAAAACCTCAATATGCTCTTTTTCTGTACGTGACTTGGCAATCATATCATCAATATATACCTCAATATCCTTATGCATCATGTCGTGAAACAAGTTCACCATGGTTCTTTGGTATGTTGCCCCTGCGTTTTTCAATCCAAACGGCATTACTTTGTAACAAAAGGTGCCCCACAAGGTTATGAAGGTAATTTTATCCATGTCCTCTGGATGCATCTTTATCTGATTGTATCCTGAGAAGCCATCCATGAAGGAAAACAACGAATATCCCACTGTGTTGTCTACTAAAGTGTCAATGTGTGGCAAAGGAAAATTATCCTTTGGGCTTGCTTTGTTCAGATCTCTGTAATCAACACACATTCGTACCTTCCCATCCTTCTTAGGAACAGGCACAATGTTAGCTACCCATTCGGAGTACTTCACTTCTTGCAAGAATCCTGCATCAAACTGCTTCTTGACTTCATCTTTTATTTTCAGAACAATATCTGGCCTCATTCTTCGCAACTTCTATTGGACTGGCTTACAATCTTGTCTTATCGGAAGACTATGTACTACAATGTCAGTACTCAATCCGAGCATATCCTGATATGACTAGGCGAAGATATCTTTGAACTCTCGAAGTAACTCAACCAGACTATGCCTTGTGTCCTTGGTAATCATTGTTCCAATTTTCAACTCATTCCCTTCCTCTAGGGCTATATTCTCTATTGCCTCTTTCTCATGTGGCATGATTTGTTTCTCTTCCTGTTTTACCATTCTTAACAGATCGAGAGATACGTCATAATCTTGAACATCTTCAAAATCCTGAGGTTTCTCTAAACACATGTCTTGCTCGCAAGAGAAATCAGGAGCGGCAGTATTAGTGCCCATATCATTGATATCTAGGGACCTGTGGGGGTATGAAAGAATATACAAAGAATGAATGAATCTAAGAATGATTGTTTATGTGCTATGAATAAAAGAATAAGAATTGCCAAAATTTAAAGGAATATTGGTTGATAAAAAGTGAAACAATACTCGTTTAAATTAATAAAAGTTATGTTTTATTTAAATAATAATAGATAAACATAAGCCTATTTTCACAAATGTAATCTTACTACTCCTAGGACTTAGAGTAATAGACATGTTTTGAGAATTACTCTGAAAAATTCCTAAAGACTACAGGAAGTTCCTTCGCAGTCCAATTGTTCAGAGAGCTCCCCGGTTCGTAAGGGCGAATGCCCTCAAGGTTTTCTTGCTCCAATTTCTCATTATGTACAACGTTGATCTGATGACTTTCTTCCATCAATAATCCTCCTGATTTAAAGGATTTGGATATCGGTGGGAATATCATCGGTTCCCACTCCACTTCTCCTCCGTTCAAACGCGCCTTCCTTCTTACTTGGCGCTTCTCAATCTCTTGCCTTTTGTGCTTATGGTCTGGCTTGAAACCAAAACCAAAGCGATCCTTCTTCTCAATCAGTTTTGAGATTTGAATCCCTCCTTGCAACTGTCTTCCTAGTCCTTTTCCTGACAATGCTCATTTCCCCCTCATCATTTGCAGGGCCATCCTTGTGGCTCTAGACATTTTGGGTACTGGCATCTCACTTCCTTCTAGAATGAAGGTTGCGTTAATAATTTCTAAAGAGCAGAAAGAACACTCAATAGCCTCTTCACTGGTCTCGACATAAGGGGCCTTGCTAGTGACTATTGCTATAATGTCCTCCTCCGCATTGATGGTTATTAACCGTCAATTTGTCACTAATTTTAATTTTTGGTGCAATGAGGAAGGCACCGCTCCTGCCGAGTGTATCCATGGTCTCCCTAATAAGCAATTATAAGAGGGTTTGATATACATTACCAAGAAATTAACTTCGTACGTATTTGGCCCAATTTCCAAAAGGATATCAATTCGTCCCATCACTTTCCTTTCAGTTCCATCGAAGGCTCTTACCACATTGTGACATGTCTTTATATGCGAACTGTCAATGGGCAATCTGTTCAAAGTGGATAATGGAAAGACGTTCAAAGTAGACCCGTTATCAACGGGTACACTTAGAAACGTGTATCATTTGCATCGAGTAGTGATGTGTAAGGCTTTGGTTGACCCTATGCCCCCAGATGGAATTTCATCATTATTGAAGTAGATGAAATTGTCAGCACTGATGTTATTTACCAACCGATCCAACTTGTTAACAGATATGTCGTGGGTGACATATGTTTCGTTAAGTACTTTCAACAATGTATCTCAATGCACCTCAGAACTCAGAAGTAGGGCTAGTACTGATATACGCGCCGGCTACTTATGCAACTGCTCGACCACACTATATTTACTATGCTTAAGGAACTTCAGAAATTCCTTAGCCTCCTCCTCTCTTACCAGTTCATTGATAGGTATTTCAGTCTCTTTCTTCTTCTCGACATCAACATCTTTTATTTTCGTGGGCTCCATTCTAATGCCCCTTCATTATAAAGCTTCCCACTTCTTGTATAGGAACCTTCATTCTGCACATCCTTAGATGCACTGGCTATACTCTCCCCATTGGGTACTGTTACATTGCAGTCATAACTCCATGGCACCCTCTTGTCATCCTTGTAAGGGAAATGAGTGGGTTTATGGATGACGACCTCGGGCCTGGTTTGCGCCCCCACTTTATTATTTCCTGGCAGGGAGATAATGATCCGTGGCCGGCTGGTTCCTTGTTGTTCATCTTCCAACGCACTTATTTCTCTTTTATAAGAGCTACCTTCAAAAACTTGTAGCTCTTTATTATCAATGAAACCTTGTACCAAGGCTTTGAATTCTTCACAATTTTGGGTCTCATAACCCTCTTTTCCATGGAACTCACAGTAGTTCCTCATTTCTTCTCTTTCTTTCTCAAAGGTTATCATCCCTCTCTTCACCATCTCTTTCCAAATTACTCTCAAAGGCATCCTCACCTCAACAACATTTTCCTTCATCCTTTTTTCACCAACTTCACCAATGGCATTCACTCCTTGATTGCCATGATCTGGTAATGGATTATCAGCATTAGGAGTACTTTAGAATTTCACAACCCCGTTCTTGATAAGTCTTTCCACGGCCTTCTTGAATCCAGTACAAATTTCAATTTAATGCCCCGGTATTCCCGCATGATATTCACATTTAGCATTTGCATCATACCACTTGGGGTACGGTGGCTGTAGCGGTTTCAAGTGAAATGGATGGCGTGTGCATCGTATAAGCTTTGATAAAGCTCCCGATATGTCACAGGGATAGGCGTGAACTGTATCCTCTCCGAATTCTGTCTTGATCACGATTCCTATCTTTGAGTACTTTGCTGCCCAACCGTAGCCCCTTTGGACTAACTAACTGTGACTGCCTTTGAGCTGAAGCTACTTGTATTGTTCACCTCATTGTCCTTTCTTCTTGGGGCCGATCTTTTGGCTGCTTCCCCCTCAATTTTACCACTCCTTATGGCATTCTCTATCATTTCTCCTGCCATAACTATGTCCGCAAAACTTTTTGTGGTGCTTCCAATCATATGAGTGATGAACGGCGCCTTCAAAGTATTGATAAATAACATGGTGGTCTCTTTTTCTAATAGTGGTGATTGTACTTGTATTGCCACCTCCCTCCATCGTTGTGCGTGTTACCTAAAACTTTCATTAGGCTTTTTCTCAATATTTTGAAATGTGATCCTATCAGGGGACATATCAGTCACATGATTATATTGTTGCATGAAGGCTTGCGCGAGATCCCTCCATGAATTTATTCTAGCTCGACTCAACTAATTGTACCAACTAGCTGCTCCCACTAAGCTATCTTGAAAACAATGAATCAACAGTTCATCATTGTTCACATATCCTGTCATCCTCCTACAGAACATCGTAACGTGTGCCACTGGACAAGTAGTCCCGTTGTATTTTTCAAACTGCGGCATTTTAAATTTATGAGGAAGCACCAAATTTGGGACCAAACTCAAATCTTTGGCATCAACTCCATGATGCCCCTCAACACTCTCTAAAGTTTTAAATTTCTCTTCCAGCCATCGGCAACGTTCCTCTAATTATTTTGTAGCTTCGACTCTCAAATCCTCTTTTTCAGCTATATCCAAGTCAGGAATGAGAGGATTGGTAGGGTTATCACCCAAATTAAATCCCGAGTTAGTTGGGTAATTCATATGGATCCCAGCTTCAACTGGCCTCTGTTGAGGCCTCACAGTGACAGATGGTCTTCTAGGAGGTGCTTCAGTTTGCAGTGGCACATGAGGCAGAGTAAAACCCAGAGGACGATCCTCACCCTCCTCATCAGTGACAGCCATGGGGGCCTTCCCTTTATCAGTGGCCCTTAGAAGCTGCCATTTCAGATATCATATTCCTCTGAGCCTCTAACATTTGTTCCCTCATGTCATTATGTATCTTGGCCAACTGCTCTTGCAATTGGTCTTGCATATCCTTTTGCAATTGCTCGAACCTTTGATCCATACTCTTAGATTTAGTGCGGGTGCCGTAAGGATGTTTGATTTCCAGATTTTCTACCTCTTAAAGAAACTTTAACTAATTAGGGTCTTTCTATAACCTTGAATGCATATGATGTGATGTAATGCAAACGCATGAATGCAAAAGGAATCGATCTCGATTTAATCTCATTTAGAAAACTTTATTTAGAAAAAGAATATCTTTACATAAAAATGGATTACATATACACCTTTGCCCTAATACCCAAAGTTCTAACTTTATCTAATAAAAGGGATAACTCTTGACCTTTATCAGATGCTGACTCATACATCATACTCAACACATCAGCTCGTACCATTAAGCCTCGAACATATTCAGCAATCTCTCGGATCTGGGCTATAGCTTCCCCAATTATATAATCCCTATCCATAACTTGACTTTTAACTTGATAGAGCTCTCCTTTTATACAATCTTCTTGTGCCTTGCGCTGCTCAATCCGAAGTTTACTGTCATGCAATGCCACTTTCAAATCTTCAACCTTACTTTTTAGCTCCTCTAACTCGACCGTATGATCATGGTTTCGGTGCCAACGGAGGGATCTTCCCAGCTCATTTACCTTAGTCTTCAACCCTTTATTCTCTTTATCTAATGCCAAATTCTGCGATCGCATCTCTTGGAACTTCCTCTCCTAATACTCGGCTCTAGCTTTTTCCTCTTGAACTTCTTTCTGGGACTGTTCTGAAGACTTCCTTAATCCCACTCGCTTTAAAGATACTTGTGTTTTTTTATACTCCTCTTTTAAATTATCTCGGTCTTCCTCCACCTTTCTCTTTTCCTTCTTAACTTTTTCAACCTCCTTCTTTTGCAGGTCAACATCTAGACTCAGGTACATCTTCTCCTCCTCAAGCTTTTCTATCTTCTTTTTGAGTTCCAAATTCTTTCTTTTAAATTATTGCTTTACGATATCAAGCTCTGAGGGTATTACTTGTAAATATTCCTCTATTGGTCGAGCTTCCTCCATTTTCGTTATAGGGACATTGTCGTTAATCCTTCGATTCCTCCACTCAACATATTCTAGGGTTGTAACAGGACTAATGGCCACTCCCTTCAATAGACGAGTCTTGTTCCAAGCGCTAGAAACCTCACTAACCTTCTTCTTATAATCGGCTCATCGGTATATAAACTCACTGTGAGCCAACCAATGAGTTGCTGGTACGAACTGTCTCAATCCATACTGCCTCAATACGAGCAAGGGGGCATAACCAATGGCACCCCAAATTCCCAACAGGGGAACCCAATCAAAGCTACCGCATCGATAAAGTATCTCTCCAGGAACCATCCATGGAGCTCTCCACTCAACATCCCCCGCTTGAAGGTTTCGAAGTAACTCTATCCAATTTTCTTCGGGCACATCCACTTTCCTAGATGATGCGACTATATCTTTCAACGGGGAATAGTTCTTGAAGAAAACCCGACAAACAATCCTATCAATCAATCAGAAGTGACTGTAGAACCAAGCCATGAGTAACTAAGCACATCCTATAAACCTGCCTGCACCAGCCTTCCTACACGCACCTAAGGACCTGAATGTCTCTGCCAAAATTGTAGGAACGGAAGTGACCATTTTACTGAGTCGATAAAAAAGATCCGTGGTCGCTTCGTCCACATATCCTAAAACCCTAGGGAAAACCATCAATCCATACAAACTTAAGGCAAAAATGTTTATCTTCTTTGTCTCATCGGGGTGTGTCAAAATTAGATCTTTCAAAACATCCCACGAAATGTATTTGCACTCACCCTTTTCTTTAATTCTGACTGTGATCCACTGCTTGCTCATCCCCGTAATGGTCAATAATTTCTTCCAAAAGGTGGGGACGCAAGCAGCTCGAGAATAGATCCTGCCACTCTAAAACCTGGGACAACGAAGTAAGGCAGTGTACTCCTCTACGGTAGGTACTAAGTCTACGTCCCCAAAAGTGAAACAAATGTACGCCGGATTCCAAAACTGGGCAAGGGTTCGGAACAAGTGCTCATTTACCTGAATATCAAGCAAATAAGGTAGATCTCCATAATTATCGTAGAATAACTACTTGGTCTCATTGCCCCACTGATCCTAAATTTCCTTCAGCTCTTGGAGATTATTCTGTGTGACACTGATACGAGTATAATCTGACAACTCCGACACGTATCCCATAGTTATGCTGTCTCCTTTTTCTAGATGAGTTTGCTCTGACCATCTATGGACATCGGCATTGCCCTTCACTCTATCAAGAAGTCCGTTCTCTATAACAAAACTTCCTAACTTAGAGACTGACCATGAATCGATACCTTTTAAATGCAAAATGACATGCACGAAAGAAAGAAAATAGTCAGTAGCATATGATATTAATAAACACAAAGATAACCCAAGTATAATTCTATCTATATTGAGCTCTTACGATTTTTCTATATGTGGTTTGTTTCTAAAGTTTGAGGTACCCGAACCAACAGATTCCTTGATCCTCACCCATTATAGGCTCATTTGAATCGAGTTCAGTTCAGGGGAATACATTTCCCTATGGCTACACGGAGATGAAAATCTCACGAAACCATAGGTACGGATGCATCCCGAAAGTGATCCACTATCTTGTACGGAGGCGAAAACCTCATGAAGGCGTAGCTTCTCACTCCCACTTAAGGGTGTGACCACAACGGCCATGCAAATGCAATGCGTAACAGAATATAGTAACACATGCAATAAATACAAACACATGTAATGCAAAGAGGATTAAATTTTAAAATTTTTAATTTCTAACATTAAGACAAGTGATAATCAATTATACGGCTTGACTCTCTTATTAGTCCCCAATGGAGTCACCAAGCTGTCGAAACCATTTTAGAATCGGGCTTTGGAAAATAGGAATCGACCTTAAGAAAAACGAAAGTGGGAGTCGCCACTAATCTTTTTAGGTGTGATTGGTGGCGACGATTGAGCCATTGAAAGGCCACGTCGTTTGGAGTGCCCGAAGCTTCTAGAAACTCCTTGCGGTGCTGAGTTCTCAGGAAACCCTAGGGTTTCCTTGTCTGTTTTTATAGTTTTGGGCCTTTTGGGCTCCGTGTAAATCTGGGTCAAAAAGGGGTTAGGTTATTTTTTGGGTGTAAACGAGTCTGATAAGTTTGGGCTTACGGGTTAATGGTATTTGGACTACTGGGTTTTATTTCTAGACTCTGTATATGGACTCTTAATAAATTAATATTTATTTGCCCATTTATTTTCCCCTGTTTAAGCCCGGTCAAATTTGGGCTACTACATATTCAACCTACCATACTGCTTGGCATCTTATTTTAGACTATCTTTAAACTTAAATAACATTCCAACCTTAAGTCTAGGATTACTCATGTCATTCTCTAAGTTAAACTCAGGCCAATTTTGGTCACCTGAGTCAAATTCATGTGCACTATCTAACCTTACAGAATCATCACTATCACACAGTTCATCTACTTCTATACCATCCATGTCTAAATCATCTAAATTAACTCTTTCAGGTGCATCACTATCACTATCAGGCATATCACTACCAGACATGTTTTCTTCATTATCAGTAAAATTTTTATCAATTAAACCTGCCAAACAAAGTACTCATCAATAAAGGCAGACAATATAGGCAAACACTTTAACCATTTATGTCAGACAATAACCAATACAAAATGCCCAATAATTTAATACTAATACTTCTGTCATGCACATGGCAGACAACAACCAATACAAAAAACAAAATAGTTTAATAATGGCAGACAACAAACACAACCATTTTTGTCATGCACATGGCAGGCAATAACAGGCAATAACCAGTTTGATAATGGTAGATATACACAATATACACAATAAACATCATGGCAAATATACACAATAAACATCAGTTTGATAATGCATTCATATAATGGAAGATATACACAATAAACATCAGTTTGATAATGCATTCATACAATTGCAGATACATACAATACACATCAATTTGATAATGGCATTCATTCAATGGCAGAATTAAACAATAAACATCATGCACATGGCATACAATACAAAATCGAAATAACCCTAAATCGAAATCCAGATCGAAATCAAAATCAAATTCTAAATCTAAATTGAGGTCAAAATTGGAATCAAAATCAAAATCAAAATCAGTGAATTTTTTAAAATTGAAATCAAAATCGAAATCAGAATCGAATAGAAATAGAAATAACCCTAAATCAAAATAGCAGCATTGAAATCCAAAAAATTTAAAACTAAATGCAACAACTTACCTGTTAAAGTGGATGTAACATCACTGGTAGTTTCTTTTCTATTGCCCATTTTTACTGGCAATAAAAAAATTGAATGGTTTCTGGTTCATCTTCTTTTCTCCCCAAACAAAATAGACAATCGTACCCTAAACCTTATACCTTATTAATGGATTATTGAAAGAATTTCTAACCCTAAACCCTTCTTAATCGATTCCCAATTTAGTTTAAACCCTAAAAACCCCTAAATCAGGATCAAAATTTCCCAAATCGATTTTCTTTTTTCTCCTCCCCAAATCCCTTTCCCTAATTTGTTTCTAACCCTAAAACATTACATTAACTCATAACCCTTACCCATTTTTCCCCTAAACCCGCCCCAATCAGTCGTTTCGCTAACGTGGCAAGTTAACGTCACATCAGCTGGTTAACTTGCCACGTCAGCAATCCCATTAAAACCCTAACGACAATCGTTAACCGGTGACTATTTTGTCACTTTTTAATAATATTGGTGACCGTTTTGTTACTTTTTGAAAGTTAAGTGACTGAAATGAAACCTAGATGACTGTTTTGTAAGTTACCCCAAAGTTGGGTGACTGTTGGTGTAATTTACCCAAAAAAAAGAGTATGAGAAATATTTGTGTTTAATAGAAGAGAAAACAAAAATTGTTTTGAAGATAAATAACTTAATGGTTTTGGTGTACATTCTTTTAGATGAAGCAATTGTAGAAGGTGACGATGGTTTTGTATTTCAATATCGGCAGAGAGTAGGTATGAAACTCACTAACACCGTGAAGCCAGAATAAATGAGAAGAAAGATCAGTGCAAAAATAGCTTTCCATTGTGAAAGGGTGATGTCAAGATTATTCTACAAGTTTCCAATTTCAAGAACACTTAATAAAGAAAATAAACGAGCAATTACAAGAAAAACTAGTTTCATATCTATAGAATTAAGTTTTGCTAATTATCTCCCTAGTAAACATGCATTAATCAAGCAAGTCACTCAATCACACACAAACTCCTTGGCAACTGCGCTAACAACTTGACAGCGCACACCAGGGCCAATAGTCAACACAAAACAATCAATAATCTAGCGGTGTATTGCAAGTGTGATAAGTCGAGTTGTAATATTTTTAGTGTTATAATGGAACACTCGAGTATTTCAAAGATTGAACCCAAGAAAGTTCGGGGACTAAGTGATTTGTAATACCCCAAACTTTTCCTAGACATTAGGGTTAGATTGTGGAGGTTACACTGGACATGAAAACAATATTACTTCAATTTGGCAAAACTCTTAAACTCAAAAGAAATCATGTTTGATTAACCCGTTCAAGACGTACTATCTTTTTTTGAAGACTCATGAGTACGTTGTTGGAAAAAACAAAACACAAAGGAAAATAAATTTAGGAAAAAATTAGAGTTTTAAATTTTTTCAAAATAAGATCTTGGTTGTGATATCTAAAGTAATAAACAATTAATCAAAATTGTACATTTTCAATTCATTTAGGATGAATGCTTTGACCGAGTAGTCTTCTCTGCTGTCCTTAAGCTCATGTCTGTCGAGTGTAGGCTCGCTTCGAATCAGAATTTTTTTCACAAAAATTACTAGTGGGGTAATTTCGTAATTTCTCAAACTTTTGAGTAAAGTTATAAATAAAAAAATATGGACCTAAAATTTTATTCAAGCTTGTCCATATTTACAAAATATTAACTCAAGCCCATTTTAAGTCCGTCCATATTAATTTTTAAATTTTTTTAAATATTTATATTATTTTAATTTAATATTTATAATTTTATATAATTTTATTTATTAATTTTTTTACATAGACATCTTAACATTATTTTAATGTTTACATTAGAGTAGTATTATATATTTAATATATTATTTTATGTGTTATAATTTACATAATACAATACAAAGTATTATAAACTTAAAAGTGAGTTGGATTGAGCTAAGTTTGAGCCTTGAATATTTAAGTCTGAACTTGACTCATATTTTAAATAGGTCTAATTTTTTGTTAAAACTCAATTTTTAAATCTAATATTTTTCTCAAATTTTCCCCAATTTTGAAATAAACCTTTGGGCATAAAATCGTAAACAGATGTAACACATTCCATTCATTCACTTCCCCCAATTTATAATGATTAAAGAGAAAGAAAGGGACTAAATGTTTGTGGATATTTTATCTCTTGGTGGTTGATTTGTCTTTTTCATTTATTTTCTTATTTTTGTTTCTCATATTTTGGATAAGTTATTATTGTGGGTTTTCTATGCTTTAGGCACTTGGTACAATTAATTGTATATTTATATCACCAATACTTACCATACTGGGGTTAGGGGCGAAGCTAGAATAATTTTTTAGGGGCAGAATAAAATTTTAATTTTTTATAGTCTATATCTTTATAATTTTTAAAGGATTAAATCGAATTTTTATAATTTTAGAGGGTCAAAATGTAATTTTACCTTTACTAATTTAAAATTTAAAAAAAAATAGAGAAATTAGAGGGCTTAAATTAAAATTTTTCCTTTTAGCGGGCCGGGGCCCATGCCAGCCCCCTAGAATCGCCTCTGATCATAACTGGGGTTGCTAACACCAAGAATGGCAATTAAGAGGGGTTAATAGATGTTTTACAAAAGAAATGGTAACTCAAAATGATTAACTTTTTAGAATACTACCTAATTTTCTAAAAATAAGACGAATATATTTAATTATTCATAAACGTGCAAACCATTTCCAAATATATGAACAATGTAACATTATTGAATATCAATATGTATAAAACAAAAGTAAAATATAAACGAACCTAAGCGGCTTTTTTTCAATATTATCTAAAACTTTTGATTATTTACAAAAATGATCCTCTTTCAAAATCATTTATGTAAATGACCCATTTGTTATAGTAAAACTCGATATTGACGTTGCCATTGGTGGCACCACCCATAATAATTACCCAATTATTGTCCGATTTAATGAAAAAATTAATTTTTGAGTGTCATCGTGCCATTGGCGACACCAGTATGTATAATCGTCTACACCGTAAAAAATACTGGTATTTTGGGAGAAAAAGAAAAAAAGGAAAAAAATATTTTAATGGGGTTCGTCGTTGTCATTGACCGTACCAGTGTTTTTTTTTTTAATGTGTCAAAGCTTTTGTAAAAAGCTTTTTTTGCGCTGTCATTCTCCTTGGCGACACCCATCAGAAAAATTAATGTTTAAAAAAATAGATTTTTTTTTTTGTGTTGCCCTTGCCATTGGCGACAGCGGTGTATTTTTTTGTTAGAAGTTTGATTTTTTTGTGTCATTGTTCTCATTGGTCATACTAGGCTATTTTTTTCCATTAAAATTTTTTTGTTGTCGCCAAGCTCTTTAGCAGCACCAATCCTTATATATACTATTTTTTTTAACATTGCTATAACTGTTTAACAGAAAAAGAAAAAAAAAAGAATACAAAAATATTTGTGTTTAGTAGAAGAGAAAACAAAAATTGTTTTGAAGATGAATAATTTAATGATTTTGGTGTACATTCTTTTCGATGAAGCAATTGTAGAAGGTGACAATGGTTTTGTATTTCAAGATCGGCAGAGAGTAGATATGAGATTCAATAACACCGTGAAGCCAGAATAAATGAGAAGAAAGATCAGTGCAAAAATAACTCTTTGTTGTGAAAGAGCGATGTCAAGATTATTCTACAAGTTTTCAATTTCAAGAACACTTAACAAAGAAAATAAACAAGCAATTGCAAGAAAAACAAGTGCCATATCTATAGAATTAAGTTTTTCTAATTATCTCCCTAGTAAACATGCATTAATCAAGCAAATCACTTAATCACAGACAAACTCCCTGACAACGGTGTCAACAACTTGACAGCGCACACCGGAGCTAATAATCAACACAAAACAATCAATAATCTAGCTATGTATTGCAAGTGTGATAAGTCAAGTTGTAATATTTTTAGTGTTATAATGGAACACTCAAGTATTCCAGGGATTGAACCCAAGAAATTTCGGGGACTAAGTGATTTGTAATGCCCCCAAACTCAGCTTCAACGTTACGATTAGATTGTGGAGGTTACACTGTACATGAAAACAATATTACTTCATTTTGGCAAAACTCTTAAACTCAAAAGAAATCCTATTTGATTAACCCACTGAAGACGTACTATTTTTTTTTAAAGATTCATGAGTACGTTGTTGGAAAAAACAAAACACAGGGAAAATAAATTACGGAAAAACCAGAGTTTTAATTTTTTTTTTCAGAACAAGATATTGGTTGCAATATCTAAAGCAATAAACAATTAATCAAAATTGAACCTTTTCAATTCATTTAGGATGAATGCTTTGACCGAGTAGTCTTCTTCACTGTCCTCAAGCTCACGTCTGTCGAGTGTGGGCTCACTTCGAATCAGAAATTTTTTCGCAAAAATTACAAGTAGGGTAATTTCATAATTTCTCTAAACTTTTGAGTAAAGTTGTAAATAAAAAAATATGGACCTAAAATTTTATTTAAGCTTGTCCATATTTACAAAATACTAATCCAAGCCCATTTTAAATCCGTTCATATTAATTTTTTAAATTTTTTAAAAATAATTATATTATTTTACTTTAATATTTATAATTTTACATAATTTTATTTATTAATTTTTTTACATAGATATCTTAATATTATTTTAATATTTATATTAGAGTAGTATTATATATTTAATATATTATTTTATGTGTTATAATTTACATAATATAATATAAAGTATTATAAATTTAAAAGTGAGTTGGATTGGGAGGGGTTGATAGATGTTTTACAAAAGAAATGGTATAATAATTTGTTTCATCTTTCAATTTTATAAAAAAATTATTTTAGTCATTTATATAATTTTTCATTTTTTTAATCTTTAATCTTTTATTGTTTGTTAAATTACTCCAAAATGAATGAAAAAGTTAACGTTTGTTAACTTTACTAATGTGACAATCCACATGTATGTCTATTAATAATTATTTAATTTTAAAAAAATTAAAATTATTAAAAAATATAATTTTTATACTTTTTAATAAGTTTAATATTTTTTTAATTTATTATATATTTTAAAATTTTAAAAATTAATTAATTATTGATTTAATATTTATGTGGCATTTCAGGTGTATGTTACGTCAATAAAGTTAACAGATGTTAACATGTCCATCCATTTTAAGGTGATTTGACAAACAAAACGCAAATTTAAAGGTTAAAAAAAGTAAAATAAATTTAATAAATGACTAAAATTACTTTTTTTGGAAAGTTAGAGGCAGTGGCGGAGCCACATTGAGGCCCGGGGGGGCCATGGCCCTCCCAAAGTTTAATTTTTTTCAACTAGTCCTTTGTAAATTTACACTAAGACCCTCCCAAAAATATGAGTAGCCCCCCAAAGGTCTAAGATTTTTGCAATTTTCCCCTTTGTATATATATTATAGGCCTCCTAAAAATATAAGTAGGCCCCTTCAATATTTTTATAGGATTAAAAATAATATTAAAAAAATTATTCTTGATAAAAACAAAGAGAAAATCTTCTTGAAAAAGTTAAATTACTCATGATGACTTTTGAATGATATTTTTGTTAAATAATAAATTAATGTTTGTCTAATAATAGTTTACTTAACATAATAATATTTTATAAGTAATATAATAATATATATAAAAAGAAAAGAAAAGATGAAGAGACTTTTATTTTATCATCTTTCTCCTTCGTATTGGTGTTTAGCAAGAAAAGTAGAAGAAGAAGAATTCTTTTATCATTTTTCCTCCAAATTTGAAGTATAATGTATGCTTTTCTTCAAACTTTTCATAGATTTTGAATATTCGAACCTTGTTTTATATATATATATATATATATATATATATATATATATATATACCAGTAGTTTTTTTTGTTTTATCAAGTGTATTAAAAGTTGTCATTAAGGGATATTGATGGAACTTGGAAGCTTCTAAAATTAAGTGAAATATGTATGTTTTTGGATAGAAAATGATTAGAAGACGGTTTCTAACTTGTTAGAAATATAAAAATGAAACAAAAATAATTAGATAATGTTATAGTAAGTTTCAGCCAAAGTGAAGGGGAGAAGAAAATCTTGGTCATTTTGTTTAAAATTATGTCAAATGATATCTTGTGAAATAGTGAGTATTCCTGTGAAAATGGAATAAAAAATGATTAACTGAGTCAAATGATAACTATTTCGTCTTAATTGTTGGTATATTGCTTCTTTTGAATCGATTGTTTATATGTTTAAATCAACTATTACATAGCACTGCTAATTTTAACTTGGCCCCCAAAATCTATATCTGGCTCCGCCATTAGTTGAAGAGCCAAATAAGTCATTTTGCATTTTCTTAAACTTCCATAGATGTTCACTTCAAAGTGATTTTAAAGACAAACATCTTTTAATAATTATACATATATAAAAATAAAATGGTAAATTTATATAGCAGTTATCATCTTATTTTTCCTTAACATATTTTTTAAAGAAACATAAATAAAGTTTGAGATAAATAATTTATTTGAGGTAAAAAGAAAATCAACAATAATTAACTTAAACATAAATAAAGGTTAAAATATGTTGTTAGTCCCTATATTTTTATAAAATTTGAGATTTAGTCTATATACTTAAAAAGTTAAAAAATCAATTCTCTTACATTTGTAATTTAAAAAATTTTAGTTCGATCGTTATTGTTATTGGTAGTTTATATTAAAACTTGCCAATTTGACATGTTTATTTTCTGTTAAACATATGTTACATTACATGAGGGCAACCTAGTCATGATGCCAATTTGACTTCAGTAAATACATACGATTTTAATGATTGGGCTGTTATTTTTAAATAAAATTTGTAGGAGGGGCTAAGTTTTTAAATTTGTAAAGTACAGGGACTAAATAAAAAAATTTGTCAAAGTACAAGGAGTAAAAGCAGATTTTAATCATAAATAAATGTTTTAATTTATTTTTCTCGATAAAAAAAAATAGAGGGTTGATTTTGAATTTTCACTCCTTCGATAACCTTTGCTTCCATTTCAATTCAAGTTTTCAAAAATCCGAAGGCCGGCCTTTTTCTCGTTTAGTTTCCTTTTCATTTCCCAGTAAACAAACAAAACTCATTAACATCGTTTCGAAGCCAAAACAAGACTGAATTCATGGTGAAAGGAGGGCAAAACTTGCCGGCTGATGTCATCCAAGTAATCGATCAGCTAGAGCGCCATTGTTTATCTCCCGATGGATCTCTTATTTCCAAATCCGCTTACTACGATCTCCAGCTCGTATTCTAAACTTAATTTTAAACATGCCTAATTTTTTGTTAAAACCAAATTGGGGTTGCTAACACCAAAGATGGCAATTGAGAGGGGTTGATAGATGTTTTACAAAAGAAATGGTATAATAATTTGTTTCATCTTTCAATTTTATTAAAAAAAATTATTTTAGTCATTTATCTAATTTTTCATCTTTTTTAATATTTAAATTTTTATTTTTTGTCAAATCATTTTAAAATTAATTAAAAAAATAAACGTTTGTTAACTTTACTGATGTGACAATCCACATGTATGTCTATTAATAAGTTTAATAACTTTTAATTTTTTAAAATAATTTATTATATATTTTAAAATTTTTAAAAATTAATTAATTATTGATTTAATATTTCTGTGGCTTTTTACGTGTATGTCCTGTCAACAAAGTTAACAGATGTTGACTTTTCCATCCATTTTAGGATGATTTTACAAATAAATTTAAAGGTTAAAAAAGGTAAAAAAAATTAAATGAATGATTAAAATTACTTTTTTTTTTGGAAAGTTGGAGACAGTGGCGAAGCCACGTTGAGGCCCAGGGGGACCATGGCCCTCCGAGAGTTTAATTATTTTCAACTTAGTCATTTGTAAATTTCTACTATGACCCTCCCAAAAATATAAGTAGCCCCCCAAGGTCTAAGATTTTTGTAATTTTCCCCTTTGTATATATATTATAACCCTCCTAAAAATATAAGTAGGCCCCTTCAATAATTTTATAGGATTAAAAGTAATATTAAAAAATTTATTCTTGATAAAAACAAAGAGAAAATCTTCTTGAAAAAAGCTAAATTATTCATGATGACTTTTGAATGATATTTTTGTTAAATAATAATAAATTAATGTTTATCTAATAGTTTACTTAACATAATAATATTTTATAAGTAATATAATATATATATATATATATATATATATATATATATATATATATATATATATATATATAAAAAAAAGATGAAGAGACTTTTATTTTATCATCTTTCTCCTTTGTATTGGTGTTTAGCAAGAAAAGAAGAAAAAAATTCTTTTATCATTTTTCCTCCAAATTTGAAGTATAATGTATGCTTTTCTTCAAACTTTTCATAGATTTTGAATATTCGAAACTTGTTTTATATATATATATAGATAGTTTTTTGTTTTATCAAATATATTAAAAGTTGTCATTAAGGGATATTGATGGAACTTGGAAGCTTATAAAATTAAGTGAAATATGTATGTTTTTGGATGAAAAATGATTAGGAGACGGTTTCTAACTTGTTAGAAGTACAAAAATGAAACAAAAATAATTAGATAATGTTATAGTAAGGTTCAGCCAAAGTGAAGGGGAGGAAGAAAACCTTGGTCACTTTATTTAAAATTATGCCAAATGATAGCTTGTGAAGTAGTGAGCATTCATGTGAAAACGGAATAAAAAATTGTTAACCGAGTCAAATGATAACTATTTTGTCTTAACTGTTGAAATACTACTTCTTTTGAATCGATTGTTTATATATTTAAATTAACTGTTACATAACACTTCTAATTTTAACTTAGCCCCCCAAGATTAATATCTGGCTCCGTCACTAGTTGGAGGGCCAAATAAGTCATTTTGCCTTTTAAATAGTACTACAACTTTCATATATGTTGAATACATCCATCGTCTTCCCTCGCTTCACTTCAATGTGATTTTTATTAATTATTTCTAATCTTTTTAAAGACAAATAAATATTTAAACATAATTGTAATGGGCCCATTTTGCCCGGCCCAAATCCAAACCAAAAAACTGAAACATAAAAATAAAATCCAGAATTATTAAATCCTAATTTCAACAGTCCATTTACAAAAGCCTTTGTAATACCCCCTACCCGTACTCATTGCCGGAATAGGGTACGAGGCATTACCGGAGTTTACGAATTAATTTTTTTTCTTTTTTTTTCTTTTTATTCAATATAGCCCTTTTATAAATATCTAAACTTCCCTGTAATATTAAATCGAAATCAATCCACATCAACCAAATCAATTCAACATATTTTCAAGATAAATTCATGCACTTATATAAGATAACGTCATCACATATCTATAACCAGGTTTGTTAACCATACTAATGGCTAACTTTACATTCATTTCACGTTAACATTTACTTTGTTAGCTTATACATGCCATTGATTCCCAAAATAAAGTTCCTTTATTTACCGAAATCCCGAGGTTGATAGTGTGATGTGTCTCCACCAAATCCGACCTCCGAGCTCTTAACACTACACAAAAGCAGGGAAAAGGAAATGTGGTAAGCACTTTGTGCTTAGTAAGCTCATGTAACAAGAATTACACCTACCTAATATTTTCAAGTACAATACAATAAACATTACATATATCCATTCAATGCATTATTACCCTAACATGCACAAACTCAACATTCAAGTTAGTACAATAATTTCTATGTATCAATAATATATATCATGATTGATGAGCTCATCAATACTATGATTTCCATTCCCTTGTTGTTTTTCCATATTTATCCCGTTGAATTACTCGAATTTCGATGGATTTTTCAGAGGTACACTTTTAGTGTACATTTTCGTCCGTCAATTCATATTCATGTGCGCACATTTCCATTTCAGAGAGCACACTCCACGAACCTCAACCTTGCAAATGGATTACCAGGTCTAGGCTAAATCCTCGCAATATAAACTCATAGAGTATTGTCGGGATTACAGTCGAAAGCTAAATCCTCGCAACGACAATTACTCTAATGAGCTTGGATCTGAACTACCACCCAGGCTAAATTCGAGACTCTAATTCGGATTACCCGTCCGGCTAAATCCATTTTCCACATATTCTTCGGAGGGCTATATCAGATAGGATCACCCGTCCAAGCTAGATCCTTTTACCGTCAATTCCTTTTCAGAGATCCATCGAATTTTCCTTTCATTCAACCGGGATTTCTTCCCCTTTATATCAAATATATCAATGTTTTATCAATTTTCATTTATCAATTTTCATACAATGAACATTTAAATCATATTCACATTAATAACATACATTTCAAGTATTTAAGAATATAATTCAAGTTACATGAACTTACCTTGATACTTGTTTGTAAACAATAAAAATCTACTAATCCCGAAATTTTTCCTTTCCTCGATCTAGCTTCGTATTTGAATCTTCCGGATCTAAATAAATAAATTTAATTATCAATTTAATACATTTCATGTTCATATGCAACATTCTCTATAATTCAACTATTATTTATAGTTCATTCAAAGCTGTCTACTTGAGTCATAGTCACTAAATTATTTATAACTTGAGCTACGGAACTCCAAATTAAGATCCGTTAATTTTCCCTGAAACTAGACTCATATATCTTCTTACCATAAAATTTTCAGAATTTTTGGTCTAGCCAATCAGTACAGTTTATTCTTTAAAATCACCCCTATTTTGCTGTCTGACAGTTCTGACTCTTCTTCACTAAAAATTAATTATCTCCTTGTGCAGAATTCAAATGATATTCTAGTTTTTTTATATTAAAACTAGACTCACTCAGTATTCTATACATATAAATTTAAACCCATAATTATTTTTATTCATTTTTTTATGATTTTTCAAAGTCAGAACAGGGGAACCCGAATTCATTCTGACCTTGTCTCACAAAATTCATTATATCTCAAAATTTACAAATCCATTGCTTACAATATTTCTTCTATGAGAAACTAGACTCAATAAGATTTAATTCCATATTTTGTTCATCTTCTAATTCGATTCCTACAATTTTTAGTGATTTTTCAAAGTTAGTCTACTGCTGCTGTCCAAACTGTTTTAGTGCAAGCTGTTTATTACCATTTTTCCCCTAAGCTTTTAATAAATGATAATTTCGTCCCTACTCAATTAGCCTCTCAATTGAGCTAATTTTTCTCAATTAACATTTTATTCTATCACCTTAAACTAGTTTACAACCTTTAGGAATCAGAATTTCAGCAATAGACTTTAATTCCAAACATTTTCACAATTAGGTCCTAAAAACAATTTCTATTGAAATTGCCTAATAAAATCATCTCATAAACAAATTAAAGCTTTAATTTCATTCTATTTCATCATAAACTTACAGCACTCAACCATGGTGATTTTCAATTTCATTTATGAAATCAAAAACTAATGAATTTAATAGTAGGACCTAGTTGTAAAAGTCTTAGAAACACAAAAATTACAAGAAAAAGGCAAGGATTAACTCACTTGGTGCAAAAATTATGAAATACCAGCTTAGAGAACCCTCCTATGGCGTTTTTAGCTGCTGTAATTGAAGAGAAATGAAGAGAAATCTAGATATTTCCTATTTAGTCCTAGTTTTATTTAGTTAATTTTGCAATATTCCAATTTTACCCTTAATTTATCAATTTTTCTGCTGATTTCATACCCTTGCCGCTCAGCCCAAATAACTTTTGGGTCTAATTGCCTTTTAAATCCTTTCTCATTAGGCTCTTAAGCTATTTAATCACTCTAGCAACTTTTACACCTATTACAATTTAGTCCTTTTCATTTAATTGACTACCCAAACATTAAAATTTCCTAACGAAATTTTAATACCACATTAATAACATTTCATAAATATTTATAAAATTATTTTCGACTGGGTTTTACTGAGATAGAGGTCTCGATAACTTATTTTTACCTAATTTCTTCAATAATTTTTTTTTTAACTAGCCACTAAATCGATAAAATTTTTCTATCAATATTTTCATACGACTTTCCTATCATATAAATTTTCATGCAAAAATATTAAAATAAATTTCTCTTTAAATCGGATTTGTGGTTACGAAACCACTATTCCGATAACCTTGAATTTAAGGCCATAACACCTTGATGGCCCAAATCTCCATTTTACAAACAGACCCAACACTACCCCAAACAACCCTAAAATTAAACCCTAAACTAAACCCCAAACTAAACCAAACAGACCCAACCTAAACCCAAATCTAACCCAATTCCTACAGGCCCAATAGGCCCAAATGTTAAGCCAACTCAGAAACCCTAAGGTTTCTGAGACTTGTCCTAGCGTCGCAGCCTCCCTCTGTCACCCACGTGCCCCGCCGATGAGACCAATGCCCAAGGCTCGGCCTTCTTGTCCTGATGCACTGAAATAGAAATCTCCACCGTGTTGAGGCCTGCAAATACACAAAAAGGGAAACAATCGACCAAAGCAGAGAGAGGACAGAGCAGAGACAATAATGATGAATAAAGTAGCAATCTAGCAAGAAACAATAGGTATTATCTCGGTTATATATTCAAGAACCGAAAATGTAAAAAGAAAAGACGATTGGAAATACAAAAAAAAGGGGAAGGTAGATTTCAAAAGGGCTTTCATTTTTCTTCTTTTAAATTTTTCTGCTTGTTCATTTTCTGATTCGATATATATTTTAGCATAAAAAAGAGAAAACAAAAGAAGAAGGGAACTTTACCTTGTGTTTAGGCCTTGGGTCCTCCTTCGCTTCGTCGAAATCGGAGTGTGGAGGAGGCCCTCGAGGCTACAAAGCAACCGTTCGTTGCCTAAGAATGCTGGACGGTGGTGGCGGTGTGGCGTTCGCACCAAGAGAGGCCAAGGTTCGGCCGAATGAGAGAGGAGGGGAGCCTAAGTCTTTTTTGGGTTTTGATTTTTTTCTTTAGATGGCTAAATGATCGGTTTTAGGGTTTTGGGGTGTGATTTTGTGCAGAGTTTGAAACGTCGTCGTGTAGGGTTGAGTGAGATCCGCGCGTCAACCCGTTTTGCTACCCGAATCCGCGCCTTTTCATTCGAAATGGGAAATTTACGCGCTAGGTCCTCCGTATTCACGCGAGCCTTCGATTGCGCCTTATGCGTCTTGTTTTTGTTTTTATTATTTAGGCTTATAATTTGTGCTTTGTTGCAATCTGACCCGCGCCTAAACGCATCATTTTGGGTTCTGGTATATTGCCAGTTTTGGTCCCTTGCATTCGCTCGCGCGTCAAAAATTAGTCCTTTTCCTAATTTCAGTAACTGACTTTATTTATCAATGATCCTTTTAGTTTCATTTTTGTTCCAATTGAGTTTCTCTTTGTTATTTTCAGCATTTTTATTCTTTGAAACTCTCCTATTTTTGATACTTACTTATTATTCACCATTTAATATATATTATTTTGGAATATTTTGTCAAGTTTTGCATGTTTTTTTTACTCGCACTTTTATTTATATGTAAATACATCTGTACATGTAACTATATATATACATATATATATATATACACATATACATCTATCTATTTTCTTTTAGATTTGTTTGTTTAAACTCCTATATATATATATTTATTTTATAATAAGGTTACTTTTATTTTACGCTCATGTTATTAATCTTACATTATTCTACACATATAGTTTCTTTTAAATATATTCTCATCTATTATCACATAATCTCTCATAACATGGTTTTAAATTATTATGGAGTATATATATATATATATATATATATATATATATATATATATATATATTTTTTAACACCTATGCTTAATCTATTTATATATATATTACTAAATCTATGTATTCATACTCGTAGTCTTCTTTGTATATATATGAGCATGTTCGTAAAACTATTATGTAGTTTATAATAAAATTAATTTAGCCCTATACATAATATTTAAATGTTTTTGCATGTGTTTGTCTTTAGATTTATATATATGTATATGTATATATCTTATTATTAATCTCTTTTTTTTTACAATAAACTTACGTACCCATATGTTTTATAAATCTATTTTGTGCATTATGTCTTGTCACATGTCTCCACTATTCTTTTGTATTGTATATATTTTAAATCATCGCATTCTTTTGCCAACTTTTTAAATAAATTTGTGCTGAAATTGTTTTACATTTAATTTAGTTCAAACTTTCATTTTTTTTAAATATCTATTTCAATAATTATATATATATTCTTATTTTTATGCAAATCTCTTAATTCATACATTGTGTGTTTTAAAATATTCGTCCTACAATATATATTTTTATAATTGCATGTGTTTATTAATCCTGTCTTTATGAATGTTTTTACTCATCAATTCATCAAATCCTATAGTAGGTGTCATGCACTTATCATTAAATTGAAACAATTTTACCATGTCGCTTCTTCGATCTGCATTTTATTTGGTGCCTCTAATAACTTTTATTATGTCATGTATACTGCCGTTGCATCATATCCATTGTTTCATATGGCTTTGTAAAGTATTATTCATACATGATTAAAGTTAGGTCATATTTTTTAGATTAATTATATTTGGGTGCTTATTTTGTTGGTTGATATTTCCACTTGTTAAGCATTGTACCTCGCATGTACGCATTACCCCATTCATTGTTTTCCTTTGGATTTTTGAAATGTGGTCTTAAAACCCATCTCTTTATAATTAATTTCATCTTATTTCAAGTCGAATTAATGCGTTTTAAGCTAGCTTCACGATTACTCAAAATTTTTAAAACAAAGACGATATTCGATATTCGACAATTCGTGGAATTGTGCCCTAACGTGTCGGGTTGCAACTTCTCGTTTGCTCGAAGTAATCGAAGATCCCTTCAAAATTTCATTCACATCTTTCAAAAACCCTTTAAAACGAGGGCAACATTCGGTGATTGACAATTCGGGAATCATGCCCTATCGTGTTGGGTTGTGATCTCTTGATTGTTCGAAACAATCGAATATTCCTCTAGGTTTTTACTCACGTTTATAAAAAATCCTCTCAAAACGAAGATGATGTTCAATGTTTGGCGATTTGAGAATCGAGCCCTACCGTGCTGGGTTGCGCTTTTTCGTCTGTCCAAATAATCGAATATCTCTTCGAAATTTTCACACGTATTTTATAAAATAAGGCAATGGTCAATGTTTGAGAATTCGAGAAATCGTACCCTATTGTGCTGGGTTTCGATTCCTCGTTGGACTAAGTAGTTGAATATCCTTCTGTAATTTTTAAAATATATTCTTTCAAACATTGAAACAAGAAGATTTTTGACAATCAACTTGGGTTATTCGAATGCTTTTAAAAAAAAGAGCCACAGTTCAAAAACATTTTTAATTTTAGACATAAGGACAGTATTTAATCGATTTGGTACCAATTTTGGGCGTAGTGAGGGTGCTAACCCTTCCTCATGCGTGTCGACTCCCGAGCCCGCTTTTCTCATGTTTTCAGAGACCAAAATCGTTGATTTGGTAAACCAAAAATGTTTTATTAAAATAACCAAATTCTTAGGTGATCCGATCACACCAAAATATAAAGATCGGTGGCGACTCCACATTTTTTAAAGTCGATCCCTTTTTTCGTCTTTAAATTTAAAAATGGTTTCGACAATAATTTTAGTTAAAAAATTAAACATAAAACATAAGTATTATTCTATAATGCTTTTTTTACATTTTTATTCTTTTAATAATTATACATATATAAAAATAAAATGGTACATTTATATAGTAGTTATCATCATATTTTTCCTTAATATATTTTAAAAAAAATTAAATAAATTTTGAGATAAATAATTTATTTGAGGTAAAAAGGAAATGAACAATAATTAACTTAAACATAAATGAAGGTTAAAATATATTGTTAGTCCCTATATTTTTTTATAAAATTTGAGATTTAGTTCATATACTTAAAAAGTTAAAAAATCAATTCTCCTACATTTTTAATTTAAAAAATTTTAGTTCAATTATTATCGTTATTGGTAATTTATATATTTATTTCCCGTCAAACATATGCCACATTACATGGTCAAACATATGCCACATTACATGAGGGCAACCTAATCATGATGTCAATTTGAATTGATGGGAAATACATACGATTTTAATCATTAAGCTGTTGTTTTTAAATAAAAAATGTAGGAGGAGCTAATTTTTTAACTTTGTAAACTACAGGGACTAAATATAAAATTTTGTCAAAGTAAAGGAGTAAAAGCAGATTTTAACCAAATATAAATGTTTTAATTTATTTTTCTCGGATAAGAAAAAATAGAGGGCTGATTTTGTATTTTCACTCCTTCGATAACCTTTGCTTCCATTTCAATTCAAGTTTTCAAAAATCCGAAGGCCGGCCTTTTTCTCGTTAGTTTCCTTTTCATTTTCCCAGTAAACAAACAAAACTCATTAACATCGTTTCGAAGCCAAAACAAGACTGAGTTCATGGTGAAAGGAAGGCAAAACTTGCCGGCTGACGTCATCCAAGTAATCGATCAGCTAGAGCGCCATTGTTTATCTCCCGATGGATCTCTTATTTCCAAATCCGCTTACTACGATCTCCAGCACGTATTCTCTATTAAAATTTGATTTTTTTTCTTTTGTAATTCCCTCTTTTATTTTTTTCAAGTAATGTGATGGATTTCGATTTGCAGGCGAGAGAGGAAATGTCGAGAGAAAGATTACGCTACTTAGAAGCAATGGTGATATTCTAATTTAATTTTCGTTTACTGGATTTTTTTTTTTTTTGTTATGAATTTCGTAAGAAAATAAAATGTAAAATTGATGTCAATTTTTGCAGGCAATTTACTGTGAAGCGATAGCTATGGTGGAAGAGTATCAGCAAGCAGTTTCCGTGGCGAATCTCGGAGGTATTCGAGATATTCAAGGTTTTTATCCGCAGCTTGGATTGAAGAATTCTCCTCAGGTTTCAAATTAATTTCATTAATTTTTATTTTCTAAATTTTCTTTTTGAATGTTTGCGGTTAAAGGAGAAACTTATCGGCCGGACATTAGATATATGAATTTCTTTTGGAACAAAAAGGAAAGTGCAATTAATATTTTCTTGAAAGGTTAGATATTACAAACCTAAAATGGTTAAAAAGGTATGATTTTCAATTCTAAATTTTTATTTTATAAGGAAAGTGCAATTAATACCAGTTTCCAACCCTCACACTTAAGGGAATATAACAGAGTTTGCAACTTCTTTATACAATTGTTAAGACGAAAGTAAAGAAAAAGCGTTTTATGAAAAATAAGCAGCAAAAGTTGTCGAAACTATTTTTATTTTAAAAAAGGGGAATCGACTTTTAAATGAGGTATGGAGTCGCCACCCATCTTTTTTGTTTAGGTGTGATCGAGTCACCCTATGATCGATCATTTTAATAAAGCATTTTGGTTTATTAAAACAACGTGTTTTGGTCTGCGAACAACTAGAAAACGGATTCGGGAGTCGGTTACGCGCGAGGAAGGATTAGCACCCTCGCAACGCCCAAAATTAGTACCTATTTGATTAATATATGTCCTCATGTTGAAAATTTGAAAAAGATTTTAAAATACAATTCCCTTAAAAACGTTTAGATAACTTGAATTGGATGTCGAGATTCTCTCATTCAGAAGGAATAAAATATCACGTCTAGCACGATTGGATACAATATTTCAAACCATCAATACAAGATCATCTTGTAATTTCCAAAACTCATGCCTTTGAAATTTCAAAAGAATATTTGGTTATTTGGTCAAACGGTAAATCGAAACCCAGCACGATTGGGCACGATTTATCGAATTTCCAAACACGAAATATTGCCTCATTTGAATTTAAGAAAACATGGATGAAATGTCAAAAGAATATTCTGTATCTTAGTCGAATGAAAAATCAAAACCTAGCACGATTGGGCACAATCTCTCAGACTTTCAAACACGAAATATTGCCTTGTTTAGTTCAAGAAAACATGGACGAAATTTCACGAGGATATTCCATATTTCAGTTGAATGGAAAAAAACCGAAACCCAGCACGATTGGGCAGGATCTCTCAAACTTCCAAACATGAAGTATTTCCTTATGTTAAGGGGCTCAAGCTAACAATTAAAAAAAAACCGAGTCAAATCATACTTGTTTGGTTTGTTTGGAGATAAAAGACAATCGACATTTAGAGAATATGAGAATCAGAATCATGATGCAATACCAAGAAATAAAACAACAATTACATGCACCAAACCTGATTACTAATAATGACAAACAATGTGCAAAACAGTATGAAAACTAGGAGTCAATGCGATATAATCGATTTAAGGACTATTAGATATGTACAGAAGGATACACATGCTAGGATTCGAAATAACTTATATGCATATAAAAATTAATAGTATATGAATGATTATTTAAAATATATAATTTGCAAGAAGAAATTCAAAATAAATAATATATAACATAATCTCAAATAAAAAAAATTGATTTGTGTAACGATATCTATATATATCTATATATATATATATATATATATGAAAATGAAAAAATAAGGTAAATAATGTTTAAAAATTTGAAATGAGCGTTATATAAAAAGTTAAAATAGATAATAACAAAAATGTAAAATAAATAAATAAATAGAATGTTAATAACAAGAGTAAAAAAATATATAAAAAAATAATAACGAAAATAATATTAGTATATAAATAGAAATATATATAGATAAATAAAAATTAGATAAATAATAATAGTATTAGAATAACAAAATAAATATAAATAGAAACATAATAATAATAGCAATAATATATTAAATTAGCTAATTTGATAATAAAATAGCGAAAATAAAAAAAGGATTAAATCGAACCTTAAAGCAAAATTCTAGGGCAAATCAAAGACAAATAAAAGAAAATGAACCAATTTGAATGTGCGAATAACAAGGAGGGACCAAAAGGAAAATAATCCCCACCTTCCAAAACGCAAAGCTTCAAGAATACCAAAATGTAGTCAAAACAAATTTTAGGGCCAAAATTCAGAATAATGAAAACTTAACTGCAAAACAAATAAAAAAACAGAATGGCTAAAAGCAATTGGATGAATTTAGAAAAAACAAAGAAATTGAAATGAAATAGACAAAATTCCCACGCAATTGAAAGGGAAAAGAAAATAATTCAATTCCAATGAAAATAGGAAAAGAGAGAATAATCCCACGTAATCGATCCCTTTCAAAAAATAAAATATCCCTATTTATATACACGGGGTTTACTAAAAATAGCCTAACTAATTTAATAATAAAATAAAATAAAATCAAAATAATATCTTCCTATTTTTAGCCTTTTTCCCAAGTCAACAAAATTTGATAACCCCTTGGCTTTCTCCATCTTTTTGATTTGGCCACAATTTAATAATTGTCTTTCAATTTAGCCCTTTTTGACTTGTTTTCGACCAATTGCATCTTTTGGCTTCAGTTATTACTTTTTCGAGCCCAGGCTAAAATTAGCCTATTACAAAAGTGATAAGAAAACAGTCTTTATAATTGGGAATCTGATAAGGGTTTTTACTCTGTGTTTATGAACTTTAGGTTTATGAGACTCTAGAGCATCGATTAGTTGTTGCAAAAGTTGCTCAAAGATTGAGACTTCCACTAATATCTAAAGATGGGGAAATTCATGAGGAAGAAATTGAGTCACGGAGTTCGCTTGATAGTTCTAGTACCAGTCTCACTATCAGCTCGAGTTCAAACTCGTTGAATTAATTATGCAAATAGTGCTTTTGCAACCGATGGTGCAATTTGCAAATAATACTTGGTGATTCAGAGAACCCGGTGTTGGTGGTGTGCCTAATCGTTTTCCTGGAATAACACCTGCTAATTTGTGGCAAACTCAGCTTCAACGAGTACCATTGTCAATGGTATGAAAACTTTGTTTCATGATTGCAGATGGAAGTTTTGTTGGAAACTGGCCTGCATGCAGCATGTGAATTTCCAACATGTCAAGAAGCAGCCCGAGCCATGCAACACATGCAGCTCATGTAAATTAATACACATACTTTACCTGGGTAAAGTATGTGCAACTGAAGATGTTTATGCTACTGTTTCTTCTAGTTTTATTTTGTTACTTTTAGCTAATGTTTTGTTGCTTAGTTTGATTGGAACTAAGTTGGTAACATGTTTGATGTAGTTAGGTGCTGATAGATTGATAAATCAGTTTTGTTTAAGTGTACAAGTTTAGTTTTGTAAGTTCCAATATAATTAGTGGTATTAGGTAGTGTTTAGGTAAAGGATTTGTTAATCTTTTGACCAGCCAAATGACTGGTATATGTAATGGTTTTGAGCCAACGTTTCTTTTGAATGAAAACATCAAATTTTCTTCCATATGCTCCATTCTTCCTTTGCCTTCTAAAAATTCTAAGTTCTGTTCTCCATTCTTGACAGTAGCTAAAAGCTTCAACTTCAAGCATTTTTCCTTCATATTTTACCCGGGTATAATACGTTGCTGCTGGTGCTCTGTTTGAAATTCTTACTTTACCCGGTTAAAGTGTGTTGAAACTCCAACAATTAGTATCTAGAGCTGCATTCTTAAGGGACCTGTTCTAGCAAACTTTAAAAAAAACGATGGCTTCATCAGGCTTCTTACCAGCTGCACCTCCAGTTTTCAATAGAGAAGGATATCACATTTGGGTAGTCAAGATGAGAACCTACCTCCAGGCATTTGATCTATGGGAGGTAGTTAACTCAGATGTTGAACCAGAACCATTGAGAGCAAATCCAAAAGTGGCTCAAATGAAGCAAGATCAAGAAAAAAAGTAAAAGCACAAGGCTATGTCATGCATTCGAATCAGTTTGATGTTATTTTCACCAGATCATGGCTTGTGAGACTCCAAAGCAGGCCTGGGACAAGCTTAAGGAGGAGTTCCAAGGTATTGAGAGGACAAGACAGCAGCAGTTGTTGAACCTGAGAAGGGAGTTCGAGAACTTAAAGATGAAGGAAGAGGAAACTGTCATGAAGTATTCAGACAGAATTATGGCTGTAGTAAACAGCATAAGGCTCCTTGGTGAGCATTTTAGTGAAGCAAGGATTGTGGAGAAAGTGCTCTCTACCTTACCAGAAAGGTATGAGGCAAAAATATCCTCTTTAGAGGACTCAAGAAACTTAACCAGCATCACTTTAACAGAGTTGATCAATGCTCTGTATGCACAAGAGCAAAGGAGGGCCAGCAGACAGGAGGAGCACCAAGAAGGTGCCTTTCAAGCCGAAGCCAAGTCTGCCTCGAGCACCTCTGCCTACGAAGGCAAGAATACCTGGTCAAACGAGCCTAAAGCAGATGGTGCAGGAAGATATCCACCCTGTCCACACTGCAGAAGGGCAAGTCACCCGGGTAAAGTATGTTGGTTCAGGCCTGATGTGCAGTGCAGATTCTGCAAGAAGATGGGTCATGTAGAAAGGGTTTGCAAAAACAAAGGCGGACTCAAGATACAACCAACCCAGCAGACCAAGAGTCAAAGCTCAAGTAGTAGAAGAAGACAATGACCAAGAAGAACAAGTTTTTGCAGCTTATTCAAATTGTTAAAGGAAAAGCTACAGATGGATGGTTGATAGATAATGGTTGCACAAACCACATGACCCCTGATGCTAGCATTTTTAAGTCAATTGACAGAAGCTTCAAAACAAATGTGAAGGTCGGAAATGGACACTTCATCAAAGTTGAAGGCAAAGGAGATGTGCTGATAAGCACTCCTACAGGTACCAAACTTGTTAAAAATGTCTTGTTAGTGCCTGAAATTGATAGAAATTTGCTTAGCATTGCTCAACTGCTTGAGAAGGGCTATTCAGTTGTATTTAAAGGCAAAGAATGCCTGATTAGTGATCCTAGTGGATCCAAGCTCATGACAGTAGCTATGACAGAAAAAAGTTTTATTGTGGACTGGAATAAGAGTCCAAATAGTGCCTACACAGCTGCTGTAGATGAATCCAAGTTGTGTCACAAGAGGCTTAGCCATGCCAACTACATATCAGTGGCTCAGCTAACCAAAGAAGATTCGGTTGAAAATTTCACTAATTCAGTTGAGAAAGAAAGGAAATTTTTGACACTCAAAGAGGTGCATGATATGCATGGGAACCAAACATCTACTCAGATAAAAGAATTAGAAGCACATGTAACTAGCTTGGAACTTGAGTTGAAATTATTGCAAGCAATTAACAGAGATATGGCGGAGTAGTTAGAGAACAAAGCAAGTGAAGTAGAAAAACTGGGAGAACAAAATATAAGACTCCAATCCCGTATTTCAGAACTCAAAATAATGTTAGAAAAGAGAGAAAAAGAAATTTTTATTCTCATGAAGAAACTTGAGGATGATAACAGTGAATCATTGTCTGGTATGAAGAACTTAACTGCTCAGGAAAATAATCTGCTATCAGAGAAGGAGATGTTGCAAGCTGAGAAGGCTCTGTTGAAAGAGAATTTTGCATTTGAAGGTGATGAAGCATCAAATCAAGTACAGAGGTTAATGGATGAGGCAAAAACATTGCTGCAGCAGCAAGAATCTCTTCATATCCAGAAGGCAAAACTGGAATTGCAGTTTGAGAGAATGAAACAAAAGTCATCCGAAAGATTGAATGAAATGGAGAATCAAAAATCAAATTTGAAGCAAATGGTCAAGGACCTTCAAAGAGAATTGGAAACAAAAGGAGATAAGAAAAATGATTTAGTGAATAAAATCATTAGAGAATGCTTAATGAACAAGAGTTTGCAGCATGCAAGCCAAGGAGGAGTGTTGGAAACTGGCCTGCATGCAGCATGTGAATTTCCAACATGTCAAGAAGTAGCCCGAGCCATGCAACACATGCAGCTCATGCAAATTAATGCACATACTTTACCTGGGTAAAGTATGTGCAACTGAAGATGTTTATGCTACTGTTTCTTCTAGTTTTATTTTGTTACTTTTAGCTAATGTTTTGTTGTTTAGTTTGATTTGAACTAAGTTGGTAACATGTTTGATGTAGTTAGGTGCTGATAGATTGATAAATCAGCTTTGTTTAAGTGTACAAGTTTAGTTTTGTAAGTTCCAATGTAATTAGTGGTATTAGGTAGTGTTTAGGTAAAGGATTTGTTGATCTTTTGACCAGCCAAATGACTGGTATATGTAATGGCTTTGAGCCAACGTTTCTTTTGAATGAAAACATCAGATTTTCTTCCATATGCTCCATTCTTCCTTTGCCTTCTAAAAATTCTAAGTTCTGTTCTCCATTCTTGACAGTAGCTAAAAGCTTGAACTTCAAGCATTTTTCCTTCATATTTTACCCGGGTATAATACGTAGCTGCTGGTGCTCTGTTTGAAATTCTTACTTTACCCGGTTAAAGTGTGTTGAAACTCCAACAAGTTTTAAGATCTTTAATTACAAAAGAGGCCCTTGTTTTAGTTGTCATAAACTTTCTTACAAGATCATGACACGGTTCTATAATTTTTGTTAATTTGCAAATTTAGGATATGGCTGACTATCAGTTAACTCTTTCAAGGGAGATTGATGCTATCAATTATTCAAAAGTTTTTATTTAAGTCAACGGACTGTTAAGTTTTTTTTTCCAAAAAAGAAGTCTGGCTAGAAAGTTCCAAGCGACAATTCGATGATTGATATGGTAGGTCAGTACCCATAGACAAGTAGAAGAATATAGCTTAGATTTAAGTTGATTTGACAGTCAATATCTGAGCTCAGATATAGGAGGAGAAAGCTATTTTGATTTTGATTTGTGGATTCATGATGTTTAAAGCTGCTTAATGAAAAAAGATTAAATTTTAGAAGAATAATTTAATAATTTTATACGTAAATTGTTTATTTTTGTTATTTATTGTGAAATTATATATTTCTAAAATTAAGCAATTTGTGCATATTATTATTTATAATTAATTATTATAGTTGGTGAATAAATTATGGATGAATTTTATATATCATGAACATCAATCAAATTATTATTTTTGCATGTATCATTATGATATATCAAAATTTTTATTTCAAACTTATGGTGAATTAATTATTTGAATATAAAATATCTTTCAAACATAAAAATTAGAGCAATTTTACTTTGGCATAATGATAAAGTTAACCTCTAAATCTTACATCTTTTGTCACTTTGGCCCTAATTCGTTTCTTTTTGGAACACTTTGGTCGTTACCCTTCAAATTTTAGTCAAATTGTATTTCTTTAGGTGAAAAAGTTGACTAGACTATTAAAATTTTAATGAAACCGACATGACAATTTGCATCGAGTCCGGAGCTCTTCAAAAAATTAATAAAATTTTGATAAATTTTAAAAAAAATTAATAATTTAACCACTTTAGAAATGAAGTACATGTAAATTATCATGTAAGCTGCAATATTAGTGTCATTAAAATTTTAACAATTCAATCAATTTTTCCATCTACAAAAAGTAATTTGCCAAAAATATGAACATACTTTACGCTTATTTTATGATTGTCTAAGCTCAAGCCAGCCCAAAATATGAACTTAAAATTTTATCCAAATTTGTTCATATTTGCAAAATAACTAACCCCTAACCCATTTTAAGTCGTCTATATTATTTTTTAATTTTTTTAAAATATTTATATATTTTTTTGACCTAATCTTTATAATCTTTATATATGTTTTATTTATTGAAAATTTTTATATAATCATCTTAACATTATTTTAATGTTTACATTAGAGTAGTATTATATATTTATTTTTTTATGTGTAATAAATTATATAATATAAAGTATCATAAAGTTAATAGTGAGTTGAATGGGTTCGAGCTCGAGCTTTGAATATTCAAAGCCAAATTTGACTCAAATTTTAAATAGATCTAATTTTTTGTCTAAACCCATTTCTTAAGTTTAATTTCGGTCAAACCTTCTCTAATTTCAAACCAACCTTCGAACTGGATAACTTTCCCATTTTTGTAATGATTGTATATTTATGCCAACAATACGTACCATAGTGGGGTTGCTAACACAAAGGATGGCAATTGAGAGGGGCTTGCATCAGTGTTTTACAATTGGGAATTTCACGTGTAATATTTTAAAATTAAAAAAATATTTTAAAAATATAATTTTTATACTAATAAGTGAGATAATTTTAAATTTTTTAAAAATAGTTTATTATATATTTTTTGAATTTTTAAAATTTTAAATTAATTAATTGTTGGTTTGACATCCATGTGGCATTTCACGTGTATGTCACATCAATAAATTAAACAGATATTAATTTTTTTTCATCTATTTGGGATAATTTGACAGACAATACAAATTTAAAGGTTAAAAGAAGCGAAAAATTACATATATAAGTCATTGTGCTTTTTGAAAAATACTACAACTTTCATAGATGTTGAATACATTCAATTTGATTTTTATTAATTATTTCTAATCATTTTAAAGATAAACAAATATTTAAATATAATTTTTGTTGGAACAATTTTTTTAAACATAATACCCTTTTAATAATCATACATATATAAATTTATATAGCAAAACGAAGCAAGATAACCAATTATCATATATGCTCTATATTCAATGTTCAAAAAAATTCGCTCTACCATGTTGGAAGGTCTTTTCATAATATGGAGAAAAGGCTTCAGAAATGTCGAAGTTGAATGTGATAATGAACTTTTTATTGAATTGATTTGCCTTCAAGATGTCAAATTTTGCTACTCAAAGAACTTCTGAAATGCTTCTCTGAAACTCTTATGTTGCTCTCTCAAATGGGAAGTGAAAGAATGAAGAATGGGAAAAGAGATGGTGAACGAGGGATAAGTGAATAGCGAGGGCAATTTATACTTGTAGAGACCGGCTATTTTTATGAAATGAGAGCCTTGAAAATCTCTTCCCCTATGGACCACCATTATTTTAAAGAAAGTGAGTGGATGACTTTGAAATTTTTGCTTGATATCTTGAAATGAGGAAGGGAGTCGGACGGTCACATATGAGAATTTTGTGGCTGATTTTCAATGTTTTACCAAGTCTTGGGTGGCTGATTTGGGCACCTCTACGAACGGTTGGGACTTCTCCTTCTTAGTGTACAGTTTGGACTCCTATCTCCTTAGCAAGCTATCCATTTTTGCTGACCCAATTCTTGAGCTGGGTCAAAAAAAATTTCTAAATCCAATAAGTCTTTAATTGGGTCCAAAGATGACCATATATTAACTCTCTTCTACATGGCTTATGCTGTGGAAATCTTATAAGATATGAAGTTTAATGTCAAAATTATTGCTAGGTATTTTATTTCTTTCGGTAACATTTGAATTAAACAAGAAGGCTGATTCCTTATTTAAAAATTTTAATGTATTAAAATATTACTGATTATATATTTTAAAATTATTTTTTTAATATCTAATTCAATTGTGAAAATATATGAAAGTTTTTAAGTTAATACAATACTTAGAACTATACCTAATTCATTCCAACTATTGAATAAGAGAATAAATGCGTTTCAACACGCTGAAACCCGAGCTAAAACTATATAGACTAAAATTAAATTTGAATAAAAAAATTTATTAAATGGATACAACAATCTTCAGTCAAATTCAAGTAATTGAATTAAACTCATCTGACTTTTAAATAAATATAATTTTTATGAATAAATAAAAATATATAATCAAAATAAGGAAAATGTTATAAGATTGAAGTTTAATATCAAATTAAACTCATTTATATTTATGTTAATCTTATTTTTCCGTATTATATTAAACTAGTATCTAAAAAAATTTAAAATAAAAAAAATAAAGATCATAATAATAATATACGT
This sequence comes from Gossypium anomalum, assembly GCA_025698475.1. Lineage (NCBI taxonomy): Eukaryota > Viridiplantae > Streptophyta > Magnoliopsida > Malvales > Malvaceae > Gossypium > Gossypium anomalum. Next base: position 2,570,746 of record CM046960.1, read on the forward strand.
AGTTTGGAAATAATTCCTGCATCCACTACCAGAATTAAAAAAATGAACTCGAGATTACAATAGACAAAGCTCACATTATAGAAAAACCGGTGACTTAATGGTACTGCAAAATTAAACCCCAAAGCGAAGAAAGAAGTTTACAAACATCATCACTGCAGCTCTCTGAAAATACTAAAACACCACCCACGCTTTTACTAGCCTTTTACAAAATACTAAATGAATTTTGCAAAGGGACACTCAATCACAATATGCCAATTACATCTCATCAACATTTATACTTTGTCTTTCAAAATTTTAACAAGATTGAATGAATTTTAACAAGAGAAGTGACATCTTTGACAATCAATTAGAACAAGGGGTACGTGGGAAATCTTAGACCACTCTCGTCCTTTATCGCTTGAGCACTCTTCTTTCAGCAACGGACAACCCAAAATCCATAAAGATCCAAGCGAGAGAAGCATATTTTTTTCCGGAAGAGATGTTAGCTTGGGACAATTATAGATCTCCAATTTTTGAAGAGAGGCGAGGCCTTGAAAGCCCTCGCTTAACATGAATTCCAGGTTCTCAAATCCTGAAAGGGAGATACGGGTGAGAGAAGGAGGCAGCATCATTCCAATCCCTTCTTCTGGGAACGACACCACGTTTGAGCATCCTCCACCTCCGATGGTCAATTTTTGAAGAGAGGTGAGTCTATTTAATCCCCATTCCACAAGTGACCTATAAATTTTGGGTGCTTCTCTGATTTCAAGTGATGTGAGCTTGGTAGGGAATCCCTCCGATGGAAATGATATGTCAGCCGAACAGTTGCGCACAACTAATCGCCGAAGGGAGGTTATGCTGGCCATGGACTTAGGAAGAGCTCCAAAATTTCCACAACTATAAACTTCGAAAGCTCTGATGCTGGTGGTGAGCAACCCACTTTCTTCAAAAGAAATCAAATTTGAACACGACAACAACAAAATATACTGAAGATGGATGAGCTTGTCTAGTCCTCGTGGTAGAGATTTAATTCCAGATGTGGAAATTTGAATAGATTCAAGACAAGCGGTTTCCTCAAATTCTTGGGCTATGTATTCCAACTCTGGACATCCCTCAATTACCAAATCTTTAAGCGTTATGGGAAACTTGGTGTTTGAAAATAGGCAACTCAGCTTTGAGCATTTAGAAATATAGAGAAATTGAAGCTGATTGCAAATATTTTTGTGCCCCTTCGATGACAAAGACATTAGAGATGGACACTCAAATATTTCCAAGTCCTCAAGAAGACAGAGGGTATTACTCGTACTCTTATTATCTTCTTTTTCATCAACCAAATACTCCAAATTCTCACAGTCTGCAATCTTCAGCTTTTTTAAATTAGGAGGTAAGTTGTTCTCTGCAAAAGAAACCAAGCCTCGACAACCACGAATTCCCATCACTGTAAGGAATTTGAGCTCATGTAAGACTTGTGGCAATCTATTGAGCCTATCACAATAAGCAATCTTCAGAGATTCAACACGTGAAATCTTGTCAGGTTGCAATTCGGCTTCCTCCGCTTCCAAAGACTGCAGTTGAGGACAACCCGAAACGGAAATGAAACGATGTCCAACTAAACTAAACCCATGCTGTGATAGAGATGCCAACTCCTCCCAACCAGCAATTTCAAAATGTTCCGAGTTTCCAAACCTCAACATTGTCCTATCTGCTGGAACATTAAACTTTGAAATGTTAGAAAGATACAAAGTTTGGAAAGAGGAAAGCTCCTTTGCAGGAGAAGAGCAATCATCCACCAGTTCTGCACACCCTCGTATACTGAATTTACACAGTGACGGGAAACTTGATATTGAAACTACCAAACTCGTACACTCATCAATTTCAAGTTTTTGCAAGGAAGGAAGATGGGTAGGCAATCTTCCCAACAATCGAAAACAGCTTTTGATTGAAAGCTCACGAAGGCTTGGGAGTTTCAAAACCTTCTCGTCTCCTTCACAAGTGTCCCACTCCTTCCAGTTTGGAAGACTCTCAAAAGACAGAATCTCTAATGATGCAAATGGATTCAATTGATTTTCTCCAAAGAACTCAACACCAATCTTTTGTACTTGATCGAAACCAATAATTGAAAGATCTTTTAACAATGGCAACCTTCCAACTGATGGTAGTGATTTGCAGTTTTTACAATTGCGAAGCTTCAAAGACGACAATTTCTTGAAGGAAGAATCTGCTATCCAAGATGAGAATTTTACACCCCCATAATTCTCAATGATGAGTTGCTTAAGCTTTTTCTGAGGACGAAGAAAGTCGAACACCCGCTCTTCAACTTCTTTTTTCCTTGTATTATTCTCCGAGTCTGCACCCCATTGTAGTTCTAACCCAGCAATCCCTAGCTTCTCATGTAACTTAGCTTCCCTCGCATCTTGACCATTAACATTCTCCAATCCGGAAAGACAAAAATTACCTCTAAGGCTTGACAAATTTTTCAATTCTCTAATAAGATGTCCATCACCTTCACCTATAACAAAATTAGATAATATTTGAAGTTTGGTGAGCTGATCAAATCCGGAGGGCATCCTTTCTATTGAATCCGCACCTCTAATATCAAGAAAATGCAAGTTGACCAGGTTTCCGATCTTCGAGGGTAAATTTTTGAGCAATAGACAATCTCTTAATATTAAAGTCTCCAAATGATAAAGAGTACACAAAGAATCAGGTAAACGATTGATTTGGGTGCTAGAAAAATTTAAGTAGCGTAGATGTTTTAAATTTTCAAAAAAGTCCGGCAAATCATAGATCGCATACCCACGCAAAGAAAGAACCCTTAAGTAGCTAAGTCTCGGCAATAAATCATCCAAGACAACATTAGATAAATAGATATTATATCTTGGAACCATTAAGGGTAAGGGTAAGAAAGTACGTAAAGAAGTCATTTGATAAAATGCTTCAAACTTCTTTACAATGTGAAACGAAGTACCGATAACATAAGCTGAGTGACGAGAACGATGCGAAAACTTTTGTTGCTTTTCACCCTCCAGTCTGCAACATATTTCTCCTGCAACTGATTGAGCTAAATCATTCATAAGATCATGCATCACGAAACGGGATTTGTCTTCACTAGATCTTTGAAAAAATGACCTTGACACTAGATCTTGAAAATATTGGTTTCCAAGACCTTTGCCTTGAATTTCAGCTTTTGACGGCAAGAAACCTTCTGCTCTCCATAACAAAATTATCTCCTCTTCTTCAAATTCATAATCTTTAGGAAATATGGAGCAGTATGCAAAGCATCGTTTCAAATGAGGGGGAAGAAAATGGTAGCTTAAACGCAAAGCTGGAATTAAGCCACATGCATCTTCTGGCAGGTCCCATATCTCGCTCTTGTATACTTCTTCCCATTCACTAGGATCCTGAACAGTGCGTAATAAGCCTCCAATGGCTTTTGCTGCCAAAGGTAAGCCGTTGCACCTTCTCACTATGTTCTCTCCAATTTCTTTAAATTGGGGATGCCCATCAAAGTTTCTTGCTTTCAATGCATGCTGAGCAAATATGGATAAACAATCATGATGCGACAGTTTATCCAAGTAAAACGGTTTCCCCTTCGGATCTAAAATAGATGAAACATTTTTGTGTCGAGTTGTTACAATAATCTTGGTTCCTGCTGCAAATGGAGCCAGTAAGATGGTCCAATCATTGTAATTGTCGTTCCAAACGTCATCTAAAACAAGCAAGAACCTTTTTCCGGATAACTTCTTCTCCAACTTGACTTGAAGCAAGTTAAAGTCATTCTCATCACGTGAGTCAGCATCGAGCGATCTTAAAATCGTCTTTGTTATTTTAACAGCATCAGAGTCATCAGAAACGCATACCCAGGACTTGTGATCGAAAGACTCCTTAATGCTGGGATCATTGTAAACAAGCTGAGCAAGAGTTGTTTTCCCCATCCCTCCCATGCCAACGATGGAAAGGACACAACGTTCATCGGAATTGTTACTTTTGAGCAACTCAAGCATTTCTTGCTTCTCATTGGCTCTACCAACATACTCCACAGCTCTATCCATCACGGAAGTTGGTTGCAGCCTGGGTTTCTTCCCCTTGGAAGTTGCGCCTTGAGACATGATCTCACTCAACCCCAAACAACTTCTTCGAGTGTTCAAACGATTCAGTCTATCAGTGATTGCTTTTATCTTTAGAATCATCTCAGTATTGAACTTAAAAGAGGCTGGAGAGAAATAAGCACGAGGAGAGCAGGTAGAAATGAGTTTCTGTACCTTACTAGTGCTGCCTTGTACTTGAGTTTTTTGGAGCTTGAGACGTAACTCTTGGTAAGCGAACTCGTCCAAGATGTCATCCACATCGTAAGCTAAGTCTCGGAGATCGTTCAACCAATTCTTCACATCCTCATCCTTGATCTGCTTCTCCTCTGCATGGTTCAACACTGCTTTGATCTCGGGTAATATTGATAGCCAGTGATTGAGTTGCGGGTGGACTTCCTTGTGATCGGCCACAAAGTTGCATACAGAGTCAACCAACTTGGCAGACAACAGCTCCAAAAAGGCAGAAAGAACAGCCTCTCCAAAGACAGACATGGTGGAATTGGAACAAAGAAATCAAAGAGAGAGATGAAGAAGGAAAGGGAAATTGAGGGAAAGAAACGGAGATGGAATGTGTATAATTGGGGTTAACAGGGAAGGGAGTTGAAGTCAATGAATAGAGACAAATGAGATGGAAAACACCAGAAAGTGGAAAACAGGTGGAATGATTGCAGCCTCCAATTTCTTTATTGTATTGCGTACCAATCTTTCTTTATTTAATCAAAAGATAATATCCAAATAATATTTAATACATTATATTTTGTAAATTAATTCAGTAATGATGACTATCTAATTGTAATTATTTACGCCAAACAAGTTTTGTGTTTCATTGTAAGGGTGAGCGTTCGATCGAATCGAATTTAATCGAATAAAAAAATTTCGATTAATCGAGTTGACGAATCATATTTTATCATCTTAATTTAATTTGAAATTTTTTCGAATCGAGTCGAGTGAGATGAAATTCGAATCGAATCGAATATATTTGTTCGAGTTAAATTTTATAAAATAATTTTGGATCCTTGTAACCATTGTCACTCATCGTAATAAAATTTATCCACCCTAATCAAAATTTTTATTAACTTTCATCACCTTATAATTTATTTATTAATCTTTTATATATGAGTTAGCTTCTTTTTTTGCTTAGTTGTCACTTTCAATTATCCTCAGATTCTTGTCACTATGTATTTTGGAATTAAAAAATATATTAAAAGTAAAAATGTGATTTTTTAATAAAAGTTATTTTAAAGATAAAATGTGAAATTGATATTAATATAAAATTTTAACATGAATATTTAATGACATAATTAATAATTCAATTTTAATATAAATATTCAATATGACTAAACAATTCAATAATATAAATAGTAGATATAAATAAAATTATTACTATTTATATTTAGTGATTTTTTTGGGATACTTTTAATTTTTTATTTGAGAGTAAAAGGTGAGAAGTAAAAGTTTAAGAGAAAAATAAAAAGTTTTGGGGAATAAAAGTTTGAGGGGTAGTAAATAGGGAGAGTAAAATTTTGGAGGGAAAATATTAAAAAAAATTGGGGGGGATGGATTTGGGGTAAATGGGAGGTGAGATGGGAAGGAAGTAAAAATTTTAGGGGAAAATAAAAAGTTTTGAGGGTTTTTGGGAGTAAATTTTGAAAAAAAAAAGTAAATGGGAGAGTAAAATTTTGGTGAGAAATGGATTTTGGGTAGATGGGGGGTTGGGATGGAAGGGGAGTAAAAGTTTTGGCGGAAAAGTGAGAAGGAGTAAAAGTTTTGAGGGAAAAGTAAAAAGGTTTGGAAGTTTGGGGTAAAAATGTAAAATATTATAGTTTGATACTCGAATTATTCGAATTATTCTAGTTATTCGAATTCGAAAACTCAACTTGATTCGAACTCGAAATTCGAAAAAAAATTCGAGTTGACTCGAATAACTCAATTAACTCAAATAACTCGATTCGTTTAACTCGAAATTTGAATTTTTTTTCGATTTTTTCGAGTCGAATCGAGTTTTGCTCACCCCTATTTCAATGCATAATTTATTTTATGCATTGGATTTTAATTATATACATTATTTTTTAGTTAAAGAATAGAACTTATTACTTTATTTATTAAAGTTTTTAATTTCAAGTTTCAATTTATATTAATTATTTTATTTTTTTCATTTTGATATTACAAATGTAATGATTATTTATTACAATATGTATCTTCAAAAGTTATTTTTTGAAATAGATTTTTTTCGGGATATTTCAACACTCATGAGAGTTAAATTCAATGTAATTGTTAATTTCATCTTATTACTGATTATCAAATCATTTTTAATTTGGCCTAATTCATATGGTTTTCTCAACCCAAAAAATAGAATTGGATTTATTTTTGAAATTTTTTTATTATTCCTTTTAGAAATAGAATGCTTTGAGTGATCCATTTTTTTGTTTCTTTTGAAGCTTTTCGAAACAATTTAGTTTTTTCTTTTAAAATAGTTAAAGCTATAAAACATTTCATTTTCCATTTTTTTTCAGTTATTTAAAAATAGGCTCAAAAAATGAACACCGTTTTCGAGGAGAGCCAAAAGGTAGTTCAATTTCCATTCCCCAAACTGTTAAAGCAAAAATCATTCTTTTGACCTTTCTTTTATTGGATCTTTATGAGAGGGTTGTAGTTTAAATCTGTGCCCAGGTTTCAGGCAAAAAGAAAATAGAATCTTTATCTGAATATCGTCTTTTAACCAGTTTTACGCTTGTTGGAATAAAAGTAATTATTAGTCATGATTATAGTACTTTGATATCTATTGATAAGAGTGAGTGTTCAAATGAATCGTGTCGAAACCATTTTTTTATTTTAAAAGAAGGGGATCGACTTTAAAACAAAGTGTGGAGTTGCCACCAATATTTTGTTTTGGTGTGATTGGATCACCTTAATAAAATATTTTATTCCATTTAAATCGATTTTAGCCTACGAAATTTGAGAAAAAGGGTTTGGGAGCCAGTTACGTACGAGGAAGGATTAGCACCCTCGCTACACCCAAAAATTGGCACCGAATTGATTAAATAATGTCCTTATGTCTAAAAAAAATATTTTGAAATACGATTTCTTTTAAAACACTTGAATGACTCAAATTGGACGTCAAGATTCGCTTGTTTCAAAGGAATACAGTATCACATCTAGCACGTTAGGACACGATCCTTTAAACCCTCGAAACTACGATCAATTTTGATTTCTAAAAGCCTATACACTTGAAAATTACAAAAGGATATTCGCTCATTTGGTCCAACGAAAAAAACCGAACCCAGCACAGTAGGGCACGATTTCTCGAATTTTCAAGCATTGAACATTGCCTTGTTTTAGAATTTAGAAAATACGGATGAAGTTTCAAAGGAATATTTGATTATTTTAGACAAACAGAAAATCGAAACCCAACACGGTAGGGCACGATTCCTCGAGTTCCCAAACATCAATCATTACCTTTGTTTTAGTAAATTTTCATATAAACAATTGTAGAACTAGCTCAAAACGCATTAATTTGACTTAAAATAAGCTGGAATAACTAGTTTTAAAGAGTTGGACATTACAAAGCGACATTTGTAAACCAAGAGGAAAAAAAAAATGAAAACATAGGATAACATGCATGCATAAAATACAACAATTGATGAATGAAGATAATATAACCTTATTTAATCAATCACACCAAACAATCGAAATAATTAATCTAAGCAAAATGAAACCAATTTTCTCAAAATGTACGGAGGACAATTGATATAACACTAAAAACGAAAAGTAGTACACAACAATGATATATAGCCTAATATAATGCAATCGATACAAAATATACAAAACAAAATGAAAATTAAAAAAAGCAATATGGTATAAAATAATGATGAACTGATGAACATATAATATGTATAATATATGATTTGATGAATTGATGAATTTGAAACGTACGTAATCATTGAAATACGTGTTATGGAATGAAGATCCTTAAATCAAATAATATACAAAGTGTTAAAACATTTGTTAAAGTACTTACAATAAAGGAAATTTTAAATAATATGTAAAATATGAAATAATAGTAAAAATTTATAATAAGATATAATCCTTTGTAATGAACTATAAACATAGTGAATTTTTAAAACATATATCTATATATATATATATAAATATATATATATATAAATTTAGGAGTAATTACGTGTAAAAAACATGGGATTAAATATATATAGGATCAAATTAATTTTATTATATATGCACAAATATACATAAAAACATTTAAACGAAATATTATATAAATGGTTAAAATAATATGATATAAAAATAAACTTCAAAATAATAATTTTATAAAACAAAGTAAAGTTACTAAAATAGTTTAACACACATATAAAAAACTGAAGGGATTTTAAAATTATAATAAACAAAGGACTCAATTAAAGTAATACGTGTACAAGTATATATAAAATATTTAAACGAGATATTGCACAAAATGTTAACAAAAAGAACTTAAAAATAATTACACAAATAAAAACAAAGCAAAAATTATTAAAATGAATCCACACATAAAAATATTAAATGAATTTTAAAATGGTAAATTATATCAATAAAAAAAATTTCAATTACTACTGAATAAAAATAAAAGGGATAATTTGTAAATAAAATAGGTCATTAAAAAAAAAAGGACCAGTGCGCCACAAACGCGAATGCTCAGGGACCAAATCTGGAAATATTCTAGATCCCAAAACGCTGCACAGAAGCGCGGGCTAAAATGCAAATATGCACAAATTACAGGGACAAATTTAAAAATGAAACAAAACACATTAAGCGCAATTGAATGCTTGTGCAAAAGGAAAAGATTAATGGCGCAAATAACCTTCACAGGCCCAAGACGCGCGGATCTGGGCGCATCTAAGTCGGGTCCTCGGGTCATGCTACCTGTGCGACACCGTTTTGAACCATTGGAATTGGCTTCAAACGGTACCGTTTCATCCCGTTTATAAAGGGGAAGAAACCCTAAATTATTGATGAAATGGGAAAACAGAAGCATTCTAACTCTCTCCTCTCCATTCGGCTAATCCAATAGCCTCTCATTCTCATGCTCTTGCTTCATTTTAAGCAGTGATTTGCGATGCACAGAGGCACCATGGAGAATCAGATCTCGAGGATTATCTACTTCGATTTCAAAATCCTATCCCTACTTCGATTGTGACGAAGAAGACAGGCCTCGACCACTAAGGTAAATCCTTTTCTTTCTTTTATTTTCCTATGTCAAAATTCCGTGTAAACCAAAGAAGAAAAAACGCAAAAAGGAAAAACAGAAAAGAAATAAGACTTGGAATCACCTTTCAATTACTTTCGGCTTGATTTTTTGGTATTCAATATGCGAGTTTCAGTGTGCGTAACCCCTTTACAAAGATCAAATCCCTTGGCTTTATAGCCGAAAAGAAAAACCAAAAAAAAAATAAAATACAATTTTTTCTATCTTTTTGTATTTGCTGTTGTGTTTGTCTCTTCTTGCAGGTACGTGGTGTGGTGGCGCGTGTACGGGGCTATGTGCTGGCGTACGGAGGCGTGGGCGTGGTTGTGGCGCCAGGAGGCCGTACGGCGCTGTGGGCTAGGGGTTGCGACGCTCCTTGCTGCTAGGGTTTCCCTTTCTGAAACCAGAATTTGGGTCGTTTGGGCCATTGGGACATTTCTGTATTTGGGCCTTTGGGTTCATTAGGTTAGCATTATTAGGCTATTTGGGTTAGGTTCAATTTAGGCCCGAAAATCTGTAAATGGACCTTTAATTTGGACTGTTATAATGTGGTTTGGTTTATTATTGTTTTGTATTTTGGTTTTGATGTGGACCCGGGCAAATTGACCTGTTTACAGATCGAATGAAAAAATTATGTGTCAATTGAGTTGACGAATCATATTTTATCATTCTAACTCGATTTAAATTTTTTTCGAATCGAGTCGAGCCGAATCAAGTGAAATTGTTCAAGTAAAATTAAAAAATTAAATATGTCAAATTAAAATCTTGTTACAATATAACTAATTAGATGTTATAGCACATAAATTTGAAAACTTTTTCAAAGCAAAATTACGATAAACTTGAATCATTAATTAACTTATTTAGGTCCCAAAATTATTATTCTAGACAATTTTTAACTTTTTAACTTTCTTTATATATTTTTTATAATTTTTTAAAAAATATAAATTTTGATTTTTTTGTAATTTTTGTTGAGAGATAAACCAATTTGCTCATTTTCAAACTTGACAGTGACCACAAGGGTATTTACACCAATCTATGAATCAAATAATTCGAGTTATTTGAATTGTAAAATTCAACTCAATTCGAACTCAAAACTCGAATTACTTATTCGAGTTGACTCTAATAATTCAAATAACTCGATTCGATTAACTCAAAATTCAAAAAATAATTCAATTTTTTTAAAATTGAATCGAGTTTTATTCACCCTTACCTACAGATGTCAAGTTTATTGTGAAATATTTAAAATTTAAACAATAAATTCTTTTCAATAACTTAAAAGGTAACTCAAAATGATTAACTTTCTAGAATACTACCTAATTGTCTAAAAAAAAAATGAATATATTTGAAACGTAATTATTCATAAAAACGTGCAAACCATTTCCAAATATATGAATAATATAACATTATTGAATATCAATATGTATAAAACAAAAGTAAAATATAAACGAACCTAAGCGGCTTTTTTTCAATAATATCTAAAACTTTTGATTATTTATGAAAATAATCCTCTTCCAAAATCATTTACGTAAATGACCCTTTTGTTGTAGTAAAACTCAATGTTGATGTTGCCATTGGTGGCACCACCCCTACTAATTACCCAATTATTGTCCGGTTTAATAAAAAAATTAAATTTTGACAGTCGTCGTGCCATTGGCGGCACCAGTATGTATAATCATCCACCCCGTAAAAATACTGGTATTTTAGGAGAAAAAGAAAAAAAGGAAAAAAATATTTTAATGGGTGTCGTCGTTGTCATTGGCAATACCAGTATTTTTTTTTAAATTTGTCAAAGCTTTTGTAAAAAGCGTTTTTTATGATGTTGTTCTCCTTGGCGACATCTATCAGAAAAAATAATGTTTTAAAAAAAATAGATTTTTTTTGTTGCCCTTGCCATTGGCGACACCGGTTTTTTTTTTGTTAGAAAGTTTGATTTTTTGTGTCATTGTTCTCATTGGCGACACCAAGCTATTTTTTTTCCATTAAAATTTTTTTGTTGTCGCCAAGTTCTTTGGCAGCATCAATCCTTACATATACTATTTCTTTTAACATTGTCGTAACTGTTCAACCGAAAAAGAAAAAAAAAGAATGAGAAATATTTGTGTTTAGTAGAAGAGAAAACAAAAATCATTTTGAAGATGAATAACTTAATGATTTTGGTGTACACTCTTTTCAATGAAGCAATTGTAGAAGGTGATGATGGTTTTGTGTTTCAAGATCGGCAGAGAGTAGGTATGAGATTCAATAACACCACGAAGCCAGAATAAATGAGAAGAAAGATCAGTGCAAAAATAGCTCTCCGTTGTGAAAAGGTGATGTCAAGATTATTCTACAAGTTTCCAATTTCAAGTACACTTAACGAAAAAAATAAACGAGTAATTGCAAGAAAAATAAGTGCCATATCTATAGAATTAAGTTTTGCTAATTATCTCCCTAGTAAACATGCATTAATCAAGCAAATCACTTAATCACACACAAACTCCCTGACAACGGCGCCAACTGTAACAGCCCGTTTTTAAGGTTAATCGAAACAGTGGTTTCAGGGCCACCAAATCAGACGAGTAGGTTTGTAAATATTATATTTAATATTACGAGTTAATTGTGATTTTAAAAATATTTTTGATATTGTGATTTTTGTTTATAAGCGATTTATTAAGTTCAAGTGGTTTGACCCTAAGGTCAAGTGGGTTTAGAAAATGAGGTATCAGGATCTCGTTTCTATAAATCGAGTCGTAAATATTTTTATAAATATTTACGGAGTGGAAATAAGATGGTATTAAAGTTTCATTGAAAAATTTTATCCTTTCGATAGTTAATTGATAAAAAAAGACTAAATCGCGTAAAAAGCAAAAGTTGCATGCTATTAGAAAAAGGTATTATTTGGCTTTGGCTTTTAAAGTGAGGGTTCTCAAATGGTAATTAAACCATTTTAATTGTGAGTGGATATGTTTGGTCATGCATGAAATATTTTAGTGGTTTCACATTAAGGGTAAAATTGTAAATAGGTTATTAAAGGTTAATTAAATAGATAAAACATGAAAATGCATGAAAAGTTCATCTTTTTCAGCCAAATATGAAAGAAAAGAAATCCATGGTTGTTCTTTTAAGGTTCGGCCATTCATCTTCATGCATGTAAGTCCGTTTCGTCCCCGTTTTTGATAATTTTTACGTTTTTGAGATCGTTGCATCGTAATCTAGCTAGCCCGTACCTCCGATTTTGAAATTATTAAAAGTGTGAATAAATGAAATGTGTGGGCTGCTGGGGACTTAAGGTAAATTCAGCCTAACATGGGCATAGTGAAATTTTGAGTATTTTGTGTTGTTTCGAAATAGGGACTAAATTGCGAAAAATGTGAAATGTCAGGGAAAAATTGTAATTAGCCTATTTAAGTGTTTTTGGATGAATTTGATTGAATATATGATTAAATGATTTGAATTTGTATTGAATTAGATCAAGAAATGTAGAAATCGAATTTGGACCGGGGAAAAACCAAAGTTGTCGACTAGTTATCCCGTTCCGATTATCGTTGTCCGAGGTAAGTTTATAAGCAAATAGACGTACTTAATTTTATTTAAATGCAAAGCATATATGCTGAAAAGAAATATATGAATTACTATATGCCAATGTCGAATGTGTTTAAGCATGGTAAATATGTTCATGCATTTGTTTCGCCTGAGTTATAAGATTTGAAAGTCCGTATGAACTATATGGAGTATCTGGAATTTTTTATATATAAATTGTTTATGAGACAACTTTATAATAGTGATACAACTTTATAATCGTGATATTTGGGCTTTGAGCCTAGCAAGCCTTGTGCTGGTGAATTAAATCAGGCTTATGCTTAGCAGGCTTATTACAGGTGTATAAAATTAGACTTTCTGTTTAGTAGGCCTTGTGCTGGTGTGAGATTTGGGCTTATGCCTAGCAGGCTTTATGCCGGTGAATTATTATAAGTTTATGCCTAAAAGACTTTGTGCTGATGTGGTAATTGAATACGTTAAATGAGCTAAATGATCAGGTATGAGTTAGCTTATTGTTTCCTTGAAAATAAGGTAAGTTGATTATTTGATATGTGATACAAACATATGTATGACGTTAGTTTCAATTTGTGAGTAATTGTGAAGTATATTTGGCCATAAGTTAAGTGCAACTATGTGGTATTAAAGTTTAATGCATGAGTATCTGTAAACAAATGTTTAAAGATTAGGCTTTATGCATTGATAATATGATTTTAATAGTGTATGATACTTTGGTATAGACATATGTATATTCGACTACATGATAAGTATAAGTATGAGATATTAAAGTTTGATTCAAGAATATATGTTTAGTGGTGTGAATATATTCGATCTTATAATGGTACTATGGTTTTGAAATTGAATGTCACCTTGATAATAGATACAATACATTCGTCCAAAGCTTAAGTATACTGATATCATAATGTGACATGTGTGCTAACTTATATAAATGATTATGTACGGCCTTAATGATATAAAGTAAGAATAGTTATGAAATGATATATAAATATATGTATATGAGTTTATGTATATTCGGTTATTTATTGATATTGTGGCTTTGGGAATTTGAATGATATATTAATCTTAAATGTATGGATATTTGGTAAAATGAAAGTATATGTATTATAAGAAATTATAATTTTGAAATTAAACGTGATTACTAAGCTCTCAAAGCTTATTCTGTGTGTTTTTCCTATGTTTATAGATTTTCAAAGATTTGCTCAGGTTGGAAGTCAATGGAGACGACATCACACTATTCGGTTATCATTTCAGTAAATAATGTTTTGAGATTCGGTTATGTGGCATGTATAGATTAGTCTTGGAGTTAATTATTTTGAATGAGTATGTATTCAAAGCCATGCAAAAATGGCTTGCTTATTATGCTTAAGTTTGGTTTTAAATGTTCTTAATTAAAATGTTTAATGAGTTTGGTTTTGGTAGTCATTTTAATAGTTAGCTCATTTTGGAAATATGAAATGTGGTATATTAACTTAACAGGTTCGGTTGCTAAGTGGTAAGTAATGAATATGTTTTATGATTGTTTTGGTTGGTTGTTTTGGTATGGGTTCAAATGGTAAACAATGGTAATGATTAAGTATGTTTTGGGTAAATTTTAATGGATAGTTAAAAAAGTCAAGTCGTTGCTAATATCAATATAAGTATATGTTCATGTGTGGTTGTAAATCCGAATATGATATTTAATTTAATATGGTATGCTTATGATATTGATAATGGTGAGATCAAAATAAAGATTAGTTAATAAGATAAAATATGAAGTTTAGGTATATTAATATAGATATGAATTAGATGCACACTGGAGTGTTATTTGTGTTCAAGTGTTAAGTATGGCTTTTATTTTTAGAATGAATTGTGCACTTGTATATATACATCATTAGTATGTTCGGCCATGTTATAATGTATTTAAGTTTCATATGTGATTGCATAATAATTTATGTAATATGATTCAATTGATTTTATTATGAGCTTTTGCAGAAGTTATCAAATTATATGTTTGATATACGATTAATGGGATAGAAATTGACATATATTCGAAGTATGAAGTGTAATGATTTATAATGGAATATGATTTAATTATGAAAATGGCACTAATATGATGGATATAGGGAATTGAATATTGGAAGTATTAAATATGTGAATATGTTTTTGATATATACAAGTTTGGTTCTTATTTAGTAATTTTGGAACATGATCAATCGGGTTTTGATATATGTTTGAAATGTGCTTATTTACGATACATGTTCAATCAAGTCTGATTATTTCTGAATTGGAATTATGACTCATGTATTCGAATTTATAATAAGTGAATTGTGGATATTTGAATTTGATAAGTTTTAAATGTTTATTAATTCTTTGGTACATGAAAGGTGAGGAATGATTGTGTTGAACTGTGTTTTATACAGTAATGCCTCATAACCCTAATCCAGTAACAGATACAGGTTAGAGGTGTTACACCAACAATTTGACAGTGTGTAACAGCCCGTTTTTAGTCAAATCAGAACAGTGGTTTAGAGATCACAAATCCGAGGTCAAAATATTTATTTTATTGTTTTGAGATCTACAGTATGATAGTATGATAGTGTGAAAATTTCGTTAAGAAATTTTATTGTTTGAGTGTTCAATTTGACTAAAAGGACTAAATTGCATAAGTGCAAAACTTGAGTTCCATAAGCTAAAGGTGTTTAATAGCTATAAAACTTTAACTAGAGGTCCTAAAATGGAATTAGACCATTGTATATTTGAGTGGACAAAGATGGACATGGTTAGGTGAATTATAATTATTATACATTAAGGTTATTTAAATAAATTAGAAATTAAATGATTAAATAAGTAAAATAAAGCCATTTTTGTCCATCTTCTTCAACCTAGCCAAAAGTTAGAAGGAAAAAAATCCATGGAAATAGCTTGATGCATTCAGCCATTGTTCTTGCTTGCATGTAAGTCCATTTTTGTCCTGTTTTTAATGATTTCTACGTTTTTTGGAGTTGTTGTAGCTCAATCTAGCTAGCCCAAGGACTAATTTGAGAAAATTTTAAAAGTATCGGGTTTTTCTATTGATGAATGTTGGTGTATTTTGATGTTTGATGATCAAAATGCATGCTTGTTGTTAGATAAACAACATTTAAAAAGGGATTTTTAACAAAATTGTCAGTTAAGGATTAAATTGAGAAATGTGATAATTTATGTGGTAAAAGTGTGAATAAATGAAAATTATGGGTTGCTATTAGTATGTTAAATATTCAGCTAGGCTTGGGTTGAAGTAAAATTGAATGAATTTCATTTTACGAGCCTAGGGACTAACTTGTAAAAATGTTAAAATATTAGGGGTAAAAGTGTAATTTTTCCATATTGTGAGTTTGGGCTAAATTGAATAGCTTGATGATTAAATAAACTGCATTTTATATTATAGATCAAGAAAAAGGAAGTTTGGATCTAGATCGGGAAAAAAAAAGTTTCAGACTAGTTGATCCTTTTCGTTGTTTTTGTGAATCAAGGTAAGTTCTTATATTAATAAGCATTAATAAATTGTGTTTTAAATGTTTTATAATTGCATTGTTGATGAATGCTACCTTACGAAAATGTTCGACGAAGAATCAACTTCACGAGAAATCTCAGTTGAACCTTAGGAATAGATTAGGATACAAATGACATGTCATTAGGGGTTACCTTGTGTTGGCTTCGGGCCATGATATTGACACTTCAGGTGCGAGATCCATTGAGTTGGCTTAGGGCCATGATATTGGCACTTTGGGTGCTAGATTTATTGAGTTGGCTTAGAGACATGATATTGGCACTTAGTGTGCAAGATTCTCGAGTATCCTGTATTATTCCGAATAGTTCAACGGATGTATCAAAGATAAGGATGAGTATGAGGTTAATACGAGTTGGTACAGGTATGTACGTAAAGCTTATAAACATTGAATCCATGAAATGGATGAATTCTTGGTAAGTTGGTGAATGAATAATGGAATACCTTGAGATTTAATGCATTTGTATTATCTTGCATTTATATTATTTGAATTGTGGAAGAATGGTAAGTCTACTTGTTACCATACGAGCTTATTAAGCTTTATAGCTTACATTGTTTATTTTTCCATATTTTATAGTGAGTTTAAAGCTAGCTTGTATTCGGGGATCGTCGGAGACTCCATCACACTATTCAACTATCACTTGGTACCTTTGAGATTAAGTTTTGGGTCATATGACATGTATAGGGACTTTGGGTCATTTTGGTATATATTAGTATGAATTTGGCCATTTGTGTTGGCTTGTAAATATTAAGTATTTGGTTTTGTGTATAGCCATGTGAGTTGGCTTCTTTTGGCAAATATGGTAACATGTATATATATGTGTGTGCATATGGCCTTTAATGTGTGGTTTATAATTGCTTTGTGAATGACTAATTGAGATTTGGAATTGAAGGCAGCAAATGGTTGATATTGAAGATGTATTAGCACGTTATGTGTTAGGAAAAATATTGCATATACTAAGTTAACCATTTAGATGACTTTGGATGTGATTTTGGCATGTATTCAAAGTGGTCAATTGTGGTGTTATGAGCTTTGTGGTTGTTGATATTGAAATAGCATGATTTGGAATTGGTGGTGGTTGCATTGAGTGTCTATTAATGCTATGTTGATTGCCATTTGACATGTTTAGGTTGTTGCAAGTTGGGTGAGAAAGATGGCTTAGTAAATAGCCTGTTTTTGTCCACACGGGTGTGTGTCTCAGCCGTGTGTGACACACGGTTGTTGGCACGGCCGTATGTCCCGTGAAGCTTAATGAGAAACCAAGTCAGTAGCTTCACACGGCCTAGCACACGGGTGTATGGCTTGGCCGTGTGGCACAAGTCAGTATACCCTCCATTTTTGGCACGGCCTATCACACGGCCTAGACACGAGCTTGTGTGGCCATTTCGAGAGGCACACGGCCTGACGCACGGGCATGGTTTGGCCGTGTGAGCCAAGTCAGAGAGTTACATGGGGTCGGACACGGGTTGGGACACGGCCATGTGATCCCATTTCAAATGTCCACACAGCCTGGGACACGGGTGTGTCTCTTGGCCGTGTGAGGCACACGGCAGGGGCACACAGGCATATGACCCCTGCAGTTTGAAAAATTTTCTAAGTTTCCAAGATTTTTCCTAAGTTATCGATTTAGTCTTGAACCACTTCTAATGCATGTTTTGGGCCTCGTAGGCTCGTATTAGTGACAATGTGAATATGTTTGAATAGATTCAATTTATATGATTGTTTTTGTTGTAAGTACGGTAATGCCTAGTAACCTTATTTCGGCATCGGATGTGGGTTAAGGGTGTTACACAGCGCACAACGGAGCTAATAATCAACACAAAACAATCAATAATCCTGCGGTGTATTGCAAGTGTGACAAGTCGAGTTGTAATATTTTTAGTGTTATAATGGGACACTCGAGTATTCTAAGGATTGAACCCAAGAAAGTTCGGGGACTAAGTGATTTGTAATTGCCCAAACTCGGCTTGGACATTACGGTTAAACTCAAAAGAAATCATGTTTGATTAACTTGTTGAAGACGTACTATTTTTTTTTGAAGACTCATGAGTACGTTGTTGGAAAAAAGGAGTTTAGAAAACATAGGGAAAAATAAATTTAGAGAAAAACCAGAGTTTTAAATTTTTTTCAAAACAAGATATTGGTTGTGATATTTAAAGTAATAAACAATTAATCAAAATTGTACATTTTCAATTAATTTAGGATGAACGCTTTAACCGATTAGTCTTCTCCGTTGTCCTCAAGCTCACGTCTGCCGAGTGTGGGCTCGCTTCGAATTAAAAAAATTTCACAAAAATTACAAGTGGGGTAATTCGTAATTTCTCTAAACTTTTGAGTAAAGTTATAAATCAGAAAATATGGACCTAAAATTTTATTCAAGCTTGTCTGTATTTACAAAATACTAACTCAAACCCATTTTAATTTCATCCATATTAATTTTTAAAATTTTCAAAATTTTTATATTATTTTAATGTAATATTTATAATTTTATTTATTAATTTTTTTACATAGACATCTTAATATTATTTTAATATTTACATTAGTGTAGTATTATATATAATATATTTTTTATATATTATAATGTATATAATATAATATAAAGTATTATAAACTTAATAAACCTCTAAGCCTAGACAAATAATCTTATCGTAAACAAATACTAACACATTTCATTCATTCATTTCCCCCGATTTATAATGATTAAAGAGAGAGGAGGGGCTAAATGTTGGCGGATATTTTATATCTTGGTGGTTGGTATGTCTTTTTCATTTATTTTCTTATTTTTGTTTCTCATATTTTGGATAAAGTTATTATTGTGGCTTTCTATGCGTTAGGCACTTGCTTGGTATAATTAATTGTGTAGAAAATAAACAAGCAATTGCAAGAAAAAACAAGTCTCATATCTATAGACTTAAATTTTGCTAATTATCTCCTTAGTAAACATACATTAACCAAACAAATCACTCAATCACACATAAACTCTCTGATAATGGTGTCACCAACTTGACAGTGCATGCCGGGCCTAAGAATTAACACAAAAATAATCAATAATCTAGTGGTGTGCTGTAAATATGACAAGTCGGGTTATAATATTTTTAATATTATAATGAAACACTCGAGTATTCTAAGGATTAGACACAAGAAAGTTTAGAGACTAAGTGATTTGTAATATCTCAAACCCGACTTGGACGTTATGGTTAGATTGTAGAGGTTACACTTTACATGAAAACAATATTATTTTACAGTAGCAAAGTACTTAAATTCAAAAAAAATCATGTGTAACGCCTTAATTTATTAAATTTTAGTTTTACGAATTTCATAATATTTAAATATCTGTATCAATATCAAGTGTTTTAATTATGTGTATGAGGTCTTGGATTCAAAATCTCAATTCAATCGTAAAATGATTTATTTGGGCTAGTTTTGAAATAAATAAAACAAGTATTTAATTTATGTTTAATTCCATTTTATGTTTTGCTTTTGTTTTATTTTTTTTTGTTAAAAAACCCAAAACCCACGCTGTCCCTTTTGTTAAAATGGAGATGGAGTGTGTATAATTGGGGTTAACAGGGAAGGGAGTCGAAGTCAATGAATAGAGACAAATGAGATGGAAAACACCAGAAAGTGGAAAACAGGTGGAATGATTGGACCCTCCAATTTCTTTATTTTATTCCGTACCAATCTTTCTTTATTTAATCAAAAGAAAAATCTCATTGAAAAGAGAGCAAATAATTTTTTTTTAAAAATTGATCATATTTAATACAAAATATATTTTGTAAATTATTTCAGTAATTATGACTATGTAATTGTAATTATTTTCGCCATACAAGTTTTGTGTTTCAATGCATAGGCCAAGCTCGTACCAAGCCCCTTTGGTGCTGCCCCTATTTGCATGGAAACCTTTTTTTAGATCATATATACACATATACATATAACTTCAAATTAAGCTCACTTAGACATTAATTATTATTATTATTATTTAAAATATTATTTAAACACTTAAAAATATTAATATTTTAAAAAATCAATCTATTTTAAGAATTCATTTTCGTTTTTCAGCCTTCAAGTTGCAAAATCAAAGGATAAGTGGAAATTCTGGGTCCGGCACAGGATGCGGTTGCCCATTTTATCAGTCCCCGAGACCGGTCCACAGGCCTAGCCAAGATTCCCGCGCAAGAAAGAGGAAGAGCTTTTCTATTTGAAGATGAAAAGCCTTTAATGGTGGAGCCTCGAGGCCATGTGCCAATGTCCCAACTTCTTCCCTCAAAAGAAACACCCTTTTTACAGTCAAATCAAAATTCAATCAATTCTGCCTTTCGGCGCCCATTAAACCCAAACTCTTTCCATAAGATAATATTGAACTTGGTTCACGTTACATTACTCGAATTTCAAATCCACAATACCAGCAATCAAATACAAGAGAGTTGTGAATCAACCACATCTAAGCTATTGAATCACTGTTGTCGATACCGGCATGTCCCATAACCTGACCAAGGAAGATTAATTGAAAGTTAATGGGGGAAAATGAAAGAAAGATTTTAAGTATTGGTGTTTTAAATTGTATCAACTTACTTGGATCACTGAAGGTGACTAGGCCAGTACCCTTGATGAAATCGCAGTTCCAATAATTCTTGCCGTGCATCTGGTAGTAAGCATTCATGGCATATGATGCATGAGCGTGAAGCTTGTCGGGCTCAAAACATTTACCGCTTTCATAAACTTCCCTACAGTCAATTCCACCAGGGCCTCAGCAAAAATCCAGCACACTTTGAAGTACTTTCTCATCTGCATGTGGTTTAGCCACGCACCATACTGACGGACCCCTTACTCGGCCGCTTGTCGACATCTTCTCGAATGCACCTCCATTGCTGCAGAACTCACAGCTCAAGTCCACTTCGTATAACTTAGACCCGTCCTCATTAAAAATCCCAAAATTTCTCTCACTCGCACCCCCTGGCTTTTTGTTCTCGTTAAACAAAGCAAACACAAATATCTCTATGTTATCCTTAGGTTTCATGGGTGACCCTTTATTAGACTGTGCACTCAATCAACCTGGTATTGTAAGTCTTTGCATTGTTGAGTGTAGCTGCGGTGTCTTCTGGATCTCCTTTTGAGGGCCATCCAGATTCTGACACTGTGATCTTCATTGATAGATTCCCAAAGCCAATGGCATCGATAGCTGACCTAACAGCATCAATCTGGGCGTCCAGCATGTTATGGTAGATGTAACCCTTAGGGTCATGGACCCCTGTCGAGTTCCCTAGCAATGCATACCCTAAATCAACTGTGCTGGGGTTATCCCTGTATGCAAAATATGGGTAGGCATTGACCATGAAAGGTGCACCAGTATCAGCCAAAAACCCAACAATAGAGCTCATGGTGGGAATAAGCTTTGTGGCAAAGGTCGAAGCCGAGGGTGGAAACAAGGAAGCAAGAACCGCCATGCTATGCGGGGTAGTGACCTTGATCTTACGGTCAAGACCACGCTTTAATAACACAGCATGTAAGTTTTGCATGGCTTGGACCAGTGCATCAGGGTCCAAATTATCATCGGAGGTCAAATTAATTTTATTCAATGGATTTTAGTTATATACATTATTTTTTTAGTTAAAGACTAGAATTTATTACTTATTTTTTATTAAAGTTTTTAATTTCAAGTTTCAATTTATATTAATTATTTTATTTTTTTCATTTTGATATTACAAATGTAATGATTATTTATTAAAATATGTATATTCAAAAGTTGTTTTTTGAAATATTTTTTAGGGATATTTTAACACTTATGAGAGTCAAGTTCAATATAATTATTAATAACAACGAGTTTTTCATGCTTGTTGGAATCAAAGTAATTATTAGTTATGATTACAGTACTTTGATATCTATCGATAGGAGTGAGTGTTCAAACGAATCGAATAAAAAAAATTATGTATTAATTGAGTTGACGAATTATATTTTATCATTCTAACTCGATTTGAATTTTTTTTCGAATCATAATAACAAATACTTTATTACAATAAACTTGAATCATTAATTAACTTATTTAGATCCCTAAATTATTATTCTAGACAATTTTTAACTATCTTTATATATTTTTTAGAATTTTTTTAAAAATATAAATTTTAAATTTTTTTATAATTTTTGTTGAAAGAGAAACTAATTTGCTCATTTTCAAACTTAACAGTGATCAAAAGAGAACCTAAGCGGCTTTTTTTCAATAATATCTAAAACTTTTGATTAATTATGAAAATAATCCTCTTCCAAAATCATTTACGTAAATGAACCTTTTATTATAGTAAAACTCGATGTTGACATTGCCATTGGTGGCACCACATCTAATAATTACCCAATTATTGTCCGGTTTAATAAAAAAATTAATTTTTGAGTGTCGTAGAACGCCACCAGATTCAACTCAGAAGCAGGATCTTTTCAAGATTGAAGATCTTTTCAAGATTGAAGATCTTCATTCAATTTCGTTAGAAGTTTTATTGGGTTTCTTTATATCTTGTTGTTATTCTAATTTTGAGATGATTTCATTCCAATTTATGAACTAAATTCTCTAGATACCTAGGGAAGATGAAACCTATATATGATGGATCTTATTATTTGATTTTCCGAATTACATGATAAATACTTGATTCTTATTCTCAATTATGTATACTTATTTCTTGCTTTAATATTTTCAAGATATTAATTTAAGTTTAATGTGCTTATTTCAGTGGAGCAAAAGTCCCTATTTAAGAGGAGATCTGGTATGATTGAGTGGAGTTGCATGTAATCCTAGAAATAGGACGACATAAATCTATCGGATTAGAGTCATATCTAATAGGGAAATCCATAGATCGAGTTAATGCGATAATAGAGGTTTTAATTAGAAAGAGATTTCAATTAATTAACCTAGCTAGAGTCAATTTTTTTTATTCTTAAAAGAGATATTAACATAATTTAGGGATTTATACGGATCAAGGCGCAAGTGAATAAATTGTTTAATTCAGATTCAGAATAATAAGTTAAGTCTAGCTAAATTCTTTCTTGGGTATTGTCTATATAATTGGTTTTATTCGATTATTTTCTAAATTCATTCTCTGTTGAGTTATTAATAATTAGTTTAGTTAGTTTTAGATTTAAAATAAATTCCTTCAATTTATAGGCTAGATAATAGAAAAATAGTAATTACTAGTACTTTTAGTCATTATGGATACGATATTCCCGACTTACCATAGCTATACTATTATTCGATAGGTGTGGTTGCCTTTGTTGTAATTTTAGTTAGTTTAGTGACCCATCACAAACAAACTCCTTGACAACGGCGCCAACAACTTGACAGCACACACCGAGCTAATAATCAACACAAAACAATCAATAATCAAGCGGTGTACTGCAAGTGTGACAAGTCGAGTTGTAATATTTTTAGTGTTATAATGGAACACTTGAGTATTCCAAGGATTGAACCCAAGAAAGTTTGGGGACTAAGTGATTTGTAATACCCCAAACCCGGCATGGACGTTACGGTTAGATTGTGAAGGTTACACTGTACATGAAAACAATATTACTTCATTTTGGCAAAACTCTTAAACTCAAAAGAAATCATGTTTGATTAACCCGTTGAAGACGTACTATTTTTTTTTGTTTTGAAGATTCATGAGTACGTTGTTAGAAAAAACAAATTTAGAAAACACAGGGGAAAATAAAATTAGGGAAAAACCAGAGTTTTAAATTTTTTTTCAAAATAAGATCTTGGTTGTGATATCTAAAGTAAAAAACAATTAATCAAAATTGTACCTTTTCAATTCATTGAGGATGAACGCTTTGACCGAGTAGTCTTCTTTGTTGTCCTCAAGCTCACATTTGCCGAGTATAGGCTCGCTTCGAATCAAAAAAAAAATCACAAAAATTACAAGTGGGATAATTTCGTAATTTCTCTTAACTTTTGAGTAAAGTTGTAAATAAAAAAATATGGACCTAAAATTTTATTTAAACTTGTCCATATCTACAAAATACTAACTCAAGCCCATTTTAAGTCCGTCCATGTTAATTTTTAAATTTTTTAAAAATATTTATATTATTTTAATTTAATATTTATAATTTTATATATTTTTATTTATTAAATTTTTTTACGTAGACATCTTAACATTATTTTAATGTTCACAGTAGAGTAGTATTATATATTTAATATATTATTTTATGTGTTATAACTTATATAATATAATATAAAGTATCATAAACTTAAAGGTGAGTCGGATTGAGCAAGTTTGAGCCTTAAATATTTAAGTCTGAGCTTGACTCATATTTTAAACATGTCTAATTTTTGTTAAAACTCAATTTTTAAATATAATATTTTTGCTCAAACTTTCTCCAATTTCAAATAAACTTTCGAATCTAGACGAATAATCTTATCGTAAACAGATGTAACACATTTCATTCATTCATTTCCCCCAATTTATAATGATTAAAGAGAGGGGGGCTAAATGTTGGTGGATATTTTATCTCTTCGTGGTTGGTTTGTCTTTTTAATTTATTTTCTTATTTTTTTCCTCATATATTGGATAAAATTATTATTGTGGGTTTTCTATGCTTTAGGCACTTGGTATAATAATAAAAATTATTTTAGTCATTTATTTAATTTTTCGTTTTTTTAATCTTTAAATTTTTATTGTTTGTCAAATCACTCCAAAATAGATGAAAAAGTTAACGTTTGTTAACTTTACTGATGTGACAATCCATATTGTACAGACCCGTTTTGGCCCCAAACCCAACAAACAAACAGAAGCCCAATACCTAAACCCAACTACATATCCAAGCCCAACAGCAGTCCAACCCAACCAATTAACAAATCAGAAAGAAAAAAAGAAAAACCCTAGGAGCCGCCTCTACCCCCTGTCCCATCGCACCATGCCTGCTCCACCGCCCTTGTCAGTCACCTACTCCTTTGCCACACCTGCAAACAAGAGAGAAAAAGGCAGCCAAGGACCGAAAGCAGAAAGGCCACAACAGTAGAGAAACAACAAAAATAGAGCGATGATAGCAACTTGTAAATGGGATATAAAATGGGGGATTGTATTTTCAAAAAGGGAAACCGATTGTATTTTTAAGGGGGATTTGTTTCAAAAAATCGATTCAGACATACAAATAATAAAAAAGGAGACAGTTGAAGAAAGGATCGAAAGGGGTTAAGGTCTTTTGATACTCTCTTATTTTTTTTCTTTCAAAAACTGTTATTCCTCTATTTCTTCTCATTTTTTTTCTATTTTATGAAGTTATTTACATACATATATAAGAATGTAATAAAAAAGAGGAAAAGGAAAGTACCTGGAGCGTTCGGCCACCGTCCATGGCGGAGGAGTGGCGGTCGAGGCGACGGCACAAGATTGGGTTTCTTTTGAAACCATAGCAGAGAAAGAAATAGGGAAAAGAGGGTCGCTCTCTCTCTGTTTTTTTTTTGCAGAAGAAAAGAAAAGATAAAAAAAAATGAAATTTTTAATTAAATACCAAGAGCAAAAACGGTGCCGTTTTGCATCATAGGTACCAGCATTGAAACGGCGCCGTTTAAGGCGACCCGCATGCGACCCCACCCGTACCCCGGGGGATCCGCGTGTTTCTGAATATTGGGCTATTTGCACGGATAGTCCCTCCTTTTTCTCAGTGCTTGTCAATCCGGTCTTATGTTGATTTTTTTCTTTTAATTTAACCCCATGTTTTTGTTGAGTTTTTCAATCGGGTCCTCCAACCCATTGACATGTTGCGGAGCGAACACATGTCCAGAGGCTGGGTATTTTACCTATTTAGTCCTCAAACCTTGCGAATATTTTCATTTTTACCCTGTTCTTTTATTTTGTTATAGTATTCACTTCTAATCTAGTTTTTATTCCAATATAACCCCTAATCAGTTTGATTTTGATCTTTTTATTTTTCTTTATTTATTCATATATTATTTATTTTAAAGGGTATTGTATTTCATTTGTTAAATATTTTTAAAACTGTTCTATTATTTATTCTAAATCCTTTTGTTGTTACCCTTTTTTTTTTTACTTTTTCTCATTATTCTATTTAATTTTAATATTTTATTACTGTTATTATATTTATATTTTTATTAGCATCTCATTATTATCATTTTTACTTAATACTTATATATATATATATATATATATATATATATATATGTGTTATATAGTATTATTAATAGTTTAATATTATTGTTTTTATTAATGTATTTGTATGTCATATATGTATTCTTTTAATATATATACATTATACTCCATATTATATATATATATTAGTATTATATTACGTATATTTGTTCTTTTTAAACATTATATATATATATTTTATGTATATTATGTCTATATTTTAATATATTATGTGCATATTTTTAATATTATCATATATTTATTTTTGATATATGTGTATATATTTATGTAATATTATTAATAATTGTTTTTTTATTATTATTATCATTATCTTTGTATTGTTACTATTATTATTGTTATACCTTTTATTATTACTATTGTATTATTACTATTATTATTATAACATTTTCTTCCTTTTGTAATTACTTATACGCTATTTTTATACTAACTAATTTAATATATATATATATATATATATATATATATATTAGCACACTTATTTTGCTTATATATCACTACTCTTATTATTATCGTTTCATCACATATTTATTTATATCTTTGTAAATAATTTCAAACCGTAAATCATTCATTATTTGTATTATCCTTATTACTATTACTAATATTAATATTCTTATATGACTATTTATATTATCATCAGCATTATTATATTTTACCACTATTATTATTATTTATATTACTATTATTATTATCGTTTTCGTTATCATTGTCATTTTTTTATTTTTGCCATGTTTTATTTATTTTTATTTATTTCTTTATTTACTTATGTATTCGATCATTTCATTTACCTTATGCTTTTGTTTTATATTTTTGTACTACTAGCCTTGCTTTCAACTTTTATAACTGTTCATATTATTGTTTTTAACACTATCACACCTATCATTATGTTATTATATATATTAATACCCTAATTTGCTTTATGTTTTACTATAAGTCACATTTTTTACTCAATATATTAAAACAATTCTTTCATAAAAGTAACATCCGGTATTAGGAAATTCGAGATAATCGTGCCCTAACTTACTGGGTTTCGATTTTTCTCATTTAACCTAAATAACAGAATTTTTTTTCAAATCACAATACGAGTTTTAAAAATGCTTATTTTCGGAGATGCGATGTGTGATTACCTAACTTACTGGGTATGACATTTTGTTATCTCGAAATAAGATTTTTCGCAAATAAAAGCAATATTCGGTGTTCAGAAATTCGAGGAAACGTGCCCTAACTTATTGGGCTTCGATTTCTCTCGTTCACTCTAACTAACCGAATATCCTTTTAAAAGAAGTTAAAATATATTAATTTTAAATAGAAGGCAAACTCAGTCTCAAAGTTCGAGATGTCGTGTCCTAACTTACTGGGCATGATATTTTATTACTTCGGGATGAGAGAGTCCTTAACATCTGTTTTAATTTATTCAATCATTTTTAAATAATACAAAGAGGGATCGTATTCTAAATTCTTTCAAGTTTTCAAAAATTTCGACACTAAGACACTAATTAATCAACTAGGTACTAATTTTGGGCGTATCGAGGGTGCTAATCCTTCCTCGTGCGTAACCGACTCCCGAACTCATTTTCTGATTTTTGTAGACCAAAAATTATCGTTTCAGTAAATCTTAACTTTTATTAAAATGATTAATTTAAGGTGATCTGATCATACCTCATCAAAAAAAGGATTGGTGGCGACTCCCAGTTTTTCGTTTTCATTTTCAAAATCCAAGTCGATTCCCGTTTTTCAAAAAAATGGTTACGACACACATGTATGTCTATTAACAATTATTTAATTTTTTAAAAAATTAAAATTATTAAAAAATATAATTTTTATACTTTTTAATAAGTTTAATAATTTTTAATTTTTTTAAAATAATTTATTATATATTTTTTGAATTTTAAAAATTAATTAATTATTGATTTAATATTTATGTGGCATTTCACGTATATGTCACGTCAACAAAGTTAATATATGTTAATTTTTCTATCTATTTTAAGATGACCTGACAAACAAAACGCAAATTTAAATGTTAAAAGAGGTAAAAAAATTAAATGAATGACAAAAATTACTTTTTTTTTTGGAAAGTTGGAGGTAGTGGCAGAGCCAAGTTGAGGCCCAGGGGGCCACAGTCCCAAAGTTTAATTTTTTTTTAACTTAGTCCTTTGTAAATGTATACTATGGCCCTCCCAAAAACATAAGTAGCCCCCCAAGGTTTAAGATTTTTGCAATTTTTCTCTTTGTATATATATTATAGCCTTCCTAAAAATATAAGTAGGCCCTCCAATATTTTTATAGGATTAAAAATAATATTAAAAAACTTATTCTTGATAAAAATAAAGAGAAAATCTTCTTGAAAAAGCTAAATTACTCATGATGACTTTTGAATGATATTTTTGTTAAATAATAATAAATTAATGTTTATCTAATAGTTTACTTAACATAATAATATTTTATAAGTAATATAATAATATATATATAAAGAAAAGAAAAGATGAAGAGACTTTTATTTTATCATCTTTCTCCTTCATATTGGTGTTTAGCAAGAAAAGAAGAAAAAAAAATTCTTTTATCATTTTTCCTCCAAATTTGAAGTATAAGGTATGTTTTTCTTCAAACTTTTCATAGATTTTGAATATTCGAAACTTATTTTTTTTATATATATATATACCAGTAGTTTTTTTGTTTTATCAAGTATATTAAAAGTTGTCATTAAAAGATATTGATGAAATTTGGAAGCTTATAAAATTAAGTGAAATGTGTATGTTTTTGGATGGAAAATGATTAGGATACGGTTTCTAACTTGTTAGAAGTATAAAAATGAAACAAAAATAGTTAGATAATGTTATAGTAAGTTTCGGCCAAAATGAAGGGAGGAAGAAAACATTAAAATTATGTCAAATGATAGCTTGTGAAGTAGTGAGCATTCCTATGAAAAACGGAATAAAAAATGGTTAACCGAGTCAAATAATAACTATTTCGTCTTAATTGTTGGAATACTGCTTCTTTTGAATTGATTGTTTATATGTTTAAATTGACTGTTACATAGCAGTTCTAATTTTAACTTGCCCCCAAGATTAATATCTGGCTTTGTCACTGGTTGAAGGGTCAAATAAGTCATTTTACCTTTTAAAAAGTACTACAACTTTCATAGATGTTGGATATATTCACACTTCAATGTGATTTTTATTAATTATTTCTAATTTTTTTAAAGACAAACAAATATTTAAACAAAATTTTAGTTGAATAAAAAAAATTTTAAACATAAAACATAAGTATTTTTCTATAATGTATTTTTACATTTGTACTCTTTTAAAAATTATACATATATAAAAATAAAATGGTAAGTTTATATAGAAGTTATCATCTTATTTTTCCTTAATATATTTTTTAAAAAAACTTAAATAAACTTTGAGATAAATAATTTATTTGAGGTAAAAAGAAAATCAACAATAATTAATTTAAACATAAATAAAGGTTAAAATTTGTTGTTAGTCCCTATATTTTTATAAAATTTGAGATTTAGTTCATATATTTAAAAAGTTAAAAAATCAATTCTCTTACATTTTTAATTTAAAAAATTTTAGTTCAATCATTATTATTATTGGTAGTTTATATTAAAAATTGTCAACTTGACGTTTATTTTCTATCAAACATATGCTACATTACATGAGGGCAACCTAGTCATGATGTCAATTTGAATTGACAGGAAATACATACGATTTTATTGATTGTGCTGTTATTTTTAAATAAAAAATTGTAGGAGGAGCTAATTTATTAAATTTGTAAAGTACAGAGACTAAATATAAAATTTTGTCAAAGTACAAGGAGTAAAAGCAGATTTTAACAATAAATAAATGTTTAATTTATTTTTCTCCGATAAAAAAAATAGAGGGTTGATTTTGTATTTCACTCCTTCGATAACCTTTGCTTCCATTTCAATTCGAGTTTTCAAAAATCCGAAGGCCGGCCTTTTTCTCGTTTAGTTTCCTTTTCATTTTCCCAGTAAACAAACAAAGCTCATTAACATCGTTTCGAAGCCAAAACAAGACTGAATTCATGGTGAAAGGAGGGCAAAACTTGCCGGCTGACGTCATCCAAGTAATCGATCAGCTAGAGCGCCATTGCTTATCTCCCGATGGATCTCTTATCTCCAAATCCGCTTTCTACTATCTCCAGCTCGTATTCTCGATTAAAATTTGAATTTTCTTTGTAATTCCCTCTCTTTTTTTTTTCAAGTAATGTGATGGATTTCGATTTTCAAGCGAGAGAGGAAATGTCGAGAGAAAGATTACGCTACTTAGAAGCAATGGTGATATTCTAATTTAATTTTCATTTACTGGATTTTTTTTGTTATGAATTTGGTAAGAAAATAAAATGTAAAATTGGTGTCAATTTTTGCAGGCAATTTACTGTGAAGCAATAGCTATGGTGGAAGAGTATCAGCAAGCAGTTTCAGTGGCGAATCTTGGAGGGATTCGAGATATTCAAGGTTTTTATCCGCAGCTTGGATTGAAGAATTCTCCTCAGGTTTCAAATTAATTTCATTAATTTTTATTTTCTAAATTTTCTTTTTGAATGTTTGCGGTTAAAGGAGAAACTTATTGGACATTGGCTATATGAATTTCTTTTGGAACAAAAAAGAAAGTGCAATTAATATTTTCTTGAAAGGTTAGATATTACAAACCTAAAATGGTTTAAAAGGTATGATTTTCAATTTTAATTTTTAATTTTATAAGGAAAGTGCAATTAATACCTGTTTCCAACCCTCACACTTGAGTAAGGAATAACAGAGTTTGCAACTTCTTTATACAATTGTTAAGGCGAAAGTAAAGAAAAAGCGTTTTATGAAAAATAAGCAGCAAAAGTGATAAGAAAACAGTCTTTATAGTTGGGAATAAGCAGCAAAAGTGATAAGAAAACAGTCTTTATAGTTGGGAATCTGATAGGGGTTTTACTCTGTGTTTGTGAACTTTAGGTTTATGAGACTCTAGAGCATCGATTAGTTGTTGCAGAAGCAGCTCAAAGATTGAGACTTCCACTAATATCTAAAGATGGGGAAATTCATGAGGAAGAAATTGAGAAATGGAGTATTATGTCACGGAGTCCGCTTGATAGTACTAGTACCAGTCTCACTATCAGCTCGAGTTCAAACTCATTGAATTATGCAAATAGTGCTGCAACCAGTGGTGCAGCTGCAAATAATACTGGTGATTCAGGAGAACCTGGTGTTGGTGGTGTGCCTAACCGTTTTCTTGGAATAACACCTGCTTATTTGCCAGTCTCACTATTAGCTCGAGTTCAAACTCATTGAATTATGCAAATAGTGCTGCAACCAGTGGTGCAGCTGCAAATAATACTGCTGATTCAGGAGAACCTGGTGTTGGTGGTGTGCCTAATCGTTTTCTTGGAATAACACCTGCTTATTTGCCAGTCTCACTATCAGCTCGAGTTCAAACTCATTGAATTATGCAAATAGTGCTGCAACCAGTGGTGCAGCTGCAAATAATACTGCTGATTCAGGAGAACCTGTTGTTGGTGGTGTGCCTAATCGTTTTCTTGGAATAACACCTGCTTATTTGTGGCAAACTCAGCTTCAACGAGTACCATTGTCAATGGTATGAAAACTTTGTTTCATGATTGCAGATGGAAGTTTTAAGATCTTTAATTACAAAAGAGGCCCTTGTTTTAGTTTTCATAAACTTTCTTAGAAGATCATGACACATTTCTATAATTTTTGTTAATTTGCAAATTTAGGATATGGCTGACTATCAGTTAACTCTTTCAAGGGAGATTGATGCTCGGTTGAAATCTAAGTGTGACAAGTTAGCTGATGCCTTTGTTTATGTTATTGGTACGTTCATATATCTTTATCCTTTTTCACTTCTCAACGTGCCTAATAGTTTATATATCCCCATTGGTTTAACATGTTGTCGGAAACAATGCATCTTTCATAATGTTCTGTCCCAAAATTCCTCACTGGTTTGTGATATCAATCCATAGATCTTGTTGCCCATCATTTTATTGCAAAAGGCCTAGATTACATATGACGAAATTAGAATGTGAGAGCAAATATATGAAGCATATTTGCTTCTTGGAATTGTGGTCCCTTATGGTACTATTCTTTTTGTGCTGCAGACTCATCTTCTGGAAGTCAAAGTTCAAGCTCTTGGCTTCCAGAAAGGTATTAGTTACTTTCTCCACCTTTTTGATGGGGTTGGCTTATATGCTCGATGTTGATTACCTGTTTGTGATATTTCTTTTACCAGGGTTAAGTTGATAATTGAGGAGATTGTGAGGGAAGAAGCAGCTTTGCGGGAGGATCTCTATTCCGCAGATAGGAAATTTGCAGAATATTATAATGTAGGTTAATAGAAATCCATATGAGACTGAGTTCTCTCAACAGGAGTTTTTCATGGATCACATAGTGTTTTGAGAACGGGTTTGCTCTATATTTTTCACGACAAGTGATGTAAAACAATCTCTCTTAACAGGTCCTAGAGCAAATACTTGGAGTGCTCATTAAGCTCGTCAAAGATTTGAAGTTGCAACATCAACATCAATATGTAAGCTTTTATACTCTGGGAGTTATTTTCCAGCGTCTGTTAAGGGTTTCATATGTTCTTCCATGGACTGATCTTTAAACTCATCTTTTACTTCGCAGGATGAATTACAGAAGACGTGGCTCTGCAAAAGGTGCGAGACCATGAGTGCAAAATAAGGTTTGTGGCCCTATATTTCTTGCTATATTGTGGATTGCTCCCATTGTTATCATGTTTTTAAGCATCTCTTTTATTTGTTTGTTTTAAAGCAAAACTGGAGTAGCATAAGAGACTTTGTTTTGATCTAAATCTGGCTTCTATTGTGTCAGGGTGTTGGAGCATGTTCTCTTGCTTGAAACTTATACACAAGAGTCGGTACCAGCGCTACACAAAATAGGGTACTTTTAAGAGTGATATACATAATTATCAATACAAATTACGGTTCGATATTTAGCCATAACCTTGTCCGGCATTGTTGGCAGGAAATATCTTGTCGAGGCTACCGAAGAAGCCTCTGCTGCGTATAATAAAGCTGTATGTAAAATCTTCTTTACCTGGTTTGGTAGCCAATTGTTTGATTAGAATATACTTGGTTTTTCATTCAAAATTATGCATATTTTCGTAAGTCAGGGTTGTTTCTCAGTCAGGTTTTTCTTCTTTCTTGTTTTTCTCGATGTCAATTCGTGTTACAACCCTTTTAAACAGGTAACACGCCTACGTGAGTATCAAGGTGTCGATCCTCACTTCGATACAATTGCAAGGCGGTATCATGATGTTGTTAAGGTAACATCAGCTTCAAAATTAACTGGTCTTTCACTCAAGTTTCCTTTTGAGCAAAACATTAAAGCCGCCGGTTTACATTACAGAAACTAGAAAATATGCAATGGACCATTCACCAAGTCGGGATGGACCTCAAGCGCTTACCAGATCATGCGAGCTCATAATTTTCGGATCCCATTCGGTTTTACCAGTCGAATGGTTTGTATCATCCTTTTTGTTTCTATGATTGTATCTAGAACGATTTTGAACAAATCTCCAGTCAATTGCTTGTCGTGTTCCATAAACTAACGTTGGTGGAAAGGATTCTTTGTGTGCTATATGATCGCCCTTTCGATTTGCCTTAAAAGCTATTCGAACTCGAGTTTGAATTGACATTTTTCAGTACTTGTTAAAAAAACAAACCAATCAATTAGCTATTTAAATCAAGCATTAAGATACTTAAATTAAGTTTAGTTGTAGCTGATTCATCGAATTCATAAGCATAAGAATCTGCAAAATGAAAACTCAAGCATAACAATGTAAAGAAACCTAAAACATCTTTGTTAAAGCCATTTATGCACGAAATTTGGGAAATTTTGTAGTTGATTTCTGCAAATCAAGTCATATACATAAATTCAGCTCTCTGAAACCCACCCTTTTACAAAATACTAAATGACAAATTCCACCCATTGAAGTGTGGTAATTTTGCAAAGGGACACTCAATCACAATATGCCAATTACATCTCATCAACATTTATACTTTTGTCTTTCAAAATTTTAACAAGATTGAATGAATTTTAACAAGAGAAGTGACATCTTTGACAATCAATTAGAACAAGGGGTATGTGGGAAATCTTAGACCACTCTCTTCCTTTATCGCTTGAGCACTCTTCTTTCAGCAACGGACAACTGTAAATATATAAATATCCAAGCGAGCGAAGCATGTCTTTTTTCGGAAGAGATGTTAGCTTGGGACAATTACAGAACACCAATTCTTGAAGAGAGGCGAGGACTTGAAAGCCCTCGGAGAACATGAATTCCAGGTTCTCAAATTCTGAAAGGGTGATACGGGTGAGAGAAGGAGGCAGCATCATTCCCGTCCCTTCTTCTGGGAATGACGCCACGTTTGAGCAACCTCCACCTCCGATGGACAATACTTGAAGAGAGGTGAGTCTATTTAATCGCCATTCCACAAGTGACCTATAAATTTTGGGTGCGTTTGAGATTTCAAGTGACGTGAGATTGGCAGGGAATCCCTCCGATGGAAATGATATGTCAGCCGAACAGTTGCGCACAATTAATTCTCGAAGGGAGGTGCTGCTGACCATGCACTTAGGAAGGGCTCCAAAATTTCCACAATTAACAACTTCGAAAGCTCTAAAGCTGGTGGAGAGCAACCCACTTTCTTCAAAAGGAACCAAATTTGAACACAAAGACAAGCTAATCTTCTGGAGATGGATAAGCTTGTCTAGTCCTCGTGGTAGAGATTTAATTCCAGAAAATGTAATTGCAATAGGTTCAAGACAAGCGGTTTCCTCAAACTCTTGGGCTATGTATTCCAACTCTGGACATTCCCAAATTATCAAATGTTTAAGCGTTATGGGAAACTTGGTGCTTGAAAATAGGCAACTCAGCTTTGAGCAGTAGGAAATACAGAGAAGTTGAAGCTGATTGCAAATATTTTTGTGCCCCTTCGATGACAAAGACATTAGAGATGGACAATCAGATATTTCCAAGTCCTCAAGAAGACAGAGGGTACTATTCATACTCTTATTATCTTCTTTTTCATCAACCAAATACTCCAAATTCTCACAGTCTGCAATCTTCAGCTTTTTTAAATTAGGAGGTAAGTTATTCTCTGCAAAAGAAACCAAGCCTCGACAAGCCTTAATTTCCATCACCGTAAGGAATGTGAGCTCATGTAAGACTTGTGGCAGTCCATTGAGCCTACCACAAGAAGCTATCTTCAGAGATTCAACACGTGAAATCTTGTCAGGTTGCGATTCGGCTTCGGCTTCCAAAGACTGCAGTTGAGGACAACGCCGAACGGAAATGAAACGATGTCCAACTAAACTAAACCCATGCTGTGATAGAGATGCCAACTCCTCCCATCCCAAACCATCAATTTCAAAATGTTCCGAGTTTCCAAACCTCAACATTGTCCTATCTGCTGGAATATTAAACTTTGGAATGTTAGAAAGAGACAAAGTTTGCAAAGAGGAAAGCTCCTTTGCAGGAGAAGAGCAATCATCCACCAGTTCTGCACACCCTCGTATACTGAATTCACACAGTGACGGGAAACTTCATATTGAAACTACCAAACTCGTACACCTATGAATTTCAAGTTTTTGCAAGGAAGGAAGATGGGTAGGCAACGTTCCCAACAATTGAGGACAGGTTTTGATTGAAAGCTCAAGAAGGCTGGGGAGTTTCAAAACCTTCTCGTCTCCTTCACAAGTGTCCCACTCCTTCCAGTTTGGAAGGCTCTCAAAAGACAGAATCTCTAATGATGCAAATGGATTCAATTGATTTTCTCCGAAGAGCTCAGCACCAATCTTTTGTACTTGATCGAAACCAATAATTGAAAGATCTTTTAACAATGGCAACCTCCCAATTGATGGTAGTGATTTGCAGTTTTTACAATTGCGAAGCTTCAAAGACGACAATTTCTTAAAGGAAGAATCTGCTATCCAAGATGAGAATTTTACACCCCCGTAATTCTCAATGATGAGTAGCTCAAGCTTTTTCGGAGGACGAAGAAAGTCCAACACCCGCTCTTCAACTTCTTTTTTCCTTGTACTATTCTCCAAGTCTTCACCCCATTGTAGTTTTAATCTATCAATCCCCTTCTCATTTAACTTAGCTTCCCTCGCATCTTGACCATTAACATTCTCCAATCCAGAAAGACAAAATTTACCTCTAAGGCTTGACAAATTTTTCAATTCTCTAATAAGATGTCCATCACCTTCCCCTATAACAAAATTAGATAAGATTTGAAGCTTGGTTAGCTGATCAAATCCGGAGGGCATCCTTTCTACTGAATACGCACCTCTAATATCAAGAAAATGCAAGCTGACAAGGTTTTCGATCTTCGAGGGTAAATTTTTGAGCTTTATACAATTTCTTAAATTTAAAGTCTCCAAATGATAAAGAGTACACAAAGAATCAGGTAAACAATTGATTAGAGTGCCAGAAAAATTTAAGTAGCGTAGATGCTTTAAATTTTCAAAAAAGTCAGGCAAATCAAAGATCTCATACCCACGCAAAGAAAGAACCCTTAAATAGCTAAGACTTGGCAACAAATCTTCCAAGACAACCTTAGTTAAATAGAAACGATCTCCTTGATGCAAAAAGGGTAGAAAAGTACGTAAAGAAGTCATTTGATAAAATGCTTCAAACTTCTTTACAATGTGATACCGATCATCGCTAACATAAGCTGAGTGACGAGAACGATGCGAAAACTTTTGTTGCATTTCACCCTCCAGTCTGCAACATATTTCTCCTGCAACTAATTGAGCTAAATCATTCATAAGGTCATGCATCACGAAACGGGATTTGTCTTTACTAGATATTTGAAAAAATGACCTTGACACTAGATCTTGAAAATATTGGTTTCCAAGACCTTTGCCTTGAATTTTAGCTTTTGATTGCAAGAAACCTTCTGCTCTCCATAACAAGATCATCTCTTCTTCTTCAAATTCATAATCTTTAGGAAATATGGAGCAGTACGCAAAGCATCGTTTTAAATGAGGGGGAAGATAATGGTAGCTTAATCGCAAAGCTGGAATTAAGCCACATGGATCTTCTGGTAGGTCCCATATCTCGCTGTCATATACTTTTTCCCATTCACTATGATCCTGAACTGTGCGTAATAAGCTTCCAATGGCTTTTGCTGCCAAAGGTAAGCCGTTGCACCTTCTCACTATGTTCTCTCCAATTTCTTTAAATTGGGGATGCCCATCAAAGTTTCTTGCTTTCAATGCATGCTGAGCAAATATGGATAAACAATCATGAGGCGAGAGTTTATCCAAGTAAAACGCTTTCACCGAATCTACATTAGATGAAACCTTTTGGAGTCGAGTTGTTACAATAATCTTGGTTCCTGCTTCAAATGGAGCCCGTAAGATGGTCCAATCACTGTAACTCTCGTTCCAAATGTCATCTAAAACAAGCAAGAACCTTTTTCCGGATAACTTCTCCTTCAACTTGACTTGAAGCAAGTTCAAGTCATTCTCATCACGTGAGTCAGCATCGAGGGATCTTAAAATCGTCTTTGTTATGTTACCAGCATCAAAGTCATCAGAAACGCATACCCAGGACTTGTGATCGAAAGACTCCTTAATGCTGGGATCATTGTAAACAAGCTGAGCAAGAGTTGTTTTCCCATCCCTCCCATGCCAACGATGGAAAGGACACAAACTCCATCGGAATTGTTACTTTTCAGCAACTCAAGCATTTCTTGCTTCTCATTGGCTCTACCAACATACTCCACAGCTCCATCCATCAAGGAAGTTGGTTGCAGCCTGGGTTTCTTTCCCTTGGAAGTTGCGCCTTGAGACATGATCTCACTCAACCCCAAACTACTTCTTCGAGTGTTCAAACTATTCAGTCTATCAGTGATTGCTTTTATCTTTGAAATCATCTTAGCATTGAACATAAAAGAGATTGGAGAGAAATGAGCACCAGTACAGCAGGTTCGAATGAGTTTCTGTACCTTACTAGTGCTGGCTGGTGCTTGAGTTTTTTGGAGCTTGAGACGTAGCTCTTGGTAAGCGAACTCGTCCAAGATGTCATCCACATCGTAAGCTAAGTCTTGGAGATCGTCCAGCCAATTCTTCACACCCTCGTCCTCGTTCTTGATCTGCTTCTCCTCTGCATGGTTCAACACTGCTTTGATCTCGGGTAATATGGATTGCCACAGCTTGAGTTGCTGGTGGACTTCCCTGTGATCGGCCACTAAGTTGAGTACAGAGTCAAGCAACTTGCCAGACAACAGCTCCAAAAAGGCAGAAAGAGCAGCCTCTCCAAAGACAGACATGGTGGAATTGGGACAAAGAAATCAAACAGAGAGATGAAGAAGGAAACGGAAGTTGAGGGAAAGAAATGAAGATGGATTGTGGGGTTAACAGGCAAGGGAGTTGAAGTCGATGAATAGTGAGAAATGAGAGGGGAAAACACAAGAAAGTGGAGAAGAGGTCACGGTTTTTGGACTGATTGCACTCTCCAATTTCTTTATTTTATTCCGTACGAATCTTTCGATTTATGATTTTATTCGCCAGCTAAATATAACGCATATTTAATACATTATATTTTGTAAATTAATTCAGTAATTATGACTATCTAATTGTGTTTATTTACGCCATTCAAGTATTATGTTTTACTGCATAAGTTAATAATAAATTAAATTTTTTCAATGAATTTTAGTTATATACATTATTTTTTAGTGAAGATTAAGAATTTATATTTTATTAAAGTTTTATTTTTATTTTTATTTTTAAGTTTAAATTTATCTTAATTATTTTATTTTTCCTATTTTGATATTATAAATGTAATGTTATTTATTAAAATATGTATCTTTAAAAATTGTTTTCGGAATTATTCTTTGGCGCCTTTGGAAGAATCAGAACTCGATATGTTCCAAGGGAATGGCCTATGTCCAAAGGATATTATTAACGCTTCTTATAGTTGGGCGAAACATTTTTTTTACACTTCTACTGAAGAGATGGATTCGCAGCCAATACAGCATTCTTTTCGACAGGACCCAGGTATGTATGTGTTTCTCAATACTGATGGTGCTGTTCACTCTGTGTCTGGTCTTTCTACTGCAGGTGGCGTGCTGCGTAACAACAAAGGGGAGTGGATCCTAGGCTTTAATCGTTTTTTGGGGAAATGCTCTCCAGCGAATGATGAGTTATGGGGTTTGTTGGATGGTTTGCGCATCACCCAGAAACGGGGTTATAATAAGGTTATCATTCGATCGGATAATCTCGAAAACGTTATATTGATCTGTGAGAGTAAGGCTGCGGTTTCAAAGAATGCACTCATTAAGAGGATACAACAAATCCTGGCCTCGGAAGATCATTGGTACTTGAATTATGTCCCCAGGGAAACCAATCGGGTCTCTGATGCTTTGGCTAAAATGGCTCTGTCAAGTGGCAACCCCTTGCGTATTATCGAGTCTCTTCCTTTTAGGATTAAAGACATTTTGCAGGAAGGAAATTTTGTTGATAATTCCCTCATGATTTGTCCTATGTAATCGCTGTTTCGTGGGTTTTTTACCCAATTGGGTTAAAAAAAAATTTTAAATACCAAAATAGGGTGTCAGATACATTATTTACGAAAATGGGCCCCCCACCCCCCATCCCACTTGTAGAGACAGAGAGAAAAAAATTAAATTTTGTAATGGGGGACCATATAAGCACCGGTCCCCCAATTTTGTGAATGCAGCAGCAAAGAGAGAAAAGAAGAAGAAGAAGAAAAAGAAGAAGAAGAAGGAGGAGAAAGAAGAAAAAAATGTTAGTAATTTTTTTATAATTATTTTAAGATTAAAATGTTAGTAGTTTAGTGTTATGTGATAATTCTTAGTGTTTGTAATTATTTTAAAATTAAAAAAAAAAGTACATTTCTAAAAAAAGTAAAATATTAGTAATTTAAGAGTGTTATGTAATTATTGTGCTTGAATATAGTTTATTAGTTGCTAATTTTTGTTTTTGTTTTTAATACTACTTGTCAAGTCTTGCTTTATTTGTTCTTTAATTTAAACTTTTTTTTGTTGAATTTTCAAGTCCATGATTTTTGTTTTACTTTTATCTAACATCCTATTTTGGTGTTTTAATTTTTTTTTAACCTAGTTGGGTAAAAAATCCCATTATTTTGCCATTGATGCTTGATTTTGATAGCTTGATGGCAGCCTCCCTTTTAAATAAATATATAAAAAAAATCAATATTTTGCCAGTTATTGTCCATTTCCGGATTTACTTGGAATCAATATTTTTTGTATTTTATTTTAAAAAAACTTTACTAGCATTCAATTCATTGTTAACAAAAAGTGAGAAATATAGTGACTAATACATTCTAAAAAATAAAATAAAAATTTATACCTATGTAAAATGTTAGAATTAAGTGACCCAAATTCTTATTTAAATAAAATACGATGGAAAATAAAATAAAAGTAAAATCCATATAGAACTAGACTTCTTTTATTTTATTTTAGAATAAGGTTTTTTAAACCTTA
Organism: Gossypium anomalum; assembly: GCA_025698475.1. Lineage (NCBI taxonomy): Eukaryota > Viridiplantae > Streptophyta > Magnoliopsida > Malvales > Malvaceae > Gossypium > Gossypium anomalum. Next base: position 2,611,778 of record CM046960.1, read on the forward strand.
TTAAACTCCATCTATTTTATATTGATTAGGATAAGGTGTTTCAATCCTACTAGAATATGGCTTTGCAAGCCTATAAATAGACATAGTATATTCCTCTTGTATTTGATTCAAATTTTCGACATAGTGAATTTTCTTCTCCTCTGCCCGTGGTTTTTTCCCGAAAGGGTTTTCACGTAAAATTTGTGTGTTCTTTATTTTTATGTATTTTATTTTTTTCACAAATTGGTATCCGAGCTTTCGGGTTGTTAATCTCGATCACGGTAATGGCGTCTTTGAAATATGAAATTCTGCTGTTGGATCGCAACACCAGATTTGCGTTGTGGCAGATTAAGATGCAAGCAATTCTTGCGCAGATGGATCTAGAGGATGCCCTGCTAGGGATAGATAAGATGCCTTCGACATTAACAGATGAAGAGAAGAAGCGTAAGGATCGAAAGGCATTAACACAATTACATCTGCATTTGTCCAATGAAATTTTGCAGGATGTGATGAAAGAGAAGACTGCACATTGCATTATGGAAGAGGCTAGAACAAATATGTATGTCGAAAACTCTAACAAGCAAGTTACATATGAAGCGGCGTCTTTTATGCTCATCGTTTGGAGGAAGGTGCGTCAGTACACGAACACTTAACAGTTGTTTAAAGAAATTCTCTCAAACTTGGAGGCCATAGAGGTTCGATGATGATAAGGAAGATCTAGGGTTGATTCTACTTTGTTCGTTGCCCTGTCTTATTCAACCTTTAGAGACACGATTTTATATAGCCATGAGTCTCTCACACGTTGATGAGGTTTATGATTCTTTGACCTCGTATGATAAGATGAAGCATCTTATGGTTAAACCCGACTCTCGGGAGAGAGTCTTATTGCTCGTGGGAGACAAGATCGAATGCGATAATGATCGTGGAAGGACACAGAATGAATCCTCGCAGAAATCTAAGGGTAGATCAAGTCTTCAAACAGAGGTAAAACTTGTAACTTCACAAGAAGAAAGGGCACATTAAATCTGAGTGCTACAAGCTACGAGAACAAGATTAAAAGAGAGGTCATGAATCAAAAGGAAAACAACCGAGAAAATTTTGGTGAAGCTGATGTTGTAGAAGACTACAAATGATGGTGAACTTCTAGTCACTACATCAATGATTCTAAAGTAAGTGAGGAGTGGATACTTGATTCAAAGCACCTTCCATATGAGTCCCAATCGGGATTGGTTTACAACTTACGAAACAGTGTTTGAAGGTGTTGTTTTGATGGGAAATAATGCTTCGTGTAAGATCGCAGGTGTTGGAACAATTAAAGTTAAGATGTTTGATGGAGTTGTCAGAACACTTAGTGACGTACGGTATGTTCCAAAATTAAAAAGAAATTTAATTTCGTTGAGTACTCTTGATTCAAAAGGGTACAGATACACAGCTGAAAGTGGGGTTTTAAAGATTTCCAAAGGGTCCCTTGTTGTGATGAAAGGGCAAAGAAAAACTGCCAAGTTATATGTTTTGCGAGGTTCTCACATTCTATCGTGATGCAAATTGTCGCTTCCTCTTCCTTGTCAGATGATGATATTACTAAACTTTGGCATATGCGCCTAGGGCATATGAGTGAGAATGGCATGGTAGAATTGAGCAAAAGAGGACTTCTTGATGGGCAAGGAATTTGCAAACTAAATTTCTGTGAGCACTGTGTTTTTGAAGCAAAAGAGAGTTTGATTCACCAAAGGAATCCATAACACGAAGGGAACGTTGGAATATATTCATTCTGATCTGTGGGGGCCATCCAGAGTGCCTTCAAGAGGTGGAGCTAATTATATGCTAACCTTTATTGATGATTTTTCCAGAAAAGTTTGGGCGTTCTTCCTGAAGCAAAAAAGTGATGTGTTTTCCGTATTTAAGTCTTGGAAAATTATGATTAAAAAACAGACTGGAAAACAAATAAAATACCTCCGCACAGACAATGGCTTAGAGTTCTGTTCTGATGAGTTTAATAGATTGTGCAAGTCAGAAGGGATCGTGAGACACTTGACAGTTCGTCATACTCCACAGCAAAACGGCATTGCAGAACGAATGAACGGAACGATCATGGAGAAGGTTCAATGTATGTTGTCAAATGCCAACTTACCGAAGTCGTTTTGGGCAGAAGCAACCTCTACTGCATGTTTTTTGATCAACCGATCTCCATCCGTTGCTATTGAGAAAAAGACTCCACAAGAGGTATGGTCTGGTAATCCTGCTAATTATTATGATTTAAAGATCTTTGGTTGTCCTGTGTATGCTCATGTTAATAATGGAAAATTGGAACTGAGATCCATTAAATATGTTTTTCTTGGTTATAAAGCTGGTGTAAAAGGGTATAAGTTATGGTGTCCTGAAAATAGAAAAGTTGTGATTAGCAGAGATGTTGTTTTTGATGAAACTGCTATGCTTCCTAACTTATCTCTTAAAGACTCTTCTAATAAAGAAAATCAAAAGCAGGTGGAGCATCAGATTAATACAGAGTCGACTTCTCAAGTCAGTACAAAAATTGAGAATAGAGTTGCTTCTTCGCCTCAATACTCTATCGCCAAAAACAGAACTAAAAGAGAAATTAAACCTCCAAAGAAGTATGCTGAGGCTGATCTAGTTGCTTATGCTTTAAATGTGGCTGAAGATATAGATGCGAATCAAGAGCCATCAAATTATTATGAGGCGATTAGCTGTGAAGACTCAGAAAAATAGATGTTTACTATGCAAGAGGAGATGGAATCACTCCACAAAAACAAAACATGGGATCTTGTGAAACTTCCTAAAGGTAAGAAGACTGTTCGTTGTAAATGGGTGTTTAAAAAAAAAGAAAGGACTCCAGGAGTTGAAGAACCTAGATATAAAGCAAGGCTTGTTGCAAAGGGTTACAATCAAGTTCCAGGAGTGGACTTCACAGATGTGTTCTCTCCAGTTGTGAAGCATAGTTCGATTCGAGCTTTACTTGGTATTGTGGCCATGCATGATTTAGAGCTTGAGCAGTTAGATGTAAAAACTGCATTTTTGCATGGAGAACTTGAGGAGGATATTTACATGCAACAACCAGAGGGTTTTAAGTCTCAGAAAAAGAGGATTATGTTTGCTTGCTGAAAAAGTCCCTTTACGGTTTGAAAGCAGGACCAAGCGTTGGTACAAGAGGTTTGATTCCTTTATGACTTCTCACGATTTCAAAAGAAGTAGTTTTGACAGTTGTGTTTACTTTAAGAAAAACAGTGATGGTTCTTTTGTGTATTTACTTCTTTACGTTGATGACATGTTGATAGCAACAAAAGATACAGGAGAGATAAGAAAGGTCAAAGCCCAACTAAGTGAAGAATTTGAGATGAAAGATTTGGGATCAGCAAAGAAGATACTTGGTATGGAGATTCTTAGAGATAGAAAAGCATGTAAATTGTACCTAAGTCAGAAGGGGTACATTGAGAAAGTTCTTTGCAGGTTCAATATGCGGAGTGCTAAGCCTGTTAGTACTCCTTTAGCAGCCCATTTCAGACTTTCATCGGCTTTGTCTCCACAATCAGATGATGAGATTGAGTACATGTCACATGTTCCATACTCTGGTGCAGTGGGATCTCTCATGTAGGGGTGAGCATTCGATCGAATCGAATCAAAAATTTTCGAGTTAATCGAGTTTTCGAATCTTATTTTATCATCCTAACTTTATTTGAAATTTTCTCGAATCGAGTCGAGTGAGATGGAATTCGAATCGAATCGAATCGAATATATTTGTTCGAGTTAAATTTTATAAAATAATTTCGGGTCCTTGTAACCACTGTCACCAATCGTAATAAAATTTTTCTACCTTAATCAAAATTTTTATTAACTTTCATCACCTCATAATTTATTTATTAATCTTTTATATACGGGTTAGCTTCTTTGTTTGCTTAGTTGTTTCAATTATCTTCAAATTCTTGTCACTATGTATTTTGGAATTAAAAAATATATTAAATGTAAAAATGTGATTTTTTAATAAAAGTTATTTTAAAGATAAAATGTGAAATTGATACTAATATAAAATTTTAACATGAATATTTAATGGCATAATTAATAATTCAATTTTAATATAAATATTCAATACGACTAAACAATTCAATCATATAAATAATATAAAATGTGAAATTTAATTTAATAATATAAATAATAGATATAAATAAAATTATTACTATTTATGTTTAGTGATTTTTTTGATAATTTTGATTTTTTATTTGAGAGTGAAAGGTGAGAAGTAAAAGTTTAGGGAGAAAATAAAAAATTTTGGGGAATAAAAGTTTGAGGGGAAGTAAATAGGTGGAGTAAAATTTTGGAGGGAAAATATTAAAAAAAAAATTGGGGGGTGGATTTGGGGTAGATGGGAGGTGGGATGGGAAGGAAGTAAAAATTTTAGGGGGAAAGTGGGAAGGAGTAAAAATTTTAGGGGGAAAGTGGGAAGGAGTAAAAAAAAATCGAGTTGACTCGAATAACTCGATTCGTTTAACTCGAAATTCGAATTTTTTTTCGATTTTTTTGAGTCAAATCGAGTTTTGCTCACCCCTACTCTCATGTATGCTATGGTTTATTCACGTCCAGATTTATCATATGCAGTCAGTACAGTTAGCAAATATATGGCAAATCCCGGTAAAGAACACTGGAAAGCAGTTTAGTGGATTTTAAGATACTTACGAGGTACTACTGATGTTTGCTTACAGATTTGGAAGAATCAAGATGGAGTTATTGGGTATGTTGATGCTGATTTTGCTTTGGAGACCTTGATAGAAGAAGATCTCTCACAAAGTTATGTTTTTACAATCGGAGGTTGTGTAATAAGTTGGAAAGCCACTTTGCAAACTACATCGCTTGTCTACCACTGAAGTTTGAGTACATGGCGATTCATGAGGCTTGTAAAGAAGCTATTTGGTTGAAGGGACTCTTTAGTGAACTAAATGAAGACCTTCAAATCAAAGACATATTTTGTGACAGTCAGAGTGCCATCTTTCTTACAAAAGATCAAATGTTTCATGAGAGAACAAAACACATTGATGTTCGGTATCATTTTGTTCGTGATATTATTGCTCGTGGTGATACTGTTGTGAGCAAAATTAGTACTCATGAAAATCCTGCAGATATGATGACTAAGTCACTTCCTATAACCAAGTTTAAGCATTGCTTAGACTTGGTTGGTGTTCATTGTTGAAGTTAAACCCTTAAGGGGTTTTATGGAAGAGGTGGAGAACTTGTTCGCGATGAAGAACTTGTTCATTGAGAATTTGTGTCAAGGTGGAGATGGTTAGAACTAAGTGACCCAAATTCTTATTTAAATAAAATACGATGGAAAATAAAATAAAAGTAAAATCCATATAGAACTAGACTTCTTTTATTTTATTTTAGAATAAGGTTTTTTAAACCTTATTAAACTCCATCTATTTTATATTGATTAGGATAAGGTGTTTCAATCCTACTAGAATATGGCTTTGCAAGCCTATAAATAGACATAGTATATTCCTCTTATATTTGATTCAAATTTTCGACATAGTGAATTTTCTTCTCCTCTGCCCGTGATTTTTTCCCGAAAGGGTTTCCACGTAAAATTTGTGTGTTCTTTATTTTTATTTATTTTATTTTTTTCACATAAAATATATAAACTTGAGAGTTAATCTTTTCAAATATTCTTAAATTATAATTTAATTTAATTTCAAACTTTTAAAATTAATTAAATTTACCTATGTAAAGTGTTAAAAAAATAATTCTTTTAAATTTTATAAAAATTTAATCAAAACTTAAGGAAAAAATAAAATATTTTTAAGAGTAAAATAGACTATTAATAAATTATGCTTATATTTTAACTTGTATAAAACACATAACAAGAGAATTAATATATATTAAAGAATTAAACACATTAATATAAATGATATGTTAAAATGCATTTGGCTTTATGATTGGAAGTAATGTAGTACTTTGCGGTTGAATAGATGCATAATTGACTAGTTGAAAGTGAGTATATGAGAAATAAGTTACTTTGAATATGGAAAGATGTTGAATAAACGATCTAAAGAGAGTAAGAAATAAAATTAAATAATTCTGAAGAGAGTAAGAAATTTTAATGTAATTTTAATGTAATTTTGATATAATGTAAATTTATAATTTTTATTTATTTGATAATTTTAATTGCAGATTTGCAGCAAATGGGTTCGTTGATTGATAATGAAAATGAGGGTCACATATCGAGTAACATTAATGAGATGGTAATGAAAATTTTATTTGATAGTCACATTATTTGTTGAATGAAATTATATTGTATTAACCATTTTGTAAATATAATAATGTCAAGTCGAGTACCGGGTATTGAGGGGTCGTATTTATAATGTAGGGTTTCAGTCAGATGAACGCGTAATACCGTTCTTAGAGTTAGCGGGGTTCGGATCAGCAGCATTGATCTGGACTTTTGATCTGCGATATGACTTAATTTCTGCTTTAGTCGAGCGATGGCGTCCGGAGACGCACACATTTCATTTGCCGTGCGGGGAGTGCACCATAACTTTAGAGGACGTTGCAGTACAGCTGGGGCTCCCCATCGACGGGAACGTCGTCATGGGCGTAAGTTCGATCTCGAGGCCGGCTCGCCTTTGCTACGAGTTACTTGGACGCTCCCCAAGTGAGGGGAAATTTGCCACATTGCGGTTTTCATGGCTAAAGGCCAATTTTGAGCATTTGCCCAAAACTGCCATTGAATTGGAGGTTATGCAGGCCGCTCGAGGTTAATTATGCACCTTATAGGAGGTATACTCGTGCTGGATTCACACGGCAGTGAGGTCAGTTTGATGTACCTACCGCTACTGTCTAATTTACATAACACGTGTTCATACAGTTGGGGGTCTGCAGTGTTAGCCATACTGTACCGTGAACTTTGTCGGACGACAGATCCTTCTGCGATGGACATAGGCGGATGCCTTATACTGCTGCAATCGTGGGCACTTTATCAGATGCCATTCTTGGTATCCATTAGTCACCAGCCATATATATTTCCACTTGTTAATAGGTGATGAATCTTTACACGTTATAGCAATTAATTGAATTTTTTGGGTTATATTGTTCTAACAATTTGTTTCCGTAGATGGAGCACGAATCCGGGTATTGGGAGGTCATACACGGTTCTGATATATCGTCTGATGATCGAGAATCATTCTGGGGAGGGGGTAGGTTTTTTCAATATCAATTTAATTTTATTATTTTTATCTCACTCAACTCACGTTAATATGAAAATGTTATTAACTGTGCAGTTCATTTGGATGCCGTATTTTGTTCTTAAGATTATGGCCGTTATTTCATCGCATGCATAGGTCCACTCAAACTTATGGTGCATTAGCGCACCCCTTATCCATTTTCAGACGGTGGAGTGGTATCATGGCGATCGAGTACTCCGACAGTTCGGTTGTGTACAATATATCCCGACACAACCAGTATGATTGCCTAGAAAGCTTCATGGCATGACTAGGAGGGGGATGCATTGGGCAGATTGGGGAGATGTGCATGAAGAGTATGTTACGATGTGGAACAACCAGTTTGGTAGGATACCTCCGATGGATCGTTGTTTGGATCTGCGGCCCTCGACACAGTACTTACAGTGGTACTATAAGAAGGGGAAACCATTTTTATTTGGTGGGCGGTTGATGGTAGTTCCCCCTCAAACGACACGGATTGGGCAATATTTTCTAGATCCGTATCATGCACCAACTCCGGAGCCAGAGCCAGAGCCGGAAGCAGTGCCGGACCCAGAGCGGCGGCCAGAGCCGAGCTACACTCAGGGACTAGTTCTTATCATCTAGATTTGGGGGCCGATGACTATTTCCCGGGCTCTTCAACCTAGGGATATTATTCAGATTTTGATATCTTTAGCCCACTGCCACATCTGTACTCTACTCTTCCCGGCTCATATCCACCACCGTTCTCTACTCCACCCGGCTCGAGTTCATCAGTGGCATTTGAGACATTCTCTACACCCCTACATATGGACAAAGAGAACGTTGATCGTCATAGTCGCCCACAACGTGAACGTTGAGCTCCACAAAGATATACCCCTAGAACCACACCATCAAACCATCAATTTTAAGGGGTTTTGTAATATATTGAAAGGATAAGGTTGTTTTTTACCCATTTTCACAACTTGTCGTTTCCAGTCTGCGTTCTTATAATCTGGATAGAAGTTAGCCGCGATTTGCCGTATACAGTAAACGGATCTCCATGGCACACCAAAACGCCTAATGGCGCAACTCGTATTTATTTATGTAATGAATATTTTGGCATTTTAATTAACAATTTAATTTTTTTGCAATTTAAATAGTTAACTTTGTATTTATGTAATGATTTTTTTGCCATTTTATTTATCAATTTTATGTTTTTTTATTTATTATTTAAATAAATAAACTTTATACTAACTATGTAAGTCAAATTAGATTAACTGCAACAAATTGTTGACAAATTTGTAATTCAATCCTTTTAACATGTCATGAAACTACATCTCAATTTCTACCCGATTGCGACGATTGTCCAACATGGTAGTTTCAGAACGGGCATTTACTTCGATTATGACCGCTAATCTGTATACGCCACACACGCTTTTCTCGCCGGATTTATCCCTAATGTCCATTTCGTTCTTAATTGCGGATGATTGTGGATTTACCTTTCGGGTTCCTACGTAACCCTTTATCTGGAACAAGCTCGAAGGTCGTCGGAGGTACCTCCCAAGTAGATAGGTCAGGAAGCATGGGGAACTCGTTCTCCCATACACGCAACGTGCGTGCAAGGGTGTACACTTCACCGATAAAATGTTCTACATTGAATGAGACTTTAGCACAAGCTGCTACTATATGTGCACATGGATAATGAAGTGTTTGAAACCTCCTGCAATCGCATCGTCTATTCGAAGATCAACTCCGTAGGATCTAGGTGGTATACTGGGTCGACGACCGATAGTCTCAGTAACTCGAAACGTTTCATTACGTCGTGAATATACTTCTACAGTCATTAACCTCGCCATCCGACGGTTTGCAGCAATTGCATCCCTGGCATCTTCTACAAACACGTGTCCCGCCTCTATTTGGTTAACTTGTTGTTGACCCATTCTTGGCATTAAGGTAGCCAACCTATAGAATGTAGCTGAGAAGACAGATGAAATTGAAAGATGTCGTGTTTTTAACAACACAGCGTTGATCCCCTCCACCAAGTTTGTGGTCATTTGACCATAACGAAAGTCCTCGTCAAAACTTTGAGTCCATTGCCACGGCTCCATAGTACCCAACCACTATCGAAAAGATGTGTTTGTTTGACCCTCCATGTCGCTCTCAAGTCGAGTCATTCTTTGGCGAAAAATGTGTGGCTCTAACTCGTACGCTGCATATGTATTAAGAAAAGATAAGTTACAACACTGCCCTAAAACATTAAAACTTATATTGAAAAGATAAGGTAATCCTTTACCCATTCTCACAACTTGTCTCTTCCAGTCTGCATTCTTATAATCTCGTTGGAAGTTAGCCGTGATGTGCCGGATGCAGTAAACAGACCTCCATGGCATACCAAAACGCCTAATGGCAGCAATTAATCATTTCCCTCTATCAGAGATGATGCAAATATTATCGTTGCTAATAACATACCTCCATAGGTTGGTAAGAAAGAATTCCCACGATTCCATGTTCTCGTTATCGACGATGGCAAATGATATCGGAAGTACGTTCCTGTTGCCGTCTTGAGCAATCGCAAGAAATAGGATCTGTGTATATTTTCCATATAGCCAGGTCCCATCTACTTGCACAAACGGCTTGCAGTGGGGAAATGCACGCACATGGATCAAACGTCCAGAACATTCGATGAAAAATTCTTTTTCCTGATTGTAGTTGGTCATCTGGCCCGTAATAAGGTCGTGTCTGCAACTCAATGACAGTCCCTGGCACGTACTCCCTCATAGCGGCTATCCATCCCTGTAACTCATTGCACGATGCATCGAAATCTCCATACAATTGTTCCATTACCATTTGTTTAGCTATCCATACCTTTCGGTATGATACTCGATACTGGAATCGTGCCTACATTTCGACAATCAGTACTGAAACTTTAATGGTAGGCATGTCTTTCACCATTGGCATGATGCACGTACAGATAGTTTTGGAATCAAGTTTTCGATGATCTTCTGTCATACGTGTTGAAGTGCATGTGTGAGGCCCAGCAAATTTTCGTATCTCTCACATCTGCGACTTCTGGATAAGTACAACTCGTATCCGTCAATTGCAGCCTTCCGCCGACCTCCAACACTCTCCAATGTATAATGTCGGTTTAGACGTTACAACTTTAGTCTACTGATATATTCATGCTATACCGCTTAATGGCAAAAACACATTCTTCCTTACTTTCGAATCTTTGGCCTACGAACAACTCCTCAGAATCATAATATACAAATTATCCGGTGGCGGGTAGTATTTCAGTACTACTCGGAACTCACCGCGTCGCGCGCCGCATCGGGGTCTATCCGAGACATGTGTACCCCAACATTATTGTGTATCGTAATACGACGAATCTGGTTCCCGACTGAAGGAGCGTTAATGTTTCTATCATCATTAACGCCTTCGTCGTCAATATCATCCGGAACCTCGTCTACGTCGGGATCACTCTCACTATCGACTTCGTGATCAGAAGGATCACTACTATGGTATACATCATCACCAACCACATCAGTCTCGGGTGCAGCATTAAGATCAATGTCGATCCCGTGTATAGTTGATTGGCTATCAACGTACGATATCAGAACCACCATACATGGCTCTTGAGCTCTATCTTCTTCACCTAATGAAGTGGGATCTTCAGTTGCCTCTATACCAGCTAACTCAGCAAATAACTGGATCGGTGCATTTTGGTCGCTTCGAGTCTCACAATAAAAAGCGACCATTGTCTCCACGTCTTCATCGTCTACGACTTCCATTTCGGTGAATTTTATAGGATCTGTCGAAACTGAAAACTTGTAGAAAAGTTTCGACATCCTTCTCCCACAACGTTTATAAATTTTTTCACTAATTTTTTCCTTCATATCATCAAACGAGATATTTTTACTAAATCTCATTGCTACTTGTTTGCGACATTCAAATATACATCCCACAGTTGTTGTTAAAATTTCTCCATCGAAAAAAACACATACGAAAAATTGATTCTCCATCTTCAATACTAGATCTGTTAAAAAAATTTTCAAAATTTTCAAAACAGTTTCGAATAGAAAAAAATACATAAAATTTTTAATGCAAAAATTTTCATTCATAAGCTAACAAAATTAATAACCTAACAAAATAACTTTCAAATAATAAAATTACTAACAAAACTTTACATTTTATTTACAAAAAAAAAAAATACTAAAATACCTTATCCTCCTCCTTGTTTTCTTCTCCTTTCTTTTTTTTTCTTCTCCCTATCTTCTTCTTTCCGTTCAACTTTCGTATGCTAAATTTTGTGGTATATGAACCATTTGACTTTCGGGAGTATGTATAGGGGAAAAGTTAAGCACGTGTGGGCCCCACCACAACCATATTCATTTGCGCCTCTGAGAAAGGCTCGATTAGTCGCGCCTCTCAAGTAGGCTTAACCTGTATTCGTATTTATATGCGAGTCATACTAACCCTAAAATAAAAAAATAATATTTTATTTAAAAAAATTAATATAAAATAATCATTTGCGCCTGTCAGATAGGCGCGAATGAAAAAAACACCCAATTTTTGTATATAATTGGGTTGACAACCTATTTGATAAATAATTTTTTAAAATTTATTTTAGTAAAAAACCCTAAATAATTATTAAACTTAATAAATTTTTTTTCTTTTCTCTCTTTGCAGGTGGCATGGGAGGGTACAGGGCCGGGGGGTGGAGGGTAGGGACACGTGGCGGGCTACAGGGGAGTGGCGCCCCTGCAGCAGGCGCGAATGGTCGCGCCTCCGGGTCTAGCTCGACCCGATTTTGACCCGACTGAACTTTAAAAATTTAAAAATTATTAAAATATAATAAAATAATAATATTTAAAAAAATTATATTATTTAAAAATTGGGTCGCGCCTGTCAGGTAGGCTCGACCAAAAAAACAACTCATTTTCGTAAATAATGTATCTGACACCCTATTTTGGTATTTTAAAATTTTTTTAACCCAATTGGGTAAAAAACCCCTGTTTCGTTTTACCAAAAAAAATATTTTCTGAAATACGTTTTCTTTTAGGGAATTTCAACACTCATGATAGTCAAGTTCAATGTGATTGTTAATATCAACGAGTTTTTCACGCTTGCTGGAGTCAAAGTAATTATTAGTCATGATTACATTACTTTGAAATCTATTGATAGGAGTGAGCGTTCAAACGAATCGAATGAAAAAATTCCGTATTAATTGAGTTGACCAACTTTATTTTATCATTCTAACTCGATTCGAATTTTTTTCGAATCGAGTCAAGTGAAATGAAATTCAAGTTGAGTTGAGTTGAATCGAATGAAATTGTTCAAGTTAAATTAAAAAATTAAACATGTGAAATTAAAATTTTGTTACAAAATAATTAATTTTATGTTATAGCACACAAATTTGAAACAATATATATTTGAAAATCTTTTCAAAGCAAAATAATAATAATAATAATAATAATAATAATAATAAATACTTTAATATGATAAACTTGACTCATTAATTAACTTCTTTAGGTCCCAAAATTATTATTCTAGAAAATTTTTAATTTTTTAAATTTCTCTATATATTTTTTATAATTTTTTAAAAGATATAAATTTTGAATTTTTATCAATATTTTGAGTTTTAACGTTTCTTTGTAATTTTTTTAGAGAGACTAATTTGCTCATTTTCAAACTTGACAGGGACCAAAATAGTATTTACACCAATTTGTTATTCAAATTATTCGAGTTATTTAAATTGTAAAATTCAACTCGAAACTCGAATTATTAATTCGAGTTAACTCGAATAATTCAAATAACTCAATTTAATTAACTCGAAATTTTAAAAATAATTTAATTTTTTCGAATGAAATTGAGTTTTGTTCACTCTTACTTATGAAGGTCAAGTTTATTGTGAAATATTTAAAATTTAAACAATAAAATTTAATTATTATTATTTTTACAAATAAAATACTGATGCATTAAAAAAAGGAAATATTGAAGCAATATCCCAAGCCTAAGTCTGCCATCTGGCTTTACACCTGTGGAGCTATAAATGCAGTCTTTAAACTGTGCCTTGGGCAAGGAAATTAAAAATAGAGTGCATTAAAATGAAACACAAAACCCAATTAATAAAAAGATAAAAAGATTACTTTTACAAAGTAGTTTATTTTGAAATGAATTTATATAAAAATAAAATAAAAATAAATTATCTAGTTACACCCTACGGAAACTCATGAGGAAAATCTTTTATTTCTGAAAATTATATTTGTAAGGGGGCCAACTTGCCCGGGCCCGTGCACACACAAAAACAACAAAAACCGGCCCAAAACTAGAACAAACCCAAAGTGGCCCAAAGCTTGACATTTTCAGCAAAAAAAAAAGGAGGGTCAGAAACCTAGCAGCTATGCGCCGCTGCCCACGTGCGCCGTACCAGCATGCCTACACGCCACCGCCTAGTACACCTCTGACACCTACGAACAGCAAGAAAAGATGGACAAAAGGAAAGCAAAAAATATTGTATTTGATTTTCTTTTCCGCATATAAGAAAAGAGGAGCATAATGTAAAAGGCGGGACAAAAAAGATATATAAAAAAAAAAGTTTCGGGGGGTGATCTTAGGCTGGTTTTTCTTTCAATATTTTTTTCTATTTTCTTGGATTCATCTACACACATGCATGTATACAAAAAAAAAGAAGAGCAATCGAATAGAAGAAAGAGCCAAGATGTTTCTTTCTATTCTGTTTTCTGATTTCTTTTGCAAAGTCCAGTTTCGAATATAACACGTTTATATAGATGTTCAAAAAGAAAGTAAAAAGGTTACCTTTTGAGATCGGGGAAGGGAATTTGCTCGCAGTTTCGGCCATCGGAGACTCTTTCTCTGGCGTTGATTCGGACTAAGGAACGCCTCTCGCTTCCTTTGTTCCCGAGCCTTGAGCAATGATGGGGGAGGCACTTGAAACGCTGATGAAGCCCAAAAGCCGACCAAGAGGGGGGGAAGAGGTTAATAGGGTGTTGAAAAGGGATTTAGGGTGTGAAAAAAAAAAAAAAAAAAAGGCTAGGCTTCTATTTTGGTTCAGTCGATTGAAGCAGGAGGAAAATTTTTTTCTTTTCTTTGATTTATTCTTAAGTGGCTGAATGTATTTTAGGGTTTTAGGTTTATTTTTGCTCAGTTAATGAAACGGCGCCGTTCTAAGGGAAGGATCCGCGTGTACCAGACCCGAACCCGAGCCATTGTGCTGCAAATGGGTTATTTTCAAGTTTGGTCCTCCCCTTTCGCGCGCGTATTCAATCGCGCCTTATCTGTTCCGCTTCTTTTTTTTAAATTAGTTCGTTAATTTGTGCGCTATTATATTTTAGTCCTCATCTGTGCACTGTGTTTTAGGGGTCCAGTATATTTCCAATTTAAGTCCCTCTGCGTTCGTGCACACTGCACTTCAGTCCCTATTTCGCTTTCAACGACTTGTTTTATTTATTAATTAATCCTTTCAGTTTGTATTTAGCTCACTTGAGTTTGTTTATTAGTTATGGAATTTTTCGTTTTTTTATTCTTATTTTTCATTTCATTTTTTTTAACCTTTCTAACATATGGTTTTGAATTGTGTTATCAAATTTACTTTATGTTCGTATGTTATAATTATACTTACATTTAGATACATGCTTTATTTGTTTTATTATATGTCTATTTATTCTAAAGTTCTCTTCCATTCTCCGTTGTTATATTTTTTATGTCATTCATCTAAATACTCTTATACATTGGTATTCTTATATATATTATTTACGTTAAATTATGTTTTTTTAATCCATATGTATTATTTATTTAAACTAATGTATAGTATTTCGTATATGCTTACTCTAATCCTCTTCTTTTGATATTTATTTTAAAAATCCCTTTTTTACATTACCAACTTGTATACTGTTTATTTTAGCTATTTCATCTTTTGGTTTATCTCAAGCTTTTATGCATATTACTTATTTTAAAATTATAAATCAATCTTAAATTATTTTATTTTATGCTTCTATGTATATATTGTTTCATTATGAATTGATTTGTTATTCTGTCATGTATATCGTTTATTCTCTATTCATATCATATCTTCATTATATATGGTTTTCATGATTTTATTATTATATGTATATCATCACCTTGAAGTAAATATATTCTTTTTTTTTTTAAATATTGCTATATGTTATTTGCTCCAAATCTCTTCTTTCACGATGCTTATTTCAATATTATTTATTGATGTTATTTTTATATATACGCAAATCATTTCAAACCCTTCTATATGTTGTTCATTTGTGAATTTTCATATTAAATAGTTTTCAAATTGTTTCCATATTGTTCTGTATATTATTTATATTATTTTGTTATAAATTTGTTTTCATACTTATATATACGTAAATGTTTTCTATATTATCAACTTTGAATGGTCGAACATTATGTTTTTACATGCATTGTTGATCATCTACTGTTTTAGGTATTTTCCTTTAAATTTATTTCATTCTATATTTCCTTTTAAATCAATTTTTTTTATATACGTGCATGTATATATTTTAAAAAATCTATTATGTATATAGTTCACTACATAAGAACATATTTTATTATATATTCTTCTGTTATTTAAGAACCTTTCATGTTTTGTATATTATTTAAGTGTTCTTTAATTTTGTATGTATATTGTCGATTTAAAAATAGATGTATTATTTTGTGTGCTATTCGATTCAAAATCATTTTTAATAATTATTTATATAGTACCCTTATCCATGTAAATTATTTTAAATTCGAGCATGTGGTATTCGCTCATCGATTCATCATCTTTTCATTGTTTTGTATCACATTGGTTTCATTTTTGTTTGGTACACTATGTGGTAATTGTTTCATATAATTTCATGTATATTGGTTGCACATCATTAATTCGCCTTCTCATGTATTAGTATATCAATCGCTGTTTACCCATGCTTGTAAATTTTGTTGTTTTAAATTAGCTGTTTGTTTGATTTGATTGATTAAATAAGATTATGTTGTCTTCATTTACCAAGTGTCGTATCTTATCCCATATCATAGTTTTTCATTTGGTTTACGAAATGTGATTTTATAAGATCCAAATCTTCAAGATTATTTTTGTTTTATTTCAAATAAAATTAACGCGTTTTAAGCTTTTGTTATAATTATTCATTTAAAAATTCTTCAAAACGAAGACGATAATCGGTATTTGACAATTCGGGAATCGTGCCCTCCCGGGCTGGGTTGCGATTTCCCATTCGTTCAAAATAATCGAATATCCCTTTTTGAATTTCAATCATGTTTTCTAAAACAGGGCAATGTCAATGGCTAGAAATTTGAGGAATCGTGCTCTCCTGTGCTGAGTTTCAATTTTCCTCGTTGGACTAAATAATTAGACATCCTTCTCTGTTTTTTAAGCCTTTGGGAACTCGAAATTTATTGTGTTTCGAGGGTATGAAGGATCGTGTCTGTAACGCCCCTAACCCGTATACGCTGCCAGAATAGGGTTTCAGAGCATTACTACCATTTGCAGATCACTAAAAAAATTCACTTAAATACTTATCAATTCAATGCATCAATAAATATATTACCATTCAATCAATGGCTTGGCACTTGCCTAAGCATCAACAATAACACTTGTTAGTGTACTTACACATATTTCATATAAATTCTTATTTTCTCAATATGTCATATTTGAATTTAATACTCGTCTTAACTTATATATTTTCCTTATGTTAACATATAAAAGATAATCTCATATGTACATGTCATGATACATATCATTCTCTTACCGTTTCTTTAATAACATATATCATTCATTTCATTATATCAACATTTCATACACCATCATTTCCTTATATCTTAGGTATATTTATTTCGGTAATAGTTCGTATTAAACTTAACATAATTTAAATTCCATATACCTATACTTATTTCATTTATCTATCTTATAAATTATTTCATACAACTATTTTGTACATTTATTTCCATATGACCAATTCCGGTAAACATTTCACATTACCATTTTGTATAACCATTTCATTTAACCATTTGTTATATTACTCAAATATTAGTTGTTCAACAGATATCTTGGCGTTTCTCTTCCACGATCTTATTTATCTTCGACATGATGCCATAGTGTCTTTCAACTATGGTCTTACTCATTTTCTGTCATGTTGCCATGGTATTTTTCAACCATGGTCTTCTTCGTTTCCCGTCATGTTGCCATGGTATCTTTCAACCATGGTCTTACACATTTCATGTCACGTTGCCATGGTATCTTTCAACCATGGTCTTACACATTTCATATCGAGTTGCCATGGTATCTTTCAACCATGGTCTTACACGTTCATATCAGGTTGCCATGGTATCTTTCAACCATGGTCTTACACGTTTCATATCGAGTTGCCATGGTATCTTTCAACCATGGTCTTACACGTTTCATATCGAGAGCACACTCGCGAACCTCATCCTTACAAAGGGGATTACCACCCAGGCTAAATCCAGTAATATAAACTCATAGAGTATTGTCGGGATTACCACCCGAGCTAAATCCCTGCAACGACAATTACTCTAATGAGCTTGATCCAATTACGATCCAAAGCAAATTCGGACCCTAATTCGGATTACCGTCCGGCTAAATCCATTTTCCACGTATTCTTCGGGAGGGCTATGTCAGGTTAGGATCACCCGTCCGGGCTAGATCCTTTTTACCGTCAATTCCTTTTCAGAGATCCATCGAATTTTCCTTTTATTCAACCGGGATTTCTTCCCCTTTATATCAAATATATCAATGTTTCATGAATTTTCATACAATGAACATTCAAATCATATTCACATCAATAACATACATTTCAAGTATTTAAGAATATAATTCAAGTTACATGAACTTACCTCATTGATTGTTCGTGTTTATGATTTCATTATTCTGATATATTTTCTTTTCCATGATCAAGTCTCGTATTTGTGTCGTCCGGATATTTATAAATAAATTTGATCATCATTTTCATTCATTTCATATTCTAATGCATTTAATTAATGCTCTAAGCAAAGTTACCATTTTGCCCCTAAACTTTTAATTAATGACGATTTCATCCTTAGGGTCAGGAAAATAAAATTCTTGCAATTTAATCCTTGTTTCCAACTATTATTCTCATATATATTGATAACAGTCCATGAATTCTATAAAATATCAAAATTTTCCATAATTTCAACACTTTTCAATTTAATCCCTAAAACATGTTTTCCCCCGATCTTGAACTAAATTGATAATTTCGTTAAATTTTGTAATTTAAATAATAAAATAACCTATTTCATGCAATTTAGTCATTTCTGACATTTTTACAAAATTGCCCATAAAGTTTTACTTTT
The DNA here is from genome assembly GCA_025698475.1 of Gossypium anomalum. Taxonomy (NCBI): domain Eukaryota; kingdom Viridiplantae; phylum Streptophyta; class Magnoliopsida; order Malvales; family Malvaceae; genus Gossypium; species Gossypium anomalum. The sequence goes on from CM046960.1 coordinate 2,630,305, forward strand.
ATTCAATTTAGTCCCTGAGCCTAAAACATGCAAATTAGCCATGCTAGACGAATATTCATACATATTTTCCTCCTCCTCCTCTCCATTCCACATCCTTAATTTATACAACATGCAACAAGTAACATTATCAATAATTTCACTATTTACTTATATGTACATTCAAAACTGTCCATTTGCGTCATAGTCACTAAATTATTTATATATTAAGCTACAGAACTCAAAATTAAGATCCGTTAATTTTTACTGAAACTAGACTCACATGTATTCTTACCATAAAATTTTCAGAATTTTTGGTTTAGCCAATTAGTACAGTTTATTCATTAAATTCACCCCTGTTCTGCTGTCTGACAGTTCTGACCCTTCTTCACTAAAAATTTATTATCTCCTTGTACAGAATTCAAATGATGTTCTAGTTTGTTTCTGTTAAAACTAGACTCATTCAGGATTATATAAATATAAATTTAAGCCTCTAATTGTTTTTATTCATTTTTTTATGATTTTTCAAAGTCTGAACAGGGGAACCCGAATTCATTCTGAACTTGTCTCACAAAATTCATTATATCTCAAAATTTACAAATCCATTGCTTACACTGTTTCTTCTATGAGAAACTAGACTCAATAAGATTTAATTCCATATTTTTTTCATCTTCTAATTCAATTTATACAATTTATGGTGATTTTTCAAAGTTAGACTACTGCTGTCCATAACTGTTTTAGTGCAAGATATTAATTACCATGTTATAACACTCTTATTTTCTTTTTCTACATCATTTCTCATCACTTTCTCTTATTTTCTTTTCACTAACATATCAAGAACATAGGACCTTATGTAAAAAAACTCTACTATAATATTATTTCCATGATTTATCAACAATAACAAACTTAAAAACATATTAAAATCTTGATGTACTTACCTTATTCTCTTGATACCAATCTTTAACTTGATTTTCTCTCTCCTCCAGCTTCCATTTCTTGAATCCAACTTGATATTCTAACTCCCCATGCTCTCCTTAACATTTTTCTCTCTTGGTAGCTATGGAAATTCATTTGATTTTTGGGTGAAAATGGTGAATTTTTAATAAAAGGACTAAATTGTAAAGAAAGTAAAACTTTCTTTCTTCCTCTCTTTCTCTCACGTTAGTTTGCATGGAAAGGAAAGATGATGAAAATTCTTCATCTTTCTTTCCTTATATACTAAATAAATAATAATAAAATAATATTAAATATCTCATAAAATATTAATAAAATAATATTTATCTAATTAATTAATTTAAAATATCATTAACATAATCATTACATTCTAGAATTCTCTCTCTTACTAATTGACCATTTTGCCCTTCATGATCTTTTAGAATTCCATCCTTGAGTCATCATTTAATTTGGTAAAATTGCAATTTAGTCCCTCATAGTTCTTCACTTATTCAATTTGGTCCTAATTCATCCATTTTCCTTAGTTTCTAGATCATTCTACCCTTAAAATATTTACACTATTGGTCCTTTAACTTTTTCATATTTACACTTTAACCCTTTAAGTCTTGAGTATTTACTCTTAGGCAACAAAACTTTTCTAACTTTTACAATTTAGTCCTTTCCTGAATCAAGATATCATAATTTACTTCCCAATGTTGCCATAACTCAAAACTTCCCTTTTATCACTTTATTTCCTTATTTTATTATATCAAGAATAATATATTATCAGTAAAGATTTTCTGGTATTACATTTCTCTCCCCCTTAAAATAAATTTCATCCCTCAAATTTCTTTAGTTTTATTGACCATGAACTTTATTATCATTTTATTCTTTTATTTTACTTATTCAAAAAATGCATAATCTAATTATCTTAAAATCGTCCCTTCGATTTCATATACTTATGTATATATATTTTTAATTTATTAATGACCTATAACCCTCATATCGTTCTTCAAACTCTTATCATAAATATGGAACTTTTCACTTGAATATACTCTTCATTATTCCTTCAAATTTCACTTATCATCCTCCTTACTTAATTCACCCTTTTACATGATGTATATCTATCGATTTTATAACAATTACCCAACTCAGAATAAATGATGTTCAAATGTCTTATTTTTATTTTTATTTATTATTTTTTTCATTCACTAATTCATTGACTAGTATAGTCATTAATAATTTCACATCATTCAGTTCACTCAAGAAACTAATTCGAAAGAAATTTTTAGTTAACTATTTTGTAAATACCATATCCGAATAAATCGATTTTCCTATAAATAACTTCTTTCTTTGAAAGTGGAACTATATATTTCAGCTAGTTTTTAGAAAAACATGATATCTCTATTTAGAACCCATCTTTACTTATTAACTCATTCTCGCCCAACTGTATTATCAATTGCTCAACTATTAAACTTTTCATTTTCTACTTTTGAACTTAATGAATACAAATCTCATGAATTTCATTGTATATAACTGTATTAGTAAAGGGGTATAGATCATAAAGTCTCATAATTTAATTTTCACATATTTACTCATATAACATTTTTCATTCTTAAGTCTTGTGTAAAACATTTATCCGTATTTTTTTACGAGTTCTCACTTTATCATAACTAACATTTTTATTATTTTTTTACTCGAGATAATCCTTTATCTTGTAACGAAAATTTCTTTACTTTTTACTTAGCAGAGGCCCAAAGAAACTGATAGAACACTTCGATATACGGGACTTATACAGAGGTGCATTATTATGCACTAATGAATGAGAGAGCAATCAAGTATATACAGAGAGCAACGCGGCGTGCTAATAATCAGAGAGCATGCTGAGGTCCCTTAGTATCCTAGTAGTTTTAATCTTGTCTACTTGGGCAAATTGTTTTATACACGTATATCACTATTACACCTTTCGTATAATACTTTTACATGCTTTATAATTTAATCCTTGTACCAATAATTCATAAACTTATATCTTCTATATCTTCAATACATGTAATACATTTCAAAATTCACAATTCATTCATAATTCTCTAATAATCCTTATCATGTACTTCATATATTACATTTATATATTTTGTAATTTAGTCATCAAAGACAATATTTCATGTAGTAATATAATTTGCTTTTAATAATACATATAACATAATATTCATCATCGACATGTATTATAAAACATTTATTCATGCTTTTTTTTTTAAATTGAAAAACATCTCTTTCTATAAGTAAAACAAATCTCATTAGAGTCGAGAGATATCACACTATCACATATTTTAATGACATGTGTTTTTAGACTTCACATATACTACGTTTGGTCCGAGAACCGACTAAACCATAGCTCTGATACCACTAAATGTAACGCCCCTAACCCGTATACGCTGCCAGAATAGGGTTTCAGAGCATTACTACCATTTGCAGATCACTAAAAAAATTCACTTAAATACTTATCAATTCAATGCATCAATAAATATATTACCATTCAATCAATGGCTTGGCACTTGCCTAAGCATCAACAATAACACTTGTTAGTGTACTTACACATATTTCATATAAATTCTTATTTTCTCAATATGTCATATTTGAATTTAATACTCGTCTTAACTTATATATTTTCCTTATGTTAACATATAAAAGATAATCTCATATGTACATGTCATGATACATATCATTCTCTTACCGTTTCTTTAATAACATATATCATTCATTTCATTATATCAACATTTCATACACCATCATTTCCTTATATCTTAGGTATATTTATTTCGGTAATAGTTCGTATTAAACTTAACATAATTTAAATTCCATATACCTATACTTATTTCATTTATCTATCTTATAAATTATTTCATACAACTATTTTGTACATTTATTTCCATATGACCAATTCCTGTAAACATTTCACATTACCATTTTGTATAACCATTTCATTTAACCATTTGTTATATTACCTGAATATTAGTTGTTCAACAGATATCTTGGCGTTTCTCTTCCACGATCTTATTTATCTTCGACATGATGCCATAGTGTCTTTCAACTATGGTCTTACTCATTTTCTGTCATGTTGCCATGGTATTTTTCAACCATGGTCTTCTTCGTTTCCCGTCATGTTGCCATGGTATCTTTCAACCATGGTCTTACACATTTCATGTCACGTTGCCATGGTATCTTTCAACCATGGTCTTACACGTTTCATATCAGGTTGCCATGGTATCTTTCAACCATGGTCTTACACGTTTCATATCAGGTTGCCATGGTATCTTTCAACCATGGTCTTACACGTTTCATATCAGGTTGCCATGGTATCTTTCAACCATGGTCTTACACGTTCATATCAGTTTGCCATGGTATCTTTCAACCATGGTCTTACACGTTCATATCGAGAGCACACTCCCGCGAACCTCATCCTTACAAAGTGGGATTACCACCCAGGCTAAATCCTCAGTAATATAAACTCATAGAGTATTGTCGGGATTACGGTCCAGCTAAATCCCTGCAACGACAATTACTCTAATGAGCTTGATCCAATTACCACCCAAAGCAAATTCGGACCCTAATTCGGATTACCCGTCCGGGCTAAATCCATTTTCCACGTATTCTTCTGGGGAGGGCTATGTCGTTAGGATCACCCGTCCCGCTAGATCCTTTTACCGCGATTCCTTTTCGTAGATCCATCGAATTTTCCTTTTATTCAACCGGATTTCTTCCCTTTATATCAAATATATCAATGTTTCATGAATTTTCATACAATGAACATTCAAATCATATTCACATCAATAACATACATTTCAAGTATTTAAGAATATAATTCAAGTTACATGAACTTACCTCATTGATTGTTCGTGTTTATGATTTCATTATTCTGATATATTTTCTTTTCCATGATCAAGTCTCGTATTTGTGTCGTCCGGATATTTATAAATAAATTTGATCATCATTTTCATTCATTTCATATTCTAATGCATTTAATTAATGCTCTAAGCAAAGTTACCATTTTGCCCCTAAACTTTTAATTAATGACGATTTCATCCTTAGGGTCAGGAAAATAAAATTCTTGCAATTTAATCCTTGTTTCCAACTATTATTCTCATATATATTGATAACAGTCCATGAATTCTATAAAATATCAAAATTTTCCATAATTTCAACACTTTTCAATTTAATCCCTAAAACATGTTTTCCCCCGATCTTGAACTAAATTGATAATTTCGTTAAATTTTGTAATTTAAATAATAAAATAACCTATTTCATGCAATTTAGTCATTTCTGACATTTTTACAAAATTGCCCATAAAGTTTTACTTTTATTCAATTTAGTCCTCTGAGCCTAAAACATGCAAATTAGCCATGCTAGATGAATATTCATACATATTTTCCTCCTCCTCCTCTCCATTCCACATCCTTAATTTATACAACATGCAACAAGTAACATTATCAATAATTTCACTATTTACTTATATGTACATTCAAAACTGTCCATTTGCGTCATAGTCACTAAATTATTTATATATTAAGCTACAGAACTCAAAATTAAGATCCGTTAATTTTTCCTGAAACTAGACTCACATGTATTCTTACCATAAAATTTTCAGAATTTTTGGTTTAGCCAATTAGTACAGTTTATTCATTAAAGTCACCCCTGTTCTGCTGTCTGACAGTTCTGACCCTTCTTCACTAAAAATTTATTATCTCCTTGTACAGAATTCAAATGATGTTCTAGTTTGTTTCTGTTAAAACTAGACTCATTCAGGATTATATAAATATAAATTTAAGCCTCTAATTGTTTTTATTCATTTTTTATGATTTTTCAAAGTCTGAACAGGGGAACCCGAATTCATTCTGAACTTGTCTCACAAAATTCATTATATCTCAAAATTTACAAATCCATTGCTTACACTGTTTCTTCTATGAGAAACTAGACTCAATAAGATTTAATTCCATATTTTTTTCATCTTCTAATTCAATTTATACAATTTATGGTGATTTTTCAAAGTTAGACTACTGCTGCTGTCCATAACTGTTTTAGTGCAAGATATTAATTACCATGTTATAACACTCTTATTTTCTTTTTCTACATCATTTCTCATCACTTTCTCTTATTTTCTTTTCACTAACATATCAAGAACATAGGACCTTATGTAAAAAAACTCTACTATAATATTATTTCCATGATTTATCAACAATAACAAACTTAAAAACATATTAAAATCTTGATGTACTTACCTTATTCTCTTGATACCAATCTTTAACTTGATTTTCTCTCTCCTCCAGCTTCCATTTCTTGAATCCAACTTGATATTCTAACTCCCCATGCTCTCCTTAACATTTTTCTCTCTTGGTAGCTATGGAAATTCATTTGATTTTTGGGTGAAAATGGTGAATTTTTAATAAAAGGACTAAATTGTAAAGAAAGTAAAACTTTCTTTCTTCCTCTCTTTCTCTCACGTTAGTTTGCATGGAAAGGAAAGATGATGAAAATTCTTCATCTTTCTTTCCTTATATACTAAATAAATAATAATAAAATAATATTAAATATCTCATAAAATATTAATAAAATAATATTTATCTAATTAATTAATTTAAAATATCATTAACATAATCATTACATTCTAGAATTCTCTCTCTTACTAATTGACCATTTTGCCCTTCATGATCTTTTAGAATTCCATCCTTGAGTCATCATTTAATTTGGTAAAATTGCAATTTAGTCCTCATAGTTCTTCACTTATTCAATTTGGTCCTAATTCATCCATTTTCCTTAGTTTCTAGATCATTCTACCCTTAAAATATTTACACTATTGGTCCTTTAACTTTTTCATATTTACACTTTAACCCTTTAAGTCTTGAGTATTTACTCTTAGGCAACAAAACTTTTCTAACTTTTACAATTTAGTCCTTTCCTGAATCAAGATATCATAATTTACTTCCCAATGTTGCCATAACTCAAAACTTCCCTTTTTATCACTTTATTTCCTTATTTTATTATATCAAGAATAATATATTACTGTAAAGATTTTCGGGGTATTACAGTGTCCAATCGCGCTGGATGTGATGCCGTATTCCTCTGGAACAAGAGAATTTTGATGACAAACTTAGGCTATTTAAATGTTTGCAAAAAGGGATCATATTTCAAAAACATTTTTTAAATCTTAGACATAAGGACAACATTCAATCAATTTGGTACCAATTTCGGGCGTAGTGAGGGTGCTAATCCTTCCTCATACGTAACCGACTCCCGAACCCGTTTTCTCATATTTGCGTAGGCCAAAATCGTTGCATTAGTAAAAAGAAATATTTTATTAAAATAACCAAACTTTTTTAGGTGATTCAATCACACCTAAATAAAAGATTGGTGGCGACTCCCAAATTTCGTTTTCATTTTCAAGACCTAAGTCGATTCCCCGTTTTTCATAAAAATGGTTTCGACAATATTAACTCGAAATGATTAACTTTCTAAAATATTACTTAATTTTCTAAAAAAAATGAATACTTTTGAAATATAATTATTCATAAATGTCCAAACTATTTCCAAACATACGAAAAATATAACATTATTGAACATCAATATATATAAAACAAAAATAAAATAAAACCTAACCTAACCTAACGGGCTTTTTTTTTTTTTTTTGGTGAGAATAAGAAACTTACAAAACTAAGTTACTGAATTGGAAAGAAGTTACAAAGATTCTTCTCTTTATCAACTTTGATGAGTGCCGAGACTGCTTCTGGGGGGGTTTCAATTAGTTGTAGATCTTCCTTTTCTCCAAAGGCCAGTTTGACTATAAGATCAGCACTTTGATTCTGCTCCCTGGGGATGTATCGTAGGATCCAACCTTCTTCTTGGGATAGGATACAATGAATTCTTCTAATTATAGCAGATTGTGAGGTTTTGAGAACACTTCCTAACCTAACCTAACGGGCCTTTTTTTTTTAAACACAAAAATTATTCTCTTTCAAAATTATTTATGTAAATGACTCTTTTATTACAGTAAAACTCGGTGCTGTCATTACCATTGGTAGCACCACCCCTAATAATTACCAAATTATTGTCTGTTTTAATAAAAAGAAATTAATTTTTGAGTGTAGTCGTAGCTATTGGCGACTCCAACATGTATAATCGTCCACCCGTCAAAAATACCAATATTTTAGGAGAAAAAGAAAAAAAAGTAAAAAAATATTTTAATGGGTGTTGCCGTTGTCATTGGCGATACCAGTGTTTTTTTTTTTAATGTGTCAAAGATTTTGCAGAAAGCTTTTTTTGTATCACTACTCTCCTTGGCAACACCCATCAGAAAAAAATAATATTTTAAATAAAAAATAGATTTTTTTGTGTCGCCCTTGCCATTGTCGGTGTATTTTTTTGTTAGAAAGTTTGAAATTTTTTTTTGTGCCATCGTTCTCATTGGCTGCACTAGGCTATTTTTTTCCATTAAAATTTTTCTGTTGCCGCCAAGCTCTTTGGCGGCATCAGTCCCTACAGATACTGTTTTTTTTTTTTTTAACATTGATGTAATTGTTCAACCGAAAAAGAAAAAAAGAGATAAACATTTGTGTTTAGTCGAAGAGAAACACAAAAATAGTTTTGCAGATGAATAACCCAATGTTTTTGCTGTACATTCTTTTCGATGAAGCAATTGTAGAAGGTGATGATGGTTGTGTATTTCAAGATCAGTAGAAAGTAGGTATAAGATTTAATAACTCTGTGAAACTAGAATAAATGAGAAGAAAAATCAGTGCAAAAATAGCTCTCCATTGTGAAAGGGTGATGTCAAGATTATTCTACAAGTTTCCAATTTCAAGAACACTTAACGAAGAAAATAAACGAGCAATTGCAAGAAAAAACAAGCATCATATCTATAGACTTAAGTTTTGCTAATTATCTCCCTAGTAAACATGCATTAATCAAGCATATCACTCAATCACACACAAACTCACTGACAACGGCGCCACCAACTTGACAGCGCACACCGGGCCTAAGAATCAACACAAAAATAATCAATAATCTAGCGGTGTATTGCAAATGTGACAAGTAAAGTTGTAATATTTTTAGTGTTATAATGGAACACTCGAGTATTCCAAGGATTGAACTCATGAAAGTTCGGGGACAAAGGTTTCGTTTGGATGGGCGATTGATTGTGATACGGTGCGTTTAACTTACTTTTTGTCTCACGCTACAGTATCGCTACAGTATCTAATCTCACCGCCACCGCTATTTTTACACCAACCACAGCTAAATGCACCACCCATCCAAACTCACCCTAAGTGATTTGTAACACCCCAAATCTGGCAGGATGTTACAGTTAGATTGTGGAGGTTGCACTGTACATGAAAACAATATTACTTCATTTTGACAAAGCTCTTAAACTCAAAAGAAATCATGTGTAACGCCTTGATTTATTAAATTTTATTTTTACAAATTTCATAATATTTAAGTATCTATATTAGTGGTCAAGTGACTTAATTATGTGCCTGAGATCTTAGGTTCAAATCTTAATTCAATCATAAAATGGTTTATCTTGGGCTTGTTTTGAAATAAATAAAGCAAGTATTTAATTTATGTTTAATTCCATTTTATGTTTTGCTTTTGTTTTAGTTATTTTTGTTAAAAAACTCAAAACCCACGTTTCCCCTTTTGTTATTTCCCTAAGCCACGCCGCAATTTCAATTCTTGGTTACCTTGTGCCTCGATATTGTTATAATCGTTTTATCTGTCGTTTTTAGTTCTCGGGTGTCTTGTGGTTGCGTTCTCGTCGAAATCGAACTAGGTGTGTAATGATAAACCCAAAAAATAGTGAATGGCGAAAGTCGAAATTAGGAGCTGTCGACGCCACACGGCCGTGTGTCAAATCGTATAAGAAAATAAAATAAACATAAGAATATACATGGTTCGGAAATAATCCCTACATCCACGGCCAGAATAAAAAATAAACTCACTATAAAAAAGAATCAAGTTTACAATACACAAAGCTCACATTATAGAAAAACCGACGAACTAATGGTACTACAAAATTAAACCCCAAAGCCAAGAAAGAAGTTTATAAACATCATCACTTCAGCTCTCTGAAAATACTAAAACACCACCCACCCTTTTACTAGCCTAAGGGACACTAAATGACAAATTCCACCCATTGAAGTGTGGTAATGTTGCAAAGGGACACTCAATCACAATATGCCAATAACTTCTCATTAACATTTATACATTGTAGATTGAATGAATTTAGGAGTGGCATGGCAAAGTCACCAGGATGGTATCCACAATCCTGAATACAAGGACGGTATAAAGAAAGGAAGCTTAGTGGAATAATTAGAACATGCAGATGAAAACACAGCATTTAAGTTTCTGAATAAATGTTGCATAATAGAATCAACTAACCTCTTCATAAAAATCAAATAAGCTAAAGTAGCTCAGTTGAATGCCTTCATTAATTTTCTTGAAATGAACACTACCTCACCAGTTTAGCTTTCTTCACCTGCAAAGATAATATTGATTGCTATTATCATCTTGTTCCTCAGGACAATCACATATTATCGAACTAAACAGCCATCAAATTGGTCGAGCTTTAAATGTTCACACCTGTGGTTTGAGTGTTAGCCTGTGCGGTCCTGTATCTCCCTCTGTTATTTCCAGGAAATGTTAGTCTGTGCGGTCCTCGACGAAGCAACGGCTACCAAAGAACTCTCATGTATTTAACGATGTCTAACAAAGGGTACTCTGCAGATCCAATCAAACACTTTATTAATGCAAAATGAGAAAGAAAGATGAGACAGGAATCATGCAAAATATAACATCTCATCAACATTTATACATTGTAGATTGAATGAATTTAGGATTGGCATAGCAATGTCACCAGGATGGTATCCACAATCCTGAATGCAAGGACGGTATAATAGGTAAGCAAAATATATAGAAAGGAAGCCTAGTGGAATAATTACAGCATGCAGATGAAAACAGAGCATTTAAGTTGGTGAATAAATGTTGCATAATAAAATCAACTAACCTCTTTATAAACTAGCTCAGTTGAATGCCTAAATAAGTAAAGTTTCACATGCTTATATCATATGGTTTAAACTATACCAAATTCATCACATCTAAGAATCCAAAATATTCTGCAAAATCACAAAAATTCTCTTCAATGGCATCAGGATGGTTATATACAAATACCGAAGAGAAGTGACATCTTTTTACTTTTCCTTCAATGGATCTTTCTGAAAGCCCACTTCCACCCCAACTTAGCTTTCAATGCCTGCAAATATCGATAAATAAGTTTATTCTAATTCCTATTATTATCTTGTTCCTAAGGAAAGTTAGAAATGTTTGAAATGGTTTTTTGTACCTGTCCCATGACTCTGAACAAACCAATCACAGATTTTGCGGCTCATCTTTCAATCCGATTCCCTCGGGATGACTGTGTTAAAATCAATTCTAACAAGGGGTATGTGGGAAATCTTAGACCACTCTCGTCCTTTATCGCTTGAGCACTCTTCTTTCAGCAACGGACACCTGTCAATACGTAAAGATCCAAGCGAGAGAAGCATGTCTTTTTCCGGAAGAGATGTTAGCTTGGGACAATTACGGATGTCCAATTCTCGAAGAGAGGCAAGGTCTTGAAAGCCCTCGGAGAACATGAATTCCAGGTTCTCAAATTCTGAAAGGGAGATACGGGTGAGAGAAGGAGGCAGCATCATTCCAATCCCTTCTTCTGGGAACGACACCACGTTTGAGCATCCTCCACCTCCGATGGTAAATTTTTGAAGAGAGGTGAGTCTATTTAATCCCCATTCCACAAGTGACCTATAAATTTTGGGTGCATTTGAGATTTCAAGTGATGTGAGATTGGCAGGGAATCCCTCCGATGGAAATGATATGTCAGCCGAACAGTTGTACACACTTAATACTCGAATGGAGGTGATGCTGACCATGCAATTAGGAAGGGCTCCAAAATTTCCACAATTAACAACTACGAAAGCTCTGAAGCTGGTGGTGAGCAACCCACTTTCTTCAAAAGAAACCAAATTTGAACACGAATCCAACAAAATCTTCTGGAGATGGATGAGCTTGTGTAGTCCTTGTGGTAGAGATTTAATTCCAGATCTGAAAATTAGAATAACTTCAAGACAAGCGGTTTCCTCAAACTCTTGGGCTATGTATTCCAACTCTGGACATCCCAAAATTCTCAAATGTTTAAGCGTTATGGGAAACTTGGTGTTTGAAAATAGGCAACTCAGCTTTGAGCATTCAGAAATATCGAGAAGTTGAAGCCGATTGCAAATATTTTTTTGCCCCTTCGATGACAAAGACATTAGAGATTGACAATTATAGATAGACAAGTCCTCAAGAAGACAGAGAGTACTACTCATACTCTTATTATCTTCTTTTTCATCAACCAAATACTCCAAATTCTCACAGCCTGCAATATTCAGCTTTTTTAAATTAGGAGGTAAGTTATTCTCTGCAAAAGAAACCAAGCTTCGACAAGCATAAATTGCCATCACTGTAAGGAATGTGAGCTTATGTAAGACTTGTGGCAGTCTATTGAGCCTATCACAACAAGCTATCTGCAGAGATTCAACACGAGAAATCTTGTCAGATTGCAATTCGGCTTCCTCCGCTTCCAAAGACTGCAGTTGAGGACAACGCCAAACGGAAATGAAACGATGTCCAACAAAACTAAACCCATGCTGTGATAGAGATGCCAACTCCTCCCAACCATCAATTTTAAAATGTTCCGAGTTTCCAAACCTCAACATTGTCCTATCTGCTGGAATATTAAACTTTGAAATGTTAGTAAGAGACAAAGTTTGGAAAGAGGAAAGCTCCTTTGCAGGAGAAGAGCAACCATCCACCAGTTCTGCACACCCTTTTAAACTTAATTCACACAGTGACGGGAAACTTGATATTGAAACTACCAAACTCGTACACCTATGAATTTTAAGTTTTTGCAAGGAAGGAAGATGGGTAGGCAACCTTCCCGACAATTGAGAACAGTATTTGATTGAAAGCTCACGAAGGCTGGGGAGTTTCAAAACCTTCTCGTCTCCTTCACAAGTGTCCCACTCCTTCCAGTTTGGAAGACTCTTAAAAGACAGAATCTCTAATGATGCAAATGGGTTCAATTGATTTTCTCCAAAGAACTCAACACCAATCTTTTGTACTTGATCGAAACCAATAATTGAAAGATCTTTTAAGAATGGCAACCTTCCAACTGATGGTAGTGATTTGCAGTTTTTACAATTGCGAAGCTTCAAAGACGACAATTTCTTGAAGGAAGAATCTGCTATCCAAGACGAGAATTTTACACCCCCGTAATTCTCAATGATGAGCTGCTCAAGCTTTTTCTGAGGACGAAGAAAGTCCAACACCCCCTCTTCAACTTCTTTTTTCCTTGTACTATTCTCCAAGTCTGCACCCCATTGTAGTTCTAACCCATCAATCCCTAGCTTCTCATTTAACTTAGCTTTCCCCACATCTTGACCATTAACATTCTCCAATCCAGAAAGACAAAAATTACCTCTAAGGCTTGACAAATTTTTCAATTCTCTAATAAGATGTCCATCACCTTCCCCTATAACAAAATTAGATAAGATTTGAAGTTTGGTGAGCTGATCAAATCCGGAGGGCATCCTTTTTATTGAACCCGCACCTCTAATATCAAGAAAATGCAAGTTGACAAGGTTTCTGATCTTCGAGGGTAAATTTTTGAGCTTTGAACAATCTCTTAATATTAAAGTCTCCAAATGATAAAGAGTACACAAAGAATCAGGTAAAAGATTGATTTGGGTTCTAGAAAAATTTAAGTAGCGTAGATGTTTTAAATTTTCAAAGAAGTCAGGCAAATCATAGATTACATACCCAACCAAAGAAAGAACCCTTAAGTAGCTAAGTCTTGGCAACAGATCTTTCAAGATAACATTAGTTAAATAGAAACGACCTCCTTGATGCAATAAGGGTAGAAAAGTATGTAAAGAAGTCATTTCATAAAATGCTTCAAACTTCTTTGCAATGTGATACTCATCATCGCTAACATAAGCTAAGTGACGAGAACGACGCGAAAACTTCTGTTGCTTTTCACCCTCCCGTCTGTAACATATTTCTCCTGCAACTAATTGAGCTAAATCATTCATAAAATCATGCATCACGAAACGGGATTTGTCTTTACTAGATATTTGAAAAAATGACCTTGACACTAGATCTTGAAAATATTGGTTTCCAAGACCGTTGCCTTGAATTTTAGCTTTTAATTGCAAGAAGCCTTCTGCTCTCCATAACAAAATTATCTCTTCTTCTTCAAATTCATAATCTTTAGGAAATATGGAACAGTATGCAAAGCATCGTTTCAAATGAGGGGGAAGATAATGGTAGCTTAATCGCAAAGCTGGAATTAAGCCACATGGATCTTCTGGCAGGTCCCATATCTCGCTCTCGTATACTTTTTCCCATTCACTATGATCCTGAACTGTGCATAATAAGCTTCCAATGGCCTTTGCTGCCAAAGGTAAGCCGTTGCACCTTCTCACTATGTTCTCTCCAATTTCTTTGAATTGGGGATGCCCATCAAAGCTTCTTGCTTTCAATGCATGCTGAGCAAATATGGATAAGCAATCATGATGCGAGAGTTTATCCAAGTAAAACGCTTTCAACAAATCTAAATTAGAAAAAACCTTGCTGTGTCGAGTTGTTACAATAATCTTGGTTCCTGCTGGAAATGGAACCCGTAAGATGGTCCAATCATTGTAACTCTCGTTCCAAATGTCATCTAAGACAAGCAAGAACCTTTTTCCGGATAACTTCTCCTTCAACCTGACTTGAAGCAAGTTAAAGTCATTCTCATCACGTGAGTCAGCATCGAGGGATCTTAAAATCGTCTTTGTTATTTTAACAGCATCAAAGTCATCAGAAACGCATACCCAGGACTTGTGATCGAAAGACTCCTTAATGCTGGGATCATTGTAAACAAGCTGAGCAAGAGTTGTTTTCCCCATCCCTCCCATGCCAACGATGGAAAGGACACAACGTCGATCGGAATTGTTACTTTTGAGCAACTCAATCATTTCTTGCTTCTCATTGGCTCTACCAACATACTCCACGGCTCCATCCATCACGGAAGTTGGTTGCAGCCTGGGTTTCTTTCGCTTAGAAGTTGCGCCTTGAGACATGATCTCACTCAACCCCAAACTACTTCTTCGAGTGTTCAAACCATTCAGTCTATCAGTGATTGCTTTTATCTTTGGAATCATCTCAGTATTGAACTTAAAAGAGGCTGGAGAGAAATTAGCACGAGGACAGCAGGTAGAAATGAGTTTCCGTACCTTACTAGTGCTGGCTTGTACTTGAGTTTTTTGGAGCTTGAGACGTAACTCTTGGTAAGCGAACTCGTCCAAGATGTCATCCACATCGTAAGCTAAGTGTTGGAGCTCGTCCAACCAACCCTTCACACCCTCGTCCTTGATCTGCTTCTCCTCTGCATCGTTCAACACTGATTTGATATCGGATAACATGGATTGCCACAGCTTGAGTTGCTGGTGGACTTGCCGGTGATCCGCCACAAAGTTGAGTACAGAGTCGAACAACTTGGCAGACAAGAGCTCCAAAAAGGCAGAAAGAGCAGCCTCTCCAAAGACAGACATGGTGGAACTGGGACAAAGAAATCAAAGAGAGAGATGAAGAAAGAAATGGAGATGGATTGCGTATAATTGGGGTTAGCAGGGAATGGAGTTGAAGTCAATGAATAGAGACAAATTAGATGGAAAACGGGTGGAATGATTGCAGCCTCCAATTTCTTTATTGTATTGCGTACCAATCTTTCTTTATTTAATCAAAAGATAATCTCATTGAAAAGAGAGCAAATAATTTTGTAAATTAATTCAGTAATTTTGAGTATCTAATTGTAATTATTTACGCCATACATGTTTTGTGTTTCAATGCATAATTTAACAATAAATTCATTTTATTCAATGCATAATTTAAATTAATTTTATTCAATGGATTTTTTAATTAAATATTAGAATTTATTACTTTTTTTTATTAAAGTTTTTAATTTGAAGTCTCAATTTATACTAATTTTTTATTTTCTCATTTTCATATTATAAATATAATGATTATTTATTAAAATATGTATTTTCAAAAGTTGTTTTTTGAAATATATTTTTTTAGGGATATTTTAACACTTATTTTTTAGGGATATTTTTTAGGGATATTTCAAAAGTTCAATGTATTAGTCATGATTACAGTACTTTGATATCTATTGATAAGAGTGAGTGTTCAAACGAATCGAATGAAAAAAATTATGTGTTAATTGAGTTGACAAACCATATTTTATCATTCTAACTAAATTTGAATTTTTTTTGAATCGAGTCGAGTGAAATAAAATTCGAGTCAAGCCAAATCAAGTGAAATTGTTCAAGTTAAATTAAAAAATTAAATATGTCAAATTAAATATTGTTACAATATAACTAATTAAATGTTATAGCACATAAATTTGAAAAAATTTTCAAAGCAAAATTATGATAAACGTAAATCATTAATTAACTTATTTAGGTCCCAAAATTATTATTCTAGACAATTTTTAACTTTTTAACTTTCTTTATATATATTTTTAGAATTTTTTAAAAAAATATAAATTTTGAATTTTTTTTGTAATTTTTGTTGAGACTCATTTTCAAACTTGAAAGTGACCAAAAGAGTATTTACACCAATCTATTATTCAAAATATTCTAGTTATTTAAATTGTAAAATTTAACTCCATTCGAACTCGAAACTCGAATTAGCTATTCAAGTTGACTTGAATAATTCAAATAACTCGATTTGATTAACTCAAAATTCAAAAAATAATTCAATTTTTTCGAATTGAATCGAGTTTTATTCACCCCTACCTACGGATGTCAAGTTTATTGTGAAATATTTAAAATTTAAACAGTAAATTCTTTTCAATAATTTAAACGGTAACTCAAAATGATTAACTTTCTAGAATACTATCTAATTTTCTAAAAAAAAATGAATATATTTGAAATGTAATTATTCATAAACGTGCAAACCATTTCTAAATATATGAATAATATAACATTATTGAATATCAATATGTATAAAACAAAAGTAAAATATAAACGAACCTAAGCGGCTTTTTTTCAACAATATCTAAAACTTTTGATTAATTACGAAAATAATCTTCTTTCAAAATTATTTACGTAAATGACCCATTTGTTATAGTAAAAACTCGATGTTGACATTGCCATTGGTGGTACCACCCTTAATAATTACCCAATTATTGTCCGGTTTAATAAAAAATTAATTTTTGAGTGTCGTCGTGCCATTGGTGGCACCCATATGTATAATTGTCCACCCCATAAAAAGTACCGGTATTCTGGGAGAAAAAGAAATTAAGGAAAAAAAATATTTTAATGGGTGTGTCGTTGTCATTGTCGGTACCAATTTTTTTAAAATGTGTCAAAGCTTTTGTAAAAAGGTTTTTTTGTGTTGTTGTTCTCCTTGGCGACATCCATAAGAAAAAATAATGTTTAAAAAAAAATAGAATTTTTTTTGTTGTCACCCTTGCCATTGGCGACATTGGTGTATTTTTTGTTAGAAAGTTTGTTTTCTTTTTTGTGTCATTGTTCTCATTTGTGGCATCATGATATTTTTTTCCATTAAAATTTTTTGGTTGCCGCCAAGCTCTTTGGCAGCCCCAATCCTTACATATACTATTTTTTTTTAACATTGCTGTAACTGTTCAACAAAAATTATTGTGAAATTTTTGTGTTTAGTATAAGAAAGAACAAAAATCGTTTTGAAGATGAATAACTTAATGATTTTGGTGTACATTCTTTTTGATGAAGCAATTGTAGAAGGTGACGATAGTTTTGTATTTCAAGATCGGCAGAGAGTAGGTATGAGATTCAATAACACCGTGAAGCCAGAATAAATGAGAAGAAAGATCAGTGCAAAAATAGCTCTCCGTTGTGAAAGGGTGATGTCAAGATTATTCTACAAGTTTCAATTTCAAGAACACTTAACGAAGAAAATAAACGAGCAACTGCAAGGAATACAAGTGTCATATCTATAGAATTAAGTTTTGCTAATTATCTCCCTAGTAAACATGCATTAATCAAGCAAATCACTCAATCACACACAAACTCCCTGAAAACGGTGCCAACAACTTGATAGCACACATTGGGGCTAATAATCAACACAAAACAATCAATACTCTAGTGGTGTACTGCAAGTGTGATAAGTTGAGTTGTAATATTTTTAGTGTTATAATAGAACACTCGAGTATTCCAAGGATTGAACCCAAGAAAGTTCGAGGACTAAGTAATTTGTAATATCCCAAACCCAGCTTGGACATTACGGTTAGATTGTAGAGGTTACATTGTACATGAAAACAATATTACTTCATTTTGGCAAAACTCTTAAACTCAAAAGAAATCATGTTTGATTAAACCGTTGAAGACGTGATATATTTTTTTTTTTGAAGACTCATGAGTACATTGTTGGAAAAAACGAGTTTTCCAGGGAAAATAAAATTAGAGAAAAACCAGAGTTTTAATTTTTTTCAAAACAAGATCTTGGTTGTGATATCTAAAGTAATAAACAATTAATTAAAATTGTACCTTTTCAATTCATTTAGGATGAATGCTTTGACCAAGTAGTCTTCTCCGCTGTCCTCAAGCTCACGTCTGTTGAGTGTGGGCTCGCTTCGAATTAGAATTTTTTTTTACAAAAATTACAAGTGGGGTAATTTCGTAATTTTTCTAAACTTTTAAGTAAAGTTGTAAATCAGAAAATATGGACCTAAAATTTTATTCAAGCTTGTCCGTATTTACAAAATACTAACTCAAACACATTTTAAGTCCGTCCATATTAATTTTTAATTTTTAAAAAAATATTTATATTATTTTAATTTAATATTTATAATTTTATATATTTTTATTTATTAAATTTTTTTTACATAGATATCTTAATATTATTTTAATGTTTACATTAAAGTAGTATTATATATTTAATATATTTTTTTATATGTTATGATTTACATAATATAATATAAAGTATTATAAATTTAAAAGTGAGCCGGATTTCAGATTGAGCTAAGTTTGAGCCTTGAATATTTAAATTTGAGCTTGATTCATATTTTAAACAAGTCTAATTTTTTATGAAAACTTAATTTTTAAATTTAATATTTTTACTCAAATTTTTTCTAATTTTAAATAAACCTTCTATCTTAATAAATAATCTCGAGGTAACACATTCCATTCATTCACTTCCCTCAATTTATAATGATTAAAGAGAGAGAGGGGGAGGGGGTAAATGTTGGTGGATTTTTTCTCTCTTGGTGGTTGGTTTGTCTTTTTCATTTATTTTCTTATTTTTTCTCTCATATTTTGGATAAAGCTATTATTGTGGGTTTTCTATGCTAAAGACACATGGTACAATTAATTGTATATTTATATAGCCAATACCTACCATATTGGGGTTGCTAAGGCCAAGGATGGCAATTGAGAGGGGTTGAAAGAATTAGTATAATAATTTGTTTCATCTTTCAATTTTATAAAAAAATTTCACTAAAATTACAAATAGGATAATTTCGTAATTTCTCTAAACTTTTAAGTAAAATTATAAATAAAAAAATATGGACCTAAAATTTTATTCAAGCTTGTCCATATTTACAAAATACTAATTCAAGCCCATTTTGAGTCTGTTCATATTAATTTTTAATTTTTTTAAAATTATTTATATTATTTTAATTTAATATTTATAATTTTATTTATTAATTTTTTACATATACATCTTAACATTACTTTAATGTTTACATTAGAGTAGTATTATATATTTAATATATTTTTTATGTGTTATAATTTACATAATATAATATAAAGTATTATAAACTTAAAAGTAGACCGGATTGAACTAAGTTTGAGCATTGAATATTTAAGTTTTAAAAAGGTTTAATTTTTTGTTAAAACTCAATTTTTAAATCTAATATTTTATTCAAAATTTCCCTAATTTCAAATAAATCTTCAAGCCTAGAATTGTAATTCACTTGCTTTCCCCAATTTATAATGATTAAAGAGAGAGAAGGGGGCCAAATGTTGGTGGATATTTTATCTCTTGGTGGTTGGTTTGTCTTTTTCATTTATTTTCTTATTTTTGTTTCTCATCTTTTGAATAAAGTTATTATTGTGGGTTTTCTATGCTTTAGGCACTTGGTACCTACCATATTGGGGTTGCTAACACAAAGGATGGAAATTGAGAGGGGTTGATAGATGTTTTACAAAAGAAATGGTATAATAATTTGTTTCATCCTTCAATTTAATAAAAAAATTATTTTAGTCATTTATTTAAGTTTTTGTCTTTTTTAATTTTTATTATTTGTTAAATCACTTCAAAATAGATAAAAAATTTAATGTTTGTTAATTTTACGGATGTGACAATTCACATGTAAGTCTATTAACAATTATTTAATTTTAAAAAAATAAAATTATTAAAAATATAATTTTTATACTTTTTAATAATTTTAATAATTTTTAATTTTTTAAAAGTAATTTATTATATATTTTTTGAATTTTAAAAATTAATTAATTATTGATTTAATTTTAGGATGATTTGACAAACAAAACGTAAATTTAAAGGTTAAAAAAGGTAAAAATATTAAATGAATAACTAAAATTACTTTTTTTTGAAAAGTTAGATGGCGGAGCCAAATTGTGGCCTAGGGGGGCCATGGCCCTCCCAAAGTTTACTTCTTTTTTTTTTCAACTTAGTCCTTTGTAAATTTACACTATGACCATCCCAAAAATATGAGTAGCCCCCCAAGGTTTAAGATTTTTGAAATTTTCCCCTTTGTATATATATTATAACCCTCCTAGAAATATAAGTAGGACCCTCCAATATTTTTATAGGATTAAAAATAATATTAAAAATATTATTCTTGATAAAAACAAAGAGAAAATCTTCTTAAAAAAGCTAAATTACTCCTAATGACTTTTGAATGATATTTTTATTAAATAATAATAAATTAATGTTTATCTAATAGTTTACTTAACATAATAATATTTTATAAGTAATATAATAATTATATATAAAAAAAAGATAAAGAGACGTTTATCATCTTTCTCCTTTATATTGGTGTTTAGCAAAAAAATAAGAAGAAAAAAATTCTTTATCATTTTTCCTCCAAATTTGAAGTATAAGGTATGTTTTTCTTCGAACTTTTCATAGATTTTGAATATTTGAAACTTGTTATATATATATATATATATATATATATATATGTATGTACCATTAGTTTTTTGTTTTATCAAGTATATTAAAAGTTGTCAGTAAAGGGTATTGATGGAACTTGGAAGCTTATAAAATTAATGTGTATGCTTTTAGATGGAAAATGATTAGGAGACGGTTTCTAACTTGTTAGAAGTATAAAAATGAAACAAAAATAGTTAGATAATGTTATAGTAAGTTTCGGCCAAAATGAAGGGGAGGAAGAAAACTTTGGTCACTTTGCTTGAAATTATGTCAAATGATAGCTTGTAAAGTAGGGGGATTCTTGTGAAAACGGAATAAAAAATGGTTAACCGAGTCAAATGATAACTATTTCGTCTTAATTGTTGGAATACTGCTTCTTTTGAATCGATTGTTTATATGTTTAAATCGACTGTTACATAGCACTTCTAATTTTAACTTGGCCCCCAAGATTAATATCTGGCTCCGCCACTGGTTGGAGGGCCAAATAAATTATTTTGCCTTTTAAAAAGTACTACAACTTTCATAGATGTTGGATCCATCCATCGTCTTACCTCGCCTCACTTCAATGTGATTTTTATTAATTATTTCTAATTTTTTAAAAGGCAAACAAATATTTAAACAAAATTTTAGTTGAACAAAAAAAATTTAAACATAAGTATTTTTCTATAGTGTATTTTTACATTTGTACTCTTTTAAAAATTATACATATATAAAAATAAAATGGTAAAATTATATAGCAGTTATCATCTTATTTTTCCTTAATATATTTTTAAAAAAAACTTAAATAAATTTTGAGATAAATAATTTATTTATTTGAGGTAAAAAGGAAATCAACAATAATTAACTTAAACATAAATAAAGGTTAAAATATGTTGTTAGTCCCAATATTTTTATAAAATCTGATATTTAATCCATATACTTAAAAAGTTAAAAAATCAATTCTCCTACATTTTTAATTTAAAAAATTTTAGTTCGATCATTATTGTTATTAGTAGTTTATATTAAAATTTGTCAACTTGACATGTTTATTTTCCATTAAACATATGTTACATTACATGAGGGCAACCTAGTCATGGTGTCAATCATACGATTTTAATGATTGGCCTGTTATTTTTAAATAAAAAATGTAGGAGGGATTATTTTTTAAATTTGTAAAGTACAGAGACTAAATATAAAATTTTGTCAAAGTACAAGGAGTAAAAGCAGATTTTAACCAAAAATAAATGTTTCAATTTATTTTTCTCCGATAAAAAAAAATAGAGGGTTGATTTTGAATTTTCACTCCTTCGATAACCTTTGCTTCCATTTCAATTCAAGTTTTCAAAAATCCGAAGGCCGGCCTTTTTCTCGTTTAGTTTCCTTTTCATTTTCCCAGTAAACAAACAAAACTCATTAACATCGTTTCGAAGCCAAAACAAGACTGAATTCATGGTGAAAGGAGGGCAAAACTTGCCGGCTGACGTCATCCAAGTAATCGATCAGCTAGAGCGTCATTGCTTATCTCCCGATGGATCTCTTATCTCCAAATCCGCCTACTACGATCTCCAGCTCGTATTCTCTATTAAAATTTGATTTTTTCTTTTGTAATTCCCTCTTCTTCTTTTTTCAAGTAATGTGATAGATTTCGATTTTCAGGCGAGAGAGGAAATGTCGAGAGAAAGATTACGCTACTTAGAAGCAATGGTGATATTCTAATTTAATTTTCGTTTACTGGAACTTTTTTTTGTTATGAATTTCGTAAGAAAATAAAATGTAAAATTGGTGTCAATTTTTGCAGGCAATTTACTGTGAAGCAATAGCTATGGTGGAAGAGTATCAGCAAGCAGTTTCCGTGGCGAATCTTGGAGGGATTCGAGATATTCAAGGTTTTTATCCGCAGCTTGGATTGAAGAATTCTCCTCAGGTTTCAAATTAATTTCATTAATTTTTATTTTCTAAATTTTCTTTTTGAATGTTTGCGGTTAAAGGAGAAACTTATTGGACATTAGATACAAAATTTTCTTCTGGAACAAAAAAGAAAGTGCAATTAATATTTTCTTGAAAGGTTAGATATTACAAACCTAAAATGGTTTAAAAGGTATGATTTTCAATTTTAATTTTTAATTTTTAATTTTATAAGGAAAGTGCAATTAATACCTCTTTGCAACCCTCACACTTGAGTAAGGAATAACAGAGTTTGCAACTTCTTTATACAATTGTTAAGGCGAAAGTAAAGAAAAAGCGTTTTATGAAAAATAAACTGCAAAAGTGATAAGAAAACAGTCTTTATAATTGGGAATCTGATATGGGTTTTTACTCTGTGTTTATGAACTTTAGGTTTATGAGACTCTAGAGCATCGATTAGTTGTTGCAGAAGCAGCTCAAAGATTGAGACTTCCACTAATATCTAAAGATGGAGAAATTCACGAGGAAGAAATTGAGAAATGGAGTATTATGTCACGGAGTTCGCTTGATAGTACTAGTACCAGTCTCACTATCAGCTCGAGTTCAAACTCATTGAATTATGCAAATAGTGCTGCAACCAGTGGTGCAGCTGCAAATAATACTGGTGATTCAGGAGAACCTGGTGTTGGTGGTGTGCCTAATCGTTTTCTTGGAATAACACCTGCTTATTTGTGGCAAACTCAGCTTCAACGAGTACCATTGTCAATGGTATGAAAACTTTGTTTCATGATTGCAGATGGAAGTCTTAAGATCTTTAATTACAAAAGAGGCCCTTGTTTTAGTTGTCATAAACTTTCTTACAAGATCATTGACACATATCTAAATTTTTTGTTAATTTGCAAATTTAGGATATGGCTGACTATCAGTTAACTCTTTCAAGGGAGATTGATGCTCGGTTGAAATCTAAGTGTGACAAGTTAGCTGATGCCTTTGTTGATGATATTGGTACGTTCATATATCTTTATCCTTTTTCACTTCTCAACATGCCTACTAGTTTATATATCCCCATTGTTTTTACATGTTGGAAACAATGCATCCTTCATAATGTTCTGTCCCAAAATTCCTCTCTGGTTTGTGATATCAATCCATGGGTCTTGTTGCCCATCATTTTAATGCAAAAGGCCTAGATTACATATGACGAAATTAGAATGTGAGAGCAAATATATGAAGCATATTTGCTTCTTGGAATTGTGGTCCCTTATGGTACTATTCTTTTTGTGCTGCAGACTCATCTTCTGGAAATCAAAGTTCAAGCTCTCGGCTTCCAGAAAGGTATTAGTTACTTTCTCCACCTTTTCGATGGGGTTGGCTTATATGCTTGATGTTGATTATCTGCTTGTGATATTTCTTTTACTAGGGTTAAGTTAATAATTGAGGAGATCGAGAGGGAAGAAGCAGCTTTGCGGGAGGATCTCTATTCCGCAGATAGGAAATTTGCGGAATATTATAATGTAGGTTAATAGAAATCCATATGAGATTGAGTTCTCTTAACAGGAGTTTTTCATGGATCACATAGTGTTTGAGAACAGGTTTGCTCTATATTTTACATGACACGTGATGTAAAACAATCTCCCTTAACAGGTCCTAGAGCAAATACTTGGAGTGCTCATTAAGCTCGTCAAAGATTTGAAGTTGCAACATCAACATCAATATGTAAGCTTTTATACTCCGGGAGTTATTTTCCAGCATCTGTTGAGGGTTTCATATGTTCTTCCATGGACTGATCTTTAAACTCATCTTTTACTTTCCAGGATGAATTACAGAAGACGTGGCTCTCCAAAAGGTGCGAGACCATGAGTGCAAAATTAAGGTTTGTGGCCCTATATTTCTTGCTATATTGTGGATTGCTCCCATTGTTATCATGTTTTTAAGCATCTCTTTTATTTGTTTGTTTTAAAGCAAAACTGGAGTAGCATAAGAGACACTTTGTTTTGATCTAAATCTGGCTTTTATTGTCTCAGGGTGTTGGAGCATGTTCTCTTGCTTGAAACTTATACACAAGAGTCGATACCAGCGCTACACAAAATACGGTACTTTAAGAGTGATATACATAATTATCAATACAAATTATGGTTCGATATTTAGCCATAACCTTGTCCGGCATTGTTGGCAGGAAATATCTTGTCGAGGCTACCGAAGAAGCCTCTGCTGCTTATAATAAAGCTGTATGTAAAATCTTCTTTACCTGGTTTGGTAGCCTATTGTTTGATTAGAATATACTTGGTTTTTCATTCAAAATTATGCATATTTTCGTAACTCAGGGTTGTTTCTGATTCGGGTTTTTCTTCTTTCTTGTCTATCTTGATATCAATTCGTGTTACAACCCTTTTAAACAGGTAACGCGCCTACGTGAGTATCAAGGTGTCGATCCTCACTTCGATACAATTGCAAGGCAGTACCATGATGTTGTTAAGGTAACATCAGCTTCAAAATTAACTGGTCTTTCACTCAAGTTTCCTTTTTGAACAAAACATTAACGCCACCGGTTTACATTACAGAAACTAGAAAATATGCAATGGACCATTCACCAAGTTGAGATGGACCTCAAGCGCTTACCAGATCATGCGAGCTCATAATTTTCAGATCCCATTCGATTTTACCAATCGAATGGTTTGTATCATCCTTTTTGTTTCTATGATTGGATCTAGAACGATTTTGAACAAATCCCCCAGTCAATTGCTGCTTGTGCTCCATAAACTAAGATTGGTGAAAAGGATTCTTTGTGTGCTATATGATCGCCCTTTCGATTTGCCTTAAAAGCTATTCGAACTCGAGTTTGAATTGACATTTTTCAATACTAGTTAAAAAAACAAACCAATCACTTAGCTATTTAAATCAAGCATTAAAATACTTAAATTAAGTTTAGTTGATAGCTGATTCATCGAATTCATAAGCACAAGAATCTGCAAAATGAAAACTCAAGCATAACAATGTAAAGAAAACCTGGAACATCTCTGTTAAAGCCATATATGCACGAAATTTGGGAAATTTTGTAGTTGATTTCTGCAAATCAAGTCATATACATAAATTCTTAAAACAGTTGCCCTTGTTGGGTTCCACTTCTCATCATTGCCCTGAACTCCTCATAGTTGATTTTACCATCCTGTAAAAACAAATGCATAAATAATAATCAATATGCCATATTGCCATCATATTGCAAAGAACAAAGTGCTTCAAAAGGTTGAAAATTAGGGGTGCTCTTACATTGTCGGTGTCAACTTCGGATATAATTTCTTTGATTGTGTCGTCGTCACCCATTCCGTATTCTTTCATGGCAGCTTCAAGCTCATCTCTTGTGATATGTCTGAACAGGAAAAAAAAATGTTTCAAACAAGTTGATTCTGGCTGAAGAAAAAATGGAATGAAATAATGGATGATATGATTTGCTCTAAATATGATGAGTTTGGGACTGCATGTAGACTGCAATCGTAATAAATACGATACACTTATCTGGATAGAAGAGAGATATAATCATCCAAGAAGCCTCCAAAAACATGAAAATTTTGGAGAAAAATGGAGCATGCCTATGCCTATGATGAAAACACACTCACATACAACACCCCTTCCAAGTCCGAGTAACACCGGAGAATTGCAGTTGAGGAAAACAAATGGAAATTAAAAAAGATTAAAAAAAAAATAACTCACCCACTGTTGTCCTTGTCAAAATGTTGAAAAGCTTTGTAAAGATGTTCATCTCTTTCGAGCCTATGTCTATGCATTGTAGCAGTGATAAATTCAATGTAATCAATAGAGCCATTTCCATCTACATCAGCCTGTAACAAATCAAACCCAAGGTTAGTATTCATGATATTAAATCAATAAGGATCAAACAATACAAAATCATATCTTACAGCTTCCATCAGCTGCTTGACCTCAGCTTCTGTCAGCTTTGATCCTAGTCGAGCCAATCCATTCTTAAGTTCATCATAAGTGATTGTGCCACTGTTATCAGTGTCTATGTTTGCAAACATTTGTTTCAATCCTTGGATTTCTTCAGTGGAAAGATTTTCTGCAATGACCTATAAAGATCCGGACTCGGAGTTGAGTTTCAGATATGGGTAAATGTTCAACATGGATATGCTTAATTTTTTTTTTTTTAAAGTTCTTTTTTCCATTTATTTGGAGATTATATTTTCATACTCATGTTTGAATATGTTGGGATATGAGTACTTCAATTAAAATGAAAAGACTGTTCAAGTAAAGTGCTTTAGGCTAAAGCCTATTTTCTTGATTTACAAGATTCAAAACCGAGACTTTAATCAAACAACACCAATCAATGAAATAAGTTACCTTTAAGGCAAGTTGCTTTAGTTTGTTCATTCTTCTGAATTGCTTCATTCTAGAAAGGACTGCATTGTCTAGTGGCTTGTCTGATGCATTTCCATCTTCTCTTATCCATGGATGTTCTGCATAAACCGCATAATTTCAATCTTAGATTCTTCATTTCTCTAGAAGTATCTGTATATGATACTTGTGTCCGATGAATGACCGGACATGGGTATAAAGATATGACTACCTGATGATCTTTCATATACATAAAAGAACTTGGAAAAAGCAATGAACAACCCCGTGCCCTTCACATACTTGTGTCCGACATAACACCTAAATCCGAACAACAAAGTCTAAAAATACTAAAAACAAGTACCTAGGGCTTGAGTTGAAGTAATGCGCTTTTTGGGATCCGGCGTTAACATCTTTCGGACAAGGTCCTTAGCACTGTCTGAAATAGATGGCCATGGCTGACTTTCAAAGTCAATTTCTCCTTCTAAAATAGCATCAAATATCCCCTTCTCCGTTTCTATCACGAACAAAGGCCATGCATTACAAAGAAATAACAGTTTTTAAGGGAATTTAGTATAATTTTTGGCAAGTTTAATGATATTATTATTGTCCTTGACGAAGCTTTGAATTTTTTTTTACCTGCCCAAAATGGAGGCACACCACTGAGTAAGATATACAATATAACTCCAGCACTCCATATATCAATTTCCTTCCCGTATTTACGCTTTAGTACTTCAGGAGCAACATAGTATGCACTCCCAACTATGTCCCTATACACCTTTCCTGCCAAAAGTACCATGAACAATCAGTAAAGAACTCTGAAACTGACGCGGGGTTTTAAATTACAGATGCAGTGAAACCGTAATGTCACATTGTGGACATAAATGATTTGTTATGTGAATGGATATGTATGCATTGTGGCCTTCCACTACGCATAGTTGAAACTTATTCCCTGTTATATATAGCATGGAGAGACATAATGGTGAAGATGGTGGAAAATACTACAGTTTCAGTCAATGTGTGCTGATATATACAACTTCTAAGTATAAATTCAGCCAAAAGAAACCTCATTAGCCATTCTTAAATGATATTCACAACACTATTTACATATAGATCATAAAGATCCACAAGCGGAAAAAACTAAAGCAATGCAAATTAGAAGTTACCCTCTTCGATGAACACCGATAACCCGAAATCAGTAGCCTTCAAAAGGGCATTCTCATCCTTGCTAGACAACAAGAAATTCTCAGGTTTAAGGTCCCTATGCATCACTCCCATGAAATGACAAGCATGGACAACATTCACAATTGCCCTGCACATGGAAGCGGCTGCTCTTTCACTATAATGTCCTTTGGCAATAATCCTATCAAACAACTCACCACCAGCACATAATTCCATTACAAGGTGAACTGATAACTTATCTTCATATGCACCTTTAAACTCCACAATATTAGGTTGTCCACTCAAATGTTGCATAATTTGTATCTCCCTTCTCATATCTTCTTTATCATTCTTTGTGATTAACTTCCTCTTTGATATAGTCTTGCAAGCATATTGTTTCCCAGTTGAATTCTCAATGCAAAGATAAGTTACGCCAAACTGACCTTTTCCTAGTTCTTTACCAATTGTGTAGTGCATCCTTATGTCTTCATATGGTTTGCCAAGGATGGTGTCACTTTTTGGGGCAGGCTTGGCACTTGGGGTTGGAACCACTGGCTTCCATGGTGCTTGAGTGCCTGGTTTTTCAGGGATGTGGGTAACTTGGGGTTGTTCAGCAGCTGTTGTTGTTGTGGCTCCTGATTTGTAGCCATTGTTGTGTTGTGGGTTTGACCCTTTGGTTTTTGTCAAGCAACCACCCATTTGGATTGAAGAAAAAGACCCAAATTCAGAAAATGAAGAAAAATGGATCAGAATTCAGTGATTTAAAAGACCCAGATTCAGAAACTGAAAGGAAATGAAGAAAAACGGATCTTTAATGGAATTAAGGTAGAAAGGGAAAGACCCAGATTCAGAAATGAAAGCAAAAAGGCGATTTTTTTTATTTTT
This sequence comes from Gossypium anomalum, assembly GCA_025698475.1. Classification (NCBI taxonomy): domain Eukaryota; kingdom Viridiplantae; phylum Streptophyta; class Magnoliopsida; order Malvales; family Malvaceae; genus Gossypium; species Gossypium anomalum. Next base: position 2,659,768 of record CM046960.1, read on the forward strand.
TTTTGACCAATGGGAAAGAAAAGGCAAAAACCAAGATGGGGACTTGGGGTTTATGTAGTAGAACTATAAAATTACAAAGGCTCCAACTTCAACCTTTTAAGGCATGTGATTATAAAAGGAAGGCGTGGGTTGCTTTGCTTGTTAGGTGGTGGTCAATAATGGAGTTTATGTCTGAAAACATTGAACTTTGTTTCAGAGCAGAGAAATTTGGGAACCTTCTTGGCAAGAAACATCACAAAACAGCAGCCAATTTAGCAAATTTGTAATGACAAATATTGATTAAAGAAGAAGGTAAAAAGAAATAATCAAGAAACAAACAAATGAAATGCAAGAGCTGTCTGTCCGTAGTTGTCTTGGAATATTGTTTTTTTTTTCCTTTTCATTAGCATGTGTGTCTAGCAAGTGTCTACTTCATTACGCACCTATCCTTTTTAATAATGAATGAAATTATCCTTTATGATTTTCTTTTTCATATTTTTTAAGGATAATATATGAACCTGATTATCAACGTTTTTTAAATCATGGAATCAGGTTAATTTAGGGGAATATGTCAGTTTTTCAAAATAATTAGGGAATTTTTTTTTTTTTAAATTTAGGGAAATAGGTTGATTTTGAAATAAGGAAGTGACACATGGTGAAAGTAATGAAAATGTGTCCAGTAGATCTTTTTTTCCACATGTTACATTCATTTTTCAAAATTGATTTATTTAAAAAAATATTAACCATTGGCGAATTGTAACGACTCGATTTTATATCATTTCTAACCCATGCAAATGCATATTATAGATATCAACAACAAGTGTTCAATAATTCTGATTCAATTCATAAATAACAATAATCACAGTACATATACATTTATATAATTCATATCTCAATCTCAGAGTATCAAATAGTACTCATACAATCTAATTCAGATGGTAAATACATTATGGAGGCCAATGTTTGTGTTAGATGACACTCCCGACCTCAGAGTCAAGGTTCAGATTCTATTTGCACATCACACGGCCTGGCACTCGCTCGTGTAGTTCTAAATTGTAAACAGTGAGTCACACGGCCTAGATATATACTCGTGTCTCTAGCCCGTGTGGTATTTAAAGACGACAATAAGTCACACGACCTAGGCATATGCCCGTGTCTCTGGCCTGTGTGGTCCCTATATGGTGAACAATGGGTTACACGGCCTAGACACATGCCCGTACCCTTGGCCTGTGTGAACTCTGCACTAACACGGCCACACACGGCTTGAACACACACCCATGTCCCTTGCCCATGTGGCTCGTGTCTGATGAACAGTGAGTTATACGACCTGTCACACGGTCATGTGGCATTGACAACTATATTTTTCGGCATCTGAAATTCGCAAAAACAAGGGTTTTCAGTACACACCTGAAGATATTTTGAAGCAATAACAACGTAGAAAATCTCTGAAGCCTAAAACAACCATTTAGTTACACAATTAAGCCTTTTAATTGACAAAAATTTCCAATTACGTGCATAATGCCTATGTCAAAAGTTTCGACATAAAACCTTTAACGGAACTAATACTTACCAAAAATTCAACAACGATCACCGAAATTGTCGTCTTGTTGTTCACTACTTCCGATATACTTGCCTAATAGGGAAACAAATGATCGTCTATTAGAGATTCTCACAACACACTAAATTACCCAATTCAAAGCAAGTTACGAAAAATAAAGGAAAATGTGGAAATGCATGAATTGACAATGACTTACTCGATAACCTTTCGACCAATGACTAACAGCAAAAATAAAAAGGAAAAGAAAAGAAAAAGAGCAAAGAAGAAGAAGGTAACAAAGGAGAAGAGAAGAAAACTAAAAAAAATCAAAATAAGAACTAATAATAATTATGAATTAACTTCTAGGCAGATTTCTAACATTTAACAAAAATATTCTTTATCACCCTCTCCGAAGCTCAAACACGGGACCTAACAAAATTCAAAGACTTAACTAATGAACCAATAAACTTATTCTTGACATAGGTTTACACTAAATTGAACTTAACTATGTAATTCATGGATAGGGTTGTTTTTAAAATAATAAAGCTTCTAATGATACGACTCGAACTCCTAACCTTTTATACAATAGCAAAACATAAAACCACAAATACAAAAATTTAATTACTATAGAATTCTGCAATTAAACACTCAAAATTTTGGGGCATTACAAATATATTCTCAAATTCAATCTCAGTAACAAACAAAGAACCTAACATTTTCAACCCAAAATCATTTCAACTAACAAAAAAAAAAAATTAAAAACCTAATATGACAACAAGAACCCAAAATAAGAGCAAGAACCTAAAAAATTATAAGAATTTAAATTTATTTGAAAACAAGAAATTTACAACCCAAAAAGAGAGTAAGAACTCAAAAAAAAATACAAGAATTTAGAAAACCCTAAAAATCTTATAGATCCAATTAACAATAGGGGCAATTCCCCCCTTGAATTTGTTGACCCTTAACTCCATGACCTAAAGAACTTCTAGTAGGCTCCAAGAAAATTGATTCTCTATTGTTGCCTTCACAACGACATTGCTATTGCTTCCATTGGCTCCTCAACTCGCTCTCAGCCTCACCAGAAGCCTCCTTAGCCTTTCATCAGCAGGGAGAGAGTATAATTTCAAAAAGCTCAAGGATCAAGCTTTGATATTTTTTTGCTTTAAAAAGATTTTCTTGGAAATACGAGGCAAGATTTGAGAAGACGAGGAAGTGAGAAGTATTTTGATGGTCGGATCAGCCGGGAAAGGCCATGGATAACGGCAACTCATGGCAACAGCGACTAAGGTTAGAAGAAGAGGAATAGGGAGAATGAGATGAGAAGATAGGAAAGAGAAGATAGAAATAGAGAAGATAGAAATGAGAAGAAACAAAAAAAAAAAAATGAAAAGAGGAATAGAATTGTGATGAAGAAAAGAGGAATAAGAGATGAAGTAGATAGTGTGATGGCTAGGGTAGGAAAAACAAAAGAAAAAGAAGAAAAAAATGGAAGAAAATGAAGGAAAATGAAAAAGAAAAGAAGGTACAAAGAGGACGACACATGGCACCATATGAGCGGTTAGTGTTGCCACATCAACAAAAAAGTAACGGTATTAGGCTCGGGTACCAATATAGTTGACGGGAAAAAATTTGGGTACCAATCTGGGACAAAAAAAACTATAAGTATCAATCTGGAAGAAGTGGACAAATTTGGGTACCAATTTTATATTTAACCCTTTTTTTTACAGAAAGCGTCGGGTGACTTGGTAAGGAGGGAACGTGAAAGTGCGCCACATAAGACACGCTAACAGGAAACATTTTTACCACTTGTCCCGAAATTAGCCTATTTCCCTAAATTTCAAAGAAAATGGTATAAAACTCTAAATGTTTTTAATGGCATATATGCCTAATTTTGCTGATGGCATCAGTCAGGTCATCGGTTTATTGATCAGATTAGTTTGATTAGTTCGTATGGTTCGATTAAATAAGTTATTAGAAAATCATAAAAAAATTAGTTCAATCAACTTTTTTAGTTTTATTCACTCGGTGTGTACTCATTCACATGACAATTGGTTTGATGCCTTTTTTTGGTCCGATACATCGACTTGTCCAATCCAATTTAAACAACCGTGGTGATTTTACTAAAAGGCTTTATACAAATAATTAAAGTGTATTTGGATTTACTTTATGTTTATATCATAAAAAAAATAAAATTAATTATATATTAAATAAAAAAATGCAGTTCAGTTTCGAGTAATCACGATTTTTGAATTTACATTCCATAAACCATCTAAATACCTCGATTCGAATCGATTTTTGATTTTGGTCAATTTTTTTGCTCAACTGTACTTTCAGAAATTTAAAAAAAGAACATGTTCAGTTAATATTTTCAAGAAACTAAAAAAAAAAAACTCAAATTCTCTATTCAAATCCCACTTTGGTTTCAAATTTACTAATAAGGCCAAGCAAGAAAAATCGAAAACCAACCCGAATAGAGATATTTGAATGGCTTATGAAATTCAAGTTTAAAAAATCATACTTACGTGAAACTAAACCAAGTTTTTATTTTGTATGTAATTTATACTTAATTTTAATTTTTATGATATAAAAATAAATAATTTATACTTAAAATAGTGAAAATAAATTAAAGGTTTTATATGAATATATATCTTAAAAAATACCAAATTCATCGACTATTTTTTATTTACTTGTTTTTTGAAATATTTATGGAAAAAACTTTGAAATTTTACTAAACAAAATTTTAAAATTATAAAATAAAACTTATTTCGTCAAAATTAGTTTAAAAATCTAAAACGAAAAAATTGAGAATCAAACTGAATCGAGTAATAATAAATAATATGAAAATTCCAAAAAACTTGTATCGGACCAATATCATCCCTCATTGCTAAAACTTTTATTTCAACTCGGGTTCAAAATATTTATTTATTTATTATATATATTAGATTTTATATTATTAAAAAACATATATTTATGTCAATGATATCTTAGATCTTGAGTATCTAAGTTTGGAACTTATCATATATAATTATTTACGTAAGTACTTGAGTCCCACTATGTATTGAAATTTTAGTCCTAGTTTATTAATTTTAGTCCGAACTATATCAATTCTTAATTCGTTTATGCTGTATAATAATTATAATTTCGCTTTTATTAATTTGGGTTGACTTATACAAAATAAAAGAAAAAGAAAATTTAATTAATAAAATCGAAAACAAAAGGATAATAACAGAGAATGTAGTTGAAAAAAATCTAAATGATGATAATTGAAAAAAAAAAAAAAGGGTGCAGTTTTATTTTTAATATTATTTTCTAAAATCGAGATACTTTATTAGGTAAACTTTTTCATTTTGTCTACACTTTGCAATCATTTACAATTTCACCCCTACCCTACCAATTGAACAGCTTTCATGTAGTCATTTTTTAGCATAATCTTTTGAAAACTTTTTTTTTCGAGTCATCTCTAGCCCGTCTTGAATACCCCATAGTTTCGAATGAAAATAATTAATAATAATTAGATTCCATTAAATCACAATACTCGTAAAGTTTAGGATGCAAAATATAGAATCAAAACTACAAACAAATACTTTCACTATAATATTACATTTATATGTATCGTAATCAAATTTAGAATAAAGTTGAAAAATATAACATATAATATAGATTTCTTGGTTTAATGGTATTATAAGCTCTCGGACTTTTAAAAAAAAATCAATTAAGTTCTTTTGGACTTTTTGTACTTAATTGAGCTCTTAAATTAATAAAACTGACCAAGTAGACCCTTTGACTAATATTGACCATTAGCATTTAACGACAATGTTGACATAACCATTAACAAATTCCATGTCAACAAAAACTTTAAAATAAAAAAAATTATTTTCAAAATAAGTACAAAATTAATCTGGTCAAATGGTTTTCCATGCTATTTCAATCTGGATACTAATTTTGTCCAGATACGTTATGAATTTATTAAAAACATTAAAATTATGTATTTTTTAATTTATAAAAATTATTAACAATTAATTAAATAACATAAAATTTATTAAAGATAATTTATTATTTTTATATTTTAAATTAGAAAACAAACATCAACAACTTAACATAAAAATCAAAATTAACAATTTTTATTGTTATAATCTTAACTTAGTTATATTAGTCAAATAATTTAATCAAAATTGGAACAAATATTTTTATAAAATTTATAGAAAACAATTTTTAATAAAATTTGATGGTTTTTAATTAATTCTAATAATTTTTATAAATTATTTTTTTCTAAATTTTTTTATGATTTTTGATAAATTATTTTTATAAATTTTATGAAATTTTATTGTTTTTAATTGTTTTCTATTAATTTTTATAAATTTCAATAGATTTTAATGAATTTTTTATTATTGTAGACGAGTCTAAATAAATAGGTATTTAAATTCAAATAGTTTATTTATTTTAAAAATTATTTAAATTTTTTTTATTTTTACTAATGTGACACTACCACATCAACAATCAATGCCAATGTGGTATCTATCGACGCCTACATTATTGTTATCGTTAAATACTATCGATCAACATCAATCAAAGGAGTTATTTAATCAATTTTATTAGTTTAGAGCTTAATTGATGTAAAATGTTGAGATGAGCTTAATTAATTTTTTTTTAAAAAAGTTAAGAGAATTACTTTTACCAATAAGCCATTATTCTTTGTTTAGCACATGAAAAACATGCCATGAACACAAATCAATGGGGTGAGATTCAAGACCATAAAAAAGTTTTGTAGATTCTTGAGCCTCATGATCATGGTAGGAGCTTTCATCAAGTGGGTCCCAAAATGAAGAAAATCATGACATAAATGGACAGGCATCAAAATTTGTGCTGAATTTTATTTTTAAAATAAATGGGAATTTGTTCAATAAATTTGGAGTTCTTTTCCCAAGCAAAAATAAGTTGATGGGCTAAGCCCAAGTAGTTCATGTAAAGAAGGGTTTTATTTATATATGGTATAAGGCCCATATATATGTATAGGTTAGAATCTGCCGTAGATTTATATTCTTCGTAAATTTAAAATTTAGTTCTTATATATATTTATTTTAGAAATTTAGTCTTTTTATTTTTTTTATTTCAAAATTCAGGTCCAATTAGTAATATTGTTAAAATTATTTTTGTTAAATTTAGATTCATTACAACGCTGTTTTTTTAGTTACATTACTATTAAGTGAATATTTTTTTATTTAAAAATGTCACACCGACCAATTTAACAAAAAAAATTGATAGTAGAGGGATTAAATTCCAAGAAATAAAAGTATAGAGACTAAATTTTAAATTTGTCAAGTATAGAGACTTATAACACATTTTAACTATATGTATATATTCAAATAGATTTTTTTTATAGAATATTCAAATAAGATCTAATCAATTAAGTAACCGTTGTTTGATAAATTGAAAATTAAGTGCTAAAAAATCAAGTACTAAATTTATATTATAAAATTTGTATGATATATTATTTAAAATTAGGTATAGAATATAATTAGAATGTTTGATAAACGTATAATTTAAATTATAAAATTTATTATTTTATATATTTATCTTTAGTTTTTAAAAATATCTTACGTTATTTTATACAAAGTCAAATTTTAAATAAAAATATTTAAAGTATAAAATAATGTTAAAATAAAATAAAAAATAATTGAAAAATCATACATTAATGAAATGAAAATTTTAAACATTTAATATTTTAAATGTGTTTAATAATAATTTTAATTTTTTATTTGAATAAGATACGTAGATAAATAATTACTTATCACTTAATACCAAAATATAAAATTAATTTTACTTTATTAAAAAATTAAAATAAATTATTTTATTTATTTTTATATTAATTTTCAGTTGATTTATTTTTTTCAAACAAAGCTTAAGCTATCTAAGTGTCCTTTTATTTATTTATTTATTTTTAAAAATTATGAATATAACTTTTTTAGTGGAATTTTTAAAGAAAAGTGATAGACTTTTTTGGAAATAAATAATTTTTGTAGGTAAAAGTAATATTTTATGTATATGAATTTTAAAAAAGTAATTTATTAATGAGAAAATATTTGTTTAAAGAATAATATTTGATATATTGACGGTGAATATTTAGACTTCACAAGTAAGGTTTGTGGGTTGACATGTATACTGTAAGGGTATAGTAACATAAAAAAAAGTTCACTAGCAATGTACTAAATACTATTCCTTATTCTATAAACTTCAAATAACATGATTATCTTTTATTTTTTTTTCTTTTTTGAAGTTTCATCAAATAACCCATGAATCCATGTACGAGAAATGAATCCAAGTTGAACGAAGGTCAGAAAATATACTTTCAGTTATCTGAAAAGAAGACATACGATTTTAGTAGTTTGTTCTGAAGTATCCACCTATAAGAAAATGGTTGTAGAAAATTTCGAAAAATACAAAAACAATTTTGGGTAAGGAAATGAGAAAAGGATCAACATTTGCCTATATTCAAAATTCATAGCAAATGAAACATTTAAAACATCAACTTATACCATTAAATTAGATAGTGAGATTCAGATATCCTATGTATTCTGATTAAAGCTGAATCTTAAAAAAGAGCATCTTGTATGATAATTAATGGATGTGGAAGGGTGGGGTGTAAGGCAGCTTCTTCCACATCTACTCATCCTATGTTCATCTACCATTCTTTACATTTTAAGTTTGGTATGTCTAATTTTTGTTATGTTTTGATAGGTAATGAGATCATGTATGTAGGAAAATATGAGTACGAGTATACCGAAACGCGTTATATTCTTATTTATGGGTTGAGAAGAGACTATAAATAATTTTAGAAATTACGTAAAATAAAACAAATATGATCGAGATTATTTAAATTTTTTTATGATTTTTGCTTAAAAAAATATGTAGCTAACTTTTAAAAAGGAATCGTGGGTGATTATCAATCAATTAAAGCAGCAATAAAATATGGGAGGATTTGATGAATGCCAAATGCTGGTAGTAGCTAAAATTATTTAATGCATTTAAATTACCACCGTAGCAAGTGGTTTTTCTTTTGAGAATTTTTATAAAAATAAATTAATTTTTAAGAAAAATATTTGAAAAAAAAGAAAATTTAGAAAAAGAATTTTATTTATAAAAAAATCAGTGATGAAAATTAAAAAAAAAAAAGAAAACCCCAATCTATTTTGGTTTAGAAAAGTCCAAGCTTGATTTTACTTAAATATTCAGACTAATATAAATTCTAACTGTTGAACCATTTAATTCAATTTAATGTAGTTGCAAATTGGAACATTACATAAATACTCGAGCTTTCATGGAGACTGTTCTAATCGACCATCATTCTTGCTAGTTTATCCGTCTTTTTGTTGAATTCTTTAGAAATCTGATGAATTGACCAAAGCACCATCTTAATTAATAACAAATGAATCCTTCTAACTAAAGCTGAAGTAGAAATTGTTGGAGACTTACTTTGTAAAGCTTGTATCGACCTGTTGAATTATCTATCTATTGCAATTAACAGACTATTCCTAATACCTCATAATTCCAATAAACCAATTATAGTCGAGGATGTAATTCCTGTACCCATCTCGTAGAACCCCTATCGTGGCATCCCCAGGACCTCTTTAATTGCACCATCGGTGTTGAATTGAAAATCGGATTTTGTTTTTAATTTTAGGTAAAACAACAAGCGTAAGCAACCCTTTTATAGAAAATTTGGCAATGGATTTGCAGGTGTGTTCCAACAATAGGCAATTAAATTCAACCCAAATTCATCGTCGGCTTTTGATTGGGTTGAGTTTGCTTTGTTTTGGTTGGTTGAACATCTCACACTGGCCACATAGGACCCAATCATCCAACTGATGGCGACACACTTCTTTGTACCATAAAAGTACTGTGCCTTAAATGCAATTAAAATTAGCTTCACTTAGTGGGGTTTGTGTCTCTAATATGATATATGGAAGGTAAAATTTTAAAAGGAATGCTTACATGGGGATAACTAAAGGTCAAATTAAAGGGAATGGTTACACATAATTTTCTTAATTTAGCTTTTGAATGTTGGTTTCCACGATAATTAGGAAACTTACCCTTATTTTTCCCTCGTTTTGATCTATGTGATAACGTAACACTTTGATATTATACAACATAATCATCTTATAAATTATAAGTTTTTTTTTTTTTTACTAAAGCAACATTTAAACATTGAGCTTGATAATTTTGGTCACGTTAGTCTAGGACTTGATAATTTTACCCAGTTTTGGTCCATGTTATGACATGGTTATCACCTAAAAGTTATATATATATATTTATTTATTTATAAAAAAAATTAGGTGATGACTTGCACAATCTCATAATGCTATATCATCACAAAGATCGAAATTGGAAAAGTTGACAAGTTTCAAGACTAATGTAGACTAAAAAAATGATTCAAGAAACAAGTTGAGAAAGTTGCCAAATTTAGAAACGGAATGTTGACTTATCCCTAATTTTGTATAAAAAAAAAGGTGATAATATGCCATAATCTCAGAATGTCATGTCATCATAGGACCAAATTGGGAAAAGTTGCAAGTTTAGGGACTAAATGTTGACCTATTCCTAACTTGTATAAAAAATTAGTTGATGATGAGTCACAATCTCAGAATGTCTTGACCTATTCCTAACTTGTATAAAAAGTTAGTTGATGACGAGTCACAATCTCAGAATGTCATGTTATCATAGGAACAAAGATTGGGAAAAGTTACCAAATTAGAGATTAAATGTTGAATTATCCCTAATTTTGTATAAAAAAAATTAGGAGATAATGTGTAACAATTTCAAAGTGTCATGGCATGACAAGGTCAATATTGAAAAAAAGTACCCAAGTTCATAGACTAATGTGGATTAAAAGAAATTCACGAACCAAGTTGGAAAAAGTTGCCGAGTTCAAAAACCAAATGTTTCCTTTTATCTCTCGATAAAAATATAAAAAGAATCAATTAAAGCTGTTTATGGAAAATTTGCACTTAATTGAGCCCTCAATGATTAAAAAAAAATCAATTGGCTCATTTCATTAGAGTAAATTATCTTTGACCGATTTAACTATTAACGATTGTTGATGTGATTTTTTTTACTCTTTGTAAAAATCTATCTTAGAGATTGTGTGACCCGAATCTCATCCATTATTGAAGAAATAAATATAGTAAATTTTTTTATTATTTTGCGATTATTCTACTGTTATTTTCGACGTTATTATAACAATATACAATGCTTTACTCACGCTAATGCAAGCAAGCCATTGTTTAGCTGTTATGCCTTAGCTTTATAAATGCCGCCTAATCCTAACGCTTTAAATGCTTTATATTTTACATCACAAGCTTCCTAACTCCTTAAAAGCACCATATGTTTTCATTTTCCAACAAGTCAAATTTCAAAGCCAAAGGGTTTCATATAATTTTCTTCCAATGTTAAAGGAGTTGTTTATAGGCATAACTGAGGCTCCATTTAGATGTGCAGAAGAAGTCTCTTTGTGGGTTTTGGCTGCAATGAAAGATGTTGGAGTTGGGTTCTTAATTGAAGTCGGCTTTGCTGCTTTCAGCTTCGTTTTTGCCTTGGGTAATTTCTTCCATTACCAAAACTTTTGGCCTTCTCATCTGTTTGGGGTTTCACTTTCATGAATACAGACACCAGCAGCTCCAGTTTCATATTTTTTTTCTCTCAGAAATCAGCAGACACCAATTTTTAAGTAAAAATACAGCTCTTGTACTAAAAAGTTTGATTACATTTTATCATTTTTACTAAAAAATAGTCAGATTAATCCCTATATGTCGGCATAAAGTATAGGTGGCACTCATGTAACTATTTGATTATTTCATTAACTATGCAAGTTTTTAGCAATAGAAATGAAAGGAATTTTTAATGGAAAAGACGAGGTTTTAAGCTAAAGAAACAAAATACAGGACTACCATTTTTTATAGCATTGATAGTATTTTTACTATTGCAGGAACTATAGTAGGAGCGATGAAAGGCCAAACGACTGAAACTGGGTTGTTCAATGGGGCTGGACTTGGTGCTGTTGCAGGTGCAATCACAGCCGTTCAATTGCTTGAATCATTGGCTGATGAGGAGTTATTATCACAGGTACAGTATCATCATATTATAGGTAGCTTTAGTTTCATATTTCACCAGTGACATCCAAGTAGAAAATTCCATTGTTTAACTGCAGTGCTCATTCCTTCTTTAATTGGCTCTTTTTGTAGATAACTTTATTAGTTAGGTTAGTGAGTGAGAAGGTCTTCATTGCATGGGTGAATTCAGCAATGCTAAAAGCTTTTCAATGGGAAGTAAGTCATTTATTTTCACAGTATCCAAACAAAATTTAGTTCTGGTTTTGGTTCTCTTCCATCTAATGTTTTAAACCTGATGAAATGTTCAGATGAACATATTTGAATCAACATATACAGAGATCTCAAACACTTATGATGTAGATGTAGCAAAGGGTTTGTCAAGATGTTGGATTCAAAAGCTTCCAATGCATGAAGTTCAAGCTAGTCCTATGTTTCAGTCTTCTTGTTCAATTTGCTTACAGGTGAGAACTAATAACAAACACGAAGCAAAAATAAAAAGGGTTAATTTCACCCTACGTCCCTATTAAATCCATCCCAAACATCAAAATCTTTTAATTGAACATCGAAGCATCAATAATGTGAATGCCTATTACATGAGCAACTTGGATTTAAACGTATCGAAGGAAAAAAAAAAGCAATAAGTATATATGTTTAAAATATAATCCGTATGATTTATATGTGTTTCACATCAGATCTGAACTAACATTTAACACAAACTGATAATGATATTAAAAATATGAAGATTTAATTAATTTTTTTAAAATTTTAAGATCAATTTAGTTTAGATCATACTTTGAGGTAGTATGATGCAATTTATAAAATGCATAATATCAAATTTAGTTCTTCATATTTACATCGTTTGTCAAATTTGACTCTTATTCTTTTTTTTTTTCTAATTAAATATGATGATTAACCTTTCAAAAAGATTCAAACCTTTTTTAACTAAAATGCTGACTAAAACATTATTTGTTTTATACGTCACGTCAATAAATAATTTAAATTTTATAAAAATATTAAAAAAATGAAAATAAGAATTAGCATGAAGTGCATTTGGATTACCATGCAAGCTGACATGTTTGAAAATACAACGTCTTAGCCTGTATTTTTGTTAAAAAATAACCATTTAACTCTTTTTGAAAGGTTGATGATCAAATTTAGTTAAAAAAATAAGAGTCAAATTAATAAAAATTATAAATATTGAGGACTAAATTATAAATAAGAAAACATATATTTTAGCAGAAAGGATGAAATATGTTTTGATATTGTTGTAGGGCCTAAAACATGGTGAAATGGCAAGAAATCTTCCGAGATGTGAGCATATGTTTCACTTAAATTGCATAGATGAATGGCTGAGCAGGGTAGGCACTTGTCCAATGTGCAGAGACCATGTTTTTTAGATTTGTAAATCTTCAAACTTTGGTTTATGAACAGAAACATATATATATATATATATATATATATATATATATATAAATGGTGATTGGTTTTTTAAATTGATTTCATGCATAATTTGCTTGGTGAATGTTATTTGATGAAAAATAATTGCTGTATTGCATATCTATGTGTTTAGTATTTGATCAAGGGTTATTTATTTTAAAATCCACTTCGGGTTCGAACATTCGGACAGCACTGATAGATCTTTATTTGGGTACTTTTGTTTGGACGTAGTGTGTGCATGTGTAGTGTGGATATGTCTTTATTGTGAGTCGTACATACTAAATTGTTGAACTAATGGTTGAACCGACCAGATCATCGGTTCCCACCTTAATCAATCCAACTACTTGATCCATTTTGATTAAATAAATTAATTAAAATTAAAAAAAAAAACTAGTTTAACCTGTAAATATCAATTCACGAGTCAACTAATTTAACCTCTTTAGATTGGTTAGAGAATATACCGTATAACCAAAAATAAAGTAAACAAATTACAGTGGAGATGGTTATTATTTCGTTCTTCCGTGATTTTGTTTTCCTTGAATGCTAAGGGGTACACAGTATAAATGACAATACATGGTTTCTCGATTACAAAGAGAATGGCTAAGCCTCCCGGCAGAATTACAACTAGAGCCGAAATCTGATCCGGATCCAATGGTTTCATCAAGTGTATTGTCCGAAGATAACAGCAGGAGGGATAAAATCAAACTCTCGGCTTTGCATGAATGTGATTGAACAAGAAATGGATAATTGGAGAATCAGAAAATCCGCGAGACCGATCAGGTGAGTCGGTATTCACATACTACTTCAACTTCTAACTTCAAGCTAGCAGCAGAAGTCGAGCACATTCAGAAGCGGTAACGATGGTTTGCTTCTACGTCTTCTGTTTAAGGATGTGCCGTAATTGGAGCTTCTGAGTTTCCATTCTTGCCTCCAAAAGTTTTGCCTTCAAACTACTTTTTGGTGGACCACGAGGCCATTCGATGCACCCTTTCTTCCCTCTCGTTATGTGTTGATGACCAGTGTCGGGCGAACTCCAATGTCCTACCAGGTTCAGGGGGCTAACACAACCTTTACCCGACCCTCGATCTGGGGACATGATACCACTGTTAGATTTTCTTCCGTTTGAAAGCCTACCATTTGTTCCTTCTACTGAGATTATTTTGTAATTTTCTCCATTGTTCGGGAATGATCTCCAAAGCTTGGCTACTGATGAAACCTTCTTGAACTGTCTCGCTGGTAACGAACAAACTTCACTAATTTCCGTGTCTGGTGTATCTGTATCTCTGCATGAATTTTCTTCCCATTCGATTCCACTACCCGAGAAATTACTGCCCCGGCAATTCTTGTTTACAGACGCAGCACTCCCTTCAGGTGAATAACTCGAGCCTTGATCTTCAAGATGGCTAACAGTTTCCCACCCACTCTCATCACTCTGATCAACATACGCATTTGGATGTCTCGGAATGATGTCTTTTCTCATCATGTTAATTTCAGGACTCACCATATGAACTTTCGAGGAATAGCTGGCAGGACTATGTGCAACACATGGTTCAATTTCCCTTTCATTGGCTTCAGCTAAAGCTACATCTTCAAAAACAGCAAAAATGTCATCTGGTTTTGGGGGCTTATACGTAAATTCCTTGATTTCTTCAACATTAACTGACGCAGCAACCTGAATAAGGGATTCTGCTTCTTTCATGTCTTTTGCTTCCAGAGTTCCAGTTCTGGACCTTAGAAAAGTCTCCAAATCTGCAACAAGTTTGTTCATCTGCGAATACCTATCTTCAAGTGCTACCTTTGCGTCAATGAGCTTCATTTGAACACGTTCCTCACGCCAGACCTCAGCCATCTGCAACATCTTTCTTTCTTCATCAACTTCCTCTCGAAGCTTCATCGAATCTCGCCTTAATTCTTCTACTTCAGCCTTGTCTTCTCCGATTTCCTTAGCAAGTTCATCACATACTTCTTCGATCAGTTCTCGAGCCTTTCTTTCCTTTTCGTAATCCTGAATATATTGCTTTGCTGAAAACTTGGCCGCAGCCAGCTCATTCACCAATTTCGAATTAACTATTTCAAGCCTCTGTCGGTTTTTCTTTTCCCGGTTCAATTCAGCTTTAACATCATCAACAACTGCGCGTATTTTCTCATGCTCCCTGCTCCGCCATGCAGCCCTTTCCTCACTAACTTTCCTCAAGAACTGCTCGAGTTTCTTCTTTGAGGACCTGCGTTCAGTCTCAAGCTCCTCAATCCGAGCTCGAGACTGCTCTAGCTCAGCTTCAAGGGCAGAAACAATTGATACTGCACTTACTTGTTGTTCAATACGCTTCACATGTCTGAAAAATTTCCGTGCATCATCTGTTGCTTTTAACCCAACAGGATCCCACTTTGTAGCTCCCTCCATTGCCGAGTTCGAAAATGGAACTGAAGGCTCAATCTTAGAAAGGAAAAAAGCAGCTTAAGATCAGAAAGAGTAAAAAGGAAAACTAATACCCCTCCCCGGTTTTCTTACAAATGTCCCCTTTTTAAGAGATTTCACTAGTTCACTAACAGATAGAACTGAAATATTGTGACTCGTATAGTAATAAATGCAAGTAATCAGCATTTCCATTCTTTCCCCTCGTCATTTGTCCGGAATTGCCAACAATCTCTAATAGGTAATGAGAATGTTTATGGTTTTAACATATTAATACTATATCTGTTTCGATTAAATTTTCATACAAAGCCTTCAGCTTTCATAACATTTGAAATCCCGAAAAGAGCACAACCAATTTTCTTGTTTCTATTACAACATCACATGCAGCACGATACCTTATGCAACGGATATCGATATTTTGATAATATCATTAAAAGTTTGTGATTCGGTTAAGGAGATTGTGGAAGCAGGATACCTTACTCAAGAAGCCATTCTTCGTGCCAGAGACAGAGCTACGGCTCTGTGATGGATCCTTTGCATCCGAACCATAAACTTTACCCTCGTGATGATAAAGAAAAGGGACATCCATAAAACCATTACTAGGCTGCACAAAATCACAACGTAATGAGCTCAAAACATCCAAAAATCGCAATTCAGAACTCATAATCACTAACTTCAACCGATCGAAGGCATTCATCGAGAATCAAGCAAACGAATAGTATAAACCCGAATCTGGTAAAGTCATGCTCATTAAAAGCTTCTCATAATTAGAAAAAAGTAAATAAGATCATACACCATTGTATGCAATGATGGCAAAACTTCAAACATGATAAATGCATCAAAAAGTACTGTTTATGGTACAAAATCATATCAATCAATTACATTTATCAAGTTCTTAAAGATTCATTTGTTTTGAAGGCAAAATCTATAGCAAAGCAATGAACAAGCATGGCAATGTAAAGATTCAACATTGTTTTTCATTATCAATGGTTAAACCTTCAATTTTAGAACAATTAATTCCTTCCAAACCAGACTTTTGATCACAATTAAAAAAAGCATAGAAGCACAGATCTTTGAGTTACAAAAAATCTTCACCTTGAACCCCAACCGGTGCATCCTCTCTCCACCGGGAGTCACAGTCTCCGGCAAATGCAACCGCCACAAACCAGCTGCAAGCTTCCTTGCCGAAACCTTCGAAGCTCCTTTCTTACGTCGTCCCCGAACACCACCTCTCCGACTACCGTCCTCCTCCTCCTCCTCCTCCTCCTCGAGCTCCACCTTGACTTTCTCTCCCTCCTCCTTCTTCCATTTCAACAAAGGCGTACCCGGCCTACTCCGCCGCCCCACCGACGGTGCACTAACCCGTTTTCGCCTCGTGTTCCGTGTCTTTCTCTTCTCCGTCAGCATGAGATCCACGTCCGTTGGATTCCTGACCGGAAATGTCGCCGGTGAACTCGTTTTCCCCGTCATTTTCATCCCTCTCAAACTCCAACAACTCCCATCAACATCCCCCTCAAAAAAGAAAACCCAAGTTACCTCTAAAAAGAAAAAACAAAACAACCCAAAACAAGTAAACAAAAAGAAAAATTTTCCTTCATTTCCTTTTTTTCTCTGTGAAGTGTGTGAAAGTGAAAAGAAAATAAAAGAAAAAGGAAAAAGAGAGAAAAAAAAAAAAAAAAAGCTGAACTGAGAGATTTGTGAGACAGTGTGGGATTGTATTATTTCTTTCTTTGGTTGTTTGTATGGAGAAAAAGACGAAAGTCCAGATGTGTATAAAAATACGTTGACCGTACTTTCATACGATCAACGTATACTTGGATTTCGGGATAAGATACGACGGCGTTTTATGTCGACAAGGACGCCGCTTTGCACGAGCGGCTTCATTACTTTGATGGGTGGTGGCCGGTGGACTGCAGAGAGACGTTAGATTTATAATTTTTTAAATGAAGGCGAATTACACGGCATCGTTTCCGGTAGTTCTAGATATTTTAGAATTAGGGTAACATATTGCAAATTATTGAAATTTGGGTTGATAAAGAATATATTTACAAATAAGGATTATTATCTGGTAGTTAATTTCTTAAATCGTGGTGCGGAATAAAAAGAAGTACGTTACACCAAAAATTTCATCCTCAGTGTATGAAATAATAATTCTATAAATCACGTGTGGGTTTTTCTTATATTTTATTATTGTTGAGCTTTATCTAGATTTATTCTTATATCAATTTGATTATATTTTAATTTTCGATTACGAGAGGCGAAGGGGGACACTGACTTTTGCCCCCTTGAAAATAATTTTTTTTCTATATAACCTGTTTACGTTAATATAATGATAAATTTATAACTCAAAGTTACCTAAATTTATATTTTATTTAAAGGTTTGGGTATGGCAGATCTCTAACACAAATGCATTATTAAGGCATGACCCCAAAAGCATCCGAGGAAAGTAGCATGTGCTTTTAACATTTTTCAAGTGGAAAAGAGTCGACCAAAATCTTGTAATCAATCAAACCTTTGTTTTTGTATTCTTGGCAAAGCACACCAATTTGTACCCACATGGGCTACCCTCAATGTTAGACCATAATAATAAAATTATATGCCTTTTTTTACTTCCATATTTAGATCTAATCTTAATTTAATTATAATTAGATCAATATAAAGCACAACAGACGAAGAGTCGGTAAGAATCGGATAAAACTAATAAATGTATATGCACAAGGTGAGATTAAAGACCTGTACATACGTAATTGTGCATAATATCAAAACTTTATTGGTTATTTATTCTTTTATAAATATAAGTCCAAACAAACTCAATGTCTAGAATTACTCACAGCTCATCTTTAACCCATAAATAAGAAGATAATACGCTTCAGCGCACTCGAATCCATGTCCTCTTGTATTGACAACAATATTCATGTCAATCGAGTTAAGACAATACTCATACTAATATATATGTGAACATAGTTTTGAATTATTTTAATGTATGTGGTTGTGTAAATAAACAATTAATAAGATCCAAAAAAGGGAAGTAATCCAAAGTAAAATAAGCCTATAAATTAATCAAAATTTTTGTCCCATTATTTGTGGCTAACACTCTTATTTAAGCAAAATTGTTGTCTTACATTTGTATGGTAGAATCAAAGATTATGGACACCCAAGAGACAGACAGACATGAAGGTATGGGTGCTGAGTAAGTGGGGTTTCCATGGGATTTTGTTGAATATTTTGTAGTTAAATCCATGTGGGTCCAATTGTGTTCTAATGTTAATCATCAAAGCCTATTCAATATCTTCTTTGGGTCAATGCACTTGATCTTTTCATAACTTTTAAAACTAAGGTTCAATTTTTGTGTTACTTTTTTTCCTTTTAAATTTATTAGATGTTATTTATAAAATTAATATTGTAAATTAATTGGATGAAATTGTAATTCAAAAAGTTAAATTATTGTTTGGGATTTAAATTTGGTTACTGCTAAATATTTTTCAAAGTTAATTTTTGAATTTGTCAATTGTTCGCATATTAGAATCTGAACTAGATAATTGTTTTAATATTGAGGCTTAAAATTTTTTTCTCTAAATTAGTCCCTATTTTCACATTGGGCTTGAATTTTAGGGTTTGCAGTTAAACAACAAGTGTTCACACTCCAATATAAGAACAATTACCAAATTTATTCTTCGAAAATGTATTAACCCAATTACAAAATCTCTTATATTTTATATCTCTTCTGGTTATGGAATTAATAGCTTGAATTTTGTACTAAATAAGTTATATTAAAATTACAAATGTTTTTTTTATTAATTAATAGGAATAGTTAATTGAATTTTAGCTCGATTAGTATGAGTATTGTTGTCAATGGAGAAGGAAGTGGGTTCAAGTACATTGAAGCATATTATCATTTTATTTATGGGTTGGGGAGGAACTATAGATAGTTCTAAGCGATACGTCAAAAAGAAAATAGATATGATTAGAATCTATAATGAAATTATTAAAAAAAAAATTAATAAGAATAAAAAAGTTAAAAATTTGTTCCAATTTCAAAAGTCCATGAATTATTATGATTATTGTTATTAAAAGAAAAAAAAATAAAATAAAAGATCAAGCTTAAGGCCAAAAAATTAAGGGGGTCCATGAATAGTTGCCCATTTGATATGTATGGCTTGCATGTTTGCAAGTCACCATCCCCATGATATATGATCAGTGTGGTACTGCTCACCCATGACCAATATAAAGAAACTTTATAAGCTTTCAACCACCATCCACATTTTTATAGTAGGGAGAAATTATTTATAAAAATAAGGGATAAATATTAAAATTATATATGAATTATAGTTTAATGTGCAATTGTATATATGAATTTTGATTTTGTGTAATTTTATATATGAAATTTTGAGTTGATTCAATTCTTATAAATTATTAACACAATTATTGATATAACATCGTTTTATGTTTATATATTGTATACATAAATAATTATTTTTATCCGATATAAAAATAAATTGATGTATTTATTTCTTTAAATGTGTATAATTAAAATTTTAGGTATACATTTAAATCACAATTAAAGTTTCACGTGTATAATTACACCAAATTAAAATTTATGTATACAATTGTAAATTAAATCAAAGTTTATTCATAATTTTAAGCTATATCCCTAAAAATAATAATTAAAGATTAAATTGTGAATTTTTTTCTTAATAGAATATTCTTTTGAAAAATAATAAAATTACGAGAACAAATAATGTAATCCTTAAAATGGGTTTTATTATAAAAGTGTTCGATATTTATATTATAATTCAAAATTTTTCTTTTAAAAAAATTTCGAACTCGAATTAAATCAAACCCTAATAGAAATGATAATTTGTGACTATTGAAAAATAATAAAAGTTGAGAGTTCTTATCCTAAGCTTAAAGTTCCTAAAGAGATCACAAAGGGGATCTCTAATAAAGTTCCATGACTCCCATGATTCTTTTTCTAGTATATGCCTTTTAGTGGAAACATTAAATAGGAATGCTTTGCTTTTAGACTTTACTTTTTTGGGTTGTTTACAATAACATGGATTATACACACACACATATATATATATATATATATATATATATATATATATACTTTAACTTGATGAATTTATTTCATAAGTATGATTGAATGTATAGTTGTTAGTACTATACCAATACTAATCGTATCGATGAGTATATATTGTTTTAATTTTACATCAGTATCAAGTAGTTTAAATTTTATTTTGATCAAAATTTTGGTGCGTTTCAATCATTTTAGTGTATTTTGACCCATATCAATCAATATTGATTATATTAATGCTTATTGACTCGTATAAACACTAAACATATTGCTTTTCAAAGCAAGAGCATAGAACTTATTTCTAGTTCTAATACCAATTTTACATTTTTCCATTACATCTACAGTAAAAAAAAAAAAAAATACCAAAACTAACTATGGAATAAAAATCATCGAAAAATATTACTTACTTTCACACATATGATTATTGCATCATGTATCCATATATCAAACATTTGACTCACACTACAAGAAAAATATGAATCTTCAATGCTAAAAATCGTTACTGAATGTATTGTAACAACAAGATGTCTTGTTCCATCGTATTAGACTTCCATCCTATCAATTGTGCTTGAATGTAGGAAAAAAAAAAATTATTGCTTAACCCTATGAACTTTTTCTCTACCCTAATATTGATTCAAATTCTAAAATGATCGGTTGTAACTTCAAACCCTAATATCGAAACCTAAAATGATTGGTGGAGAAAATGGGGGAAATTGAATTCGGCACCTTAAGGCTTATAAGGTGCCGATTTTGATGTTGGCTCCTTAGGTTTCTTTGAACCAAAACCTGGTTTTGTTGGCGATGACATTAGCCTCTAAGTTGGGTTTCAGTCGCCTTTTTTTCAACAATTTGTATTCCTTTAGTTTTTAAGTTTTAGTTTACTTTTTTTTTTCTAAAAATAATAATAGTTTTAGTTTTAATTCACTCTACTTTTTATAAAAGCTACGATGATCCTTATCCACCATGTTTTCTCGGAAGTAGTGTGGTTTCAGTTTAGTTTATAAGTTTTGCTACTAGATGTATTTTAGCATATATGTGATATTTGCCAAGGCAAAGACACTACTAGATCTATTGGAAATCATTCCCGGATAGCCTTATGAGGAGAGTATTTGCAAAATTGGACTTCGAGATGCTAAGGAGAATAGATCATTTCAAACCGCTTTTTTGTGCATTTGATGTAATGGGTCTCTTAGGACTTTTGACAATGGTATCTCGACTGACTAGTGTTCATCATCATGTAGGCCTATAATGGCGAGGCTAGGATGCAAGTATCAGCAGTTTGATTAAAATAATGCATCTCTAAATTGCTTTTGAATCTTTTTAGTGTTGCGATTATTGTTAGTTTATTTTTCTTTTCTATTTTAAATTTTTTTCTACCGTCAATAACATTTGTGTATTAACTTATATTGCTTTATATATTGTATGCATTGTGTTATGTTTATGTATTATTTTTTATAATTCCCTAAGTATTTTTCTTAAAATCTTACGAAAAGGATGCTACTTTAATAGTGAAGAGCTATTATTAACCCATGGTTGGGCCTAGAGATGGGCTCGTCCATGCTTTATAATTTTATTGAACTTCATCATAAAGTATACTATAATTTTTTTACCAATTTTGAAAAATAATATAAACCACTTTATGGCTGATAAAATGTAACAAAGTCTCCCTAAGTAAAGCATTTTGACCCACTCACTTTTCATGTTGATTTGAAGTGGGGCGAGTAAAATTCGATTCGACTCAAAAAAATTAAAAAAATATTTGAATTTTGAATTATTCGATTTTTTTAAGTCAACTCGAATAAGTTATTCAAGTTTCGACTAAAGTTGAATTTTACAATTCGAATAATTTTAATAACAGATTAGTATAAATACCTATTTGGTCCTTGTCAATTTTGAAAATGAGCAAATTAGTTTCTCTCAACAAAAAATACAAAATAATCAAAATAAATTTTAAAATTAAAAAATATATAAAATAATAGTTTTGGGACCTAAATAAGTTAATTAATGATTCAAGTTTATCATACTAAAGTACCTTATTTTGTTTTGAATTTTTTTTCAAATATATATAATTTTAAATTTATGTACTCTAATATGGAATTAGTTATACTATAAGTCTGTAACAATATTTTAATTTGACATGTTTAATTTTTTTTATTTAGCTCGAACAATTTCACTCAATTCGACTCGAAGTCCATTTAAGATGATAAAATAGAACTCGTCAATCTAATTAACTCAATTCGATTCAACATTTAACCCTAACTTAAATCACATATCTTAATCAAATTTAACCCTTTTAAGTTTATCAAAACCCTATGATGTGCATATTAAAGTCAATATTCATGACACACATAAATAGTAATTTTTATATATATAATAACTATACTTGTGTATGTTAATCATTACAATTTGTTGGGAATATTGTTCAAAAAGGTGCATGCGATGATAATCAAGAACATAAATTTGCAAAGCTTGTTCGCAATGGTTGGGCTCTAGCTAAAGTTTGCCTGTCAATAGGCCTGTGGGGGAACTTTTCTTTTACATAACTAAAAAAATTAACAAAAATTTTTAAAACTAAAAATTTATTAAACAATAAAAAATATATATATAAAATTTAAGATAACATGAGTCTAAACTGATTAGGAATTTATTAAATTTAATTTCTCTAAATTTTAAAAATTAGGAATTTAGTCCTATCAAGTGAGTAGTTTTTTTTTTTTTAAATATTACAGTAATAAATTTAATAAAATAATAATAATGTTAAAAGTTAGACCTGAATTTTAGAATCTAAAAGGTAGAGAGACTACGTTCTTAAAAATACAAATACAGAAACTGAATTCTTAATTTTTGAAAATTACAAAGACTATAGGCACATTTAAACCAATTATTTTATCTATAAGTCTACATGCAGTTAATCTATCCAAAATGATAAAAAATTGGAGGTTAAACCATGATGTGTAGTGTGATGATTGTTCCTCTCATCCTTTAACCATGTGTAGGGATGGCAAAAAAACTCAAATTCAATGGGTTTCGACTTGACCCGACCTGTTAGGGTCAAATTTTTTTGTTTTTGAAAAATTAGGTTCGGGGAGAGGTAGGATTTAAGGTAAATCCGCCCCACCCTAAGATATTTACAAAAATGCCCCTAACATATATATTAAGTTTTTGCTTTTAATAAATAAATATATAAATAATATATATTAAGTTTTAAGTCTAAACTAAAAGAGGGTTAATGTTATTTACTTTAAAATAAAAAATAAAATAATTAAAAAATGTAATCTTATTTGTTTTAAAATAAAATAATTAAATTAAATTCGGGTTGGGTAGGAGTGGAATCATTTTTTCTATTAAATTTCAAGTTCAGAGTAGATTTTTTTTCTTGAGAATAGGCAAAAATCCACCCCGCCCTGTTGTCATCCCTAACCTGTAGTTGGGAGTTCAATCATCGTTTATGAGAATAAACACATTTCATAACCAACTATTTACTTTTTTGAAGAGCACAATGTGAGAATTTGACAACCGTGTATACCGACAAAATGTTTTTTTTTGAAAATTAAACATCAAATTAAAGTATTTTCTACAAAAGAAAAGTTAAAAAAAAAAAAAAAAAAAAACCTACCCACTTTCACAATTTTAACAACTGCCCACCTTACTCTTGAAAAAAAGAAAAGAAACAAGATATACACACTTTTCACAAATTCAACTGCTCCACAGTTTTTTAAGTCAATGATTTATTAGTAAAGCAAAAAAAAAATTATATTGAAAAATCACTTAATAATTGCTTATAATTATATAAGGTGTTCTTTATAATTTATGGGTCTCATTGAAATGGGTGTAATTAGAGTACTCTAGTTACGTTTTTCAATTCTTAGGGGAAGGTAAGAATTAGAGTAATTATACAGATAATTACAACAAAATTTAATTTTAAAAATTTATTTTTTATACAAGTTTAACTTATAAATTTTTATATTATAAACATGAACACGTATGAAAGTTATGACAAAAAAATATTTTATTTATAAGAAGTGTTATAAAAGTTACTAAATGTTTTATAATTTTTTATAAAGCTTTTATATTATTTTTAACTTAATCTACAAATTATAAAACGAGTTATAACCTAACATAATT
The DNA here is from genome assembly GCA_025698475.1 of Gossypium anomalum. Classification (NCBI taxonomy): domain Eukaryota; kingdom Viridiplantae; phylum Streptophyta; class Magnoliopsida; order Malvales; family Malvaceae; genus Gossypium; species Gossypium anomalum. The sequence continues at coordinate 2,684,439 of CM046960.1, forward strand.
CTTTCTTTAAATTAAGGTTATATAAGTTTTTATGATTAAAACTACAAACTATTTGTATTATGAGCCCAAATATTTATGATATAGGTCAATTATGCAAATACGAAAGGTAAACTTCCCCTCTTCTACAATTTAGTTTTTTTTTTTTTCATGAAACAGTTGGGAATGTCACAAGTTTGTGAACCAAAATTTGAATTACTTTTTTCTCTCGACCATCAGGTTAGCTTGGATCTGAGATATGTTCTTCTACTTATTGATGGATACTGATCCACTGTAATAATCATTAAATTGTTGCTCAAAGCTCGCCAACTAGATTTAAAAAAAGGACTTAACAGTCCAATAATTTAGATGAAAACATTCAAATAGTTTAATGATTATATTGTAATTTTTTGAAGTAAAGTCATCAAAATATAAACTACTAATAGTTTAGTGAAATCGAGTGTTTAGTGTCAGTTCCACGATTGCTTTTTGAATAAAATCTCATATAAATAATATGCTGTAATCATTAAGTTCTTTTTTTCTTTGTGCATTCTAATCATCAAGTTCATTGATTAAGAAAAAAAAACAAAAAATGGTTCACATTCTTTGGGGTACAATATCCAGTGGTTGACCAAATATTTCTTCATTTCCCACTTTAATGCTCAATTTTCTACTCTTGAGTCTTGATTGGCCTATCAAACCTTGAACATATATGGAAAAATGAAAGATTATTACAAATCAAAAAGATTATTACAAATCAAATGGACTCAAATTAACAGATTTGAGACCTTTCATTTCTAAAGTCTTTAACTTATTTTATCAAGTTAAGACTCTAATGAAGTAATAATTATCTAAACACTTGACTAAATGGTAAAGATCAGCCACAATGGAAATTCTTCTAAAAGTTAGTGTTCATATGCTTCAACCTTAGCCTGAAAATTAAGAGGACTTAAATCTAAAATTTGGGTCTTGGGTTGCTCGGATTGTTAGTTTAGATTAAATCAAATTCAGAATAATACGGATTGAATTCTCCTTTTTTTTAATTTAGGCAAGTTTTATCAACTTTTTTATCAATCTTAATATAGGTTCTGATCATATTTGTTCTTTTTGAGATAAAAGAAGAGGAAAGATAAGCAAATTTTGTCTTTTACTATATTATAATAGACTCTTTGCTCATTTTAAAAAGAGAAAAAAAATACAAAATAAAACAAATAAAGAGAGGGTTTACTCTCAGATACCTAGCTAGATAAGTATGTATTATGTCGATCCATATCAATTAATTTGTAGAGTAGATACTCATACAAATTAATCATATGCCAGGAACCAGATTTGAACTGGTGACACGAGGATTTTCAGTCCTCTGCTTTATCAACTGAGCTATCCCAACCATTACCGACGCATTATCCTCATAATACTAGATGACTTGGGTCTATGTCAATTAAAAATGAAAAAAAAAGAAAAGAAAAAGTATTAAATTAAAAGTCTCGAACAAGAATTTATTGGATCTTCAAAAGGAAGACTTTGTAAATTTCCATATAAGTAATCATATGTATTATGAATCATTCAAATATGTATTCCTTGCTCAAGAGATTTCTACGTACATCATATATATATATATATATATATATATATATATATATATATATATCACAATATATCACACTATATCACAAGACTTGTGATAAGAGAACAAAATTCTGCTATGCTAGGATACGCTCGTAAAACGGCAAAGAATAGGATGAATGAGAAACATAAGGAACTTTGAACCACTAACAAAAAGGGTAGGATAAAATAAATAGACAGCAAACGAGCATTCGAACCCCTTCCTAACCCATAAATAGGAGGATAATGCACTTCAGCGCATTTGAACCAATGTTCTTCTACATTGGCAATAATGCTCATGCCAATCGAGTTAAGACTCAATTGGCAAGTTTTATCAACTTTCTTCTATAGTTATAACTACATCTTCATAAAATATAGTATGATATTAATAGTAAAATGTAATATTATACGGACTTACATAAAAGATAATGGTTAATATGCAAATTTGCCTCTATTCTTTAAGTGGAAATTGAAAATTGTCATTAGACTTGGACTGATATTTGTCATTTTCTTTGTGAAGTAAAGATAATTTTATCACTATACTTTAAATTTATATTGAATTTTGTTACTTTACTTTTATTTGATTGAATTTTACCATTAAAATTAGTTTTTATTGAAATTTTCTGTTAAATTTTAATTTAAAATAATTTGAAGACAAAATTTAAAAAAAATTATATTTTACTTTAATATTTAATAATAAGTTAATTAATATAAAATTAGAATTAAAATTAAATAAAAATGGTTATTTTATAAAAAAAACTTTTTTCTTTTATGATATATGTATTTTAATTTTTCAATTTTTTATTTAATTTAATAGAAATTTTAATTTAATTTATTGTTTTTAATACTTATAAGTTAAATTATTCTTAACTATTAAAATAAAATATTTTTAAAAAAAGTATTCTTTATTAAATTATTTTTTCAAAACATAAAAATTAATTTTAAATGATAAAAATTTAATTAAAGAATCAAAGTTGATGGCAAGATTTAATAAAATTTAAAGCTTAGAAGTAAAATTTGATCACATGAGAGTTGAATAACAAATTTACTATAATGGTAAATATCAATAAAAATAAAATATAATGATAGATTCTAATATTCACTTATAGTATGATGACAAATTTACACTTTAACCCGAATGATAATAAAACCCTTTTTTTTTAATAATCTCATTATAGGTTCTGATCATATATGTTATTTTTGGCACAATACCTAAAACTACCCATAGCTCCTCTCTCAACCCATAAATAAGAAGATAATATGCTTCAGCGCACTCAAACCTACATCCTCCTGCATTAACAACAATACCCGTGCCAATCGAGTGAAGACTCAATCAACTAATAAAACCCATTTTAAAAATAAAATAGATCAAATTTTCAAATTTTAAAAAAAGATTATCGTATTAATATCATATTCAAGTCTTAAATCAAAACTTAACCCAACCTATGCTCATGAAATCTAACAAATACTCACACTAAATTATACAATTTGTCAAATCACTTTTATGTGGATTAATTTCAACCACATCTTAATCTAATTCAACACTTCAAATTTCCTTTTAACTTCAAAACCCTACGATGTGCATATTAAACCTAATTTGTTTACTTGATCAGGTCAACTTAAATAAATAAGTCAACGTGCATGAGAAATAATATTTATAAATAGTAATCTAATATATATTAATTATTGCAACTTGTTTGAAATATTCTTCAAAAACGTGCTTGCAATGATCATTGTACAGACCCGATTTCGCCCGGGCCAAAATAACCCACTGACCCAAAATAACCCCAAGGCCCACACTTAAATTTTTTTTTTCAGACCCTAGACCCAATAACCCACCGGCCCAAATGCCCTAAACCCAATCCCAATTACAAGCAAACCCTAGCCCAAACTAAAAAAAAAAAACCTAGCCCTATGCTCACTGCAAATACTTGAACCTAGCCCCGACAGACCACCGCTCCGCCATCAACAACCCTCAAAAAGAAAAGACCCGAATTTAATATAGAAACAGTGAAGGAAACAGGGACATGTAAGACTCGGCTATAAAGCCAACAAGGAGCCGAATGTAATAGGGGATTTTTTTTTTCTCTCTTCATCTCTTCTCGAACACAAAGAGAAAAGGATTGTAATATTCAAAATTTGCAACACAAAACAGTGATAAAAAAATCAGATTTAAAAGGTGATTTCGAGACCAAACGTTCCTTTTCGATTCATGCTTGTCTTCGTTTATTTATTTACATAAAACACAAAAAAGGGGATAAGAAAATATACCTCACGTTTAGGCCGTCGACCCCCTTTTGCTTCGTTGAAATCGGAGTTTAAAAGGGGAAATCCGAGGCCGATAGGGTAGCATACTAAGACATGCGAACGGGGCCACCAAGCCTAGCAGCAGGCTGTCGTTTTCAGGGAAAGACCATCCCAAATCGGTCGAAGGGATGAAATGGAAGGGTTGGAGCTCCATTTTTCTCGTTCTACCGAGAAAAGGAAGGGAAGTCTTGCTTTTGATTTGTTTTAAATGGCTAAACAAGAGGCTTTTTAGGGTTTATTAATCAGAAGTACCAGTAGTACAAAACGGCACCGTTTGGGGCCTATCCCAGTGGCTCCAAAACGGTGCCGTGTGACCCTTACCAGCGCGACCCGATCCAACACCCCTGGGATCCGCGCTTCATCACTTGAAAGGGCTAATTGCACCTTAAGTCCCTCCCTTTTGCACGCGCTATCAATCGCGTCTCGGACGCTCTCTTCTCCTTTTTTTTTAAAATTCGCCCTGAAGTTATATTTGTGTTTTACTTTGGTCCTTCATCAAATGGTGCGTTTTGGACGAGTGGGTTTATTTCCATTCCAGTCCTTCTTGGTCACTCGCGCGTTCATCTGGGTCCTTTTGTTATATTTCCATTTTTAATTGGCCCCAAAACTCCTTATTTGTTTCAAATTTAATCCCCTAGACTTAATATGGTTTCTACATTTTTTTTTTCTTTGTCTTATTTTTTATTTTTTTCGTTTATTTTTTTTATTTTTTTATTTTTTTATATTATTTGTCATTTTTGGTCATACTTTTGCATTATTGTACTTAGCATATTTTATTATTATCTAGATATTTTTAAACTTTAATTAATGCTTACAATGTATTTTGTATATTTATTATCACTCCTATTATATTTTATGTACACATGTTTAAGTGTTAGGTCATACCTCATATTATACATATATACTAACGTTATACCCTATATAAATATTTTATAAAAATTACATATATATGCATCTCCTCAATGTATTATCCATGGTGTACATATATTAATTTAGTTGAGTTTTCTATTTGGGAAATACTTGTATTTTAAAACCAATCAAGATATATTAGCTAATTTGCTTTAACTATTCCGTTTTATTTTCCTATGTACGATTACTTTAAAGTTCGTTTTATTAAGTTATTTGAATATTTTGTATAGTATCTCATCTAAATATTTTTGTATGCATCTATATTTATATTATTTTGATGGTCAAATGGTCGTTTCAAAATTAGTATTTATGCTTTTAAAATTATTGTATTGAAATTATATCGTATTATTCTAATGTATTACATAGTATCTTATTCAAGCTCTTTTGTACATATATATGCATACGACAAAATTAATTTAGTTATATATGCATTTCCTTTTCATTTTATTCTAAATTTATGCACGCATATATATATGATTGGTAAATCTAACATATTCTTCAAATTATGTTTCATCATACATCCTTACCATCTTTGCATATTTTATACATATTTTAAATTCTTTTATTATATATAAATTGTCAATTCTAAAATTAATGTTTTTTGAGCACTTGGTATATTACTCAACCCTTAAAATATATATATATCTATTCCATGATGTATGTCTTAATATGACTCTAGCTTTTATGGTTGTGGATTATTTTCGTTTCATATTGTCATTATATTAGCTATTCCTCATTTATGATTAGGAAATTGACAAGGTTATAAATTGATTCAAATTTGATTGTTTGACTTGTAGTTGATTAAAAGAATCATATTATCGCCATCCATTCATTATAATATCTCACACATGTATATTATCCCGCATTTTATTCCCTTCCCAACTTACAAGTATCACTTTGTAATTCCTAAATTCTTTAAGACTAATTGTCCCCTTTTACCTTAAAATTGAATTAGTACATTTCAAGCTGATTTTATAATTATTGTTTGAAAATTTCTTAAGACGAAGGTGAGGTTCGATTTTCTGTTTAGCAATCCGAGGAATCGTGCCCTACCGTGCTGGGTTGCAATTTCTCGTTTGCTCTAAATAATCGAATGCCTCTTTAGAACTCCCTTCATGTTGTCAAAAAAAAAAAACTTTTTTAAAACAAAAGAAATATTCGATGTTTAGCAATTCGGGAATAGTACCCTATCGTGTTGGGTTGCGATCTCCCATTTGTTCCAAATAATCGAATATCCTTTTTCAATTTTTCTCAATTTTTCTAAAATAAGGCAATGTTTGAATATTTAGAAACTCGAGGAATCGTGCCCTATTGTGCTGGGTTTCGGTTTTTTCGTTGGATTAAATAGTCGAGAATCCTTTCATGATTTATGAATTATAAACTTTTGAAAGTCGAAATACATCGTGTTTTCGAGGATATAAAGGTTCGCATCCTACTGTGCTGGATGTGGTATTGTATTCTTCGAAAACAAGAAAATTTTGATAACCAATTCGGATTATTCAAATATAATAAAAAAGGGACCTCATTTCAAAAAACATTTTTCAGACACAAGGACAGTTATTTAATCGATTTGGTACCAATTTTGGGCGTTACGGGGGTGCTAACCCTTCCTCGTGCGTAACCGACTCCCGAGCCCTTTCTCTCAATTTTCGTAGACCTAAAATTATTATTTTAATAAATATAATGTTTTATCAAAATGATTTACTTCTAGGTGATCCGATTACACCTCAAAAGAAAGTCGGTGGCGACTCCATTTTTTTGCTTTCCAAAAAGTCGATCCCCATTGTTTTCAAAAAATGGTTTCGACAATCATAAAGAACGTAAATTTGGGTCAAATTCTCAAAATATGAGTGAGTTGGTATTTTTGCTAAGTGAATAATATGGAAATATTTATTTAAGTTTTTTTTAATAATTTTTTCATTATAGGTTCTGATTATATCTGTTCTTTTTTATTCAATGTCTAAAATTATTCGTAGCCTCACCTCAACCCATAAATAGGAGGATAATATGCTTCGGTGCACTAGAACCTACGCCCTTCTGCATTGATAATAATATTCATACCAATCGAGTTATGACTCAATCGACTAATCATATAATTTATATATGTTGATTGTATGAAAATGGAATTATAATATTAAAATTAATTTTGGAGGCAGAAAGCGATTTTTTGGAAAATTTTCAATTAAGTTTTTATAAATCAATCAATTGTTATAATTGAAAGCAATGATATATACTTATAATACAAGTAGGTAAAAATTTTGGTTCTAGCTCAATTTTTTCAAATTAAATCTTTGCTTTGCTAACAACGACACTGACCTTTGAGTTGGTTTCTAATCATAGCTTCTTAAACATTATTCTCTATTTCTTTTAATTCACATTATCGTGCTTTTTGTTTGCACTTTCATAGTTTTTATTTTGTCCACTTTGATTTCTTCGAAAGTTGAGGTGGTTTTAGACTTTAGTCTTGTTTTGAAGTATATATGAGATTTGCCTAGGTAAGGCTGTCGCTAGATCTATTAGTAACCGTTCTCGAAGGGTTTTATCACAATAGAATATAGTGATGGTATTTTTAAAATTGGAGTCCAACAGAAGATAAACTATTTGAGACTGGGCATTTTAGGTCTCTTGGCATTGCTTTCCTGGTTGACTGAAGTTCATCGTTTGTTGGTCTAATAATGACGAGCTAGGATGCAATTTTTAGCGATTTGATCAACACTACAAGAAAAATAGGAATTACTAAATGTTGTATCATTGTTGCTAAAATTTTATTGTAATGACAAAATGTCATTACAGGGTTGTGTATACATCCGTTGTCGAAAGTACATACAATGCCATTGCAAATTGAAAAGTCATTTTTAATTATATATATTGCAATGACTTTTGTCGTTTTCAAAATATAATTTTTTTTAAGCAACGACTTAATTTATTTATCTAAAAATGTTTTAGTTACAATAAAATTGGTTACAGTATCTTTAACCTAAAAAAATATTTTAGCTACAAAAACTATTAAATAACAATAATATATTGGTTATAAAATAGAGATCGTAACAATGTAAATTTAGATGCTAAATCTTTTACGTAACAATACTATAATGGTTGACAAATATTATTTTGTAGCGATATTTTAGTTGGTTGTGTATTATATTACGCAACAATATATACAACCAGCTAAATGTCATTTCTAAAAAAATTGTTCTAAAAACCATAAGATTTGGTTGTCAAATCACTTACATAACAATAATACTATTGGTTGAAAATTATTTTTTTTGCAATTATATTTTAAGTGGTTGTATATTACATTATGCAACAACTATATGTCATTGTCAAAAAAAATTAACCACCATAAAATGTGGTTATTAAATACTAATAATAGTAGGATAAAGTCACAAATATCATTCATCAACATAAGAGAATATATATACATGTCATATCGCACTTAGAAACAAAATAGGAGAACTACTCATATTCGCCGTCTACTTCCTATAATATAGAAAACTACTCCCTTAAATAAATTATCTCATAATATTGCATACTAATTTTCTTGTAATATCCCCCTCAAGTCGGGGCATGCAAATCGTAAATGCCCAACTTGCTAAGACAATAATCAAATTGTTTCCTTCCCAAAGCCTTTGTAAATATATCTGCTAGTTGATTTGTAATAGAGACATATGAAGGAGAAATAATACCCTTCTGAATTGCATCCCTAATAAAATGACAACCCACCTCCAATATGCTTTGTATGTTCGTGATTAATGAGATTACAAGCAATATGTAGAGCAGACTGACTATCACAAAACAAAGAAATAACTTTAGGGTGATGCACCCTGGGATGGAGCAACATAGCCTTTAACAATTTCAATTCGCAAGTAACAGAGGCCATAGAAACAATACTTTACTCCTGTTGAGGATTGAGAGACACTGTGTTGCTTCTTAGTTTTTTAAGAGATAGGCGATTTCTCAAGAAACACGAACCAGCCAGTTAGAGACTGTTGAGTGATGGAACTCGTGGCCCAATCTGAATCACACCAGCCTTGTAAAAACAACTCACTATCTGCATAGAGAAAGATACTTTAGCCTAGAATTTTTTCCAACTTCTAAATCTTTTAATAGTGAATACGTCCCAACCAAGTTACCCGAATTTCATGTTAAAAAGGTAACATGATAAACAATTGCAGCATCCTTATTTGGAAAATGCTCAAGCTAATAAGAAAATTCAGTAAACCAAGATTTGAAAATACCTAAGATGCTTTTCTAGTGAATATGGATAGCTAGAGAGATGAATTTGAGACGGTCCTACTCTAAAGTAAGCTCTTCGAGCTTCATCTGATTGATTAATTGGATATTCCTATATTGGTCGACATAACCCTAGATCATGTTCTATAAGAGGAGATTGAGTACAACTTTGATGCTTAAACCTAGGAGATTTGGGCGCTATACTACTTTCAGTAGTATCGACATCTTTCTTTCTCGAAAAGAGTCCAACTTTTTTTTTTTAATTTCCCATGATTAATAAATTCGTTTAACCTATAATCACATATAAATATATTAGTTTAAATTTCAATAACTTATTAAAGGAAAAAAAAATTCTTAACTACAAATACAAAGATGAGAAATAGAGTTAAAACTCATATAAATCGAATTTGATGTCCCAATGATTAATTTATTTGAAAAAGAAAAAAGTTCACATTTTTTTGGGGTACAATATCTAGTGGGTGACCAACAATCACTCAATTTCCCACTTTAATGCTCCAATGAAGTAATGATTCTTCAACAAATTATCTAACATTTTAACTTCTTACTAAATAGCAAAGGTTAGTCAAATTGGAAATTCTTGTAAAAGCAAGTGCTTCAAACTTGGCTTCACAACTAAGTCCCCGTTTAAGTAAAAGCACCTTTTTGATAAAAATAATAATGTTAAATAATGAACTTTTACTTCCAAATTCACTTTTCAAACTCATAATATATATATATATATATATATATATATATATATATATATATATATATATATATTTAACAATCTCGTTATAAGTTCTAATTATATCTGGTATTTTTAAAAATAATGCTTAAAACTATCCATAGCCCGTCCTTAACTCATAAATAGGAGGGTACGTTTCAACGCACTCGAACTCACGTCCTTTTGCATTGACAACAATACCCATATAAAAAAATAAATTTAAATGCTTTTAATTTTTGTAAAAAGTTAATTTTGATATAAAGTTACCATTCTCATTTATATCGAATATATATAATTCTATGTATCATTAATGAATTAGATAATTAATTTTATTTCTAATAATGTGACATCATCCAGTTTACTGATTATGTATAGAATAATATATTATATATCATGATATTAATGAATTTGAATGTTATTTAAAGTACTTTATTTTTTAATTTCCATGTTCAGGGTTCATCGCTGCCCTTTTTAATAATGTTATATTCAAGATTCGAACCTTATTCTTCCCTTGAGAGTGTATAGGTCTAGAGGTGTGCATGGGCCGGGCCGATCCGGGTTCGGGCCGGGCCCACAAAAATTTCAGGCCCGTTTTCTAGGCCCGGGCCCGGCCCGGCCCGAAATATGGGTCTAAAAATTTGCCAAGCCCGGCCCGAAATAAAATTGTTAAGCCCGAGCCCGGCCCGGCCTGACCCATATTAAATTTTTTTAACTTATTTTATTAAATAAAAAATTTTAAAATATATTAAATAATCAAATACATTTAAAACAAATATTAAAACAAGAAACAAATAAAAAATATATTAAAACAATTCTTAAAACAATACACAAATTGAAAAATACAATAAAAATTGATTATATTAAAATTAAAATTAATATATAAATATAAATATAAATATAAATATAAATAAAAAATATATATTTATTATATAATTCGGTAGGCGAGGCCGTAGGGCCCGCCAAAAAAAAATTTACAGAGCCCGCCCATTTTCTAAACGGGCCTCGTTTTTGTGCCCAAACCCATATTTCGGGCCTATATTTTTACCCAAACCCTCCCATTTTTCGGGCGGACCTTCGGGCCGGGCCGGGTAGCCCGGCCCATGCACACCTCTATATATGTCTTACCATTATACCCAATACTTATTAGTTCTATATTATCCAAAACAATATAAAACATTATATTAATAAGATTAAATTATGAAATAAGTATTTTTCAAAAATCAAAATTTATTATTATCGAACAACATAATAACTTAATTTTTACTAACATAACAAACAATTTTATAATGTAAATTCAACTCTTATAAAATCTTGTATTAGAGATTTTGTACTTAATTTATGGATATTTAATTTTTCAATTTATCCACTTCTATCTTAAATAAAAAACCATTTAAAAAATAAAATACACCAATTTTTATTTTAAAAAAATAATACAATATTATTATTTTAGCCGTAAACTTAAACCCATGATTCACAAAATGGCCCTAAGAAAACATTTTGACTCCTAAACTAAACTATACAAGTTGTCAAATCGCTTTTATGTTGATTTCAACCACATCTTGATCTAATTGAACACTTCAAAATGTCTTTTAACTCGATCCAAAATCGAACAATATGCATATTGAAGTCAATATGCATGAGAAAAGTATCATAAATAGTATATATCTATCTTTACACCTATATAATAACTATAATTATTACAACTTGTTTGAAAAATTCTTCAAAAACGTGCTTGCAATGATAACCACAAGCATACACTTGGGTCAAGTTCTCAAAATATGAGTGGGTTTTTTTTCTTATTTTACCTTATTGATATAAGATTTAATTGGTAGTTGAGTTTGTAAGTTGATCTTCTTTTTGGTATAGGTTATTAGAGTATAGAGAAAAATGATTTTCTTATGAAGGAAACGGAAAAAAAGTGGGGAGTCAAAAGGATTTTTTTCAGGTTGGATTCCAAGACACCGGAACGGATCAGATTTCAAGTCGGATTATGATATATTCCATTATTCTATAGCAATTCTATAACAGTACTAAACGAAAGATATATTAATATTATTTATATATGTAAAAAGATAATGAATAGATGGATTTTGTACTCAATATGGTACGGCTGCATGAACTAAACATGGGATATATTTTTATTTAGTGTTTGTTTAGAAAGGTGGTCAAAGATTGAGGGATAATTAAAAAAAAAAATCAAATTGAACCTTAAATTTCACCTAAATCCACTTTTAAGAATTAGTTTAATGGAAAAAGAAATTATTTTGATTGATTTACATTAAGTTTAGGATTCAAATTTGAACGACCCTACTTTTAATTAACTTTTTTATATCGATTTATTTGAGTCAAATTATCTGTTTGTTTTCACTTGACCATATACACTTTTTATGGACCATTTCAAAATTTTCCAATTTGGACTAATGTTAAAAGAATATAGAGATAGATGTACCTATCAACTTTGAATATATGAATATGGAATTAAGAAAATTAAAGTTAATTTTGGAGGCTGACGGTGAATTGTTGGAGATTTTCCAATAAAGTACATACATCAATCGACCACCTACTATGGAGATCTAGGGGAGTCATTGCCGACAATAGTGGGTGGCGGTAGAGTGACAAAAAAAGTAAGGTTTCGAGAGTAGGATGGCCATTCTAATGGTGGAGGAATAGAGATTGAGGCTATGGAGGAATCTAAATTATCCTTTTAAGGATAAAATTTTGAACTCATTACGAAGAGGAGAGAATAGAGATGAATTGTGAGTTAGAGAAGTTAATGGATGTCGTTAGAGATTGTGTGACCCGAATCTCGATACTTATTAAAGAAATAAATATAATGATAAATTAAGGGGATCTGTGGGAGGCGAAAGGTCGAGGATTTTTCAACCCTTAAATAGACATAGTCAATACTTTTTTTGTATCATTCGTTTTTCAACATTAGAGAATTTCTTCTCCTCTGTCCGTGATTTTTTTCTCAAAAAAATTTTCACATAAAATCTGTATATTGTTATTTTCCTTTTTATTACTTTGTGTTGGTTGTAGTGCTGTTCTCAACGTTGATAGCAGGTTCTTTCGTAGATGATGTTGAAATGGGAGAAAAATCCATGCGAGAAGGAAACGAAATGGAAAGTGCAGAGTATGAAATTAATATTACCATATCATTGAGATGCAAACATGTTAGTGGGTGGTTGCGCCCGCCTATTCACGTCTCGTATATTATATATAATACGATATAATATAATAATAACATAAGTTAATAAAACTCCAAAATAAAAAGATTAAAAATATAAAAAGTTATAATAAAATAATAAAACAATTCTTTATCTTGAGTGTCAACTCGAGTTCCCGTGTCAAATTTTTCGTGTAATCTACATATTCGTTCATTTCTCGACACATTGGATAATAATTGTACCTACATAGAAAATAATCGATTAAGTGTCACATTAAGTAAAATTCACGTCCAAAATTAATTAAAAATAATAATAAAAAATTATGTCGCGATTAAGCGTATTATCCAATTCCTCCCCCCACTTAGCCAATGCTTACCCTCAAGCATTTCATGCATTTTCCAATCCGAGCACACCACATGTATTCAAGTCAATTCAACAACCACGATTCTTAATTCAATCAAGAAAATAGACATTAGCAAAATTTCGATCCTATAACCATCTCCCTCAAGTTAACAAGTCGCTTTGTAATTCAGTTAAGCACAAAATTATTAAATATTTTCATAATTAGGTTTCATAATATTCATTCATGCTAAATTGTCAAGACACTAAAATTAAACAAAAATTTGCAATCATAAACAATCATTTGACCCATTTCTTGTGTTCGATTTTTTCTTTCATTTTCCTTTTTTTTTTTTAAAATTAAAAAGCTTGTCTAAGGTGTCACTAAATCTTTATATGTGAAGAAGGATGACAACCCAAGCACCCCACCCCAATTATTCAATTCGTCACATCTCTAGATGGCTATTAACTCTACTTAAAATTGTTAAGATTAGTAGAGTAAGTGAATAACTTAGAACACCACTTGATCTTTTGACCAAGATAGATGACAACTCAAGCATTTGACTTCAGTCACAAGTCTAAGCTTTACTCGTAATTTGTACAATTAGTGGAGTATTTATTAAATTTCTTTTTCTTTGACCGCAAGATAAAACAAAATTTCGTTTACGGTAAAAAAAATCATGCAAATAAGATGTCTCAACCAATTTGGCACAAAATTAACATCACAGAGCATTCAATTTCGCACACACATTTATCTCAAATAATTAAGTAAATATACATGTTTTATTATCATAATTGAATTATAGAATCAACATTTTCCTAACGTCTAGATGCTTCAAAGAATTGATAAACTAATTATTGATTTTTTCCAAAAAAAAAAAGTAGAATGCAAGGGTGAAAACACAATTAATACTTGAGGGCAAAGCAAAAAATGACAAAATTTACCACAGACAATTAGAATATATCAATTAACAATTCAGTTCAAATCTCCACCACTTAATCCACACATTATTCTCAATGTATCGCAATAAAATTAAATGAATAAAATAAGCATGAAGAGAAAACTTCCCTATGATTGTGCAATGTGATGGGGGCAGTGATGCAAGGGACCACAAATTTTCAATCCTATTAAAGAAAAATCACATAAATTAGAAATAACTAGAACTAAAAACAAATTTAAGTTTAAAGAAAATTTCTAAAACAAATAAGAAAATAAAATAAAATTGAGTTGCCTCCCAAAAAATGCCTTTGTTTAATGTCGTTGGGTTGACATTTTAAAATGTCATACAACTCGTATTTGATGATCTCATCTTAGTGTTGTGAAATGTGATTTTAGAAAAGTTGTATGGTTAGTTAATTCGTAATGTTAATAGTGAATTAAGGTAAGTTTATCATTTTAAAACCTATGAACTTACTAAGCATTCGAAATGCTTATTCTATTGTTGTTTTCTTTTCTATAGATTGTCGATGTGCAAAATTTGTCAGTCGGATAAACTTGAAGATCACACTATTTCTTTATCGACTCGGTAGATTTTTGTTCGTTTTATGCTTGGTTATGCGGCATGTACATAGGTGTTATAACTATATGAGTTACTTTGGCTAGATAATAGTTTTGAACATAATTGATATTTGGATCATGATGTGATAATGTTCAAGTATAAGGATATATGTTTTGGTAACTTATGTGCTTAAAATGGCATGATATGTATGAAATGATGTGGTAAATGTAATGGTATAAAATATTGATATGCTTGGATGATTATATTGGATTAATTAAGTCAATTTGGTATGTTTTGAGGTTCAAATGAAGACATGTTGGATAGAATGAATTAAAATGATGTTATGAGGTCTTTGGTAAGTATTATGGAATGTTTTGTGCCGGTATAGATGTGTTAATAAGCACGAAAAGTGTTAATGGTGTGGCTTGGCATGGAGTAGGTACCAAATGACCTATTTTTGCACTAAATATAATTCTCGTCCCGATGTCAAACTTCCTTCGTCACGACAATAGTCAACAGTTTGTGACGTCCCGATGTCAAGTGGTCCAACGTCATGACGTGACACACTGTTTTGGCGACATCACGACGTCAAGTCCAGATTTTTAAAACTTTGCAATTTGGTCCTAAAACATGCCCAGGACACCAAAAGAGCTTTTGTAAGCTCGATTTAGAGTTGAATTTAATTGCATATTATCATATGAAAATGTTTATGGTATGAATGAATGCATGCATGAATAAATTGTTGGTTTTAGTTCTGATTTTAACTGTGGCTTCCTGTAGATCAAACCCTATGGTTGGGTCGGACAAGAGGTGTTACAATCCAGACACAATGGTCCTAGTGGAGCCTCACTTAAGATAGATCTTTAATTCAATCACCAAATGATTCAAGAGTACACTTCTTCCCTATCAGCTAAAGCCCACAACTTCTTCTCTAAGCAAGTATATGCAGCCTCAATAAAGAATTAACAATCCCACAACTCACAATGGTTACTCTACAGTGATTCGACTAAGTTTTACAACTACCTTAGTCAGCTAAGCAAACAATCGAACAAGAAAAGAAACAAACAAGTTGATCGAAACATAAGTTACACACACTTTCGGTAGAAATCAACTCTTAAAACTTGATCATTTCCAAGGGAATATGTCGCCTATTTATAGGCTTGGAAAGAAGCAAATATTCTCCTTTAAAACAGCTGATAAGTCCTTGAGAAAGTCCCTGATAAAGCTGATAATTATCCCTAAAAAATAACACATTTAATCATCAAGAAATAATAAGGCTTCCATGCTTATCAAACCACCTCAAAGAAGTCAATTGGGAGACTAAGATCTTTTAGTCAACCCATGATACAAATTTTTTTTCAAACATGTCATAATCAAATGGACCACACTCAACCCAACCGAAACCTGTAAAGGGCCCAGAACGATTGCCCAAGCAAAGAAACAAGTTCATTATAATAGTACATGAAACAAGCAACAACAACTTCTCCAACAATTTTCAACCATATCTTAATCTAATTGAACACTTCAAATTATCTTTTACCTCAACCAAAACCCTATGATGTGCAATCACAAATAGTAATCTATATAGATCACATTTACACCCAAAAAATATATAATAAAAAAAAAAGAACTATAGAAGTTCTTATGCTAAAAGTTCAATTATATTTTGTTGAAAGAGTAAATTAATCCTTGTACATTAAATCAATGAATAAACTAATCACGCATACATCATGCTAACTTATAAGGACCAATTTTAAAAAGTAAATAATTAACAAAAAAGTCAATTTACTTTTTAATCTAACGTATAAAGATTAATTTACTATTTTTTAATAAAAAAACAGAATAAAATGTAACTTTTAATACAAACGCCTCTACGATACTTTTATCCATAAAATGTTATATAAATATATTTAAGTAAACCTCTCCTTTCTCTTTCTATATATAATGTTAAATACAATTTGTTTGAAATATTCATCAAAAGCGTGCGTACAATGATCATCTTCATCTTAGCGAAAAGGCCGAGAAAGGTATCTTTTTGGGGTCAAATTCTCTAAATATTATTATTTTATTGGTTTCTTTGCTAAGTGAACAATTTTGACTGAACGATAGAAAACAAAAACTATATAATATTCTTTTCATACATGTAAAAATATGGTGATTGGTGAATATAACTGACTTTGGCACTCAATTTTGCACGCCACCATCAACTAAACATGGATTATATTTTTTATTAAACTATTTTTTTTATTGAATTGGTCACAGCTTCGTAATTGAAAATTTGCATCCTAGATTTTAGGAAAATTCTGAAAAGAAAAAATTGTATAAAACTGTGATTTCACGTCATCTCTATCCTATTATGAAAGTGTGATTCAGTTGGATTTGAATTTTTTGAGTAGGAAAAAGCTGAAAATCAGAAAGAAAAAATCTGATTTGTCATTCAAATATTGGAAAGGGAGAGGGATAACATGGAATCACAGTTTCATATAATCTTTTATCGTCTCATTCTTTATAAATCATGTGTGGATTCTCTCTAAATTTACTTTAATTGAAGTGATATTTTGTTATCAACCTATAGTGTGCTTTGAAGTGATTAATTCTAATAATAGAGTTGTGTATTATTTATATTTGTGGTTGTGCTTATATCTTTAAAAAATAAAAATTTATGAATTTTTTAAATTAAACCCAAAGTTAATTTTTATATGTATTGAAAATTTTGGATTTAAAAGACAAACTATTAGATTTAATTCCAATTTGGATTGATTTTAAACACATTACACATTTGTGTGGATTATCCATAAATGTAGATTGAAATGTTTAAAGATTATATGTGTTAAAATCAAGTTTTATTATAGTATTGTTTTATTTAAAAATTAGGAAAAGATTTAAAAAAAATTATTCTGATATTAATATTTGTTACATTGTGAAAGTACAAAATTTTTAATTATTACTTAATTGATAGGGCGGAATTAAAAGATTTATTTTGATCTTATAATTAGTGTTTAAAATTGGGATAAATTTGTGTTTGGTCTCTAAAGTTTTTTTAATTTGATTTCTTTTATAGAATTTATAATTTTTATGATAAATTTAGTAACATTTGACAAATTAATACAAAGTAGTATCTAAATATTAATTTGGTAAAAATAAATTTAAATAATTGTAATATCTAAGTATAAATAACAAATAACTTAAATAATTACAATATGTAATAGAAATTTGAGCAATTAACGTATTTTGTTTTCCTAAATTTTGGTAATTAAGGTTATGCCGAATTTAAAAATATTTTATTGAAATTAGATGTAATCGAACTTACTTTAAACATGTTTGTTTTATTTAAATACTCCGACCCTCCTCATCAACATTTCTACCCTCGTTAATTAAAGTTATCCCGATTTTAAAAATATTTTGTTGAAATTAGATCTAACCTGTCATCCCGAATTTTAAATACCTTGTTAAAAGTAGGTCGAGCTTACTTTAAACATGTTTGTTTTATTTAAATACTCCGACCCTCCTTTATCAACATTTCTAACCTCGTCAATTGATTCACGATACTAATTTAATCAAATAACTTAATATATAAACCGCAAATTGATACATCAATCGTCCACCTACCATGGAAAAAACTTGCCAAAGGCAAAACTTTCCATGAAAAGACTATGAATTCTCGTACGTGGCTTTAGCTATAATTTTGCCAACACAGGGCTAAGTATTTTCTTTAGTCAATTGAAATGTAATCAAAAGAATTGCGGTGAGATGATAAATTAATTCAGAAGGTGACATCATCATTTCATCATCAACTTTTTAATATTAAAAACATAAATTAAATTATCGTTTAAGTTATAACTCGATTGGTATAGATATTATTATCAATATTGAAAGGTGTAAATTTGAGTGCGCTGAAGCGTATTATCCTCCTATTTAAGGGTTAAAAGAAAGACTATGATAATAACTTATAATTACGAACTTAAACATGAACATGAATCCTAAAACGGATATAAACAAATCAAAAATTTAATGATGTTTATATTTGACTTTTTTTTCCCCCAATTTTTTCTTGTATTGTTCAAAATGATGAAGATAAAAATATCCCTACTTGGAACTATTATTGTGACCACTGTCGACTTAGACGAGACAAAGAGGACGATGGCCTTTCCGATGGTTACTTTTAAAAGCACTACGCAAATTTCATCACCAACATGCAAATTGATCGCCACTACTAAAGTGCTACACTGCCCCCACTCCATTTTACTAACTTTAGGCTCCATATCAACAAAAATATCTAACTTTAATATATATATATATATATAAATAATGATTCGATGAGATTTTTTTTGTATAATTTTATTATAAATTCTGATCATGTCTATTTTTTAACACAGTGTCTACAATTACTCATAGACAGGAGGATAATGCACTCCAACGCACTCAAACTCATATCCTCCTACATTAACAACAATGCCCATGCCAGTCGAACTAAGACTCAATCGACAAAATTTTTTTATTTAGTGTAATCGTGTTTATAAAATTTTAATTTTGATTCTGTTTTCACATATCATTAATATCTTTATGATCGTGACACTATCAAAAGACGAAAGCAAAGGGATAGGCAGCGGTCTTCCCCTCCAATGATTAAGACCTTTTAAATTAATGAAATTATATATTAGTATAATGGTAAAATTATACTTTGGTTCTTTAAAAAATTTATAATTTATCTTTATCCTTCCCAAAGTAATTTTCTAGTTTCGACGCTAGCGCGACCGTCCCTTTTGTAATTATGTTCAGTTTTCTTTCTAATTTATGATACTTTATTCTTAAAAATGGTAAAAATAATTATTTTGGTCCTCTAAATAATATATTTGATCATTCTTTTTATCTGGGGTTGCTAATATAAAATTCCGATTTCACCATTGGATACCATTTAATTTGCTTATTTTATATACAAATAATTATATTTATTTAACATTTGATTTATTTATTTTAAATATTTATAATTGGATTAAAATTAAAATTTCCTAATATACCTACACCAGATCAAAATTCTTTATCACATTACATTTCGATAAAAATTCATGTTTTATCTTAAGAAATACTAAAACACATATGAAAATAAATATCATCAACATAATTTAAACATACAAATATTTTTAAATTCTTATTTATATAAATATAGAATATTTTAAAATATAATTATCACCCATTAAAAATATAAAAATAACATAAATATACAAAATATTTTTTTTCTATTTTTGGCTCGGCAAGGATCAGCATTATTATTAGGATGAAAAAGAACTCACTTGGAAAAAAGTGATCAGTCAAGGGAGAGGAGCCAAAACAAAAGAGTAATGAACCCATCCAACATTGTTTCAACAAAATCAAGTAGAAAAACTCCGATCAAGACTCTTTAGATGAACGGTGTGTTTATTTGTAATTAATATAAAAATAATGATAACGATAAAATTAAATATTATAACGATACTATAACATTAGATAAAAAAAATTAAATATACCGAACTGAAGATAAACATAGATAAAAGGTTATCAGCATAATCAAACGATAGGAACACTTGACATCATCGAATTACCACCATGCTTAGAAAGCACTTTGTCTTGAAAATAGGATTTTAAGACTTTTTCTTTTGATTTGGTGAGTGTGACTTTTGGATTATAGCATTGGGATTTGTGGGGTTAGGGGCCAACTTAGAGACTCACCAACCTTTTTTGGGGATTTGTGGGGGGGAAAAGGGACTCTCCCTTATTTTAGCTAATTTCATTCGTATGGGTTCTAATTTTCTACATTGGTGTACCCATCAGTTTTTTTTAAAAAAAATAGTTTTATTTATGGTTTAATATATTTAAGTTAAATTTAGTTTGGTACATTTTAAATTGATTTATTTCGAATGAAGTAGATTTTTTTTTTAAAATAATGTAAAGTGGGTGGATTTTGTTTATAGTGTGTATAAAGAAATTATAGTATTATTATCATGTCCGTTATTTGAAATCATCATTTTATTCTTATATATATAATTATTAAAATGGTAAAAAAATGAAATAATATGTTATGGAAAAATCTATATATGTTATGTTCGTAACAAAATTTCTATTGAAGCAGAGTGGGGTGAGACAGAGATGAATAAATCCAACATCCATGGAAGTAGTATTAATTTTTAAGATTATACATTCATTATAGAGTGAAACGGGTAGTGTAGCAAAATATTTTTTCAGCTTTTAACGTAGAAAAAAAGTTTTCAAACTAAAATTAATTAATTAAATGCCTAAGGCTTTTAATTTTTCACCGTAAATACTTCATCTCCTAGCACTCCGAAAATTTTTCAACTTTTATTGTTTCGCCTAATGCACTAAAAATGTTAAAAATAGACCTGATAATTTATAAGCACTTCATATATTTTTTTCTGAAGTTTTTATAATTTTGGTCAATAATTAAGGAATAACGAAAGTGCTTAGTTAACAAAAAAATATATTTATTATTATTTATTAAAAAATTAATAATAAAAAAGTAAGTAAGTAATGCAAGGCAGCACAACATATCACGTGGAGTAGCAAGATGGCATCTTTGATAGATTCCGTTCTCTAATTTGCGTTCACACTTAATAGATTCCACGCTTAACCGCGTTCACACTTGCAACATTTCGGCTTCATCCTAGCTAATGCTTTGCATTATAAGCTTCAATATGGCTTGGCTCCTATTTTTATTTAATATAATATTTTAAATTCTAAAATTTAAAAATATTTTTTAAAATAAATTAATGCTAATTAAATAAATCTAAATCGTAAATACAAACATTTTCATAAACCTAAATATATTTCGTAATTCTTCTAATCAATAGGGACACAGAAAAATTTTATTTCGTAATTCTTTTCGATAGTTACAAGATAAAATATATTTCGCTTCACAACAATAAAAGTTATTTAAGTGCTTATTGGTGCCACGAGAATACAATAAAAATGCGAACATAAAATGCACAAAATCACACTAGTAATAATAATTTTTAAACAAAAATGTGAATTTTTAATCTATATTTAAGAAATACAAAATTATACAGACAGTCAAATCTTATTGCTTCGAGGATTAGTATTAATGTTAACTAAAAAATATAAATCAATAAAGATATTAGTGATCTCGTATAAAATCAACATCCAAAAATTATTCCACTAATAAAAACTTAATCTCGCATAAAAATCTTAATTTATAACAATAAATTCACAATTTTAAAGATTAAAATGTGAAAAGAAAAGATTGATAAATTAGAGAAACCTACTTAAAAGCATAGAAAGATTGATAAATCTATATGGTAAGAATTATGAAAAAAGTGCGAGAGAATAATAAAATTTTGAGAAAAAATTATGAATGTTCAAAGAAAATAAGAAAAAATTAAATATTTTCGAATTTTAGTGAGTGTTTTTCAAATAATTTTACACCGTATTTATACTTTATATAATGAAATAAAAAATTTATCGATTAAACTTTAATTCGATTGATATTATCACGATTCGACAGGAATGACGAAACTGAAAAGGCCAAGCTAAGCGAAGCCAAGCCGAGCCATATTGAAGGCGACTTAACCGACAATGATTAACCTAATAAAGGTGTCAATCACATGCAGATATTGAGTTGGTGAGAAGGTCAACCATTGATAATCGGCCACGTCGGATGACATGTCATCCTACGTGGTATCATTTTAGGTTTGACTCTTTCACCACTTTTCCTATATATAGCCCATCCCTTTTTAACATTCAAGTACTTGCCCTCTCTCTCTCCTATTTTCATTTTTAAAAAATTTTAATGGGTAACTGTTTACGGCATCAATCATCAACACAATGGGCCGGCGACGACTGGGGAACAACGGCGGCTGACTACGGCGACGACGACGGGTTTTCCGACATTAAAACGAAAGAAAAGGGTATTGTAGGAGATCACCATCAAAAAGATGGTTTTATTACAACATCTTCGACTCCGACTGTTCATGAAGTTAAAGTGAAGATAACGAAGAAGCAGTTGG
Source organism: Gossypium anomalum (assembly GCA_025698475.1). Classification (NCBI taxonomy): domain Eukaryota; kingdom Viridiplantae; phylum Streptophyta; class Magnoliopsida; order Malvales; family Malvaceae; genus Gossypium; species Gossypium anomalum. The sequence continues at coordinate 2,707,210 of CM046960.1, forward strand.
AGGAATTATTAGGTAGGGTTGATGTAAAGGAGTTATCAGTACAACAGGTTTTAGCACAGTTGATCAATGTTAGTAATCAATTTGATGAAACAAATCAACGGTCATGGAGGCCTGCACTACAAAGCATTCCTGAGGTGAATTGAGCTGATCATGAAGAAAAAAATATGAAACCCAGAATTTTTGTTCTTTCTATTGGGCGTGGGGGGGGGGGGAGGAATTCTTGTATGGCATATGGTTTAATCGATTTTCTCGGGAAAGTGATAGAAATTAGAGAGTAAAGAAGAAAAATTCTATGGGGGTTTTTTTGATCAGTTTGTATATAGAAAGAACATGGTGTTTTTGCTTGTATAGAATTAAAAGAGGTCCCTTTTCGTTTTACTCAAAAGCTTATGATTATTTGCTATCTTTTTTTTTTTTAGCAAATCAGATTTTTTTCTCTTAATTTTCAGTTTTTTTCTCTTAAAAAAATTTAAATCTGACTAAAAATATTAAAAATTAAGAGTAAAAATCTGATTTATTATTCTCATATTGAAAAACAGATGACGTGAAATCATAATTTTATACAATCTTTCATCCTTTTATAAATACTCTTTTCTCACATTTAACTAAACATATAAAATTTCTATGGAGGTCTTATATTAGGAGTCAAATTACATTTTGTCATTTCTACTAAAATTATAAACAAATTAGTCATTGTATATTCAATTAAAGAACAAACTACTATTTCTAATAAAAATCTCATCAATTTCTAATATTAAAATCTAATTTCTATATGTCAGAATGAGGTATACATGACAAGCCACATGTAATTGTCTAGTTATTCCGTCAGTCGCGTCAGTTTTTAACTATAAAATTTGATGAAATTTTCAACAGAAAAATTTGGTTTACTCCTTGATCTAATGTATAATGACTAATTTATTCGGTTTTTTAATAAACTGAGTCAAAAGTAATCTGATTCCTACTAATAGACTTTCATGATACTTTTGCCTACAAAATATTATAATTTGTATAGTATTTATATAATTGCATAATAACACAATTTTTTATTAACTAATAAAAGCATTACTCAACTACGTAAATTATAACAATTTAATTACATAGATTATTAAAATATTCATTTAATTACATAAAATATTATCTAATTACGTAAATTAGTATAAATTCCGTAATATTTTATGCTAATTATATAAACTTGTTGATACATTATATCAACAGAGGTAGAGATGAAAGAGAATGTGATCATGAAGTAAAGAAGAAGAAACCCACTTTTATTATATAGGGTCGGACTTGAATCGGATTATTTTTATTATAATTATATAACAAAAATTAATAAAAGTTCCATACTGTTTTGTGTAACTGTGGAGATCTGACTTAGTATGTTGATGAAGATTCAGTCATAATAATTAAGTAGTTATAAATCAAATAATTAATTTGAAAAAAACTTAAGTAAAAGCTAATTGGATAGAAAAGTTGAAAGAAAATTTCCACATGACTATATCTATAAAAGGAAGTCCCTTTTTTTTTTTTTTTAATTCTAAACATAAATGATTAAATTTCAATCTAATCCCTTTATTTAATTAGATTACATAAAATGGTGAAATTTTGATTTTGATCCCTATAATATGTTTAAATTTAAGATTTAATCTTTATACTTTTTTTTTACATAATTTGTTACCTCAATGTTTATAATTTCGTTAGTTATCTGTATAAAAAAATGTCTTAAGCGATTCAATCATCACGCGTGCCTTTTTTTTTTTTGCCCTGTAAGATAACAGTAAAATTTTAATATTGATCTCTCTACTTTGCTAAGATTTAAGATTTATTCTATATTTTAATTTGATATAATTTGGTCATCTATTTTATCAATGATACTAGTTGATCTAAATAATTAACACACCCTTAACTATTCTGGTTAAAATATTGTCGTGAATTTTTCTTAAAAATGCATTTTTAACACATACAAGAAAAATCTATTTCCTTTGTAAAAAAAGAAAAAGAAAAATATATTTCGATATGATAAGTACACATTTCTAACACAAAAAAAAAACTATTACGGTATTTTAAGTTTGGAATTGGTGTTTTTAGAAGAAACTTCAGCCTAAAAATATGTTTACCGGAAATGAATTGGGGTAGCAATTTACTAAAAATAATAAAAATTATATATGTATATGTGTTATAGATGATAAATTTTCTTTTAAATAATCTCATTATAGGTTCTTATTATATTTACTCTTTTTTTTACACTCTCCAATCTATAAATAGGAGGATCATGTGCTTCAACGCACTCGAACTCATGTCCTCATATATTTTTTCAATAATGTTCATACCAATCGAGTGAAAACTTAATCGACTATTATTTATAAACGAAGTTTTCGCTAGTTTGGTTTTGATATATAATTTTGTATTTTTAAAAAAAAATATTGAATGCTGAGTCATGAAATTTGTTAATTTAGTCATGCAACCACCAAAAATTGTGACAAAGACATCACAAAAATGAAGCTATAGATAGATAGGACAAAACTAGAATTAATAATATAACCCCCAAAAAAAAAAATCAACCTTGAGCAAATCAAAATCTACTAATTTTCCATTTTTATTTAGGTAATGAAGGACCCATGATGTTGATGACCTCATGATGACTACAATATTATTGGGAAATTGAAAAATAATAATAAAATTATCGTCCTGAGTTGTATAAAGTAATGATTAAAATTTTTACTGTAAATATATTTAATTTCAAGTTATTTAAGTTTAAAAAATAAATATTATTTTTAACATTTTATTATTTATGAATAATGATATGAATTATCAAACTGAGTCGAGTTAAAATTGAGTCTAAATTTAAATTTTTTTTGCAATTAATCGTAGATTAACCTAACTCATGATAAGCTTAAAGAATTATGACTTTATAAATAATTATTTTTCTCTTTGTCAATGAATCAAGTGGCAACTATTTAAGGAGGACTAAAGCTTGACCAAACTTATTGATCTAATCTATATTCAATGCTAAATATATGAGCCATATCAAAATAAACTAATAGAAAATGTGCCGACAGTTATATCTGTTACCCACCTCTTTATAATTTTAGGTTTTTGGAATATTTTGTCATTTTGTTGGACCTTTGGGAATATAGTTATCTCTTTTTATATACCTCGCTATCATATAAATATTTTTTTTGGTAGCATAAGTCCTCGTCCGTTTTACGGTCTGAAGCTAATTCTATTTGAACTGGGGTGGTATTCAGGTAAATCCCAACAATGATAACTCTAAGATTGAAATTCACTCCAAATACATGGAGAAGAAATCTATTTTTATTTCTTCCAACTACTTTTTGGTTATATGAATAAAATTTTAAGCCTTCATTTATATCTTTTATTCATTCTCTTTATGGTATTAGAGCTTTATAAGCTCCTTCGAATAAAATCCAAGGAATACATTTTTTTTTCATCTCACCCCACCACTTCACACACAAAATCGCCTTCAACTTAACAATTTTTTATGCTAACAACACCCCCATTATTAATAGCAATGCGGTTGAGCAATTTTATCTAGCACGGCAATTATCAATCAAACTGGTTGATAATCACAATTTTACCATTTGAAAAGTCCACGTATTTATTGTTAGAAAATTGTTTGAAAAATATACCAGAGCTGGTGCAACAAAATCTAAAAAATTTCTAAACCAAACTTTTGTCATGATATTTAAAGTAAAAAATTTGATCAAACAAGTACCTCTGTATCGAGACCTATTGGAGATAGTCCTTATCATGATACTCATATGGGAAGGTACTTGAATCGATGTCTTAACCCTTCAAAATTTCAACCAATTGATCTCTATTATTCTCAAACTCATAGTTAGTTAGAGAATAGGTTGTAACTCAAAGAATTAAGCGTAGGACAAAATTGAAACTCTCATTTGGGAAGAGCGCGTATGCAATCCTCAATAACCAAAATTAATTTTTGTTTTAAAGTTGAGTAAAATTAACTTTGAAATCAAATTTTAATTTTAATTATGAGATGAGGCCCAGTTGGATTGATGTTATAAATTTTCGGGCTTGAATCGAATTTTGCAAGAGAATTTCATAATTAAGTTAATATTGGAAGTCAATTAATCTTAAAATTTGTTTTGAGGTTAGTTTTGAAATTTAATTTCAATTTAATTAAAATTTTAGAAAATTCGGCATGAAAAGGGTGGATATCTAGGTTTTAAGGGAAAAATGATTTTTTTTTTAAATAATCTCATTATAGGTTTTGATCATATATGTTCTTTTTTATACAATGCCTAGAACTACCCATAGCCGCTCCCAATCCATAAATAAGAGGATTTTGCGCTTTAACGCACTCAAACCACGTCCTCCTGTATTAGCAATAATGCCCATACTAATCGAGTTATGACTCAATTGACAAATCTTTTTAAATAAAATATTTTTTATTTTTATAAATATTGGTTTATTTTTAAATAATTTTGAGAAAAAATATTTTGTTTTTTGTTTTTAAGTAAATATTTTCATAATTATACTAGAGGTTACTCAATCGTGGGTCATTTTCTTTTTTGGTCACTTCACTATCAAATTTTAAATTGGTCACCAAATTATGGGTTGTTTCTTTTTTTATCACCGAACTATGAATTTTTTTAATTGATCACCCAACTAATTGAGATTATTATTTTTTGGTCCATTTCCATTAATTGCACTAACGAATGGTGACTTGACAGTTAAAAATTGGTATAATAACAAGATTAGCTCTCAACTTTTACATATTATATCATTTTAGTCTTAATTTTTAAAAAATACCCTTAAAATTTACGAATATCTTAATTTGATCATAATTTTAAAAAATTCAAACAAATATAAAAAATAATACATATATATTTTCAATATATATATAATAATACATTTAAAATTTATATTAATTTTAATATTAAATAATAATAAAAACCCTCCCCTCCCCCTACCCAGTCCCTCTCCCTCTCCACCGTCTCTCTCCAGAGGATAATTGCTAATGTTTCCGAGGTGGCAAAGCAAAGGCTCAAGAAGAGGGGAATGCATATTCATCCATGGCGTAAAGCTGAGTATTTCAATGCCAAAATGGTTCTCTCCTTATATCCGAGCCACGCCTTTACCTCCTACACTTATCTTAAAACCCACACCCACGCCCACAAGTGGAACACTTCAAAGTTAAATACAAATACCAATAACCTTTTTTTCTTTTTGGTAAACTATAAAAATAGTCAATTTTATTTATCTCATGTTATATTTTAGTCTTTTATGTTTGAAAGATTACATTTTAGTCACTTACGTTATCAAGTTGTAACATTTTAGTCACTGAGCCGTTAATTGTTGTTAACGGTGTAACGATAAGCTGACTTAACACGTTAAATCATCATTTCAAACAAAAAATTTAGATTAATTTATACAAGAGTTAAAGCTATCCTATTATTTGTTGTCTACTTGTGTATGCTAATTTTGGTTCTCAAACAAACACACCTTTATCTTTAGGGGTCATTTCTTTGTATTTCTTTTTCCATGTTTATTCCAACTTTTAGTTGTTTCGTCATTGAATTGAACTAAAGCTACCTTTTTGTTCTACTTTTATGTAAGTATCAATTCAATTCGCCTTTTTTTATCATCTAAAACTATCTTAAACCTTAACCCTTAAGCCCTCAATTTTAAACTTTAAACCTAACTTTGAACGTAACACTCACGGATGTTGAGGTACTCTTCATGTACTTTATAGTACTGGCTCCTAACATTCATGACATGAATTAATGTGATAATTTGACATGTATATCAAATTCGACATTCGTGACTATTGAAATAGCTAAAAATATGAGTTGAGAAAAAATAACTTTTTAAAAATATATAATAATAAATAATATTAAAATATATAATATAAATATAAAAAAACTCGATTAGTCTCTCATTTTTGTTTTTTTTTAATAGGTAAAATGGAGAAAATAATATCCAAATAGATGGTCAAAAGTGCGGGAAAAAGAAAATTGGGTGCTGTTGCAGAGGACCGGGAAAATCCCAAAAATGTCTAATTTTTAAGGTGCAAAGAGAATTAGGGATTAGGGTTTGAATCAAAGGGGAAATGGAGGAAGAGAAGGGAACAACAGGAAGCATAAACCTAAGCCTGAATGGTAAAGAAGAGAAAATAAATCTGAGTGGTCAGGTTCATCATCTTCCATGCTGCATCAAATTCAATGGCCATTGCACTGTTTCTCAGTACTTCAAACCCAAACTTAAAGGTAACTTTTTCTCCTTTTTTTTTTTAATAATTAAATATCATGCAAAGGTAAAGATGTGATTTCCCCCCTTTTTCCTTTTGGGTTTTATGATAAGTAGGGATGGAGATTGATGGGTTAGCAGTAGAGGAAGCGCATTTTAGAGGAAGGAAGCTTCAAGGAACTACTATTTCTCTTCCAAATGGATATGCTGGTATTTTTTTTTGTTGGAGGGGGGTTTAATGGATTTTTGCAAGTTTGATTTTGTTGGAAAGATGATTTCTTTTCCTTGATGTTTGTTGACTGAAACTCTGAGTTGTAGTGTGTTAGGAATATTGTTGGTCTAAGCTTGTGACAATGAAACTATTAACATTTTGTTGACAAGATGTTTTCTAGCCGATTGAATCTGAGGAAAAAATAGGGTAAGAAAAGGAAAATAGTTTGGAAATTTTATATGCTTCTCTGTTTACAGGGAAAATATTATCCAGAAAACAATGTGCAAGATTGTATTGTGTTGATTATTTGATTTTAGGAAGTTTCAGTAGGCTTCAAGCTCTAAATTTAATATTATTAACGGACATTTGATATAGTTGTAGCTTACCATTTCCTCTTTTTTTCTTCTTCATTGTGTTGGTTCAAAAAACTATTTTTGTTTACGTTTCCACAATTCGGTTCACTATTCTTCCTGAAGAGTTTTCATGTCTTTAATCTAGCTAAGCTTCTCATATCTAGGAGGTTTGTAGGATGTCTGTTTACTGAAGTTAGCACCAATTTGATTCTATCATACATTTTTGTTTTCTTTTATGTAAATTTGTTGGTTTTACTATTTCTGGTTGCTCTTGCAGGCTTTGTTCTTGCGAAGAACAACTCTGGAAAGAGGAAAGCTTGTGATGTATCTGAAGGAAACTCAAACGATTGGGAAATGAAAGCCCAATTTGATAAATTGACATATTGGAATCATGATGCCCCTCCTTCAAAAGATGATCCCTTCTTGCGTTCTTTCCATTGGTTTACTGTTGCAGAAGCTGTAAGTTTCTCCATCATTTGTTGCTTAAAGGTGCTAAAATATTCATCGATACTGATTGTTTAGGGCCTAATTATTGATGTTACATTCATTGGTTTATAGCCATTGGACAAAGGCAAGAGAATGTATTTAGTCTAAAAGTAGTCTAGTCCATTCAAAACTGTTCCATTGTTGGTTAAGTTGGGTATGGTGTTGGTTCGAGTTTGAGGTATTTATTGATGGTGTAGTAAATCCAAATGATATCATTGTGCTGAATCTTGGTTATATTGACTATGATCTCATTTTGTTAAAGGTATATGTCTGCAGAATTTCTTCCCACCTTACTTTGAGATTCCTCTTTTGCAGTTGCACAAACAAGTAAAAGCCGAAGACTTGGCTACTATCGATGCTGCTCTGGCGTAGAACTAATGGACCAATAGTGCTATGCGAGGAGCATCTTCTGATAATTGGCCACTGAGCTTCATTGTCCGCTGGTAGTGAACATGGAGAACATTCGGTAATCTTCGTCAATGATTTACCGTACTTGTTATTTGTAGCTAAGTTGGAGTTATTAAAATCAAGAATCTCTTTTGAGTGAAGAGCACAAACAAGAAAAAGTCGTTAATTCAAATCAATGATGAAGCAATACTAATCTCTTTCAAGATGCTATTCCAATATGAGTTGCGTACCATACTGTCTTATAATGTCCAGTTCGCCATTGAACATGATTGGGCCTTGTAGACCCGACATTGTCAAGGCTTTGTCCATTTCACCTAGGCGACGCGGACGCCAATTGAGCTAAGATTTAAATTGAATAAATCAATTAAGTTGAATCCATTCATAGGGCGAGTCGGATACCCGCAAATTTCTTTAACTATCCAACTTTTAATATCCATATTTGAATTTGAATTAAATATGATTATCCTTCAAATATTTGTATCCCTATTTGGATAACGGATTCAAATATTATAAAATATATAAAATTTTACTTCCTACAATATTTGAACATTTGAACACGTAACTTTTGACAATTAAAATTATGCTTTAACGATTATAGCTAATTTACACAAGCTAATAAATAATGTATAAACATGAATAAAATAATTTTTAAAATTAAATATAATAATTAATAATAAATTTAAATATGTTAAAAAATTATCAGGAAAATATACCCAATTTAGCACTCTTAAATCTCATGTAGCTTCTCTTAATTTTTTTTCTATTTGTAAACTTAAATGAACAATAAAATAGAGTTATCAAAATTTTTAAATTTGCGAGTATCTTTTATTATTTGATCAATTCAATTAGTTAATTTTTTAAACAAAAAAATTTAATATTATATAATTAAAATAAATATTATGATATGAACTTATAATGTCACATAATTATATTTAGTACATATTAATAAATAGTATACATACATGTTTAAGGACATATAATATATTAACTATTATATAATTAAATTAGGAATGTAAAATAATTATTAAAACATTACGATATTATAATGTGCATTTTTCTATTATCGATATGTAATCTAAACCTTAAATATGTAATTAACTGTATATAGGCTAAGCTTTTCTATTACATCAGCTAGACTCACTCCTACAATTTTTTTTATTGGTCAATCTTAATTTCAAATAAATCACTCTTTCTAGTTTGTTTCTATTTTCTTATCTTCTTTATTAGTGAAAGGGATTCTCGAGAAACTCTTTTGTCAATCCGATAGAATTTTATTATATGAAGTCATTATCCAATTATATGGAGAGAATTATATTTATTTAATTCAAAAAATTGGATTTTTATTATTTTTAACTTACCCAATTATATTAAATGATTTTGTAATTTTATAATTATATTAAATTAATAATATATTATGTTTTTTAATTGCGATTTTTTTTGAAAACATGATCCAATTAATCATATTAATTAATATTACTTTATCATTATCCCATAATTAATATTACTTTATTATTATCCCATAATGATACTAATAAATTATTATTCAAATGTCTATTTAATAATATAATTAACAAAAATTCTTTTTTTTTTCTCATACAAATTTTTAATAATTAATACAATATGTCACTCTTGACTCATGCCGTATGCTGTTCAAAAAAGAAAACAGCAGCAAAATGCATAACCCTTTAAATGACTAAAGTTGGATGCTCCCAAAATATGAAATTTTATAGGTCAAAATTTTTATTTATCTTCAAACAGAACAAAGGAAAAAAGAAATAACAAAGGGTAATATTAAAAATAACAAAATTTCAGGGAAGCTTTGTGCTAAAGAGACCATTAGATCCCGGGATTTGTATGGGACGATTGACAGGAAAGGGAGGTTGCAAATATGGAATATGGCTTGGCACTGCCAATGGCGGCTGTCCACCGGCGATGAAAGGTTGAGGTACACAAAGCTGCAATGCTTGGTCTGGTGCACTTCCTGCAAATTACAGAGAGTGCTTTAGGACATAACAATGCACTATATTTCAAGATTTCGATAATTGGGTTATATGTACAATGACTGCATTCTACTTTTTTTATAGCAAAGAAAAGTAAACCTTGGTGTTTCGGAAATTGGACGTGATGTGGAGTCAATGGAGGACGTGCAGGTTCTGGAGAGATAGCTGCTGCATTTGGAACCAAGTCCTTCATATGAAATAAACAGAAATTTAGCAATGAATAAATAAAACATCGGTTCGTTATTTGACAACTACATACTCGAAACTCTCATGTCAAAGTGCTTAAATGATAACAAGGTCATTTCACTAGTTTGATAATCGATCATCTTACATGAGAAACAGGCACACAAATCAGTTGTCCCATATGCCCAAACATAACCTAGAGAGAAAAAGAGCGGTTTGAGAGTGATTAGTAAATCATAAATGACCACTTTATCAACATTCAAAAGAGTATTCGTAATCCGTGGCCCATCTAAGGGACGGAAGTAACATAGGGATGAAAGTTCCTTCTTTTGCTTACTGCTTGTGAATTTGGGTTCAAATATGCAGGTGCAGCCTGAACAGGATGATATTGACTAGCATATCGAACTGGCTGGGTTCTATTCCCCATGTGCCCAACAATCTATAGCCAAAGAAACTAAAACAACATTAGTAATATAATCGGAACTAGGAATACTTCACCAATGAATAAAATAATAACTCTCTGCTTGTAGACAGTTGACATAGTCATATGAAGATTCAATTTGTGGCACTTGAAATTGAGCAGCGATCAATTTAAAGCTAAACAAATATTATATCGGTGAATAGTTTATGGATTAAAACAGAAAGAACTGTAATGTATATATCTAGCTTGACAGATTTTGAATGCAGCCAAGAAAAATTTCAAGTCCTTTGAGAAAGAACTTTGAATGAGAAATTGAGAAAAATAAAAAATCCAACATTAAGATTAATGAACTACAAAAGTATATAAAATACATACAGGTTGAGAAAATTGAGCACCACTGACACCAGTTGCAGCCGATAAGTTGCCATATGGGACAAACTTAGGAGCAGAGGAACGAGGTGCAAAAGTGCCCATCCCAACCTCTGGCTGAGAACCAGTAACAGCTACCATAGGAGAGTTGCTTGGTATGTAAGACATATTTGCAACTGTTGGTACTATTGAAGGAGGAACTGATATGGCAGTAACAAAAGATGGAGAGAAAATTTTTGCTCCGGGGTTGAGCTTAAATTCCTGACACAAAATAAATAAATTAGGTAGGAAACCATCTTCATAGACATAGACAATCGTGCTATGTTAATTACTACAAAACTTGCATCGTTAGTGCCTAAAATAACCGACTGGTCAAAGGGTAAGCTGTTAGCTACTTGATGAAACGTAAAACCATATGGCTAGCATCCTGTGGGTGTGACATTAAAGCATTGACAACCTCATTAAAGAGATCCAAGAATATTCTCTCTGCGGGATATTAAAGCTATGTTGCTCAAACTCTTCATTTTCTTGAAGTACCCTCGTCTAACATTTGTGTCCAACACATGAATATAAGGATATGACCTCCACGGATCCTCCAAATATATGGAAATTTTTTTTAAAAAACATCTAACAAGACCCTTACCGGACACTCACACCAGAGTCCGAGTTACAGATATTACAAGTCAAATTTTATATAATTGTTTTACCTTGGAGTTTTTATTTAATTCTGAATTTTGTGGAGGAAGTATGGCAGTCGGATTAGCAAATGACCTCTGGCATGATTCCGGGGAAACATTCATAGCAGGATTAGAAGAAATCGAAACACCAGAACAAACAGCATCTTGGTGAATGTCTGTTGCAGAGGGCCTTTCACAATGATTGTCAAGTTCACCATCCACTGGAGTATCATGAAATGTTCCAGTAAAAAATAGCTTAATTGTCTTCTCAGCTACCAACAAGTCAAAAGGCTATTGAAGCAATGTAACTTTCACAGCTAAGACAAAGCATGCCATTTGATTTTTTATTTAAGAGGAGATTCAGATAGTTCAAAACCTGGCTTAAGAGTATCAAGAGCAGAAGACTCGCAGCTTGAAACTGAGTGTTGAACTTCCTTCTCCTGTAGAAATAACTTCATTTGTGAGTTGAATATTAGCTTTAACTCTGGGTCTTATGTGAAGAAAACAAGTGAAACTCTCATTACTTACACTCCCGTCAACATGAAACTTGAAATTTTGGCCAAATTCATCCTGTGAAAGCTGCGACCCATCCTCTCCAACCTGTCTGTCGCAAAAAATAAATTGATACAAATCTGAGAATACAAAAGATATTTCTTTACATATGAAAGAATTTGAAAGAGATACATTGAAGAATGCTTGTTGACATCTGGAAGGAATCTATCATGAATATGATGCGTTCCAAGTTACCTATATCCAACAGAACACAAGGTAAAGGGTTCCAAACATTATATTTCATTTCTTTTCTTTAAGCAATGAAATGAATAATTAAAGTTGCCAGAACTAATGATGGCAGCTGGGATGGAAAGGGCAAACTAGCTAAGGTAAAACAAAAAAGAAGCAATATCTTTTATGCTCGAGCACATTCTTCATAAAGCATTTTCTATATTGGGAATGACCATGTTCCTTAAGAACTTTCCTTAATGCCATCCAAGAGATGCTAATGTAATTCCAGTCCTCCTAGCATAAAAACATTATAGTGAAAGTAAACCAAATGAGATAAGTTAAATAGAAACACTTTTTCTTCCTTTTGAAAATCTAGGAGGCTTTGGCTTAAACTAGTTGTTGTCATGTGCATGTTCATGTCTAAACATAGATCTCTCAACTCGAAAAAGGCATGTTCTTTCAGCCAACAATATGATGTGAAACTTAGTGGGGAACTTGAGCAACAAGTGTAAAACTTAAAGAAAAGTCAGTTTATACCTCCTAGCAACAGTGGCACCAGAAACATCTTCTCTCTGCAAGCAGACAAAAATGAAATTTTTTGAAAGAAAAAAAGATGAAAGATAAATCATCACCCTCAGGCAATATTTCACCACAGAATTTATGCCATTCTACTATATAGTTTCCTTGATCTAAAGATCCAGCCAATCATATGAACTAAGCAACATCATTGGATCTTCTTCCACGGGAAGTGCAAAAATTTTGTAGTAATAGTGGAAGCCTCCTATTAAACTAATGCCCATCAACAAAGCCTAGCCTTTTGCAACTCTTTTTTTAATGATTAAAAGATAATAAATATTTGCTAATCTGTATTTGACATCTTCACTTTTTTCCCAAAAAAGAAATGCTTAACTAAAAGATAGTTTTGAGCTGGAAAAATTTTACCTGCTCGATGTTTGTCTCCTCTCTTTTGTGATATTCAACTCCATTTCCATTTCCCATAGGTTTCTCTAGAAACTTTTGACCTTCATCTTCCTTTCCAGCACCCATAGATATAAAACCATCAGCAAATCCATTCTCGTTGGGAGCTGAATTTCTGTTTTGATAGGTAAAACAAAATGAATATATGCTAGCCAAAAATAATAAAATAAATATGAATATATGCTACCTTTTCGTATTACTTATTCTTTCATCCATGGTAGACTTATTGAACTTCTTCGTCCCATTCAGCGAATTGGCAGAAGAAGGGGGAATTTCAGAAGCAGTTTCTTCATTACTGCAAGCTATATTTCCAGCAAAACCATCAAGAGGAAGTGGGACTCCCTACACACAACATTCATAAATGTCAAAACCGATCATTCACTTTCACATTAGCCAAATAAAATCCCTGACCCAAGAATGATATAAGAGTGGTTATACCTTTGCAAAAACTTGAACAATATCACCAGCAAGGATTACAAGCGTCTCTACTACACTGCCATTGGCAACATTTGCGGCACATCTGCCCTGTTTAGTCAATTTTGCTTTCTTCAAAACAATACCTATGGAACACAAATTAATTAAATAACCATCCTCAATATTCCAACGTAGCAAATAAAGAACACTCAAATGCTTCATTTTGTACTGCTTTGGTCACCCTAAGTGTGCCATATTATATATTGGACAGTGTTCACTTGGTTACCTCCTTGCTTGTTCTACTTTCCATTTCAAGTTCCTCACAAGACTAAAAGCAAAATAAATAAATTACTTGAATTTAACACACAATCAAACATATTTAATAAAAAGTAAAAATGTATCCCTTAATCTGATCCCTGAACCCCTTAATCAATTACTTATTGCCTATGCTAAAATTAAAACCTTCGCCATTAAAAGTAAAAACAACAATAACAATAAAAATCAAAATATTTTTTATATATAATTTTATTATAAATCAAATAGATAGGCAAGAAGAAAACAGCACAAAAAACAGAAACCAATCTGATCTCAATATCTCATCCAATTTCCAAACAAAATCATCATAAAAAAACAAAACCCCGATATAAATTCAATCAACAATCAAAACCCAAAATTGGTTTCTGGCAAATGAAGTAATGCCAAAAGAAACCCAGAAAAGAAACTCAAAATAAAAAATATATATAAAAAAAAGGAAAAACGCACCATATTCCTTCTCAACAGAAGCAGTGTGGAAGATTCCAGAGTAAACAGAGCCATCTTTCAAGTGTACATCTACTTGCAGACCAATGATGGAGATGGTGGCAAACAACAAAGCTTCATTCACTGAACAATTATCTTCTTCTACTCTGTTTTTGAGCCCCATCTCTACTCCTTTATTCCTTTCCTTTTCTGTTTCAATTTTAAAGAAAGAAAAAAAAGAAACTGTATATATGGAAGAACAGAGATCTGAAGTAGGAGTGGGGTTTGATTTGATTACACAGGGGAATTGGAAAAACAAAAAGGAGACAAAAGGCAATTTTCTTAGTTTTCTCCCTTCTAATGTTCTAATTTTAGGCGTTACTTAAATGAGGATTAAAATGTTATTTATTTAAATACATACACTGTTTTTGATAATGACAGCTGAAAAACATTTTTAAATTCAATTAATATCTTGTTTATTTTATCACAATCGAGATTTGTTTTATCTTTCGATTTAAGAGTGAAAAGGACTTAAAAGCCTCAAACTTAGAATCCATCTTTACCGCCTTACACATATTCGTTTTTTTATATTAAGCTTAGTGATTAATTTGGTTACTAACATTAGTGACCAAATTTATCATTAAGCCTTTATATTAGTAGTGCAAAAAAATAATTACGAAAATAGGGCAAAGAGCGGATTTATTACGAGAATAGTTCATTTTGAAAAATAAAAGACGATGTGATTAATATATTAAGCAACATCACCTATAAAAAAACAGTATTTTAATAAAAATAAATAAAATTAGAAAATTAGAAAACTAATATTTGAATTTAAAAAGGTATCGCGAACACCTTTTTTCAACTGGTCTTTTACTTTTTTATTTTATTTTATATTTTTTAAATAAATTGTATATTTTTATTAGTTTTATACTTATATTTTATAGTTTTTATAATTTTATTTTAGGATAAATTATTAAAATAGTAATTTTTGTAGGTTATATTTTAGTTATTTATATTTGAAATATTACGTTTTAGTCACTTCTGTTATTATGCTGTAATATTTTAGTTATTGAGCCGTTAATTGTCATTAATAGTGTAACGGTAAACTGAGGTGGTACATTAAAACATCGTTTCGATCGAAAATTTTAGGTTAAATTTTATAATTGGTCCTTATATTTTTTTCATTTTGAGTAATTTAATTTTTTTCTTTTATGTTCTTTTGCTTCTCCCTTTATTTTTTCTTTTCTTGATTTTTTTAACACAGTTTTGTTATGTTTTTCATTTGTTAAAACTAATCCATAAGCTCGACTCACACGGAAAAAAATTAAATTATTTAGAAAAATAAAAGTATATGAACTAATTTTAACAAATAAAAAATATAGAAAAACTACGTTAAAATAAATGAAGAAGGGAGGAAAATAGAGGGAGAAGCAGAAGAGAATGGAAAATAAAGAAAAAAAGAGAAGTTAAAAAAATATAAAAGAAAAAAATTAAATTGCTCAAAATGAAAAAAATATTGGGACTAATTGTATAAATTAACCTAAAATTTTTATTTGAAATGATGATTTAATGTGTTATGTTAACTTACTGTTACACCATTAGAGGTAGTTAACGGCTCAATGACTAAAATGACGATAATATAAGTGACTAAAACGTAACGTTTCAAACATAAATGACTAAAATATAATTTAAGGCAAACAAAAGCTACTATTTTTGCAATTTATCCTATTTTTAATTTGGTTAATATATATCATACTATAAATAGCATTGTAAAACCCTACATAAATAAACTAGTGGAAGAACTTTCTTCTTCTTCTTCTTAAACCCTGCTTCTTAAATCCAAATCTTCGAAAGGATGCGAAGACCGAAATCGAGAGCTGTCCGAAAACAACAGAAGAACAATGAGCTTCAAGAAATAGAGATTCTGAACGAATGGATAGAATCCGAGAAACCCGAATCCGGTTCCAATCCTTTGTCACTAGACCCGGTCAAAGCCAAGTCGCCAATCGGCCGAATTGTCGACCCTGAAAGTGGCGCCGTTTCATTCTCGAGGTACGCGGGAGCGAGAAGATTTCATGAGCTGCCGTTATCAAAGAGGACGAAGAATGGGTTGGAGGGAGGCGGGTTTAAGAAGATGACGGATATACAGGTGGCGTCTTTGCCTCACGCGCTTTGTGGAAGAGATATTCTCGGTGCCGCTAAAACTGGGTCCGGAAAGACTCTTGCTTTTGTTATTCCGGTTAGTGGGTTTTCTTATTAAAAGTTGATTTATTTTTATCAATTCATGAATATTAATTTTCTTTTTATTAGAAAATTAGGAGGAAAATTTTGTGATTTTGAAAGAAGGGATTATTATTAGGTTATTTTGAGGGCTGGAGTAGCATTTGGTTGGTTAGGTGTTAAGTGAAGGGTGTAATCAAGCTGAGCCAAGGTCGAGCTCGAACCCGACTTGAAAGTGGAAGCTCAAAGCTTAGCTCAGGCTTGATTGAGTATGTAACTTCAACTTTGCAATGACTGAATTGAATTTGAATTTTTTCAAGCTCAACCTAAGTATCTTGCAAGCACAATGGCATTTATTTTGTGGATTTAAGTCTATAGATGGAGATGTAAAATGAACTAAGACAGATGGCTTTTGTGATATGCAGGATTATCTTAAAACTAACAAATTATGTGTTGTTTTGTTAGTATTTCTGGACCTTTTTGAATATTACAGTAATGCTGAATCAATTGTTATGTCAGGTCCTGGAGAAGCTGCATAGAGAGAGATGGGGTCCTGAGGATGGAGTAGGCAGCATCATAATATCTCCCACAAGGGAACTAGCTGGTCAGCTTTTTGATGTATTAAAAACTGTTGGGAAGCATCATAATTTTAGTGCTGGCCTTCTAATTGGTGGTCGAAAGGAAGTTGACAGTGAGAAAGAGCGGGTGAATGAGCTGAATATTCTAGTTTGTACTCCTGGACGTCTTCTTCAGCATATGGATGAGACTCCAAATTTTGATTGTTCTCAGCTTCAGGTCAACAACTTGACATAATGTATAGTTAATTTGGTTATTAATTTTTTAATGGCTTGTTTCCGCCATTTTTGTTTGATATTTTCCGCCGCTCTGTTAGCTGCTGATTTGGGTAGTGATTTCTGGCCTATGAACAGGTTTTGGTCCTTGATGAGGCTGATCGTATTCTCGACATTGGTTTTAAGAAGACCTTAAATGCAATTGTATCGCAGTTACCAAAGCGTAGACAAACATTGCTTTTCTCAGCAACGCAAACAAAGTCTGTTCAGGATCTTGCTAGGCTTAGCTTGAAAGATCCAGAGTATATCAGTGTGCACGAGAAAGCTGTGACAGCCACTCCTAGTCGCTTGCAGCAAACTGCTATGATTGTTCCTCTTGAACAAAAGTTGGACATGTTGTGGAGTTTCATAAAGGCACATCTTAGATCAAAGATCCTTGTGTTTCTTTCAAGCTGCAAAGAGGTATGTTGCATTATTTATGTTGCGTAAACTTAGCATATTCTGTTTAAAGTATTTATATTCGGGAGTCAAAATGCAAGTGATTTCATTTTCAGTTGGGTCTTCATCGGCAATTTCCATAAATGTTTGGCTATCTTGGTTGGAATTTGATATCTTTATTTGCATCTCATCAAATCCTGGTAGAATATAGCAGCACTGAATTGAGAACAAGCAAATTCTCTGCCTGCCCATATCCCCATTTAGGTGTTTTAGGAATTTTAATTTTTGGATTTGGAACTTTTAATTTATATCCTATTCTAGTATAGGTCGATTTTAGGGGGAAAAGAACTCTCTGTTGCTCCAAGTCCTAATTCTACAACTGTTTTTCTGTTTTTAGTGTTTGTTTTTCTTCTTTTTCGTCATCCTTAGGAGTTTCTATAATTTGAAAAATGTTGTTTCGTAGGTTAAATTTGTCTTTGAAGCCTTCAAGAAACTGCGTCCTGGAATACCCTTGAAATGTCTCCATGGAAGGATGAACCAAGAGAAGAGGCTGGGCATATATTCTCAATTCTGTGAGTCTCAATCAGTTCTCTTCTCAACCGATGTGGCCTCCAGAGGCCTTGATTTTAACAAGGCCGTTGACTGGGTTGTGCAGGTAAATATCGATTAAAAAAAAAAAAAAAACAAAACAGAAGCAGCATTTCTTTTTCATTATCTCAATGAGCTTCATTTCTTGTCTTAACAGGTAGATTGTCCCGAAGATGTTGCATCCTATATACACCGAGTTGGCCGCACTGCTCGTTATCTTTCCGGAGGAAGGTCGGTTTTATTTTTGACGCCGTCAGAAATGAAGATGCTTGAAAAGTTACAGGCAGCAAAAGTACCTATACAGTTTATTAAGGTAGATTAAACATGATATTCTTTCGTTTCTGAATCATGTCTTGATATATGTGACTTGTATGTTAATCTTGCTATTATGATACTGGTTTCCCAGGCAAATACAAAGAGGTTACAACCAGTTTCTGGATTATTGTCGGCTCTACTAGTTAAATATCCAGACATGCAGCAGCTGGCACAGAGAGCCTTTATCACATATCTGCGTTCTATTTATATTCAAAAAGATAAAGAGGTTTTTGATGTCACGAAATTGCCTATTGACGAATATTCAGCATCACTTGGTTTGCCAATGACCCCCAAAGTCAAGTTCTTGAATCAAAAAGAGAAAAGAGAAACCGAGTCAGAAAAATCTTCTATAATTGAACCAAAAATATATGATGAAGAAAACGAGTCAGTTATTCCAAAGGAAGAGCTACTTGTTGAAGATGTCAAAGACAACAGAGGGGACAAAGATTTTCTTTTGAAGGACGATGCACCAGATGTTGAAGGAAATACTAGCGAACTTGGAGATATCGTGTATGATCCTTATTTATATATTTACATACAGAGCAATGATAAGATGGCCTTGCAATAATGAAAAAATAATTTCATTTATGTACTAGTAGGTTAAATGGTAAATTCTTTTATATAGCTGCTTTGGCTCTTAAGCTTACCTGGTTACGTGGGAACTTGCACAGATTCTAGTTTTTCTTTTTCTGGTAATATGTAGATCGTTTTACATTAGTCAATTATGTATGCCCCTGGGTAGTTTTACCTTAATGATTTGTTTTATTTGTAGTCCATTACTTGAAATCAGTGTTTGAGTTGGTTTTCTTATTTTCAGGTCAGCAACACGGGTCTTGAAGAAAAAAAAGCTTAAGATCAATGTTCATAGGCCTGTGGGGACAAGGGTTGTCTTTGATGAGGAAGGCAACACACAGGCTCCACTTGCTATGTTGGCTGACAAGACGAGTGGCGATATACTGCTTGACCAAGGTATACATTATCCCTTCTGTTGGCCTATGTTGCTGCTACTTTTTATTTTTCTTGAAATACCTGAGTCTGGCACCCATGTTTGACTCATGTTTGGACATGATGGGTATAGAGTTATGACCCTTCAGATTTACGGAAAAACTTGGAAAAATTGAATATATCTGTGTCGGACACATACCCGTATTCAACATTCACAACCCAATATAGTTTATAGGCTACTCTTCTGCAACTTTTAATGTATAAATTGCTAGTTAACTTGATCTCCTGTTTTCTACTTATGTAATCGTAGGACGAATTCAGTTCTTTCCCCTACTAAAAGCTTGAATGGTTTTAAACATCATCTTATGCCATTCCAAATTTGATGCTACTTTCGATAATAGTGGTTCATCCCCTGGCATAAAGAAGGATCAAATACTGTGTTTTCCGTACTTTGCCGATGTTGAACGCATCGCTGCTTCTTGATGTTTTTCTAACTCATGTTTCCGCATTGCAGACAAAAAGAATGATTTCTACAAGAAAATGAGGGAAGAGCTGAAGCAGGTGGACAAGGAAGACAAACTTCTAGAGCGGCAACGGCTTAGGGAGAAACGGATCAAGAAGAAGATGAAGTTGAAGAAAGGGCAAAGGGAGGAAGAGGATGGTGACGACGAGGAGGATGATCTTTCAGGTTCAGAAGGAGAACCGGATGCGAACAGAAAACGGAAAAAATCGAAAATATACTTCCATAGTGATAGTGATGACGGTGAAAAGGAAGAAGATAAGGCTGGTTCGGCAAGTACCAATGCCGAATCCATTTCTCTGGCAGAACAAGAAGAACTTGCTCTTAAGTTATTGAACTCAATGCACTCGTAAATTTTACGATACGATTTTCCAGTTTTGGTCGGTGTTGTTTACCATTTACCGGTTGTAATATGTCAGTTTCTTATTCAATCATAAAACATAGTCAAATGTTTACCTGCACAATAGGGGTTCAAGTTCATCATTAAGTCACCATTACCGGTTGCCTATGGAACAATGAATTTGAAAAAAGACAAAAGGAGTAATGACAGGAAATTTTTGGTTTATTTTCGTTTCGAGTACTTTTAAATTTGAGTTACACCATCTCGGAAGGTATCGATGATGAAATGGCAAAGGTGGCTAAAATAACAACTACCCAACGTGTCTTAACTCAAAACTCCATTGATGTACTGAAGAGGAGATCATATCCACTTATCGAGACAGATGTTTGCTCAGATGAAGTAAAATATCCACTTATTGAGACAGATGTTTGCTCAAATGAAGCAAATTAACAGTTTTTCCAATTAAAAAAAAAATAAAAACAGGGAATCAAATCATGTACCTAACATGATATCTGGAAAGTCAATGGTGGGTATGAAAAAATATATTTTATGCAGAGTGAGAGTTCACCAACTGCATCTCCAAAGCACTGATCTGAAACTCTGTTTTTTTTTTTTTTTTTTTTTTTTTTTTTTACTTTCCTGAAATGGGTTTTTCTTCATCATGTTCTTTGTTTAAACACCATTTAATTATTAGCTTTATCATTAACATAGCCATCATCACAATCTCACATGTCAATGGATGCTTTACATCAATCTTCAGCTTTGGTGATTCCTTAACTGATACTGGCAACTTACTTCAACTTTCACTTTCAGAATCAAAAAAACTTTCCCACTTTGATTTTCCTCCTTATGGAAGAACCTTCTTTGATTATCCAACTGGGAGATGCTCTGATGGCCGCTTGGTTATAGATTTCATTGGTATGTTTACATGCTTTAAAATGGGTTATGTTTATATTGTATGATTTTATTTTTCCCTTATTTTTTTTCATGGCTTTGCAGCTGAAGAATTCGGACTTCCATTTTTACCACCATATTTTGGAGGTGAAAATGGAAAACCCAGAAACTTAGAGAATGGTGTGAATTTTGCAGTAGTGGGTGCTACAGCACTTGATGATGTGTTTTTCAAAGAAAGGGGAATCCATAATCCCTTCACAAATGCTTCTTTGGGTGTTGAATTGGGATTTTTCAAAGATGTTTTGCCTTCTCTTTGTTCATCTTCTTCAGGTAAGTTTTTTCTTCTTTTGGTGTCTTTTATATAGGATTCTGTTTGGTTTTGGAAGGAAAATGAGAGGACATGAACTTTCCGGATTTTCAAAAAAATCAGTAGTTCAAAATGTAAATAGGATCAAGAGTTAATATTTAGCTAAGATAGCAGAGTAACCAACAAAAAATTTCAACCATGATAACTCTCTTTTAGCCTTAACCCCTTCTCATTTTCCTTACCATCAGTTTAGGGCATACAGAATGGGCACCTCCATTGATAGAGATCAGTAGCACAAGATTAAATATAGAAAACAGAATTGAGAAAAAGATAAACAAAAATCAAAACCTACCTACCAATTGAAAATTCTAACTTCAGGCTTATTGATTACCCAGTTATCTCCAAGAAATTCATGTTCTAGAACGTCACATCATCGCCATTGTAAAGGAATAATATATCACTCTACTGTCTCCTATCCATAAGCTCAGTGGCAGAGCCAAGGGTAAGTGGCAGGGCTCTGACCCTTTAAAATAGAAAAATTTTCATTTAGCTTCTTTATAATTTATAAAATTTTAAATTAGTAATGGTAAAATTAAACTTTAGCTTAAAAAATTATAAAATTTTAATTTTAATTTTTGAAATTATTAAGATATAAACTATTAAAATGGTAAAATTGTAAAAAGATATACAAATTTTCTGACTCCACCATTGCATAAGATCACCATAACATCTGAGAAAAGGTCACGGAATCACCTACCATCTCCTTTCATTCTCTTCCCACCACCATCCCGTGGCTCATCGCCTTATTCTAGGTCAAGTTCCACATCATCCATCTTCTCCTCCTTGTTAGTTTCATTGGTTAGAAATCGTCCATATCTCAAAACCTAACGAAATAGAAGGCTCTCGTCTTCCCCTTTTAAACCTATACCAATCCTTTTAAAAATTATTTAGGCTTTCTATAAAATTTTGATATAGACGCTTTTATTGCAATAGGAATTTTAGTTTTATTTATTATATCAGATTTTATTAAGAGTTTTAGTTTTACTTATTTTCTCTATTATATTAGGTTTTTGTTTCTTCATAAAGTCTAAGTTAGGAATTCTATTTTATGTCAATTAGGACTCTTTCCTTTGTTATTAACAGTCTATAAAAGGCTGCCAATATGAAATAAAGAGGCAATCAATTATTCTATAAAAAAGAAACGTTATTTTGAGAGGGGGTTCAGTCAAGGATAAACCTGATGAACCTGCCTTTTGAGTAACCATAGGTCGAAGCAAGAATTCTTTCTTGTTTAGACTTATTACTATATCCTACGCCAAGGCGTATAACAACTTGGTATCCGAGCCAGCTGTCATGGGCGGCAAAAAAACTTTAACAGCCAAGCTGGAGGCTTTCATGGAGCAAATGGCTACAAGGCAACAAGCATTAGAGGAGCAAGTGGCGATATTATCTCTTTCGGTCCAAAAGATAACGAAAGGAGATTTTGAAAAGAATAATGAAGAACAGGGCAACAACAGAGGCAGGAAAAGGAATTTAGACTTGCAATACGGTGGGTACATGGTGCCATGATACTTTAAGATGGAATTTCCCACTTATGATGGTGTTGGAGATCCTTTAGGGTGGTTGAAAAGATGCAAAATTTTTTTTGGCAATCAACGAACAAACGAAGAAGATAAAGTAAGCTTAGCATCATTCCATCTTTTAGGAGGGGCACAATTATGGCTTGATCAAATGGAAGAAGAGGAGGCAAATCTTGATTGGGGACACTTCAAAGAGTGTTGTCATATAAGGTTTGGGCCACCTATGAGTAATATCCCCTTGGGAGAACTTGCCAACTTGAAACAAACTAGGACTGTAGAGAAATATCAACATCAATTTCAATCACTATTGGCTAGGACTACTGATCTTAAACCTCGAAAACAAGTAAACCTTTTTACTGCCGGGTTGATCGAAGAACTTAGAATTGATATTGAGATGCAACAATCAGAAAAGCTTAGAGTTGCAATAAATATGGCTCGAACATTGGAACGTAAACAAAATGTCTCTTCCAAACTGTTATCTCGAGCCATCCTGAATTGGCCAACTTCCCAAAACATTGGCAGCAATTCAATCATTCCAACAACTAAGAGCATTGCAAAGGGAGGGGGACAAACAACAAAACCAACAGGGAACAATGGAAAAATAGGTTTTTCTACACCATTTATTAAGAGATTGATAGAGACAGAAATGGTAGAAAGAAGGGCTAAAGGGCTATGTTATAATTGTGACGAGTCTTATTCCATGGGACACAAATGTAAAATGTTATTTTGGATAGAAATACCATATGTTGAAGGCAAGCAAGATGATGATGAGATAGATGATTTTGGATAAGGTCTGAAGTTTATTCTGAATTTGAGCTTGAGGACAAGCTCAACTCCGAGAAGGGGAGTAATGATATGGACGCTTTTATTGCAATAAGAATTTTAGTTTTATTTATTATATCAGGTTCTATTAAGAGTTTTAGTTTTACTTATTTTCCCTATTATATTAGATTTTTGTTTCTTCATAAACTCTAAGTTATGAATTCTATTTTATGTCAATTAGGGGACTTTTCTTTGTTATTAATAGTCTATAAAAGGCTGCCAATATGAAATAAAGAGGCAAGCAATTATTCTATAAAAAAGAAACGTTATTTTGAGAGGGGGTTCAGTCAAGGACGAACCTGCCTTTTGAGTAACTATAGGTCGAAGCAAGAATTCTTTTTCGTCTAGACCTATGACTAGATACTACGCCAAGGCGCATAACAAATTCATAGTTTGTTCAAAAGCTCAAGCTCCTATGGCATACATCCAGTTAACAAAATTGATCAGTGCATTCTCCTAGTAAGTACATTAGAACATTTTGTGACTTCTATAACAATGGATTGAGCATGGCTACACTCACATTCGCTTTGGAGCATTAAGCTTAGCTCTAAGCTACCATGGCACCAAAGGACAACCAACTTTGCCAGGATAACCCTTTCAGGCTCAGGATGCCTCAAGTATAAACATGCTTGTATAGGTATTATAGAAACCTCCCGTAACTCAGGAACAATATTTCTTCCCCAACTACATGGCACTCAATGATCCAATACTTCTCAAATGCCTCAAAGTTTAGATCCAAATAGTTGGAGCAAAAATGGTCAGTGCCACAAATGAAGCAACCCTCCACTACCAGTGGCTTATAGAGTTAAAGATCATGCGATTGACAACTCCATCCCATTCAAACATGAGATCCTGTTCGTGAAATTTGATGCACAAGAAAACTTAGTCACTTACGTACATGTTCTTAAAGTTGTAACTAGGTAACAGATGGATCTCTCTACTCCGTTTCTCATGGATTGCAAATTATGAAAAGTTTCATAAAAATATGAAGCCAATCCAGTCTATGGAGGCCGCATGCACCACTAATCCGGACAAAACGGTGACCACCAAATTCAAATGTGAAGAAATGGATAGAAAAGTGGTCAAATCTTTTGTCTTTCCAACCTAGTTCATGATAGAGTCAGTATTCACATCTCAAACAGTACGGTTCTAGATGTATGAACCAAGACTTGTGGTCTCGGTCGATGAACACCCATCATTACAGTTTCTACACTGAAGGACCGTTGATATATTATTTCAAAGGTTCCTCAACTATACATTGTCCATGGGATATAAACTATGATTGTGATGGATGCCATGAAGATAGTCTCACTTTAGGCTTTGAACCAATTGGACCAAAGATAGAAAAATAAAAGCAAAAACAGATGTACTTCTAAGAAAACACTCTACAAAAAGATACCTTGATGGAGATCCCTCAGTTGCACTACTTGGACAAGACCACAAACCAGTACATGCTGAAATATACACCACCTCCATGGGCAACAATAGTGCAAGAGGACATTCTTCCTTCAGATAAGCCAACACTTTCACCTTCTCCAAAACTAAGAAGATAAAAGCCACACCCTTGCTATGCAATAGGACTAGCGTACATTGAAAAAAGAAAGACAAGAAAAATAGAAGGTACAGATTTCTTAGGTTTATAAGATCCAACCAAAAACCCTGCATGACACAGAGTTTCTTCTATTACAAGATTACCAAAGAAACCAAAAAAGACACATATTGAAAGCCCTTAACCTTACTAATAGGGACGAAAAGAGAAACCAAAAGAAATCAGTGGCACTAGAAGAAGTTTGAAATTGGCAAACCCAAAATCCATTGCACAAAATGCCAACCTTAACAAGATCAACCAGATCAATGAACATTTTGACCACCATCTCCGGACACTTCAAAATGTAATCTATGAAATCCAAATGTGACTAGATGTTCTTAACAAGGAACTCCAACAAAGTTTAAAGACAAGCCAATGATTCATATTTACAATTTCTGGAAAAATAAGCAGAGACTAGATCTCTCCAAAAGCAATTCCTAGATTTACAATGGCAATACAACTTAAGAGCAAGAAGCTAAAAGTTTCTACCAGCTAGCGCCAAGGATTTTTGATACATACCCTCAAACTTCTCTGGCGCCATGACATATTCCTTTCTACTTCTCCCAACATCTTTAGTCAACTCCTCTGACAACACCTTCTCTACTGTCATCTCCTCCTGTTCGACGAGATCTATTCTTCACTACCCTGAACTTAGAAGCGAACTTAGAAGCACAGCAGGCTCCACCAGGTGTAAATGTTACTAAAGCATGGGTCTAGAAGTTCAAAGAGGAATAACAACAACTGTAGAAAGAAAAAGTAAAAGAAAAGGCATGTTAACACTCCTTTACCAAATTCAACTAGGCCCAAGACTGCAACAAGCTTTCTAGATCCAAAATTGGTGCTTCATCCGAGCAACCAACATAGTTGATGACAAAGGAAGCAGATACACCGAGTGTATTCTCCTCTATACTAAATGGTATGGTTAGGGATAACCCATTAGTCATTGACATAGAAGAATCCTCTGAGTAATCCTCCCAATGATATACAAAAGACTCCATAATACCTAGTGATAGTGATAAAACTATACCGAAAGAATGCCTTCCCTAGATGTTTCTCATTGAACCTCAAGTAGAAACATTGATGACATTCCATCGAGCAAATGGAATATACGATTTCAAGAGTACTAGGCATGGACGTACATTGAGCTATTCAAACTGGGTACTACAACAAACTTAGTCGTACTGTAATTTGTTGCAACATTAAGAGGAATGTTCAAAGAGTTTTGGGTGCATTAGGAGGATACAAACAAGCTATGCAAGAATTAGCAACACTATTTTGTGGACAACAAGGCCATAGGATTGACAAGATCCGAGAGCAATTTTTCAAGTTGAAATGTTGTTCTCTTCATTTGATAGAAATTACAAAACTTCTCTTAGTATTACTTCATACTTGAAGGACTTAACAATATCAAACTATAGTCAGTGTTCCTCATATCAATCCCAAAACAACTCGGTGACAAAACTTGAAGCCTACTAGCTGCAACAAACCTCTCTATCACCATTGTTCGCCTTGGAGATCTATATAAAATTATGCATAAGGCCCTTAGTATGATTCACAATGAGCACAAATAGATCATGAACATAGTTCAGATTCAAAGTGTCTCAAAACCCCTGTGCTTTCCCTTTAGGACTACAAATCAAATGCTCAAAGAATGACTCTGAATGCCTTTGCCATTATGGCAATAAGAAGCTTACAGAAGATCCCATTACAAGTCCAGATTCTCTTATAGACTCAACAATTTCCAGAAAAAGGCATTTTAGGCAAAACAAGGAATGTTAGAAGCCAAACAAATTTCAATATGGCAGATCGACCCTAAACCCTAAACAGAATAAAATTTTGCAAACCGATCAAGTACGAAATATAAGTCGATATGTGAATGGATGTGCAAATCTAATCCTTTAGATATGTTGTGAATTGATGTTGTTGGCAATAACAACTACGAACACTGAAAGGATGTCTCCATAAACCGTAGCAGATATGAGCTAAGGACATCTACAGTGTTTAGCTACAATATCTCATGTCTCCTACTTTTGTTATGTTTTATAGAATTTACTTAATATTTAATTCTTATATTTAAAAGGAAAAATTGTAAAGTTAACATATCTATTTCTTTTAATGGCAATGTGGTTTGACTCACAGATTGTAAAGAATTCCTCAAGAAGTCGTTAATAGTGATGGGAGAGATAGGAGGAAATGATTACAATCATGCATTCCTTCAAGGCAACAGCACTGAGGAGATTCTACACTTTGTTCCTCTTGTTGTTGATACCATTGCTTCAGCAATCACGGTAACAAATTTATTCGTGTTGGACAGATACTTGTGTTTGATATTTATATATCGTCATATAAATATAATATTTAATTTCGAAAGATCATTAAATACATAAAAAAACTTTGAAAAAAATCGTATTCAACACTCATGTCCAACCAAGGGTGAAGGGACGGGTAGACAAGGGCCCTGACCCTCCTAAAACGGGAAATTTATGCTTTAGATCCTTAAATTTAAAAAATCATAAATTAATATATAGTAAAATTACAGTTTGCCTCTAAAATGCTAGAAATTTTTTGAAAACCATAACGATATAAGCTAATACAAGGATCAAATTGTATTTTAAGTATTATAAAAAATATAGAACTTAATCTCGACTCCCCCTATAAATATTTCTGATCCAACATATATATATTGTAATATGACTTTAAAAGATCCTTCAAATATTTGAAAATATTAGGAAAATTTAAATATACTCTGTGTCGCATACATGCCTGTATTTGACAGAGACATAGGGATATAACTTTGAATAATACACTAAATACATGAAAAACCATAGAAAAATTTAATCAGACCTGTGTTGGATATATAATTTTATCGAACGCTCGTGCCTGAGTCTGAATTAACGACAATCTTTACAGAATTTCTTCATATCAGAAAAAGTTCTTTTAATTGATAAATGACAATGCTATGCAGGAGTTGATAGGGCTAGGGGCGGTCACAATTTTGGTCCCTGGAAACCTTCCAATTGGATGCTCCCCAGCTTATCTCACATACTTTCAAGGTTCCGATATGGCAGATTATGATCCTTTAACTGGTTGCATAACATGGCTGAACCAATTCTCCGAGTTCCACAACGAACAGCTTCAGGAAAAGCTTGATCAGATTCGCAAGCTTCATCGAAATGTCAACATCATTTACGCAGATTATTACAACATTGCAATGCGTTTCTACCATTCCCGGAACCAATTTGGTAGGGCTTATACCTTATAGTATATCTAAACCAATGGTTCAAGAATATTTTCTGTCAGGAAAAAGTATTATAGAGAACTTTGTATTAGAAGTTAGATTATATTTCATCCCCTTTACTCAAAAAATAGATAAATTAGTCCTTATCTATTAAATTAAAGAGAAAATTGGCCTTTCTTAGTAAAAATTTCATTCATTTTTACTGTTAAAATTGACATTGCTGACAAAATAACCAAACAGTTACACTGCTGTGCTATATGTACCTCATTCTGATATACAAGAACTAATTTTTAATAGTAGAAATGAATAAAATTTTCTACTAAAGAACTAATTTGCTCTTTAATCTAATGTATATGAACTAATTTACTTGAGCCTCCATAGTACTTTTACTAGTTTCTGTCTCGTATGCGGATTATTGGCACATAAAAGTGTCGTAATCTGTATAATATATACATAACGATTGAATTTCAGCCTGTTTACATGGTTTTTTTTTTGTTGTTGTTATTGAATGATTACAGGATTTACTGAAACACTTAGAGCATGTTGTGGAGGGGGAGGTCGATACAATTACAGTTCATCAATGGCATGCGGGGATCCGCCATTAACGACAAGCTGCAAGGACCCTTCTTCACATGTGAGTTGGGATGGTTTACATTACACTGAGGCAACTTACAGATGGATTTCAAAGGGTGTTTTAGAAGAATTATATGCTATGCCTTACACAAATAGCTTGTGTTTTCCATCTACCGTCGGCAAACAAATTTATTGAAAATAAATTCATAAAAAAAGGGTTTAATCTAGTGTTTTTTCAAGATCTTTATGAATCTCGTTGGAATGCCAATATATCTATTCTTTTTGATACAATATTCACAACAATGTTTATGTCAATTAAACTAAAACTCGATTGGAAAAGATATTTGAATATGGGTGTGAGTATTAATGGCTTTAAACTCGATCAAACCCATCAAATTGGGCTTTTTCTTAATAGATTTATTCGGTTAATTTGACCATTTATTAGTTTGTTTATTTATTTATATTTCTATAAATATTAAATTTTTTATTAAGTACAATATTATTATTAACCGCACATCAACTTTGTTGGATAATGATAAAAATACTTTTACTTTACAAGGTAAATTGCATATTTTGAGTGTCTTTTTATATATTTTATATAAAAAATATACACATAATAAAATTTGAACTTAATCCTCTATAATTTTTAACATTATACTTTACTCTTCGGTCAAAGTCTTATTTGTTATTTATATTAATTTTTTATAAACATTAGCTATATATATATATATTTATTCACATGTGAGTATGAGTGAACTAAAATCTAGTTATAGTGTAGAATAATTTTAGCATAAATATATAAATAATTATTTTTTAAATTGGTTGAAGTACCCGACTTAAACTTACTTTAAATTTTTGATTAATTAAGCTAAGTTAGTATCACAAGTTAATTTGATATCAACTAAAAATTTTAAAAACTAAAAATTTTTAATTTATGTCTTTAAATAAATTTATAATTTATTTTAAATTAGATAATTTCGACTTTAATTTTTTGATTATTCAAGCTGAATTGATATCACAAGTTAATTTGATACTAACTGAAAAGATTAAATACTAAAAGTTTTTAATTTATGTCATCAAATAATTTCATAATTTGTTTTTAAATCAGATAGTTTTTGCTTTGATTTTTCAATTAATATCACAAGTTATTAAAAAGTTTAAAATACTAGAAGTTTTTAATTTATGTCTTTAAATAATTTTATAATTTTTTTAAATTAGATAATTTTTTTATACAATATTAGCGTGACAAAGTTTGAACCGGTATCACATTTGATAAAAACTTTAACCACTGATTAATATAAATTAAGAATTTTAAATTAGATAATTTAAACTGCAACTTTAAAATACTATAAAAAATTTCTTTCCCTACACTAGATGCCACATAATCTAATTTTAATTGTTTTTATTGTATCATATTATATATATAATCTATAGCAAGATTTTTTTATATAAAAATGATTTGTTGGAATAGTTCTTTTAAGTTACATCTGACACATTAAATATTTAATTTATTTAATTAAATTTTCATTTATAATTAATATATTGATACTCGCCGATTGAGTTTTAACTCAATTAGTATAGACATTACTGTCAAGAGCTGAAGCGCATTATCCTCTTATTTATGGGTTAAGGAAGAGCTATAGGTAGTTCTAGACATTGAGTAAAAAATAACAGATATGATCAGAATCTATAATGAAATTATTCCAAACAAAATTAATATATTAATACTAATATATCAATTGTCATTTTCAAAAAAAAAAAAAATTCTAACTTTTAATTTTCTAGTTAATAAATAAATATTTTTAAAAAATATACATTTAAAAAATTCCGTACGCACTGATGTATACCTCATAACAAAATTAACTAAGAGGCTTTTATATCTATAAAATACTTTTAAATATAAATAAACATAATATTTTAAATAAATCTATTTTTATGACAAGAATAGGTAATCCGTTTCAATCTTATTGATCGACCTTAAGAGTATACATAATATTTATAAAGCAATAGTCACGTAAGAATAGGAAATATATATAATATATTCCTAAATATATGCCAAAGATATACAATATATTTAGATATTCCTAAAATATAATATCCCATAAAAATATCTTAACACTCCCCTCAAGTTGCAGATCATAAATGCCTAACTTGCTAAGAAGATATTCAAATTGCGATTTACCACACGCCTTTGTAAAAATATCAAACAACTGAATGAAGGTCGGAACATAAGAAGCTGCAATCAACTCATCCTGTATTGCATCCCTAACAAAGTGACAATCCACTTCAATATGTTTAGTACGCTTGTGAAATACAAGATTCTGTGCAATATGCAACGCAAATTGACTATCACAAAATAAAGGAATAGTTTTAGGATGATTAACACCTAAACTCAATAGAAACACCTTTAGCCACTTGAGCTCACAAATGACGGAAGCCATAAACCTGTACCCAGCCTCAACAGAAGACTAAAACACAATACACTATTTCTTAGTTTTCCAAGAAATAAGAAATTATCCCAGAAAGGTAAACCAACCAATAAGCGAAAGCAGACCAATTCGAATCACACCACCCCTTTAAGGAAAAATCACTATCAAATCTCAATAAAATCCCTTGGCCAGGAGAGCCTTTCAAGTACTGGACAACACGCAGAGCCATATCTCAATGCTTCTGTCTCGGCTCATGCATAAACTGTGATAAGACATGAAACGAGTATGCTAAATTAGGTCTGATCATTTGCCAAATAAATTAAACGACCCATTAACCATCTATACGACTCAGGATCAGTCAAAACCGTCCTGTATCATGCATCAATCTATGTTTTTCTCTATTGGTGATCCTGTGGGCTTTGCTTTCAAAAGATCCCTTTTCGAAATAATATCAATTGTGTATTTCCTTTGACAAAAAAAAAAAAATATAACCCAAAGAACTATGAGCTACCACTATTACCAAAAAATATTTCAAAACACCATGATCCTTCTTATGGAAGCAAGAACTGAGATACCCCTCAAAAATTTTCAAAGCAGGGCAATTATTCCTAGAAATAAGTGAATTATCACCACAAGCTAGCACATTAATGTGTACAGATATCGTAGTGTATGTAAAGAGAAAATAATTAGAATATGATGAAAGAAATCCATACCCATTTAGTGCAGTAACCAACTTAGTAAACCAACACCGAGGAGCCTGTTTTAACCCATACAAAGACTTGGGCAAAGGACAAACCATTCTAGGCTTGTTAGGGGCAAAATTTGAGGAAGCTTTATGTAAACCTCTTCATCAAGATCACCATGCAAAAAGGCATTATGTACATCCACTTGATGTAACTCCCAATTTTTCAAAGCTGTAATAGCAAAGATAGTAAGAACAAGCAAAGATAGTAAGAACAATCACCATTTTCACCACAGGAGCAAAAGTTTCATTATAGTCAATACCTTTTACTTGGTGATTACCAAAAACAACAAGACGAGCATTAAGTCTCTCAATACTTCCATAGGAGTTATAGTTAATGTTGTACACCCATTTACTACCTGTTGGACAGTCAATTGGTCCTTTAACAACTGAAAATATTGGGGTTATTGTCTCCAGTCTTTGTGGAGAATCATGTACGATTCATGGAGGAGGCTTCTTGGTTGATGGAGATACAACTTTCAAGAACTCACGAGAGATACCATCCACTTGAGTCACCCCACACACATTCTCCACAATTAATATTGTACGGGCCCAAATTTGCCCGGGGCCCAACAACCCAAACAAAATTTATTAGTCCAGTTTTTTTACAATAAGCCCAAAATACAAATGGCCCAATACCAAACCAAAAAACCTAGCCTAACAAGCCCATTTCTAACCCTAGCCCAGAAAAAAACTAAAACTTTCAGCCAAGGGAAACTCTAGGCCGCCGCATGCTAGGCATGCCTCCACCCGAGACCTGGCACCACCCACGTGACCGTCTGAAACTTCTCAACCACTTCGTTGACTCTCAAAGCCTGCAAACAAGCAAGAAAAGAGGAAAAAAGGGACAGAAGCCATGTGCAAAAAAAAGGGATGACAGAGAAACAATAGAAAACAAAATGTTATCGGCTATAAAGCCTTGGAAAAATCAGTGTATGGGGTTTTTTTTTTTTACACGAATTAAAAAACGCACATTGTACAAACACAGAGATAATAGCAATCGATTGAAAAACAGCGAGGTGACTTTGGCTTTCGTTTTTATACCTTTCTTCTTTTTCTTCTTTCTGACCGGCATTGGTTCAAATCCATCATCGTTCCATTAAAAAATATATATATAAAAGCATAGGGATAAGACAATACCTTGCGAATATGCCGTAGACTTCTTTTGGTTTCGTCGATATCGGAGTCAAAATGGAGTCACGAGGCTAAAAAAATGTCCCTCAAAGCATGGAAATACCGACCGCCATTTAGGGTGATGAATCGGCGCCTTAAAGAGGGTTAAAGGTCGGTTAGTGAAGCAAAATGGGGGCTAGGGTTAAGATGGCTGACTGCCATTTCTTTTGTTGTGGAGAAGGAGACGAAACGGCGCCGTTTCAAGGGGAAGGGTCCGCGCGTTGACCCGCTCCAGGACCCGAACCCGCGCCATTTTGTTTCTAATGGTTTATTTACAATATTGGTCCCTTTCCTTTCGCTCCATGTGCAAATCAGTTTTTATTCACCTTTCTTTCTCTTTTAAATTTTCCCCACAATTTGCGCGCATTTACATTTTAGTCTGCGCCTGTGAGCTGCATTCTCAAGGCACTGGATTATTTCCGTGTTTGGTCCTCTGCAAGCATTCAGCATGATGATACACGCGGGCCCTTTTTTATTTATTTTAGTAGTTCATTTCGTTACAATGTGTCCCTCCTATTTTAATGCTATTTTAATTGAGTCCTTTCTATTTTTTTTATTTTTATTTTTTTTCTTATGGTTCATTATTGTTGAAGGCATATTCGACATCTTTATCTTTGCTTTACGTTTTATGTTTTAAGTTGTTTTAATGCTTTTATTTTGTTCCTCCTTTTTAATTTATTATTGCATTATTTTTTATGTCATACTACTACAATTTTGCATAATATTTCGTAAATGTTTTTGTTTACTTATATTTTTCTTACATCCCGAGTTGTCTCAATAATTTTATTTCGCTTTTTGATTGCTATTATGATGTCCTTTACATACGCTATTATACATATATATATATATATATATACTTTAAAATAGAGTTAATTTCTATTTCATGCATATTATATTATTTTACACGTATATTTTCTTTTAAGTTTATTCTCATCTCTTATTATATAATTTTACACGATATAACTTTTAAGCTATAATATTGTATATATTTTTAGTGACGCCTATGTTTGATCTATGTATATATTATATTAAATTTATACACATCGTTTTCTTTATATATATATATATATATATATATGTATATAAGTATGTTCTTAAAACTAATATATATTTTATTATAAAATTAACCTAATACCGTATGTATTTCTATGTCTTTTGCAAATGATTATTTTTAAAAGTTATCTATGAATATATTTTGTAAATCTACTTTGTATATTATATTTCATCATGTATTTATTTTTCTTTCGTATTATATATATTATCTGTACACATCCTTAACTAAATTAATTTGTTTTAATTGAAATTATGTTATATAAATTATTTATTTCAGATTTCTTTTTACATAACATATATTTTAATAATCATTCATATTCTATCAGTTTTATATATACATAAGTTATTCCAAATTCATCAACTCATGAATTCATGAATTATTAGTTTCGATTATATATGTATATTATCTCAAATTCTAGCATGTGTTATTCATTTTTTTATTTCTCATATAGTTTTTAAATTGTTTTGTATCGTATTGGTTCCTAGTTCCCTGCTAGTTCGTATATCATATGTTTTTTTTATTTTCGTATCATTCTATATATTATCGTTTCATAGTATCCATTAATCTTGTGTATTACTATCTTAATTTTATTTACCTACGATTGACAATTTGTCATAGTTCTACTCTGATTTGATTCTTTAATTAACCATATTTTTAATTTCCATTATTTCGACTACTATTGTTTGAACTCATTACTGTTGTGTACGTTAATTTGCTTTTTTTATATATATTATTTTCATCAATTAAGGGGGTTAGTCGTCCATGTATATGTTTTCATGTTCATTCAACTTTCATTCGTAATTGCTGCATTGTAGTTTTCAACTTGTTGACCCAAAATTAATGATCCCACTCTATTTCAAATCAAATTAAGATATTTTGAGTCGATTTTATGAAACAAAGGCGATATTTGATGTTCAAAAATTCGAGGAATCGTGCCCTAACGCGTTGGGTTTCGATCTTTCGTTTTGTTTAAATAATTAAATATCCCTTTTAAAATCTCGCTTATTTTTTGAAGGTAATGTTTGATATTTAGAAATTCGAGAAATAGTACCCTATCGTGCTGGGTTTCAATTTTTCGTTTGTTCAAAATCATCAAGTATTCCTTTAGAATTTCACTCGTATTTTCTAAATTCTAAACACGGCAATGTTTGATGCTTGGAAATTCGAGAAACATGCCCTAACTTACGGGGCTTTGGTTCTCTCGTTGATTCTAAATAATTAAATATCCTTCTGAGTTTTAAATAAACCAAATTCCAATTTAAATTAAAGACGACCTTGCGCTCAGGAATTCATGGTATTATGTCCTAACTTACGGGGTGTAATATTCCGATGTCTCGAGATAAGGAAATCTTCAACAACCGTTTTGAACTAATTCAAGAATTTTAAAATCAACGTCAATAAAAGGGATTGTATTTCAAATCCATTCTCGATTTTCAACTTTCGACTCTAGGACAATAATTAATCAATTTGGTACCAATTTTGGGCATGACGAGGGTGCTAATCCTTCCTCGCATACGTAACCGACTCCTTTACCCGTTTTCTCAAGTTTCAGAGACCAAAATGTCATTTTAGTTAACTAAAACATTTTATTAGAACAAAGGTGATCCGATCACACCTAATAACGGTCGGTGGCGACTCCCACATTCGTTTTCATTTTCAAACCAAAGTCGATCCCCGTTTTTCAAAAAAATGGTTTCGACAAATATTACACACAATATTAACACTTTTCCCAAGAACTTTTGTAAGTCGTATCTCTACCAACTAAGGAGTCTCCCTCCATGAATTGTACATGTCTTTCCATGAAGGTTGAGGACAAAACTCCAACATATATCAATGAGAACCAATCATTTACTCGATATATGACACTTTAAAAACTTTTCTTAAAAAAGTCAATTCCCCTCTATACACATCAACGAGAACGACACCTTCAAACTATAAGCATCGAATAAGAACACTACTCCCAAAAACCCAACAACAATTAAAATAAGGCATAAAAGAATCCTATAAAACCCCCTCGAATAATAATTAGCAAAAACCTACCTTAAAAACCACCAAAAACACTGACCTAAAAAATTCACAGATCAAACAACCTATAAATCCAAATATAATATTCTCAGTTCAATTTCCAAAAGTTCCTTAATAACATCTTCTTCATTATCAATAACACTAAACCTAATCTTTTTTTCCAAGCTCCCACGTTTTTTTAAGCTTCTTCCCACATTTTTCTTTTGATTTTGAAAATCGAAATAGATAGTGACTCGTTTGCAAATGGAAGATTTTGAGTCCACAAATTATTTTTTTAGTTGATCCCACTTGGCCCCATGCTTTGGAATATCACCATTAATGTTAGATGGCTACTTGGGTATACATGTTTGTTTTTTCTTTGACTCGTAATAATTTTAAAACTTATATTTATATATAAATATATTATAAAGAC
The DNA here is from genome assembly GCA_025698475.1 of Gossypium anomalum. NCBI lineage: Eukaryota > Viridiplantae > Streptophyta > Magnoliopsida > Malvales > Malvaceae > Gossypium > Gossypium anomalum. The sequence continues at coordinate 2,744,396 of CM046960.1, forward strand.
ATAATTTATATATATTTGCATGTATGTATAATATATAATTTATCTTGACCAAATAATTTATAATTTATTAAGAAAATAAAAATTAAACTATATAAGTGTGAAAAAAGAGATTTAAAACATCAATAAACTTGAAATAATACACTGAAACACATTGATATCAGTATGCATCAGTATCAAGATAAAAACAATATGTTCACCTTTATGATATTGACTACTTTGATCCATATTCTACATGTATCTAAATACATATAAGGATGGTAACGACTGGTGTGGATTTAGATATTTGCAAATATATGATCTATTTTTAAGGATTTAAATATTACAAATGCAAGTAGTATTTATATTAAGATATTCTAATTATTCAAAATATATATATAATAGCTTTAAAGCTATTTCAATTTATAAATATTTTATTTTATTAATTTTTGATTTAAATTCAAATATTATCATATTTAGATGGGTTAATATTTGATACACTAGCGGTATATATATTTTTATTTCACAAGCAACTTTAAAATATTGTCACATGTCTCTTTTTTATAAATATTTATTTATTTTAATATTATACTACATCTCTATAGGATTCTTGTCAACCCCTTAACATTGCTTGTGGAATTTAAAAATTCTGTTGGCAGTGTACAAAATATTATTCCTATTTTAATTAGCTCCCTCAATTTTTTAAAAATTCTCATTAGTCTAACAAAAAAAATTAAAAAGTTTAATTAGAACTTATTTTTTTTTTTAAAAGTTCACATAAAACTCTTAAATTTTTTAAAAATTTTAGTAAGCACCCAAACTTTAGTCTAGGATCCATTATTATTATATATCCCATAATAGATTTGATAATATTTGTCTATGGTTATGCAGCTGAAGCTTTGGGATTGCCATTTCTTCCACCATAAGATGGATATGAAAATGAAAAACTCAGAGAAATTTGAAAGTGGAATGAATTTTGCAGTTGGGGGGGGGGGGGTGCTAGTGCACTCAATTCTTCATTTACTGGAACCTATAATCCCGTCACCAACATATCTTTAGTAGATGAAGTGAATTCCTTCAAACAATTTCTTAATCTACATACAGATTTCAAACAGCTCCTACGGAACTCTTTGATAATGATGGGAGAAATCGGGGGAAAGGATTACAGTCATGCCTTCAAGCAAGGAAAAAGCATTGAGAATGTTTGAAACTTTGTTCCTCCTGTTGTTGATTCTATAACTTCATCAATTAATGTAAGAATCACCAGTTTTTTAAGGCAATTGTTGATCGGTACTGTGTTTCAGATTATTATAACATTTGAGTTTGATATGTAGGAGTTGATCGAGTTGGGTGCAGTGACATTTCTGCTCCCTGGAAACTTTTCCCAATTGGATGCTCTCCCACTTATTTGACACTGTTTCAAGGTTCAGAGAAGGATCAATATGATCCCTTAACTGGTTGTCTAACATGGTTGAACCAATTCTCTCAACACCACAATCAATTACTTCGAAAAGAACTCGAAAAAATCCGAAACCTTCATCCCGATACCAACATAGTTTATGCTAATTATTACAGCACTACAATGCGGATTTATAGTTCTCCAAACAAATATCCAGGGTTTAAAGAAGCATTGAAGTGTGGAACTGGAGGTCTTTACAATTACAATCTTTCGAGATCTTGTGGTCATCCGCCAGTAACAAAATGTTGCAATGATCCTTCTTCGTATATGAGCTGGGATGGAATCCATCATACAGTAGCAGTCAACAGATTGATTGCCAATGTTGTATTTGAGGAATTGATGAACAGCATTCATAGTTTAAATAACTTGTGTCCTGCATCAACTATAAACAATTAATTTTGTAGTTTTTTAACATTTACTTTATCATTTACTTGAAGTAACAATCCAAGCAATTATTATTTTTAACATACATATCTCAAAAAGGGAATCTAATTCCTTGATATACATTATACTAAGTTGATTTCACACCACACAACACATACCATTTATTGTTAGAAAAGGTGTTGTGTTGACATGAAACGTGTGATGAAATTAGAAACATGACAGACAACATTGGGACCTTCTTTCCACATTTTGATTTTGATTTTGAAAATCGAAATCAGATAATGAGTGGTTTGCAAATACTTAGCTTTAATGATGGCGAGGTTAGGATCCTTTGGTCAAAATCATTAGCTTTAATGATAGATAATGACTGTGTCTCCTATTTAACAATGTCATTTTCACCAATTCTCTCATGGCCTACCAATTGCACGAGAAAAGAATAATGTTGAAAAATATGAACATCGCATTAATTATTTTCTAATTAATGATGGGTTAATTAGGAGTTAGGGTTAATATACCAAAGTTATATATATTAAGGTTATAGTTTCCACATTACATATAAGATATCTTTTCTAATATTTTATCTTTAGTAAAGAGAGAGTAAATATTTTCTGAATTTTTTATGTGTTAATCTGGAATATCAAATCCCCAATATTCGTAGATTTCAAGGAATTTAGTGATTCAAGTACGCTTCCGCATCTAGTTTTATTTTTATTTTCTTCTTAATGATTTAACATGACAAAATCCTGATTTATGATTAATTAAATTTTATATTATATCTTAATTTATTATTCTCAGAAATAATCTTGAGTCACATTCATTTTCAATTGCCACTAAATATGAAATCTACAAGAAACCAAAATACACAATTTCCTCACCTAAATCGCCTTTTTCTTGAGTAAATGTATATAGTCAATACTGAATTTTTTTTGAAAGAAATTAGATGATTGCTGATGGTAGTAAATAGTTTGATCTAACTGATTTTATTAATTGATACATTTTATTGTTAAGTATTTATTTATTTATAGTACTTTAGACTTTATTGGGTGAAATTATTAAAATAAAACACTATTATAAAGGAATTAAAATATCCATTATGGAAATTAATTAGTGAATGTTTTTGAAAATTTAAATAAACAAATTTCTTAAGTTTCTTATTTGCAAATATTAGCTTTGTGGAAATTGATAAACATTAACAATGTATCAATATAATTGTAAACTATATTCTTAGTGATAATTATGTCATGTTCTTAGTATGTAAATAGGTGATAACTATGTCACACTCTGAATAAATTTGTCAAGTAGCATATTTCAATTAATATAAAGTTACATAAGAAATCATTTTACACAAGTAAATTGAAAATAAACTAAGAGTATATAAATATTCAAAAAATAGATACATGTAGCAAATTGAGTAATTTTTGAGCAAATATGGTCAGATAATCATTCCACATATATCATTCCCAATCAACTGTGAAAAAAGTTGCCCTCCCAATGTTTTTTGTTTTGGAAATTTTAGCTCAACAAGCTCTTACAAACCTCCATTCACTAAATATTACAATTAAAGGGTTTGACTATCCAATCCTCCATTTGTGCCTAAATCAACTAAAAAAAGGCCAAAAACAATAACACCTTAAACCCGACCAAGACGTTATGACCAGATTTGGAGGTGTTATCTAAGTTCGTTTGAAAATCTAGAAACCATTTTGATACAATAAAAATAATTAAAGCCAACATGCAATGAATAATACTCCAATTTATTTGAGGAAAAACTTCCTTTTAAATAATTTATTAGTTTTGAAAAACATGATTTGATTTTGAAATCCAACATTTGTAGAAAGATTTGATATCATTTAAATGTTTTAATAGTTCTAGATGAAAAATAAAAGTAAAATCGGATTTAAAAACAGTCCCAAAAGTCTGGACAAAATTTAAAGAAATGTAATGCAAATATATACAACCGAGCTCCTGTTGCTTCGATCTGTCCTATTTATGAGGATTACTTGAGAATCAAACCAACAGAGAGTGAGCTTATGAGCTCAACGTGTAACTCATTATATGCATTAATTAGATACACATGCTTTAGTAGATTACGAAACTGATCATTCTATTAGATATAACATACTACTCATGCATTTATAAATCATACTTAACAGTAACAGAGCATCCAAAATCATTTTTTATGGACCAATTTGTACCATACAGACCGTACGAAAGGGCTACATTCGATTTGTACGAAGAATACGACCCTGGGAAAATTTTTAGAATTTGGGCCCACATGCTCGTGTGGCCCACAGTCTCACACAAGCCCGTGTGGCCCACACAACCCAATTGATCCAGACCGTGTGAGCCACACGGTTTGGCACATGATCGTGTGTCGCACATGGCCTGACACATAGCCTTGTGGCGTTTTTCAGTGTCGAAACCATTTTTTTGAAAAACGAGAATCGACTTTGGTTTTGAAAATGATAATTAAAACGGGAGTCGCCACCGATCTTTATTTAGTGTGATCGGATCACCTTTGTTAAAACAATTTTAGTTTACTAAAACGGCATTTTGGTCTACGAATTCCAAGAGAACAAGTTCGGGAGTCGGTTACGTGCGAGGAAGGATTAGCACCCCCGACACGCCCAAAAATTGGTACCGAATTGATTAGTTAGTGTCTTAATGTCGAAGATTGAAAATCGGGAATGGATTTGAAGTACGATTTTTATTAACATCGATTTTAAAATTCTTGAATTAGCTCAAAACGATTGTTGAAGATTACCTTATCTCGAGATATCGGAGTATCACATCCCGTAAGTTAGGACACAATACCATGAATTCCCGAGTGCAAGGTTGTCTTTAGTTTAAAATTTCATGTATTTTAAAACTCGAAAAGGATATCTAGCTATTTAGAAATAACGAGAAAATCGAAACCCCGTAAGTTAGGGCATAATTCCTCGATATTTCAAAATGCATAACATTGCCTTATTTGGAAAATTTCGTTTTTGAATAGTAGCGAATTCGATATTTAAACAACGTGGATTATTTATTTGGGATTAAAATAGAACGATTTATTAGGTAAATGCGTCGAGGCTTGATTCGTGAGGCAACGATATGAAATAACAATGAGCATGAGACGAATATACATAGATACGACATTACACGAACGAATACGATAATGCAACAAATATGAAATAAACGAATTAAAAAAAGACACAATGGCGATAATCACACAAGGCACATTATTTAAATGTTAACATTAACAATTAGAGACAAATGAATTTAATAATAATTTAAAAGGTATGAAGCAAATAAAAATGAATAAGATGTAAAACCATTTTAAAATGACAATAAATAGGATTAAAATAATATATAAAAAAAGGATTTAAAATCGACAATATACGAATCAATTTAAAGTAGATGATATATGTATATAACATATTAAAATAGGTAATATATATAATAAATACTATGTAAAAAAAACTAAAATAAACAATAATAAAACAATTTTAAACAAATAAGAGAGTTTAAAATAAATTATATAAGCCAATTTTAAATAAACATACGTAAGGATAAGTTTAAAATAATATATAAAGAAATTTAAAATAAATATTAAGAGGCTCAAAATAATAATATGTAAAAAGAAATTCAAAATAAATAATATGTAAAAAATTTTAAAGTAAATAACATATAAAACATTTTAAATTAAATATTACACATGAAAATTTAGAATAGGACATGTATAAAAGAATCTAAAGCAAAGAATATATTAAATTAAATAATATATGGGGAATTAAAAAAGAATGAATTTTAAACGATTAAAATAGTGTAACTAAATAAAATATGAAAGAAATTTAAAATGGAAAATACATATGTAATAGTTTAAAACGAATAACATATAAAATATTTCAAAATAAGTAATATGTATAGGGGTTAAAACAAATAATATATATATAAAATATATTTAAAATATATAGCGATTTACAATGCATAAAACGTAAAAAGGATTACCATAACTAATAATAAAATGGTCAAATAAAAATAATGTAAGATAAACAAACTTAAAATAACTAACAGTAAAATAGCTCCTAAAAAAATTGAAATAATAAATAAATGAACAAATTAAATAGATTAGGACTAAGCTGATATTTAATTAAAATTTAATATGCAAATTGTAAATAAAAAAAAAGAAAAGGGCCACTAAAGGACCGAAGTGAAACGCGCTGAGACTTGCGAGGACCAACTGGAGTAATATTCCAAGTCTGATACGCTGCGTCTCATTTGTTCAGTCCAGGGATCAAATCAAAAATAAAATAAAATAATTGGGGCCAAATTTAAAAGAAAGAAAAAGGCGGGTTTGGGCTAAGTCAAGGATCAGAAAAGGGGGAGGGACCAAAATGGGAAATTTCCAATTCAAGGGAGACGCGCGGACCCCCCTGGGAATGGGTCGGATCGTGCGTGGGGGGTCCAAAACGGTGCCGTTTTGGCACCTGGACCCCCATTCCTCAAACGGTGCCGTTTCTGTGACCATTTAAGCCACCCCTTTTCTATTTTCTGCTTCTGTTATTTTTTTAAAAACAAAAAAAAGGAGAAAACAGAGACCTTTGGCCTCTCCCCCTTCTCCCTTTGGTCTCCAAGCGATCGGGCATCTCACCGTCCGCCGTATCGCCACTATTTTCGGTGGCCGGCGACGCGCATCCACGGGTATTTAAGCCCCGTTTGAGAGCCCTTCGAAGGCCAAGCACCTAGATGTCCTTTAGGAGCCAAAAGAGAAACCCATGGCCCTCTTCCTCGAACCCGATCGCCACGATGGAGAAGGCTTTCCGGCGACGAGTCCGTAGTTTCAGGTGAGGTCTCCTTATTTCTCTCATTTTCCTTTTGTCTATTTTCGTATCTAAAGAAAAAAAAAACAGAATAAAATGAACTCAGATCTTAGAATGAAAATGAAGATCAACCTTTTTGATTTCTTGTTGCTCTTTGTTTGTGTTCGTAAAAAAAACAAAGAAGATTCAGAATGGCTTTTATAGCCAAGTACACTTGTTTTTATTTCTATTCTCTGTTTGTTTCTCTTTGTTCTTTTGCTCTTTGTTTTTTTGCTTCTTTTGTTTTTTTCTTTTTTGTCCTCTTGAATTTTGCGTGCTTGATTTGTTTGCAGGTGATGACGCGTGAAAGGAGGCGTCGACGATGGATGGTGGAGGCGCCGCATGCATAAGTGGCCAATGGTGAGGGGCGGCAGCTGCAGCTTAGAGGCTAGGGTTTTTTTTTATGTTGTAATGTTTTGGGTAGATGGGCTCTAGGGTTTTGATAATTTGGGCTTGGGTCGTTTAGGCCTGCTTATTTGTAAATGGACTATACATTGGACTTTTATTATTTTATTTGGGTTTATTAATTTGGGCCAAAATTGGCTTCTACAGCTTAATCCTTCCTCGCACGTAACCGACTCCCGAACTTGTTCTCTTGGAATTCGTAGACCAAAATGCCGTTTTAATAAACTAAAATTGTTCTAACAAAGGTGATCCGATCACACCAAATAAAGATCGGTGGCGACTCCCGTTTTAATTATCATTTTCAAAACCAAAGTCGATTCTCGTTTTTCAAAAAAATGGTTTCGACAGCTTGGCGACTCCACTGGGGACAAGTCGAGGGTCGAGCCAAAAATTGATTATTTTTGTCTTGTGTCGAAAATTAAAAATCTGTTTTAAATGTACGGTCATCTCATTGCATTTCATTTTGGTGTTATATTAGACTAGCTTCTGGTTTGATTCTGTTAGTATATTATGCGCATCATACTGCATTATTGGTCAATTTTACCCCTTTTAAGTGGAAGTGAGAAACTACTCCTTCGTGAGGTCTTCACCTCCGTATAGGATAGTGGATCGCTTTCGGATATACATCGATACCTCGTCTTCGTGAGATTTTCATCTCCAGATGTACGTAGGGGAAATGTATTCCCCTAAATCGAACTCAGTCCGTATGAACCTATAATGGGTGAGGATCGAGGAATCTGCTGGTTCAGGTACCTTTACTTTAGAACTGAACCACATGTAATGAGCCCTAAGAGCCTGCACTAGGTAGAACCACACCGAACCCTAGTGTTTACCCGATTAGGTGTTTTGATTATTCCTTGATTGCTTTGATCTCTATTCTTTGTTTTAATACTGACTTGTTTGTGTTTCGTTGTTGTTGCATGACATCTCATCATAAAAGGGGCATTGATTCACGATTCGGTTACTAAATAGAAGAGTTTAGCATGGAAAAAGGGTTTCTTGATAGAGTAGAGGATAATGCAGCCGTCCGAGTATGGTCCGAGAAGACACAACGAGAGAAAGGTGATAGTTTGGCCGAGGGATACGAGTCGGAGTTATGGGATTTCACTCGCATCAATGTGACTCAGAACGACCTGCGAGAACTAAGAGAAATATGGAATAGTTGGAACGACGAGATCAAGCAACTCTTTTACTGCAACTACGGCGACTTACCTTATTTGCTCGACATAAAGGTGGATAAATACTTATTCTGGGCTCTTGCGCAGTTTTGGAATCCCGCTTACAGTTGCTTCACTCTTGGAGGAGTCGATTTGGTACCTACTGTGGAAGAATACATGGCGTTACTTAATTGCCCGAAGATTCAAGCCGACAGGGCCTATTCAAGACCTGTCAATGTTCCCCCATTTTTGAAGAAATTGATGAGTATCACGGGAATGAACGAATAGTGGGTTGCAGCCCGTATCAAACAGAAAGGGGATAGTAAGTGCATTCCTTGGGGGAATTTGAGGGACTTAATCCTAGCGCACCCGGATTTGAAGAAAAGGGTCGACGTTTTTGCTTTAAGCCTCTACGGTTTGATCCTCTTCCCTAAAGCACTTGGACATATAGATGAAGCTGTTTCGGACTTATTCGACCGACTTGATAAAGGTACTACACCAGTCCCAGCAATTCTAGCAGAAACTTTTAGATCCCTAAATGCGTGTCGGAGAACGGGCGAGGGAAGATTCATTGGTTGTGCACAGCTTCTTTTGGCTTGGTTCCATAGCCATTTTTGGAAAATAGAAAAGGTCTCCTATCGGGTTTTCTCTAGGGACTATTCCCCATTAAGAGAAGTAGTAGCCACATCGAGACGAGATGACATCTCAGAAGAGAAATGGATAACTATCCTCCGGAATTTGCAAGCCGAAAATGTTAAATAGAGAGCTCCGTGGTTGATCCCTGGCGAGATCTTATATAAGTGCGGTAATTTTGACTGGTCCCTCTAGCTGGAATATGGAGGGCTTCTGGATACACTCCACTACTTGTGTTAAGGCAATATCGATCGAGGCAGTTCATACCGGCAACACAAGGGTTAGCTCAGTGTGAGTTCTCCTATAAAGATGACGGTTATAAGAAAAAGGTCCGTGAGATATCGGATCGTGGAACCGCACTCAAGAATGAAGGGATTCACCGCGGGCCCAATGACAACCCCCGAGTATGAATGGTGGTGGGTTAAGAGAGTCAATGATAACATTCCTAAACCGGATCAAGGGAGCACTCAGCCAATAGAAGAGCATTTGCGAGTAGCCCCATCTGAGCTAGAGATCATCAAGCAAGACTTCGACAGAAAGAGCTCAGAATTTGGAAAGAGGATAGAGCAGTTGGAGGAAGAAAAAATGCGGCTAGGATTGGATGTCGACATCCATAAGCTAGAGGCCGAGAAGCTAAGAAAAGGGAAGAACAAAGCCGAGGAAGACTTAGATAGTTTGAAGACCGATTATAAGAAGCTGCGTATGTCAATAAGAGCTGTCGGTTTGGGCAAAACGTCGGAGCAGTGGCGTCAAGAGATTGGAAAAAAAAAGACTAGAGCCGATCAGTGGGAGAAAAAGTTTCATGATGTCAGAGTGCGAGAGGATGTTCTGAAAAAGAACTTGTTAGAAAGTCAAAACGAAAAGGAAAAGTTACGAGCTCGGGTGGTTGAACTAGAAAGATCACTATATCAATATCGTAACCACAATTCCGTAATTAAATTGAAAGCCAGTCTAAGTAGGATCGAAGAGTTGAAAGAGGAAATAGGAAAACTCGAGGCCGTATTACAAGATGGTAAAATCCGAGTGGAACTCCTTGAGGAAAACAATGAACATCATAGAGAACAACTTTTCCGCTCTCAAGATCAGATCAGAAATAGAGATTATGTCATGGGCGAGGCTGTGGCTCAAGTTCGAGAGGTAGCTAATCACTTGCAAACCTTGGCAGTTCAGGCTGATGTATTGAGCTTAAAGTACGAGTTAGAATCAGATCGGGGCCGAAACCTAGCTTGGCTCTTTAGGAAGGTTAAGGCTTTGGGCATTAGGGCAAAGTCGTATATGTAATCATTTGTTCTATGTAAAGAAATTTTTCTTCTAGTGAAGTTCTTCTAATGAAATTGAATTAGAATCAGTGCCTCTTTTGCATTCATTCATTTGCATTACATTTCATCATATGCATTAAATTTCACAAAATGACCCTAATTAAGTAAAATTATTACAGTTAATCTGGAAACCAACGAGAATCAACCAACCGAACACAGCTACTATACCCACCGTAAAACCAAAGAAATGGATCAAAGACTAGAAAGATTAGAACAACTGCAAAGGGATATGCAAGAGCAATTACAAGCGCGGATGCAATAGCAGCTAGCGAAGATCCAACAAGATATGAGGGAACAAATGCAAGAATCTCAGAATAATATGTTAGGACAGTTAGCGCAGTTGCTGGCTAAAGAACGCGAAAAAGGGAAGAACACTATAGGGAGCGATAATGAAGACCCTATCTATCCTCCGGGCTTTACCCCAGTAAACACTCAATCACAACCAGATATGCACCCACGAACAGCGCCTGTCATTATTAGACCTCAGCAATACCAGGCCGGTGCCTCGGCACCGATGAATGCTCCTATAGGTTCGAGCTCCACTCCCGGGGATAATCCAGCTAATCCATTTGTCCCAGACCTTGATGATGTGGCAGAAACAGAAAAAGAAAAGGTTGACTTAGCAAAGCAACTCGATGACCGATGCAAATGGCTTGAAGATAAATTCAAAGCAATGGAGACTGCTGATTACTGTGGCGGGATTGACGCTAAGGACTTGAGCTTGGTCCCAGACCTAGTACTCCCGCCAAAATTTAAAACCCCAGAGTTTGAAAAGTACAATGGGACGAGTTGCCCTGAAGCTCATATTACGATGTTCTGTCGAAGGATGACAGGGTATGTCAACAACGACCAGCTGTTGATCCACTGTTTCCAAGACAGTCTAATCGGATCCGCGGCCAAATGGTACAACCAGCTCAGCCGTGCCCAAATTGGTTCATGGAAGGACTTGGCTCAAGTTTTTATGAAACAATACGGTCACGTGACGGACATAGCACCCGACAGAATTACCCTACAAAATATGGAAAAGAAGCCGAGTGAGAGCTTCAGGCAGTATGCACAACGGTGGAGGGAAATAGTGATGCAAGTCTAACCACCTCTCTTGGAGAAGGAAACAACCATACTTTTTATCAATACCCTGAAGGCCCCATTCATTAACCACATGTTGGGAAGCGCTACTAAGAGCTTATCAGACATAGTGATGTCCGAGGAGATGATAGAAAACGCGGTGAGATGTGGGAAAATTGAAGCGGGAGAAAGTGCCAAGAGATCGGCTCCTAGAAGGAAAGAAAGTGAAGTAAACAATGCAAGCATATACAATAAAAGTTGTTCCAAGCCAGTCACAGTGAGCCAACCAAGGGCAGTGACTACTAGCCATCAGGGCTCTACAAGGCAGGATTCCAACCCAAGGCCTAACACAGAAAGGGTTCAATTCACGCCAATTCCAATGACGTATAAGGAGCTTTACAAGAACCTGTTCGACGCACATGTAGTGTCCCCATTTTACCTAAAACCCATGCAACCTCCATTCCCTAAGTGGTATGACGCAAACGCTGAATGCGAATACCATGCAGGAATCTCGGGACACACAATTGAAAACTGCACGGCCTTCAAGAAATTGGTCGAAAGGTTCATAAAGATGGGCATTGTGAAGTTCGATGATCCCACAGGACCTAATGTGGCGGGAAATCCGTTACCCAGTCATTCAGATGAAGGGGTAAACGCGATAGTCGAAAATGAAGGGAGGAGAACCAAGATGGATGTATCAGAGGTAAAGACTCCATTGAAGTGGGTTTGGAAGAAAATGGTAGAAGAAGGTTTACTTGCACAAGATTTAGGGGAGAAGCCCGAAGAAGTAAAATACTACTGCGAATATCACAACGAAGAGGGTCATGAGATCCAGGAGTGCAATGAATTCAGGGCAATGGTACAGATATTGATGGAAAATAAAGAGATTGAATTCTTTGAGTATACTGAGGGCCTCGAAGGAGAAGATGTATGCATTTCAGAAGGAGGGTCGATCGGCAAAGTTCCTGGGGTCAATCATCCAGTAGTAATCATATCACGACCAAGGATCAGTGAAATGGGAGTACCAATTACGCCAAAGGTCATAATCCAGAAACCTGTTGCTTTCCCTTACAAAGATAGCAATAGTGTGCCTTGGAACTATTACTATAATGTGACAATCCCAGGAAAAGAGAACCCGACTAGCACTTTGGAAGAGGGACAAGCTGAAGGTTTCTATACTCGAAGTGGAAGGCGTTATACCCCGAGCACAAATGTAGAACTAGCTAAAGGAAAATGTGTGGTTATTGAACAAAGAAAAGAGAAAACGACCGGACTTGAATAACCTGTCAATGAGCCTGTGACTGAAAAAGAGGCTAAGGAATTCTTAAAATTCCTGAAACACAGTGAGTACAGCATTGTGGAACAATTACAAAAAACAAAAGCACCAGCATATCGGTACTAGCCTTGCTCTTGAGCTCAGAGACTCACCGTAGTGCATTAATGAAGGTTTTAAATGAAACATATGTTGCGGATGATATCTCTATCAACAAGCTCGATCTCCTGGTCAATAATATCAACGCTGATAACTTTATGTTCTTTAATGACGATGAGATACCACGGGGGGTATGGGATCTACAAAGGCCCTGTACATCACCACTCGTTTCAAGGGGCACACACTACCGGGGGTACTAATTGATAATGGATCAGCGCTGAATGTCCTGCCCTTGTCCACGCTAAATAGGCTGCCAGTTGATAGCTCTCACATGAAGACATGTCAAAACATCGTGAGAGCATTCGATGGTACGGAAAGGAGAGTGATGGGAAGAATCGAGATACCTCTCTTGATTGGCCCAAATACATACGAGGTGGACTTCTTAGTAATGGATATCAAGCCCTCATACAATTGCCTGTTAGGGAGACCGTGGATTCACTCGGCAGGGGCAGTACCGTCGTCCCTGCACCAAAAGTTGAAGTTGGTAACTGAGGGTAGGTTGGTAACGATAAACGCGAAGGAAGACATCATTGCATCTCTCACCAGTGACGCACCGTACGTGGGTACAGACGATGAGGTGATAGAGTGTTCTTTTTGATTACTAGAATTTTTCAATGCTACATTCATCGTCGAAAGAAACAAGATCCCAACACCTAGAATATCCAAAACCACAAGGATGGGCCTACGATTAACTGTTGGCAAAGGAGCTTTGCCAGGGAGAGGACTTAGAAGATGCCTCCAAGGAAGGATCGAGGTACCAGTGTTGAAGGAAAAACGAGACCGCTTTGGCTTAGGATTTAAGCCAGATGCGAAGCAAAAGAAGAAAGAGCTAGAGAAAAGGCAAGAGATGAGGAGAGCGCGTTTGTGCGGTGAGGAGGTCAAATGGGAGCCGATGACCTTCCCTCATTTATCCAAAACATTCATCTCAGGAGGGACTATTCACTCTAAAAGAAGATCGACAAGAAAAGAGCCCGCCGAAGAAATATTGAATAGTTTGAGCATTAACGCCATATCCGAGGGGAAAACTGATGAAAATTTAGCTGGAATTCGCCCTTACATCCCTGGAAGCGTTTTGAACAATTGGACCGTGGAGGAGATCCCTGTAACTTTTAGGGTTAACTCAAAGTAATGTTCAAAACAA